>CM066227.1:22038610-23288610 GCA_033675125.1 Athetis lepigone
TGATGATGATCCTCCTCACCGCTCACGGATTCGGGCGGAAGTGACGCCTGCGTGACACGGTGTAGCATACGGTGTAGGTAGGCCCCGCTTGGGCGTACCACCACCGTGTCGTTGCAGAGGCGATCGGCGCTGGTTCAGGCCATGCTTCGGGGCGAGACTGAATAGGAAGCCGTCGCCTCCTGCGAAGCAGACACGCTGGAGACGAAAGCGGTGGGGCGCGTGAGGCAGCGTCAAGCTTCACGCCCCGGACAGAGACCCAGGCTTAGTTGTCGAGAGTCACAAGATGATGGCCACTGGAGGCGTGGGCCTGCGGAAGGCGAGCGGTAGGTAGCTCGCCGCCCTACTAGGACCAGACCCGTGTCGACGGCGTGTCGATGCTTCTAATAGTAACCGCGGCCCCGGAATATATAAGGGTAACCGAAGGGACATTATTGGATTTTAGTCATTAAAGTCTGACCCTCCTTCCCTCTTCAGGGGCGGGAGAAGTCATTTGATGATTTCCTATCCATAAAAAAAAAGCCATTGGATATGTTTTGGATGCTTTTACCATGGTCAATGTAGCTCTTTCACGCTTATACAACCCCAATAATCTTTTTGTGTACGCTCAAGATAGTTCCGCAGTTAATCCGTACTAATATTATAAATGCGAAAGTAACTCTGCCAGTCTGTCTGTCTCTTCTTCACGCCTAAACTACTAAACCAATTTTGAATTCATAGTCATAGTCATAGTCTGGGACCCGAGAAAGGACATAGGATAGTTTTCATCCCGGAAATCCCCCGGAAACGGGAACTTTTATTCCACGCGGACGAAGTCGCGGGCAAAAGCTAGTATAGCTTATATATCAGATTTAAATACAGGCTACATAACATCACGCTATCATCTTTGGGTGCGAAACAGAACATAACGCAGGTAAAACACACATTAAAAAACACTGCTGTATTTGTACAAAAATCCGAATATTTATACGACATGAGTACGGGAAAGTTAAAATAAGGGTTTTATAACTTAGGTGTTTATTTTATACGGTGTGTTTTTACTTTAATATAATAAAAAAATGCTTGGTTATTATTATTAATTAAAATCTATATATACTAATATTATAAAGAGGTAAAATTTGTAAGTTTGTAAGTTTGTATGTAGGGGGTAATCTCTGGAACTAATGGTCCGATTTGAAAAATTATTTCAGTGTTAGATAGCATATTTATCGAGGAATGCTATAGGCTATATACCATCACGCTGCGACCCACGAGAGCGGAGCAGTAACGAAAAATGCGGGTGAAACCGCAGGGAACAGCTAGTAATTTATAAAATGGTAAACTGACTGACTGGTTGATATATCCAACCCACAGCCCAAACAACTGAAGCTTGGAGTGTATGTTCTTTGTGAAGAGTCTATTGACAAAGGATTTTGGAAATTCCATCCATCCATGAAAACTTATTATTATTATTATTGCTGTATAAATACAAACATAACTTATAAACTTAGTTGTTTTGAGTACCTAACAATAGCCTTAAACGAAACTTTATTTAAATTATAATAATACTTCAGAACACGAAGCGTCATTATGAGTTCATTACAATAAAGACTTTTCTAATAAGGTTGAAGTTATTTATTTCCTACTCTTACAACAAAATAGGGATTTGGACACTTCTATTAAATCCTAGTAGTTATGTGTAAGTTTGTAAGAATAAATGGTTTGTTGAATGTTTCTACTCTTTTATACAAATACTAGTGAACAGATTTCTATGAAACCTGACATTATTAGACACTAGCGACCCGTCCTGACTACGCACCGGTGTTACACATATTTGAAAATACCGGTTTTTCTTTACAGTAATAAGCACATATTTCGCAAAAATAAACCTTCTTCTTGAATCACTATATCTATTTAAACAAAAAATAAAATGCATCAAAATTCTTTTAACGGTCTTTTCATGCTTTAAAAGTCGAAGCATAGACAATCATAACATCAATAGAAATATACTATACAGACCGATAGCGTCTTTGTTTCATACCACGTAATGATTATGATCACTGGGTCAGTATAACGTATCATTCTTCCTAAATAAAAAACCTCCCGCACAAAATTGTTAAACAAACATCTCACCATTTAAATCACTCGCCATGTTTGCAAAAAAACCACAGAGTAAAAAAATCGAGTGACACAAATACGCCAACACCGTTTACCGAATGGCTCGCTCGCCCCTGCCTATCTATTTTTATCGAGTCACGTGAACACTCGATTAATTTATCGATTATCGGACAGGCTTGCCCCGCTTGCTCGGTGATGTGACGTGGCATCTTCCTGATCTGGAACACTAATTTATAGTACCTATAGATAAATAGTACCGTTAAATATTGGATGCTTCTCGTCGTAACTGTGTATACGTTTTTGTTATTGATGATTTCAGATGCGTGGAACAAATTAGAAAGAGTTATCGGTCTGAAGGTGTCGACATGGGAAATGAATAAGTTCGTTCAGAAAAAATCAGAAAACATAATATTCGTATATTATGATAAAGCGTAAAAACATCCATACAACACACAATAAATAACGTATTTTTTTCGAGATTGTTACGTTTTTAGATTGCTTGGAAATGCTTTAAAACGTCAAAGACAGCCTTGGAAAAAACTTGTCAAAACTAATGATTGGAATTTAAACTCAAGAAGGCTGCTAGCGACCGTTAAAGAGTACCACTCTACACCCTCTGTCTTTACCATCAGAACAATTTAATGTGTTCAAAGTATAAGCAACAAAACAAAATACCAAAATACCCGCAATCAAACATAAAGAAACATATTTCTGTATTTTTTGTCAAAATTTTAACGGTAATAATATTAATAACTTGATGATGACGTAGATTTAGGAATGTCGTGATGGCTCCGTCACTCGTGTAAGAGGAAGAACTACTTACAATCTCTAAGTGGCTAACACACTTATACAATGTGAAAATATGAACTAGAGATACATCTTTGTTTCTTTATTTCTTTCTTAACCGACTTCTAAAAAAAGGAGGAGGTTCTCAATTCGGATGTTTGTATGTTTTTTTTTATGTTTCTTCGCGCATATCTCCGTCGTTTGCCAACCGATTTGAACAATTCTTTTTTTGTTTGAAAGGGAAGACTTCCCAAATGGTTCCATTGTCATCAGGTCCAGGATCTGATGATGGTATCATGCCGAAATCGAGGGAACTCCTCAATTTTTATAGATAAACGTACGTTTTTTTTAAAGTTACTATAAAACGTAGTTAGGACTCTAACTAAAAAGTAAAAAATAAAAAACTTTTTCCAAAAAAAAAAGATAACCGACTTCAAAAACTAAAAGCTGAAAAATAACTATTTCGGAAGTCGGTGGCAAGGCAACACAATTCGACCGGCAGAAGAGAAGCCTTACTTTTGGTAAGTAATACCGCCTTTACTAGTTTGCCGTCTTTTTTGAAACACCATACGTTGAATCCGGTAGGTGCCGGTGGTGTTAGTTAGCATCGGACTTTGGTACTCTCACACTCAAGAATTTGTTAATTAGTAACAATATACTGCAAGCTAGATATAGAGTCGTGATGGCCTAGTAGATAAGGCTCCCGGGGTATCCAGCTGAATCCGGTTAGGTTAAAAGCCGACCCCAAGATAGTTAGGAAAAAGCTACGGAGATGATGATGATTATGAATGGCGTAGATTTAGTTGATCGGCGATCTTAGGCAAATATTTCTGCATGACTTCAATAATAATTTATGATTTCTACAAATGATTCATTTCAGTCTAGACAGTCTGGTTGTTTGTAAAAATTTCTAGAAAATTCTTTATTCTCATGCATCTGATATACGAACTAATCAGTTTTTTCAGGCGATAAAGCAGATAAAATATTGTATTGTGTATGACAGAACATTACTTTTTGTTTATTTATTACATGAAATACTGAAATATGTTGGAGGTAAATTAAATTGGATACTCTGGGATTCAGATTCTTGAATTTGTTACTTTTATTTTTGCATGAATCCGTACTAATATTATAGATGTTAAAGTAACTCTGTCTGTCTGTCTCTTCTTCACGCCTAAATCACTGAACCGATTTGAATGAAATTTGGTACGGATATATTCTGGGACCAGAGACAGGACATAAGACAGGTTTTCATCCCGGAACGGAAACTCTTACTTATTTCACGCGGACAAAGTCGCGGGCAAAAGCTAGTGTAATATAAGTTTTAAATTAAGAATCGTACAAAACTAATATTATAAAGAAAGTTTGTATGTATTGTATGCAGGGGTAATACTGAATGGATTTTGATGAAACTTACACAACGCTATGACCCGCAGAAGGGCAACAGTAACCGAGAACCTAACCTAACGCGGGTATAAGATTATCCAGGCGTATAAGATTAAATTAATGACTGGTAGGAAAGCTTACATCTATATAATTATATAATATATAAAAGAAAGTCGTGTTAGTTACACATTTTATAACTCTAGACGGCAGAACCGATTTGGCAAATTGGTGGAGAGGTAGCTTAGGACCAGGAGACGAACATCGAATACTTTTTATCTTCTTTTTTTAGTAATCAAAAATCTGATGTAACGCGGGTGAAACCGCGGGGTACAGCTAGTCACGAATAAAAATAAATTAATTGTCATTTCTGTCAGTAAAACAAGTGCCAAAAGGCTGTTAGCATTGCCACATTATTCGTCAATGTTAATAGTTAGACCTAAGAACGGCCAGCCGTCTGGTCACGTGAAGAGCCTACCAGCTGCTTGGCGATGTCCTCAAAGATCTACTGAGGGCCTAGACAAGTGTCATTGCAGAATAGATAACGAAAACGAATAGATTGCCAAAGTATGGAATTGACATAAGCTATCGCTAAACAATTTGACATCTCCATACATTTGACAATCTATTCGTTTTCGCTATCTATTGTACAATGCCACTTGACTAGGGGGGTAAGGAGTCCTAGAAGACAAGGTCCCAGTGACCATCGATTTTTAACTCCATTTGACTTTTATTTTTCGAAAATTAAAATTGTTTACTTAAAGAAATGTTACTAAGAATAAGATTCTTTAATTTTTTGCTAGTCATAGTACACAGCGCAGAATCAATTTTAATCATGAGTAGACCAAACATTTATTTTTAATAAAAGCTAAGAGGCATTATTAAGTTCTAATTTTATTTTCTCTTAATAAATCTGGATTTTTATATTTCGCTTCTATTGAAGTAGTCATTTTATTGGTTCAATAAGTGGAAAAATTTGTAAAAAAATATTATTCATAAAGTTTTTTTTTGGCATATTGGAACTTGAAGGTATTTGTATACTTAATTGAAAAGAAAATATAAGTAAAGTATGTTATTGCTTCTAATAATAATTCAATAAAAAAGCTTACCAGACTGTGTATTATTCTCGTGTCCCAATGTATCATTCTGTACTATAATAATCTGGTCCTTGTAAACAATAAATAAATTTTATCTTTATCTTTAATAAGTATCTACATAGTATATAGTAGATGTATCTAATAAGTAAATAATATTATTCAGTGAATATAAACTGAAATGATAAATGTAATTGAATTACCTATTTATTTGCGTTGTAATTAAAATATACATTTAAATTATTATAACTAATTGAAATTTACAATTTAAAATACAGCCAATAGATGTCATAACTGTAATCAACAATTATGATACATGTTAATTTGTATAATTCAATGCTTATTGAATTATAATATTTTCATATTGTAGACTAGCTGTCCGCTGCGGTTTCACCCGCATTTTTTGTTATTGCTCCGCTCCCTTGGGTTGTAGCGTGATGGTATATAGCCTATAACACTCCTCGATAAATGGGCTATCTAACACTGAAAAAAATTTTCAAATCGGACCAGTAGTTCCAGAGATTACCCCATACATACAAATTTACAAACCTACAAACTTACAAATTTTACCTCTTTATAATATTATATAGTATAGATAAATATTTACTACTATGACTGAAAACTATTTATTGGATGAATCGTTTTTATAGGTAATTAAGTGACTTAAATCTGATTTGATTTTATTAATTTTAAAGGTCTGTTTAGCTCGCTAAGTTCTTTTCCTGCTGTCCCGTTACACCCGTATTTTTAGTTATTGCTCTGCTCCCG
The DNA here is from genome assembly GCA_033675125.1 of Athetis lepigone. Lineage (NCBI taxonomy): Eukaryota > Metazoa > Arthropoda > Insecta > Lepidoptera > Noctuidae > Athetis > Athetis lepigone. The sequence goes on from CM066227.1 coordinate 22,044,736, forward strand.
TAGGTAATAGCGTGATATTACAAATTCTGTAATCTTCCTCGATAAATGGGCTATCCAACACAAATAGACTTTAAAATTAGTATACGTTATAATGTCGTTATCAAGACTTATAAGGATATTCGCGTGTTTGTATGAATTTAAATAAAATCAGTTTTGTGGTCAGTCTTTCTACTGGTAACCTACTAATAAGTATAAAAATGTTGCGAGCACATTTTAAAAGTATATGTATTCAGGTTGTTTTAACCTTAGCTGAAAGACGACCCTTAAATAGTTAAGAAAAAGGGTAAGAAGATAAAGTTGATGTGTTTTAATATAATGTCACAATTATAGATATAGGTCGTGATAGCCCAGTGGATAAGGCGCCCGCCTTTCGTGTAAGAGGTTGTGGGTTCGAATCCGGGCAAGTACCAATGTGACTTTTTCAATTCATATGTACTTTTTAAAGTTTATCTTGGACATCACTGACATCCCGTGCCTCGGAAAGCACGTAAAGCCGTTGGTCTCGGTTGTCATTCGTAGAACTTTGACAGTCGTCACTGGTCAGTCAGAAACTCTGACCAGTCTAACCATGGGGTATCGTGACGCCCAGTTACTGAGTTGTGGAGGTCTGACAGGCAGTCGCTTCACGTAAAACACTGGTATCCAGCTGAATCCGGTTAGGCTGGAAGCCGACCCCAACACAGTTGGGAAAAGGCTAGGGAGATGAATTATAGATGATATTGGTATTTATCTAAGGAATGACGCAATATGTCGCATTGAAGTGGTGCAATTATTAGTCATCTCCACTACTGTTATATACAGAGATGAGAAGGAACTCTCAACCTCAAATTATTGTAGGATAAAATTAGTAAAACCATCCATGTAGCATTAAATTAATGAAGCCATCCAGCTGAAACTATAAATATATACGACTATATCATATTTATTTATAGTTTAGCAAATACTAATAAGTAATATAAACCAATACGACTATATCGTATTCATTTATAGTTTTAAAGAGAAACTTATCGTTTTAAACATTCTAAATCGCTGTCTCCCGCGGTTTAACCGACGTTATATTAACTTTTTGATTACTGTTTCACTCCTGTAGGTCATACCGTGATGTTATATAGCCTATATGTTATTCTGATGTATAAACTACTGTAAACCTAATATCAAAATCCATGCAGTAGTTTGTGCGTGTAAGAGCAACAAACAGCCATACATATGAACTCTTACAGTGTTAACATTAACGTTTTACGATAACCCTGATTAAAATGTTAAAACAATATTGTTTTACTGAAAAAAAAACACATGTTTTCCTTTCTTTTGACATAATTATAGAACAATAAAATCGGATGGATAGTTTTATAGGTGTACCAGTAACTCATGACAAAAAAAAAAGTAAAAGTAGAATTTAAAACCCGACTATCCCGTGCAAGAAAAAAAGCACATAATAAACTACATGCTATTATTTGCTAACATAACAAACCTACACTTTCTAAAATATAGTTCGCGTGTAAAAATAGCGTGGATACAATGATAGATTGTTGCCCCTCGTTTGACCTAATTCCGATGCAATTGGGTCAGATAGCAGAAAAATGAATCAACGGTTCATTCAGCGTGGTTTGGCGAAAATGACTGGACGGTTCCTTTCATTTGTGACGCTGGAATGCTTTAGTTTTAATGATGCTGTTATTTCGAGATCTGTCTAAGGTGGATCTAAGACGATCAATGAAGCCGACTAATAGAAAGAAAGAAAAGAAAGAAAGAAAAAACATTTATTTGTCACATACAGTGGGGTCACAGACTACAACCACAAAAATAAAAAAAAATAAAAAAATAAAACAAAACTATACATTTAAGTATTTCTGCAAGTGAACGAGTTGTTGTAGTACAGTTATCACTAGTCCAAATTAACTGGTTTATATTACATTATTTTAACCTCGTTTATACCTATTTACCTTTGCATAAATATTTATCTAAAAAACTTTAAATAATATTGTTCTAACAGCCTTACCAGAAAAACGGATTATTTTTTAAAAGGACACAATACCGGTTTAAACATTTAACCAGTAATCCAATCTTAAGTTTTACAAGACACTGCAGGCTACGTCTTACTTCCTCCAAAAGATACGTTAGATTACCCCTTACTCCGAGGTGTAAAAAAAAAAAAATGAGATAAAGAAGAATCAGAATACACATACACACTCGTACATTGACACACACACATTCCAGAATAAAAAAGCACAAATTCCAATTAACGGTGGATCGCTAAAAGCAAAAGAGGCCATGACTGCAGTTACTGCCAAGCGCAGTAAATAAGTACTGAGTATAAATTTTATTAAAGGCAGGCGTGAGATTGCAGTGAGAGTGAAGTACTACATTTATTGGGTTTTGGGAATTAGCAATAAAGCTCGCGTGGCTACTGCAACGCCGTCTATGTCATAAGATATTATTTTAGGTGTTTTCTCTATATTTGAGCAGGACTGGCCTTGATTTTGGGAAAAGAATTTGCGTTGAGTCTACAATGTGGCAATGCTGGCCGCATTTTTGATTTAAGATGTTAGATATAAACTAAATCTGTTACATGGTTTCTTATAAACTATTAGCTTTTGCCCGCGATTTCGTCCGCGTGGAATAATAGTTCCCGTTCCCGCGAGCTTTCCGTGATGAAAACTATTCTATGTCTTTTCTCGGGTCCCAGAGTATTTCTGTACCTCATTTAAATAGGTTCAGTGGTTTAGGCGTGGTGAAGAGACAGATAGACAGACATAGTTACTTTCGCATTTATAAATTTTACTACGGAACTACGGAATTCGGATACTGGAGAGACTACAGAAGATGAGTACTTACTATGAGTACTTTTGTCATTTTAAAAAATACATCAATTACACATTAAATTAATTTAAATTAAATCATGATCATATTGAGTCATGATGACCCAGTGCCTCTCATGTTGTTGCTGAAATTATTAATTACACTTTATATATTTCATCAAGAATTACATAACTAGTTTACATAAACAACCATTGCCCTAAAGTCGTATTGAAAATCTATTATTTTCCTCTTACGAAAAGAAATCTATTTACTCTCAGCGTGGTACTAAAAGTGCCGCCGCGGTACTTTTAGTTCATTCCACTTGGCTTACTGCTTACCCCATCAAGGAAAATGAGGGAGAGTACTAAATTACCGTTACAGTCGGGAAACAGCAATTTAATTAAATAGTGCGTTGAGAAAACTTTTAACTTGACATGATGCTTTTTATGGGTAGCGGTTCAAATATTGAATATAAAATTGTGCTGATGTTATATTTAAAAAACCGGCCAAGAGCGTGTCGGGCCACGCTCAATGTAGGGTTCCGTAGTTTCCCGTCCGTCCCAATAAGTGTTCTTACTTATAAGCTTAAAAAAAGGCTTTTGTTACGTTGACATACTAAGTACGCAGAAATTATTTTGTACAACCTTTTTGTCTTTTTTGTACAAAAACTGTTTTTTCTATCAAGTTCAAAATAATTTTCCTAGAAAGTCCTTATAAAGTTCTACTTTCCAGATTTTTTTCATATTTTTTAAACCTACGGGTCAAAAGTTAGAGGGGGGGGGGACGCTTTGATTTTTCCTTTTGGAGCAATTATTTCCGAAATTATTGACATTATCAAAAAATGATTTTAGTAAACCCCTATTTATTTTTCAATACCTATCTAACAATATATCAAACGTCAGGGTTGAAATTAAAAAAAAAAATCACTTCCCTCTTTACATATAGGGGGGCTACCCTAATAAAACATTTTTTTCCAATTTTTATTTTACACTTTGTCGGCGTGATTGATGTACATATTGGTACCAAATTTCAGCTTTCTTGTGCTAACGGTCACAGAGATTAAGCGAGGACGGACGGACAGACAGACTGACATGGCGAAACTATAAGGGTTCTTAGTTGACTATACGGAACCCTAAAAAGTGTGAGTATTGACTGAGTTGTTTGTTTTTGTTGTAGCTTTGCTTTAGTATTACGTTAGAAAGAAGAAAGAAAGAAAGAAAGAAGAAAGAATCAATAATGAAAGAAGAAAGTAAGAACAAAGAAAGAAGAAAGTAAGAGAAAATAATGAAAGAAGAAAGAAAGAAAGAAAGAAGAAAAAGTAAAAAGAAGAAAGAAAGAAATAAAAAAAGAAAGAAAGAAAGAAGATAGAAAGAAGAAAGGAAATACATTTATTTTACACAGCAGTGCCGGTATGATGGTTCAAATAATATTACATTACATGGAATATTAAAAAGTAATCAGCTTAAAATTAGTTACTTAATATTTGTACCCCCGGCAGCAGGCTGTGTCAAAGAGGTCCAGTTCAGCAAAAATGTCAGGCCGCCAGTGCCTGACGCTGGTTTTCAACTGGACCCTGTGTGACATGTCACAGATGTAAACCAGCTTTACAATAAATATAGACTAAATATATGGGTTTTCCATGCTCTAAATAAATAAATAGTAAAAAAAAAAACAAAAAATATATAAGTACATAATTATATACTAAAGCTTTGTAGACTAGTTAATTATAATAATTATGTATGTGTTGAATCATTGTGTAAGTATGTATTTTGTGTTTAAGTACTATAAAATATAAAGACTAGGCCGACCGTTGATTGACGAGCGTCACTCAACGTCCAACTAGATAGCTGATTGTAACATAGCCCTTTGAACAGAGCGGACGTAAAATCAGTCAGGTGAGTCACGCCACCAAAACAAAAATTGTTTGCATGTTCATTCCATTCCATATGTGATAGTCAAGTCTCGGAACCCTTTCATAGTATCCTAGTTAAAACTGGTTTACACCGATTTTGATTGGAACGTTCTAACACGATCCAATAATCGGTTTATTCAGAGAGCGTAAACGCATTTCAAACTGCTATATCATGCAGTATAAACATTTTACACAAAATAAAAATGTTGTTAACACTGTTCAAAAACTAAATCCAATTTAATCGTACGTCAAAATTAACCGGTTTTTATTGACCTGGGACCTTGGTTTAATCAAACGCAACCGAAAAGGAAATTAAAAATGTGACGTGCACTGACGGTCGCTACCTTCTATAATATGTGAAATATCTGCAACAGGTTATCATCTTTGTTGCTTAAACATTAGGTTTACTATTTTGGGGAGCTTGATGTGCTGTCTAGTGTGCAAATTAAACTGGCACCAGAATAAATCTTTTTTACTTTTTATGTTATGTGAGATAAATTTGTCTAGCAACCCGAGTAATTAATCTGTATTTGTCATTTCTATTACGTTAGTACTCTAATCATGAGTCATATTTAATATGCTACTGATTGTTGTCATTAATAAATGAAAAAGAAGTTTAAAATGGCATGCGACTCGAATTAAAACAAAAAGAACTTTGTTAACAATTATAGTGTTAATAATCCTTGTTATAATTAACACTATAATTGTTAACAAAGTTCACAAATAGTTAAAAAGCAACCCAAACCGCTCTCTCCTATAACTTGTGGCACACAACCACCGAGTAACACGTCCACCGAAGCGGAAAGGTGCTCAGCGTGGTTTCAATTAGTTGCTCAACCATCCCTTACAGTCGGCCAATAGAGAGCCACTTTAAAATATATCCGAGTCCAGACCAGACGTCTCTCGTTGTCAATATTAACTGGGACGGTAGGATTTCAAATCTTATGGATTAAGGGACTTATTATGTTCTAAGGTGAAGATGATTGTAAGAAAATTTACCTGATAAATTTAATGTTTTTGATCGCTAGAATCCTGTACGCAGACCTGTACGCCAAGCAAAAATTCACTGCAATTAAGTTTAATTAACAATAGCTATTCTTATCTATATATCCATAATGTAAAATGGTAAACTAGCTGACAGATTGACTGGTTATTAATAAATCAACGCATTGCCTAAACCGCGGGTTCTAGCGACATGAAAGTTGGAAGGTGTATTTTTGGTGATGATTAAGTATTCACTAAGAAAGGATTTTTGTAAATTTCAACCCTAAAGGGGTAAAAAAGCTAGTAAAATAATATCTCTTGTTGGTAATGTTATCAACAAAATAGTTATTGTTGTGCACCACGGTTTTTGTCGGATGCCTGCAACGTATGCTTGACAAGGGCGTACAAAGGGTTTAGAACGAAATTATTATCATATTCGTTACCGACTTACGTTAACTATGTTTTGGACAGATTAGTGCCTCTGCCTCCTTGGTGGAGCGTTGATGTGTGAAGGAGAACTGGCCACAATTAAATGATTATTACTGAAAAACTAGATAAGTGAGGCAGACTAGTATTGAGGTAATGTTTCATTTGGAAGACCATGTCCGCACTTAAAGCTCAGATGGAGTTGCTTATTTTGGGCTTAGATCGCCATGAGATGGCATCCCGTAGGAAAGTTCTGCTTCTGCATGGCCTCCCAGAGCCGAAGAATGAAGACCATACTTCTCAGGTTGTTCACACATTAGTGGATAAGATGAAGATTGCCAACATCTCTGCTGCGGACATCTCATCCTGCCATCGCCTAGGAGTTGACTCAGGCAAGCCACGTCCATTATTAATCCGCTTCAGATCATACAACATGCGCAGCGAGGTGTGGCGCAACAAGACTGTGCTGAAGGGTTCTGGTCTTGTCTTTTCTGAGTTTCTGACGAAGTCTAGACATGATGTATTTATGGCCGCCCGCAAACACTTCAGCGTGAAGCAGTGCTGGACCACTGATGGTAAAATTATTATCTCGCTTCCTGACAAATCGCGGCGAAAAATTGAGTCAGCTTCGGAACTTCAACAGCTCATTGTGCAGTTCCCGACGTCTACAATTGCTGATTCAGCTGCGAAGGGTGCATCACCACCAAAGAGTAACCTCCCCTTGGATAAGAGATCACGGAGGCAGGCCAAATAATTGTACCCACATTTACAGTTTTTATTATAAGTAGTGTACTTTTTGTTTTACTTATTTTTTCGCAGCAGTGTCGGTAGATTAAATAGTCACAAAGTCACAATCACAATATTTATCTTTCTGTTTTGACTTTTTGACATCTTTGACAGTAGTACTGACTGATTGTAATACGTTCGTTCTGAAACTTTAATTGACTTAACTTTTTTTTTTTTTTTTTTGTGACTTGAACACTTGCTGTTTAATCCATTTTAATATAGCAAGGTGCATCGAGGAACTTACTAATAGAATAATTATTAATTGTTTTTTTTTTCAGTATATAAGTTTTGTGTTTTTTAAATTAGGATTAAATTTATTTATTTTACTTTTATATATTTTAATATTTTATTTTTATTAGTCATGTTGGACTGTGGTGACGACAGCTTTGTTTCCTGTTCTTCTTCTTGTTCATCTGATGCCAGCTATGCCAGTGCATTCAGTGATGACTCTGTGCATTTACGCGATCAGCTTTCTTCCACCTTTTCTTGCTATAGTAAATTGTTCAATGCAGTTCACATTAATGCCCAAAGCATTCCAGCTCACCATACTGATTTATTATCTTCTTTTGACTCCGATCTTATTCACGCTGTGCTTGTCTCGGAAACGTTCCTAAAACCCGCTCTTTCTTCAACGCAATATTCGTTGCCAGGATACAAGCTCGTGCGTAATGACAGAACAGGCAAGGGTGGTGGGGGTGTTGCCATGTATCTTCGTGGTGACATTGTTTATAAAATCGTTGATCAGTCCCCGAGTGTTTATTCAAAATCAGCTGAACACCTTTTCGTTGAAATAACATTTAACTGCACAAAATTGCTTTTAGGTGTTTTTTATAGCCCAAATTGTCACATTGATTATTTCTCTTCTTTTGAAAAAAATCTAGAAAATTATTCTTCATTATATGACCACACATTAATACTGGGGGATTTTAACACTTGCCTTATCAAAAATGATATGCGAAGCCGTAAACTCAACTCACTTGTCTCTTCTGTCAATATGCACATCCTTCAGCTCAATGCTACTCATCATGCTCCTCATTGCAACCCCTCATTGTTGGATCTAATTCTAGTTTCTGACCCTAACAAAGTGGCTACACATGGACAACTCTCTGCCTCTTTTTCTTATCATGATCTTCTATTTCTATCATATAGAATTCGCCCTCCTAAACGCAAATCTAAATTTCTTTCGCTTCGCAGTTTCAAGAACATTGATCTGGAGCGTTTGGGTGAGGATGCGGGCAACATTGACTGGTCTCCTGTTTACGGCAGCAATGACTTGGACGCTAAGGTGGCTGCTTTTACTAAAATAGTGTTGGATCTTTTTGATGTGCACGCTCCAGTGAAGAAGGTCAGGGTCAAGCATGCGCCTGCTCCCTGGTTATCAGACGCAGTAAAAAATGCGATGTCCAGAAGGGATAAAGCGAAAAGGCATTACAAAAGGAACCCCACGGATGAGAATTGGACCATTTATAAAAAACTGCGAAATCGCTGCGGTCGTTTGTGTAGGGATGCCAAAAGGCGCCACATACATGAGTCAATTCAAAATTCCAACACAGCACAAGTATGGCAATTCCTCAAATCCCTCGGAATCGGCAAAGTTGCGAATGAAAGCACGCCTGATTTTGATTTAGATTCAATTAATTTTCATTTCTCTAAATCTCCAGTGACACTGGTTGATACCATTAAATCTTCTACTCTCAATGCTCTCTCTAGTCTTCCTTTGCCGATATGTACTTCGTTCTCTTTTCACCCAGTCACAGAAGGAGATATTAAGCGGGCTATCACATCTATTTCTACAAAAGCAGTGGGTGATGATGGTTTGCATCTTAAAATGTTTCTTCCTATCCTTGATGTCCTGATTCCTATAGTTTCTCACATAGTTAATTATTCCTTATACACTGGTTCTTTTCCATCTGCTTGGAAGAAGGCCCATGTCTTACCTCTTCCCAAAGTATCTAATCCCTCCTCAGTGTCTCAATTTCGTCCAATTTCAATACTTCCAATCCTGTCCAAAGTCCTTGAGAGTGTTGTTAATAATCAACTTTCACATTTCCTTTCCTCTAATAGCCTGCTTAGTCCTTTTCAGTCTGGATTTCGTCCTGGCCACAGCACTGTGTCGGCTTTACTTAAAATAACTGATGACATTCGATTGGCCATGGAAAACCGACTCCTTACAGTGCTGGTTCTATTGGACTTTAGCAGTGCTTTTAATTCAGTTGATTTTGACATACTGTTAGGTATCCTTACTTCTCTAAACATATCTCCTCCTGTGATCACTTGGTTTAATTCTTATCTTCGTGGGCGCTCGCAGTCAGTTCACTTAAATGAGGCCTGCTCTGATTGGTGCGAGCTTACTGCGGGTGTACCTCAAGGTGGCGTTCTTTCTCCTCTCCTTTTCTCCCTTTTTATAGACGCTATCACTAAAGTATTAACTTCACATTTTCATCTTTACGCAGACGACCTACAGCTTTATCGCCATTTTAAATTTGAAGATCTTGTTGGCGCCGTTGATGCCATCAATAATGATCTTATGAATATCAGTCAGTGGGCTAAAAGTTTTGGATTGTTAGTTAACCCGTCTAAATCACAAGCAATCATTATTGGTGGCAGACACTTTACCAATCTATTGAGTCATCAGTCCCTCCCGTTGGTTACATACGAAGGTACCGTTATAGCCTACTCCAAGAATGTTAAAGACCTTGGCGTTTTCTTGGACTGCAACCTTTCTTGGCAGGTTCACATTGCTGAAGTAAGCAGGAGAGTGTTCTGTTCGTATAAATCCCTTAAACGTCTTCAGAAGTTCCTGCCATTTCAAACTAAAATTACCCTTGCTCAGACTCTTCTTCTACCACTTATAGACTATGCTGATGTTTGTTTTCTTGATGCGACTGAGGAACTTCTTAATAAGCTCGAACGACTGCAGAATTTGTGTATCCGCTTTATCTTCGGCCTTCGAAAATATGATCACGTGTCGGAATTCCGAAGGCAGTTGAAGTGGCTTCCTATTCGGCAGCGTCGAGATTGTCACATTCTTTCCTCTCTCTTTTCTATTCTTCACAATACTAAGTCTCCTTCGTATCTTCGCGATCGCTTTGAATTTCTTGTACCTAGAGGTAAACCTTGTCGTTTTTCTTCATCTCTTCTCTTACGTTTCCCTTCCCACTCTTCGAGTCGGTATGATGGATCATTTATTGTTTGTGCTGTGTGTCTTTGGAATGCTCTTCCGCATTCATTGCGAGATAGCTCTTCCTTAGAAGTGTTCAAGAAAGGAATTAGGGAACATTTCCTGTCTGTTGATTAATATATATGTATTTATTTATGTATTATATGTATTGTGTTTATTATATATGTATTTTTATTTTATATGTAATTATTGTTTAATATTTTACAATTATTTATTTAATAAGAGTAATAGGTATTTTTTTTGCACATAAGCATATCCTCCGTTGCAAATCTCACTACAAAATTTTTGGTTTGCTGGTAGAAAACTCAATTTTGGGTTAAGCTCGCCATTGTACATAAGTCTTTTGTTTGCTATAAGTTTATTATGTTATGTTTTTTTGTGTGCAATAAAGAATATGAATATGAGGTCTTTTTGGGGTTTCTTAAGCACAGAAATATTTGCTCATATTGTTCAATCTCATCCCCCACGCTTAACTACGGTGTAAAAAGATCCATCCTAATAGATTCAGAGGTGCATATTGATACATTACTCATTCTTAAAGTTAGTATCTAATATAATTATATAAAGCATAGAGAAGAATGTACGTCTAATGGTCCTACCTTAGAGGACTAAGTGCGGAAACCAAACCTCCCAGAGGGAGGTCCATGATGAAGATGAAGATGAAGAATGCCAAACTTTGAAACTTTCTGGTGCGGGAGCTAGGGATTGCTCAACGATCTCCGGTTACTATAAGAAGGGGCTTGCAGATGGTGAACCAGCATGTGCTGGCCTTACTTACAGTTATCAGCGCGCCGAACACAAATGAAGATTTCCACGCGCAAGAAAAGGTTCCGAATCCTTGAAAAACTACTCAAAAACATCGATGCCACTTTTGTCGAACTTTGCATGACCTTTTCAATGATTGCCAATGAATAGAGTTTTTCGAACAAAACTTTTTCATATGTGTTGAGTTAGCTTTGGCCCTTTTCCCCAAAACTTTCCCTTTTCGCGCACAAATAGCCCCTGGACAAAATTCATCAAGATTTTTGGCATAATCGAGAGAAATGTTCGGGATGTTTACCATTTTTATAACATTTCCCATTCTTTGCTGAAGAATTATTATTGTTGGTTATGTTTTACTAATTGACTGATGTTTACGGACAACTTCTAGATTTGATTACTATTAAACATTATTTAATTGTGAAGTGTATTTTCCCTTATGAAGCTTCAACAGCAGATTTTAACAATCATACCAACTTGTCACTGTTCCTCAATGAATTCTTCTCATATGGACAATGTACGGGCATTAATCACCACGTTTGTTCAAAATCCTCACCCTCAAATAATCAATAATTTAATAGATTAGCTAAAGTAAATCCTAAACAAATTCTACATACAGAGCACAATTCAATTTCAGGCTTGAAACAATCTGTGCCAATCGAGTTTGAGCTAGTACGCAAATAATTTCAATCCAGCACCATAATATTGGATTATCGGTTATTGGACGACGTGCGTCGCTTCATTAACTTGGCAGGTTTTAATTTCCTCTCTTGACAGAGCAGCAATGAACCGCTTAACGGGACAAGACACGTGCTCCAACAGTTTTGGAAGCATTACAAAGGTTGAATGAACTTTCCGATTAAAATTAAAATTTGGTATTACTATAGGTCGATAATGAGAGTTCACTTGTTTTGTGTAATCTTCTTAATGCCAATCTCATTTATTAAAAATGCAATTATGAACTTTATTGACACAGTTGTAAGAAAGTTGAGAATTAATTGTGTTATCCAAGTAACCGTTGTACGCTATTGTTGAAGGAATAAAGTTGATGATCATGATTGCATCTGTAAGTAACACGAAAATTTGTCGTATCGTTGTATAAACACAAAAAAAAATTGTTCTTTAGCTTCAGTAGTTTCAACGGTACGTTCATTACTACTATAAAGCCTGACTATTTATAAAATACTAGCTTTTGCCCGCGGCTTTGCTCGCGTTAGAAAGAGACAAAAAGTAGCCTATGTTACTCTTCATCCCTTAAACTATGTTCACTTAAAAAATCACGTCAGTTCGTCGCTCCGTTTTGCCGTGAAAGAAAGACAAACATACAGACAGAGAGACAGATACACTTTCCCATTTATAATATTAGTATGGATAGATATGCCATTTTAACTGAAGTCTATATTTAAATGTAACATTCAAAATGTTTTCGAAATAAGATCATCTGAAATCCTGATTAACATCAAGTTAGATCTATTTTAAAAGACTTTTAAAAGGCAAGATTACTTCTCTGAATATGCTCAAAATATATTTAGAAATTCGACAATCTTTTCTTTACATTTCTAGAATAAGTTAAATCTCCACAGGCTGATAAAGGTGTTTCTATTTCTATAAAAATATAAAACAAAGAATATTTTGCTTTATAATTATATTGCAATCACAAGAAATATGAAAGAAACAAAAATACAATAAAAATTAAACCTATAAACATGTACGACATTTCTTTTCTCCTCCAGCGGGTCTTTTGTGGATATTACTAGGTTGTTAAGGACATACAACCTTATTCTTAGTTTATGCAAAACCCGAAACACGTGTCTATTTTTTTAATGTAAAGAATCTACATATTTTCAAAGCTGTATCATAAAAAATCACGAAGGTATAAGCTTGTTAAGACACCTGGCGCCCTAAACAAGTGGCATTGTAGATTATTATAGATTGTCAAATGTATGGGGTTGACATAAGCTTATTCGCTAAATAATTTGACATTTATTTATTTATTTATTTAAAACTTCATGCACAAGCGTACAAGGGCGGACATTTCCATACATTTGACAATCTATTCTATTTCGCTATCTATTCTACAATGCCACTCGTCTAGGAGGACAGGTGGTCAGTCCGATAACACTATTCCAGCGTCTAAAAGAGGTTGTATTACCAACCCGCTGTGCGCACACGCATTTGTTCTTAACCAGTGTTGAACGTATGATTGAGGCACTTAGACAATTTGCAATCAAACTACATAATAATATATTCAGGATTCGCATAAATAAAAAACTTACCTTGTATAAATAGACTATCTACCAATTTAAACTGGAAAATTAAATATGTCAATATCAATATTATGTTAAGTCATTAAAATAATACTTTAAAACAAACTAGTTAAGTTAAGCTAGTAGAGTTAATATTGTTGTTTGCTTATACATATCAAGCAAACTATAATTGGCCCTGTGTTTACTAGCCGGCTATTCTGAGAAAGAACATTCAAAACAACGGACAATCGCAAGGACAAAGTTTCCTTTGAAGTTAGAACTATAGTTGCAAAACTTCTGAAAAATTCGAAATAATTCCGGAATACTTCTGGGAAAGTTTCTTTAAATCAGAATTATTCAAAATGAATTTAAATTTAGAATTTGTATTTTTTTGCAAAATATTTTTATATTTTTTTAAATATCGAATGGAATTTTGCATCGACCGTCGATCGCCGCCGCCTGACTGTGTGCACGAAGGCGATGGCGGTGCGGGGTGCGGTAAGAGGGGAGATGCTCCCCCCCCGGAGAAGTTTTCAGAAAGATTCATACCCCGCAATCGAAAGTTTCCGCGGAATGTTTCGCCCGAATTATTCAATAAGAATAAACGTGTTTATTTTTTGTGTGGTGGGTGAATTAATTATTTTTCAGTGGCGCGTAAGTTAGTAAAATATAAATGTTTATTTTATTATAAATCTGATCGATTAAGTATATTTGTTAATATTTTTATAAAAAAATAAAAATCCCTTTTACAACAGGATTTTTAATTTTTTGTTTTTATGTAGGTTATAATTATCGAAGTCGAATGCTATTTATCAAAATGTTAGTTGTGGAATAAAAAACCAGGCCGAGCATATTTGATTTGTTTTTTGAAAAAGGGTTACCTATGTTTTTGGTTAGTTTGTATATAGCTCTGCTGTTCGCATCGCTAAGTATTCGCGAGTCACATAGATAGGTATTACTAAATAAAGGAAAACCTAATAAATAAACTCAAAAACTATTGTGTCGCTTTCAGAAATTCTTTCACTATTGGAAAGCTACTACTAATATTATAATGCGGAGGAGTTTGTTTGTTTAAACGCGCTAATCTCAGGAACTACTGATCCGATTAGAGAAATTCTTTGTTTTTTAAAGTCCATTTATAGAGGAAGCTATTAGGCTATACATTACGCTGCGGCTGCGACCAATAGGAGCGAAGCGTCAGTGAGAAATGTTGCAAAAACGGGGAAAATTATTCACATTTGAGGACTTTTGTTGCGTGCGCTGCATAAACGGTTTACGGGGGGCTAAAAAGTAACCAAAGGAAATTAAACGCGGATAAAACCGCGGGGGACAGCTAGTAGGCTATATTCCCTATGAACCCATTAGAGGTAACTGCTGTACTCGATTGAGTACAGCATTATTCCGAAGTGTAAATGACAGATCTTGTAAATTTTAGGTGATACACCTTATTATTTTACTTCATTACGCTGTACTCAATCGAGTACAGTGGCTTTTAATGGATTAATACAATTTCACCGGGTTTTTTTTTTGGCAGTTGAAATATTCCCAAAGTTTCAGAATATTACGGAATACTTCCGAAGTATTCGACGGGAATGTTTCGGAATTTTTCCCGCCAGCATCTATAGTTAGAACCCATAACCTCTCGCATTACAGGCAACAACACACAACTTAACCACGAGGCGACCATCATATTTTTTACACGTAGGACCAAATTGCTCATAATTCCTAAAAACAAAAACAATGTAGAAGAACCATGTAACTTGTATATTGAGTCAGCATCTAACAAAACTAGATCCGAACACAAACTATCGGATACCCAAAGAGGTTGTACTTAGAAATTCAATCAGTTTCTCAGGCCTCGTATCTATGGAAAAGGTTGAGCGATGTTGCCTAATGGCTTATAATTGTTCCCTCGCGATACCATCAGAGATTGCTATCAAAGCCCGGGTATTTATACACTATACGGTTTCTTTCAAACGTCTGTTTTCAGATCTTTCAAAGGATTAAGGTGAAAAAATTTGTCGTTGAAAGTTTGTTTTGACTTGCTAATCGTCTGTTTTACAACTTTTAGATTAGGTTCGGTTTAATCTGGGGTAAATCTGGTAAATTGTAAACAAATCTTTATTATTTTAGTTGTGTTTTTATGGGCACAAAATTCTTTATTTTAAAACGTAATAATACTATTATATTATTGTCTCTTCTCATACAGAAAACACACGAGCAATGGTCAAAATGTGTTGCTTGCCGGTTGCGGAATGTTTATAATAGTTACCGTGACCCTGGAACATAAAGGGCAATCGAAGGAACATGAGTGGGTTTTAGTCAGTAAAAGTCTGACACGCCCTCCCGCCGCATCCAGGACGGGAGCAGTCATTTGATGATTTCCCACTCACCAAAAAAAAAATGTGTTGCTTGCTCAAAATGTGTCACTGGTTTTAAAATTGTGTTACTGATATGTTTAAGTGTTAACACGTTGTTTTCCCGCATAATAAATTGTTTACACGCGTGTTATTTACCTATCGAAAGAAGAACGGATCACACCTACTAGGGCTATGCTAGGGCTAGTACTTTGAAAGCCTTATTGCGATAATTTAACAACGGTTTTCTTTACTATCTAATATTGTTTTATTATTATTTATTTTGTTATCAGTTGTATGTAAGCATTTATTATCGCGTTAGAAAGTACGTCTATTACGCTTCATTTAACTACCCAGTTGGTTTGTGCAGACGCCCGAAAAGCGTCCACACGACTGCGATATCTACAATATTTAACTTTTTAATATAGGTAATATTTTATCCCAAAAATAATTTAAACTACGTTAACTGCTGTCACACTTCCGCTGTACAGTCAAAACAAACTAAAATGGATGAAATACCTACTACGCTAGGCCCTTATGCAAGTGCGACTGTGTGCATGCGTAGATTTGTAATGTGACTATAATTTTCTCCCACAATCTGTACAACAAATTTATAAAAAAACAGTGTTTGAACATAATAATAAAAATTCAGTGTATGTATTATGATTATAACATAATATTCTAATTGGGGTGTCTGGTGGTGTGCGTTTATTCCGGGACATGTTGTATGTCCATTTTCGTCCACACCTTCGATAAAATTGCACTAACGAACTGCACAGTCAAATCGTAACGATAAATTCTTGTCGTGTGTACCGCGCATTAGGCGTGACTATTTCCGACTGCTGAAAAAGTACGACAGTAACTTTAAACAAACTACTTAATAATTTTGGTAAAAAAAACTTTGGCGATTACCTTTGAAATTACATTGCCAAGAACATTTCAAACTTTTCTGGAATTTTTCTTTTATTTCAAACAAAACTAAAGAAAACTACTTAAATAAGCTTCTCAAAATGTCAAGGACGTCTTCATATTAGTTGGTAAAAGTCATAAAGTTGGTACATAAAGCCTAATATCCTACTTTGTAGCACATGGTGTGATATGTCCCTATGTACTTGGAGTAAGTTCCCAGACAGTTTATATGACACTTTCCTTATTGTTTGTTAGTATTACTGTTTCAAGTTTCTTGCCCTTTTTATTATAAACTTACGTAAACATATTTGTACAGAATTTAAAATATTTTTGCTATCTATTTGCTCCAATTTTCATAACATGATTTCTTGCACATTTATTGCTTATTCATTCAAGTTATTGTTTGTTCATTGTACCTAGATTCCACTTGAAAAATGTAAGCAAGACAGCCTGAGAAAGGTTTTGTAACTTTACACTTTACAGGCAACTGTTAAACATACTTAATTATATATCAATTATGTTTAACAGTTGCCTGTAAAGTAATTATAAGTAAAGTAAATAAAATATATCTATACTTCTATACTAATATTATAAAGAGGTAAAATTTGTAAGTTTGTAGGTTTGTAAGTTTGTATGTAGGGGGTAATTTCTGGAACTACTGGTCCGATTTGAAAAATTCTTTCAGTGTTAGATAGCCCATTTATCGATATATATACCATCACTCTACGACCCACGGGAGCGGAGCAGTAACGAAAAATGCGGGTGAAACCGCAGGGGACAGCTAGTAAGTTATATAAGTATGTTTATGAGTTGTCTGGTTACCATAGTACTGGCTCTGCTTAGTTTGGGATCAGATGACCGTGTGTGAGTTGTCAAATGATATTTATTTATTTAAATACCGTACACAGACATTTTAAACTTCGGTATTCTGTGATACAGTCGTTTATCAGTTGCCTTATTACCGTAACACCAGCTCTGCTTAACTTGGAATCAGATGGCCTTGTGTGATCCCAAGATATTTATTTATTTATTATATCTTAGCATAATTTTCATTGCTCAAGATAACAAAATTAACTAACCACTTAAAAGCCAGCGACCTAAATTTCATGCCTAACTTAGTTTATTAGAAAACTGTAACAACTAGGATTAGACGAAAATATTGTAGAAAAGAAAGTCGCCTCCTATATCTTAAAACGAAAAGTAGCTTAGAGTATACCTTTTTATCAAATTCTAATTTTTTTATTAAGCTCAATACCAGACGGACGGAATGCCACAATACAGGTTCTAACGTCATCTTCTCTTCTCGTTTTCAGGTTGTTGTTATGAGTCCCTTCCAGGGTGCGATTGAGAGAAAGACCTTTAAAGGGATAAGCCTTTTCTCATGATGACGTTGATGACTTTAAAAAAATCAAAACGAATAAACCAACATAGTATATCCTGCTTTTTTAGAAGTTGGTTAAAAAGAATGTTAAAAGAGCGCAGGGCATTAAAGAAATCATCTCGTCTATCTAAGTGGTCCAAAGGATGGCAGCTTGCATTAGTTTACGCCGATATATACAGTAAAATAGACCGAAAATAAACTGAAACTTTTTTGAGCCGGTAAATGGTAAATCGTGATTTACCTTTAGGTCTCTGAAATATTAATTTTACACTGTTATGATTTTTTTATTAAAACTTTATGCGCAAATAAAAACATTACACATCGGCGGACTTAATCCCTTAGGCATTTTCTGCCTGGCTACTTGAGGGCGATGCATGCATCAAAACATGGTACACTACTTAGTAGAGAGAGATAAAAAATATAGTATTCGTTGTTAGATAAATACATCATCTGCGATAATTTCAACTATGTAACTATACGGTACATAAGACCTGGTAACAGACAGATTGACCGACAGGCAGACAGCGGAGTAAAAAAGACTAAATAGATTTAGAAAAATTAATAAAGATTGAATAGAAACTAATTTATTTCAACAACAGGATTAGTCTTGTTGAAAATAAGATCCAACCCAGTTTGCTTACTCAATGTAGTATTTGAAATTTTCTTTTAAAATTCCTCTCGTTGTTTAAGATTTTCTAGTTCAGCTGTAATTGCGTTCTCTGTAGTTTCTCCCTTGTTCGAGAAACTTTCATTAATTCTTGTGTAATGCTAAAGTTGGATGCAAATAGCAGTTTACCAAGTCTTTTACATTGTGGTTCATTGTTGTTTGTCGATTGTATGCTTACTAATTCAACTTCTTTCTTTTCTGTCTCTCTATTTTTTTATTTATGTGTTTTTCGGTTCATACTCCGACTTTTGGTACGGAATACCGCCTTTACTAGTTTGCCGTCTTTGAATTTTTTAAATAATTGAATCCTGTAATGCCGACTTTTTAGGGTTCCGTAGTCAACTAGGAACCCTTATAGTTTCGCCATGTCTGTCTGTCTGTCCGTCCGTCCTCGCTTAATCTCTGTAACCGTTAGCACTAGAAAGCTGAAATTTCGTACCAATACGTATATTAATCACGCCGACAAAGTGCGAAAATAAAAATTGGCAAAAAACGTTTTATTGGGGTAGCCCCCCTATATGTACATAGGGAAGTGGTTTTTTTTTTTAATTACAACCCTGACGGGTGATATATTGTTGGATAGGTATTTAAAAATGAATAGGGGTTTACTAAAATAATTTTTTGATAATGTCAATAATTTCGGAAATAATCGCTCCAAAAGGAAAAATCAAAGCGTCCCCCCCCCCCCTGTAACTTTTGACCCGTAGGTTTAAAAAATATGAAAAAATCTCGAAAGTTGAACTTTATAAGGACTTTCTAGGAAAATTATTTTGAACTTGATAGAAAGAACAGTTCTTTTAGCTGAGATGTCAAATCACACCATGAGGATACCTGGTTGTTTAATTTTCCCTACAAAGCAATCTGCATGGAGCTGTTCTCGAACAATTCCACGATGTATACGACTACAAATGAGCTCTTATCGACCTCCACCTGAAAAAAATATTCGTCGGAGAAGCATACACAAAAAATAATGCAATAATAACTGAATAGTGTTTCTCAGACGTATTGCAATATTAAGAGTAATATTATTAACCGATTCCAGTCTGCCACAGTCATCTGCCACAGTTGACTGGCCCACTGCAGGCGTTTCCACTTGATGGTCTCGGTGAGGCGCGATTTTTTGATCGGCCGACAATTTATCCAATTCTTCTCGGCCAACCTCCGTCAAACCGTCCCATCGAATACTTCTATTTTCTTGTCTAATCCCTGGTTTGTAATCGTAGTCAGGCAGATAATACACTTTTTACCATGTTTTAGCCAGATATCCCTGTTTTTATGGTAAGAACGAAGAGTGGTGATTCGTTTTCTGCCACATTTTTTGACAGTCTCTGTTTTCAAAAGTTTGTTTTGATCAGATTTTACTTCAATACTGTTTACTACAGACTTTCAGACATCTGTAATAGCTGTTAAATCTCTCTGAGAATGTGTAAAATACAGAAATAACGTTTGTATTTTTATAAACTTTAGTGGACACGGGTTTAAAGCTTTGACCATTTTAAAAAGGCGAAATTTTAAAAATGTCACGCAACATCGTTACCAAAACTTAATATTTTGTATTCAATTTTAAAAAAAAGGACACCATCAGAAACATTACTTGTGGTTCGATTAGTTTGAACAGATACATCTAGTAAAATTAAAACCAAAAAAAATTTTTGCCATCAATGAAATAAACATAATTTTCAACAGAAGTTATCAAAATTACTATAAATTATAAACCATACCACTTTTTTCAAAAATGGCTCGATCTTGTGGTGCTGTCACATATTAAAATTAATAATAATGACACCAGGAGTAAAACCAAAACAGAAAAACCTATGTAAAGTTATTAATTTTCTTGATAAAGGTGTTTGAACAAAAAAATGTTGCTCAATGATTACTGTCCCTAATAATTTGGCCACCGATGGTAGTAACAATATACTGCAAGCTAGCTAATAGAGTCGTGATGGCCTAGTGGATAAGGTTCCCGCCTCTCGTGTGAGAGGTTGTAGGTTCGAATCCGGGTAAGTACCAATGTGACTTTTTCAATAAAATTCATATGTGCTTTCTAAAAGTTTATCTTAGACATCACTGACATCCCGTAATTCGGAAAGCACGTAAAGCCGTTGGTCCCTGTTGTCATTCGTAGAACTTTGACAGTCGTTACTGGTTAGTCAGAAACTCTGACCAGTCTAACCAAGAGGTATTGTGTCGCCCAGTTACTGGGTTGTGGAGGTCAGATAGGCAGTCGCTCCACGTAAAACACCGGTATCCAGCTGAATCCGGTTAGGCTGGCAGCCGACCCCAACATAGTTGGGAAAAGGCTAGGGAGATGATAATACTGCAAGCTTTTTTGCAGGACAGGGCCTCTACCACACAGGTAAATTAGTATCAGCCGATAAGATCGTTTTTTATTTGGGACAATCCCACCACACTATTCCGAACCACTGCAACTCCTGAAAGTCAGAATCAACAGTGGAGTCCGCCAGAAAAGCGCCGAGCAATGAAGCCCGACGAGTCCCGGAGAAACGTTTCAACTGTCTTGAATCCCGCAACAACGAAATCAATCAGAAGAGAACAGCGGAGGAGTAAGAAAAATATATTTTTTCCACTTCCCTCCATAACAAGCAGGAGACGACAAGATCGCATGCGTTATTGCAATATCTGTTAAACACACAGCTATGCGCAAGGAATCAGGACGTTATATTATCGACAGATAATAACGGACCTGCACCCCTAGACAAGTGGCATTGTAGAATAGATTATAGAATAGAATAGAATATAGAATAGAATAGATTGTTATATTTATGGGAATGTCAAATTACTCAGCGTAAGCATATGGCAATCCCATACATTTAACAAACTATTCTATTTTACAATGCCACTTGTGTACAACATTTTGTTGTCAGCCACGGTTCACGTTGAGCGGAAAAGAGTAAGTATGGAGTCTCTAGCCCCTTCTCCAAACGAAACTATATTTTGGAATGGGCAACTATGTTAATTTTGTTTTGTAAATGACTTTCCAAAGTGCTGTTTGTTAATGGAAATAAATGATTTTGACTTTGAATCTCATCACACGTCGTAAAAACTTCACTATTTTGAGGTATTTGGTTTGAAGTCTGAAACAGATACCATTTTTCAAATGTAGTCATCTAAAAAATGATGAGTACTTTTGTAAAATGGTATTTGTTTAGTCCGTCCGGTAGACCGTCCAAAAAAAAAGGACACATATTATTGCAACTTAACTTCCAAAAGCCATAAAACGACTATAATGTCTTAATAGGTGGAATGCAAATGATTTTTATTGTGTTTTAATACTTAATCCTGCACTTGATTTTAAATGGTTTCTCCGTTAATCGCGCTCTGGCCTGGAAATCCTTAATAATAAAAAACCGAGACAATAAAATGCAAGCCCCAATCTCACCATTGCCATTATATTTGAACAAAAGTTATTAATAACTGTATACCGCCGGAATGCTATTAAGCGCAGGCAATTTTCTGCATTCAAAAATTGTTAAATTAATTTTATGAAGTGGTAGATATAATAAATTTTGAACGTGGTAAAAAGTTTTTCAAATTATGATAGGCGAATTTTAAATGGCTTTTTATGTATATTTATTAATAAGTCGATGTGTGTTTATGTCAAATATTATTTGGTCAGTGTGTCTGACTAGACACAAAATTCACTAATATCAATGACTACTGACTAGTATAGTCATTGATATTAGTGAATTTTCGGTATCATTTTTTACTAACTTGAACTATTTTTATTTATCATTGCATAGAATGTGGTGTAGTATGCTCAGATCTTCAAAACTTTGCAACTTGTAGTATGCTCAGATTTTTAGAAAGACGCAACGGATTTAGATGCGCTTTTTAAATCAGTGATTTAAGAGCGAGTTTTAAATATAAGATTTCTAGATTTGGTTTATACGTGGTAAGTAACTATTTTGTTACAGAGCACAGCTTTTCTCTACTGTGTTCAATGCCTACTTAGGCAGGCATTGAACACAATAGTGAAAATACTGTTTACCCATCTCTACACTCGAATCCTGTGCTTTGAAAAGTACGTAGAGAAGGTCCCGGTTAGTTCGTAAAAACTCGTAATATTAACGACTATAATCAATTGAAAATGTGACACATTTACTTTACTTTTATTTTCATTCTTTGACTAAAAGGAAAATTTTAGTAATTAATATGTCATATAACTATCTAGACAGGCTTGAGAGCAAAAAACCTATTTGATCAAGAGTCAATATAATATAATTAATTAATAATAATTAATGTCAGATTTTTAGTAATAAGAAACTAATTGTATTCGCTCTAAGTATTATTGTGATCATATAATCGCCCGGGAAAACTAGCAAAATAATTGAGTTGACATTTTCAAAGGTATTCGAGATATACTCAATTAACTAAGAAACGGGACCTTTACCCCCATTTATAATATTATTAATGTATATTTGGATACAATAATAGAATAAACTAACCTAATTGGATATTATATATTTGAGCCGTTTGGGGTTGAAACAATGGGGCCATGGGGTCCGAGTGCTCATCTTGTTTTTCAAGATATCGCCAAGCGGCTGGTTGACTCTTTACGTGACCAGAGGGCTGGCCTTTCTTGGGACAAATAATAAGCATTGCCATTCAACGTGGCAATGCTGCCAGCCTTTTGGGCACCTGTCTTGTTGACAGCGATACGGACGAGTTTTTGATGCACCGTGAGATACCCTCCCCTTCTTTGAAGAAATTGTAAATATTTATTATCGTATTATTTGTAAGTTTTGTCCATATTATATTAAGATTTAAATTTTAATAACACCAGCCTATTAGTGTCCCACTGCAGGGCAAAGGCCTTTTCTCATACAGGGAAGTGACGGGCATTGATCACCACATTTGCTTAAATCGGATTAGCAATTTCGGATTCACATTAACTACAACTCCAGGATTCCTCACGATGTTTTTCCTTCACCGATGTCTGTGATGTCCAAGATACATTTTAGAAAGTACAAATGAATTGAAAAAGTCACATTGGTTTGCCCTTGAAGCCACAACCTCTTGTATGAGAGGCCTTAACCACTAAGCCAACACATTTCATTCAGATTTATATTAAGCGTCTTACTAATAATCGCTGAAAGTTATGACAGGTTTATACGTCAAAAAATGTATGGTTACACAGGCTTTATTCAATGACATAACTTTACACAGTGATTAAGTAAGGGCATAAGTGTATAATAGATATATTATAGAGTTACTTTAACTTCAACTTCAAATTTTATATATATATAATGGCAATCCACCGAATTTTCGGTGATTTCTGCCAATGTCCAGTTTGAAAATAATATTTCAGTTTACATGACAATTGTACGGTTATTAAATTAAAGTATGGAGATCATACACGTGTTCTTATAACCAAGAACACGAGATGACTCCTAGTTACTGTAATAATTATTTAATAAACGAAGATGAATAACAACATATCACCGTCAACCTCAGTTTATCAAACCAGTGTTAACCGTAGAGAAAGCTACTTCGACCCATATTATGACACCTGACGGGTGAAATGCCCTGAAATTGGGACCAGTAATGACATCTGTCATGTTTCAAGAGAAACACGTAATACTGCAGCCCTGTGAATACAAATAGTTTTTGGTTTTATACGTGTTAACATAGGTTTATTTTAAAATAATACAATGGTGGTTATTTTATAAATTGCCTAGAACAACACTATTACACATTGATTGGGCATTGGTTGAGCGATTGACTCTTGCGCTGAGTGTCGCGAGTTCGATCCTCACACGGCAATAAATTTTGTACGATCTATAGACAGTTGCGTATATGATTAGTTAATTTCCACCATGATAGTCAATAAGAAAGCCTAAGATTTCATCAATAAGTGAAAGAAGCGAATCTAGTCGTCCATTCATAAAGGTTGTGAATGGAGAACCATGGACAAGAACTCTTTCTTTAGACAGGCTGTATACAAGGCATATATTTCTGTGTCAAAAGTTGTGGCGCCACATTTAACATATCTGTTCGCATAATTCATTACCTTCCTAACCTTTTTCAACTATGTAACGGTGAGCTTACAACCTAATGGGATTTAATTGAATTTCATTGTTTTACGTGACTGCCTATCGGACCTCTTCAACCTAGTTACGTTACTACAGCAACACGGTACCCCCTGGTTAGGCTGATGATAAGACTTTCTGGCTTCTGACTATCCGTGACGACGTCAGTTCCATAAAAATCAACCGGGACTAACGGCTTTGCGTGCTTTCCGAGGCACGAAAAATCACCGATGTCCAAGAAAAGTTTTTATATAGTACGCATAATTGAAAAATTCACATTGGTGCATGATCGTATTCAAACCAACGTCTTACAGGAGAGGCGGGCGCCTTAAGTTTGCCATCAAAACACATCACCAAATTCACATTGTGGGCAAACACATTTGAAGCAAAAATTATGGCAGAACAATTTTGGCGATCTAAATGTTTGAATAAGAGTGTGCAGCCTACTTGGCCATGAGCCTCATGGCTCTGGTGTCGGCTTCTTTTCAACAAATATTAGTGGAGAAACGAAAACTATTCAGTATTCACTGTACACGTCTCGCTCTCATACATTTTAACTTACCTTACGCTGTGATATATACCATTATATACAGTCAAACTAATCTAGATCACAAAGTTGAAACGACAGCACTAACCCGTACCATTGATCTCAAATATCCCGTCAAAGTAGAGTAGGTCATTGTGCAACATAGATGTCTATCAATACTGTGTAACGGACAATAGTTAAATAAATTGTAGATTGTATTGCAGCGGCATTATATCCTGATTGTTTTTAAATTTATTGAAATAAAGACAAAATACTTAATAATCGGATTATTATAGCCTCGACTGTGTCTGTTTTACATCGAATAATTTTTACTAATAATAATTAGTACTAATATATTGTCGCTACGTCACTATGTGCTAGCGACCGTTTTCGGGGGCCCATTTACTGAGTGTGCAAGTCACCCCCTGCCATTTTTCCGTGTTTACAACCATTGGTCAGGCAGGGGCCATAGTCATTCAATAGTATCTGGTACCTTAATCACCAAAGAACGCCAAGCCATAGTCCAAAATTTTAGTTAGGAGTCATGTTTTGCTATAGTCCAACACTATCCGGGGATTGTCCTTAGGTGCACTAATAGTGCATAGGGATAATCGCCGGTTGGTGTCCCTTTTCACATAAAGTTTAGCTCAAGGGGCCTCTGCGAGTTGGTTTCGGCCCCTCGTACGCCTTACAAAAGTCCGGGATCCCTGGGTCCCGAGATACGACAAGCACTAATATTATGAACTCAAGAATGTGTTTTATTGAACGAGGTTATTTTAAAAATTGCAATTGAGAAAACCTTTTAGTGTTGGTTAGCCGAAATCGAGGAAGGTAATTTAACATTACACTAAGACCTATAAGAGCGAATGAGTTATTAAACTCACGATGAAACCGCTGGGGTTATGATGGAAATTATATACTTATTTTCAAACTGATAAAATTAACTCTAATTCATTTATATTTAACCACGTAGTTATAATATATGCTGCCAGCGTAAATATAGTGCTAGTGTGTTTATGCACCTTTCATAACTTCATAACTAACAGAAATAGCGTGTTGAAAAGTCGTTAATAAGAAATAGATCTCTGTTTATATACCTATTTTTTCGAGATCCACTAAACGATGCATCTAGATCATTTTGTTTACCAAGCAACCCTTCATTTGAAAGACAACACACACTTTCAACATGGTCCTTCGAGCCGGCTTAGCTGACGCTCATCGCACTGCACAGTCAACCGGACCGAATCACGCCAACAAATTAGGACCATCACTGATGTTAACAACACTTTGATGAGGTAATTACTGGCCAATTACTCAGTAGATGGTAATTAGGCACCGCAGCGAGCTTAGATGCTATCAATATTATAACGTCATCTAGATAAGTTTTGCTAACGAGCGAACGAGCGGTTTCTTGATGTCAGTATTGGGTTGGATTTGGTTGCTGGAGCTGAGTGTGAAATCTGAGTTTTTGCGGAATATTTCTAATAGTTACCGCGGTCCCGGAATGGCAACCGAAGGAACAAGGGTGGGTATTAGTCAGTATTAATCTGACAGTAGAGCGGTAGCAGTCATTTGGTGATTTCCCATCCAAAAAAAAGTCTTAAGTGTAATACTGTGCAGTCTTTATGTAACTGCTTATAAATAACTGGCTAGAAAAATACCTTTCAGGTTTTCTTCTTAACACTCAGCATAAAATTGAAATATTCTAGAGAAAATATTTCAATTTGATTTTGTAGTTTGTTTTTTTATACGGTTTGACGCTTGTCGCGTCCAAGGCTCATGGAATGAACACGTATTAAATGAACAATAAATATAGTTAAAAGTGCTTCCTCTTTATATTTATTAGTTACACTATACAAAAGTGTTGACCGGAGGGTTCTTCAAGCCCTCCCACATTACTACACACACATATTAGGTCCCGGAGGTCTTTCAAGGCCTCACAATACCATCCTTATATTGTCAGAGCAGTGCAAATGCCTGTCTTCATACAGAAAATTGGTAAGTTTTGAATATTTTTTCGCTCCGTTGTAAGGCAGATTGGCATATAACGTTACATTATTGTCGATAGATTAAAAAGTAACTGGATTTATTTGTCACTTTAAAATGTCTAGCATGTCATCATCAATTTTTTGGTTATAGTTCATAATTATTAGGCATGTCTTTTAACCGTAGCAAAATATAATTTAAATAATTTAATATAGACCCGCGGCTTCGCTCGCTTTAGAAAGAGACAAAAAGTAGCTTGTGGCACTCCCCGTCTCTTGAACTATCTATACTTAAAAATCACGTCAATTTGTCGCTCCGTTTTGCCGTGAATGACGGTCAAACAGACAGACACACACATTTTATAATATTAGTAGATGTGGCACATTAAAATAAGAGTTGATATTCCAAGAAATTGCTTACATATTTGTTTATAGTCATAGTCATAGTCATTTATTCATTTTGTTTAATGCAGTATCACATAAAAATTCGTTGAAAATATATGATAAAATCAAAATTTACAGTTCATTGGGTTATCTGTACAATTTTCTCGGATATTCAAGCCTTCACGGCTTGCATTTTATTTTCCAATTTTTTATACTTTCACAATGTAAGCGGAAATTTTTCATTTACATAAAAGTACTGTGTAGGTACTGAAAGCTTTATTACGTGTTTTTTTTCAGATGAATAGTTTTCGTATTGCTTTCTATTATTATTTTTAAAATTCTGTCATCATTTGCAATCCGACTAAGAATTTAACTAAGTGCGAGGTGAGTTTTAATCTGTATTTATGCATGTTAATCTATACTCTCGTTGTTCCTATTTAAAGAAAAATAAAAATAGTACGCACGGGTATCTCATCAGTTCTCATGCATTGTGAAACAACTTAAAAAATAGGGCCCCTATATGTTATTTATCATACTTGTAATGAAGAGCTGCGTTTTTCCTTTAATTTTTTATAACTTACAAATAGAACCACAACATTTTTCAAGAAAAAATCAGTAAACAGATCAAGCAAGTCACAGTCAAGCAGTTTTTTTTGGTGAGTGGGAAATCATCCAATGACTGCTCCCGTCCTGGGTGCGGCGGGAGGGCGTGTCAGACTCTTACTGACTAAAACCCACTCATGTTCCTTCGATTGCCCTTTATGTTCCGGGTTCACCGTAACCACTATAAACATTCCGCAACCCCGGAACTTTTGAGAACGTTCTCGATCTACCTACTTTCTGTTTTAATCTGCCAAAAATGTCCCAGATACACCTATTTAATCAGAGGAGGACCACAGAAGACTACACCCAAATTAACTATTCTAGGCGGACTGTGGATATAAACAGAATTTCATCAAAATATTCACATCGTGAAAGTTGATCGTCAACTTTTTGGAATGGGCAACTAGATTCATATTTCTTTGTTTTTGTCGTTCTAAAGTGCCTTTGAAATGGTCTATTAGAAATAGATAACTGGAGTTTGAGTTTGGTGAGATAAGGGACATATTCAAGGAAGCAATAATATCACGTATGAGTAAAAAAATAATAATAATAAAACAATATAAATCCTACAGGAACCCGTAGTTCAATTATCTGCACTTTTATCATTGTACGGTTTTAATTACAAGAGTCTTTTGTTCCTACATACAACGAATTTTCCCACCACCCTCGAATTGCCACAATGACTCACAAAAAACAATTTAAATGTCCGTGACGTCATACCATATTCAAAGCCATGGCATGTTACTGCTATAGGACGTTCATAAATCGCCACGTGGCCACATTAAACCTGATTACCCCCTGACCTTGTACAAGATTGATGATTTATAGGCCGGACAATAAATTACGGATATAATTTCAGGTCCTTTGTAACGATTTAGTGGTACTGCGAGAATCGATAGCACTTAAAACGAGAAAAATGCTTTTGGGTAAAGAATGATATTTTTAGACATTATTAATGGTGGATTTTATTTTTTGAGAGATTTTTGCCTGGTACTGGTATTGAAATTAAAGGAAAATGGAACTCTTTGTGGTTGATAAATAAACTGTCGTCTACAGCTATTATAAATTGTTAACGTTTTAGGCGCTCGGGATCTATAGTAATAATATTAACATTTATTCTGTATTGTTGTTAAAAAATCTTTTTAAAGCAGTGGAGTGACGGGCATTGATGCTGGTTTGTGGCGGATTTCATATTTACTTCATTATAATTCCATAACAATGTGTTTCATTTTTTATTCGTGTGTTCATGATACGCCTAGACATAAAAATTTGTATTAACTATCATATCATCAGTGCAAAGAAAAGAGCCAATAAATATTTAATTTGGAGCTAAAATCACCGCAATGATATGAAATATTAATCACCATTAAACCTTCGAACACAAGTGATTTGAGACACAATAGAAAGACAATAGCAGCCCGACAGCCGGCTGTCGGTTGGTCGTTGAAAGGTTAAAATATTATCACATTTAATCAAAACCAAACATCTACAAAACAAACATCTCAAGTCATAGCATCAACCCCTTCAAATAAGCTTTCGTCAACCACCTTCACCATTTCTTTCTTCAAAATAAAATCTTCGACATGCAAAAACCTACAAAAATCATACCTCATGTGACCTAACCATGAACGATGACACAGTATAACCTTAAGATACCACATATCAAGAGATACAACAATTTTTGTGTGCGTACGTACGTTACTCACCCCCTATGTCAGACCCGAATGAATATTTACGGCGTATTCTGCGGGCAGAGGCGCTGATGTGACAAAATTGCCGAATACCGTTATAAGTTATTGGGGCTTATTTTTAAAGGATTTTCGGACTAAAAATACCTGCTCATTGGTGCGGTCTCTTTATTGGAAAGTTTTTGGTTTCAATTAAATGGTCGGGACCGCGTTAGTAATTTAGGTTTGACACTGGTAAATTGGATTGGTTTGGCTTTTCTCGGAATTGTCAATTACTTTGATCTGTATGTTCTAATTTTAGTATTTAGAGCTCTGAATACGTGACGGACGCTTATGACACTTTACCTCGACTTTCTAACTTTATGTTTAATACTCACGACACTTCGTCTTTGACATTTCATCTTTGAGTGTTGAAACTCCAAGTGTCTGACGCTCACGACTCTCAATTTACAAGCTGTCTGATAATCCTGACGCTCCATTGTAGCCTGGCTGGCTTTCGTGACTCTCCATTTTTGTCTTTTTGACACTTTTTTAACAAACTCCATATTATTTTTCTGACACACACAATCCTCCTACTGCATATACCATTTATACATGATTTATAAAATAAATATTACTTCTAAGAAAGTTTTAAACTCAAGTTTGCTTTAGTAATGATATTTCGGATTGAAAATTTACAGAAAATTCAGTACTTACATTTGCGGGAAGGAGCGCTGAAGTGACAAATGTGAATACCGCTGTAACTCATCGGGGCACGTATTTTTGCATGATATTGGAAACTAAAATAATATGTTAGTTGCAAATTCGTCTTGCAAAACTTTTAACACCATCGTTTTATTTCATATTTTCTACATTTCAAAGTAATAAACTAGTTTCTTTGGTAGTCAGACGAGTAAATCCTATAAGTTCAATAACTACAGAATTTAAATCTCGCTAAGTAAAGAAAAAAAAATAGACTACAGTTTGCACGTCATTCATAACCTTATTTATTATCTTATTATTATTTTTTTTTAGTTTACCTTGTGACTAATTCAATTACAACTCTATTTATCAAGAAAAAACCATTAATCACTTAAGATTCTTGTCAGGCAACAACATACACCCCTGGGGAACTCCTCTATTCAGCCCATGTTTATTTTCTATAACAATTCCCATTGCACCTTTGCGGTCTCTGTGTAAGTACTTTATGAGGGTTACAAGATGTTGCGGTACGCCCATTTCAATC
Source organism: Athetis lepigone (assembly GCA_033675125.1). NCBI lineage: Eukaryota > Metazoa > Arthropoda > Insecta > Lepidoptera > Noctuidae > Athetis > Athetis lepigone. The sequence goes on from CM066227.1 coordinate 22,075,604, forward strand.
TTAACCCAAAACATGCCAGCCCTGGCATAAACAACACAGTCAAAAGCCTACTTGAAGTCAACACAACACGAGATCTGGGTTCTATTGACCCTGTTGTTCGGGTTATTAATTTGCCACAACGAGTTTGGTGTCTTTGGGTCATAAAATATATGGAGAGTTAACATTTTCTTGCTTATGGGCTAACTTACATATTGCAAGAATTTGAAAGGTCAAAGTTTATGTATTTATTTTAATTAAATCGCTTACAAGCCCTTTTGAATTGTTTTCGAGTAGACCAGTTAGTCAGGAAGATGTAGCTATTGGAACGTTGCCAAGAGAACTCAAAAGATTTAGACATTGCTGGAAAAATGTGGTTAATTATCTTACGTTCTTTGTTAAAATCTTTAGGTAATGCGTAATTGTAATAATTAAGCAAGGGAAAATAGATGAAACATCAAACATTTGAAGTTTTTAATACCGACCTAGTGGAATGTTACGTAATATAAAAACAATATCATTATTGATATTATAACTATCGGAAATTGGTTTTACAAATTTAGAACGCTTGTTTACATCAAGGAAGTTTACAATCTTAAACTAGCAAATTCACATACGAAACAGTTTGAGACTGCCAGATCAATAACAAGTTAGTCCCAGTTCGGTAATTAATCAAACGGTTTGATTTGCTATATTGCTACTGGACTGTACTTAAGGCAAAATAGTCGATGACATCATTAATTATGTGCTAATCAACACGCAAGCAGGAAATACCTGTGTTTTAATTTATCTAATACTTATTTTGGTCAATTTGATCTATCGGGTACTATTTAATAATAAGATGACCCCGCGTCATACAATTTTCTGTGTCTATACTATGTTTGAACGAATTCTATATAAAACTGGTGGGTGTATGTTTAGGAAAAAGCTGATGTATTTATTCCCTATAAGAGCCAAAAACCTAGGCAAGTGCAAGATGAACTTGCGTTGACTTAGAAGTGTGATTTTATCACAGCTTCAATATATTTAAAACATGGCAAGGAAACATTTGGTATTAATTTTAATTTGATTCCTTACCCGTTTTTGGAAAAAAACGAGTGTCCCATACAAAACACAAAAGTTCCCATACAAAACAAATACAAACAAAAGTCCCATACAAAACACATCTATAAAAAACACAAAAGTTCTCTTTTACTTGGAGTTACAAAACTTAAAAACAGGGTACGAATAAGTATAACTGCCCCCAACTGCCTCTCCACATTCTTTACCAATCAAACCACAACCATCCCAAAACTCAACCAAATCTTAAGCACGAAACCTATCTCAAACTATTCTGCTTAGGAAATAAATAACGTAGTACAAACGGACTTTCCGGAGGTGTAAGTAAAACATCCCTTCCTGACCCAAGCCAAAGTTACAAGGTAAACAATGACTCCTTAGAGTTTTGGCCTTAAACGTTTCTACGTCTGCTGAATACAGAGCGAAGAATAATATTTGTTGTGGTTCTAAGAGATTTGTGGTTTGTGTACAAGTCCTGGAAAGTTGAAGATGTTGTACCGCATGCTCTGCTGAAGTAAATATTTATTGAGTTTTAAAGTGCAATGTGAAGGTTGAAAGTGGTGTGGTATAAGATGTGGCACACTGTGTTTGTGCTTACATTGTTGTATGAAATGTTTTATGGATTTTTATAGGTGTGTTTTAGCTGAGATTCTGACTGTTTGATGGGATCAAAGTTGTTGTTTTATGAAAACAAAATATTGAGTAGAGTTTCTGACACATCGTCAGTCACTATGCATACGTTTTTGTTATACCCGAAAAGGTTGTCAGCATCATTTATAGCAATATGTCTATAATAAACTTCACGGATGTATTATAAGCAGTAAAGTTTATTGTTTGTTTTGTTTGTATAAACTCATAAATCTCTGGAACTACCGGTCGGATTGAAAAAATCTATCTGTACATGATGGATATGTAGATGCCAGATTTATGAAGCATTTTATAGACTATATAAAATCAGTCGACAATCTACTGGAGTAGATTATTTAAGATTCTAAACAATGCATATAAATAAACATTTTATTTGACCCCTGATTTGAATACATGGGGAAATCCATATGGATACCCTCCGACTGGGGGAAACGGAAGATTTTGTCCGACTTTTGACGACTAAAACCTCCTGCTATCATGAGTCCAGAGGGCCTATTCAAATGGCATTGTAGAATGAATAGCGAAAACGAATAGATTGTCAAATGTATGGAATTGACATAAGCTTTCGCTAAACAATTTGACATCTCTATACATTTGACATTCTATTCGCTTTCGCTATCCATTCTACAATGCCACTTGTCTAGGGGGGCAGAGCACGGTGTACAATCTTTACGCTAGACGCATAATCCACATTACACTTTTTTACTGTTTTTTCTGATATAAATAATGTCTAGTCAAGTAAATTGGCAAATAAGTGACCATATTATTCTCAAATCTATTATGGAATTAAATTTTAACTGCCCATAAAAAGTATCAAATGGAATGTCGAGTGTCATGAACCCAATTGTAATAACTTAACCGATTTCGTTTACGAGGAAACGTAACTCACAAAGGGTAAATTACACGAAAAACAACAAACCACGTAATCTCATTTGCACACCAAAAGCTTTGTTTGAGGAAAATTATAGTCAAGCTTCAGGATTAATAGTATCTGAGCTCATATTTGGAACATAAACCCTAATAATTTAACTCAAACCTAAGCCTATATCAATACACCGCACTATGCAAATACCTGAGGGAAATAAACTCTGTTCACGTTCATTGCGGGTTATGTACGTGTAGCTGTATAGTGTAAGATCACTGAGCCGTCGATGCACCGTGTACTCCATTGTCTATTAGCCGCGTAACGTTAAGTAATGAATATTGAAACTGCATTAACTAAGCTCAAGGGGAATTTGCGAAATCAATTCGTAAATGGTGCAAATTGATTTGGTGAGGGAATAATAATTAATAACCCATCAATTTATGTTATTATAAAATAGAGCTGGCTTCATCTATCTGTCTATTTCAGATTAATCTGGGAATAATGCTGTGGTATCTATGAGAAGATAATGGCAGACACCTAAGACATTAGGGGAGATGGATCATTATTATTTTAGATGAAACTTTGATTCGTGAGAAAAATAGAGCTGTATTAGATAATATTACAAGGGATTAATAAAATGAGAGATTTATAATTACCTCGTATATATAATTTTTGTTAATATATTTATATTAGGTATCAATATTTTGTTTTGCATATTTGAAGAAAACTAGGGTCGGTCTTTTCTAGGTCGAATACTCCGGAGATTAATTAAGACTGACTGCTGCGTTTGCAGTTTCGATTCCCATTATTATAAAATATTTCATATAAACAAATATTTGTATGTTTGTGGACACAACCACGTTACAGGGAAGAATATTAATAAAGATCATATATAAAAATATAGAATAGAATACAATAGAAAAAGATTTCGAACGTGCAATCTTGTCACTTATAAACGAAATACGTCCACTGCTAAACAAAGGCCTCCCTCAAATATTTTCTCACGCAACGGGGCTCCGGCATCTTGATAAATCGTCAAGATTTTGTTTTAAATACCAAAATTAATTACGCTACATACAACATCATTTAAAACATTTCACTAACAGAAAAACTCATTCATAAATACTCCCTACAGCCTCTTCCAAACATCATGCACGCATAAATTCAAATGATTGACAGTTACGTCCGCCATTTTGTCCGCCATGATTGTTCCATCGCCACGCGACATACGACGCTTTTAAGTCATTATTTTTAACGAACACGCTGTATCACTTTACTGAGACATAAACATTTTGTTACCTGTGACGTGTATGTTTTTTATGCTGGTATGTAAAAATGTCAGATCTGTGGAGAGAATGAACGTGGTACTTAGCACTGAAGGCAGATATGCTATCAGTTGTTTAATGTTGGCGGGTGATGCAAAGCTATAAGAAAAGATAATTATGAAGTAAGTTATTTACTAAAAGCCTAATATTAGAGGATTTGATCAAAAGATTTTTAGTTTGAGTTCTATACTATTTTAAGTCAAAGAACTCCTTCTACAAATTAAATCATTAATCATCACTACATTATTATAAAACAAAGTCGCCTTCGCTGTCTGTCCCTATGTATGTTTTAATCTTCAAAACTACGCAACGAATTTTGATGCAGTTTTTTTTAATTGATAGAATGATTCAACAGAAAGGTTTTAATGTATATAACATGCATTATTTAATTTTACCATAAGCATTGCACCCGTGCAAAGTCGGGGCGGGTCGCTAGTGTATTATATAAAATGGTAAACTTACTGACCGATTGGCTGACTGTTGGTTTATCAACGCACGGCCCAAACCGCTGGTCCTAGATACATAAAACTTGGAGGGTGTGTTTTTTGCACCACCAGTAACCACTAAGAAAAGCTTCGATATTAACGCGGGCAAAGTCGCAGGCGAAAGCTAGTTCTAAATAAACTATTTATAGGTTCTTAATAATTGTCAAGGAGCCAGTCAGTCAGAAACTTGAAATTAGTTAGTCGTTTCTAGCAGTATATAGCAAGAAACTTCATGAAAACTCTTGTAAAATCAATATTATACAAATTTAGCTTACATTATTCATGAAGATGAATAATTAATTGAAAAAGAAGAATAATTTACAGCTACCAAAGTACTTCTAAAAAAGTTGTATGAACCAGAAAAGACTAACACACCCTTCTGGTTTAGACATTTCTCGCGAACTACTCAACAATTCAAAAACCATTTTGTATAAAGATCAATAATTCCAAATTGTGATAAAACATGATGACAAGGGACTGTTACATTTAATATTCGTACACCCATATCAACATTAGAATATTTTATATCATCTCCTTTCAAATATTCATTTCATTCCTCCATTTCCTTTCATACACCTATCAATAGGTACAATAAAAGCAGTTATACAGATCATAACAGCCCTTGAACCTTAAAATATACGGTTCGGGGCCCAATAGGGTCATTCCATCTACATAACAAAAAGATATTTACACGTAATGTAATAAGGGCGTATATAGTGGTTGTTTTATAGCACCTTAAATCTTATACGTTGAGTTGATAAGGGCTTTTAAATGGTCGAATATATGATGGCTTTTGTTACTTTTGAGTTATAGCTGGCAACGTGCCCTTTTGATGGCAATCGTGATTAATATTGTGTTAACTATTTGCGATAACTTTGAGTTTCACTTTTCGTTTTGGAAGCTCTACCGTCGCTTTATTAATTACTAGCTTTTGGCCGCGGCTTTGTCCGCGTGGATATCGAACTTCCATCCACTATTTTATCTTTAGGGGTTAAATGTCCAAAAATGCCTTAGGAGAAAACTTCTATAGCATTAAGGTCACCTATGTGCAGTATTTGTTTTTTTTTACATTATGTGTATAAAGTTCTTTAATCAAATAAAAATATACGATGTCAACATTGTAAAATTTATTAAAGAAAAACATGTGTCCACAACCTTTATTTTTCGGCTGAAAACCAGCGTCGTGGACTCGTGCCTGTGTATGGGCCACGGCATTATCCTGAGCGCTAGCCGTTTCGCGTAGAGACGCTACTTAGCTCTTTTAGTTTTAAGGTTTCTAGTATATTAGTTTTGCCTTGTAGCTCACTTTGCGTGAATAAAACTGTTTCTTTCTTTTCTTCATTTACAAACTTCTACCCTTCTATGAAAACTAAGTACAAATAGCTTTATAACTAGCATCTTTATTAGCAAAATTGTGACGTCCAAACAAAGTTCCACCGTCACGCAAATAACGAGTCATTTTCTTATCAATAAAAGAATGTCAAATTTCGAGGTTATGTCCGTGATAACTCACGCTCCATTAAGCTTAAAGCATAAGCTACGTTGCTAACTTCTCACACATGTCAAGGGAATCTAAACCTTCTGAAGCTAAGCATAGAGTCTTCCAAATTTGCTTGACTTGTACAATGAATATTTATTTCGTTCTTAGGATACACAATTTTTATGGCATGTTTTTATAATCTTCCCAATGTTACGAGGTCGTTTCTACCGAGGAGTAGGTTATCTCTGTTTTTGTTGCCAGTTGATTTTGCTGCAATTGGAAATGTATAGAGATCTGGTTTTATGTTATGATAAAGGCGAGTGAAGGATGAGTCAACAACTATCGGATAGTAAACACCAATCAATTGATTTACTTTTTACGAGCTAAACCGAGAATCCCTATAAAATTTATGGTATTAGCAAAGTATGATGTCATTTATTTGTCAACTCATTTATTGATCATAAACTAAAAGTCTAAATTTAGATTTATTGGATATTCAGTGGAAAAAGTTTCATGACGGCTAGTGAAACTTTTGTTCTAAAAGTTCCGTTAAGGTTACTTATAGGAATTTTGATTGCCATTTTACAGTGATATGCATTCTCCTAAGTAGGAAGGATAACACAAGACTCTTTAAGAATAAGGTCTACAGGACTAAAGCATTTTTTTAAAGGAGTTCTACCACAGAACGATTAAACTTTCCTGTATTTAAACAGACTATAAAAAATACAAACAAATATATTTGTAAAGAAATGTAAGAAAATGTGATCTAATATAGCTAATAAAGCAGCACGATCGACAGATCGAGCGATCCGTTCGGACATCAAAACAACCGACCATGACAATTATTCCGCCCGAGCAAAACGCAAATTAGGACAGATCAGGTCGATAAACCGTACCTATCCATATATTGGCTATAGATTCTTAATGGCAAACTACATACAGTTTGTCGTGTAACTAGGTCAGACAGCATTCGCCGGTTGTTCCAAGTTTTTGGGTAAGTTGAAAACTTGCGATGTGTGTGAGATCTAATCATGCGTCTGCAACAAGCTCGCGGATCGAACTTCTGAAGTTTAACGGAGCTTGCATGATGGAGTGAAAAGGACGGGTTATATTTACGTAATTGCTACAAACTGTTGTTTTTGGACAATTATTAGATGAATTAACTGGTCAGGGCAAACCACCCTGAGATATATGGGACTAGACTAATAGCAGTTATGTCTTGTTTAGTCGCAGACAAGTTGGTGTATATTTATTTGGAGGTGACCTAAGCACTGCCCTTTTAGTCTCGAGGTCATATATGTGTGACGGTGGTCGGTGCAAATTCAACTATTGATCTTTTTATCGGGAATTTCTAAATAGCAGCCTAGTTGGAAGTTGGTGACGTAACATTCATATCATTGTGTCTCCAAAAGTATACAAGGTGGTTAGTCGTGCATGTAATTCTTCACGGGTTATGTAAGATTGCCTATCCATTGGACTAGATGACAATGCTATGTTTCTGAATACATTCTGCCTCCATCGAAACCCGCCATTATCAAAATCCAGCCTTGAAACTCACTACCAATATAAGCCAGCACAAACTCGACAAAACAAACCACACTAACACTAAAACCGTCCATAACGTCATCCTAAGCAAACGATAAACTCATTCAGATAGAACCCACAGAACCTCAAGATATCCAAGTCCATATACACGGTCCCTAATACCAAATCGTAGGGAAACTTGCAAGGTGGTTCAACGCTTAAGATTATGTACTACACTTTGATAGTTATTGGCCATTAGCAAGTTTATGTCTCGGATACCTGGGTCCTACTAATCTGATGTCAAGTGTTTGATCGACCGTTACTGAAGTGCCTAAGTTATTGAACCAAGTTTGGAGTAAGCACTCTTTGTTGTGAGGATGTGGAAATGTGTGGGTTTAGGATAGTGGGAGATGTGTTTTGTTGTAGTTGGGTAATTTAGGCTTAGAAGTAAAACTGACTTTTGGGGAGTATTATTTTGGACACGAAATACTACTTTGTTCTGAGTTCAAGTTCATATTTTAAATAGATTAGAGAATCAGTCTAATATTTTTTTTTAGACTTCAAAAGTGACAATGATTCCTGAGTTTGCTTTGGCACTTCTTCTCAGAGAGAGACAGCTAGGAAATTACGGCTTCAGCTTATAAAAATATGGCGACCATAAAAAGTTATTTCAAACACACGTGATTTGAGACCCGATAGAAGCAGCGCGACATCCGGCTGTCGCTTGGTCGTTGAAATGTTAAGATCCTACTAGCATAATAAACAATTTCATTTCGTTTCTAACGTTTGTTTGTCAACAATTGATAACTTTTTAAGTATTTATTTGGTAGTTATCTCGTAGTGGTCCAGTTGTTAAGGAGCCTATAATGCTCAGTACACACGACAACGATTCATCGCCACGATTTATCTGCGTAGATCGTTTTGTAAAACACCCGATTTTACTGAGCATTACACACATTAATAGACGTTGTGGGTTTGCAATCTCACACAGATAAGTACTAAAGTAAAAGCACTTTTTCTTCTTTTAAGTTGTTTTGAACATCACTGACATCGGTGAAGGAAAACATCGTGAAGGCAATATCTACACTTAAAATAAATGTAAGTCTAAACTCGCTATTCTTTGAGTAAACTTGGTGAACAATACTCGTGTCTTAGCTGTATGAGAGAAATGGCAGCTTGCAATGAGACAATGTTTTAGTATGTCTTAAGCTGTGTTTAGAAATTATATTATTTTGTATGTGTATTAAAGTGTTTCGTTTTTAAAATAAATTATATTTTCTCGAGAAAATTATAAAGCTGAAGAGTTTGTTTGTTCGTTTGTTTGGTTGAAACTGGTCCTAGTTGAATAAATCTTTTTATTTGTCTGTTTGATAGCCTATTTATGAAAGAGGGTCTTAAACTCTTACGATGTATTTATATCGCATGAGTGTCTAATCAGAATTAGTCATTTATTTGAATTTATATTTTTAACTGCACAAACAGAAGAAAAAGTTACATATTCTTTATTCTTTATTCTTTATTGCACAAGAAAAACAATACATATAAAATAGCAAAAATATATGAGTTATATGTACAATGGCGAGCTTAACCCAAATTTGAGTTATCTTCCAGCAAACTTAATACACAATAAGTAAATCAATTAAAATAGCAAAAAAAATTAGCTTAATCCATAAATGTTTTTCTCCCAGCAAACCAGAATTTGATAGTCTTTGCACACCGTGTGCAGTTTGATCCAACTTGAAACACCATATTTTATTTCATAACAAGCACAGCAATATGTGGCCGAGTCGGTAGTAATATTTTTCTTATGGACAATCGCGCCTTACTATTCCCAACCACTGCAACTTCTGAAAGTCAGAATCAACAGTGGAGTATAACAGAAAAGCGCCGAGCAACGAAGCTCGACGAGTCCCGGAGAAACGATTCAAATGTCTTGGACCACGCAAAGAAATTAATCAGAAAAGAACATCCAAATTCCGATCGTCTTTTCTGAGTGATGAAAAATATGTTTTTCATTAGCTAGTTATATTTTAAAGTAAAGATTTAGCTTCTTTATCAGCACCAGGTTTCCACCATTTACGGACACTATAAAACCAGTCTCCCAAACTATACTCAGGTCCGACGCAAGCCTTATCTCATTCGTAGAAACTTCGTTTACTTTTCCAGTAGGTTCGTTTACCTGTTGGGTGACCAAATAGCCTTGTTCAGCGTTGTTCGTGGCCTATCTAGGGTTGTGCGAACCAGGTGCTTAGGTGCTTAAGTATTCTTGTTTTTTTAGAGGTTGTTTAAGTTTCGGCATGATTTTGCAATTTCGAGGAGTTTTTGTTTTGTAAGTGTAGTTGATTATTGGGTTGTTTTAGGAGAGAATTTTTGCAAACGTAGCAAGATGTCTTTTTTTTTTTAAAATGTTCAACTTCTTTTGTCTGACATTCCGTGAGAAATCTACATTTTAATACCAGATATCGTACTTCATAATTACTTGAAAAGGGGTTTGTGAGGATGAGTGGCGTGTTAGTATTTTACGTTTTAACAACTAAAACCTTTTTCCTTCTGAGGGTAGCTAGTGTAAACACATGTTGTTAGAGCTTTATTTTATTTTAATTATTTAAAAAGTATTTTATATTATTTTAAGTAACTTATGCACTAATGGAATAGTTTATCCTTAGATGCACTGATTGCACTATTAGTTTTGCATTATTTCCTTTCTCCAATCTAAATCATCAAAAGTCAACAAATGGATCTCTACACCAAGTTGTCAACTTGTATGGAGGAGCTGTCAGCCACTTTCTCTGCACGAATGGACACCTATGAGGAGGACCTTAAGAATGTAGGCAGCAATGAAGCATCACACAAGACGGTGGCCAGTCTCTCCAAGGACTTCATGGAGTTCAAGTGTTTTATTTGGAAAACCATGACTGCCTTGAAAACTCAAATGGAGTTGCTTACAGTAGGCTTAGACCGGCACGAAATGGCGTCCCGAAAGCAAGTTCTGCTTCTTCATGGCCTTCCCGAGCAGAAAGATGAAGATCACTCTTCGCAGGCTGTTGCCATGTTGACGGATAAGATGAAACTTGCGGACATCTCTTTGTCTGACATCACTTCCTGTCATCGTTTGGGAGCTAACACAGGCAAGCCACGTCCTCTTCTTATTAGGTTTAACTCCTATAACATGCGCAGTGAGGTATGGCGCAAGAAGACAGCGCTGAAGGGTACTGGTCTGGTCCTTTCAGAATTCTTAACGAAGGCAAGGCATGACGTGTTTATGGCCGCCCGTAAGCACTTCAGTGTGAAGCGCTGTTGGACCTCGGAAGGCAAAATTAACATCTTGCTCCCGGACAAGTCACGTCGTAAAATTGAGTCGGCTTCCGAACTGCAACAACTTGTTGCTCAATTCCCGGCATCAACATCTGCTGTTCCAGCTGCGAAGGTGGCATCACCTAAGAGTAATCCAGCATTGGATAAACGAACACGGAGGCAGGCTAAATAACTGATGGTACATATACTTCAACATTTTATAATGGTGTAAATTATACATTTTATTTTTTTACTCAGTGTCGGTCACTCTAATTTTATTATTGTTTTGACGTTTTCATTTTCATATTGTTATTGTCACTGTCACATTTAATTGTTCGTTCGGAAATTATGTCGAGTTGTGTTCACAATGTAAACTTTTTTTTTTTTGTGTGACTTGAACACTGGTATTTTTGTCCTTATAATAACGTTAGTGCATCGAGGATTTTTAAGGCAAAAACTCATTGATTGTTATTTTAGTTTTTGTTTAGAAATAATTTTTAATATTTTAGGATAATATTTATTTATTATATATTTATTTACTCAATCATGATAGACAATATTGATGACAGTTTTGTTTCCTGTTCCTCTTCTTGTGCATCTGACGCCAGTTTCGCTAGTGCGTTCAGTGACGATTCTGTGCACTTATGCGACCAACTTTCTTCTACCTTTTCTCGTTTCAAAAGTTTTTTTAATGTTGTCCATATTAATGCTCAAAGTATTCCAGCCCATCATGCCGATTTATTGTCTTCATTTGACTCTGACCTAATTCATGCAGTGCTTGTCTCCGAAACTTTTCTTAAACCCGCTCTTCCTTCTACGCAATATTCGTTACCTGGCTACAAGCTTGTGCGTAATGACAGAACAGGCAAGGGTGGTGGGGGCGTCGCCATTTATCTTCGGGGTGATATTATTTACAAAATTATTGACCAGTCTCCGAGTAATTACTCAAATTCTGCTGAACACCTTTTTATTGAAATCACTTTTAATTACACGAAATTACTTTTAGGTGTTTTTTATAGCCCTTCCTGTCATATTAATTATTTTAATTCATTTGAAACAAATCTTGAAAATTTCTCTTCCCTTTATGATAACATTATGATACTTGGTGATTTCAACACTTGTTTAATTAAAGACAATATGCGTAGCCGTAAACTCAGGACCCTTGTCTCTTCTGTCAACATGCACATCCTTCAGCTAAATGCTACGCATCACGCTCCTCATTGCGTCCCCTCACTGCTTGATCTTATTATAGTATCTGACCTAGACAAGGTAGCCTCTTTCGGACAACTTGCAGCTTCCTTTTCTTACCACGATCTTTTGTTTCTATCTTATAAAATTCGCCCTCCTAAGCGTAAATCTCAAATTCTCTTGCTTCGTAGTTTTAAAAACATTGATCTGGAGCGCTTGGGCGAGGATGCGGGCAATATCGACTGGTCTCCTGTTTATGATAGCAATGACTTGGACACTAAGGTAGCTGAATTTACCAAGATAGTGTTGAGTCTCTTTGAGGTACACGCTCCACTGAGAAGGGTTAGGGTTAAGCATCTGCCAGCTCCTTGGTTTTCGGATGCGATCAAAAACGTTATGTCTAAAAGAGACAGGGCAAAAAGGCGTTATAAAAGGAACCCTACTGATGAGAACTTGTCCTTTTATAAGAAACTGCGCAATCGCTGCAGTCGCTTGTGTAGGGATGCTAAAAGGCGCCACATACACGACACAATCCAAAATTCTAACACCGTAAAAGTATGGCAATTCCTTAAATCTCTTGGAATCGGCAAAGTTGCGAATAACAACATGCCTGATATTGACTTAAACACAATTAATGCTCACTTTTCCAAATCACCAATAACTTTGGATAATGCTGTTAAATCTTCCACTCTTGACAATATCTCTAATTTTCCTTTGCCATTATGTACTTCGTTCTCTTTTCACCCAGTCACAGAAGGGGATATTAAGCGGGCCATCACATCTATTTCTACAAAAGCAGTAGGTGATGATGGTCTGCATCTTAAGATGTTCCTTCCCATCCTTGATGTCCTCATTCCTGTAATTTCACACATTGTTAATTATTCTTTGTTTACAAGTACTTTCCCGTCTGCTTGGAAGAAGGCCCATGTCTTGCCTCTTCCTAAGGTTTCAAATCCTACTTCAGTATCCCAGTTTCGTCCTATTTCAATACTCCCAATTTTGTCCAAAGTCCTTGAGAGTGTTGTTAATAATCAACTGTTGCATTATCTCTCCTCTAATAGCCTGCTTAGTCCTTACCAGTCTGGATTTCGTCCTAGCCATAGCACTGTGTCTGCCTTGCTCAAAATAACTGATGACATCCGACTGGCTATGGAAAACCGACTACTTACGGTGTTGGTTCTGTTGGACTTTAGTAGTGCTTTCAATTCAGTTGATTTTGACATCCTCTTAGGTATCCTTTTATCTCTAAACATATCTCCTCCTGTGATTTCGTGGTTTGATTCTTATCTTCGTGGTCGCTCGCAGTCTGTACACTTGAATGAGTCTTGCTCTGACTGGTGTGACCTTTCTGCGGGTGTTCCTCAGGGTGGTGTCCTTTCTCCTCTTCTTTTCTCCGTTTTCATTGACGCTGTCACTAAGGTATTAACTTCTCATTTTCATCTCTATGCAGACGACTTGCAGCTCTATCGCCATTTTAAAATCGAGGAGCTTCCTGAAGCCATTGATGCCATCAATAATGATCTTGTTAACATCAGTCAGTGGGCTAAAAGTTTTGGACTGTTAGTCAACCCTGCAAAATCACAAGCCCTCATTATTGGTGGTAGATATTTTGTCAATTTAGTGAATAATCTCTCCCTTCCGCCTGTTCTGTTTGAAGGTACTGTTATAGATTATTCCAGTAAAGTAAGGGATTTAGGCGTATTCTTGGACTGTAACCTATCTTGGAATGTTCACATTGCTGAAGTAAGCAGGAGGGTTTTCTGTTCGTATCAATCTCTTAAGCGTCTACAGAAGTTTCTGCCTTTTAAAACTAAAATTACTCTTGCTCAGTCTCTTCTTCTGCCTCTTCTAGATTATGCTGATGTCTGTTTTCTTGATGCGACTGAGGAACTTCTTAACAAGCTTGAACGTCTGCAGAATTTATGTATTCGCTTCATCTTCGGCCTCCGAAAATACGATCACGTGTCGGAGTTTCGGAGGCAGTTGAAGTGGCTACCTATTCGGCAGCGTCGAGATTGTCACACTCTTTCTTTTCTCTTTTCTGTTCTTCACAATTCTAAGGCGCCCTCTTATCTTCGCGAACGTTTTGAGTTTCTTGTACCGAGAGATAAACCTTGTCGGTCTACATCATCTCTTCTCCTTCGTTTTCCTTCTCACTCTTCAAGTCGGTATGATGGATCATTTACAGTTCAGGCTGTGCGCCTTTGGAATGCACTTCCGCACTCTTTACGAGATAGCCCTTCGTTAGAGGTGTTCAAGAGGAGGATTAGGGAACATTTCCTGTCTGTTGATTGATATATATATGTATGTATTTTATATTATATGTATTTATTTATTGATGTATTTATTTATTTATAGTATGTATACTTTTTTTTTATATCATAATTTAATTTTAAGCTAAAATTGTATTGTTATTGCACACAGCCATATCCTCTATTGCAATCTCTTTTATAGAATTAAGGTTTGCTGGAAGATAACTCAAATTTGGGTTAAGCTCGCCATTGTACATATAACTCATATATTTTTGCTATTTTATATGTATTGTTTTTCTTGTGCAATAAAGAATAAAGAATAAAACGTATCAAATTTTTGTTTGCACGCAAAAATCGAATTTAAAAAAAATATTATTTTCGATAGTGCAATGCGCTAAAACGTCAATGCAATAAACAATAATAAACGAATTGAGGGAATAGTCTATAAAATGACGCAAAAAATTATTTCAAAGCTAGATGATAAATATACTGCAAAACAAATAAAGTATTTTTTTTTTGCATTAAGTCCGCCCTTGTACGCTTGTGCATGAAGTTTAAATAAATAAATAAAGTAACAAACAAAATACCATTTTTTTGTTACTTTAATTTTGAATTTGACCAGCCCTATAGGACCGTTATTGGGGACGCGAGGTGCCGTTCGAAGCAAGGTCAGTTAGTCAACGAACAAATAAGTTTAGTGCGGATACTGTGGGTTAATGGTTATGATTAGTGGCTTAGTAGACGAAGATCTGATGGGTAAAACTGTACTTCTGTGGGTTGGGATTTTTGGGTTTTTTTGGGTTGGGAGGGGTAAAGGGGATTCCCTGGACCCCCCCAAACCCCTTTCCAAACAAAGCAAACGCTTACTTTTAGAGTTATAATGATAAATATGTACGATACCGGATTGGCAAATTAAAGGCTTGTGAGGGTCTCCGGCGCTGCGTGTGGCGGTGTTACGCTTCAGGCACTGCAAAAACTTCAAGATACAAAGTTTAGACACACAGAGGAGAGGGATTGGGGAGTCCCCTTTACCTCTCCCAACCCAAAAAAACCCAACAATCCCAACCCACAGAAGTACAGTTTAGCCATCTGATGTGACGTCATTGGTTGATGATGGACAGTGGTCACTGATAGTTCTCAGAGACATACCTGTCATACAAGCCAAAAAGCCACTCACAATTTTTCAAAAACTTTTATTGAATTTATTTCACTTACACCAATAAGAGCACTTCTGAGAGATCAAAGAGTCAATTAGTAGATTAGGTCTATACGCATATAATAGAAATATATACGCTTTCTCTATTCTCTTTAACGTAACCAGGATTTTGAATGGTTCTTAATGAGAACAGTGTAAACAAAATGAACAATTTAAAGATATAAATATTAGAATCATGGCAGTAAGTGCGCAATTATACTTTAAAGTCAAAGTCAAAGCTAGTACTCGAATTCGGGCACCCGACGCATGAACCACATTACTTCTTCAGAGAGCAATATTAATCAATCATTGTGACGTGTAGCGAAGTATTGACAACATACTGGAAGCAATAGGCACTGGAAATTAATGCACTTTGACATTGGCAGAATAGTCGACATCGGCTTTGGTTGCCATTATATAATAATAGAATCGACCACTTACAATTGTGTTGTTTAAGCTTATATGGTTATGGTTCACTCAACCGGCCAGTGGTCAAACCATACCATCGTTCTATAAAGGGATAGGTAATTGCGCCTTTAAGAGTTGACCATTAACAACATCAAATCACAGAAACTGATACTGTGTAATTTACAAAACTGGCTCAAATAACATCATAACTGTGTAGAAAACAGCAACACAGCAGCTATTACACCAGTTTACACAAATGCTGCTAATTGCAGGTTGGTTTACCCGACAAATAAGTCTATAAATAAAACAAGTATGCGGTTATCGACACAAAATTACTTAGAGGGTAGTTTCGTTAATTAATTGTTTAGGGTTTTTTTATTGTGTGTATGATATTATTTTAGTAATAAAGGTTTAGGGTTGTCAATAACTTAACCGTTTGTGCGTTAAATAACATCCATACTAATATTATAAATGAGGAAGTGTGTCTATCTGTCTGTCTGTCTGGATGTTTGTCTTTCTTTTACGGCAAAACGGAGCGACGAATTGACGTGATTTTTAATTGGAGATAGTTGAAGGGATGGAGAGTAACATAGGCTACTTTTTGTCTCTTTTTAACGCGAGCGAAGCCACGGGCAAAAGTTAGTATTAGCATATTTTTCTTATCGAGATTTACGTTCTAAAATTATCTAAATCGGTTGAGTGGTATAGTCTAAACAGAGAAGTTCGTTAGTAAGGGGAGTGTTTTTAAATCGTTTCAGAGTTTTTACCCATTATAAACAAAATCACAAAATACTGTGCTTGCCCTGTAATTATAATATTATACAAAAAAAAACCGCTTATTTGCTGAATATTTTTTTTATCTAGCCTATGCTGTCCCACTGCTGGGGAACGGCCTCCCCCAACTCCTTCCAGACTTCCTTTCCCTCGCATCCTTGAACCAGCCCTCGTGGTGTGCATCAAGCTCATCACGCCACCTTTTCCTGGGCCGGCCTCGGAGACGACGCCCAACCTCTGGCACCCACTGTGTGGAGATTCTAGCCCAACGGTCACTGTTCATACGGCTAACGTGACCCGCCCAATCCCATTTAAGCCTGGCAGCTTTTTTGCCCACATCTGTTATGCCCGTTTTGGAGCGCAGCGTGGTGTTCCGGATTCTGTCCTGTCTTTCTACACCAAGAATGCTACGCTCCATTGCTCGTTGGCAAACTCTAAGGCGAGACTTTTGCGATTTGGTGAGTGACCAGGTCTGAGCACCATAGGTTAGGATATTTATATGGCACAATAAAAAGTATACAAAAATAGTAACAACAATAAAAAATTACATAGATTGTGTAGGGTACATCTGCCCCAAAAAGGCCCACATTTATCTCAGACATTGGATATAATTACATTATTTAGATTTTATAGATAATTATAGTATGAATTCGTTTATTTTAATCGCTGTAAGCCTCCACCTTGGACCACACCAAATCACTTTAATAATGGAATATCAATAGATGTTTAACATAAAACATGTTTTATTCAGATATATTACCCGAGTTCTAATTACATAAATTAAGTAAAGACGCTTGAAAAACAAGAATAATAGCTCGTTACATCAGTCCGAGGTATATTTATTAGTTAATTGCAAAAAAAATACGATGTTTTATAGGGTTGGTAAAATTGACTCTCTCTCCAGGTTTATTCTTCTTTTCCAGCGTCATCCTAAGGGGGAGAAGGGAAATAAACTACTTGAATTTCATCAGATTTTTGTCAGTACTATTTGAATATAAATAATTATCCTGGGACAACTCACACACACATCCAATTGAGCAAAGCGTGTACTATGGTAACATACTTATAACATACTTGTGTAATTTACATAAAGGCACATAGCCATCGTCAGTTGATTCCGGGTTCAACGCTGCTGCCGAGATATCATGGGTAGGCGGGCGAGGAGAAGTAAAGCAAACCATGTATTGGAGATATAACTTGTTTTAACAAAGTATTGACGGAATCACAATCATCACCTTCAAATCAGAATACAGAGACGCTCCACCGAACACGTTTTGCTTTTACGCGATGTTCACGGATTGTCTTTCATCAACGGTCGCGTGCAAAAGAGCCCAGAGTCGCGTCAGAGTAAAGCAGACGTCAACCCATGCTTGTCAGCTGCCATTCTTGACGTTTCTTGACTCTTGAAATACCATAGCACCGTCATACGTACATAATTATTACAGATAAACAACACCCAGATAAACAAACGATCATACTATTACACAAAGGTTGTCCTGGATGAGAATCGAACCCACGACCTCCGGCTTATCAGTCAGGGTCACTAACCATTAAACCAACAGGCCAACAAGAATTTCACACAAGGCTCGCCTTTATTGCCCCTGGACGCTACAACTTAATTTTTTTTTTTATTATGATGGCTTGCTCTTGGTCCCAAACTAGCCCGAGGGCATAGACGGAGCCTACGATGGAGCGAGCTTACCCAATAGATACCTATGCCACGTTTTAATCTTTCGAACACACGTGATTCCAGACACAATAGAACGACAAGCAGCGCGACAGCCGGTTGTCGCTTGGTCGTAGAAAGGTTAATATTCAGGCACTTTAAAAAAATCTGATTCACTCAAACAAAATACCGTCTTACAAGCTAATCTTTTAAAAACCGTAACTCCAGTCCCAATGGCCCGAACTTCGTAAAGGCAAACAGAATCGATAGCGTACAACGTGAAGCGATCTAAAATAAATTAACCTCCACTTCCGAACCAAAGATATGTAGCCCCTGCGTTATTTTTCTTCCAAACTTTCTTGCGCAATAACAGTAACGACTATGGTGACTGCTAACTTGGCCAATGTTGTCACATTATTTCTTTTGGGACACTGATTTGGGGAATTCGGGAAAAATGTGGAATATTAGAGGGCTGAATTTGGGGTAAGTCGCAGTAAATTAGGAAATTTATTTGTGGCTCTGTAAGTTGAAGAATTTATAAAGTACATAATTATGATTGTATTAAAACTGAAGCATAGTATTGCATGGTAAAGGCAGAGGGGCATGGTTCCGACACTTCCAGGAATAAAGGACCAAGGATATATAGATCAGAATTCGATACAGCCTCAATGAATACCTGGCTGTGGAACAAGTATGTGTAGGTATTCCATTCATCAGAAACTTCATACAGACACTTTTAGAATTTCAGGTAAAATTCGATACTTTGTCACAGTTACAAAAATGATGCCCATAATTTCCACTCCCTCAACATATTTATTGAAAATAAATTAAAATTTAAGACAGTTATTTTATGTTACAATAAAATTTTTGCATGCTATAGTTTTAATAACTAAACATGTTGAACTCCTATTTTAAGCTTAAGATATTTAAATACCACGTTTTGAAGCAAATAAAGATATTGACTATTGACTATTGAAAAAATAACTGTCTTTGTTTTGCTATAAATCTAAGCTAAATAAATTGCGGTATTACGAAACCAATCAATCAAATAATTTATTTGTAATGCACAAGTATTTTAACTTTGTATTGATCACCACACTTACATCATAAAATATAAAATATATAAATATAAAAACGTTTATTGTCTTGGTGGATTGGAAATTTTATACATATTAATTACGCGCTGTCTCCTACGGTTTCACCCGTATCTCAAGTTTTTATAATGAAGTTACATAGCCTATAACTTTCCTCAAAAAATGTGCTTTCCGACACTAAAAGAATTTTTTGAATTGAGCCAGTAATTTCTGAGATCCGTCCTACCAATAACTGCTCAGCTCTAAAACATAAGATAAGATACTTCCAGCTTCAATCGCCATGTTTTCCTTTACGTCTTAAACAAACTCCAAAGGAGCACATTCTATAGACCAATAAAAAAAAAACCTATAAAAATCGCTTTATCTAACAACTAATATTGTCAGCAAGTTCAATACATAGTCTCCAAGTTTTCGCATTCCCAGCCAGCTTCCTTCCTGTTCCGCTGAGTCGTACATCTGTATCGTGCCTTATCCGGCGCGATGAGACTATCGCGAAATATTTATCTTAGTAGCGGCAGTTTAGTGCTAACGGTTTTCTTGACCAAGGCGTTGCAGATGCGATACCGGTAGAATTTTGGGACCGGTAGAATTTTGAAACCGGTATCGTAGACTAATCTGAACCGGTTTTTAAGGTTTTTAGAGAAACCTTTACAATTAAATACCGTAAAGCCTCATAATAGTTGTATAAATACAATCAGGTTTGTTTTTTCCGACGTCATTGAGATCTAACAATAAACTTTTAGAAAGAACCTCTTATTAAAAAATAATTTATCTAAAAGCTAATATTGTCAGCGAGTTCAATACATCTCCAAGTTTTCCTACTTATTTTTATTTTAGTACCAGCAGTTTAGTGCTAACGGTTTTCTTGACCATACCGTTGTAAAAGTGATACCGGTTATTTTGGAATCGGTATTGTGTGTTGATCATCAAAAACTTTTCTTTTTTAATATTAAACTTTATAAAACTTTTCTTTATTACCGGTTTTAAATAATAATTCTACTCTGGAAACGGCAGTGTATGTGAAATGTATTAATATTAAAATCTTGTATGCACCATACACTGAGAAACAAAATTATTCATTCATTTATTTGTTTACATCCGGTTTATATTAGCTTTGGCTTGTATTAACAATAACTTAAACTAAAATAAATAAAACTGAAATAAATAAAAGCTAACAACATTTCCGTTTTATTACGATCGGTTGAACTGATCAGCTCGTTCGCTTGCTAAAAGATTTAAATTGGCCGTTTTACACTCAACACTTTGAAATCAATAAAACAATTCATTTTTATTTGAATTCTCGAATACAATAGCGAGAATATAAGTCTACTCTTCTCTTTTAATAAACCGAACCAAGTTTTACAAATTTAATTTTAGACAACATTTCTCGCACGCGTTAGAAAGATTCTTACATTCTACCCTATTACTGATAAGCATACACACTCATAAACTTTCTTCTTCTGATGACTTCTTGAATAACATGGTGAAAGCTTGAAACAGGTATTTTTCTTCTCTATGGAGCTTCCTCTGAGAAGCAGTCTTCCCAGGCCTTCCGGGTCGCCTACTTCGAAGAACCAAGAATCTCTCTCCGGACTTCGGTCACTCCTGCAACTTAAAATAGGTAATGTAAGAACGAACGAATCAACTACTAAAAGAACTACGTGACAAAAACACAATATTTCATACCAACAAACATTTAATCTAATTAAAGAGCCCTAGCAGGAAAATTTCAACCACTTTTAAGCCTTCTCAAACACACGTAATTTGAGACACAATAGCAGCCCGGCTGTCGGTTGGTCGTAGAAAGCTTAAAATTAATAAAACATTTTGGTTACATCAGTAAAGTTGCGGCGGGTTCGAATCCAGGCAAGTACCAATGTGACCTTTTCAATTCATATGTACTTTCTAAAGTTTATCTTAGACATCACAGACATCGGTGAAGGAAAACATCGTGAGAAAACCTGGACTTGTAGTTAATATAAGTCCGAAATCGCCAACCCGCCTTGAGCAAGCTTGGTGATCAATGCTCGTGCCTTCTCTGTATGAGAAGAGGCCTTTGCCTAGCAGTGGGACAGTTATAGGCTGGTATTATTATAAGTAAAGTTGAATGAATAATGAAAAGCTCCAAGCAAAACCACCATTGTATCCAACTTCATCCAACTGCATCGGCCAGTCCATTAAACCGCTGTCCATCAAAGTCCAGGTGAAACAACTTGGATCAACGCAGATCTGCGGGAGTGACACGACGCGCGTCAAAGGACGAGGCCAGCTGATATTAGGTTTCATCGGTCACCGTTTGATGTTAGGCTGTTGACTCACGAGCAAGACTTTTTGATGGTTGTGGAAATAATGTGTGAAGTCGTTTGGTTTTGGCTTTGGAGGTGGGGGATTTTTTAAAGGTATGAATACTTTTTAACAACTCGTTTAACGGCAATTTGATTGATTCCACTGGTTAATTGCTTGTGTTAATTTAATTTCTAGTTGCTAGGGGCGAGCTTAACGGTTTGAAAAAAATATTTTTTACGATTAAGAAAGACAATTCTTTTTTAGATTCTCTTCTAATAGATCCTTGATATTGATAGAGACCTTGCAATACAATTTTTTTACATATAACACTGGCTTATGCCCGCTTTTTGTCAAAAATGTTTTCATAGTAGTACTTCGCACCCTCCACAAAAAATAACACAATCTACTAAGTTTCAAGTCTCTAGGTGGTAGGTTTGGTGAGATTATCATTTTCTTTAAATGAATTTGGTGCACACTTTGTTATATCTCTGTACGAAAAAAAACTATTCTGACCTTACAGCTCAATAAATATGAAAAAACACACCCAAGTAAAAAAAAATCGTGCCATGACTTGCTTTATAACCATAAATTACTGATAACAAGTAAGATTTAAATCGATACTATTATTACAAAGAGTTCGTTTGCTTTCTTGTTCTTAGCGACTATTCTGAATATAAAATCGTATCCAGTATTATGAATCTTTAATATTTGTAGTTTGTAGTTGATTTTACCGAGGAAGCAGAAAATAGTAGCAAATATCATATTCTGTTTCATTTTATATTCATGACAGAACAATTGCATTCTACATTCTTTAATTTCTCATGCGCTACTATCGTCTCTATATACATGTTCGTAAATAAAAGTCATCTGTTTAGCATTTTCCAGACTTTATCAGGGTCGGTTACCCAGATACTGAATAAAGTTTCGTAAAATACCAGCATTTCGCTGGTTTTTTTTTTCTTTTCTGTGTTGATCTGCAATCAGTAGCCAACTAGATCAGATATAGTGTAGGTGCAAAGCAGATAATTAAAGTGTAGGTGCATTTTGAGTCAAGAGCGTTCTCCAGTGAGAACAGGTACTTTTCTTTACTACAATATGTCTTTTCTTTCAGCCCCCTTTTTTTTTTGGTGAGTGGGAAATCATCCAATGACTGCTCCCGTCCTGGGTGCGGCGGGAGGGCGTGTCAGACTCTTACTGACTAAAACCCACTCATGTTCCTTGAATGCCCTTTATGTTCCAGGGTCACGGTAACTATTATAAACATTCCGCAACCCCATTCAGCCCCCTTACCATGACGTTTAAAGTAAGATTGTTATATTCCTGTTCCAGAGTGTGCAAGTGACAGCGTTAGACACGTTGTCTAGCGCCGTCTCTTTCCCACTGAAATATCGAAGTAATACTGCTATAAGGGCTTGTGGTAGGCCCCAAGATGTTTTTGATATTTGCGTGCTGGACATGAAGCTAAAATTATCTTGGATAACACTGACATCCTGTGCCTCGAAAAGCACTAAATAAAACCTTTGGTTCCGATTGTCATTCGTAAAACTTAGACAGTGGTTACAGGTAGTCAGAAGCCAGAAAGTCTAAACAGTGTAACCAAGAGGTATCGCGTCGTCCAGTAAATGGGTTGTGGACGTCTGATAGGCAGTTGCTTCTTGTAAAACACTGCTGTCCAGCTGAATCCGGTTAGACTGGAAGCCGACCAGAATGAAGTTGGGAAGAAGGCTAAGGGGACGATGATGACCCTGGACATGATCCACTGTCTATTCCTTTACAATTCCTCTAGAAATAACTAGGATTGCAAATCACGGCTTTACGGTTTTTTGAGACACAAGGGTGTCGCATCACCAACTTCCAACCTTCAGTTTAATGCGACTTTACTTGGCGTATTTGGCAAAATATATGCGTTACTTGCGTAATACCAACTGTACTGTAGTGTCATTAGAATAATATAATATTACGTTGCATTGAATACGTAAATAGTTTGCCTCGTAAGCCAAGTGAAATCGCACCATTACATTTACCATTCCACTGAGAAAACCTGTAGCGTTACCCTGGGTTGTAGAGGCCCAGGGAAACAACCACACAGGTAGGTTCGTCTAGGAAACCAGCACCTTAGGGAACTGGAGTCCCAGACGAACAAAAGGTTAGGAAAAGAAAATAAACAGTTATGAAAAGAACAGATAATATATATTTATAACATTGAGAGTATCTGATTCTACACTTTGGCTCAAACTCGTAGGATTTAAAATAAATAGGAGAGGATGTAAAAAAAACAGGATTCGGAGGTGCTTCACGTTGTATGCCGGAGGCAGGGTAAGCGCCTCGGCAACGGAGGCCGGAGACCGGAGGCAGAGCAGGCACCCCGACTACACAGGCCGGAGGCAGAGTAGGCCCCTCGACAGCGGAGGCTGGAGGCAGAGTAGGCGCCCCGACTACGCAGGCCGGAGGCAGAGTAGGCGCCTCGTCAGCGGAGGCTGGAGGCAGAGTAGGTGCCCCGACTACGCAGGCCGGAGGCAGAGTAGGCGCCTCGACAGCGGAGGTTGGAGGCAGAATAGGTGCCCCACGTTGGGCGCAGTCTGGAGGCAGAGTAGGCGCCTTGGTAGCAGATGCCGGAGGCGGAGTAGTCGCCTCGGCAGCAGACGCCGGAGGCGGAGTAGTCGGGGCAGGTGCCCCGACTACTCCGCCTCTGACTGGAGGCAGAGTAGGTACTCTGCCTCCAGCCTTCGCTGTCGAGGCGCCTACTCTGCCTCCGGCCTGCGTAGTCGGGGCACCTACTCTGCCTCCAGCCTCCGCTGATGAGGCGCCTACTCTGCCTCCGGCCTGCGTAGTCGGGGCGCCTACTCTGCCTCCAGCCTCCGCTGTCGAGGGGCCTACTCTGCCTCCGGCCTGTGTAGTCGGGGTGCCTGCTCTGACTCCAGCCAGCGTAGTCGAGACGCCTACTCTGCCTCCGGCCTCCGGCCTCCGTTGCCGAGGCGCTTACCCTGCCTCCGGCATACAACGTGAAGCACCTCCGAATCCTGGTTTTTAACATCCTCTCCTATTTATTTTAAATCCTACGAGTTTGGGCCAAAGTGTAGGGTGATCAGGTACTCTCATTGTTATAATTTTAAATATATATCTGTTTTTTTCATAACTGTTTATTTTCCTTTCCTAACCTTCTGTTCGTCTGGGACTCCAGTTCCCTAAGGTTCTGGTTTCCTAGACGAACCTACCTGTGTGGTTGTTTCCCTGGGCCTCTACAACCCAGGGTAACGCTACAAACCTTAATGAAAAATCTTAACATTTTTGGACTGAACTTTGCCCCAAGACCAATATACATGCTTGCAACCACAAAACAAAAAACAACTCAAATATAAGTACGCGACAAAACCCGAACAAAATTGCAGTCGCACATGTGTATCTACCCTACACTCGATACGAACAGTAATCGAATGCCTCAGGTCTTTGATAGCTGCCGTTTGGGGTCCCATTGTATAGCCAATAGATCGCTAGCAATTCAACGTCTAACAGAGCCGGGGCACGGTCCGTGTCTTTATAACAAGCTGCTTTCCCGTAAACTTGCCTTTGTGAACGATTTTATTTTTATTGAATTTTGTTATGTTGAAGTTTAGTATGATTGCTAAAGGGATGTGTTCTTTAATGTTGGGCAGTGTTGCAGCAAATATTGAAAGGGTTGTGGTTAATTTTGGTTTTTCCTACCAGTATTTCATCATTTTCCTAGACTTTTTTCCCAACTATGTTGTCGTCGGCTTCCTGCCTCACCAGATTCAGCCACAATCCAGTAACTGGGCGACACGATACCTCTTTGTTAGAATGGTCAGACGTTCCGGCTTACCCGTAACAACTGTCAAAGTTCTACGAATGGCAACCGCTACCAATGGCTTTACGTGCTTTCCAAAGCACGGGATGTCAGTGATGTCCAAGATAAACTTTAGAAAGTTTTTTCTAACAGTACTTATATAGTTGGAATGTGATAACGGTTTGACTATTCTATTCGATGTTAAGATTCTGCCGGTTCAACAAAGAGTGGTATTGTTATTGGATGTTGCTAGGATGTTGCTAAAGCTATACAAGGAAAAAGTTTAAATTAAATACAGTACACCTTAGACCTCTAAAAACTGAATGCGTTAGACATTTGTGATGCCCACTTTTGTAAATTATTACGGGTAAATATGTAAAAACACCTAGTACCAATTTTTAACGGCATAATTTTGCAAATTTTGCAAAAATTCCTTATATGTATATATAGTTTATCCTTGACTTTTTGTTAAAGCCTCTTGACTTGTCTAACATACTAACAACCGCCAGGATATTCAAGTCTTTAAGGAAACATATCCTTAGTAACTGGTAGCTTTAAATACATAGTGCCCGCATGTATGCTGCTAATGCTTTGACTGAAGATCGCTTTGTATTCTCATATACCTATACACGGAGTACTCGATGTCAAGTACAGTAGTATAGCACACTACTTATTATCTTACTAATGTCATAAATGTGAAAGTAAGTGTGTGTGTGTTTGTTACTGTTTCAAGCAAACCCTTCTGAAGGGATTTTGGTAAAACTTCTCAGAAATATAGCTTCAGATTAACACAGAGGCTTCAAAACATCAAATGTAAACTATAGTCTTTAAGCTTTCTTTAGAAAAAAATAAATGTATGACAGTTTTACTCGACGTGAAGTTTAGTACAAAAATAAATTAATAATAATAATACCAGCCTATAATTGTCCCACTGCAGGGCAAATGCCTCTTCTCATACAGAGAAGGCACGAGCATTGATCACCACGCTTGCTCGAGGCGGATTGGCGATTTAAGACTTACATTCACTACAAGCCCAGGTTTCCTCACGATGTTTTCCTTCACCGATGTCTGTGATGTCTAAGATAAACTTTAAAAAGTACATATGAATTGAAAAAATCACATTGGTACTTGCCCGGATTCGAACCCATGACCTCTTGCATGAGAGGCGGGCGCTTTAACCATCACGACAAAAATAAATTAAAATAAGTTAAATATTATATATAAATATTCTGTTAGTTTTTTATTCAATTAGCCAAGCAAAGCACAATTTTCTTTCTCGAAGACTTGTGTTGATACACGAAGTGCACGATATGAATCAAAGTGAGTCGCTCTGTAAAATAAATATTGACTGTGTGTACAACGACGAACCTTCAGTCTTTCTCGATAGCTGCGTTATATCGAGTAAAGTTGGTATAAATATGTCGCAGATGGATTGTATAAATGTTTTTTTTTTTAATGTTTTTTCTTTATTATGCGCACCGCAAAGGAATGGAATTCTCTGCCGGCGTCTGTGTTTCCAAATGCATATAACCCGGACGTATTCAAGAGACGAGTGCAAAGACATCTTTTGGGTGAGCTCGCTCCATCGTAGGCCCCGTCTATGCCCTCGGACTAGTCTGGGACTAAGAGCAAGCCCATAAGTTATAAAAAAAACAACTGTCTCCTGCACTTATTATAAACTATAGCTGTCTTTCTCTGCGCACACTAAAATAATTATTTAATTAGAATCAGTACTTCCTGAGGTTATCGCGTTCAAAAAGAAACATATAGCAGCAGATCACTTTTGTAAAACTACTTATTATACAATACACTTGATTCACTTACATGATATCTCATCGTTTGTCATCATCACTAACATGATATCTCAATCGTTTTGCATCCAAAGACCGATTTGATTCTAAAGAATCGAATCACAATTCAATTAAAGTCACCAAACAATTTACATTGCGCTCAAAAACTAATAGAATGGTTAGAATTTTTTGTAAAACTGCAGACCAGACAAATACTCTTTGAAATGAAACACAACACTATGCAAACGAAACACAGTAATTGAACTAGTATGTTCTCTATTGCTTAGTTTCCTTCAATTACCCGGCTTACCAATAAGTTATTCTGAGAATTGTTAGATGATAAATATATGTGTGTCTAATATTACATGGTAGACGTTCTTAGAACAATTTGTATCAAAGTCAATGATTGTTCTGAGAATGAAATGGTACCTGTAGTCTTCATTATTTATAACAAGTTTAGAACTAGTTGTATCTTGTGGATTTGCCCGCTAATTTTCATACAACTCCTAAAGAAAGTTGAATTTCCAAAAAAATCTTTTAATCACTTGGCTATTAAACCTTCAAACACACGTGATTCGAGACACAGTAGGAAGACAATAGCAGCGCGACTGCCAGCTGTCGCTTGGTCGTCGAAAGGTTAACTGAACCTAAGCTAAGCAGAGCTTAAACTATGGTAACCAGACAACTGATATACATACTTAAGTAATTTAAAAACGCACTATATATAATGGATAAATTAGACCCACATAGAGCAAAAATGATCATGCTCATCTCACAAATTTTATCTTAGGTGGGAATCGAACCTAGAAGACCGACAGGCCCTTCAAACAAAACAATATTAGACTGAGATTATTATTACTTGCATTGGAAACAGTATTTTCTAAGCAGAGGGCGTAGCCAAGTGGCATTGTAGAATAGAAAACGAAAACGAATAGATTGTCAAATGTATGGAATTGACAAAGCTTTCGCTAAACCATTTGACATCTCCATACATTTGACAATCGTTTTCGTTTCGCTATCTATTCTACAACAATGCCACTTGTCTAGGAGGGCTGGTTCGATTAAAATGAAATCGATTTACTTTAAATCCTTATTTAAAGAAAAGTAGAACTAAATAATAACTTACCGAACTCGATTTTAATCTAAGATTTAGAGACTTATAGAAAACTATAACTAATTTGAAAACTTGAAAGTTTTCTTCAAAAATCTGGAAGAATATTCATAAAACGGTAATTTTCTTGGAATGGAATTTATTATTTGTTAGTTAGGGATTCTTCAAGGGCTAAACAATGTTGAGATTTAAAATAAAGCTGAAAAGAAATTAATAAAGATAGGAAATTAAGTTTTGGGTTAGTTTCCTTAGAAAAGATTTTGTCAGAACTAAATTAGTTAGTATTTTTTTTGTTGATTACTTAGTCAACTAACTAAGAACTCTGATTAACTTTTGAGCAAGTAATTTAAAAGTAGATGTATAAAAATCTAGCTTTTGTCCGCGACTTCGTCCGCATGGATTAATAGCTCCCGTTCCCGGGGGATTTCTGGATGAAAACTGTCCTATGTCCTTTCTCGGGTCCCAGACTATATTTGTACTAAATTTCATTCAAATCGGTTAAGTCGTTTAGGCGTGAAGAAGAGACAGATAGACAGACAGACAGAGTTACTTTCTCATTTATAATATTAGTACGGATGGTGACGACGTTAGGTTGATTATGCGTTGTAGATATTTTATGGGAATATTAATAAATAAAATGTGCGACTGTTCACAAGCTCTGTATTGAGACAACTAAACATACAAAACGATCGGACATACCGCCCACCAAAAGGACCATACGTCCTTTTAATACAACCACTACTGCTAGTTCTACATACAATCAATTGGGCTTAATAACTAATTTATCGTTTTCTACATTTTTAAACAGATCTAAACAACATAATAAAATTTACAAGTGGACTGTATGTAACAACAAATAACAATTTGTTCAATAGATAAAAGTAGCTAGACATATCAATTTAATTCATGTTCGTAAGCAAATAAACAGCATGACGCATTAAGATAAGTACTTAACTGTTTAAAACATGTTTAAAACATCATTAGTCATTAGAAAAGTATACATACATATAGCAATAGCAGATGTGAATTTACTTTAAACTAGGTTGGGAACTTCAATCATTGAATGGTAAGAATGTAGATGTAAACACATAGGTACATATTATAACTCAGTAGTAATTAAGTACGTAAGTATTACATGTAGGTAGGAACTAAACTTCGTTTGATGAATTTAATAAATAATGTTACACATTTAGGTAAGGTAAGCACTACAATGATACATAAAAACTAGTGTAATAACAAACAATAGCATGCAATGATTAATTAAACATCTTTAGGGAAGAATATTAACTTAGATAAAGGCCTTTTTAATTCACATTGACCTTTACACTGCACTGTAACCACTCTAATTAAATTGTCTTTTCCGGGATGCAGTGTTTTTATTTTACCCATGAGCCATTTCGTGGGTGGCAGGTTTTCCTCTTTGATGACCACAATATCTCCTACGGTAGGTGACTGGATTGTTGATTGCCACTTTGTCCGTTGTTGCAGAGTATTCAGGTATTCTGAATGCCATCTTCTCCAGAAGTCTTGGGTCATTCGCTGTACTAGTTGCCACCTAGTTAACAAATTGATATTTGAATTTTCATAGCAATCATCAGGGACACTGACCAACGGCTCACCTATCAAGAAATGCCCAGGTGTTAGAGGTGACATTGTCTCGACAGTGTTGTCTAACTGGCATAATGGACGGGAGTTAAGACACGCTTCTATTTGTGTTAGCAAGGTCGCCATCTCTTCGTAGGTAAGTTTTGTGTCCTTGCTGACCCTAGCCAAATGTTTCTTTGCAGATTGCACGCCGGCTTCCCAGAGGCCCCCACAGTTTGGCATTCGCGGTGGGATAAAATGCCACGTAGTTCCATCAGTTGCTAAGTGTTCACAAATTTCCTTAGATATGCTGCGTTCACCTTCCTTGAAAAGTTCTTTAAGTTCCTTTGCCGCGCCAACGAAATTGGTACCGTTGTCGCTGAATAGATGGATGCAACGACCTCGGCGGGCGACAAATCTCCGAAATGCAGCCAGAAATGCTTGAGAGGTTAAATCTGTCACGGCCTCTAGATGTATGGCACGGGTAGCCATACAAACAAATAGACAGATGTACCCCTTAGTGGCATGATGCCCTCGTCCTTTTGATGTTCTTATCATTACTGGACCTGCATAGTCGACCCCACTGTTCAAAAAGGCACGCTGTGGACTCACTCTTACAGCTGGTAATTCACCCATTAACTGGTTGTTTGTCTTGCCTTTATTGATAATGCAAACCGTACAACGTCTTATGCATTTTCTTACTGCTGATTTTAAGTTGATAATCCAATAATTAGTTCTTAGGTACGTCATCATAAGTTGTATACCACCGTGTAACGTTTGATTGTGAGCGTCACTTATCAATAATGTAGTGATGTGTTGATTTTTTGGTATTATTATTGGATGTTTGCTTGTGACTGGCAAATTAGCGTTTTGTAAACGACCTCCTACTCTCAGCAGATTGTTTTTATCTATAAATGGTGTCAAGCTAATGAGTGAACTTGATTTTTTTACCTTGCCATTTTTCTTAATGTACTCTATATCTGTTTCATACGCTGCGTGCTGATAGTACTTTATACAACCTTGTAAAACTGTGTTCATTTCATCGGTAGTTAAATACTTCTTTTTGTTTTTATTGTTTAATAATAATCTTCGGCAATAAGCGAGTACTCTCTTCATTCTAGTTAGACTTGAAAATCTTTCCCAAATGGTTTTTTCTTCATCTTTAGTTGTGAGAGTACAACTTGTTAGTTTCAACTCTAAATCTGTGTCTGTCTTTTCCAATCTTCTAAAATTAATATCGCCTTTTGAAAGCCATTCTGGCCCTTTCCACCAAATCTTCTCATTCTTCAAATCGGCTAGGAACATTCCTCTGCATGCTATGTCAGCAGGATTCTCTTGTGATACAACATGATGCCACTGAGTGTTGTTTGTGTTGTCTTTGATTTCTACCACTCGATTCGCTATGAAGGTTTTCCATTTATGAGGTTCACCATGTAGCCAAGCCAGTACAATTGTCGAGTCTGTCCAGCAGTAGGTTTGACAAAAGGGAATTCTCATGGCTAATGTGACTTGTTTAAGAAGCCCTGATAACAACAGAGCTCCACACAGCTCAAGACGTGGAATCGATATGGGTTTTAATGGAGCAACCTTGGTTTTCGATGCAATCAAATTTGTATATATTTGTCCATCCTGTTGTTCCACTCTGCTATATACAACGGCAGCATAAGCCTGAGTTGAGGCATCGCTAAATCCGTGAATCTGTATTGCCTTTATATTGCTGCTGTGTGAGTGTAGCCATCGGTCTAGAAATATCTGGTTGACGTTCTCAAAATCCTTTCTTATTTCCAACCAATTTGAGGTCAATTCTTCGGATAATGGTTCATCCCATTGTGTACCAGCTAGCCATAGTTTTTGTATAAGCATTTTAGCGAGCACAATGCTTGGCGATATCCATCCTAATGGATCGTAAAGTTTTTGAACATCGGATAAAACATTTCTTTTCGTAATGGTAGATGGAGGTGCAGGGAGGCTGATTTTGTACATAAATTGATCAGTACGAAGATTCCATGAGATACCCAGCGCCTTCACAGTGCCATCTAGGTTTATATCCAGTTGAATGTTTGAAGAAATGTTGCTTGGATCCATCGAATTTAACAATTCGATGTTGTTTGATGACCACTTTTTTAACTCAAAACCTCCCTTCGCTAGCAAGGCCTTGAGTTGGTTGCTAGCTTCTATAGCTTCTTCAACAGTGTCACACCCAGACATTACGTCATCAACGAAAAAATCTGACATAGTAATGTCAGAAGCTACGGGATAGCTATTTCTTTCTTCGTGTGCGAGTTGCATCAATGTTTTCACCGCCAGGTAAGGTGCTGAAGTAGTCCCAAATGTCACGGTAAGTAATCTATAATCTTTAATTTCTTCATTGCTATTGTTTCTCCACAGAATTCTTTGAAAATCGGCATCTTCTTTTTTTATTAAGATCATTCTGTACATTTTTTGTATATCTGCAGCGAAACAAATGGCGTGAATTCTCCAGCGCATAATAATGCAACGTAGTTCTTCTTGGAGCACTGGACCAGATAAGAGTTCATCATTTAATGATATGCCATTTGTACCCTTACATGATGCATCGAAAACTATGCGGGTTTTCGTGGTTTCTTTATCTTCACGCAGCACAGGATGATGGGGTAAGTATACCGATTTTTTTGAATAAATTTCTTTTTCAGGTACTTCTTCTATATGACCTAAGTCTTTGTAGTCCTTTATAACCTTTTCGTATTCTTCCTTCAACTTAGGCTGTTTCTTAAACCTTCTCTCTAATTGTATTATCAATCTTGTTTTAGCTATGTCTCTTGTATTTCCTTCAGTTGATTGTATACAATTTGTTTTAAACGGTAGTTTCACTATAAATCTGCCTTGTTCATTTCTTGAGTATGTTTTGTGATAAATGTCTTCACACATTTCTTCTTCCTTTGTATTCTTTCGTCTTGTAGTTGTGTCTATTTCCCACAATGATCTCAACATGTTATCGACGTCTATTTGGTGATGCATGACAAGAAATGAATGTTCTGTTTGTGATGTTTGTATTTCTCCAAATAATATCCATCCTAGGGTTGTTTTTTGAGCACATGGAGACCCTGGTGGACCCTTGATTAAATCTTGTTCGACTATTTGTGCATACTCCTTAACACCCAGCAGCAGGTCTATTGGGCCAGGTTTGTTATAGTTTGGATCAGCAAGTTCAAGACCCTTCAGGTGCTGCCAGTTGTGCACAGTCATTGTATGGTGTGGTATTCTCGTGGTTAGTTGCTTGGACATGACGTAAGCTTCGACGTGCATGTTGAATTCTCTTCTTCTTGATACTATATTTAGCTGAACCACGTGTTTAATTGGTGCTTGCATAGAACCCACACCCATCACAGTGCCTTCAATTGATTTTCTTTGTAGTTTCAATAGTTGAGTTGCCCTTTCACTTATGAAGCTCGCTTGTGAACCTTGATCTATAAGAACCCTTAACATTGTTGTATGTCCATCTTTTCCCTTCGCTTTGACAAGTGCAGTTGCTAATAATGCTCTTCCAGATGCTTCGATACCAACATGAAGAGTTGTGATGGTCTCCTTGTTGGATTCTTGTTGAGATGTCGACGGTTGTATTGGTTCTGTCTCTGTGGTTTCCTTCGACGTCTCTGATTTGTGTAGCAAGGAATGGTGACGTCTTCTACAAACACGGCAATTAACTGGTACCTTACATTTATAAACGGAATGTCCCGGAAGCAGGCAGTTGAAGCAAAGCTGTTTTTCTTTCACATAAGTATGACGTTGTGGAATGTTCATTTTAATGAATTCTTTGCAATGACACAAGGTATGTTTTTCACTGCAAAGTACACAGCTTTTATTTTTAACAACATTCACGGCATGGCAGGATCGCTCTTTGATTGTGCGATCTTTATTCGTTAAAGGTTGTATCATTTCGAGTGTTCTAAATTTTGACTCTAAAAATCTTTTTAACTCATCCCAAGTTGGCACTTCTTCCGAACTTTCCTTATACGCAAAAGTTTCCCATTCTTTATGTGACTCCTGGTCCAACTTCTGAATCACCAGAAATATAATTACAGGATCCCAGGAATCGGTATTAATTTTCAGGTTTTTTAGGTTATTTATGCACTCGGTTGTAGTATCTAATAAAGTTTTAACACTGCTAGCTGTTTGTGTCGTAATTTTCTTTTGATAAAAAAGTCTTTTTAAAACAGAGAACACAATAACACGTTTGTTGCCGTATCTTTCTTTTAACATGTGCCATGCTTGATCGTAGTTGCTGTCCGTAACTTGAACGTGGCGTAATATTAATTCTGCTTCACCGGTAACACTAGATTTTAAATAATGAAGTTTTTGAACGTCACTGATTGAAGTATTTATATGCACAAGTGATGTAAACATGTCCTGGAATGTGGGCCACTCCTCGTATTGCCCCGAAAATGTAGGTAATTGTATCCTAGGCAGTTTTACCACCGAACATTGCCCTTGACCACTAAACGCTGAAGAGGTTGAAGTGTCCATAGCTGTTTGTGGCTGTTGTTTGGTTAACATATCAGTCAGGTCCGCTAGTAGACAAAGGTACAGGTCTTCAATGATAAAATAATCTTCATTGAGAAAGTAAGAAATTTCTCCACGTTTGTCCCTCGGTGTACACTGTGTCAACATCTCATGAGCTTGCTTGAAGGAACTCCAATACTCTTCAATGCACTTCACTCTAGCTCTTATGTAACCCTCCGTAAGTCTCACTTTCGGGCATTTTTTTAAGTTTGATTGTGTTTTTTGTATTAATTTTGCCACATCTTCTAATGTATTTAAATATTTTTGTTGTTCCGCGGTTAACGTAGCCATTTTTAATGTCTTTATGTTATTATGCACTTAATATCACTCACTTGTACCAGTAATAGTCAAACGTTTGTATTTAAAATTCAAAGTTCATAAAACACTGCACAATTTTTGCGTAAACAACTCGTCGTATCCTTGGAATGCGGCTGCCTATTGTTCTCAGCTTGCTCGAACTCCGATTCACTAATGACCCATAGGTGTTAAGGTGTGCTAATTATCCGGCTCGATTTGCGACCATATGGTGACGACGTTAGGTTGATTATGCGTTGTAGATATTTTATGGGAATATTAATAAATAAAATGTGCGACTGTTCACAAGCTCTGTATTGAGACAACTAAACATACAAAACGATCGGACAACGGATATTGTCTTTATTTTAGGCCTATTTATCCTATGTTACTCAAGGATAATGTAGCTTTTGTGTTTATTAAATTAAACACAAATCTTTTCTCTTTATAATAATAATCAAGATAATTGACCGTACTTCCGGGATTGTCCTGATAGCCGTGGAATACCTCTCCACTTCTCAAGCACCTCGATATATGTTGCCCCCTTGTCGCTACGTCACTTTGTGCTAACTGCCGTTTTCGGGGGCCCATTTACTGAGTGTGCAAGTCACCCCCTGCCTTTTTATCCGTGTTTACAAGCATTGGTCAGGCAGGGGCCATAGCCATTCAATAGCCGGAGATAATTAATCCATCTTAGCAACCCAAACTCATAGTCCAATTTATTATATATTTTCTTTATTCCATGACCTGCAATAGACCACCACTAACTGGGGGTTGACCTTAGGTGCACTTGAGTGGTGCATATAGGGATAATCGCCGGTTGGTGTCCCATTCCACATAAAGTTTTCCTCAAGGGGCCTCTGCGAGTTGGCTTCGGCCCCTCGTACGCCTTCCAAAGGTCCGGGACCTCAGGGTCCCGAGATACGAAAACGTAGAAGAAAATCAAGATAAACTCGCATACACTCACTATCAGACTAGAAACTACATGTAGACAAATGTTCGTCCGAATTTTAACTTGTAACACGCAATTTAACAGTCAAGCACTCCCACAGTAGTAACATTAATACCACATTCACAGAAAACCAGCCTACTTACGACTAGAACCTAATCTGAAATTTAGCAATAAAGTAATTATAAAGATTAAAAAAGACGTAATACCTCAGGCACTATTATTCACAATTACTAGATTTGTGTACCTCTAAGACAAACTACTTAATTAGTCTAAGTACACTCCGAACAATTAGGTACCGACTTCGCCCCGTAGGCACACAGGATTGACTTTGTAAGTGTTTCGCCCTCTGAGGTTCGTCCGATCTTTTGGAAACAGGTATTTAATTATCTATACTAATATTATAAATGTGAAAGTAACTGTGTCTGTATGTCTGCTTAAAATACTAAACAAATTTAAATTAAGGGTGCACAGATAGCCTAAGAAAAGACGTAGAATACTTGGATCGAATATTTTCCGACATCCACCCGGACGAAACCACGGATAAATACTAGTTAGTTATTAACAGTTTTAAAGGTGTTTTGGACGATGTTTTTTATTCAATCTTTGTTATGGTTATAATTAGAAATCCATATCTATGGAATAAAATTCTTTTTTTCAATACCACCTAAGGTTGTTTTTGACCATATAAATTTATTTTATTAAATTATCGGCCAAAATATACCTCGAAAATATTACTAACAATGACATCAGCGACAATCAATCATTCAACATCAGCGGTCAAAACGCCTTCTAAACCACAGCTTTTTTGGCCCTCTCACGAAGCTGTTTGGCTCAATCGATCGACTTCTTTGTTCTGACCTTATACGAAATTTTATATAAGGAAACATATTCTTTTAATCAAGAACGATATTTTTCCTGTTAATAAATAGGTAGTTATATTAATTTACTTATCTTTTTTCTTTAGGAGTTGACGGAGACCATAAAATGTCGTATGGGAATTTTGCGTTATATTCATTAACTTGTTGTTCTTTATGTCTGTGGCTACTGCTCCGCTCTTATAGAACACAGCGCTATGTTATATAGCGTATAATAAGCCTCAAAAAACAGATTATTAAATAATTCGTCTAGCATTTTAGAGATAAAGGATTTATAAAAAAAACAATACATCTCTTTATCCCTTTTATATTACTTTGTATCTGTCTTGATAAATTGATTTATTGAATTTTAAATAACTTTTATATTTTTCTTTTTGCATTCTTGCCCATTTTTCTAAACTAGAAAATACCCTTTTGAAGGCTAAATAAAGTAAAATATGTCTGTTTGACCCATATTTCCAAGTTCAATTTTAAATTAGTTAAACCTATTGTATATTGTAAGTAATTATGGTTAGTCTTTTATGAAAATAAGCGTCCCTTTTTGGGTAAATGTCTCCTCCAGATTTTCCACGAAAATCCCTATACCTAATATAGCCTATATTTGACCTTTTAGTAACTAAATTTAATTAGTTTAATTTTTCCATGTAAATGTAGTTCAAAGTTGCCTTTAACAGTCTAATTAAAATAAACAATTAGACGTCAAAACCTTGGCAATGTGTGGGTAAACTAGAATGAGTTTCGCCAACGTGAACAACTAGTAAGAGACTTTTCAATTGTTTTTCAATCTTATATAATTAAGTCAAAGGTGTCAGACATTGGTTGCGGAATGTTTATAATAGTTACCGTGACCCCGGAACATAAAGGGCAACCGAAGGGTCATGAGTGGGTTTTAATCAGTAAAAATCTGACACGCCCTCCCGCCGCTCCCAGGACGGGATAAGTCATTTAATGATCTCCCACTCCCCAAAAAAAACCGGTCAAGTGCGAGTTGGACTCGCGCAACGAGGGTTCCGTTAATTTGTTTTTTTAGTGAAATAACTACAATATTACGGTTTTCGCAGTATTTTCTTTATTTGTGCTACATGACATTGCTTCTTGCTAAATGTCATGATTATTGTTCAATGGGAAGTACGGTGAGCTACACATCAAGCTATACAAAACCAGTATAAGCTGACTTCTGATTTTACGAAAAACATAGGTCAACTAAATTTAGTTTTGTATAGCTTGATGTCGTGTGTACTCTATAGGTTTTGATTCTTTTGCAAATGTCTAAATATGCAATATAAACCGCCGTATCTTTTTATTACGTTGATTTAGAAACTTGGTTTTTTTTACTGCTTTGGGAGATAGCAGACCTGACTGTGTGATATTAATTTCAGCTTGTTATCTTGACGCGTTTCTGAGAAAAAGTTTTGACAGACCGACGGACGGACGGACAACAAAGTAATCCTGTAAGGGTTCAGTTTTTTCCATTTGAGGTACGGAACCCTAAAAAGGTATCAGACATTGGCATTTATTCTTGTTGCATTTTTTTGACGCGCCGGTTGCTTAATAGTTATTGACCCTGTCTGCTAAGTTGGAGGTCGTCAGTTAGATTTCCACCCAGAGCCAACTTTGTGTGATGAGCATGATTGTTGGTTCTGTGTCCTGGTGTAATTTGTCTATATTCTGTATGTATTAATAAATAATTGTTTAAGTAAGCATATCAGTTATCTGGTTACTATAGTTCAAGCTTTACTTAGCTTGGGGTCAGATGGCCGTGTGTGAGTTGTCTCGCGCATAAACACAATGTTCGAAGAGTGTTGTATGCGCTCTGTAAAGCGCATACAACACTCGAACATTGCCTCTCTGTAAACAGGTATGCGATCTGAGTGACCGCAGTACATACGTCACTCTAGCGCTCGGATCACACGCTCCGTTTCACGCGCAATTATATGTCAAATCAAACGGTAATGGCCGCCATCTTTTTAGTGTCATTTAATGCTTGATGGGTTTTATATTATTACATTAGCGGTTGTTATAGCATGATGTTATATAGCTTCCTCGATAAATGGGCTATTTGTCAAATAAATCCAGCAAAATATTACTAATTAAACTTTCCCAATATCTCTACATCAAACCACTCGCATATTTTAATAAACTCGACTACCTAAAGCCCACACAACACTGCCGAACATTGTCTCTGTGTGAACAGCTACGTGATCTGAGTGACCGCAGTACATACGTCACTCTAGCGCGCGGATCTCACGCTCCGTTTCACGAGTCCAATCATATGTCAAATCAGATGGTAATGGCCGCCAGGTTTTAAAATGCCATTTCATTTCGAAAGATGAATGTCATATAAAATCTTTCTAATAATGTTAATATAAATAACGTAATGAGTCAATACATTATTTGTTAGGTTTTATATGGTCATTTATCTATAGGTATGTATTTTTAAATTACTTTAGTATTTTTATCAGATGTCTGGTTACCGTAGTACAAGTTTTGCTTAGTTTGGGGTCAGATGCCCGTTTGTGAGTTGTCTCGGGATATTCACGCACTTACGGAGCCCGATATCATGACACAAAATAAGGATATAAGGGTTGACCGCTTTTATTATCAGATTACACAGGACATACTAGAAGCTGCCTCCCAGTTAGTATTTCTACATCCAACCACACTCATATAACAATAAGCTCGACTACCTAAAGCGCACACAACTCTGCCGAACATTGTCTCTGTGTAAACAGCTACGTGATCTGAGTGACCGCAGTACATACGTCACTCTAGCGCTCGGATCATACGCTCCGTTGCGCGCGCCCAATCATATGTCAAATCGGACGGTAATGGCCGCCAGATTTTCGGATGTCATCTCATTTTGGTGATTTGGATCAGTGTCATTGTTCTTGTTATGTTTTAACCCATTGAATGCTCTAATTACAGACACAATTAGAAAAGCATTGTGTCTGGCGTGGACCCACGTCCTAGACACACGAAAGGTTTAATCTTCGAACATTTCGTGATTTGAGACATAATAGAAAGACAATAGCAACGATACAGCCAGCTGTCGCTTGGTCGTCGAAAGGTTAAATTGTTACATAAGCGGTCTCACGTGATTTTATCCGCATTTTTAGTTACCACTCCGCTGTCGTAGATTGTAGTGTAATTTAATATACCCTTTAGCTTTCTTTAATAAATAGACTATCTAACTATAAATTAAGCAAATAATACTAATTAAACTTTCCCAATATCTCTACATCCAACCACTTTCATATAACAATAAGCTTGACTACCTAAAGCGCACACAACACTGCCGAACATTGTCTCTGTGTAAACAGGTATGTGATCTGAGTGACCGCAGTACATACGTCACTCTAGCGCTCGGATCGCACGCTCCGTTGCACGCGTCCAATCATATATCAAATTGGACGGTAATGGCCGCCAGGTTTTCTGATGTCATCTGATTTCGATGATTTGGACCAGTGTAATTATGCTTGTTAGGTTTGGGCCTTTCGACGACCAGGCGACAGCCGGCTTTCGGGCTGTTATTGTCTTTCTACTGTGTCTCAAATCACGTGTGTTCGTAAGATAAAATTGTTACATTTGCGGCCTTACGTGATTTTACCCGCATTTTTAGTTACTATTCCGCTGCCGTAGGTTTTAGCGCCATGTTATTTCTAGCCCACAGCCGTCTTCGACAAATAGGCTATCCTACAATTAATTAGCAAATAATAATAGTTAAACCTTCCCTATATCTCTACATCTAACCACACTCATATAACAATAAGCTCGACTACCTAAAGCGCACACAACACTGCCGAACATTGTCTCTGTGTAAACAGGCATGTGATCTGAGTAACCGCAGTACATACGTCACTCTAGCACTCGGATCACACGCTCCGTTGCACGCGTCCAATCATATGTCAGATCGGACGGTAATGGCCGCCAGGTTTTCTGATGTCATCTCATTTCGGTGATTTGGATCAGTGTCATTATTCTTGTTCGGTTTTAGCCTTTCAATGACCAGGCGACAGCCGGCTTTTGGGCTCCTATTGTCTTTCTATTGTGTCTCAAATCACGTGTGCTAGTAAGATAAAATTGTTACATTAGCGGCCTTACGTGATTTTACCCGCATTATTAGTTACTACTCCGCTGCCGTAGGTTTTAGCACAATGTTATTTAAAGCCCACAGCCGTCTTCGACAAATAAGTTATCCAATAATAAACTTTCCTTGTGTAATCTGTACCCACTCTCATATAACAATAAGCTCGACTACCTAAAGCGCACACAACACTGCCGAACATTGTCTCTGTGTAAACAGGTATGCGATCTGAGTGACCGCAGTACATACGTCACTCTAGCGCTCGGATCACACGCTCCGTTGCACGCGTCCAATCATATGTCAGATCGGACGGTAATGGCCGCCAGGTTTTCTGATGTCATCTCATTTCGGTGATTTGGATCAGTGTCATTATTACTGTTATATAAAATCTAACAATGTAATGATGAGTCATTACATTATTTGTTAGGTTTTATATAGTTTTATATAATAATTTATGTATTTAAAAAATGTTTTAGTATTTTTATCAGATGTCTGGTTACTGTAGTACAAACTTTGCTTATTTTGGGGTCAGATGGCTGTGTGTGAGATGTCCCGGGATATTTAAATACTTACGGAGCCCAATATCTTGACACCGCCGGGGTTGCGGAATGTGTATAGTAGTCACCGTGACCCTGGAACATAAAGGGCAATCGAAGGAACATGAGTGGGTTTTAGTCAGTAAGAGTCTGACACGCCCTCCCGTCGCACCCAGGACGGGAGAGAAGTCATTGGATGATTTCTCACTCACCAAAAAAAAAATATCTTGACACAAAGTAAGGATAGAGTTGACCTTCCATAGTATACTAATATCTCTCCATCAACCACTTTTATATAATAATAAGCTCGACTACCTAAAGCGCACACAACACTGCCGAACATTGTCTCTGTGTAAACAGGTATGTGATCTGAGTGACCGCAGTACATACGTCACTCTAGCGCGCGGATCGCACGCTCCGTTGCACGCGTCCAATCATATATCAAATCGGACGGTAATGGCCGCCAGGTTTTAAGATGCCATTTCATTTCGAAAGAGGAATGTCATATAAAATCTTTCTAATAATGTTAATATAAATAATGTAATGAGTCATTACATTATTTGTTAGGTTTTATATGGTCATTTATCTATAGGTATGTATTTTAAAATTACTTTAGTATTTTTATCAGATGTCTGGTTACCGTAGTACAAGCTTTGCTTTGTTTGGGGTCAGATGCCCGTTTGTGAGTTGTCTCGGGATATTCACGCACTTACAGAGCCCAATATCATGACACAAAATAAGGATATAAGGGTTGACCGCTTTTATTATCAGATTACACAGGATATACTAGAATTTGCCTCCCAGTTAGTATTTCTATATCTAACCACACTCGTATAACAATAAGCTTGACTACCTAAAGCGCACACAACACTGCCAAACATTGTCTCTGTGTAAACAGGTATGCGATCTGAGTGACCGCAGTACATACGTCACTCTAGCACTCGGATCACACGCTCCGTTGCGCGCGGCCAATCATATGTCAAATCGGACGGTAATGGCCGCCAGGTTTTCTGATGTCATTTCATTTCGGTGATTTGGATCAGTGTCATTATTCTTGTTAAGTTTTAGCCTTTCAATGACCAGGCGACAGCCGGCTTTCGGGCTGCTATTGTATTCTATTGTGTCTCAAATCACGTGTGTTCGTAAGATAAAATTGTTACATTAGTGGCCTTACGTGATTTTACCCGCATTTTTAGTTACTACTCCGCTGCCGTAGGTTTTAGCGCCATGTTATTTATAGCCCACAGCCGTCTTCGACAAATGGGCTATCCTACAATTAATTCAGCAAATAATAATATCTCTACAGCTAACCACACTCATATAACAATAAGCTCGACTACCTAAAGCCCACACAACACTGCCCAACATTGTCTCTGTGTAAACAGGTATGCGATCTGAGTGACCGCAGTACATACGTCACTCTAGCGCTCGGATCGCACGCTCCGTTGCACGCGTCCAATCATATGTCAGATCGGACGGTAATGGCCGCCAGGTTTTCTGATGTCATCTCATTTTGGTGATTTGGATCAGTGTCATTAGTAATGTTATATTAGAAAGATAATCATATTGTGTTGTACGGAAAAGATAATCATGCGTAAAATTGACGGGTCAGAGCCCGTACGTCCCCTAAGATTTGTCCCCCAGCATAAAAGTTGTGGATTCGGCCCCTATGTAGGTGCCCGTTGGTCTCCTGGTAGGGGACCAATTAATATTTTAATAAAAATATTATTTTTAAGGTACCCATTCGTCTCCTCTAATATA
This sequence comes from Athetis lepigone, assembly GCA_033675125.1. NCBI lineage: Eukaryota > Metazoa > Arthropoda > Insecta > Lepidoptera > Noctuidae > Athetis > Athetis lepigone. The sequence continues at coordinate 22,118,451 of CM066227.1, forward strand.
TACACAATATAAGTTAAAGATTCGGCACCTATTCAGGTGCCTATTGGTCCCCTGAGATAAAATCACCTATATTTTACCTAAAAACGGTTAACATAGTACACTTGTGAACAGTTTATTAACGCAATTAATTTAATAAATCATAACAGATCATTGAAAAAAGAGCTACGATGAATGATAATCCGTCATAATAATAATGTAACCTGTCGATAGGCTTACGATGTAATATTGTCTCTTTACGAATGGCTTGTTAAAAATCGGGTATTAATGATTGAAAACTTAAGAGAACAAAAGTACTAGGCGCGCAGTAACGTGAAGTAGTCATGTACGAAAATCTAAAATTCACTGTGTTTTTAATTTTCTCACTAGATCACCTTAATCAATTCAAAGTACTAGGCGCGCAGTAACGTGAAGTAGTCATGTACGAAAATTTAAAATTCACTGTATTCCTTAATTTTCTCACAAGATCACCTTAATCAATGCAAAGTACTAGGCGCGCAGTAACGTGAAGTGGTAAATAGAAAACGATCGATCGACGAATCGATTAATTATTTTGAAGACTTACTTTATGCCTAGAGCCTAGAGGCATTTTATTAAACTTAATCTTATTTGAAATACTTAAACATGATATTTAAGGAATTATTATATTTTTATTTTACCCTTTTCTGCGCGACTGTACCAGGTTCATACATGTACTTATATTAGAAGAATGAATTAAAATAAATATTCTTCAGGGGGCGAATAGGCCCCTCAAAAGTTCCAGGGGACGAATGGGCACAGGGTGCGAATCTTAGGGGACGTACGGGCTCTGACCCAAATTGACGCATGTCTTTTATTTAGCTGTAGGTTAGTGTTTATTAATTTATTTCAATAAATTTGTATGTTATATGTATTAATACATATATTAGAATAATTAAAACTGCAAAAAATATATATTTAAAAATATTTATTTATAAAAAAAAACAAAACCTATAAACTTCTGTCAGAATCCAAAGAATTTTTTAAACCCTTACTTTTTTTATTAAAAATTATTTTTAACTATAATAATCAACCTTTTTTTCACATAATCAACAATAACAAAATCTTATACATATTAGGAACATAGAATTCTATAAAATCAGTTACAAACAGTTTTGGCACACATATCAATGTTATGCTCACGACATATTATTTTTTACACTTTTCCACACCCATCTCGGTTATACTTTCACTTGACGTCGGCTGTTCCTCTTCTAAGTCATCTATAAAAGCTTCTTCTGTGTCGCTCTGCACGTCATCTTCACTCTCATGAACACCTACTTCACTGTCGGTATCCTCACAGGGAAGCTCGTCGTCACTTTGCATGAGACTGGCCAGGGTACGGTTTTCCTCCAAGTTTCTACTTCCCATTATTGCTTCAATATCTATAAAAGAAACTATTAATGTAAGTAATGATATACAGTCATAATAACATAAACAAAATTAAAAACAAATTATACAAGTCAAAAGCACAAAAGTCACGTAAAAGATAATCATGCGTAATTTTTACGCACGCAGTAGTTATATTTCAAAATCGGTCACACTTACCTTACTGATATGTGCGCCATATGGAAGCTACCAGCGACGAATGAGATGTCCTAAACGCACACCTATGGATTCGCGCTATTAAGAAAGAGAGAGCTAAATTTCGCAAACGCATGCGTCATTTTTACGCAGACTATCTTTCTAGGGATAAAATCTAACAAGCAATGTATTAACTCATTACATTGTTTGTTAGCGTTAGGTCTTAGATTCTTAAAAACAAATGTTATACATGTGTTATTAATTGTGACAGTTAGTTACTTATGTTTTGCAACTAAACCGCTTAACCATTACATGTTTTTGGTTCCGTACCTTAATAGGAAAAAATGGAGCCCTTACAGGACCACTTTGTTGTCAATGTCAAGACTTTTTTTCTCGAGAACGCGAGGAGGTATCGAATTGAAATAAAAAAAAAAATATATATTAATGCCCTTACTAATAATCACTGTGTAAAGTTATGCAATGAATAAAGCCTGTGTAACCATACATTTTTTAACGTATAAGCCTGTCATAACTTTATGCAGCGTTTATTAGTAAGGCGCTAAGTCTAAGATCCCTTGAGCTTTAAGTTGCAGCTGTAAAAAATTAAACTACTAAATTCAGGAAAAAAAGTTACGGCCGTTTATGTAACAAACATCTTATATTTTGATTCTCTCAAGGAAATCAAAATTCATAGGGTACAGTCAGCATCAAAAGTTGATGAACACATTTAGATTTTCAAAATCGCTGTACATCGTAAATTACCTAAATCGCATAACATGACAAGTGCAAAAAATAAATGATCGTCATAAGAAAGCATAAGTAGGTGACCATGTTGAGCGATTTAGTTATTTTACGGTGTACAGCGATTTTGAAAACCTGAATGTGTTCACCAACTTTTGATGCTGACCGTACCTGTGACCTAGAATTTCATATACCTAGCTCAAGCAAAACAAAAGCCTGAAAACCATCAATTTGTATATGCATGTATAAAAAAAAATATTGTAGCATGTACGGAACCCTGGGTGAGCGAGCCGAACTCGCACTTACCTCTTATAAAAGGTAAACTGTTTTAAATTACTAGTACTATTCACACTAAGGCTAAATATTATAAATATGGCTTTTAGGTAATCATTCTGTTTGATTGTTTGTTTATCTGAATTTATGTATTTGAAAACGCCACGACATAGAAGAAATTATGGGGGGCTAAAGTTTCCATTATGACCCGTCGAGTTGGAAGTTCATATTTTATTTGTAGATAGTACTCACTAACTGAAGGCTTTTTCACGTAGTTTTGAGTTTAGGAGACTCACGGTTTACGAGAATTTTTTTTTTGAAGTTTTCATATTTCCATACAAAATGAAAAATAATACGCCATTTTTAGGTTAGATAAATTGTCAAAGTAAATGTCAAATTTGACGTTTTACGTTTCGTTCACGGCGGAGGGGTGTTTCGTTCAATTTTATCATGTCTTTAATACAATTATATTTTGAAAACTAATAAGGATCGTCAATCCGAGAGCGATCGATCAAAATTTTAGGGCGCCCCGACTCGGACAGGTTAGGTTAGAAGGAGGTGGCGGGGTCGGAGAGAGCGAGCGAAGCGAGCGAACAGACCCCGCCACCTCCTTCGTGGTTATTTTTTTTTTAAACCACCCAGAAGTAGGAGCCCCGCGAAGCGGGGCTCCGTCGAGTTATCTTTTTTAGACATTAGAGTGAAAAATAATTAATTTTACACGAAAAAATCCTAACTTAACCTCAAAATTGACGTAAATAACCTCAAACTTTGATCATCGATATCTCCGTAACCATGGGGCTCCTAAAGTTGGGAGTGGTATGGGGGGGCTTCCCCCAACCCCCCCCACCCCGCCCACCCACCCCCACCCCCGGATTCGACGGGTCATAATGGAAACTTTAACCATTATGGGGTGTGCGAGACAATAACACACATATTTAACAAAACTATTCAATAATAATTCGTTCTAAAATCACGCTGCTTATTAGGCATAAAGGTTTGAACAGAATAATTTCAAACTAATGCATACAATTGCTTATTAGTCTGTATTTGTGGATAGCATGAATTTAGTATTAAATTCACGCATCGATGTTGACAACAAACTATTGTTGTGTGTAAATGGCCCACAATTGTATTACCTAGTGTACTTATTGATGTAATAATTTAAATTTTTGATGTTTGTATGTGTGTGTAGTATCCAGTTGATCTCGTGGAGTTCTCAAGCTTGCCGGAGAGATATTGTTATCAAGAAGATTTAATATAATAGAGACAATATGCAAAAGAACTAAGGGGAGAAAGATTTTTTTATAGAATATTACATGAATTACTAATAATACTTACTAGTAATACTTTGGGCTAAAGTCTGGCTAAGTCCAAAACCGCCAATTCCTGTCTCACTCTATAAGTACAGGGCGTCCCACGGCTATGCCACATAGAGGGAAATTAACTTAAATATTGTAGATAGAACATTTTACTTAAAGAAGAAATTTTTAACAAATTTACTAATTTTGTATTAAAAAGTTAAAATTCATGGTCTTTCTTTTATTTTTGGCACTATGTTAATAAACAAAAAATAAACCTTGTGGTCAAACCTTTCGATCGGTAGGATAAAACTACAGGCTGATTAATTTTCTCGAGTAACAGGTTCGATTCCCGGTTCAACTATGTATTTATTTAAATATCAATGAGTACAGATTAAAATGTTTTTAAAATTCAAATATTGTTTTCTTTCAGTAAAATGTTCTATCTACAATGTTTAAGGTACTTTCCCTCCAGGTGGCATAGCCGTGGGACACCCTGTATAAGAAGCCTTTGCCCTGCAATGTCACCGTAATAGCCTGGTATTATATAATAAATCACATCGGCATACAAACAAGAATTTCTCAACAAATCAACTCAAAGTACTTTCTGAAGCCCAACAGAAGTAATAAATGCCACAAACTTTGGTACAAAGCCTCCATTTTTTAAGTCCAACTTTGGACGACATATTTCATTTGAATATTTGATCGAGAATATTTCCTAAGTTCTGAATCAATAATGTTTTTAATGTATGTGTCTTTTGTTTTTGATGTTTTTTTTTTCTATTGAATTTTACGAATCGTAACTACTTTACCGGGCATTTTACAAAAAAATCGAGTTGAATGTTTCCCTTCTTTTAAAAACATAAGTTTTTAGTGGTACCGGATCTATTAGGTATTTTTTTTTTTTTGGTGAGTGGGAAATCATCCAATGACTGCTCCCGTCCTGGGTGCGGCGGGAGGGCGTGTCAGACTCTTACTGACTAAAACCCACTCATGTTCCTTCGATTGCCCTCTATGTTCCAGGGTCACGGTGACTACTATACACATTCCGCAACCCCGGCAGGCGTTGGCCCTGTTAGGCCCCTTCCTATCTATTAGGTATTGACCACCGCCAGTGTCTTCGCTTGCTTTATTAAACTTTGTAAAGGACGGATTTTTCATACAAATTACCTTATGAATTATTTTTTCCAAAAACCTTTCTTATCTCACCTATAGTATAAAAGGAACCCGCATGCAAATTTTCGAGGCTTCGATAGTCTGGGCTGTGCGTTGACACGACAGCCAGTTATATAGATAAACGACGTCAAAGGAAATCCTATTACTATAACGATCTGTTTGACTGTCAGTCATTCTGTTCCTCTGTTACCGAACCGAAACATATAGATACTTGTATATTTCACAGGATGTCGTTTAGTATGGCTGCTATAATACAACACAATAAAAATAAAATAAAGCTAAACATAATACAAGAAATGTGTTTATTTCGCAGTGTTTTGCTGGATCTTAATATTGTGAAATGGAACTCTACGCGTATGGGTCTGACTCGGTTTGACCAATTTTTGCTTATATTTGTGTGACTTGTCCCAAGTCATTTATTTACTAGTACTTATCTACAGATAGTATCCATAAATAATTATAATTGACGATTTGCCTTTTTTGCAATAACTTTATGTCAATATCGGCAGGAACATAAAAGAACAATAATGTTTTATCCAATTTTAATGGAGAAATTGCTGTTATATTTCATATGCTCTTTCTTAAGTTTTTCACAGACATCGGTGAAAGAAGACATCGCGATCAAACCTGAACATTTACTTGTTGTGCGTGTTCTATGGTCCGGTATGATGAATAAAGAAAAGGATGATTTACTAAATTAAATGTCTTTATATTGCAATTCCACAATAGTTTGTTAACACTAGCTATAGTTAATACACGTGTCGGGTGTCGAGGTAAGTGTCGAGGCAGGGCGGTGTTCAGTAGGCGACTGGCGAGCCGTCCGCTCGCGTTCTATACCTTACTCAAAAATACGATTCAGCAATTTGCAGTTACCGAGTCGCTACATCACACCCCCCCTTTCTCCAAATTTTTTCAAAAAAAAATTTTAAAACAATTGTTTCTTTCAAAATTATACCATCTATCGTAGCTATGCTATGTTCCATCACTATTAACGATACTTTCACATCTCTACGCTTACAATGTTACAATGTTGCTTACAATAACATTCTATACTTATCAGCATTCCCACAGTATGCTGCCTATTGTTACACATTTATCGCCCACATTGGCTCATACATATCTTAAACTCTAAAATTTTAACACACTAATTTTGCCGAAACTCTAAAACACTCTAATTTTACCGAATTGCTTTTGCACATTTCACTTCACTCCACTCACTGGACATATCCCAATCTCTCGCGTGGCCTACGCAACCTCTCTTGATGGCGTAACATAATCTGCTTCCCGTGCCCGTGCGACTTCGTCGAAGTCGATAGCCGCGTCAGCAACTGCGTTATCGTTTCCGTTGACGTACTGTATGTCGCTCGTGAATTCGCTAATATACAATAACTGCCTTGTGCGCCTAGATGTTTCTTCATCGGTACCTGACAGCCCATATGTGAAGTCCTGAAGTCTTGAATTCGATACCTGTCCGACTTCGTGATCGCGTTGAGTGCACGATAGTCACCACAGGGTCTACTTTGTCCGTTCTTCTTGGGCACCACGTGTAGTGCAATCGCCCACGGACTCTTCGATGGACTCTGCCGCTGTTTTTGAAACTGCTCCTGAAGCACCGGGTACCGTTGGCAGGCTTATCTCGGGAACTTATGTGCGCACGTTGCTATGTAACCTCACTTTACAGGTTACGTCGTACTTTTCACCACGCGGTTGTCTGCCCCTGCCTCGACACTTTTTTGATGAGCCGCCTACTCTGATTACTTGAACACGATTTTTTGAAAACGTCGAAGGGTCACCAGTGTTGTGCGTGTTCTATGGTCCGGTATGATGAATAAAGAAAAGGATGATTTACTAAATTAAATGTCTTTATATTGCAATTCCACAATAGTTTGTTAACACTAGCTATAGTTAATACACGTGTCGGGTGTCGAGGTAAGTGTCGAGGCAGGGCGGTGTTCAGTAGGCGACTGGCGAGCCGTCCGCTCGCGTTCTATACCTTACTCAAAAATACGATTCAGCAATTTGCAGTTACCGAGTCGCTACATACTGATTATTAGTATTAAATTACATAGGTATCTGCCATAAGCAAGCGGGGTGATAAAAGTTTGTGCCTTTTTTGTTTGACAAAATTCCTTTACTCCGCAGGGCAGTAATAAGCCATTAATATTATTATTTGGTAGTATCGAAAATATTATACGATATTTTAATAAAAAAACAACCGTTTCCGAGTGCACATTCATTGTTTTTGATTTCACGTGAGAGCTAAAGCGGTCAAGATGTCTTTCTTACGCGAGAAAGCTTTTCACACGTTACGAACCCGATATTCCAACGAACGACTCGCCTTCAATATTCAGAAAAGATCTTACAATTCACCTCATGTGGAACAAGGGTTAAAATGTCCAAAGATGACAATTCAGAATTTTTCCAAACTCGATTTTTTCCAAAGTCAAGTTCTGCGAGTCAAAGTCTAAGTGGATTTTTTCAACATCACGATATGCATCGGTGGTGCTGAGAATCATAAAATGCAAAAAGAGTGAAACTCGATGGAGTGCAAAATTCTTTGAGATTTTATACAGGCGATACTACCGGGTGAAGTTCGCATATTTATGAGATGTTTGCTCTGTGTAGATTATGTTAGATCGATACGGTCACTTGACGTCAAATATTCAGGGGCTGCGCTGGAAGGTGACAGGAATATCAAGAGGAAGGATTCTGTGGTACGCTGCAGTGAATAATTTGTTTCGCAAAATTTGGTCAAAGCGATTTGTGATGGTTTGTTTTAGAACCGAATTAATAATGAGCTAGTTACTTTTCCACCACTTTTGCCCTTTGGAAATGGCACTCACTGAGTGACTGACTGTTGATATAGTGGATATGCGCAGTCTAAACAGTTGGTAATAGAGACATGAAACTTGGGGTTAGTATCCACTAAGAAAGAATTTTTGGAAATTGCAACACTAAAAATGAGCGAGGAGAGCCAGGAGGAGAGGAAGATGGAAGATAAAAGTTTCGACCTTTACGCGGGTGAACCCGTAGGCATATGCTAGTTATCTTGAAACTGACTGACTGTTTGTTGATACGCACAACCCAAACCGCTACACCAAGAGACATAATTAAAACTTGAAAGGTAGGTAAGTTCATTGTGAAGAGTAAGTATCCACTACGAAAGGTTTCCTGAAAATACCAATTTGAAAGGGGTAAAATAGGGAATGGAAGTTTCTATATTCACGCGGGCGTAAGCTAGTAAAATATAATATAATATATTAGTTCATTTCAGTTTTACTTCAGCCTGAATCTAAAGCAAGACTTGGATGCAAGAAGGCACCTTGCATCATCTTTTCCTACGTCAAAAATGATGCACTTGCAGAATTCGCTATAAATAAAATACTACCTGCTTTCCAAAACTTATACTCGATACGTGTTTCGAGTACAAGCCGATGTTTTATCTTAATTCCAAAACTTGTTTGGATTTTGGTGAGATTAAAACTATATTTTACACTTGCTGTTTTCTTCGGTTCCGCCGGTCTAGTTGCAAACAAACTTTCATCTATTTTACCCGTAGGGGTTAAATTTTCACATATTGCTACTGCTTTTGAGTTACAAAATGAATTTTCTAAGCAAATTTTATGAAAAATTTCAGAAGATAACTTTACAAGTTTTTGCTGTGCATTGAACTAGCGTTTTTTCGTGACGTTCCTTGACTGGAGGTCTGAAATTTACCCTCGCAAACATTGTAGCGAGGACGCTGCCCTAATACTAGGGTTTGGTCTATACGTGTTCCAAATGTTATCTAAATCTGCTTAAGATAAAAAAGTAAATGACTGTAAATCAATCTTTACATAATTATCCGCATACAACTGTATTTTTTTTTTAAGTTTACATATTTACATAAACTTAAACTTCAAACAGCTATTTTTGTTTTTAGAATCCACTGGGCCATCACAGCACTAATTATCCACCTCTATTGCCTCAATTAACAGATTAAAAGCGATTAAGAAAAGGTAGAAAATGTATGTAAGTGACGGCCAGAGTGGCTTGACGGGGTGCCTTGACCTGTTATACACAACTACAAACATACTGACCTCGTTGGCGTTCTTCAAAAAGGTCAATGTGTGTGTGCGTGTCACTGTATTTTTCTAGTACAATCTCAGTTTCAAACCAGAAGGTTTTGTTGTGTGGAACCCAAAAAAAAATTCACCTATTGGCTCGTGTAGCCACTAACAGTTTATAACGCAGTAGATTACACACCGAACATTCTAGCCACAGTTGCCGGCAATAATCGCCTGTACACCACAATGAAATTACAATAGAATGAAATTAACACTCACAAAAGTTCAGAACAAATTCAGGCCATAGGAGTAAAAGTTTTATCTAGTGTAAACTTGCAAGATTAAGTTTCTACAGAACTTTGAATGGGATGGCATGAGACCGTTCCAATTCCCGCTCGGGTATTAGCTGTGTTGACTATTGTTGAACAACTTCGGCAATGGATGGCGTTCTTTTGTGCGTAAGGATTCTAATATCAAGTTCAGTGGGTGAATGGTGTGTTATGTGCTTGAATCGTAGGATGGTTGAATAGTTATTTGGTTTGATTAAAATTCGCTTTGATAGAGTTTTCATTACATTCAAGAATTAGTGTATTTTTATGAGTAAGTATACATACTGAGCGTACAAGATCGCTACTCCATTATAAAAGTTTTTATGTACTCGTAACATCATTATTTTAAAAGAATAAGTAAGAAGTTTTCAATATGAAGGAGTATGAGTTTGGAGAATTCATATATTATGTACTTTCTAAAGTTGGGTTTATCTTGGACATCGCTAACATCCCGTGCCTCGGAAAGCACGTAAAGCAGTTGGTCCCGGTTGTCATTCGTAGAACTTTGACAGTCGTTACGGGTAGTCAGAAGCCAGAAAGTCTAACGAGCCTTAACCAAGAGTTATCGTGTCACCCATTTACTGGGTTGTGGAGGTCTGATAGGCAGTCGCTTCACGTAAAACACTGGTATCCAGCTGAATCCGGTTAGGCTGGAAGCCGACCCCAACATAGTTGGGATGATGATGAGTATGGGGTTTTCTGCCCTTTCTGCTCCACACGAAACCTTATTTTGGAATAGGCAACTATTATAGTTCACGTACCAAAGTGCCTTTTTTGTCTAATAGAAAAAAAAAATGAGTTTTAAAAAGAGAAAAAAGCCTGAAAAATAAATTCTGATGATTTGTGAAAGGTAAAAATTATTTCGTATCTCGAGATAACCACCTTCAAAGCAAAAATACTCTAACCAAATAACCCATCTGGCACGTACTACAATGAAACTGTTATCAAGTCCGATACGAAACAAAGTTGTAGCCACGTTTACACAGCGATGCAAACGGTATTGCTAAGCCGTTCTGTTGCAGTCCACGAACACGTTGTACTTGTATCATTTACAACTAGATCTGTATTAGCTTGTTTGTTGAATTGTGAATTGAGATGTCTCGTTGTTTGAGCTCTGTTCAATATAAAGACAATCCATACTAATATTATAAATGGGAAAGTGTGTCTGTCTGTCTGTCTGTATGTTTGTCTTTCTTTCACGGCAAAACGGAGCGACGAATTGACGTGATGTTTTAAGTGGAGATAGTTGAAGGAATGGAGAGTAACATAGGCTACTTTTTGTCTCTTTCTAACACGAGCGAAGCCGCGGGCAAAAGCTAGTTTTTTTTTTAAAACGCTAAGCTGACTTATTGACTGGCTGTTGAAATATCAACGCACGGCCCAAACCGCAGGTCTTAGAGACATCGCCTGCCGGGGTTGTGGAATGTTTGTAATAGTTACCGCGACCCCGGAACATAAAGGGCAACCGAAGGAACATGAGTGGGTTTTAGTCAATAAAAGTCTGACACTCCCGCCGCGCCCAGGACGGGAGACTTCATTTGATGATTTCCCACTCCCAAAAAAAATGGTCTTAGCGATATGAAACTTGCGGGGTGTGCTCTTTGCGAAGGGTGGGTTATTGTTAAGAAAGAATTTTGTTAATCCGACCTAAAAGGGTTAAATAAGGGATAGAAGTATCGACTTTCACGCGGGAAAAGCCGTGGAAAAAAACCTGTACTTATAAAGAACTACTTATCTTTTGCCCGCCACTTCGTCCGCGTGGATTAATAGCTCCCGTTCCCGGGGGTTTTCCGGGATGAAAACTATCTTATGTCCTTTTTCGGGTCCCAGACTATATATTTACCAAATTTCATTCAAATCGGTGCAGTGGTTTAGGCGTTAAGAAGAGACAGACAGACAGAGTTACTTTCGCAGTTATAATATTAGTACGGATTTAATAATTGAACAACAAGCGTTGTCGATGATGGGCGTTGCTTTGTATTGTACACAAACTCGATGTAATTATAACATTGCCACTAGATCTCAATACTGTATTAGCTTGTGTTTGTTGAATTGTAAATTGAGACGTCTTGTTGTCGCTTATATTTGTGTAACATAGCGTCTGTTGTGTTCTGTAAACGTGTGAGATTTCAGATTCAAACTCAAAATTATTTTGTCAAATATCCCATTTACGCTGTTCTCTCATAAATGCATATTTAAAGTTGTTTGGTTTGAACCTGTGCAAATATTACAGGGATTTTTTAAATTCATATGTACTTTCTTAAGTTAGATTAGAGGAAACCTACACTTACAATGAATGTAAGTCAGAAATCATCAATCCACCTTGGACAAGCGTATAGTGATCAGTTGCGCTGCATTGTACACAAACACGACATTATATTTATGACCTTTATGGCCGAATACTCAATTTTCACTTAATTTTAAGACTCAGTTGCTGTTCTTTTTTTTAATTAAGTAAATTCCTTTAGAGTGACAATGGCAGCAACTCAAACTCAAACTCAAAAATATTTTATTAAAATAAACCATTTACCATTGGTGTCAGTCTGTCAGAAAAAATTGCCATTGGTGTCAGAAAAATGAAGCTAGTTGCTCGTTCCAAACAGTAGGTCCCATGGAGATGAGCGAGCAAGAAACTCCATGAACACTCTTTTAATATCAATAGATTACAAGTTTACATCATTCATTGTTGAATCTAAGATACTATGTGAGAACAACATAACAAGTCGTACATGTTAGAAGAGATACTGTAAATTTAAGGAATAAACAAAACAAATGTTAAAATAACTGTGGCAGCTAAAAGATGACCAGTCTCAGCAGACAGCGCGCGTTCACGAACATGACGTATGGATCGGCACCAAATAGCTCAACTATTTTGAAGGCAACAGATTTAAGATTTAAGTTAATTTTAAAATTAAGTTACATTCGAGTATCAGCCATTAGCGCTAAATCTCTTTACATACTGTATGAGTTAGTGTTTGTTAAATTGTAAATAGAGATGTCTGCTGGTTGTCGCACTATCTATAACAATATTATAAAGCTAGAGTTGGTTTGTTTGGTTGAACGTGCTAATCTCAACTACATGCCTCAATGAAAAAAAAAATGTGTTGGATAGTCTATTTATTGAAGAAGTAACAACACGCTACTACCTACGGAAGGGAAGCAGTGACCAAAAATGCGGATGGGTACAGGTAGAGTGAAGTGGAAGTCGGTTGCTTCCATTCTGTTTAACCACCGACTTACGAAAGGTATTTTCTATTTTTAGTTTTTGAATGGGGTTCTTTTTTTAAGTTTTTTTTTTCTTGATAAAATACTAAAACCTGCTTCTAAATGTAACTAATACTTTACTGAAAGCCGCATCAAAATCGTTTCAGTCTAACGCGAGATAACCACGAACATACTTACATATCAAACTGAGAACGTCCTTTTTTTAAGTCGATTAAAAATTAAGCACCATTTATCTTTTTACCTTAATATTGTATTGTGGTACAGAATCCTTTGTGTAGTTTGTACTGTCATTTTGTTAAATAAGTTATCCGAAATGGCAATGTTATCATAATAAGCCTTTCTAGGAATTTGCTTTAACAGTAAATGTACGCCGTTTCTGAGTATTCTTTTGAAAATCGCAGCATTTATTATAATTAAACCTTTTACAGGCTCTTGTTAAAGAGTTGGTATAGAATATTATTTTCTCATTCATATTTTTTGCTGACTTTCTGTTGAGTTGAATAACTAGAAATAGGTTTCCATCATCGTATCAAATCAAATCAAATAAAATTTATTTCAGGCTGCATAGGCCCATATATAAATACCTTAATCTAACATACATACAATTATAATTAATTAATTAATTTGTTAGTAAAAATAAAACTTAAATCTACGCTAGTAACACTTCCCTAGGTTGCACTTGAGTCTTTGTGCATTCCGGTGGCACTTGTCCGCGGAAGCGGCGGAACACCACGTTCTGTGGCCAAAAGCTTTCATTTAACACTGATGGCAGTAAAAATGTTGGTACGCGCACCACAAACGCCTTGAAATAAACGTTGCGGCGCGACTCCAGCAGCTGCACTCTCAAAGTGTACTTCAGCTTTTGATGCAAGTACTCCACGATGCCTGATGATGTATCATTAGCCTATTTGATCCAGTGCCTGGGTGTCTTAATACTCTGTGTAAGGTTAGCCCTCTGAATTTCTCAAGTCCACAGTCCCAAGCAAAGATCTGCAAATGATAGTCAACGGCTTAACGTGCTTACAATTCATGTATTCAATAACAATTTTCACATTGTGTCTTAATTTCTACAACTAAATATATCTAAAATCATACATGCAATCTATTTTTTCGAAGGCTTTCACACTTCTAATTTAAATTACAAGCTGCTTCTGGTGAATTATTTTAAATGCCGATACCACTTTATTTTTATTTATTTATTGACACAAAAATTACAAACAATCTTAAAATTTATACCTCATAAAATCGTTAAAAGTTAAAAATAAATGTGTTTGTAATATTTACAAAAAAATCCCCACCCAGATAACAAACCTAGTACCCCACGCTTAACAGATGCGCTTGTCACCACAAGACTACCAGAGTAATCTAACAATACCTAGTGATTTATTTAACGTCCCATCTCAAAAGAGATATAGATTGAAACGAACAAAAGAATAAAATAACAAAATCCATTCGCAGAGACTTCGATCGAACGAAAACTTTACTTTCAAAACATTATTTCAATCTTAAATCGCGACTTTGAAGGCAGTTTGGAAATATTCCTGCTGACATTTATCGCAATGAAAGAGACTTTTAGGCTGCGGACACAATAGCAGTAGAGGCTTTTTATTAAATTACTAGCAGTAATATTATGTTGGTCTAGTCGTGACGACGTTGCCTCTAGAGTTATGGGTCCGTAAGTACTAATGTGTCTTTTTCAATCTTATGTACTTTATAAAGGTTATCTTGGACATCACTGACATCCCGTGTCTCGACCAACGACCAACGGTAGACCAACGACGATGTTGTCAGTTGTAGGACTTTGACAGTCATTACGGGTAGTCAGAAAAGCCAGAAAGTCTTACCAGTCTAACCAAGTCGGATAGGCAGTTGCTTCACGTAAAACACTGGTATTCAATTGAATCCATTTAGGCTGGAAGCCGACCCCGCTATAATTGGAAACAGGCTAGGGAAATAATATGAATGTTGTATTGGTTTACGGAGCTCCTTAACCCTAGAGTGGGCGCGCTATGAGCATTTTGCCGCCTGCGCGAAAAATACGTTAATATTTTTTTTAATAACTGTCCGTTAGGCTTGCGCTTTTTAGTAGCTGACCCTACTCTCGTTAGCAAAGCGTGCCGAAAAGCTGGACGCCGTCAGTGCGCGGGGGACTGCTCGAGGAGAAGGTTGCTACCACCGAGTGTTGCTGTACGGCAAATTGCTCACCGCGCGCCCACTGATGTAAGTAATATTGTGTAATGTATTTTTTACAATCTTGAAATGTCAACTATATTTTATGGTGCATTTATGCTTAAAACTAAAAAAAAAACATGTTTGTTTAGGATTTAAAATATTAATTGATAATAATAAATAAGAATGGATAAAAATTGAAACTCAAATTATGTTTTGTTTAGAGAAAACATCTGATTTTGAAGATTGTTGATGAAATTGTGTCAGACAGTGATCGATCTGGTCATAATAGTGAGCACAATATGGAAACAGAACAATCAGCCGACAGCGACGCTTCTTACAAGAAAGAACCTTCTCCAATTATTATTGCTGTGCCTTCCAAAATTCCACCTATTAGACGCCAACCGACATCCACTTCAGCTATAAATCACCGTTCCTCAGAGACTTTAGCATGCCATCAGCCTCGATCTTGTCGTCGTAAACGTAGAATACAACCAGATGGTGATAAATCTCCAACACGTATGTCCAGCGATGACGATGAACCATTGGCTTGGCACAGCTCGTTCGTCTCAGGAATAAGTACTGTATGGTCCCCGCAGGCAAGTACGTCAGATCGATCTCAACTTTTATCTGCTTCTCAAGCTTCTTTACGACGACCTTCTAGAGTTCCGATGTACCAAGATAAAGATGACACAAAAGGAGGGCAAATGCAGTATAATATATGTCCCACAAAGAAAAACAGGCACACGAAAAAAGGGTGTTCCAGATGCCCAAAATTACTGTGTAACGAACATTGCACATACCTATGTCAAGACTGTTTTTATAAAGCATATCCTGTAGATTTAGAAAATATATAATTTTGTTATTTTTTTGCAATTTTTGAAAGTTTTATAGAGTATTATGTAGGAGAAGAGAAAAAAAGTCAATTAAAATATGAAGTTTCCTAAAGTTTTTTGTACACCAAAGTTTTAAAAACGAAGTTCAATAAATATGTTGATTTATTATTAATTATTAGTGTATTATTTAAATCCTGAAAAAAAGAGTGATTAAATTGCTGTATTACTAGTTAAAATGGTCAAAGAATAGAGGCGGCAAAATGCTCCCCACGCGCCCACTAACGTTTCGCAAAAAGACGCGCCCACTCTAGGGTTAAGATAGTGTTGAGCACAAGCATGCTGCTTGTTGAGTCAGGCTCACTCAAATCATTGTTGGCACTCAAGAGGCTAGTCCGTATGCTTGGTACGTTAATGCAAAATTTTGATTCGTCGACTCTTTTAAAGGCCAGACCTTAAAACTATAAGGTCTGGACTTTAAAAGAGTCGACTATCTATGAGGTGGTCGCGGAATTTCTTCTAGATGCAGTTTAACATCCTACTTACCTAATAATAATAAACAATTTCATTTTAATTTCCGGCGCTACGACGAC
The DNA here is from genome assembly GCA_033675125.1 of Athetis lepigone. Classification (NCBI taxonomy): domain Eukaryota; kingdom Metazoa; phylum Arthropoda; class Insecta; order Lepidoptera; family Noctuidae; genus Athetis; species Athetis lepigone. The sequence continues at coordinate 22,134,673 of CM066227.1, forward strand.
GGCTTTAGCATACTAGGCATCTAGACTCTCGTACAACGATCCCCGCATCGCTGCCGTAGAAGAAAGTTGCATGTTAATCTGTATATAAAATGTGAAATTGGCTGACTGTTGATATATCGAAGCACAACCCAAACCGCAGATCCTAGAGGCATAAAACTTGGAGGGTATATTCTTTGTGAAGAGTAATTTTTCACTAAGAAAAGACTTTTAGGAATTCCAACCCTAAAGGAATGAAAGTTTCGACATCCTCGTGGGTCACCCGCGGACGAATCCTAGTATCCATACTAATATTATAAATGGGAATGTGTGTCTGTCTGTCTGTATGTTTGTCTTTCTTTCACGGCAATACGGAGCGACGAATTGACGTGATTTTTTAAGTGGAGATAGTTGAAGGGATGGAGAGTAACAAAGGCTACTTTTTGTCTCTTTCTAACGCGAGCGAAGCCGCGGGCAAAAGCTAGTATTAATATAAACGTGCCACTACCCGCGCCGCTTCTACCAACTTTATGTCCTCAGCCTTAAATCGTCCAATTTTTCAGCTCCTCAAAAGTTTTCATGTGGGGATTCGTTGACGGCAAACGACTCTCATTAAGATTCTCTGCATTCAAAGTTAGTTAGATATCTTATTTGCTTGTGAAATGTCTAATTGTAAATAATTTGTTATTATTTTATGAGTGCGGTTAATCAGTAATTAGAAAAATAAGAAGACGTTTGTACAGGAGCTTTTTACAAAGACTTTTAATACACAAGCTTATTTTATTGTGTACCTTTAACCAGAAACTTTTTTGTAAAGCTGGCATTTCATCAACTTTTTCTGTGGGGAGAAATAATCCTTAGGTGTTGGTCGAGGTTTTTCATTGCTGATACGACTATCGACTACAATTTTTATTTATTTATTTGTTGAGTTTTACAACACAATAGTCACCTTGTTCTTCATGCAAACAGGTAACCACCCTCATCCATACTAATATTATAAATGGGAAAGTGTGTCTGTCTGTCTGTCTGTATGTTTGTCTTTCTTTCACGGCAAAACGGAGCGACGAATTGACGTGATTTTTTAAGTGGAGATAGTTGAAGGGATGGAGAGTAACATAGACTACTTTTTGTCTCTTTCTAACGCGAGCGAAGCCACAGGCAAAAGCTAGTTTTATCATAAACAAAACAAGTAGAGATGTTCAGCATACAAAAATCCACGAAAGCAAATCGAACCCTTCGAATAGATCCTAAAAACGCAAAGAAAAATATAAACCTCTTATAGAATTGTGCCCTTTCTATTATCCCTTACAAAATCCATGGGACAGGAGCCACGTAAACATAGAAACATATGAGACATTTTATCTCTCTAAAAATACAGGTAAAAATTAACCAACGCACGTAAAATTCTCTTACCTCGGAGGGTGAATGAGACAAGCATTCGTTTAGAAATATTTCGCTGACAGCAAGTTGAAGATGGCCAGATGGAAGCATACTCGGTCAAGTATGATCGAAAAACTAAGTTAAGTGCAGTTTGGTGCTGATTCTCTTGATTACAAGCTAAACTAAATTTAAGTTAAGTGCAACCTTCTCTTTCCATTTTAATAAGTTAAGGACAGAAGATACATATTAAGTCGATGTATTTATAGTGGCCATCTTTTTAATCACGTCGAAATTATCGATGGAGTGTTTTAATTTGACCGGGCTGACTAATATTTTATCTACTGTCTTTTTAGAAATGAAATTGAAAGAAAAAGAATATGTACTGAGCCTAAATTTTGCTAAGCCTATTTCAGTGTACCGTCAGACTTAGGCCTCTCTCAAGGCCCGTCAAGGAACCCGATCTTCACCTATACACGGCCAATTGCTGACAGCTGCTCTGCGTTGTTGTTTCATCTGAATAGGGGCCTTTCGACACTTCGTCTGCTAATATGTTTTTAGATAACTTCAAACATGGACAAATAGCAAAAATTGACATTTATTAAAAAGGCTTTTTAATAGGCAGTGGCGGTTTATTCTGGACTAGTCTAATGAGCAAGACGGCGACAGTTATTTTAAGTGACGAACAGTGACGAATATCTCACTAATTTTGACAATTCTTCTATACTAATATCAACCCTGAATATTTCAATATATCATGATTTCCCTTATCACTAGTGATGTTAGCCGTCATAGACTTCCTTACTAAGGCCTACTGTCCACGGAGGCGTAGCTGCATAGACGCGTATTCGTCATTATGCGCTTGATGTACTTCTGCTTGCTTACATACAAAACTCTGTCAACGAATTGTAAGCGTAGTTGATGCGAACGCGATTCTGCCGCCTGGTGAAAAAGTATTAAGTTTTGTGTGTAAGCTGCAAGCAAGCGTACACATCAAACGTACAAGTTTTTGAAAGTATATTATCATAACATTGGTACTATTTCATAGTCAGTAATTCATCTCAAATACCTCGTCTAATTCATACTCCCACTACATCACCGTCCCACTACAAAAAGCTACAGTTCCCTAGGGTACCGGACTTTCAGAGATACCCCACGGCGCCTGACAAATAGATTCCTTTATTTTGGCACATTTGCATGGGTTTCATAATAAATGCCACGAACGCGTGATAAATATTCAGTGGTACAGTATTGTAAAATACAGCTGAAATGAATCGTGTTGGGCTTGCGCACTTAGCTCGCGACGGATTTACATTTTAATTGGTATAGTTTTTCGGGGTTATGAAAATTTCAGTTTGTTTGTTTGAGATACAGCAGCTTTTGTGTTCACGTTGTGTGCGTCAGCTGAACTAAAGCTCATTGTAATTAAATTTTTTTTAAAATTGTGTAGCTATTTTATATCAGTGGCAATTAATGTTAATTTTAATGTCAAAAACACGACGACAAAGGCAAAATCGGGCGATTCCTAATTTTCAAAAATACATTATTATTTAGTAATTAATTAATATATTTTAGTCCTTCTTACATCTTTAGCAAACAGTTCGCCGTCTACTTAATAACCAATAGTAGCCACTGTTGCATCACAACAGCAATATGCATTGTATTTTTTTTTATATTTAGCTCACTGTCACGCAAAATAATGAATTACCTTTAAGAAACTGAATACACATGAATAACCTTCGAAACACAATAGAAATACAATAGCAGCCCGACAGCTAGTTGTCGCTTGGTCGTTGAAAGGTTAAATTCATACGTACTTTTCTATCTAAAATATCACTGACATCTGGAAACCTTTTCCAATTCGCTATGTGTGTAAGTGTGAATGAGAAAATGCCATAAGAGACTTTTTTTTGGTGACTGGGAAATCATGCAATGACTGCTCCGGTTCTGGGTGCGGTGGGAGGGCGTGTCAGACTTTTACTGACTAAGTGGGAGATCATCCAATGACTGCTCCCGTCCTGGGTGCGGCGGGATCAGACTTTACTGACTAAAACCCACTTATATTCCTTCGGTTGCCCTTTATGTTCCGGGGTCACGGTAACTATTATAAACATTCCGCAACCCCGGCAGGCTGCCTTAAGAGACTAGTATTATAACCATGGTAACAGTATCAAACTAAACTAGAACCTCAATGAAGGATTTAAGACCATAATAAGCTTCTTTTCAAATGCGACTTCACGTAACCAAATTCACTACAAAAATTTATACAATACAAACCAAAATTCCCCTAATCAAAAACAGCCAAATATTCTAAACTACAAAGCTAAACATTATCTCTCTCTTCTCTATAAAATTAAATAATTTAAAGAGAACTATTGCGATAACAAGCCCTTTACCGTGCCCTTTACCGAGTGTGAGTTATGGCCCAGCGGGGAACACTTCCCTTTCAAATGGACTCCGATATATTTCGCTTATGAGACTTTGGGATATCATGTTGTACGGCTATGTAGAGTTATTTATACATGCCTGGTACATTTTTAATTTGATGCTCGTGTAATGAAAATTTGGTTTTTGTAGGTAGGGCCTGGTATTGAATTTGTTATTTGTTGCTGTTCATTTCTTATTTTGATGTCTTGAGAGAAAACGTTGCAATATTCATTTGTAGATTTTTTAAATAAAAGTCCTCAACCTTTTTTCTTTATTCTTTTTCTTGTTCTTTACTACACACAACAAAAAACATAAAAATAGCAAATGTATACAATGGTTAACTTAATTCAAAATGTGTTTCAAATCTAGGCAAGTACCAATGTAACTTTTTAATTAATATTTACTTTCTAAAGTTTATCTTGGGCATGACAGACATCGACTGAGACCGAGTATTTATCACCCTATCCGTTTTGATATCCGAGGTATTTGCAAGTTAGTATTTTTGATTAACATTTTGTTTTATAAATCACTAGCTTTTGCCCGCAGCTTCGCCCGCGTGGATGTCGGTTATATCGCGTTTTCAAGAGAACTCTTCAAAGGTTTGGGATAAAAACTATCCTATGTTCTTTCTCAAGGTCACCTCTATCTCTGTACCAAGTTTGATTAAAATCAGTTCAGTGGTTTACACGTGAAAGCGTAACAGACAGACAGACAGAGTTACTTTCGCATTTATAATATTAGTAGGGATACATTCAATGTACTGACCACATTTTTGGTGTGAATCCGACGAAAAAAGGTAATTTCGGTTATGAGTTTTTTTTTGGTTCATTTTGTACGCACATCATACCAGGAAAACGAATTCCTGGTATGCATTCAGTTATTTAGTGGAGTAACCTAGTATGCCAAAAAAATATTCAAATATTTTTTTCTTTTTATATAGCGGTATTTCACCACACTGTTAAAAAATGGGTTTTCGGAAAACCGTTAATCAGACATTTTTATTTCCAAAAAACCGACTTTCAACGAATACTGATTTCAAAAAAGTTCTATTTGCGAAAGATTTACAGAAAGGCGATTTCGACAAAGATTGCATTCGGTGAAGCATTCCTTCGGTAAAAGGTGTTTGCACATGTCTTACGTAGCTCAGAAAGCCAATACGTTAAACTAAATGGCATTTAAATTTAAATCGCATTGTCAACTCTGCTTCTCTCAACGCCAAAAACTTGATAACGTGTGAGTTTGCAAAACGACTTTCAATATTTCAGTTTTAGCAAAAACAGAACTTTATTTTTATCTGATAGATTAAATTTTTTCTAATCTAGAATTTACTTGTCTTTATTTTTCTTTTTGTAGGTATGTAGTATAATTTACATTTCAAAATTACAATATTATTACATAGTTAAGATACTTACATTAAAGTTGTCTTCCTTCTATTTTAAACCTGATGTAGATCTACCGAGTGGCTTCTTAGTACATAATAATATCTACACAACATTTTGTTATAATTGTTATATTATTCAACTCAACTCAAACTCAAAACTATTTTATTCAAATAAACCATTTACAGGTACTTTTGAATTATTATTATTTTGTTATATTAAAAAATAACCAAGTAAAACTGTAAAATAACGTTAAAACCTTATTTTATTGTGACCTGAACAAAAGGAAAAATCCCAACCTTTTTCGTTTTGATTACGTCAAACCGACCATAAAATTATTTTTTAACTATAATTACTTCACATCAGACGCCGTAAAATGAACAAATTATAATTTAAACTGCCTTTTTTAAACCAAATGGCTGGCTTTTATAATACAATTTTCCAATGGACAACAATGTTTTAAAACTCGTAGCTAATCGCTTACTTGCTACGCGAGCGTAGCTCGTAGCGACAACTTCATCGAGAGCTACGGCGTAGCAACAATGTGCGGTGTTATTCAATGTAGGACGCAACTTATTCAATATAATCATGAATAACTTCAGTTTATTCAATCAATTTGCGGGATTTTCTCCGCGTGAATAATTCTTCCTGTGTCCAGAGGTAAAAATTAACTCTTGCTCAATTAGATTTAATTGAATTCCATTGAAAAACGTGTACTATTTAATTGGTAAGTTGGTTCAGTTCAATTGATTCGTGTTAATGAACGCGCCTCTCGTTAAAAGTAATGAGCGGCCGCGTTTGACGGTGACGTCATTTGAGCGCGCCGTTTGAGAGATTAACGAGCTAAGGACTGGGATTATGTTGTGGTTGGATAAGAAAGTGTAAGGTCAGTACTTTAGGTGCTAAGACTTGAGCTAGATTTTTGTATTACTTGAATAGATAGAATAGAATAGAATGATAGAATGATTTATTTTTGTAAATAGGTAAAAAATTACACTTTTACACGTCATTTTTTTTTCTTATTTTAATCGAACGATGGGGCCGGTGTTTCCTAGCTGGACTACTCTGAGAAGAAACAACCGAAACAAACTCAGAGGTCAGTCTCTTTTAAAAGTCCATACAATATTGTATTGGTCAAATTATGCGAGGACCATGAAGGTAATAACTGAAGTGATCTCTTGATGAGAGAAGCACACAGATTTGAGTGGACCTGTTCAAACAGTGCAAGCATTTGTCAAAAGTCGTTGTGTCCTGAACATCCAATGATTTAACTATATCTCTTATTACTAGCTGTCCCACGCGGTTTCACCAGCATTTTTGGTTACTATTCCGCTCTTGCAAGTTGTAACGTGATGCTATATAGCCTATAGCCTTTCTCGTTAAATTGGCTATCCAATACAAAAAAAAATTGAAATCGGACGAGTAGTTTCAAAGATTACCTACCTCCTACAAACAAACAAAAATTTTACCTCATAATTTTTTTAGTGTAGAATATTTTGATTCGAAATACCTGTTCGCAAAGTCCCACTACTACAATAATCTGACAATCAAAATATTGAAATATGTTATTTTTGTGTTTATTTTATAACGTTATGCAATGACAGTATTTGATATTTATTTAACACAAGCTTGTTAAACGCTCTCTTAATTTAAATAAACATTTTGTAGCTGTTATAAGTGTTTAAATAGCATATAGATTCGGAAGTCAACGCTGATTGCCAACTAACAATGGCGACAAATATTTAAAAGTGAAATGATTACATAAAAAAAAAATGTCAACTAAAAATTGACATTATGTTTTCGCGGGTGTTTTTGCAAACAAGCAATAATAAAAAAATACAGTCACTGTAAAACATGCAATTAGTATAAACTTGTTCAATATATTAATGAGAAAGCAATTCAAACAATCTGTCTGTGTTTAACACGTTCACAGGTAAACCACTAAATTGATTATTAATATTACTAGCTTTTGCCCTCGGCTTCGCTCGCATTAGAGAGAGACAAAAAGTAGCCTATGTTACTCTCCATCCCTTCCTCCACTTAAAAAATCACGTTAATTCGTCGCTCCGTTTTGCCGTGAAAGAAAGACAAACATACAGACAGACAGACAGACAGACACACTTTCCCATTTATAATATTAGTATGGATTAAAAGACAGAGTACGTTTAAACGAGGGGAAATGGCACAGGGTACTTTTTAATGAGATTAAATGAGATTGTTCATTATTCAAGTACGATAATAAAATGACTTCTACATGTCATTTTTCTAAAAATCTCTGAAACATTATTTTACAACCTTTGATAAATGGTTTCAAAATAATCTTAGCGATCATAAACTGTGTTCAAGTCCACTATTATAAATATATCAAAAGTAACACAACTACTTCGTATGCATATATTAAAAAATCGTGGGAATTGCCAGTGTAAGTCCTACTATATATAGTAAGTGCTTGTACAAATATTAAATTAATAAACAACAGGTAATCCAAACCAGCAATACGAGAAATATATTTTACTACCACTTTCCTTTAAAATCTTCACCACACCAATTCAGAAACAAAAACATCTCACCAAAAAAAATACAACAAACCATCTGATATATTGAATTACCACAAACGGACAGGTATCCCATGAAATGGACACAAAGAAGGACAGACAAACACGTGATTGTAACAGTATGTAATGAAACGGAGGTGACGCGGCAGAAATAACAAAGAATTGTGAAAAGGTAGGCATTTCTCTAAGGCGGTTATGTAGTAAAGTATTCTCTAGATTTAGTTAGGTAAGTAAATAGTTATGTTTGGTATTGGGAATGCTTTATTTATTTTTTATTTTTTTTTGGCAAAATCGTATGGTTTTGAGTGCTGTGTTGTAGCTTTTCGTGTTGAGGTTATGTTGGTGAACCTATACTAATATTTTAAAGCTGAGGAGTTTGTTTGTTTGAACGCACCAATCTCAGGAAAGACTGAAACGAATTTCACAAGAATCATTTTATGTTGTACAGCTCATTAATCGAGGCTATAGGCTATATAAAACCAAACCAGGAAAAGCGTATATCAAGTTGTAACTTGCCGTTCTTACTGTTTATAAAACAATATTTTGATAGAAAATTTTAATTGACATCTAACATTAAACACTAGCTTTTGCCCGCGACTTCGTCCGCGTGGAAAAGTAGTTCCCGTTCCCGGGGGATTTTCAGGATGAAAAATCCGTACTATGCTCTTTTTCGGGTCCCAGACTATATTTGTCCAAAATTTCATTCAAATCGGTTCAGTGGTTTAGGCGTGAAGAAAAGAAATTGACAGACAGAGTTACTTTAGCATTTATAATATTAGTTCGGATTAGTGTTTACTCGTCTGCGAGTCATTTTGTATACGTAATCAACATCAATAAAAAAATATCTATTAGTGAAAAAAAACAGCAGCTTAATAACAGTATTCACTCACACCCTTCACGTTCAGAATCCCAAATCAGGCATCAAAACACCAAATCCCAAAAGTCAAATTCACCATTCCCAATCCAAATTAACAAATCCATGGCCATCAAAGTTAATTCGTAACCTGCCCTTTTCGCTTTTTACTAACGCGTGTTTTGCCCCATGTGTTCGCTTTTGTTTTGCTAATGTATTGAAGGTCTCAAAGGTTCATATGTAAGTAAAAACATCATTAAGACATTTCCAATTCTTTTTTTTTCGAAAAAGTGTCGCGGTGGATAAGGCACCCACCTCTCGTGTGAGAAGTTGTGGGTTCGAATCCAGGCAAGTACCAATGTGACTTTTTCAATTCATATGTACTTACTTTCTTTTAATGTTTATCTTGGACATCACTGACATCCCGTGCCTCGGAAAACACGTAAAGCCGTTGGTCCCGGTTGTCATTCGGAGAACTTGACAGTCATCACGGGTAAGCCAGAAAATCTGACCAGTCTAACCAAGAGGTACCGTGTCGCCCAGTTAGTGGGTTGTGGAGGTCTGATAGGCAGTCGCTCCACGTAAAACATTGGTATCCAGCTGAATCCGGTTAGACTGGAAGCCGACCCCAATATAGTTGGAAAAAGGCTAGGGAGATGATGATGGAAATTATCGAATAACTTCCGCGAGGAGGCGGGAGAAAGAGTCAAACATTTACTGACTAACATCCACCTATGTTCCTTCGGTTGCCCTTTATGTTCCGGGGCCGCGGTAACTGTTCGATTTATTGCGCAACCCTATTGGCAGGCATTGACCCTAGAAGGCCCCGTCACGAGCTGACTGCTCATTGAGGCGCGCGTGGAACAAAACGCGCCGACCTTCAGAATACTGAGAGCTGTTCAAATATGTGGAAAAATTTGTTGTGGAGTTGATTGATTAGTCTATTAAATGTACTATCTAATCCGTCTAAATTATGCCTATCCATCATTTTACGCCTAGCTAATAAAATATAGTTTGGAAAACCAAATATGTTTTTTTTGTATCTTGGAACTACTTACACACGCCCATCTGATCCCAAACGAGGCAAAGCCTGTACTATGGGCTAGACAACTGATTTTTCTACTTATGTAATGTGTATATACATACATATTATAGATAAATTACACCTAGACACGAAATAAACAATCATGCTCGTAACGTAAAGATTTGACCTGGGTGGGAATCGAACTCAAGTCTTCTGTCTTAGCAATAAAACCACTTGACCAACAGATTTGTCACTTCATAAAAACAAAGAGTTACTGATTCAGTTACATAGAAAACAAAGACTAAGGCCCGAGTTACACCGGAATGGCGCGGCGAGCACCTTCAGTGTGAAATAATTTTAAACTTTAACTACATACTTAAAAGACCTGACCTGACAGTATCGCTTGAAAAGCTTGAAAAGGTCGCGAGGCTGCCAGCGGTGCCGCGAGCGGCCGCGCGCCTCGCGCTTCTTCCGATGCTGGCGGCCGCTGCCATTTCGGTGTGACTCGGCCCTTATGGATTATTACAAGACTGAAACAAAAACAATACTCGGAAATAATTGCCATTGATATATTAAAACCTAGCCCTAGCCCGCTGTTTTGCTCGCGTGGGTGTCGAAACTTCACAAATTTTACTTCTAAAGGGGTTAGCATTCCCAAAATTCCTTTCTTAGTGGATGCTTACTTTTCACAAAGAACACACCCCCCAAGTCTTGTCTCTTGGATCATGGCTCTAGGTTGTGCAATGATATATCACTCAGTCATTCAGACAGACAGTTTACAATTTATCTACATTATTAAAGGTTAAATTGGCTGATTGTTGATACACAGACGTTCAGCCCAAACCGCTGGTCCGCCGGGGTTGCGGAATGTTTATAATAGTTACCGTGACCCTGGAACATAAAGGGCAATCGAAAGAACAGAAATGAGTGGGTTTTAGTCAGTAAGAGTCTGACACGCCCTCCCGCCGCACCCAGGACGGGAGCAGTCATTGGATGATTTCCCACTCACAAAAAAAAAATCGCTGGTCCTTGAGTCATGAAATTAGAACTAGAAGTACTATGTTCTTTGTGAAAAGTAATCACTAAGAAAGGGTTTTTGGAAACACCAACCCCAAAAGGGTTGAAAATAGGGGATGCAAGTATCAACAACCACGCGGACGAAGCCGTGGGCGAAAGCCAGACTTATATATATTGAAGACTAGCTTTTGCCCTCGACTTTCGGAATGAAAACTATCCTATGTCCTTTCTCCGGTCCCAGACTATATCTGTACCAAATTTCATTCAAATCGGTTCAGTGGTTTAGGCGTGAAGAAGAGACAGACAAACAGACAGACAGAGTTACTTTCGAATTTATAATATTACTAGCTTTTGCCCGCGGCTTCGCTCGCATTAGAAAGAGACAAAAAGTAGCCTATGTTACTCTCCATCCCTTCAACTATCTCCACTTAAAAAATCACGTCAATTCGTCGCGCCGTTTTGCCGTGAAAGAAAGACAAACATACAGACAGACACACTTTCCCATTTATAATATTAGTATAGATAGTACGGAAAGTACGGATTTCCACACAGAGAGTACTAAGAACAAAATAAATGGAAATTAATAGATAGGAACACATTAAGAGTGATCGTTCTCCGTTACTCAGCCATATGCGAGGCGAATTAGCTGACTAACAGTGGTAATATATCTAGACGTTTAAGCGTCTTCATTTATTTGTAGGTAACGTGATTCCTTGATTTTGGGGCAATTAGTAGGTACTGAAATATGTCTTCATTGTTACGTCGTAAGGTGAGAATAGAAGATCAATTAAGTTGCTGACACTATCTAGTCTAAAATATTATTAAGCTAAAGAGATTGTTTGGTTGAACGCGCTAATCTCAAGAACTGCTGCGGGCCTAGACAAGTGGCATTGTAGAATAGAAAACGAAAACGAATAGATTGTCAAATATATGGAATTGACATAAGCTTTCGCTAAACAATTTGACATCTCCATACATTTGTCAATCTATTTGTTTTCGCTATCTATTCTACAATGCCACTTGTCTAGGGGGGCTGGTTGGAATTATAAAGTAGCTTTGACTGTTTACGTATTTACGACTGCACATTGTAAGTTCAGGACCCTGAAAACCAAACAGAATTCAATTTCCTTGCTTCGAAACTAATAAACAGATTGGTCAAAATAAATTAAAGTTGCCTAGCGACTTCAATTGGCTTGTTTAGCAAAATACGTTACTGCCAAGCGCCAAATAAAGTCGTACCGTTTCCATCACCGTTGCGCAACTCTTCTTCTTCTTCTTAATCGTGCACTCTTGACAGAGTGGTCGTGATCATGGGAAGTCCTTAGTAGCTGCCCTTGCGATTTCTCTCCATTTTTTTCTATTAGTGGCGTTCCTTGCGCACTCCACGCAACTACCAAACTACTTAGGAGTAAAAGAGACGGAAAATAACTTAGCCAAAACACATGCTAAAAACGTCTTTATGTCTAAATATTCGATTAAGTCTATTCAAAAGTGACGACACAATTATCACTATTGTCATACAAATCCGACGGGGAATCGTGTCTTGACTGCTCGTCAAATATATGGCAATTGATTGATGGTGTCATCTACACAATTTTCCTTATGTATCTTTTTGACAGAACGAGTCAAACTCCTCAATGCTTCGGTGTTTTCTTGCTATATACGTCATGACTCGATGGCGATGATTGACATCGCTTAAAGGGGTGATAGACGGACGAACAAGTGCGCATACTTGTGGCTAGACGGCTTTATTCGCCTGTCTGTCACCGTAAGTACGCGTACTTTAACCTTTCGACGACCAAGCGACAGCCGGCTGTCGGGCTGCTATTGTCTTTCTATTATGTCTCGAATTACGTGTGTTCGAAGGTTTAAAATAACCGCGCAAGATCGTCGGCGATCTAACCAGTTTGAAATCTTGTGTGCGAGCCGCGAGTCACCATTTTAAAGCTTCTTGTGTGGATGATATCGTTAATAATGTAAGTTATAACGTATGTCACCGACGTCAAGCTGAGTAAGTTCGCGATGTTAAAGACCGTAAAATTAAAAGGAAGCCTCATCCATCACAGTCTTACTATTGTTTTGCGACAAATTTTACTACAGTGACTTTACTATGAGCTGAAGCACTCATTAAACAAAGGCCATGTATCTTGGCATAAGACTATCATTATCACGTCATTACAAACCAAAAAAGAAACTCAAATTCTTCACCAAAACCAAAGTACAATCGGAAGAAAATATCGAATATTTGATGGCTCACCCGAAATCCGAGCGCCGGCTCCAAGCAACCAAACATTTAGGAACGTGATACGTTTTCGTCAAGTTTCTACACGGCTTACATTGTTTGCTCGAACCGGGAGCTGCGAATAATAGTGAGAACAGCCTAACTTGCTGGCTCGTATCTATTGCGCTGTTGTTAGGCAAGTTTTGGTTATCTCGTGCCTGTGTTGAAGGAAGAGGATATTCAGCTTGTCGTTTAAATATACGGTACTTCAAAATGGATCTCATAAGAAAGCTCAAACTGACTCAGCGTGCGATCGAGAGAACTATGCTCGCAGTTTCCCTACGTGATCGCATCAAAAACGAAGAGAGAACCGAAGTCGATCGGTTGAAGATCACAGGGAACCGTTGGATGCAGGCGACACAGAGCCGCATGCGCTTGAAAAGAGTTGGGTGCTTATGGGCTCATGATGAAGATGATGACATCAAAACCAATCCTGAAGTGAGTAGTGTATTATTGGGGGTTCTGCATCACTTGCTCTCGCTTCGCTCGAGCGCGTTATGCAGAACGCCCCAATAATACAATGGTCTACGGTCTGATTTGCAATACGTGTTGAATATTTGTATTTTATTCAACGGTGCGATGTGTTTATAAACAACAATATCAAGTTCGACTCGTTGATCAACGTATGTCCATTTATTTTATTACTTGACGAAAGTATGATGTTCATAGGTAGAACAATGCAGAGTGCATCAATTAGTAGTTCAGCAATTTACTTGCATAAGTAGGAAACTATTTTTTTCTTTGGTCTAGCGATTTCAATTGCCAAGCATGAGGAACCCAGTTCGATTTTAATAGTGAGGAGTTTGGATTTGCACCCAGACAGTCAGATCCGGAACTAAATAGTTGTAGACCATACAAATATTTGTTGTGGGGGAATTGAACCCGCGACACGTAGAGCAGAAGTCAATCTAACCACTGCACCAATCGCACCGCCTTTTCATTAAGTAGGTACCTATAGGATGTATTGCTCCAGGCTCATTTTTCGGAGTATTTTATTATTTATATTAAATTTAATAATGGCAAAATAAAACATGAAAACAAAATCCAGACCGGAATAAATACTTATTTGTTCCGTGCGGGAATCGAACCCGCGACACTTGGCGCATTTAGTAGCAGCACGTTTATAAACTAATATTTACATTGTGATGCAGAGAGACGAGCTCTTAATCAATGCGCCAAACGTGTCGTCGAAAATATGACAAAATACTGGATCGCTTTATGTGTTTGGAATGTGAATGAATTTTGAATCAAACAAATATTGTATTCATTCAGTATTTTAGTAGTATTATTAATATACGCAAATATCCCATTACTTATTTATTAAATCAATAAACTAAAATAAATCAATATCAATCAATATTTTTAATCATGAAATCAATTAACTGTAAATGCAATATTATCATCGTTGTGATTAAGAGTTTTTTGTTTATGCTAAAAAAAAATCGTTTGGTACTATTAAGTACATACAGTATTGAGCGATTTCTAGTTAGCTAAACAGAAAAAAAACAGAAATTTCAACAAATAACAATTAATATTCTAGGTTTAACTTATTTTGGTAAGTGTTTACAAAACCGCTTGCTACCATTTTAATGAGACACTTCAGACCGATATTGAATAATCAAGGTACATGCAACTTCCTTTTTAGAATTTCGTCTCAGATTGCTGCGACAGAGTGTCGCCACCGTCCAAAAACGGAATTGTAGACTGTGTGCATAGTGTCTAATAAAGAACAAATGATTATAGACCTTATATAAGGAGTGCTGAAAATAAAATTTACAAAACAAATATTAGTGAAACATTTAAACAATAGTTGCAAATATTAATATAACCGCTACCTTACATAAAAGTGGTATAAATAATCCCCTTCAACGACTCGTCCATCAATCATAAACCAGTTATTTGTGAATTGTTGGTGTTCTTGTGTTGGTGACCAGTTCCATCATCGTTAGTGATTAAGTGTCAGTGTGTGTGATTAACAACAAGTATGTATGTATAACATTTTTTTTTATAACTTACTACCCTTGCAATTTATTGACGGTAAATGCAGTAATCGAAAGATAAGTCTAGGGTTCGATTCCCAATGTTAGTATTGTAAAATTACGGGTTTAATTACTTAGATATTATGTAGTAATTCAGTGATCATGTAGACTGCAATTAGTGTAACTGCTGAACGTAAAATCTTCGGTTCGACTCCAAGATGTAAATAAGAATTGTGTTAATTGTTTTTATTTTTTTTAAGTTCCCTGTAGCCCAGTCGACATCAGTGTAACTGTCAAATTCAAAGTTTTGGGTTCGATTCCCAGATCTAATTAAAATGTATTATTGATTTATTTTACTTGCTTCTCTTCGTGCAGTGATTTAATATCCGTGCACAACATGATGTAGGTACTGACACCGGATTCTAGAACGAAATAACGACTTATTCAATTTTCTAAGTATGTACCGATAATAATTCAAGGATCGATTTCCAGATAGAGAAAATTGTTATGGAGATTGTTCTATTAATCTGTTTATTCTTTTGGGAATCGTACATTTTCTAACTTATTAGTATTTCTTTTCATTTTAGGTCGACATTTGTGAATCCATTCGAATCCGATGTAGAGTCGCATCCCAACGAGTCCTCTACATCGTTTAAACCGAAGAAAAAGATATCTGCAAAGCCAAAAACCAAAGTGGCTAAAGGCAAATCGAAGAAAGTAGCTGTTGCCTCAACTCAACCTCTAAAAGAATTATTTGGTAGTGAGTCGGATTCCGAAATAGATACTTCACCAAAGGGGCCTAAAAAATTCAAGCGCATTCGCGTGGCTGATTCCTCGGTGAGTAAAAAATAATAATAATTTAATATAATTCTCTCATCACAAGTCTTCAAATGAATATTTAATAATATTGCCCGTACTGAATTCCACCTTACATCTACGAAATATGAAATATGTTTATCTAATGTTACATAACATACCATCATGCCTGTGTTCCCCGAAAGGTTAGGCAGAGGTGTACTAATGTACACCCACAGTCCGCTGGTGTGTTTAGGTCCATGTAATAGGAGACGAACCTATTGTCATTAACCGAGCACAAATCCTAACTCCGAGCTGCTGCTGAGAATTTCAAAGAAAAACCCAATAACAATTTGCTCGACCTGGGAATTAAACCAAAGACCTCTAGCGTAGCAGTCGCGCTTAGGACCACTAGGCTAACGGAGCAGCTACTAGGCTAAAGAGGCAGTTTATCTAAAGTTATTTTTATAATAATGTTTACAGGAGGAAGAAGGAGATCTTGAACCGGTGAGGGCAACTGCACTGCGATCGTCCCTGTCCAGAAGAACAGCTTCTGGAAACTCCTACCAACAGGACCTAACACGGAGCGGGGATTATTATATCGAGCTGCGTATTTATAACCACAGAGACGCTGAAAAATTCGGAAAGGACCGATGGAAGCAATCGCTCCTCACGTATAGGGCCTCTGTGTACTCCGATTCAGCGACTTGGCGGGCCGCTAATAATCTTGTATCTGCAGCGAAAGCTGAATTTAAGGGCGTGCAGCCTGTTCTGTACCCAAATAATATTATTTAACGGTATAAAATAATATAATAAGGATACCTATTTTACTCTTATACTCTTGTTTTTACTTGTATTAAAACATTACTTATTAAACAAATGTAATCCATATGATATACTAATTAGCTATTATTTTCATTATATTAAATTGTGATTTATTTACAGGAAGCTCAATTATTAAAAATCTAAATACTCGATACTAAGAATACTCGATACTGAGAAAACTCGATACTAAGAATACTCGATACTGAGAAAACTCGATACTAAGAATACTCGATACTAAGAATACTCGATACTAAGAATACTCGATACTAAGAATACTCGATACTGAGAATATTCGATTCTAAGAAAATCATATGATATACTAATTAGCTATAATTTTCATTATATTAAATTGTGATTTATTTACAGGAAGCTCAATTATTAAAAATCTAAATACTCGATACTAAGAATACTCGATACTAAGAATACTCGATACTAAGAATACTCGATACTGAGAATATTCGATTCTGAGAAAATCATATGATATACTAATTAGCTATAATTTTCATTATATTAAATTGTGATTTATTTACAGGAAGCTCAATTATTAAAAATCTAAATACTCGATACTAAGAATACTCGATACTGAGAAAACTCGATACTAAGAATACTCGATACTGAGAAAACTCGATACTAAGAATACTCGATACTAAGAATACTCGATACTAAGAATACTCGATACTGAGAATATTCGATTCTGAGAAAATTCAACATTAAGAATACTCGATACTGTTTTAATTAAAATATTCGATTTGTAATTTGTACTTTCATCCACTTTAAAATTAGAATTTAATAATAATTTACAGGAAAATATCAGAAATCTGGACTATTTTGATACTTTAAGGTGGTTTTTGCAATTATAAATATCTAAATATGTTTTTCTGTGAAATCTGTAACGTTTCAGTTCCGAAATATTCTGCACACAAAAAAAACTAAGGTATACAAATTGAATTTCTTATTACAGACACATTTTGGTAATGTTCATATTGACGGAATGAAATAATATTATTGAGCTACCTATTTTACTCTTATATTCTAGTTTTTATTACTTATATTAAAACATTACTTATTAAACAGATGTAATCCATATGATATACTATTAGCTGTTATTTTCATTATATTAAATTGTGATTTATTTACAGGAAGCTCAAATATATGAAATATTAAAAAATGTAAAACTCGATACTAAGAATACTCGATACTGAGAAAACTCGATACTAAGAATACTCGATACTGAGAAAACTTGATACTTAAGAATACCCGATACTGAGAAAACTCGATAATAAGAATACTCGATTCTGAAAAAATTCAACATTGAGAATACTCGATACTGTTTTTTAATAATATTCGATTTGTAATTTGTTTGACATTTAAACTTGCATCCACTTTAAAATTCAAATTTAATAAATAATTTACAGGAAATTAATATCAGAAATCTGGAAAATTTAGATACTTTGAGGTAGTTTTTGCAATTATAAATATCTAAATATGTTTTTCTGTGAAGTTTGTAACGTTTCAGTTCCGATATATTCTGCACACAAAAAAACTAATGTACACAAATCGAATTGCTTACTGCAGACACGTTTTGATAATGTTCATATAATAGCAACAGCTTTTCGAAATCGAATAATCAGTTATAGAGTGAATCCTAGAATGGTTAACATTTCACTTGAATTATTTTTGACGCAAATTTCTGAAACGGTTTGTTATATTATCAAAGACCAAATGAAAAAACATCAATCGGTAAAAGTTAATTTTGAACTATTTGTTTGGTATATATTACCAAAAAATTATGAAAAATCTTTAAAGTCATTTAACACAAAGTATAATGTAGTATTGCAAAACACGGATATTTTGTCCTTATATAAATCATTTTGTGCTAAACTTATTTGTAAATGTTCAGAATTTGAACTGTCCGAGTCAGGCTGGACAATTGAGTCTATCAGTCATTTAGAAATTAATATTGTAAAATATAATCCTTTGCGATGTGGTTCTTATTTACCATTGCCTAAACGTATTGTCAATACTAAATCATGCCTAAACATAAAAAATGAAGATCGGCATTGTTTTCTTTGGTGTATTGTAGCTGATATGTTTCCGGCAAAGACCAATCCAAACAGAACTTCTTCATATCCACATTATTCCGATTTATTTAATATTTCTGACATGAGTTTTCCCCCTAGTTTCAACGACATTAAGCGCTTTGAAATAAACAATTCTAATATCAGTATTAATATATACGGTTTAGATAATAATGTTACAGTTACAGGCCCATTATATAAAACAACATCACGTCGGTTATACCATGTCAATTTGCTTTATATTACCAAAAATAGAAAGAGTCATTTCTGTTTAATTAAAAGTTTTGAAAAACTTGTACACAACCAATTGACCCAACATAAAAGTAAGCTATATTTATGTGATGAATGTTTTATTTACTTTCACACTGAAGAGAAATTGTATTGTCACGAATGTGCCGGAATACAAACCATATTGCCTGAGAGGGGTACTGAAATAAGTTTCATAAATTATGAAAGAACCCAAAGAGTACCAATAGTGATATATGGTGATTTTGAAAGTTTATTGCGTGAATATTCTGACAAACATAAATCAACGTATGTAGAAAATATTCAAGTTCATGAGGCTACGTGTTTTGCTTATTATATTTGTTGTTATTCAAATCCCGAATTAAATGATTTCATATCTTACCGAGGGCCTGATTGTTCTAAGAAATTTGTCAAATCTTTGACTAATGATGTAAAACGATTATATGAAGTATTATTAGAGAGTAAAAATATGATCCCGCTAACTGAAGATGAACAAATATGTTTTATCAACAGTACTGAGTGCCATATTTGTAAAAATATATTTTCATGTAACGATAATATTGTTAAGGACCATGATCATTTTACTGGAAAATACAGAGGACCTGCGCACGATATATGCAATTTAAATGCAAAGCAATGTACTTTTATACCAATAGTGTTTCATAACTTGTCCGGTTATGACAGTCATTTATTTATAAATGAACTTTCAAAGATAAACGGTCGAATTCATCTCATACCGAGAACTAAAGAAAAATATATTTCATTCACAAAATTCATAACCATCAATGAAACAAATGTTGTACAATTGAAATTTATTGATTCGTATAATTTTTTAAGCTCAAGTATGGACAAATTGGTTAAGACTATGAACCCTGAAGATTTCAAACATTTAAAATCATTTTTTACTAATAATACTTTATTTGATATTGCTCGAAGAAAAGGCATATATTGTTACGATTACATAGATTCCTGGGAACGGTATGATGAGAATAAATTACCAGAACCATCAAAATTTTTTAACAAACTAACATCTGAATCTATATCTGATAAAGACTATGAGCATGCTTTAAATGTTTGGAAAACTTTTGCTATAAAAAATTTGGGTGAATACACCGATTTGTATCTTAAATGTGACGTTTTACTTCTGTGCGATGTTTTTGAAAAATTTAGGAAAATGAGTTTAAATAACTATGGTCTGGATCCTTGCTATTACGTTTCATCACCGTCCTTAAGCTGGGATGCTATGTTATTGTATACTAAAATCAAGTTAGATCTAATCTCTGACGTAGAAATATATCAAATGATAGAAAAAGGTATAAAAGGAGGACTTGCCCAATGTTCACTCAGATATGCTAAGGCAAATAATAAATATCTTACCGACTATAATAATGAAGAACCTGATAGTTTTCTAATTTATCTTGATTGTGTTAATTTATATGGATATGCTATGATGCAAAAGCTTCCAGTAGGAGGATTTAGGTTTCTCCTTGAGAATGAAATATTAAATTTTGACGTTATGAGCTTATCATCTGATTCTGATATTGGATTTATATTAGAAGTAGATCTTTATTACCCTGACTATTTGCATGATAACCATTCCGATTTACCATTTGCGCCTGAAAAATTTGTTCCATTCTGTAGTCGAAATGCTAAACTTATTGCTAATCTTTTCGATAAACATAGATATGTTATTCATTATATACATTTAAAGGAATGCCTAAATAATGGTTTACAACTGATAAAAATATATAGAATATTAGCATTTCATCAAAGTAATTTCTTAGAATCATATATTTCCTTAAATACTGGGCTGAGGCAAAATGCAACTTCTGATTTTGAAAGAGATTTTTTTAAAAAACAAAATAATTCTATATTTGGAAAAACCATAGAGAATAAAAGAAAACAAGTCGATGTTAAGCTCGTAAATATATGGAGAGACAATTCTAATCGAACTAAAAAGTTTTACGGTGCTGAAAAATATGTTAGTGCACCTAATTTCAATAACTTTTCTGTTATTTCAGAATCTCTTGTATCAATTCAAATGAACCAAACAAAAATAGTTTTAGATCGTCCAATCTATATCGGATTTAGTATTTTAGAAATTGCAAAATGTCACTTATATAAATTCCACTATTCGGTCATGAAAAGAATTTACGATAATAAATTGAAGCTTTGCTATACAGACACTGACAGTCTGCTATATTTAATACAGACAAAGGATTTTTACGAAGACTTAAAAAGACATTTAAAATATTTTGACACTAGCAACTTTGAAAAAGATAATTTATTTAATATACCAATGGTTAATGCTAAAAAACCTGGCTACTTCAAAGATGAGATGGGTGGTGAAATTATATCAGAATTTGTAGGTTTAGGAGCAAAATTATACTGTATAGATTCAAACATTTCCACGTTAAAGAAAGCTAAAGGTGTTAAGAAATGTATTACCAAAAAACTGAATATAGAAAAGTATAAAAAGGTTTTACTGAACAATGAAATACTCAGAGATGATATGTGTATTATTAGATCTAAGCATCATAGAATTTTCACTCAAAAGATAAATAAAGTAATTTTGTCAAACAGTGATGATAAACGACAAATAATGGATGATAAGATAACAACCTTACCATGGGGTCATTATAAAACAGTATTTTAAATTAAAACAAATTATTGATTTTTTCGGATATCATTTATTGCATATATATGAACATCTTGTAATAATAGTACAGACGCCTGCACATCAAGCTATCCCAAACTCTCAAATTTTCCCAAATGAATATTAAATTTATTCTTTTGTAATAAAGTTGAAAACCTAACAAAGAAATTTGACAGATTGGGGTAGCTTGATGAGTTGGCCTCTGTACCTAACTTGGATTGTTAGTTTGTAGTTTACTAATAATTATGAATTTTTATTTAATATGTGAAATAAATAATTATGTAATCTTACAGCAGTTGTTTGATTTATTCATATTGCTTCATTATTCAGATAAAACATGAAAACGATTAATTTAAACATTTCTTTTGCTTTTACAATAATACATTCAAATAATAATTAAATTAACATTTTACACTAATAACAATAATAAAACATTACATATTAGATTTGCTTAATTTTTGCACAATTTTACTGACTAAATGATCAGTTTTGTCCATGATATCATCGTCATCACTTGTCACTATATACTGCACATTCACACTCGCATTATCAGTTTCTGTGTTTGTTTCTTCAATATTACGACCATCCAAATCATAGACCATAATTTTTATTAGGTGACGAACCCGCCCTTGCTCCTTACGCATGATAAAAGATGAGTTTTTAAAAGATGTACTTTTTTTCTTCTTCAATCTTCGCTGCTCTGTTTTTTTCTGTCGACTCTCCTCATGTGCTTTAGCTGCTACTTCTATATCCCAGCTCTCTCTATCTTGAGCATAGTAAAAAGGATTGGTAACGGGGTCTGAGTCTTCTATCACATTCTGAAAGAATACCAAGAATATTATAACTAAATAGTATGAACTATGAATTGAATGTTTGATTTAAGATAATCCTAATAGTTACATACCCCTAAGTTTCGGGGGTCGACGATATCTAAAACGGGGCTGTAGGATGGAGAGTATGACATGATTCTGTAAAGAAATAGATGCATTACATAATTATTATTACTTATTATTAGTTTAAATAAATAATTAAATAAAAAATACTTACTTTGAAAAGATTAAATCGTATACAACAATGACTTGCTTATGCAAAGAATACCTGCGAAGTGATCGCTTATTTGATGCACGATGTATATCATGAGTCATCACCTAACTCATATTTCTACATTGCTATCTTGTAAGATGAGAATAGAACCGTTCCTTTAGTGACAAGTCTAAAGATAGCCCAAAATAAAGTATATATGTTTATGTTAGGTAATAATTAAATTAATTGACAAGATGAAGTTGATCAAACAACCCATATCACTAAACGTTAAAAATATAAATCTTGGCGAGTCTCCTCAAGAGATTAAACATAGCGCTTTGTTGCCAAATACGATTCGTTGTATAATTTGTGGTCCCTCAAATTGTGGTAAAACAAACGTTGTGATCAGTTTGTTATTGCATGAAAATGGGCTCAAATTTAAAAACCTTTACCTTTACTCGAAGACTAATTTTCAGCCAAAATATTGTTTTTTACGAGAAGTATTAAGAAGAGTACCTCAGATAAAATTCAATGAGTTCAATGACGATAAAGATGTCATATCTCCGAGTGAAGCTTTACCAAATTCTGTATTTATATTTGATGATGTCGTATGTGAAAATCAAATAAACATTCGTAATTATTTCTGTATGGGCAGACATAAGCAAATTGATTGCTTTTACTTATCGCAAACCTACTCAAAAATTCCGAAACAGTTGTTACGCGACAATGCTAACTTTCTTATAATATTTAAACAAGATGATGTGAACTTAAAGCACATCTATGAAGAACATGTCAACTCCGATCTACCGTGGAATCTGTTCAAAGATATTTGTAAAACTGTTTGGAGTAACCCTTATAACTTTCTTCTTATTAACAAAGAGTCATCATTAAATAATGGAAGGTACAGACAGAATTTTGATATTTTTTTTAAATTTGAATGAAAGCAAATACATGTACATATAAATTAATTGTATACAAAAACATTGCTAGTGTTATTCCACTCTTAGTTGAATCCAGTCGTGGTTACATGGGATGGAGAAAAATATTAAAATGGAATTAATTAAGTCTGTTGACTCCATAAAAAATAAAATAAAACAAATGAAAACTCAGGAACATACAATGAACTTGTCACTTGATAAAATGCTAAAACCGGTGACAGATCCTCTTAAAACTCTAGTTAATTCAAATAGTTCTATAGAAAAAATAAAAAATAAAGAAAATACAACTCTGACTAATTCTGAAGAAATTGAATCGGATGAAAATAATGCTAGTTCATCTACAAAGTTCAATGATTATTACGAACCAAAATTTAACTCTGCACAATTGTCGGAACAACATTCTAAAAGACAATTAACAGATAATTTAGAAATTTCATTAGAAGGTGACGACATCCATGATATTTATGATGGTGTTAATATACCGTTTGGATTAAGAAGTGAACACAAAAAATTACTTTTGGGTAATTCAGTTGTATCATTTTCTAAAATTGATAGTTTAAATAATGATAATATAATTTTGATTAAAATCGGTGATAAAGCTTATAATTTGACCCCTGGCCTAAAAGAACTTTTACTACGAAGAAAACCTGATTTAAAGTTAATATCGAACAAAGATAAACTTGTCTATAAGGATATGCTACATTATACAAATGCGCATAAAAGAGATTTTAACCCTAAAGGTCAAATAAGAGGCGATAAAGGGATAAAATATCGTGAGATAATCAAACCATTATTTTCTGAAACTTTAAATGATAAAAGTGAGATCAAACTTGGAGGTAACTTACCAAAACTAAAAAAATATAAAAACAACACTGATTTAGTATATTGGGATGATCCCAATGAATTGGTTGATAGATTAAAGTTATTAGTGGCTTCGAGAGATGCTGGCAATACAAATCATGATAATGAAATTTTATCTATAATTGAAGAATTGAAAGAAGCTGACATAATTAAATAATAAATAGTGGCAGTGACAAGATTTTGATTCAGTATTACAGACTTATTCATCATGAGCATTGGCAAAGCTAGTAACTGAATCAGTTTAAAGAACCCAACATTTGTACTTTTATGTAACACAAGCAAGCCGAAGAGATTTAAATAATAAAAGTTACAAAAATATCAACATGAGCAAAGCAGATGTGGTAAATGAAATTCATAAAAACGCAAGAGTGAACTTTCCTCGAAGACGTGTTATTATGAGAGACATAGATGATCTATGGCAAGCAGATTTAATTGATATGCAATCTGTTGCCCCAGAAAATAAGTATTTTAGGTTTATTCTTGTCATTATCGATACATTTTCAAAATACGGTTGGGCCTTTCCTCTTAAAACCAAATCCAAGGATAGCGTGTGTGACACTTTTAAGATGTTGTTGGACAAAGGCCGTGTACCTAACAATTTACAAACTGATAATGGAACAGAATTTTATAATAATAAATTTAATAAACTCATGAAATGTTTTCGCATTAACCATTATTCAACTTTCTCAACAAAAAAAGCCTCAATAGTTGAACGATTCATCAGAACATTGAAGTCTAAGATGTACAAAGAATTTAGTTTAAAAGGTAACTACAATTGGATAAATGACACTCTTAATAATGTCATTTATAAATACAACCATACTCATCATCGAACAATTGATGAAATTCCAGCAAATGTGGATAATATTAATAAAAAACAAATATTAGAAAAATATGTAAAGTCAGAAAAAAAAGTTGGCTTAAAAAGTAAGTTTAAGGTGGGTGATTATGTACGTATCAGTAAATACAAAGGAACATTTGAAAAGGGGTATACTCCCAATTGGTCGACAGAAATATTTAAAATTCGAAAAATACAGAATACAACTCCTGTAACCTACTTAATTGAAGATGCAATCAGAAATCAGCCTATTTTAGGAGCATTTTATGTACAAGAGCTTCAAAAGACAAAATATCCCAATGTATATCTAGTTGAAAAAGTTCTAAGACGAAAAGGAAATAAGGTTTTTGTAAAATGGTTAGGATTGTCTTCTGCTGAAAATAGCTGGATTGATAAGTCGAATATATTATAACAAAGAAAAAAAATGTTAACATTTCAAAGTCATTAATGAAAGTCATATGATATTTATTAAGTGTTCAATCTATGATTGATTAGTCTTACGATGTGTATTGGAGAGAGTAGTCTTCTCAATTGGCTTATAAATCATTTACCTTTTGAATTACATTTACCTGGATATAATTATTGTGGTCCTGGTACAAATCTGATTAAAAGACTTACACGCGGAGACGAAGGTATTAATAAATTAGACGAATATTGCAAAGAACACGACATTGCCTATCTAAAATCATCAAACTTAAAGGATCGTCACAGAGCTGATTTAATTTTGTTGAAAATGGCAAAAGAGCGAGCAGTTGCTTCGGATGCAAGTGTAAGCGAAAAAATCGCAGCACGCTTAGTAAGCAAGACAATGTCTACAAAAATTAAAAGCGGTTCTGGCCTAAACAAATTTAGAAAAAAGTGCTCTCAAAAAGTTACACCTGGAAAAGGGTTAAAAAATAAATTTAAAAATATTATCACTAAAACGAAAAGACACATGAAGAAACTAAAACCAAAATGCAAAAAAGCGGCAATAGAAGTAGCTATGGCCGCCACCAGAGAATTAGCTGATGATTTATCCATTAAACTTCCTCGTGTTATTCCTATACCAAAAACTGGCGGTGTATTACCTTTAATTCCTATTTTTGCTGGATTATCAGCGGTGGGAGCAATAGCAGGCGGTGCAGCTGGTATTGCCAAAACCGTAAATGAATTCAAGATGGCTAGAAAGCTGTTGGCTGAATCGAAGAGACATAATGAAAAAATGGAAGCTCTCTGCATTGGGAAAGGCCTAC
The DNA here is from genome assembly GCA_033675125.1 of Athetis lepigone. Classification (NCBI taxonomy): domain Eukaryota; kingdom Metazoa; phylum Arthropoda; class Insecta; order Lepidoptera; family Noctuidae; genus Athetis; species Athetis lepigone. Next base: position 22,161,033 of record CM066227.1, read on the forward strand.
ACCTTAAACCACATAAAAATGGGCTTGGAATTTTTGTGTCGAATAAAAAAAACTGAGACATCGGCTGCCCAAACGAGCCTTAACTAACTTTGACATTTTGAAGTATGGAAATAGTATTCCTTATTTTAGAGGGGTCTTTATGAGAGATGAGCTTCCCAAGAGCCCTTTTAAAAAAGAATGTGGAGTTATTAATTTAGATAGTTCTAAAGATCCTGGCTCTCATTGGGTAGCCTATGCAAAATACAATGATTATATTGAGTACTTTGACAGTTACGGAAATCTTAAGCCTCCTAAAGAATTTATAAAATACGGAGGTACTAAAGTTCACTATAATTATGATAATATACAACGCGATCATCCTTTCAATTGCGGACATCTCTGTTTAAATTTTTTAAGAAATTTTTGGTGTAGAGTAGGAATAAAATAAACAGGATCTTCTGAAAGAGTCCAGTATGCAAGCATGTCTACCACGGTTACCATCTCTGGAAATAAATCTGAATTGGTGTCATACTTTCAACCACCACTGCATTTATCCGATCAATACGAGTGCGGTTTGTTATACTTTTCAGTGTTAAATTCAAGACCAAATGTGTCCATCAATAGCACCAGTCTATCTGTAATCAGAATCGAATGTGATCTTGTACACAGTTCGTACTGCAACGGATTACCGACTCATTTTATTCATGAATTTGTATTTGATACTGCTTCGGGTCATCAATACAAAGAAATACCGCGAAACGTTATTTACTTTCCAGTGAACAAAAATATAATTTCATCTATATCTGTTAGGATTGTTGATCAATTTGGTTATTGTATTAACTTTGGTGACGAGTTTAATATTCAACTACGTCTTCATTTAAGAAAAACAAAATGATACTATATTATAAAAACACTCCTGTGAAAAATAAACATCTTATTCCTTCAACGATCACTAAGGTGCATAGACGTAAGAAACAAGTTAAGAAATTAACTGAAGTAAATAAAGGGAAAAAAGTTAAGAAATTGACTGAAGCAATTAAAGGGAAAAAAGTTAAGAAATTGACTGAAGCAAATAAAGGTTTTCTTAGAGCTCTAGGTTTTAAAGTATGAATATACTACAGATTACTGAATTACCACACTTCGATAGTTCGATCGAAAGTTATGAAATCCATTCATATAATCCCTACAATAATAGCTTTAGAGAAAACGATGAAATCAGAATCCCCATACATCAGCAAGACATATACGTCCTACCATCAGCCAGTTCAATTTACATCGAAGGTCAAGCAAAGCTGTTCGGTAAAGATGGGAATCCAATCAAGAAGACTGTTACGTTCACTAATAACCCTGTTATGTCTTTGTTTCAAGACATCAGATACGAAATGAATGGTATTGAAATAGATCGTATAAAAAATTCTGGAATAACGTCAACAATAAAATCATACGTGTCAATGAATGAAGGGGACAATAAAGTTGCTGCCTTATGGGGCTGGCATATAGGTGGGTTTAAAAATGATGGTAATTTTAGTGCTATCATACCTCTAAATAAGATTTTAGGGTTTGCAGAGGATTACAATAAAATTGTTATAAATTGTAAACATGAACTTATACTAAATAGAAGTAACTCTAACTTAAACAGTATCATATTAACTGATGATGTTGCTAATTTTCAAATAGATGTACAAAGAATACAATGGCGTGTACCACACATAAAAGTGTCAGACCGGGAACGACTGACACTTCTAAAACATTTAGAAAGAGATAAACCTATTCAGATGGCGTTTAGAAATTGGGATTTATACGAGTATCCATTACTTCCTAAAACTACTAAGCATTCTTGGTCAGTTAAGACTGCATCTCAATTAGAGAAACCACGATATGTAATTTTTTGCTTACAAACTAATAGAAAAAATAATAAAACCAAAGACAGTTCGTTGTTCGATCATTGTGAAGTAACAAATATAACACTATTTTTGAATTCACAGTATTATCCTTACGAGCCTTTAGGCTTACAGTTTACCGAAGGCAAATATAATATAATATACGAGATGTATGTGAAATTTCGTCAGTCTTATTATAACTGTCCTGCAGACCCCTTGCTTGACTTAATCAGTTTCAAGGAGAAGGCTCCTCTCTTTATCATAGACTGTTCAAGGCAAAACGATAGTTTGAAAACAGGTCCCGTAGATGTGCGGTTGGAGATTGAATGTTCAGCACCAATACCAGATAACACAACTGGATATTGTTTAATTATTAACGATCGACTTGTGGAATATAAACCTTTGAGTAACATAGTGCGCAGATTAACATGACTGCCATTGTAGATGTTCAAGGATTTAAAACAGAAGCAAATGAATTCATAGTAAAAGAAATAGCAATATTATGCGATAATAAAATACAGGTGCTTTTGATTAAACCACCTTTTCCATATCATGAATTGACAAAACAAGAAAGGAGACAAGTAAATTGGATTGAACGTAATAGAAAGATATATTGGAGTGAAGGATTTGTGTCTTACTCAAATCATCAAAATTTGATTGTAGATATTTTAAGAGATAAAAGTGTTTACACCAAAGGTTTAGAAAAAGTGTTGTGGTTAAAAAATATTTCGAATAATAATAATATAAATAATTTGGAAGACAAAGGTTGTCCGAGTTTATTAAGTTTGTATAAAAAATATGACCATTCTCATGAAGTGTACAGTTGTATTTATCATGACTCAATATGTGCTTTAAAAAATGTTTTGTGTTTAAATAAATGGTGCTCTAATAATAAATTTTTGGAATAAACATTTTACATTTTATTTATTCAATTTAGCTTCCCATCCCTCAACTCGTCCACGTTTACATGCTTATAGGTTGTCAGCAACATCAATGTGACATCATTATAATTTCACATCGAACACTCATTGAAAAAAGATTAATTATATTATTTATTATTATTACACTCATAATTTTATTTGCATTCGGATCCCACCATTGCTGGGTGAAGGTTCGATTTAAGTGTTATCTCTTTACACTATTATTTTACATTATTATTAACAATGCTCAATTCAGCGAAATCTGATGCGGAAGGCATTCGAGAAATTATTTTCAAGAATGTTAGTGGTGAGATAATATTTATTAAAATTAAGCGGATCGCTCAGAAAATATCGAACTTAGATTCATCAAAACATCAGGACAATAATGCAATCCGTACGGAAGATTCGGTGAAATCTGATATTGAAAACACACATTACCTTGAATTCAAGAGTGATGGTGAAGTTACGCATACATTTGTTCGAGTAAGCGACGTACAGAATGATTGTGAAAAATTTAAAATAGTTGAAGGAAGAGATGATTATGATCCTGAGGGACGGGATGAGTGTGGTATTGGCTCATCACAGGTGAGCAGAACAATAGCCTCATTGATGAGTAATGATAAAAAAGACGACAAGCCTCAGCACCCGCACTTCAGCTCAAAAACAAAACGATTGCTCAGTTTCATAGACTGGCCTCTACATATGCGTCAGAAGCCGGAGGTTTTAGCTGATGCCGGTTTCTTTTATACTGGTTATGGAGACAGGACCATCTGTTTTTATTGCGGTGGAGGCTTAAAAGATTGGGAAGATGATGATGAGCCTTGGCAGCAACATGTTCAGTGGTTTAGTCAGTGTGCTTACGTTAAGCTCAAAAGTGAAGTAAGCTCAGAAGTGAAGTCCTGAGTCGATGCGATCAGATTACTATACACATTGTATTAATAAAATTGTTCATTGTATCGGGGTTCTGCATTTGTATTATTGGGGCGTTCTGCATAACGCGCTCGAGCGAAGCGAGAGCAAGTGATGCAGAACCCCCAATAATACACTACTGAAGTGGTAGCTCAGCTTAGGACGGCCTCTCGCTAAATAGACGGATGACCTTGTTAAGGTGGCAGAAAACCGTTGGATGCAGGCAGCACATAACGGCATGAGAAAAAAAGTAAAATGAGGCCTATGACCAGTAGTGGACGTTTATGGGCTGATGATGATGATGATGATATGTGATGAAAACGTAAGAGCTGGTAGATACGCTTGTGGTAGATACCTTAAATAATTTTATTGAAAAAAAAATGGGAATTTTGGTTTGTTTTAATGCGCATAAAACGTGTTTATGTAAAGGTTTCACATTATAAACTGATACATAAAATATCTGTCGACCGTCCGACTGTCTGGATTTAATTCTGAGTAAAGGACGAGGTTATGAATACCAAAAAAATGTGTTGAAAACAACACGCAAAATTTTTGTTCAATCGGTTACCAAGAAGCGGTCAAAAATAGGTTTGGAAACCACCAACCTAGCGGTTTAGATTGTTTTTCTGTGTACGGGCAGTGCAGGTTTAATAAAAGCTTGTAAAAATAGAATATGTCCGAAAATAAAACTGCAGACCACGCTTGGCACAATGGTTGAAGGATTCTGAGAAAAACATTCAAAACAAACTCAGATATCAAAGTCTGTTTTGAAGCCTATACAGGTTGGCTAGATACCTAAAAAAACTATTCAGTTCGTCGGTTAGATTTTCAAAAAGTTTTCAACATTTGTATTTTTTGTTTTTCTCGCAAAGGAAAAATGACGACGATACAGTGTGTTGAAGTTTCACGTGACGTCATGCCTAGGTACAATTTCTACCTAGAAGTGACGTTACAAGCCCCCACTCCGGAACTTTGATGCTCTACTTGTTTGTATTTTTTAAGTCCCGCGTAGGCCCCGTCTATGCCCTCGGGCTAGTCTGAGACCAAGAGCAAGCCCATAATAATAATAATAAAAAAAGTAATATGAATAATTGAAAAATATTGTGACCAGTACGTTGGACGATCTATCGGACTGACTAAACAGAATGCCATTTTTTTATACAAACTTTTTGACAGTAGTTTTATACCTATTGTATTGATCAAATCGTGCGAGAATCATGTATGTTTATGGTACTCCCTGGATGAAAAAGCACTCAAACTTGTGTGGACTTGCGTAGGCATCAAATAGAGAGATAGACAGAGATACTGATGGGCCACTACTACACTACTGATGGATACTGATTGGTCTAGTGGTGCACTAGACCAACAGGTCTAGTGCACCACTAGACCAACAGGCTCACCAGTGACCGTGACTGCTAAACCGGAGGTAGTACGATCGATTCCCACCCTGGACAAACTACGTGTAATGAGCTTGATTATATTTCTATTTTTAGGTGTAATTTATTTATAATACACTTGTATTTATAAATGTATAAGTATGTTTATCAGTTGTCTGGTAGCCATAGTACAAGCTTTGCTTAGTTTAGGATCAGATGGCCGTGTGTGCGACGACACAGGACATTATTAAAAAAAAATGTTTTGTTGATATGGACAATCAATTTGTTGATATTATTATCTACAAGTAGTCATCTATCAATACTCGATCATTTTGTGTAAACAGATAGATACCAACTCGGTTTGTTAATGTTTTTATCTTTGGGATTTTTGGAGCTATCTTTATGAATACCGTACATCGATATTTACAATTTCTGTATTCCACGATACAGTCGTTAATATATTTAGATTTTTGGTACTTTGAACGACACTACAGGTTTTGAGTTCTAGCGTACAGGTTCCATAACCAAAAATCCTACAGAAAAATCACACATTGTTCCAAACCTTTTTCCAACATCCATGTCACATATACCCAAGCAATGTTGGAACAAATATTTGCCATAGGAAGTACGTAATCCGCTTTGGCAGCCAAGATGTTCAGTCTTTAAATTACCTACAATATCGGCTGCGTGATATTGAAGGGCTTTCTTAGATGTCGTGTGAAGTGCCGATTTTGGTTCAGCCTGATAATAAGGATTTGATAGAGTATTATACGAAGGTGAGAGTAAGGGTTGTTAGTTTCTTTGGAAGCTGATTATATGTTCAAGGGAAGGAAAAGGTTGGTTGGAGGTGTAGTTGTTAGAAAGTTTTTCTTTCATTTTGGAGTTTGTATCAGATTTCTTATTCATTCGGTTGTCTATTTTATCTATAATCTATGCTAATATTAGCTGACTCGGCGTCGCGTTGCTGTGGTTGTTGCCAAATAAAATATGGCCTATCTTTAACTTTCAAGTTGGGTCAAACTGCACATGGTGTGTAAATTTCATTATAATCGGTTAAGTAGTTAAGGAGCCAAAGGAGTAAAAAAATGTATGTGATGTACATATGTACCATTTACCAAGAAAGCATTTTATCGAGTAAGCTTAGAAAACATCACCATGCCATATAAAAGACCGAAGCAGAAATCAAAAGCGACAGAAGCCGCGGGTGACAGCTAGTAATAATAATCACCTTGGACTCGGAAATGGCAACACATTTATTGCCTCTAGACAAGACCGCAGGGTGAAGCTACATAAATAAATTCAGAAAATCCACAATAACCAACACCCAATCAACATTACCATACTACCTTCCAATACAAAGCAAACAAACGATGCCGAAAACCATCTTGAACCACGCCTCACTCAATACCTTTCGATTTTTTTCCAATCAGCTAAAACATCGAAACCGTAAGGAAAGGCTCTCACTCTAATTATACATCATCAAGCAAGACTGAGCTCCGAAAGAAAGCGATGAGCAATGATCCCAGTTTACGAGCTTCTGCAAATGTAATTTAAATGGGTAATCAGGAGGAATCTAATTTTATTTTCAACTTGTGCTGAACCCGTGACGTTCGCGTGGACGGTTTGAAGCAGCAAAAATTAAAATAAATACCTTGGGACAACTTATTTAAGCAGAGCTTGTGTTATGGTAACCGGACAATTGATATACATACATAATTTATAAATGCATACTGATATTGTGTCCATCACACAAAGTTTGGTGAGAATCGTACCCACAACTTCTGGCTTCATCGGCGTCAGTGTCACTAGCCACTAGACCAACATGCCTGCAAAAATACTATATCACTGTTTTGTTCAACCCACAAAGATTAAAGCGTGATAATACATAATGCCGTCGTCCCCTTGATAATATTAATGCAAAATATTATATATGCAGCACTTTTTAAGTATATCCCGGACATCGAGCAAACGTACTGATGAACAGACAAACCGACATCTATACATATAATAAAATTCTAAAAGGTCGGTGTCTGTACATGGAAGATAAATAAGAAAAACTTTATTAGGGGAACTTTATATACGCAATAGAACCCAAAACAATAATTTTTAGAATTTTTGTCTGTTTGTCTGTTTGTCTGTTTGTCTGTTTGTCTGTTTGTCTGTACGTTTGTTCAGGCTAATCTCAGAAACGGCTTAACCTAATTGAATGCGGTTTTCACTAATGCGTTGCGGTTTTCTGGGATTAACATTTAGTCTTTGTTTTGTTTTAATCGTTCAATAAATAAAAAAGTTATGCCAATCTAAAGAATCGCATCATCACATCAATCAATCAAATCAATCAAAAAATAAAATATTGTATACATTCTTACCAAAATAAATAACTTTTTATTCAAGTCTGTTTCAACACCTACTAATTACTTTTTGAATTACTCAAATCGGACATTTCATTCAAAAAATATTAAACCCAAAGCGCAACGGTTTAAATTTCTCCATAGTTTCCGTTTAATTTCGCTAGATGGCGCTGTACCATGTGTCACGATTCCTAAAAAGTTGTGTTAAGATTTTTGTGAAAATAATGACTCTCCCAGGCAGCTTTCCTTCGTGCAGGTTCTATCCCTGTTGTAAAAAGTGTTTGGTTGTCGATGCGTTTGTGATAAATATTGGGTCATTTAGTCAAAAACAATAAGTAATCCATTAATTTAGTAAATTAATTAATTGTTTACTTTAACCCCTTGCAGGTTCGACTGATTCGATTTGTATGCTTATGAGAGTGGGTCGTGAAGCAAAATTATATATAAATTCAAAACTAGCTTTTGCCCGCAACTTCGTCCGCGTGTAATAACAGTTCCCGTTCCCGGGGAATTTTCGGGACGAAAACTATCATAAATGTCCTTTCTCGGGTCTCAGACTATATCGAATTGGTTCAGTGGTTTAGGCGTGAAGAAGAGACTGACAGACAGAGTTACTATCGCATTTATAATATTAGTACGGATTAATATAATGGCATTAGTATCGATCACCAATCATCCTACAATAATTGTAGGATGATTGGTGATCGATACTAATGCCAAAAATGCAATCAGTATTTTTTTGTCTGTCTGTATGTGCACGCATGGGCTAAAAGCTACTAAAGGGATTTGACCAAACTTGGTACGATTGTATTCCATACTCTTGGCCTGGTTATAGGCTATTTAACCCTAGATAGATAACCATATTTCACTGTACACTAAAGATAACCATACGTCGATTCGACGTGCGAATGTTTGAGTGAACATATTTTGGATTATGTATATACTAGGTTTATGAATGTGATATTATGTCTTAATATCTTTAATTATATTGTGATTAAATGAAAAACATTAGAGTTTATTGTTATTTTTATTAGAAAAAAAAAATAAAGTACAAAACAAGGTAATTCTTACTTTACGAAACTTAAACATTTAGGAATCTTTCCATCAGTCTTATAATTTACTATATAAACTTTTAAAAATCAACTTTTTTCAATCTCTAGAATATAACAAATTAAAGTAAATCACAATTTTTATTCATATTGGTATCAAAGGCACTTAGGGCAGGCGCTAGACTTGTGCTCTCCACAAATTGGATTTTTGCAGCTGTCGCACATTGTCTTTGTCATCCTTCTAATTTTTGAAGGACAAAAGGCACAATATTTCCTTCTTTTTGGCTCAGGTACACCTTCATGTTGTGTGGGAGGTTCGGCTGGTCTTTTTGGCAGTATACTACTAATTTTTTCTTTGATATTTGTCGGCAAAGTGACCATTTGACGCCTTGGCGTCAAATGGTCACTGGAGACAAGTCTCATCAGGCTACCGCTGTCCGTATAATATTAGCAGCAGATACTCTGCCACTTGTTCTGCCTTTAGTCGCCGTCCAACGATGATCATTTTTGCCTCTAAGAATTTGACGCTGTGGCATGACAATACAACTCGGCATAGTTGGCGAAGCACTTTCAGAAATTTCAGGGTTATTTTCAGACACGTCTTCAGCATCAGTGTTTACCTCCACCGGTGCACTGTCTTTAAAGTCTTCGGCATCACTCTGTACTTCATCTTCTAAAAACAGTCTTCAGCTTCACTGCCCGACCCCTCAATCTCTTCATCGCTTGTTTCAAGCAACAACCGACAGATTGCTGCATCGTCTGCACAGTTTCGTGACGTCATAATGTTATTTTTATCGTGGCCTATAACAAGTAAAAAAACTAATAAAAAATATGTACATTTATTCCCAAAAAAAAAACAATAACACATTTTCCCAAAAATCTAAAAACTAACACTAAAGATAACCATACGTCACTTCGACGTAAGGTAGGTAAATATTGACGAAAGTATTGCACTTACCGGAGCGATACGGGTGTGTCCTACAAGCTCTGACGGCCGACTGAGTTGACAGGAACAGGCAGGATAGTGACGCAAAAAATAAACGAATTATATCAATTTTTCAAAATTGATTACGTCGTTTCGACGTAGGTTATCTATCTAGGGTTAACATAACGCTGAGACACATAGGCACCCCGGTGGGCGCTCTCACGTATCGCCATAAACAGGTCCTCACCAGAAACGGGTATCTGAGAAAATGGTCGCCTAGAGCACACGGTGGAGCACACGGTAGTATGCCCCGCTTGGGTGGGCCACCGCCGTGTTCTTTCAGAGGCGATCGGCGGGGGTGACTGAATGGGAAGCCACGTCGCCTCCTTCTGCGAAGCAGTCATGCTGGAGAAGGTGGCGGCGGCGCGCATGACGCAGCGTCAAGCCTCACGCCCGGGACAGTGAGCCAGGCGTAGACGTCGAAAGTCGCAAGACGACTACCAGCCTACGTAGGCGCGGGACTGCGAATGGCGAGCGATGGGTAACTTTCCGCCCGATAAGGACCGTTTGTTCCACTCGCGCCTCAAACAGCAGTCAGCACGTGCCGGGGTTACATATTAATTCTAATAGTTACCGCTGCCCCGGAAGTAAACTCACTGACACAACAACACAACGCGTTTGTTGATATTTAACAATAACTAACTAGAGACACGAAACTTGGAGGATTATTCTTTGTGAAGAGTTAGCCTAAGCCACTAAGAAAGGATTTTTTTTATTCAACTCCTAAAGGGCTTAAAATTGTGGATAGAAGTTCGACATCTACGCGGGCGAAGCCGCGGGCAAAAGCTAGTAAATAAATAAATATAAAAATATCCTTGAACAACTCACACACGGTCATCCTTAGTAGTCAGGGTCAGGGTCATGAGGGTTATTATAATTTCAATATTTTGGAAATATAATTATTATTTATTTATTTATTTAATACTTAGTACGTAGTGTACAGGCGGACTTAATGCCGTAGGTATTCTCTCATACCTACTTATTTCAAAATTCCGGGAACTCTGAGGCATATCACAAATCTGTGACAAATTACCAAAGTTTGTGCAAAAAATATATCAAACTGATAAGAATAGTCACACCTACTTGTATTACATTTTTTAAATTATTTTTATTTATACATAGATAATGTTTGACACACTTAATCGCGTATTATATTGGGTTTTTTTAATCACAATCAAGTGTATTCAAAGATAATTACACGATAATTGTCTTATTATTATCGTTTATCAAAATAAAACAGCCATTGATTGATAAACAAAAGTAAACACTTTTATCATTCACTTATCAGTTGTCAAAATGGCGCGCACAGAGACATTCGTATTTATGGACATCACGACAGTTCGACATAATAAAGATCACGAGATAACTGAAATGAGTCTGTTGGCTGTACCAAAGCTTCTGTATCTAAATCCAGATATCAAAGAACCTGGTGACATGCTCGTTCTAGACTTTAGCCAAACAGGGTTCACCGAGCACGAGTACAAGAAAATCTTTGATTTCATTAGACGGCAATCAAAACCAGTGTGTTTCGTCACCTACAATGGAAACAGGTTCGATTTTATCATTCTCAAACGAGTGCTTGCAAAGTTGTATGTTACTCTACCTGACCATGTTCTATGTGCTGATAGCGTATACGTTTATAATGACGAAATAGAAAGAATGGAAGGAAATAATATCAACTTTATCTTTGCAAGGAGAGCTAAAAAAGAAACGTCTTGTGAAAATGCAGAATGTGATTCTGACTCGGATTCAGGACACCTTTATACGCAACCAAGGAATGTTAGATGGCTACAGGAGCGACATGACCATGTACGGTGGCCTAGTTCTCCACAACGTGAAAACATTATAAACTTTAGAGCATCACGAAAATTGGGTGAGAAGTTTTTAACATGGATACACCAAAGACAGTATAAGTTTGCTGATTGCGATGTTGAGGCAAGTATTTACGAATTAAAAAAAAACTTGATCATGAAGAAATAGTGTCACCTAGCAATGTGAGTGAAGAACATTATTAATTATTTATTGTTTTGTTTTACAAAATTGTATCATTAATAAAAAGTGGAAAGAGTAAACTGTTGTAATTTTTAGCGTAGGAATTACTTGCTATTTTTATTAGCTAAATATTTATGAAGCTGTCCCCCTCAGTTACTTAAACTATTGTTGTGGTTTATTTGTTCGTGTCGCCCAGTTACTGGGTTGTGGAGGTCTGATAGACAGTCGCTTCACGTGAAACATCGTATCCATCTGAATCCAGTTAGGCTGGAAGCCGACCCCAACATAGTTGGAAAAAAGGCTAGGGAGATGATAATATTAGTTAGTAGTTATCTCGCTGTCTGTTATTGTATTTTTGTATTTATATCATGCCCTTCAATGTCTTTTTAACACATTATTTATGTATTATCAATACTCTTTATTAATCACTACCGCTTTAAACTATTAGATCGTTTTATTTTCGCTTCACATCTATCCAGTAAAACATCTAAGCATTTGATATCTTTCACCCAAATTCTCAGAAGAAATATCCATCAATCGTTCACAAAGATCTAGGCCGTAACAAAAGTTGAGACATTGAAACATTAAGCAAATTCCCATTAATAACACACCGATGTTTGACGCAAAGTTTCAGGAAATTTTCACCCAAGTATACCATCCATCTCTCAAGCCATACAGAAACATTTTCATTGCAGCCAAAAACAAAGTTTAATGTTTAAAATCGTAAAGGAATCATTTATTTGCTTAATCAAAACCCACTGCCATTAATTACTGAAAGTAGGTGACTAACTTGGAAGCGCAGAAATTATGACTGAACTTTAACATCGATATAAATGTTTAATTTTGTATATTTTAGAAGAGTTTAATTCGCTTATCCGGGTACAGGGAATGGTGATAAGATTTCAGTTATCTCGGAGTTACGGTTATGAAAGTTGTAGGAAGTTAAATGTTAAAATAATTTGTATATGTATACTTATCTATCTGGAATGGGAATGTCAAGCACGTCACTGAAGAAAAGTCTCTATGCCATGTATGGATGGTCTAAGTCAGATTACGTTTAGAGATGACCTGGAAATGACCTGGACGCACGCTAGTTTGAGATGCCACGTATAATAACCTAGAAAGGCTTAAGGGAAGGCTTTGATCAGCAGGGGGATAGTAAGGCTACATAAAAAAGTTTATTATCGACAAGTTTATAAGCATGTTAAATTAAATATTTTATTGTAAAAGTCGCCTAGGTTCGGCATATGTGGGAGAAGGATCAGGTGATTTTGAATACTATAAGCACATTTGTATGCTACAACAGAAAATATAGAACATACTACTTGATTATAATTATGTGTTTGTAAATAACTTTTTCAGACTCAAACTGTTATCATTTACAAGATGAGCAATCAATCAATCAATCAATCAATCAATCATGTAAGACAAAATGATTATTAATAGTTCCTCTGCATAAGAAGTAAAATCATTTGGCACTTCATAAGTCACAATTCACATGATACGTCTAATCTTGTTCTTACTCCTGTTCAAATGTGTAACAAAAAGGAACCAATGTTTTAGACAAATCCAAAATGTTAGACTGAGAATATCAGTCGGAAATTGGACATCACTACTTACCGGCAAAATGGGGCACAACCCTATTTTTTTGCACTTTGACATTAGCTTCTCGCGGGAATCATTCCTCTTTTGTTCTTATAAGTTTGCAATTTGAATAAAACTTTATTTCTTTAACAATTTGTGTTTAACAAATTTCAGAAGTGAGATCAACTCATGCGATTAGTTCAAATAACTCAAAGATATACTATTTCTAGTTTAGGTTACGTGTTTCACAAGTTTAAAAACATTAGTTGAATAGTTTGTGTTAAAAAAACGCGTTGCGACACGTTCAGGCTGGAATAGCTGACGCCGGCGCTGTTCCTCGTTGAGTACCTGCCAGTTGGTGAGCTGTATCCCGAATCTCATATCTATTTACAATGCTTACATTGGACAAATTGTGTTAGTGGAACTCAAAGGACCATACCATTTACTTCTTATAAACAATTGATGAGTGAACATAGACTGATTATTTTAATGTGAACTTAGAGTGCTAATTTAGATAGACTTGAACCTTACATTTTATTGTGCAAGTACAAATCTGACTTGAACTTTTATATTAGTTGTTAATATTTACAACTTAATTCTATTTTTGATTACTAATTTGAACTCCTATCAGAGGAACATTTGATTTTATTTTATTGAACTGTGAATTGTTGTGCCTTGTGTGTATTTTATTCCTGCAATTTCCTTTTGTGTGTTTGTTTAATATGGGTCGACACAAGTTTAAAAAGCGCTCTAGGAGTAGTTCAAGCTCTTCCTCGTCTGGAAGTGATAGGAAGAAAATGAGAAAAGATTTAAAACATAAAATGAGGCGTATAGAAGCTCTTGAGAGCTTGATCAGGGAGCTGAGGAAGTCAAGAAATTATTGTAGATCTCAATCTCCTTCGGCCAGATCACCAAACTCAGCCGTTGAAGTGGTACCAAAGGAACCTCCAAATGTTAGTGCTACTGTGCAGCCTATAGTACGCTATGTTGGTCGTAGTGATTTTATATCGGAGTTCAATCCACAAACCACATTAGTACCAGTAGAACATTGGATACGCAATTTAGAAAGTACGGCTAAAATGCATGGATGGGATGAACGGACATTAATTTGTAATTGTACTTCTAAGCTGGCTGGATACGCAAAGGGGTGGTATGAACAACAAGCATCATACGAAATAAGCTGGAATGAATGGAAGGAGAAATTGATACAGGCATTTCCGTTCACTAAAAATAAATTATGTCAAATTAGAGACCTAGTGAACCGAGTCAGACTCCCAAGCGAAGACCCAGTATCATTTTATTATAGTAAGTTAGGTTTAGGGATGTCATGTAAGCTGAGCGACGACATTATCACTGAGGCTGTTATTGGCACTCTGGGTGACAAACTATTGGAAGTAGGTGCAAAGTCAGCCGGATGTCATGACACAACTTCGCTACTGCGTTATTTGGCTAGCATTAACACTTCAAATGAGGAACTAGAAAAACCAATGTCTTCACAGAGGAAAGAAAGACATAGCCAAAATTTAAAATGTTATTCTTGTGGTAAACAAGGCCACAAGGCAAACAGATGCCGCATTAACAAAGAAAATAGAAAAATAAATGAAAATAAAGAATCAAAAAAGTGTTCATTTTGTGATCGGTCTGGCCATGTGGAATCTGAATGCTATAAGAAAAAGAATTTAAACAAGTATTGCTCTTTTTGTAAAATTAATGGACATACTCTTGAAGAGTGTAGGAAGCAATCAAAGAATGCACCACAAAACAGGTTGGTCCGAAAAGTTTGATTCATTTATTTGCTTGAGACATGTGTGTGTTGGATTATTAAAAAGGAGGGTTAAATATTTTAAACATAAAAGCAAATATTTGGAAAGCATTTGTTGTAATTTAAACCAGTTTTGGTTATAAGTTTAAGTTGTCATTGAAACTAAACCTTTTGTATGAAACATAAGGAATTTATCATTAATAATCTTTCTATTTACTACATTCTGAATATGTTTTTAAAATAAAATAAACTTTATGTAAAACTCAAAATCATTTAATGAAAAGCTATTTGCTGGTTCCAAAATAGTAGGTTCCAATGGAGAAGAGCCAGCAAGAAACTCCATGAACACTCTTTTAAACTTGATAAAATATTACAATTATTCGGTTACATTATTCAAACCACACAATGTAGGTACATAATACACAAAATATAGCCATAACCTAAAATATAATCATAATCTAAAATATAAACCACACAATGTACATAATACACAAAATATAGTCATAATAGCCATAATCTAATCTAAATTTATATTCAGAGGTAACATTATCACAATACACAAGAAGTTATACTTAACTTATAGAGCTCTGCACCGTTCAACGTCTCGATCAAAAGTGACTCAAGCCGGTCGGAGCATTCCTTTTTATAGACAATGACTAACAAGTTTGACCTACTTAATTTGAAACCAACGGACGACGACGTTGTTTACTGGTTTTAGTTTAAAATAATGATTTAACATTATACATATCGTTAAATACCAATATGAAATACATGGATAAACACATCTTTAAATTACAATATGAAATACATAGTTATACAATACTAATTACATCTGTATAAATCTGACACATCCATACTGACAAGTACTTCGCTCTCGAAGTACCATAACTATAATTTAATCACTATTCAATAACAATATTCTCATTATCATTAGGTTTGCTTAATATCAATAATCGTTTTACAATCATCATGCCATAGTCAATAATTAGACCTTACTGGGCAGATCAAACACCCGCAGACAGTGAATCTCAATCACCCGCAGCCAGTGAATGTCATACCACAGCTAAGGTTTCAATCCATCCATATATTAATTGTAACTACTCTAAATTGTAACCTATAAATAACAATGATATAATATCCAGCCAAATATTATAGCTAGGATAAGTTTTTATAAACGAGACACACATATATTTAAGGATTATTATTTGAAAATAATTTGAATAATCTATCACGGCCAGACTGACCTGTACTTCGCTCTCGGAGTACCCAACTAATTATAAATTTATTCTCAAGATGTCTCTGGCCTTGGCATATTAGTTCTATCACTTGCTGCACATGAATTTCAAACTAATATCAGGGCAGTGACCCAGCAATTCATAATAATAGCCTCTGGCCTTGACATACCAGTCCTATCACCTGCTGCACATGAATTTCAGACTGATATCAGGGCAGTGACCGACCAGCAGTTATAAATTTATTCTCATGATGTCTCTGGCCTTGGCATATTAGTTCTATCACTTGCTGCACATGAATTTCAAACTAATATCAGGGCAGTGATCCAGCAATTCATAATAATAGATATTCAGGTTCATATCTGATCAGAAGCCGACCAGCGGTAACTTCATTAAGTATATGTGTATTTTTCGTAACAAGAGTATATATGTATAGCATAATTTATTTTATCTTAATATACAAATCATAATCGGTTCATAGAAACATATGTATTCTTATATCTATTACTATTATATCCACATGCAAAAAAAAACAATCATAATATCTTATCACATTATAATCTATCACGGATCAAATTCACAAAGATTCTTCAAAAGGAATATTTTGTTCCAGCCATTTACCTAGCCAGGCTCGTAATTTTTGTTTTACTACAATAATGTTTTAATACAATAATGCCTTGACCTTCGAGAGTTTAACGATAATTGGGAAGGACTACAAATATTTCGTTTCTTTAAATCTAGTCTGCTGCAAAAATCTTTAGAATTTGTTTGCCACGGTACACAAACGCCGATATGCTAGTTCACGATCTACCATTTTGTCTACGTTCTCTCCGGACACATTAACTTCATTTAAATGGGCTTGGGTTGAAAGGATATTAGCATTACAGAACTGAATTATGTTAATCGATTGTTGTACCTTCCATGATGATAAAATAAATAATTGATCCGCTTGGCCAATCTGACGAGTTTCATTATGCAAAATTTTGAAAAGGCTATATTTGAAAATTTTTAGCACACAATTATTTTAGAACTAACTAGTACTGATTTCGTAGAAGCGTATACCATCAATGTTAGTCATGGGAATTCTAATAAAGTTACAGAATGTAAAGAAAAATAAAAATAAAAGGAAATAATTAAACCACGGGAGCGACAGATATACTGGACTAATTATGATTATTCATAAAAGAAACGTATGAATTACAAAATATAAATAAAATCTGTAGAATTATACTGTTGAAAAGTAAGGAATTGTAATTGTAACCAATTTCAAATTATAGTGATATCTGTACAAAATTCCACTTTTAAAACTTATAAAAATATTATCTTATGAAGGTAGGTACCTACTCAAATGAAAAATTACTTCCACCTACACAATGTAAAAAGCGAGTCGTAACTCGTATTTTTTTTTGAATTTATTCAACTATTACTTTTCTTTCTGTACCGATATTATCATATTTTATTGATTCAATAATCCAAAATTCATCAATAATAATGTAACTATAGTGTACGTAACGCAAAAGTTTAACTTACACATCAAGTACTTGTCGAAAATTGTCAAATAAAATATCAAATAAATAATGGTGACGAAGCAGTGATTTCGTGATTCTATTGGACTTTTGTGTTTATTGCTTTATCCGGACTCGGTTTTTTTTTCTACCATTTATGTCTACCTGGAGTGTTGAACCAGAACCTGGCTTTTCGCACTTGAATAACTGAACTTCTAGTCTATTAACAATATTTCGTTGCATCAATTCGTTTTAATTTTTTTTTATGTGATGTTATTGTAATTACTTTTTTTTATACATCGACATGCTATGTTTTATGTAAGAATGTGACAATTGGTTTATTAAATAGATTATTAGTTCTTTATTTGATGTAACCGTTAGAATAAGACGTATTTAGTGGTAGACAAAAAGAACTTTTTTTTTGTCGGTTCTGACGGTATTAAAAAAAAATGAAACTTGGAAATCTCAAAGTAACAATAATTCACTTTCTGAGCATTTGCCAAAAATATAACAGTACTAAAAAGAAATTTAGTAAGAGACAAAAATAGTGGTTAAGTGTAAATCTAAGACGTTTTTACGTTTACAAGTTTATAGGCGACCGGCTCGCTGACCGTGCGAAAACGGATTTTAGATTCCGAAGCCGCATAAATAGTATAGTTTCTAAATCATAAGAATGGTTTGATTCCGTTTGTAACGTTTTTTGACGATAATAAACTACCACTTTTGACACGTTTAGATGGTAAATTGAGACAAAAACAAAACGGGTAGATAATAATGGTTTACTAGATAAATGCTTTATAACAATTTTTCTACCGCACCTTGTTCGATTGTTGTTTTTTTTTGTGAAATTTTAATTAAGTTATCGAAAGTAACATGAACTATGCCTCACTTGCTAGGGAAGTTTATTTAATCATTTATCTTTGCCACGCTGGGCCTAATACCTTCCTGTAATAATATTCTTACAAATAATCATCATTTAAGATATTTATAGTAAACATTAAACAGCACAATGCCCTGCAAAGTTTTTTGGACTACTTTCTTTTTGGGGATTAGTATCAATGATATCGACCACTACATATAATCCGTACACTGTATTCATATAATTCGTAGGTAGTAATCAGCGTTTGTACACCGAAAATGGTAGAATAATAAAGACATAAATTTAAGACCTATTGTAATATTATTCTGACAATTTAAAACTATTATTACACACAAAACCCTTAAGGGCCTTACCGGCTTAAGCTGCCATCTCGACACTGGAGTTTCACACACCTCAAATCAGCACGAAGTGTCTCGATGCTATTACACCAACTTTTCGATCCGCAAACATTTTCATCCGCACCGAACAGCAGAGAAAGGATGTCAACATCCTTCTGCTGATGTTGTTGAGCAGCGTCTCGGGTAGCCATAAGAAGATTTCCAGTTGTCTCAGCATCCATCCTTAAACATAGAATTGTAAGTATTAGAATCGTAATATCGGGACTATGGGCAATCGCCACTTCTGATGTTGGATTATTAAAAAGGAAGGGTTGAATATTTTAAACATAAAAGCAAATATTTGGAAAGCATTTGTTGTAATTTAAACCAGTTTTGGTTATAAGTTTAAGTTGTCATTGAAACTAAACCTTTTGTATGAAACATAAGGAATTTATCATTAATAATCTTTCTATTTACTACATTCTGAATATGTTTTTAAAATAAAATAAACTTTATGTAAAACTCAAAATCATTTAATGAAAAGCTATTTGCTGGTTCCAAAATAGTAGGTTCCAATGGAGAAGAGCCAGCAAGAAACTCCATGAACACTCTTTTAAACTTGATAAAATATTACAATTATTCGGTTACATTATTCAAACCACACAATGTAGGTACATAATACACAAAATATAGCCATAACCTAAAATATAATCATAATCTAAAATATAAACCACACAATGTACATAATACACAAAATATAGTCATAATAGCCATAATCTAATCTAAATTTATATTCAGAGGTAACATTATCACAATACACAAGAAGTTATACTTAACTTATAGAGCTCTGCACCGTTCAACGTCTCGATCAAAAGTGACTCAAGCCGGTCGGAGCATTCCTTTTTATAGACAATGACTAACAAGTTTGACCTACTTAATTTGAAACCAACGGACGACGACGTTGTTTACTGGTTTTAGTTTAAAATAATGATTTAACATTATACATATCGTTAAATACCAATATGAAATACATGGATAAACACATCTTTAAATTACAATATGAAATACATAGTTATACAATACTAATTACATCTGTATAATTCTGACATGTGCAATACAAGGATCTTAAACAACGAAAGTAAGGTATCAACATGCTCTACCATATCAGGCATACAAATATATTTAAACAATACAAATTCATTGATACCAATATTGATATTGGTCATTTAAGATAAATTACGAATTATTAAAAATTATTACAATTATTACATTTTGTTACAAACAGTTATTATTAAAATTATGTCCCTAGTTAAGTATTATTCAACATTACAAATTTTGCGATCATTCATGAATTCATTAATATTGTAATAGCATTTTTGTGAAAGCATTAAACTGTTTGTTGTGATTCTTTAGACAGGAAATATTTTAAAGATGTAGGTACTGGTTAACGGGCACTACTGCAAAAGCATATTTAGATTTTGAAAGTTTGTGTAATACTATGACACAGAGTTTCTATGAGATGCATAATCTGGATATGACACCTAATGACTCAAATATTATTAAAGGCTATGGAGATGCAATGATCACACCAATAGGGTCAGTATTGGTATCGCTTATGATTGATGGTGTAGAAAAGAAGTGACTAAACAAAACCTGAGTGTCACAGAAAATGTTAACACTGGTAAACAGTTATCTAAAAAGGAAAGAGCTAGTTTAATCGATTTATTGAACAATTATGACCACTGTTTTTCTGGAAATGGCATGGAGTTGGGAAGCTGTAGTGTGTAAATGAGTATCAAACTGACGGAAGAAAAGATAATAAATTATAAACCCTACAGGATGTCATTTCATGAGAGGGATATTGTCAGAGATATTATAGGAGAACTATTAAAAGCCGAAAACATAGAAATCTCCAAATCACCTTATGCAAGGCTCCTACCAATGTTTACGAGCTTCGCCAGTTTCTTGGTCTTGTGAGTCATTTTCGTAAGCTCATTCAGGGATTCGCAACTATTGCACGACCACTAACAATGCTTACAAAGAAGACTGCTGGCATTATGGCATTGGGGGCCGGATCAGGAACATGCCACACAAAAGTAAAAAGATAAATTCACCGTAGACCCAGTTCTCGCCATTTATCACCCAGGCAGAGATACCCAAGTTTACACTGATGCATCAAAAGTAGGCCTTGGTGCTGTATTGCTTCAACGCCAATCTAAAGGAGAGATGAAGGTTGTGGCATATGCAAGCTGGCAGACAACAGCTACTTAGGAAAAATATCACAGTTTCAAGTGAGAGGCTTTGGCTGTTGTGGTTGCCATTCTCATCGGTTTAGAGTAAATCTGCCAGGCGTTAAGTTTTGTATTGTAACTGATTGTTCTGCCTTACGCCAGGCTTCGCTGTAAATTGCCGATTAGTGAACGGTGATTATAAGCCAGCATTACCCAGAAGTGCAAGGTTTCACATTCTCAAAATATAATATATCATGATGAACATGGACATCTAGGTTCAGACAAATGTTTGGAAGCTCTTCAAGCAAAATAATGGTTTCCTAAGTTGAGGAATGGTGTTGGCAAATATGTGGCCAGTTGCATTGGGTGCCAGTTCACGAAGAAGCCGACAGGAAAGAAACCTGGTTTACTACATCCAATCCCAAGATTAGCAGTTCCGTTCCACACTCTGCATGTGGATCACTAGGGTCCATTCTGCAAGAGCAATGGTAAATCTTATGTCTTTGCAATTATAGGTAGTGTCACCAAAATTGTGTGACTGGAAGCAGTAGCTAGTGCCAATGCAAAAGGTGCGGTAGCGTCATTGAATAGGTTTAGCAGCGTCTTTGGTTACCCCGTAAGAATAATTAGTGATAGGGGAACCGCATTTACATGCCGAGAATTCGAGGAATATTGTAAAAATAATGCATAAAACATATACTCAATGCTGTGGCTTGGCCTAAAGCAAATGGCCAAGTATAGAGGTTAAATCGTACAATTTTAAATTCGCTCACCGCACACATGGGTGAGGAGCAGAAAGGTTGGGATGCGTACTTGTCCAAGGTGCAGTTAGGGCTCAATTCGATAGTAAGTGCAGGGACGAATGAATCTCCTCTGGAGTTGCTTTGCTCTTTGAGACCCCGATTAGCGAAGGATGTAGTAGGATGGGGGTCCTAGTTGATGAAAGCTCATAAGATGAAGACCCGGCATGATCGCACCCGACGTATGGGACCGGCCGTTAAAGTTGGCCAGTTAGTAAAGGTGGAGCGAAATATCTTGGGTCCTGGTATTTCAAGTAAGAAGTTAGTTCCCAAGTATGCGGGACCCTATAAGATAACAGCTATTTTACCCAACGACCGTTATGAAGTGACATCAGTAATAAAAGGGAGGCGAGCTTACAAAAATATTATTGCTCGAGATAAAATTAAAATATGGCACCCTAGATGCGAAAGCTCCTCATCAGCTGAGGAATAAAAGTTAATGTTTATTCAATTTGATTCAATAATAATAAAAAAAATAAAAAAATTAAAGTCGTTATTCTGCGCTTGCTTACAAAGTAACACTTGCCTTCGGGGCCTACATAGTGGTTATTCAGCACTTGCTTACAAAGCAAAATAACACTTGCCTACGGGGCCTACATAGTGGTTATTCAGCGCTTGCTTACAAAGTAACACTTGCCTTCGGGGCCTACATAGTGGTTATTCAGCACTTGCTTACAAAGTAACACTTGCCTTCGGGGCCTACATAGTGGTTATTCAGCGCTTGCTAACAAAGTCAATAACACTTGCCTTCGGGGCCTACATAGTGGTTATTCAGCACTTGCTTACAAAGCAAAATAACACTTGCCTACGGGGCCTACATAGTGGTTATTCAGCGCTTGCTTACAAAGTAACACTTGCCTTCGGGGCCTACATAGTGGTTATTCAGCACTTGCTTACAAAGTAACACTTGCCTTCGGGGCCTACATAGTGGTTATTCAGCGCTTGCTAACAAAGTCAATAACACTTGCCTTCGGGGCCTACATAGTGGTTATTCAGCGCTTGCTTACAAAGTAACACTTGCCTTCGGGGCCTACATAGTGGTTATTCAGCGCTTGCTTACAAAGTAACACTTGCCTTCGGGGCCTACATAGTGGTTATTCAGCACTTGCTTACAAAGTAACACTTGCCTTCGGGGCCTACATAGTGGTTATTCAGCGCTTGCTAACAAAGTCAATAACACTTGCCTTCGGGGCCTACATAGTGGTTATTCAGCGCTTGCTTACAAAGTAACACTTGCCTTCGGGGCCTACATAGTGGTTATTCAGCGCTTGCTAACAAAGTCAATAACACTTGCCTTCGGGGCCTACATAGTGGTTATTCAGCGCTAGCTTACAAAGTAACACTTGCCTTCGGGGCCTACATAGTGGTTATTCAGCGCTTGCTAACAAAGTCAATAACACTTGCCTTCGGGGCCTACATAGTGGTTATTCAGCGCTTGCTTACAAAGTAACACTTGCCTTCGGGGCCTACATAGTGGTTTTTCAGCGCTTGCTTACAAAGTAACACTTGCCTTCGGGGCCTACATTGTGGTTATTCAACGCTTGCTAACTAAGTCAATAACACTTGCCTTTGGGGCCTACATGGTGTTTGTTAAGTGTTGACTTTCGGAGTCTCATAACACTTAAATCCTTATCCACACTTGCCTACGGGGCCTACAGAGTGTGTACCCACCTCGAAAATGGTGTTTAATTACAAATAACGACACTTGCCTACGGGGCCTACACAGTGACTCATATAGTACCTGCTTACGGAGCCTTGTACTACTATTTTCTCGTCAATTCTCACACTTGCTTCTGGAGCCTTCAAGGTGAGAAAATTTCTTCAGTCGATGAAGGTGTATGGCAGTAAGAAGACCACCAACCTCGAGCCTGAGTACGAGAGGTCTTCCACATCGCGTCGTCCATTATCTCCTTCGGGGACCGAAGGACTTCAGGAAGGCCGAACTGTTACACTGAGAATATCAGTCGGAAATTGGACATCACTACTTACCGGCAAAATGGGGCACAACCCTATTTTTTTGCACTTTGACATTAGCTTCTCGCGGGAATCATTCCTCTTTTGTTCTTATAAGTTTGCAATTTGAATAAAACTTTATTTCTTTAACAATTTGTGTTTAACAAAAAGAATAATATTTCTTTATTCATTACTCATTATTCAGATTGTTTTTATTTTATTCCATTTACAAAATAAGCAGATCACGTCAAATGTCTGAAGGCCACACAAATATTAATATCTTGCTTAGTAATAACTTAGTTTCGACGAAAATAACATGAGCACTAAGTGTGTTTGACTGGGTATTGGGTGATAGGTTTTGTAAGGATTTTTTTCCGTTTTCTAGGCTTAAGTTATTCATTGGAAAACAGTGCTCGGTAACAATTTCTTCTGTCTTCGTAAGTTGGTAAATAAATAAATATTTCGTGACAACTCACACACACATCCCAAATCAGCACCAGACATCTATATTGATACTTACATAATTTAGAAATGCATACAAGCAATAGATAATTACACTCAGACACAGAGCCAACAATCAGTATCATCATATAATAATTCCCCGTTTTTTCATGGTCCTACTTATTTGTCCTATTAGTAGGACCACGAGGTAGACCTACTTCTGTTTGTCCTATTACGTGAAGAATCAAAAAATTACCTCCATAATTTGAACTTGATCAAAATCGGAAAACTCAACTTTTGCCCGTGACTACCACGTGTCGGTCGAAAAATATCATTAAGTCATTTCTCAGGCTATGGAAACTCTTTCCACCAAATTTCATTTTAATTGGTTAAGTAGTTAAAGGCTGAGACCGTAATAGACGGACAGACAGGGTTACTTTCGCATTTCGAAAATGAACAGTCATATTTTTGGTGAGGTTTTGATACAGTTTTTCACCGTTGCTATATTCTTATTCAATACTAGCTGTCCCCTGCGGTTTCACCCGCATTTTTCGTTACTGCTTCGCTCCCGTGGGTCGTAGCGTGATGGTATATAGCTTATAGCATTCCTCGATAAATGGGCTATCTAACACTGAAAGAATTTTTCAAATCGGATCAGTATTTCCAGAGATTACCCCCTACATACAAACTTACAAACCTACAAACTTACAAATTTTACCTCTTTATAATATTAATATAGATTAATATAGATAAATCTGTGAACTCACAGCCAAAAAATTAAAACTATCATTTAAACAGCTCCATTGGCTTAATCAGATAAGGGAAACCCAAAAATTTGGAACGTTACACCCAATCCGAAGTACCAAACGATTTTTATCCGTAACGACTTTCGATTCATTTAGTCGCAAAATTGACTTGGCACGCCCTCTCGACTTTACTTTATTATTTACCCTTTTTTATTTAGCCCACTTGGGCATTACGTCGTTACTAAGTTAATTTTACGCCCAAATTGGCACATTTTGTTTTGTGGCAGTGCGTGAATTTTGCGTTTTTGTACGCAAATCTTTTTCGGTGGTTCAAAAGTTTTAAACATTATTTTTTTAAATACGACCCCCGAGTTGGTTTCTCGCTTATTTATTTTGTAGGTACAGCCTTGTCTGAAATTTCGGTTTTAATTATGAATGGAGATTTTTTTGTTTGCCTCCCTGTGCGGTCGGGGTTTAAAATGTTGAATCAACTTCTGTGACTTTTTCTTTAGGAGGTAATGGTGGAGTGGCAAATTTTATGTATGATAGGTTACAATTTTTTCACTGTATCTATCGGGAGCAGTGGTGTGCTTTTCATATAAGCCTAAAGGCCTGGTTTGTACTAACAAATTATAATACAGACTATCAGTGAGACTATCAGTACTCGAAGTTGAACGTTGCCCCATACTAAGAATATCTCCTGAATCGTGGGGAATTAACAAAGATACAAACTTATAATCACAAACGACCAGACCCGGAAGTATTTGTCCTGTGAATCGATTCTACTTTACATAGTGCACCAGCCATAGTGTACAACCAATGCGCCAACCAAGCCGGTCTACTCTATTACTGTACAACTCAACACAGGAAACAACTCAAACATAATTAAATAAAATGTAAATTGATATTTATTTTGTCAACTGGTTAATTATAATAATTTTACACATCACTATTGTTTCTTAATCATCTTAATCAACTGTTTTGAGAAAAAAATTCAACTTCACCGACACAACCCTCACAAATACATAAACTGCCAAACAGAACAGACAGACAGAAAAGTGCCGTAACTAATTAATACAATTACAGTACTGTTGTAACCCGATAAAATAATCTGAGAGAGACGACGTGTGCCGGCAATTTGTCAATTACGACAAACGACAATCCCTAGAGAAGCGGAGAGCGCACGCCCCGGGCAGCCATTGTTTCAGAATCGCTGTGGATATTCGATGAAAAAAATTGTAAAGGATACTGTTTTTAGGCATGGGAATTTGAGGTGTTTTTAAACCGCAGGCGTAAAGTGTGGTGTTAAGTTTGACTGCTGTGTGTGTATCTGTAGCGCCGAAGCTTTTAAATAGGTGGACCAATTTGAATGCTGTTTTTTTTTGGGTTACGTACGTCCAAAGGTAAAAACGGAACCCTTATAGAATCACTTTGTCGTCCGTCCGTCTGTCAAGACCCCTTTTCTCAGAAACGCGCCGAGATATCAAGCTGAAATTAATATCACATACTCAGGTCTGCTATCTGCTATCCTTATACACATCCTCACACACACCCTCACATACACCTACCACTCAAAACCATTATTACCTTTTTGTTTTATTATTTTCTCTCTTTATTACGTTCTCCGCTATCAATAATCTTTTGCCCTGGATTAGCTTACTTTGTTTTGTAACTTTTTAATTTCTTTGTTATCGTGGTCCTATTCAGGTAATTGTAATTGTATTGGCCTATTCGTATAATATAATTTCGAAGGTGCACTGACTTCTAAGATACAGGTATTTTCCTAGTTTAGAAGTCAGGGTCTTTATGCTCTGGCCCACATAGCCATGATCCTAAAATTGTAACATTTGTGAAATTTTTGGTAACAATAAAGATTTATTATTATTATTCCGTTTATTCATTTATATTGCATAAAAAATACATTTTTAAATATTAATTTATAAAAAAAAAACATTTAAAAATATAAAATTTAGTAGCCCACCGGTATCAATATTATTATTATTATTATTATCTGTTAAACCAGTGAAAATCTAATTCTAAATCAAACCCTATTAAAAAAGATACTATAATTACTACTATATAGCTAACTAGCTGTTCCTCGCGGTTTCACCCACGTTACATTAAGTTTTTGGTTACTGCTTCGCTCCCGTGGGATTTAGCGTGATATTTTTTACTTGTTGAAAATTTAGCTTTCGAATGGTGAAAGAATTTTTAAAATCGGTCAAGAAGTTTTTGAGTCATTACAATCAAAGAAACAAACATACAAAGTTTTCCTCTTTATAATATTAGTATTTTTTCTTTTTTTTTTCAAATCGGAACCAAACAAACTTTTTAGCTATATAATATTAGTATAGACTATGATTTCCAGTTTCTTTCACCGTTGTCTGTGATATCCAAGCTCAATTTTAGAAAGAACATAATATGAAAACAATCAACAAGCAATTTAAAATCGTGCTTCCAAACAGCGATAACTTCACTATTTTTAATCAAAATATTCCGCCTGACTCGACAGTTTTCAAACTCAGCGTTCACATATAAAATATCTTCACGTAACCTTTGTCCGTTTTATCGAATTCATACAAATTTCATGCTTTTACGGATATGAAAGAAAAATCCAGTTGGATATTCTATTTCACAATTTCTAAAAAGTGAGGAAAGTCAGAGGTAATAGTGGTGGCAGAGGAAATGTTGTCTTTAAATTACTAGCTGTCCCCCGCGGTTTCACCCGCGTTACGTTATGTTTTTGATTACTAGGTCCTGTGGGTCAAAGCGTGATGTTATGTAGCCTATATCATATTCTGATGTATAAGACCTACTAGCTTCTGCCCGCGGCTTCGCTCGCGTTAGAAAGAGACAAAAAGTAGCCTATTCTCCATCCCTTCAACTATCTCCATTTAAAAAATCACGTCGATCCGTCGCTCTGTTTTGCCGTGAAAGAAAGACAAACATACAGACAGACAGACACACTTTCCCATTTATAATATTAGTATTTATTAGTATTAGCATTTCTGTAAAGTTTCATCAAAATCCATTTAGAAGTTTATGCGTGTATGTACCAAAAAACTTTGGCTTCGCATATACAAATTTAAAAATCCACTAGCTTACAAATCTTTGAACATTCCGGCCTTTTTGTACTATAAGACTAGGATGAGAGGACTAGGTCATAATTATCAAACTTGATAACCAATAAA
Organism: Athetis lepigone; assembly: GCA_033675125.1. NCBI lineage: Eukaryota > Metazoa > Arthropoda > Insecta > Lepidoptera > Noctuidae > Athetis > Athetis lepigone. The sequence continues at coordinate 22,189,116 of CM066227.1, forward strand.
ATTAATCAGACTAACAGCTAAGGAGCGTGACGTACACACTTTTATCAAATATCATTATTAGCGTCACGAAATATCAACAGACAAAATAACTTTAAAGCGTCACTACAGATCAATAACCTCTACCTCACAGCATTAATTACGAGACCCCTAGAAATTAATTACTATGATAATTACGGATGTTTGTACCGCTTCCGATTCGGTTTTGCTACTTCCACTGCGAATTTAATCGGCTATTGTTTTCATTGTTTCATAGTTGGCTTAACTGCTTTCGTTACTATTCCTATTATGTAGTGTGGATGTTCGATACTTGTTCACGTAAAAACTATTTTTCGGATTTTGTTGAAAGTTTAGGGAAATGTAGGTTATAAATATCAAAATAAAAAATAGGTATTATAACGTTACACTATGGTCCACAGGAGCAGAGCAGTCACAAAAATTATGCAAATGAAACCGCAGAAAATATGTAAGTACCAGTTTTAGAACTAACAAACTTACTTTCACAATCCATACTAATATTATAAATGGGAAAGTGTGTCTGTCTGTCTGTATGTTTGTCTTTCTTTCACGGCAAAACGGAGGGACGAATTGACGTGATTTTTTAAGTGGAGATAGTTGAAGGGATGGAGAGTAACATAGGCTACTTTTTGTCTCTTTTTAACGCGAGCGAAGCCGTGGGCAAAAGCTAGTTATTAATAAGCTTAGGCTTAGAGGCCAATATAAATACGTAACCTAACGTACTTTTGGTTAACTAATCTCTCCGTCTCTTTCTTGTCATCATAGATTTACAGTCGTGCGACGGTGACAGCTAGTCGATGCACTCGGTTAAAAGTTTATATTTATCTTGACCTTATGATGCGACTTAGTTGCGGAATGTTTATATTAGTTACCGTGAACCTGGAACATAAAGGGCAATCGAAGGAACATGAGTGAATTTTAGTCAGTAAAGTCCGCCGCACCTAGAACGGGAGACGTCATTTGATGATTTCCAACTCCCTAAAAAAAATGGTGCGGCTTAATTTTGCGTATTTGGCAAAATATTTGGGTAAAACAAACTATAGTCTAGATATTTTAAAATAAGATTCATATTTGCGTGATTGATGCAACGTGCAAATATTTTGCCAAATACGTCAAGTGACAATTTTATTCGTAGCGCTACTTGAAGAAAAAGATAATAGTATCATTCACAAAAATAAAGGTTAGTGTGTAAAAAAATTAAATAAAGAACGGGAATTCACTATGGAAAAGCTAGTGAGAATTCACTATAAAAAAATTTCAATTGCTTATAAAATACACTACGTAAACTTTCATTTGAATTCAGAGCAGCTCTTCAAAAAAAACACAAATACCAGAAAATCTGATTTATATTTTCCTCTTTGCTGGACGTCTATCGAGGTATAACCTATAAATATTAGATTTTCTTATTGAGGTCAATCGGCTGGCTTATTATTTTTTCATCAAACAGAGGAAAGAGTGAGATTCAAGACCAAACCGCGAATCAAGACCGTTTTACTATCATTTCTCTAGAGAACAGGCATAACTAAAAAACTTTTTGACTTAATCCGTGCTAATATTATAAAGGCTTGTGTTTAAACACCGCCCAAAAAAGTACCTATTTTACTACCAAAAAAGTTCTAAACGGTTACCAAAATGGATAAATGGTCACCAAATAAATTTTCTTAAAATATTATGAACCAAATCCAATTTGGTTTTTATATGAATTTGACTGAAAACTGAAACTTTATATGAATCACTAGGAGATCTGTGTGGTCACAGTTCTAACCTAACCTAACCTAGCAAAATTTGGTGACGATTAATCCATTTTGATAGCCAAAAAGTTTTTTTTGTTGATCATTTAAATTATATCCTATTATAAATGCGAAAGTAACTCTGTCTGTCTGTCTGTCTTTTCTCCACGCCTAAACCACTGAACAGATTTGAATTAAATTTGGTACAGATATAGACTGGGACCCGAGAAAGGACATAGGATAGTTTTCATATCTAGGCAAAATCTAGTAAATTATAAATTAACTAGCTTTCGTCCTCGGCTTCGCACACGTTAATGTCTATACTTTCATTCCCTATTTCATCCCCGAAATTTCCTACTTACACTTTACAAAAAACACACACGAAGTTTCATATCTCTAGGACCAGCAGTTTGGACAGTTATTTAGACAGATATTTCAACACAGTCAATCCGTCAGTCAGTTTATACATAGAAAGTAAGAAGATGTTAAACATCTTAATACAGTAAACAAAGATAAAATTACTTTCCCCCAAAATTTTATCTTATATTGAAGAAAATGTTCACGGAATATCTTAGGCATACTACGCTTTGACTGGCAAATAATAGGAGTTATTAAGCAAAATATACTGGCCAGATGAAGTTGAAGTGGAGCTTAAAGCAATTTTCCGGTATTAAACGATTATAAATTCAGACTTAACATTGTGGAACGTTAACTGCGAGAGAAAGAGACAGCACGATTTATTACACAGGCAGCGGTCCGATCCATAGCTAGGAACACCTACGTACCCACATGCTGAATGCAAATGCCATTCACTTAGTAAAGAGTAATAGCTCAGATAAGTAGCCCCTGACTTAGCACATTTACCGCCTTGATAATACCTCGAACCGATGTTTCTGTAACATCCATTTTACTCAGACCCGCATCACTCTCCCTGCTCTTTGATTCTAAGTCCGGTTAAAGGGAGAGCGAGGTCTTGTTAAATTGGCAGTGTCCGAAGAGATGGTTAGGAATTATGGCGAGCATTTGTCAAAGTCCTGCTTGCAGATTGTAACGAATAGTGTGTAAGTATGTTTCAATGGAAGTACTGGGTGCTGAATGATAGTAGTGTTCGCTGTGAAATATAATGTGGGTTTTTAAAATCGATCTTGTTGTCTACCCTGTTTCGTCCTTCGCAAGTTTTTGAAAATTTTTGTTTTAGCGAGTTCTCTTTAGTCAAACAGAGTCAAACTTATAATAAATGTTTTATGTTTATGTCGTAGTAGGTAGTTAATTTAAGGTACTGTCTACAAATTTATAGAAAAATTAATGTATTTATTTGAATTTATTGAGACTCTCAAAATAGCTGTAGCGCTTTTAATGTTTTTAGATAATCTTCAGATTAACTCACCGCGTGATTTAGTAAAGTTTAGCAGCGACCAGATTTACAAATACTGATTACGATGATAATACATAAAATAAAAATTCCACAATTAGCTTTTCCAAGCTGATGGAGACAAACACGCCTATATTATTTAACCGTATTAAACACTAAGCGCCGTACAAACTGCCAAGGTCAGCGCACGCAGTTCAGACAACTAATTAAAAGTTTAAGTTGACGAGTAATAGCTTTTGTTTTTCCGCTTATGAATTCGTAACTCATAATAACAACACATAATTAGCTGGAGAGTTGCTGGAATAGGGTACAGAGTTAAACAACTCTTGAATTTTAAAATGCGTTTTGGAAGTACGCATCTTGGGAGTTGCCTGTATGATAAAATTAATGATTTGGTGAAAAATGCGGTGTTTATAAAATAAAAGTGTAAGGGTTTGTTGGGGTAACTTTGCCAAATTGGGTATCATTGCCTTCTTGGCCCAAAGGGATAGGCAGTTCGTGTAATGGATATTGCAAACGTTGATACTTTTTAAAGTCAGACACACATTGAAATGGTATAAATGTGAGTGCCTTTGAATTTGTTAGCAGTTAAGTTGGCATTTATTTGTCCGACATATATTTTCTGTATACGAGGCGGGATTTTTTAAAGCTGTCTGTTGGAAATGTACTCTAAAACTGAAGATGGTTTTACTCAAAGGAATTGTTCCTTTATTTTGTAAAATATTTTTTGTAGAATTTTTATCATCAACCGACCAACACTATTAAGGTTGACACTATGTCAACCGTACTAGTATTGCATGATTGGTGCAGTGGTTGAAAGCTAGGCTGTATCGGTTCACGTATGAAAAAAAAAATTATGACCTACAGGATTTTGTTCCGAGTTTGGTTGCGTGTGCATGTTATAATCTGTACTCGTATACATGAAAGTCGTGTCAGTTACTCATTTTATTGCTCAAGAACGGCAGAACCGATTTGGCTGAAAATTGGTGGGGAGGTAGCTTAGGACCAAGGGACGGACATAGAATACTTTTATCTTTTTTTTTTATTAACCAAAAATCTGATATAAGGCGGTCGAAACCGCGGGGGACAGCTAGCCTGTTAACAAATCTGCTTACTACAGACATTCTTAGTAATAATACCAGCCTATTACCGTCCTATTGGAAGGCAAAGGACTCTTCTCATACAGAGAAGGCACAAGCATTGATCACCACGCTTGCAAGGCGGAATGGCGATTTCGGACTAATATTCACTACAAGTCCAGGTTTTTTACGATTTTTTTCTTCACCAATGTCTGTGATGTCCAACATAAACTTTAGAAAGTACATATTTGAATTGAAAATTCATATTGACCGGATTGGAATACACAACTTCTTGCATCAAGACATTCTTAGTAAGGAGCTACGTTTTTTAATCTCACTAACAAATTTACATGGTAAATTAGAAAGGAAAACCATGAAAACTAAACATTTCCAAATTATGATATCTTCAATGGTATATAACGAGTAAACTAACTAATTAGAACTACTCGAAATGAGTTAAATTTTGATTGATACACTATTCTGTTAATGAAATTATTTTGAGTCACTTTTAACTTGTTGTTGTGAATACTGAACATTGTAGTTAACAGTTGTGTAGGAATTTTAATATTTATATTATAGTTTTAAAATGTGCCGAGATTCCAGGATGGAGGTGGAGGAAGAAAAAAATACTTTAAGGATTTGACAAAGGTCTTTGTCTAGTTGTGGAACATTAACGGCTACTCAGAAACTCTAGATAGCCTAAAATATTGTGTGCTTTTTTCAATAAAAATTTGTTAGTAACAGTTTTGAAGTTCATGGCGTGACTTTCCCATATTGATATCTCTTCAATCGTGGCAGAGTGCCACACTGCCAGAATGTGTATTTATAGCGAGGAAAATGGCTATACATACGCACAAACTGCCAGATTGTTATATATCTTACCAAGAGAGACCACCACCTAGAGATCACCATCTTGCATGTTGAGCTTGAAAATTCAAACGTAAATAGGCCGAAAAATATAACGATATGATACGCTAAGAAAAAACAGCATGACGTGTTATCTAAGAGCTAAGTACTACTGACTCACTACTTTGTCAACACAAACTATAAAGCCGACTAACTTGGAATTAGACACGCTTGATTGTTTAGCTCTTGGAGTAGGCTACTCACTAAATTACTTATTTTGGAAAATCTACGACGGTTGTTTATGGTCGCAATCACAAAAAGTAAAAAAAAACACATTTTTATAGAAAATCCAACTAATAAGTAGAAAATATATTATTTATGTTAAGTTTAATATAAATCTGATTATTTCAAAGTAGAGAAAAATCGAGCTCAAAGGAGTCAGTTACATACAAACAAACAAACATAAATATGAAACTAATAAAAGCGTGGTGAAAATACCAGCCAAAAACTGTCCAACTGCAAGGCAAAGGCCTCTTCTCATACAGAGAAGGCACGAGCATTAATCACCATGCTTGCTCAAGGCGGATTGACATTTATTACTTCTATTATGCTTTTATCCGCGACCAACCTCTGCTCTGGCCAAAAGTAAATGTCATTAATGTCAGGTGGCGTATAACTGCCACGCGAAATTGACCCTTATGATCACTATCATATTGTTTAATCTGTGATATGGTTATGGTTCACTCAAATGGCCTGGACGACAATCTATATCACCAGGCAGATAAAGAGCAAGATATTTGTGTAATTTGGTTATTCTGGACCCTGACAATTTCACGCGTTATAAACAGACTTTCTATCTCCGAGATCCAATCTATTTCTATACTAAATGTCACGAAGATTTTATACGAACGATACGAACGAACTAAACCACTGTAGTTGTAAATGCTATAATAATAATACCAGCCTATAACCGTCCCACTGCAGGGCAAAGGCCCCTTCTCATACAGAGAAGGCACGAGCATTGATCACCACGCTTGCTCAAGGCGGGTTGGCGATTTCGAACTTGTATTAACTACAAGTCCAGGTTTACTCACGATGTTTTCCTTCACCGATGTCTGTGATGTCTAAGATAAACTTTAGAAAGTACATATGAATTGAAACAGTCACATTGGTACTTGCCCGGATTCTAACCCGCAACCTCTTGCATGAGAGGCGGGCGCCTTAACCACTAGGCCATCACGACACTAGCTTTTGCCCGCGACTTCGTCTGCATTGAATAATAGTTCCCGTTTCCGGGGCATTTCCGAGGTGAAAAGTATCCTTTGTCCTCTCCCGGGTCCCAGCTAGACTATATCTGTACCAAATTGTATTCAAATCGGTTCAGTGCTTTAGGCGTGAAGAAGAGACAGACAGACAGACAAACAGACAGACAGAGTTACTTTCGCATTTAAAATATTAGTACGGATTTACACTAATTTAGTACTGACATGATCTACACTATTATTATAAAGATAAAGTGTTTGTTTTTTGGTTGGTCTCAGAAACTACTAGTCCGATTGAAAAAAAATGTTCTAGTTGCATAGCTCGCATTTATCGAGAAAGGTTATGTGCACGATTTGACTTAGTACACAAACGTAGGTTTACCGCGTTAAACAGCTGGTAATAATACAATTTTGGTCCAATTGTCATAGTATTTGGAAAAACTAAACACGAGACAAAACCGGCCAAGCCACATCATCGGGTAAAAATACGTTTTCCTGTAGTCTATAAGTTAAGACTATATATGGTATACTAGCTTCTGCCCGCGGCTTCGCTCGCGTTAGGATGAGACAAAAAGTAGCCGGTATCAGGACACATGCGCGAAAGACATTTGCGCGAAAGACACTTGCGCGCGGCCGTTTGGGCGAACGGACACATGCGCGAATGGACGTTTGCGCCCATAGACATTTCCGCGAATGGACACTTGCGCGACTAGACGTTTCCGCGCCAAACCACTTGCGCGAAGCCCTTTGCGCGACGGACACTTGCGCGCCAGATAGTTTCGCGAGAGACGTTTGCGCCCAAACACTTCCGCGACTAGACACTTGCGCGAACTTTTTTCCAAAGGACATTGGGCAAATTTAAAAATATTATTAAGGGGTACCAATATTTTTTTATATTTACTTAGTTTTTATTATATGGCGTCCACATACCTACCGTGGGTGGTAAGTCGTTTTCAAAAGCAAGATGGCGGCCATGATATTTTTCACAAAATACGTCATGGGTGTCAATTTCAAGGTTTTTTAGGGTGCTAAGGTCGAAAATGAGGTCCATTTGAGAATCCAAGATGGCGGTCGTGACCTTTTACACAATATGCATCATGGGTGTCGTTTTCATGGTTTTTTGGGGCGCTAAGGTCGAAAATGAGGTCGATTTGAGAATCCAAGATGGCGGTCGTGACCTTTTACACAATATGCGTCATGGGTGTCGTTTTCATGGTTTTTTGGGGTGCTAAGGTCGAAAACGAGGTCGATTTGAGAATCCAAGATGGCGGTCGTGACCTTTTACACAATATGCGTCATGGGTGTCGTTTTCATGGTTTTTTGGGGTGCTAAGGTCAATAATGAGGTCAATTTCAGAATCCAAGATGGCGGCCTTGACCTTTCTCACAATATGCATCATGGGTGTCGTTTTCATGGTTTTTTGGGGTGCTAAGGTCGAAAATGAGGTCAATTTGAGAATCCAAGATGGCGGCCGTGACCTTTCTCACAATATGCGTCATGGGTGTCGTTTTCATGGTTTTTTGGGGTGCTAAGGTCGAAAATTAGGTCAATTTGAGAATCCAAGATGGCGGCCGTGACCTTTCTCACAATATGCATCATGGGTGTCGTTTTCATGGTTTTTTGGGGTGCTAAGGTCGAAAATGAGGTCGATTTGAGAATCCAAGATGGCGGCCGTGACCTTTCTTACAATATGCATCATGGGTGTCGTTTTCATGGTTTTTTGGGGTGCTTAGGTCGAAAATGAGGTCGATTTGAGAATCCAAGATGGCAGTCGTGACCTTTTACACAATATGCGTCATGGGTGTCATTTTCATGGTTTTTTGGGGTGCTAAGGTCGAAAATGAGGTCGATTTGATAATCCAAGATGGTGACCGTGACCTTGAAAACGACAAAAAACCATGAAAACGACACCCATGACGCATATTGTGAGAAAGGTCACGGCCGCCATCTTGGATTCTCAAATCGACCTCATTATTGACCTTAGCACCCCAAAAAACCATGAAAACGACACCCACGAAGCATATTGTGAGAAAGGTCACGGCTGCCATCTTGGATTCTCAAATCGACGTCATTTTCGACCTTAGCACCCCAAAAAACCATGAAAACGACACCCATGATGCATATTGTGAGAAAGGTCACGGCCGCCATCTTGGATTCTCAAATCGACCTAATTTTCGACCTTAGCACCCCAAAAAACCATGAAAACGACACACATGATGCATATTGTGAGAAAGGTCACGGCCGCCATCTTTGATTCTCAAATCGACCTCATTTTCGACCTTAGCACCCCAAAAAACCACGAAAACGACACCCATGATGCATATTGTGAGAAAGGTCACGGCAGCCATCTTGGTTTCTCAAATCGACCTCATTTTCGACCTTAGCACCCCAAAAAACCATGAAAACGACACCCATGACGCATATTGTGAGAAAGGTCACGGCCGCCATCTTGGATTCTCAAATCGACCTCATTTTCGACCTTAGCACCCCAAAAAACCATGAAAACGACACCCATGACGCATATTGTGAAAAAGGTCACGGCCGCCACCTTGGATTCTCAATTCGACCTCATTTTTGACCTAAGCACCCCAAAAAACCATGAAAACGACACCCATGACGCATATTGTGAGAAAGGTCACGGCCGCCATCTTGGATTCTCAAATCGACCTCATTTTCGACCTTAGGACCCCAAAAAACCATGAAAACGACACCCATGACGCATATTGTGAGAAAGGTCACGGCCGCCATCTTGGATTCTCAAATCGACCTCATTTTCGACCTTAGCACCCCAAAAAACCACGGAAACGACACCCATGATGCATATTGTGAGAAAGATCACGGCCGCCATCTTGGATTCTCAAATCGACCTCATTTTCGACCTTAGCACCCCAAAAAACCATGAAAACGACACCCATGACGCATATTGTGAGAAAGGTCACGGCCGCCATCTTGGATTCTCAAATCGACCTCATTTTCGACCTTAGCACCCCAAAAAACCATGAAAACGACACCCATGACGCATATTGTAAAAAAGGTCACGGCCGCCATCTTGGATTCTCAAATCGACGTCATTTTCGACCTTAGCACCCCAAAAAACCATGAAAACGACACCCATGATGCATATTGTGAGAAAGGTCACGGCCGCCATCTTGGATTCTCAAATCGACCTAATTTTCGACCTTAGCACCCCAAAAAACCATGAAAACGACAACCTTGATGCATATTGTGAGAAAGGTCACGGCCGCCATCTTGGATTCTCAAACCGACCTCATTTTCGACCTTAGCACCCCAAAAAACCATGAAAACGACACCCATGACGCATATTGTGAGAAAGGTCACGGCCGCCATCTTGGATTCTCAAATCGACCTCATTTTCGACCTTAGCACCCCAAAAAACCATGAAAACGACACCCATGACGCATATTGTGAAAAAGGTCACGGCCGCCACCTTGGATTCTCAATTCGACCTCATTTTTGACCTTAGCACCCCAAAAAACCATGAAAACGACACCCATGACGCATATTGTGAGAAAGGTCACGGCCGCCATCTTGGATTCTCAAATCGACCTCATTTTCGACCTTAGCACCCCAAAAAACCATGAAAACGACACCCATGACGCATATTGTAAAAAAGGTCACGGCCGCCATCTTGGATTCTCAAATCGACCTCATTTTCGACCTTAGCACCCCAAAAAACCATGAAAACGACACCCATGATGCATATTTTCAGAAAGGTCACGGCCGCCATCTTGGATTCTCAAATCGACCTCATTTTCGACCTTAGCACCCTAAAAAACCTTGGAATTGACACCCATGACGTATTTTGTGAAAAATATCATGGCCGCCATCTTGCTTTTGAAAACTACTTACCACCCTCGGTAGGTATGTGGACGCCATATAATAAAAACTAAGTAAATAAAAAAATATTGGTACCCCTTAATAATATTTTTAAATTTGCCCAATGTCCTTTGGAAAAAAGTTCGCGCAAGTGTCTAGTCGCGGAAGTGTTTGGGCGCAAACGTCTCTCGCGAAACTGTCTGGCGCGCAAGTGTCCGTCGCGCAAAGGGCTTCGCGCAAGTGGTTTGGCGCGGAAACGTCTAGTCGCGCAAGTGTCCATTCGCGGAAATGTCTATGGGCGCAAACGTCCATTCGCGCATGTGTCCATTCGCCCAAACGTCCGCGCGCAAGTGTCTTTCGCGCAAATGTCTTTCGCGCAAGTGTACCAGATCCAAAGTAGCCTATATTACTCTCCATCCCTTCAACTATCTCCAATTATAAAATCACGTCCGTCTCCGTTTTGCCGTGAAAGAAAGACAAACATACAGACAGACAGACAGACACACTTTCCCATTTATAATTTACTAGCTTTTGTCTGCGGCTTCGCTCACGTCAAAAAGAAACAAAAAGCCTATGTTACTCTCCATCCCTTCAACTATCTCCACTTAAAAAATCACGTCAATCCGTCGCTCCGTTTTGCCGTGAAAGAAAGACAAACATACAGACAGACACACTTTCCCATTTATAATTTACTAGCTTTTGTCCGCGGCTCCGCTTGCGTTACAAAGAGACAAAAAGTAGCCTATGTTACTCCCCATCCCTTCAACTATCTCTACTAAAAAAATCACGTCAATCCGTCGCTCCGTTTTGCCGTGAAAGAAAGACAAACATACAGACAGACACACTTTCCCATTTATAATATTAGTATTAATAAAATATATAGTAAGTATTAATTTTTTATAAGTGTTAGTTTTAGTCGTTTCGTAGGTATTGTAGGCACATCAGAGAAACACACACCAGGGATCCTTTAGAGACCGTAAACTAAAGAACATAGACATGCTCGTGACCCAAGCTATTGAACTCAATATAATGGCAAAAGCCGATATCATCATTAATTGATGAAAAGAACATTGGTCATATTAAATTCCCGTAATTTAATTTTCAGCTACATTTGCTCTTTAACTAGTGAATAAATAATGTTATATATAAATGGGTAATTATTTTCTGTTCAATTCATAATTATTAATAAGAATAAAATACAGTATGCAATACGTTTTCATTATGTCGTTGTAATTTCACTATAATTTAATTAAATATGTTTAATTTGCGATGATTTGGTTGAACGAATTCGTTATATATATACTAGGTGTATTTTTTGTCTTGCTCAACCCGCTAGGAGATGATTCTACTCATAAAAACAAACAAATTTATGGAACCAACTCTGAAATCTCGAAAAAATTATCACCTGTTTCATACATTACGGGGCGGGAGGGCATTGAACTTTTCTTAAAAACAGCTGTTATTTTTTCGCGATTTCAGAGTTGGTTCCATATTAAAAGTTTTTTGTTTTCATGGGTAGAATCATCTCCTAGCGGGTTGAGCAAGACCAAAAATACACCTAGTATATATTGTATTACAATTTGAACAAAACTGAAAGTAATATTCTGAAAAATAAATTAAAAACCTATTAAAAATACAGATTGTCCTTTTTGTGATTGTAATTATAAGTTAGGATATTTTTATATTTTTATAAAATAAAAAGTCTTTCCTATTCTACTACACCCATACGTCACTGAGCGTCGTAAAGCTATAACCACACGTAGTAAGCCGCTTAAGCACTACTTGAGTGAAATGTACGGAATTAAATCGTAAAATACGCTAACATTGTGTTTTACCGATGTTATTACGTGTACTTATAGATTTTGGGGATTGAAAGTGATTGTTATTATTTATCTATGTCACCGCCACAATAGTGTCGGCTTAACGTCAATGTCATGTGACAGTTATGACATTGACGTAACGGTGCGTCAGAACGCGCGCCACGTAAAGTAGCTGTCAACCTAAAAACTTCCTCTTGCGGCGGCCGTCGCAACTGCAACACGCGTTCACCATCACCTCGAAGTCACCGTTTAAAAAAACCGTTCCTGGGAAATTCAAGTAAGACCGTTTTCAACTTACTACACTCCTAAACATTGGACCTTCGTCGCCGGATCGACTACGTTGAGAAGAATCCTGCACCAAAAATTCGTAATTCAAATTATAACTGGATTTAACCGTCCGCCATTAAAAATTTCCGTTGAAGAAATTCATTGAAGACATTGAAGATTTAAAAAAGGTCTAAGAGGCTAGCGTGTGCGTGGGCAAAGGATAGAATTAGGCTGCATTAATACCGTGTTTTTTTGCATTTTTTGTGTTCTAATTAGCTACTCGTGTACGATCGCCGTTGGTGTCATACCTCCACGTGCTACTTGTAAGTACTCTTTTCAGTTTTCTACATAGTTACCACAATGAGTTTAGGAACAAAGGCACCTAGTAGTGTTTCTAATAGTGATGATGTCGAAATTCGTGATTTAAACAAAAAAACGTGGTAATTTACGCGGTAGACTCACTCTGTTTAGTAAGTACGTTAGTTCGTTAGAAAATATTTCGTTAGATGACCAACAAATTGTTGAGTTACAGTTGCGCATAACTAATACTGAACAAATATTCGTTGAGCTCCAAAACGTTCAAACCAAAATTGAACATGCCGTTATCGAATCAGAATTAGATCAGCAATTGGAAATCAGGGATTTGATAGAATCACAATATTACAAAATTATTTCTTTAGCAAAATGTTTGACTGATAAACATGAAAAAACAAATGTACCCGACAGAGTATGTTCTCATAGTGGTAATACAAATTTTAATATGGTTAAGCTACCAACTATTTCGTTACCCTCCTTTGATGGATCATATGAAAACTGGTTAGAGTATAGGGACACATATGTATCACTCATTCACAACTCAAAAGAAATTAATTCCATTCAAAAGTTCCATTACCTACGTTCATCCTTAAAAGGTACAGCGCTTCAGGTTATAAGATCATTAGAATTCACTTCAGACAATTATCAAGTTGCATGGGATCTCTTGACTCATAGATTTAATAATGACAGGTTATTAATAAGTAATCATGTAAATGCTTTGTTTTCTTTACCAACCATCACAAAAGAATCACCCGCTCAATTGAGAAAGTTAATAGACACAGTTTTAAAAAACTTAAGATCTCTAAAAATTATGGGTGAGCCCACTGAACATTGGGACACTTTAATTATTCATTTAATTGTTAGTAAGCTTGACTCAGTTACAAATAAAGAGTGGGAAGACAAAAAAAGTTTAATTTGCAAAGATACACCCTCAGTAAAATTAGCTGAATTAATCCAGTTTTTAAGAGACCGTTCTGATGTCCTTGAAATGATCAAAGGGTCAAATAAACACATTTGTGAACCGTTAAAAAAGTCAACAAATAGTAATCCTCAAAATTCCACGCAACTACGTTCCTTTATTTCACATAATAAACAATTGTCTCGATCAAATAAGTTTGTAGCTAAGCCAATACGTAGTGACAAATGTCTCATGTGCGACGCTAATCACGCGTTATATTCGTGTTTTCGTTTTCTTAATTTACCTGTTTTAGATAGGTACAAATTCGTTTCTGATAAAGATATATGTAATAACTGTTTACGTTCAGGTCATACCATAGAGGAATGTCAATATGGACCGTGTAAGCAATGTTCACAAAAACATAACAGTCTTATTCATATAGATAACAACGCAAGTTGCAATTCTATTAGTTTCGTTCCTACTCATTCGCACACTGACGCTGCCGCTAGCGTGAATGGCGTGTCAGACGGTGCTTGTGCAGACTTACATTCGTTCAATGTTAATACAAATAACGTGAAGCAAGCCGTGCAGTCTATACCATTAGAACAGGTTTTGCTATCAACTGCCGTTGTTGAAGTGTGTTACAATAATACGCACACCGTTGCGCGTGCCCTGCTAGACAGCGGCAGTCAGCGATGCTTCGTTACCGAATCGCTGTGCAATAAATTACGTTTAAAACCAATACAGTCCACACTCACTATCACTGGGGTAGGAAATACTGTTACGCGTTCACAGCAGTGTTGTGACCTCCTCATGCGATCGAAGATTAGTAATTTTAGTACTCGTTTAAGTTGTTCCGTTTTACCCAAGATTACTTATTGTTTACCGAACTCATTCATAGATGTTCGTTCGTTACAAATACCGCAAAACGTTACACTTGCAGATCCAACCTATCACATTCCGTCCGAAATCGACTTATTAATCGGCGCTGATGTGTTTTGGAGTTTGCTACAGGAAGGCAGGATGCGTTTGTCTAGTGGGCCTTACCTGCAAAACACTCATTTAGGCTGGATTATTTCTGGAACGTTCTCCCGTAATATTCCAACTAGTAGTAGTCAATTGGTTTGCTGTACGTTCACAAACTCACTCGATAACCAGTTAAAGCGTTTTTGGGAATTAGAGGAGGTTGATGACGGCAAATCATCCCAAAATATTCTCACACCTGACGAAAAGGTTTGTGAGCAACTTTTTACTTCTACCACCACTCGCGATAGTGAAGGTAGGTTCGTGGTACGAATACCATTTCGTACATCAACCGATTCTCTTGGCGATTCATATGAATCGCTTCTTCGCGATTCTCTCGGCGATTCATATGAGTTAGCCAAAAGTAGATTCTTATCGTTAGAAAGAAAGCTAGATCGTTCGCCTGAGATAAAACGTATGTACTCAGATTTCTTAAAAGAATATTTATCATTAGGGCATATGAGTCTGATCAATACATACAAATCACCGTATTATTTTTTACCTCATCATTGTGTGCAACGTGAAAGCACCACCACAAAATTGCGCGTGGTATTTGATGCGGGTGCAAAAACAAGTACGGGCAAATCGTTAAATGATTTGCAGTTGATCGGTCCTCCGTTATTAAACGATTTAGTGGGTATACTTCTGCGGTTTAGACAGTTTGCGTTCGTTGCTTGTGCGGACGTTGAAAAAATGTACCGACAAGTTCTAATCCATCCCGAACAACGTTCGTTACAGCTAATATTATGGCGGGAAAATAAACATGATCCGTTAAAAGTTTATCAACTAAACACAGTTACCTACGGCACTGCGTCAGCCCCATACTTAGCTATGAGATGTTTAAGACAATTAGCCTTAGACTGTAAAGACAAACAAGTTTCTCAGCAAATATTATCATCATTTTACGTTGATGATTTAATTTTCTCGCATAATAACAAACAAGAAATGTTATCGCTTTGTGAAAATATTAACAACACTTTAAATTCTGGTTGTTTTCCGTTACGAAAGTGGGCTTTTAATTTTGATAGTAGTAGTTCATCAAATAATTCAACAATATCATTGTCACTTGATAAAACTGACCAACATAAAACCCTTGGTTTAGGTTGGTGTAATAAAAATGATAAACTCACTTTTAATACTAAAATAAACTTACATGTTTCACAAATAACTAAAAGACAAATACTTTCTTTAATTTCACAAGTTTATGATCCACTAGGGTTATTAGCACCGATGGTAATTATTGCAAAAATACTAATTCAAAAGCTTTGGCTGTCAAAAATCGGATGGGATGACCCAGTTCCTAGTAATATTGCGAGTTCATTCGTTAGTATATTAAATTCATTACAACATTTAAACGAAGTTCGTATTCCGCGCCACGTCACCAGTGCGTACGCACATCAATTACAACTACACGTATTTACTGACGCTTCTCAGGAAGCCTACGGTGCTTGTGCGTACGTACGAAGCACTTGTAAACAATCAAACGAGGTCACCGTTAAGTTATTGTGCGCAAAAAGCAAGGTTGCACCCTTAAAACCGGTAAGTGTTCCCCGATTGGAGCTTTGCGGGGCATTAGTAGGTGCGCGCCTTTATAAAAAGATAAAGGATTCTATGACTTTAAAGTTGATAAAGTGTTTTGTTGGACTGATTCTACGATCGTATTGGGGTGGTTACGCACTCATCCAATTTTAATGAAAACTTTTGTTCAAAACAGAGTTGTTGAAATTAACGATTTAACTAGTGACTGCGTTTGGTCACACGTACAGGGTATTAATAATCCCGCTGACTTGTTATCGCGCGGTGTGGATTTACTTGAGCTCATTCATAAAGATTTGTGGTGGGCCGGGCCTAAGTTTATTAGTGAGTCATCTCCTATAATTGAACATAATCAGAACTCTGTACAATTACCATTAGATGTTTTGCCCGAATTAAGATCACACGCTGTGACAGACTCGCCACGTAACGTGTTTCCGTTTGAACGATTTTCATCATTTAATAAAATGACAAGAACAGCTGCTTACGTTAGGCGATTCTTTCACAACGTTCGGTACAAAACAGAACGTAGACAGGGACCGTTGTCCGTAAATGAGCTACATGAGTCAACTGTTACACTCGCCCGGTTATCTCAAATAGATTCATTCCCTCTCGAATATAATTCATTATTAAAACGATTGCCAAACATAAAATTTTCACGTAACCTGTCAGGCCTCAATATATTTCTAAGTAATGATTCTTTGATTAGAGTAGGAGGTAGGTTAGACAATTGTAGTAATTTTACGTATGATAAAAAGCATCCAATATTGCTTTGTGGTAAACACAGATTTACTTTTCTTTTATTTAATTACAAACATTTACGTTTATGCCATGCAGGTCCACAAGTATTACTTTCAACCATCCGCGAAGAGTGGTGGCCACTTGGTGGTAGAAATTTAGCACGTTCAATTGTTCATAAATGTGTCAGATGCGTTCGGCTGAGTGGGAAAACGTTTAGCCCAATAATGGGCAACCTCCCAGCTGAAAGGTTAATACCTGGGTTTCCGTTTCTCCGCACTGGCACTGACTACTGTGGCCCAGTTTTCATATTGAACCGTCAAGGGAGAGGTTCAAGATTAATTAAATGTTATATTTGTGTATTTATTTGTTTTGCTACTCGAGCAATTCATCTTGAATTAGTTTCAAACCTCTCCACAGATGGTTATCTCCTTTGCTTAAAAAGATTTATATCAAGAAGGGGTAAACCATTAGAAATATATTCCGATAATGGAAAAAATTATGTCGGTGCGGCTAATGACTTAAATAAATTTTTAACGACATGTTCAAACGAGATTATCGAGAAAGCCGCTACCGAAAACATTAAATTTAAATTCATTCCCCCATACTCCCCTCATTTTGGCGGCTTGTGGGAAGCAGGGGTCAGATCTTGCAAGTATCATTTGAGACGCGTTGTAGGAAATTCAAACCTCACGTTTGAGGAGTTTAACACGGTGTTGATACAGGTTGAGGCTGTCTTGAACTCTCGCCCGCTAACACCTCTCTCATCAGACCCAAATGACCTACAAGCACTAACTCCGGGGCACTTTCTGATCGGACGTCCGCTCACTGCACCTGTCTGTGATGACATCACTGCCGCGGCTATCAGTCGTCTTCCTCGTTATGATCGCATTGAACAAATGCGCCAACATTTTTGGCAACGTTGGTCGAAGGAGTATGTCAGTGAACTACAAACTAGAACCAAATGGAAGACCCATAAAAGTGATGTCACTCCAAACCAACTCGTCCTCATCAAAGATGACAACGTGCCGCCGTTACAATGGCGACTTGGACGCATCATTCGAGTATGCACCGGGAAGGACGGAGTTTCACGCGTTGCCATCATCAAGACTGCTTTTGGAGAAGTGCAGCGTTCTTTCCCAAGAATATGTCCTTTACCTGTCAAGTTAACAACCGAAGAAAGTGATGTTCCGGAACCCAGAGCTTCCAGGGGGGGGAGCATGTCACCGCCACAATAGTGTCGGCTTAACGTCAATGTCATGTGACAGTTATGACATTGACGTAACGGTGCGTCAGAACGCGCGCCACGTAAAGTAGCTGTCAACCTAAAAACTTCCTCTTGCGGCGGCCGTCGCAACTGCAACACGCGTTCACCATCACCTCGAAGTCACCGTTTAAAAAAACCGTTCCTGGGAAATTCAAGTAAGACCGTTTTCAACTTACTACACTCCTAAACAATCTAAAATATTATAAAGTTGAAGATATTAGTTTGTTTTTAGCGTGCTAATTTATAGAACTATAAGAACTTTTGTGACTTTTTAGTTTAAATAGAACAAAATATCTATGTCCAATATTTAAAAATATAATGTAAAAAAGTAAAAAAAAAATGTAAAAAAGCCGAACTTGAACTATGCATAATGATGTGTTTTGTTTTTTTTAAGTTAACTCCAAGCTTTTAATGATCCAACCTAAAAAAATATCGCTGCGAAAATATGTTGTAAAATATTTCAAATTTGCAAAAAATATTCGTCGTACACAAAAAAGGTATTTCAGTTTATTGAGAGATATATTTGAAAAGCTTAATTTTGGGCTTTACTAAATTAAGTTTGTTTGTTTGTTGTTTTTGAAGAGGCCTTTGCCCAGCAGTGGGACAGTTGTAGGCTGGTATTATTATTATTATTATTTAAATTAAGTTGGGACAATAAAATACTATTGTTCTTTGGTGATCTCGGCGCACATATTATTTTGTGCGTTCATTTACGTTTATAAAACTTAGTTACTTTTAGTTCATGTTTAGATAGTTATGTATCGACGCGAATATAATTATGATACCTGATTATATTACTTTTATACAAGGTGTATTTTTGGTCTTGCTCAACCCGCTAGGAGATGATTCTACTCATAAAAACAAACAACTTTTATTATGTAACCAACTCGGAAATCGCGAAAAAAATATCAGCTGTTTCATACATTATGGCCGGGAGGGCAATGAACTTTTCATAGAAACAGCTGACTTTTTTTCGCGATTTCAGTGTTGGTTCCATAATAAAAGTTGTTTGTTTTTATGAGTAGAATCATCTCCTAGCGGCTTGAGCAAGACCAAAAATACACCTTGTATTATCTTTATTGTTGAAAGTGTAGTTTTTTTTAATGGTTTAACGAAAAACGGAACACTAATAAGATCACTCATATGTACTTTCAAAATTTCAAGTAAAACTAAAAAAAAAAATACATTTTTAAAGGCTCTTCACGTTTACAAGAAACCTATAAAAACTGAATCCTTTATGCTCAAGTCCGACCCACACTTCTGTGCTGTTTTCTTCACAACCCTGCTTGCCCGGTACACAACTCCTAAAGTATCAAGTCCGACACACCTTGAGACCTTGACAGTACCAAACTCTATCACCTGATAGCAACCACTTGCCATGACCCACAGGTAATAGCGTCACAGGAAATATGAGTAAAGTTGTGCCGGATGGGCCTTAGGAGTGTCAGTCGTACACGAATAGTGGAATACATTTACTTTGTTTGTGAACGTGATTTATTTTTTTCTTAAGTGTTACGTAACTTGTGTGTAATAGAAGAAGATTGTTTAGTGCGTAAAGAGGTGATATTCAAATGCTTAAATTAATTGTTTCTTTTTTGTTTTGGTGGTTCAGTGGTTGTTTAAGTTAACGGGTTGAGAATTATTGCTATGTGAACTTGTAATATTTAGTACTAGCTTTTGCCCGCGACTTCGTCCGCGTGGAATAATAGTTCCCGTTCCCGAGGGATTTCCGGGATGAAAACTATACTATGTCCTTTCTCGGGTCCCAGACTATATCTGTACCAAGTTTCATTTAAATCGGTTCAGTGGTTTAGACGTGAAGAAGAGACAGACAGACAGACAGAAAGACAGACAGACAGAGTTACTTTCGCATTTATAATATTACTAGTACGAAAGTACGGATTGGTACAGACAGAAAGACAGACAGACAGAGTTGCTTTCGCATTTATAATATTAGTACGGAAGTACGGATTGGTTAGTATCAGCCTGAAATTCAATTAATTACTGTATTTATAACTGTTAAAATTTCTATCTTGGCGAGAATCGACAAAATAAAAATTGAGACTGAGTTTAAAATATAATTGTAAGTTTTTAATGTTATTAAATTTACATTGAGATGGGTATGATTTTGATCTGATGGTCCTGATTTCTCTAAAAAAGGATAAAATCGGGAATTCAAAATCTCGATATCTATACGTAAGAGGCCGCGGGCGAAAGCTATAGTTATCAAATAAAATATTAAGAAATATTGCAATTCTCTTCAGCAAATAAAAAACAAAATCGGTCATAAACGTGCAATCTAAATACGATTTATTATGAAGACATCTCATTGGAGACGGTAACCGGGGATATAAATTCATCGTCTTATTCTTTTTAAAACTGTTATTAGTTTCGCATGACGAGCTGCCGTTAAATCGGAAAACGTTTAGTTGGACGCTTTTCTAGATAAAATAGATTATTCTGACTTTCTGTTAAAAGTGTTTTGCAGACTTGATTTTTGATGCAAGTTTATTACGTCTAAAACATTTTATGACTGACTAGCTTTTATACGCAGCTTTGCTCGCGTAAATATCGAAATTTTATCCACTTTTTTACTCCTTTTAGGGGTAGAATTTTCAATAATCATCTCTTACTGGAAACATACTCTTCACAAAGAACACTTGGTGAACGGGAGGTACCAAAAAATATTTTTTAGCATTTTGTCAACGTTGTAAATACACACATTTATACAAAGTTTAGTTTTTCTAAAACTTACCGTTTTGGCGATAAACCGAAGATGGACGAACGGGCATGAGGACACTATAAGGGTTCTTTTTGTACCATTTTCGTACGGAACCTTAAAAACTGCTATCTTTATTCTTATCCTTACTAAACCAATTAACTTTTAATCTTCAAAATTATAAACAACGGCATGACTACGAAGGATATCGAAACAAAATCATGTAAGTACTAAGTAATCTTCCTACCTGCGTTACTGTATCAAAAACACACATAACCCCGTAACTCCAGGGACATGTTGCAACAAGTTGAGTTACCAAGATATAATGATACCCGAACTCTGAGCCGGAAACTTTCGTCTCGCCTACTTCGCTACTTTGCAAATTTAAGCAGCAATACTTGTAATGTATGTGCTCTGCTGCTCCCTACAGTACTCTAGCAGGGAAATATATTTCGCGAAGTTTTTTCTTTAGTTTGTGTTTGTAATGGGAAGCCAAGTTGCAGTGTTTAAGTTGTCTACTTTGCATCGCTGTTCTTAAAGGTAGTTTATTTAAAAATGCACAAAACTAGTATTCATTTTTCACCTCAGAAGGAAACGGAACTCTTATAGAATCACTTTGTTCTCTAACTGATTCAAAAATCAAAACATTTATTTTAATTTGACCATTTACAGGCACTTATGAATTGTCAATGAGTCGGTCGGTTAGTCAGGAAGAAAGTTGAAGGTTGTTGCTTGTCAAGACCCTTTATCACAGAAACGCGTGGAGTAAACAGAAAATGTAACTAACGTAAAAAGATACGGTCGTTTATGTCGGAAAAAACGCATGTATAAATTTTCAAGAGAATCAAAATTATAGGGAATAACAAGTACTTCCCGTTGACCTAGTACTATGAAATTTGACACGAAGCAAAGTAAAAGCAAAAATCTGTTTTGTGGTTTTGTCGTTGGATATCAAAAACATATTATTGTAACTAGATTTCTATACCTACAATTATGAACGGAAATCTCAGTGCGCGAGCCTGACAAGAAGTAGACTGACTTATCATTTTACCAACTGGTATAGGATACAACTGGATAGCTGGAACTACTGAAGCTAAGAAAATCAAAATTGGACAAATTCACTAAGACACGAGTTTTGGTAGTTCTGTTTTAAGCGGATAAACTATGTGATGTCATTGAATAATTATCAATAGTATGCCGCACTAAGTTCATAACGTTTTGTGCAAAACTTCATGAACTCATGTTCATGCGAGTCCACCAGAAAACTCTTTTGTGTCGAACACCGAACACTGCATCACAGTGCCGTACTGACAGTCAGACAAAAGCCAAAAAAAGCGATTCCTTCAATGTGCTGTACACATTGAAAGAATTGCATCTTGACTTTTACCTTAATTAAAATCCAAAACACAATACCAACATTGTCAATTCAACTGTATCCATTTTAAGAGCGTGGAACCCAATACAGAAATATGCTTGTACGATATGACTATATACAGAAAGCACAGTTAATAGAAATCTCTATTCCTAGACAGCACGTTTCGCCGAAAACTTTGTTGTTAGAAAACATTGTTTGTAGACATCTCGGTACATAGGAAGCACTGTTGACAGAAATCTCTGTTCATAGATAGCACTTCTTGCCGTAAACTTTTTCATAGAAACCACTGTTTCCAGATACGTTGGTTCATAGAAAGCGCCTCTGGAGAAAAAACTATTAATATTTATTATATTAATAAATTTCGCATTTCTGCCTCTCTATCCATAAAAAAAACACGTTTATTTCATACAAAAATGCCATTTTAATAAAAAATTAAGCAAAACGAAAGCAATAGATGAAATTGAAAACAAAACAAACTCTTTAGCTTTATAATAGAAACAAAAAAGTACTCGATATGACTTAAAAAATATTGTTTATACACTAAACTTCAATATTATTAATTTTTCATGTGCAAAATATGAGCTAATCCATCTTCATCATCTTTTTGTTTCTATTATAAAGCTAAGAGTTTGTTTTGTTTTCTATTTCATCTATTGCTTTCGTTTTGCTTAATTTTTGATTAAAATGGCATTTTTGTATGATATAAACGTGTTTTTTGACGTGACAACGTCTTAAATTAGGTTGCGGCTGGGAGTCACTTATGAAAAAGTGTAACGCTCGGTAACGTTACGATGAGTCACCGAACGAGAGAGAGGCCCGCCGAATGCCTTGCGTCTCTCTCCCACTCAACTATGATCGGTAAAAGACGTTGTCACGTAAAATCTTCGCCCGTAAAACCGACTTTACAGGCAACCATTTTTTTTTTATGGATAGAGAGGCAGAAATGAGAAATTTAGTAATATAATAAATATTAATAGTTTTTTCTCCAGAGGCGCTTTCTGTGGACCAAGGTATCAAAGTACTCGATATGACTTAAAAAATATTGTTTATACACTAAACTTCAATATTATTAATTTTTCATGTGCAAAATATGAGCTAATCCATCTTCATCATCTTTTTGTTTCTATTATAAAGCTAAGAGTTTGTTTTGTTTTCTATTTCATCTATTGCTTTCGTTTTGCTTAATTTTTGATTAAAATGGCATTTTTGTATGATATAAACGTGTTTTTTTTATGGATAGAGAGGCAGAAATGAGAAATTTAGTAATATAATAAATATTAATAGTTTTTTCTCCAGAGGCGCTTTCTGTGGACCAAGGTATCTGGAAACAGTGGTTTCTATGAAAAAGTTTACGGCAAGAAGTGCTATCTATGAACAGAGATTTCTGTCAACAGTGCTTCCTATGTACCGAGATGTCTACAAACAATGTTTTCTAACAACAAAGTTTTCGGCGAAACGTGCTGTCTAGGAATAGAGATTTCTATTAACTGTGCTTTCTGTATATAGTCATATCGTACAAGCGTATTTCTGTATTGGGTTCCACGCTCCCATTTTAAAGCAGAGAATCTCGACTGAAGTCCATTTAATCATCTTACTGTCTTCTAGAGTGTCCATTCACTCCACTCCATCCGTTTCCCCGCCCTATAATTAACGCTGTCCAAAACAAAAGGATCGAAAACAAAACCTTTTCAAAGGGACCTTCCACTGTGACTCTTTTTCCAATTTTTCCGAAACTTCCCTAAACAATTAGACTCTTAGCGTATCTCGGGCGGAATCCTTTCAATCGGTTTCCGATTGTTGCCTTAAATTACTGCAAATAGAAGAAACGTTGAACAAAACAGAGATATAAACCTTTTGTTCGGTGTTTTATCTATCGAACGAAAGCAATTAAAGACTGGTATCTGTATTGTGTTGATCCCTAAAGGTCACTAACCCTTTGTGTTCGTACACGATTGTTCGTTGAAGTTGGTTAACTGAGGTTAAATAAGTGAGTTTTCTGTACACTATAATCTCGATGAGTTTAGAAATAGTGAGTTGGATATGAGTTGTCAAACTTTTCCATTAAATAGTACTGGTACGTTTGTGTAAGTGGTAGTCCGGAAAGTACTACCACCACCTTTACTATTGCTGTTGAAAAGCAGCGTTGGTGTGTTCCGGCTTGAGAGATATGGGGGCTAAAGTTTCCATTATGACCCGTCGAGTTGGAAGTTTATGTTTTATTTGTAGATAGTACTCACTAACTGAAGGCTCTTTCACGTAGTTTTAAGGTTAGGAGACTCACGGTTTACGAGAATTTTTTTTTTGAAGTTTACATATTTCCATACAAAATGAAAAATAATACGCCATTTTTAGGTTAGATAAATTGTCAAAGTAAATGTCAAATTTGACGTTTTACGTTTCGTTCAATTTTATCATGTCTTTAATACAATTATATTTTGAAAACTAATAAGGATCGTCAATCCGAGAGCGATCGATCAAAATTTTAGGGCGCCCCGACTCGAACAGGTTAGGTTAGAAGGAGGTGGCGGGGTCATAGTGAGCGAGCGAAGCGAGCGAACAGACCCCGCCACCTCCTTCGTGGTTATTTTTTTTTAAACCACCCAGAAGTAGGAGCCCCGCGAAGCGGGGCTCCGTCGAGTTATCTTTTTAGACATCAGAGTGAAAAATAATTAATTTTACACGAAAAAATCCTAACTTAACCTCAAAATTGACGTAACATAACCTCGAACTTTGATCATCGATATCTCCGTAACCATGGGGCTCCTAAGGTTGGGAGTGGTATGGGGGGGCTTCCCCCAATCCCCCCCACCCCGCCCACTCACCCCCACCCCCGGATTCAACGGGTCATAATGGAAACTTTAACCGATATGGGTACCAGAGTAATAAAGGTATGTAGTATTTCAGTTGTTTAGAATGGCAACTCATCTAATGCGGCAGTATGAAAACTATAAACAAATTGTTTTTAACTGTTATGAATTTTCACCTCAAACTCAACATATGGATTTCACGACACTGCAGAAATGCTTTTAAAATTACGTCATCCTCAGTAATTCACGCACGCTTCAGATCACTTTTAAACAACGAACCTGTTCATTATCAGAACCCCAGTTTTAATTATTCTATATTGAAAGCGAAATTTAAGTGAACATCGCACAAGCTTCGAATCGACACAAATAAATTCGAACAAGAACGAACAGAACGGAACAGAGATGTTTAAAATCAATGAGAAACAATGGGTACCTACAAATATAAGTTGTCTTCGAAATTATTGATGCCGAACCAACGAGATGGGTTCTTTAGGGTTCTGTGCGCAGAATAACAGATTGCTTTCCTATATAACAAGTTGAAAAAATAATATCCAGAAGGTCCATTTCTCGTGTTACTTAAAAATGTTCTTTGATTATGACATTAAAAGTCTGAAGAAAGCTTTATAACTCCTGTATAATAATTCTGAGTGCAATAAAAGTTCTATAAGTCTAAATGGACTATTACTTACATTATACATTCCTGGCAGCAGCAAAACTTTTCTAAATCAAGAACTAATAGCTCAGTCATAAAAAAGTCAAGCGCCGTAAATATTATTACATGTAGTATAAAACCTCGTTAGTAACTATACTTTGGTTCTTGTTACCTTTATTATTTACTGCAAGACTTATGTATATGAGTATATAATTTTCAGTAATGTCAATAATTCCAAACATGAACTGTCCACAAATTTGATAGAGAACTGTTATTATTCTGTTAGTGACTTTCCTATTTGATCAGTATTTGTTACTTTTATAATTTTTGTTTAGTAGTGCGTTATGTAGTATTCTTTTTTGTATTAATTTAGTACGTCCAGGCACCTGATCAAAACATTTTGAATGTAAGACCTTTGTAAGCTCATTATCATCATTGCCCTAGCCTTTTCCCAAATATGTGAAAAAAAAAAAAATGAAAAAATGTTTATTTATATTTGTCCACATACATTTAGGTTACATAATACCTCTGCCAACTGCATTACAGTTTGTTGGCAGATGTAGCTCCCAGTTTATACAATAGGTACAATTTTATTGTAATTACATTTTTTCATTTGGGTTTTATTGAAAGTCGAAGTAAAACAATAAATAAAACAAAAATTAAACTATAATCTATAAAAAAAAAACTATGCCAGAACAAAAACACTTCAAATTAATCCTGATCGTCCCTACACTCCCGGCACAATCCTCCTGTTGGAATCAGCTTCCAGTCTAACCGGGTTCTGCTGTTTAACATAAAACGACAGCCTATCAGATCCCGACAACTTAGTTTCTGGGCAACACGACATCCAACCTGTGAGTCACAAACAAATAATTTGATTTGAATAAAATTGTTCAAAATTTTTTTCGTCACCTTCTGCCCAATAGTTTCATAGTGGCCGTGCTGTATAAAAATTGGCTATTCTACCGATATTTCGGGATCCGATGTCCGGGTTTTATTGTTTTTCTATTGATTAATGCTGGCGCTGTGTAAAATTGGAACAGAGGTAATTGTTTAAGAACGTGATTCGGGACTGAGTGGCGATTCGGTTCCGCGTAGGTAGGTACTGCTGATGGGTTATTTTGTTCTGATTCCGTTGGCGTCTGTTTGTGAAAGACTTGATACTATTTGATTTTGTTTGGGAGAAATAAATGCTAGTGATTGGATCAATTCTCCACTACATAGTATAGAACAAAGTCGCTTTATACTGTCTGTTCGTCCTTACGTCGGGTCTTTAAAGCATCGCAGTGGATTTTGATACGGTTATTTTTAATAGATAGACAATTTGAGAGGAAGTTTCAGAGGTTTGTAGCAAGGTTGACTTTGTACTATAGTTTTGAAGGTATGCACTAGATAGCTCGTGACTTAGTCCATGTGGTAGTCAGAAGTATACCATAAAGGCTACACAGAAGCGTTTTGCAACACCGTCGTGAGCGGCAACTGCCGGTAACAAAGCCGCGTTAAAGCTTTTGTGTGGCGAAGTCTTACAATTAGCTTATAGCTTCCCGCACTCGATTCCTATTAATCAAAGAGTTATTAGTCTTAAAGCAAACAATTTATACAACTGTATTACTGCTTCGAAACAAAACTAACTTAACATTTTTAGAGTTCGTAGTTAACAATGAACTTTATCTCCGTCTTTTTTCTGATTAGTTTAGAGCTTAAAATGAAGCCGAATTTTGCCGGGTCGCCTGTTAAATTTTAGCGGCCAAACCACTAAACCAGTTTTGCTGAAAATTGGTACACAGTAAGAACCCCAACTAAAGACGTAAGCTATTTTTTAAATCTTTGACAGTCGTGATCACCGGCTTTGACATGGACGAAGTCACGCACAGAACCCAGTTAATAACAATCATGGAAATTGCAAAATTTCTAATTTATCGCCCATAATAACCCTACCGATGGCGAGCTTTAGTTTTGAAATAAATCTCGACTGGAGCGGGGCTATTGTAAAATTTGAAATACGAGCTAGAGTGCCATCGAAACTTTTTCAACGTTTCGTCCGTCCGTCTGTAGCGTAGGGTTATCTCTATTCTCGACGTTTTAATTTAAAGTCCGTCTTCAAATAAATGTTTGGCGTGAAACGGGTTGTTGCTCGAATGATATAAATGTTTTATGTTTTCTTCACAAAGTTTTGTTCGTAAATGTGTTTTAAAGTTTATTGGCTAACGAACTTGTTTGTTTGTTTTTGTGATTCTGAGAACTGGGTGTTTTAGCTTTTGTTGCATTCATTTTTAACGGGATTGTAGAGGTATATATGTTTAAAAGTTTTATCTGAGTTATATGAACAAAAATAACGCGTTAAGACTATTTTAAACAAGTCATAAAGAGATATAGGTACTTACTTTTAATTTTCAATATTATCTTCGCAAAAATTAGGACAATTTTATCTTGAGTACTCGATGCAGATTTTGCAGCACAGAGCAGAAACGTTGTGACTCGTGGCTATTGACTTACACAAAATATGTTGGAAATGCACAGGATTTTGACCCCCATAGCCCTTTTCTCCTTGATTTTATGATGTGTAAGAAGACCAGTTGCACAGTGCAATAAAAAAATCATATCCCCTAATACCTATGTTTTGATACCACAAGAGGGTTGGCTCAATTCCAGAAAAAGATGTCAAAATGGGTATACATTATACCATACAATGTATGAAATTGTGTTTCTAACCGACAGAATGTTCTAGTGTATTTTAAAATGGCGTGATGTTGGTCTCTTATGCATGGGGTTGGCGATTTGAATCCGGGCTAGTGACAATGTGAGGTATTTTTATTTTTTATGCAGGAACTTTTTCTGTTTACCTAGGACATCACTGACATTCCTTGTCTTGGAGAACACGTAAAGTTGTCGAGTCATCAGCAGTCTGACAGTTAAATCTTACGTAATTATGTGTAATTTTACCTAGTTACTGGGTTTCTTAAGGTCTGATTATCAGGCCGTGTGTGACTTGTCCCAATATATGTATTATTATCTTAACGTTTCTCGGGACTCTGGGGTCCCGGACCTTTGGAAGGCGTACGAGGGGCCGAAGCCAACTTGCAGAGGCCCCTTAAAATAAAGCTTTATAATATGAAGAGGGACACCAACCGGCGATTATCCCTATATGCACCACTCAAGTGCACCTAAGGTCAACCCCCAAAAAGTCATAAGTGGTGATATATTGCAGGTCATGTAATAAAGAAAATATTGGACTATGGGTTTGGGTTGCTAAGATGGATTACTTATCTGCGACTATTGAATGGCTATGGCCCCTGCCTGGCCAATGCTTGTAAACACAGATAAAAAGGCAGGGGGTGACTTGCACACTCAGTAAATCGGCCCCCAAAAACGGCCGCTAGCACATAGTGACGTAGCGACAAGGGGGCAACATATATCGAGGTGCTTGAGGAGTGGAGAGGTATTCCACGGCTATCAGGACAATCCCGGAAGTACGGTCAAGATCCCTACCAGCATCTTACTGGAATACTTTCTTCCCCGAGCACGTTTGCTCTTGCGAATCTCCACTCAAACCAGCCAATGAAGGCAAGAGTGAGGTGGGAGCCTTGTTCCTCGTCAGTGCTCACTCTGGCCGGCCAGTTAAAGCAAGCCAGAGATGAAGAACAAAGGGTCTCCCAGGAGGTCAGGTCCGCGAGGTCGCTACTGCCCGACAGGTATTATTATTACATATATATATATACTTGTCGTATCTCGGGACCCAGGGATCCCGGACTTTTGGAAGGCGTACGAGGGGCCGAAACCAACTCGCAGAGGCCCCTTGAGCTAAACTTTATGTGAAAAGGGACACCAACCGACGATTATCCCTATCTGCACTATGTAAGTGCACCTAAGGACAACCCCCGGTTGGTGTTGGACTATTGTAAAATATGGCAAGTAACAAAAAATTTGGACTATGGGTTTAGATTCTTTAATGAATAAGGTACCAGATACTATAGAATGACTATGGCCCCTGCCTGATCAATGTTTGTATACACAGATAGAATGGCAAGGGGTGACTTGCACACTCAGTAAATGGGCCCCCGAAAACGGCCGCTAGCACATAGTGACGTAGCGACAAGGGGGCAACATATATCGAGGTGCTAGAGGAGTGGAGAGGTATTCCACGGCTATCAGGACAATCCCGGAAGTACGGTCAAGATCCCTACCAGCATATTTTTTTATTATTATTTTTTATTATTATTATGGGCTTGCTCTTGGTCCCAGACTAGCCCAAGGGCATAGACGGAGCCTACGATGGAGCGAGCTTACCCAGTAGATGCCTATGCACTCGTTTCTTAAATACTTCCGGGTTATATGAATTTGGAAACACAGACGCCGGCAGGGAGTTCCATTCCTTTGCGGTGCGCATTATAAACGATTTTGAGAAGCGCTGCGTGCGGATATGAGGAATATTAACCAAGAAAGGGTGGTATCCCGCCGTACTTCTGGATGTCCGGTGGTAAAATGGAGATGAGGGAATGAGCTCGTGTAGCTCATGAGCACACTCACCGAAGTGCAATCTGTAAAATACCGCCAGACAGGCAACTTTTCGCCGATGTGCTAGTGGTTGAAGTTGGGCCACCAGCTTCTTGTCGCCAATCATCCTTCTGGCCCTGCGATCCACCGAATCCAATGCAGCTAGTTGGTATTTGGCTGAGCCATCCCATAGGTGACTGCAATACTCCATACACGATCGGACTTGAGCTTTATAAAGTGTTAGAAGCTGTCCCGGCGTGAAGTATCGTTTAACCTTGTTAAGGATGCCCAGTTTTTTCGCCGCAGTCTGTGCTTTGGACTCGATGAAAGTGCCGAAGTTGAGGTCAGAACTCAACTCCATGCCAAGGTGTTCAAGGCAGCCGGTTACATTTACAGATGCACCTCGGAAAGTAGGAGCCAGGTCAAATGGGCTCCGTTTGGCGGAGAACAGACACGCTTGCGTTTTGGCGGCATTGAACTGCACTAGATTGTCCTCGCCCCATTGGGACACACAACTCAAGGCAAAGTTCACTCGCTCTACCATGGTCTCTCTCTGTGAACGAATATCGTCCCTACTGTCTTTTGCGCTGGCCAAATATCTCTCTACAACAGTACTGTCATCTGCGTAACCGACTATGCTAGGATTTTGCATATCGTTTATATGGAGCAGGAATAGAGTTGCAGAGAGAACAGACCCTTGAGGAACACCGGCATCAATGGCCATTAGGTCCGAAGAGCAGCCGTCGACGACCACTCTGATCGACCTTTCCGTCAAAAAGTCCGATACCCAGCTACAAAAGTCAGCCGGTATGCCATAAGCAGGAAGCTTGCTAAGGAGACTTGCGTGCCAAACCCTGTCAAAGGCCTTTGAGATGTCGAGTGAAACGGCAAGGACTTCGCCGTTTTTCTCAATGGCTTCACCACAGCAATGTGTAACATACACTAGAAGGTCCCCAGTAGACCGACCACGGCGAAAGCCATATTGCTGGTCATTGAGTAGGTTGTTGTCTTCTAGGTATGCCAACAATTTGCTATTTAGTACTCTTTCCATGACTTTACAGAGCATGGAGGTGATGGCGATTGGTCGATAGTTACAGGGATCGGCACGGCTGCCCTTTTTGGGCACTGGCTGCACATTAGCAAGCTTCCAGGATTTTGGCACCGTTCTAGTTTGGAGAGAGAGCCGGTATAGACGTGTCAAAACAGGCGACAACTCAGGCGCACATTGTTTAAGTACTCGCGCAGGTATTCCATCTGGTCCACTGGCTTTATTCACGTCTAAATTCAGCAGAACCTTCCGTACCTCTTTTTGTTAACAGAAATATCCTTCATTGAGGAATCGCAATGAGGTATAGTAGGTGGTTGATGGAGGCCTGCATCAAGACGAGAGTTGCTCGCAAATAGGGAAGCAAACAAGTTCGCTTTCTCTATCGCGGAGTGGGCCAGCGTACCGTCAGGTTTCTGCAACGGTGGAAATGTGGAACGGCAGAAGTTGGATTCAACCGCTTTGGATAGGGACCAAAACTGCTTGCTACCAGATGGGTAGGACGTGAGTCTGGCCCCTACTCGACTGATATGGTCAAATCGAGCCTTCCGAATCACCCTTTTGCAGGACTTGGCGGCATCGTTATAGGCTTTCTTCTTCCTGCGAACCCTCTGGGCCCTTGCTTTGGTGTCGCGGGCTTGCACCCAAGCCAGGTATGCAGACTGTTTAATGGCTTCAGCCCGAGCACAATCCGCGTTGAACCATGCTTGAGTTCTGTGATCGAGCGAGAAGCATCTTACTGGAATACTTCCTTCCCCCGAGCACGTTTGCTCTTGAGGTGGGAGCCTTGTTCCTCGTCAGTGCTCACTCTGGCCGGCCAATTAAGGCAAGCCAGAGATGAAGAACAAAGGGTCTCCCAGGAAGTCAGGTCCGTGGGGGTCGCTACTGCCCAACAGCTCGCCACAAGCTGCCCTGCGGGTTTATTATTATTATTATTATCAGGAGTTGATATTTTAAATGAGTAAAAGTGACGGTGAGAAATAAACATCTGGTTGGCTGTCAGTTTTTTTGCCAACTGACTGATTGACAGACTGTCAATATATACCGCTGGTATTAGTTCTTTGTGAAGAGTAGGCCACTAAGAAAGAATTTTTGGAAATTAAACCTTTAAACGGGTATAATAGTGGACGGAGATTCAGCATCTAGTGGCGAAAGCTACTGATATAATAAAACCTGCATGTCAATTGGTCAAGCTGTTCTAGAGATAAATGGGAACATTCTATATCTTTGGTGTGCACTCACACAACCTCTCACTCCAAAAGTAAACACCTCCTCCATTCTATCGTGGGTTAAAATACTGACAAACTCTTTATGTTCTCCACTTTTTAGCAAAAGTAACCTATAGATATATAATAGAAAGACAATAGCAGACCGACAGCAGGCTGTCGCATGGTCGTCGAAAGGTTAAATAAAGTATAGAATTATAATCATTTTTAATACCCGCAGCCCTGGCAAGCGTTTAGGCAGCGTCGTCTGCCCCAGCGCGATACCATTCGATCGCTATTCAAACAAACACGCTCCGACCAACTTTTGTTTCTTTTAGCGCAGCTTAAAATGTAGGTTAGCACGAACTATTGTTTCTAGCAAATATCAACCGTTTTCAAACCCGTTTTTTATTATTTTTAGTATCGAGAACTGTGTCAGGTGTGTTTGACGGATGCTTTTTCAGGCCTTTTTGGGACGGGTTGAAAGTAAACAAAGTGGTGTTTTGATGAAATATGTTGACGTGACCCTAAGGTTTTCTTCTGAGTGTAGGTATCATATATCAATATATGAAAAGTTTGTCTACTGTCCGTGGTAGGATGTATATGTTTATAGATACGATTTTTCTGCGATATGTTAGGTTAGTAAAGTCCTATTGTGCAATTAGCAAAAAGGTGAAAAAAAAAACATCGTGAAGAAATCTGTACTTAAAATAATATTAGTCTTAAATTGCCAATTCGCCTTTAACGAGCGTGGCGGCCAATACTGCCGCTCTAGAGAAGTGGCATTGTAGAATAGATAGCGAAAACGAATAGATTGCCAAATGTATGGAGATGTCAAATTGTTTAGCGAAATCTTACCTATGTCAATTCCATACATTTGACAATCTATTCGTTTTCGCTATCTATTCTACAATGCCACTTTTCTAGGCCCTCTGATGCCTTGTCTGTCTTACAAAATGCTTTGCAGTAGGTCAGGATCAGACTGGTATTATAAGATGACTAGAAAACTGCAAGAAGCCCAACACGGCCACGCCTGCCGGGGTTGCGGAATGTTTATAATAGTTACCGTGACCCTGAAACATAAAGGGCAATCGAAGGAACATGAGTGGGTTTTATCCAGTAAAAGTCTGACACGAAGGACGGGATCAGTAATTTGATGATTTTCCACACACCAAAAAAATTACTAAAAAAAAATATTTCAGAACTTTAATAGAAACCACCCATTGACGCGCAACAAAACATTAAACAAAAAAACGCAGTTCGCACACACAGTAAAAGCTTAATACCGAACCAGTAACTCAAGTCAATAACTCTCTCCTGGCAGCAAAAACTCCATAAATTATAACTTTAACAGTACACACGTGTAAAATGACTATAGTCGCAAAAAATACGCCAAACCAACAACCACTATAAATGCAAATGAAAATGTCGTATCTTGATAAAAAAAACTGGGCAAGTGCGAGCCGGATTTACGTATGTAAGGTTCCGTAGTACGATCAGTGTATAAATTTATAATCAAACAAAGAGCGCCAGAAATGTGTAACACGATGTATGTACACACTTTACTTTTGTTTTTTTTATTTGTAATCTTATATTTGTAATGTTTTAAATCTGGAGAGAGTCATTTCGAGGCACCTAAAAGCGGGACAGAACCGGCTAATAAAAAGTCTTATAATTGGTAGTATTGTTCCACAAAATTTTCATGCTAGAGCATCTTCTTGAGAAAAAACTACCTACCTATTAACTACCAGTTAAAGGCGATGCGGAGTTTGCCGTTAACTTGTAAAATGCAAAGAGACTGGCGGCATTACCACACCGTTGGATGGCAATGTAAGCACTGCGACAGAAGCTTTTGTTGTCCTATTTGATACTAACAATCCCACAGCACGGGCAAAATCGGGTTGATAGGGTTTTTCCCCCATGGGACAAATCGTGCCAGTAGTTTTGACGTTAAAGCGAGACAGACAGACAGACAGAGTTACATTCCCATTTATAATATTAAATAGAAATACACACTGAAAATTTCAACTTTATAATTAACTTTCGAACACAATTGATTTGAGACACAATACAAAGACAATAGCAGCGCGATAACCGGCTGTCGCTTGGTCGTTAAAAGGTTAATTTCTGTAACGGAAGTATATCAAATCTCGCTAGTACCTTCAATGCGGAACCCTAAAAAGTGGTTGTACGAATGGTGACGTACACGACGTGACGGATGTGTTACGTGTGGTGACGTTGTTCTGTAAAGTGCTGACGAATTGGTACTAAAATCCTAGTTGAATCCTTTTCAGGAATCCAGCTTTATGTAGTGCTGTATTCAATAAAGATTTTAACACTTATCTAGAACTTTATAAAGTACTGGCTTTTGTTGTATTTTTGTGGTGTATATTACTTAATATCGAAGTTTAACGAAATCGGTTTAATGATGTTGGCGTGAAAGAGAGACACATTTATATTTTTTTGTTATATTTCAACGAAATCCCACACTTTTGTGTATGCAGTGTACCACACTAGTCATGAATTTTATTCCCGCGTAAAACAAATAAATAAATTTCCTGGGAAAACTCACACACGGCCATCTGATTCCAAATATAAGTATAGTCTATAGCATAGCAGGAAGGTAACTCAGTCTTGACAGTTTGTATATGTCAGTCTAGAATATACAACGTCTTTGACAGTCGTTACTGGTTAGCCAGAAACTCTGACCAGTCTAACCAAGAGGTATCGTGTCGCCCAGTTACTGGGTTGTGGAGGTCAGATAGACAGTCGCTCCACGTAAAACACCGGTATCCAGCTGAATCCGGTTAGGCTGGCAGCCGACCCCAACACGGTTGGAAAAAGGCTAGGGAGATGATGAGTCTAGAATATACAACGTGTATGTTTGGTCTTGAAAAACACGCTACAAGATGTTTCTACCCATAAAATCCCAAAAAAAATCAGCTGTTTTTAACAAAAGTTCAATGCTTTCCCGACCATAATGATGATGAAACAGCTGATATTTTTTTCCATTACAGACCATAATAAAAGTTTTTTTTGTTTTTATGGGTAGAATCATCTCCTACCGGGTTTTTTAACACACGCCGATACAGAATATATCCTAGTGCCCCGTGCACGTATTTTTATTAGAAGTGATACTAAAAATTCTAAATAAATTTCTTTCAGAACTTTAGTGTTACGTAGCTAGTGTTTTGCAATAAAATTTTTATATCAAAACTCCGAAGTTATGACGTTGTGTGTCACATAAACGATGGACAAAGATTATTCAGAAAGTGCAATGTTGGCGAGAATTTTTACATTTTAATTCGATTATTTTTTAAGCTTTTGCTTCAAAATTCAATGAAGAATATTGATTAATGAATAGTTGTTAAAATATGCAATACATTTTTGTGTCTCTGGCGAAATAAATGATTTATGATTTTACGATTTATTTATACTAAATCTATTTATTTACTAAACATAACACAGTTTTTTATAACATAGAACAATAGTGATTATGTACCCACTTTTTTCATATTTTTGTTATTTTTAGATACTTGCTCAAAAACAATTGATTACATTATTCAAGGGAAACCTGTAATTATGACAAACGATCTAAAGGACATTGACCGGGTTTGGGTCATATGCTGCCCAGACATGGGAGTACTTCCAAATGATTACTTGCATTAACATATTGCGGCACTTGGTTGCCTGGTATTCAGGCTGGCCGGCAGGTAGGTAGGTAGGGGTACAAATAAAGTAACGAAATTGGTAAATTCAATACTCTATTTAAGCCAACTTCTGTTGCCCTAATCACGTCCAGGTCTTGAGGTAGGAAGAAACGCTGGGAACACTGGCCTGAACCATAGCGTAGCTCTGCGGGTGGCTCTGCTCGTTCCCCGGTTGCACTTCTAGGTCTTCAGCAGGACCTTCAGGTAGGTAACTCCAGAGGACGGATCTTCCACTCGCCGCCAGATAGACTGTTGCGAAGCGGGTCTAAGGTGGAGCTTAAATCCTGGAAGCGCAGACACAAGGCAAGCGTTAGCAGAGCTTGGACCACGTAGCCGGGTCCAAAGGTCACAGTGTCCCAGCAGACAAAGAAAATATAAAATCAGCTGTTTCTAGACAGAAATTTAGAAAGGAGAACACCTTACAATAGAAACACTTAAGCAATGCATGGAAACTTACCCCAGCGGGATTTCCGATTAGGATTTGTTTTTAGAACAAATTCGAATTAATTAGGTTAATGGTGCGTATTAAATGTAGGTCAAATCTAAGACCGTGTGACACAGCCGTCACCTCTGATGCGTTTAAGCGGTATGACCGTTGAATTTTACGAATGCGCCCGAGGTGAGCCGAACGGTGGTCGCGCGCGGCACGACCAGTTTTTAACTCGTTTAGAGATGCGTAGGCGCAATAGATACGAGGACTTTCGTGTAAATAATTAATATTGGGTTCCGTAGTATGTTTAAATTAAATTATAATGTAGTTTAAATTGGTAGGTATTAAATTGTGTTTCTATTAGTTTAATTAAGGTGTTTAATTAATATTTTTACAATAAATCTCTTTTAGTAACTTGTAGTTTTATAATTTCTAACCTATTCTAAGAGCTAGCAAGGTACAACGTTACAATATAATTTCAAAAATTATAAAAAAAACGGTCCCAGGGTTTTTTTAGTTATGTTTTTAAGATTTTCGGGACGAGTTAAAAGTATTTAACGATTTTAGTTAATATAATTATTTTCGATATTGACCGCTGAAGAATTGACCCTTTTCGCTGTAGGCACCTACCAAAAAAAACTTGCGCCCAGTTATTACAGTGAACATGTACGCAGCAGTGGATCATTTCTTATCCAACAATATAACGGAAATCTTAACGATCTGTCAGCATTTACTATGCCTTCCAGTAATGTCCAACTCTTACGAGCACACATAAAGAGTAGACATGTTTCGTCAAAAAAGTACCACTGCTACATCTGGACAATCGTGGAATAAAGTGCATAAGAAAATGGTAATGGTATTGCTGCTCATGTAGATAGATAATACATTTATTTGGTACATTCTCACAAGACATACACAACACTAAAAAAAAGAAACAATTAATACAAAACAATTAACAAACTACGTACAAAAACCCAAATGCCACAGTGAAATAATAACAAAAAATAAAAATAAAGAAGGGAATAGAAGTACAAAATTAAAATGATGAACATGTTTCACAGAACAATTGGCAGTAATAATAAAATAATTGACTTATTGATTAAGGGAATTGACATTAAGAAAGAAAGAAAAACTGTTTATTCGTGCTGTAGACATAAGCTTTCGCTAAACAATTTGACACCTCCATACATTTGACAATCGATTCGTTTTCGCTTTATCTATTCTACAATGCGAATGCTTGTGTATGGGGGCTGATCATACGATGTAAACGAATAATGTAATATTATCAATGTTAGGAATTCATTGTTCAATGTCAACTAGATAACTGTGAGTATTATTAATGTAAATCAATTCTGAATGCCAGAAACCATGAAATACTTGATTGTAATTATAAAGTGAGCAATTGTTTAAAATAATTACTGCGGTACGTACCATTGGATGTCATTCTTCACCAATAAAAAATCTTGATAAAAAATATTTTTTTCTTAAAGCTCCTCGAATAGATTTAAATGAGCTTTCGTTTACAGAGTAGAGTTAGCCAAAGGTACACAATGCACTATGTGTTCATGCTGGGCAACACTTGGCCCAACTGGGTGTATCCCATCTGGCCCGGTGACTTGGCCCGGTGCCGGGCCACATGGGACAAAAAAGTTTTAACTGGCCCGGTGATACTTTTACCGGGCCAGATTTTTTTTTTTTTTTTATAACTTATGGGCTTGCTCTTGGTCCCAGACTTGTCCGAGGGCATAGACGGGGCCTACGATGGAGCGAGCTCACCCAAAAAATGCCTATGCACTCTTCTCTTGAATACATCCGGGTTATATGCTTTTGGAAACACAGACGCCGGCAGAGAATTCCATTCCTTTGCGGTGCGCATAATAAAGGATTTCGAAAAACGCTGCGTGCGGATTCGAGGAATATCGACCAAGAAAGGGTGGTATCCTGCCGTACGTCTGGATGTCCGGTGGTAAAACGGAGACGGGGGAATGAGCTCGTGTAGCTCATGAGCACACTCACCGAAGTGCAATCTGTAAAACACCGCCAGGCAGGCAACTTTACGCCGATGTGCTAGAGGTTGCAGTTGGGCCACCAGCTTCTTGTCGCCAATCAACCTCCTGGCTCTGCGTTCTACCGAATCCAATGCGGCCAGTTGGTATTTGGCTGAGCCATCCCATAGGTGACAGCAATACTCCATACACGATCGGACTTGAGCTTTATAAAGTGTTAGAAGCTGTCCCGGCGTGAAATATCGCTTAACCTTGTTAAGGATGCCCAGCTTTTTCGCCGCAGTCAGTGCTTTGGACTCGATGAAAGCGGCGAAGTTGAGGTCAGAACTCAACTCCATGCCAAGGAGTTCTAGGGAGCCGGTTAGATTTACAGGTGCACCTCGGAAAGTAGGAGCCAGGTCAAATGGGCTCCGTTTAGCGGAGAACAGACACGCTTGCGTTTTGGCGGCATTGAACTGCACTAGATTGTGATCGCCCCATTGGGACACATGGCTCAAGGCAAAGTTCACTCGCTCTACCATGGCCTCTCTCTGTGAACGTATATCGTCCCTACTGTCTTTTGCGCTGGCCAGATATCTCTCTACAACGGTACTGTCATCTGCGTAACCGACTATGCTAGGATTTAGCATATCGTTTATATGGAGCAGGAATAGTGTTGCAGAGAGGACAGACCCTTGAGGAACACCGGCATCAATGGCCATAAGGTCAGAAGAGCAGCTGTCGACGACCACTCTTATCGACCGTCCCGTTAAGAAGTCTGATACCCAGCAGCAAAAGTCAGCAGGGATGCCATAAGCAGGAAGCTTGCTAAGGAGACTAGCGTGCCAAACCCTGTCAAAAGCCTTTGAGATGTCGAGCGAAACGGCAAGGGCTTCGCCGTTTTTCTCAATGGCTTCGCCACAGCAATGAGTAACATACACTAGAAGATCTCCAGTAGACCGACCACGGCGAAAGCCATATTGCTGGTCACTGAGTAGATTGTTGTCTTCTAGGTATGCCAACAATTTGCTATTTAGAACCCTTTCCATGACTTTACAGAGCATGGAGGTGATGGCGATTGGTCGATAGTTACAGGGGTCGGCACGGCTACCCTTTTTGGGCACTGGCTGCACATTAGCAAGCTTCCAGGATTTTGGCACCGTTCTAGTTTGGAGAGAGAGGCGGTATAGACGTGTCAATACAGGCGACAACTAAGGCGCACACTGCTTAAGTATTCGCGCAGGTATTCCATCTGGTCCGCTGGCTTTATTCACGTCTAAATTCAGCAGAACCCTCCGTACCTCTTTTTGGTGAACAGCAATATCCTTCAATGAGGAATCGCAATGAGGTAAAGTAGGTGGTTGATGGAGGCCTGCATCAAGACGCGAGTTGCTCGCAAATAGAGAAGCAAACAGGTTCGCTTTCTCTATCGCGGAGTGGGCCAGCGTACCGTCGGGT
Source organism: Athetis lepigone (assembly GCA_033675125.1). Lineage (NCBI taxonomy): Eukaryota > Metazoa > Arthropoda > Insecta > Lepidoptera > Noctuidae > Athetis > Athetis lepigone. The sequence goes on from CM066227.1 coordinate 22,228,998, forward strand.
TTCTGCAACGGTGGAAGTGTGGGACGGCAGAAGTTAGATTCGACCGCTTTGGATAGGGACCAAAATTGCTTGCTACCAGGAGGGTAGGACGCAAGTCTGGCCATTGAACCATGCTTGGGTTCTGTGATCAAGCGAGAGGTCGGAGAACGGAATAAAATATTCCATTCCCTGCCGAATCACATCTACGACAGCCTCAGCAGAACATGAGGGGTCGCCAGAGGAAAAACAGACCGGCCGCCAAGGGAAAGACGCAAAGAAATGCCGCATCTCATCCCAATCTGCTGACTCGTATCGCCACACTCTTCTCGTGCCCTTTGGGCTGAGATCCGGAGGGGAGCAGACCGATACGGATTTCACCAGACAGTGGTCTGACGACCCCAGCGGAGCTGAGACCGAGACAGAGTGCCGATCCGGATCCGTTGTCAGTAGAAGGTCTAAGCAATTGGGTGTGTGGTCAGCAACATCAGGTACCCGCGTCGCAACGTTTACCAGCTGGGTGAGGTTTAGCGACAGCGCAAATTTGCGTGCTTCCTTGCCAGCGTGGCAGGTTTTCTCAAACGGGAACAGCCACTCCTTGTGGTGGGCGTTGAAGTCCCCGAGAAATACCAGTTCCGCAGCAGGGTACCGTTGTTGGGCATTATCTGCAGTCTCAGCAAGATGGTCAAATAGCCTGGTTGTCTCCTGGTCACCGACGTGCGATCGGTAAACACAGGCATATAAGGTCTTCTGGGATCCTGTGTATACGATGACCCACAGAGTAGAGAACCCGGAAGTTTCAAAGCAGCGAAGACGCTTGCAGCAGATGTCGTCGCGGACGTACACACAGACCCCCGCTTTCTCTTTGAACTTATGTTCAAGTGAGTAGCCTGGGTAGTTGAGGTACGCCACGTCCGCTGGGGTTTTAATTTGCGTCTCCGTCATGAAGAACAGGTGCGGCTTTTCAGTCTCGAGGTGGTGGTGGACTGCGTCGAGATTTGAGTGCAACCCACGTATGTTGGTTAGGTGCACTTTCAGCGGGAGGAAGTGCCGCCGGTGTTTAACCCTATTCTTATTTTTGTTTTTCATATTAAGTAGTGCGGGTTGGGGGACGATTGGATGTCGAGGCGCTGCTTTCGCCAAGTGGATTGCACGAGTAAAAACCGAACAATGAGGAGCTCACTTGGAGACTGCGGGGACGCCCGAGCCCCCCCGAAATAGCCACCGGATCCTCCCATCCAGTCGCCAGCTGGCACGGTGGAGCTATTCCAGGATTTTTCGCGAGGTGGCGGGGCAGCCTTTGGCACGTGGCTAGCGCGCTACTTGGGCCCCCAACTACCTGCGGTCGGTCACCGGCAAGACCGTGCCACGGATCCCGCTACCCTCCAGAGTGAGCTACCCGGTCCGGTGTCACTCGAGGACCCACAGAATCGGCTATATGCAACACAACTAACAACCATTCATCCCCCAAAGGCTCTGGTGTTCCCGCGCACAGATGAAACACAGCAAGCTGCTTGACACCTGACTCCGGCGGGAAGGTGGTAGCTACCAGGCGGACTCTTGCGAGGCCTACCACCGCTGGTTGGGTCGTTCAGCCGTCACCACAAGTGGTGTCGTTGCCCGGGGTGGACCGCTAGGAGGTAGACCCAAACCACCCCAAGATGATACAAATCAAGTGCCATCGTCCCCGGTAAGGGGCGAAAAGAGGATACGCCTCGTAATTTGTGAAATACTAACTATATGCATCTATGAAAGGGATTGAACTTATAAATCAAACCGCTTAGTAATAATCACTTTTTATTGCGGATAACGCGATATATAAACTTGTGTCATAAATCTCAACTTGAAATAGAGTTCCTGTAAGCAGATTTTTTGAATTTGAACATATTAACTTCGATAATTTCGAATTCTCTAACGCATTCTGCCGTTGTTCCTTTTTCGCGCGAAGGGCAGAATGGTGTGCTTTAAAGAGACATTTTTTTTGAGCCCACTGTTGAACAGTAACGTTTATTAATCATTTTACACATGAAACAAAAAGAAAGGGAAGGAGTTACAACTAAGTTAAAAACCACCCGTACACACAGTGCAAATGAGTGTTCTAAAATAATCCATATCTATACTAATAATATAAATGCGAAAGTAACTCTGTCTGTCTCTTCTTCACGCCTAAACCACAGAACCGATTTGAATGAAATTTGGTACAGATATAGTCTGGGACCCGAGAAAGGACATAGGATAGCGGACGAAGTCGCGGGCAAAAGCTAGTTACAAATAAAAAAAACAAAAGTAAAATGTTTTTACCCCGGGAATCCCCCGGGAACGGGAACTTTTATTCCACGCGAACGAAGTTGCGGGCAAAAGCTAGTAACGTATATTTAATATCGTAAAGCAATCAGTTGATTACAAAATAATAAGTGCAAATTTTAATTAATACCGATGTTTAGGATAAACACATTCCTATGTCCTTTCTCAGGCCATGGACTATCTTCGTACTAAACATTTAAATCGGTTCAGTGGGTAAGACAGGTTTATGTTATCATGACGACGACGTACCCGTTGCAATCTTGCAACAAAAATCAACGCGTCGGCCCGTTACCCCTTATCAAACACGGTTGTCAACAAGATAGGTAGGGAATTTGGAATATTGTAGCACAAATGATAGACTGATAGTACAAGAAATATAAATATTTCAACAACATATTATTAAAACGGGTATTAACGCGAAAAGTAAATAAAGTAATACCTTGGAAGGCTTGACGTTTCGACCTGGTTGCACAATATTATGTTGTTAACATGAAACGCGAAAGTTTAAAAATATTTCAACACCAACATATTTCGGATAAATTGGTACAGTTATGCACAAATTCCAATCATATATTCCAAAAACAATAGAAAATAAAATCGCGCTTGCTCAATTAACGCTAAACGAACTATGATATACCGTCAGTTTTCCCTCAAATTTTGAATGTAAACCCAATAACATTGCTGTGGAATAAATTTTATATTCGAATAAACTCTGCTATGTTTATTATTATCTTCAACCACCCACATGTGAACACTCCTTATCGCCACAAATGAACTGTGAATTTCATTACGCTGAAATAATAATTTAAAGTTCAGTCTGATGTGATTGGAAAAGTATTAACTACTTTTGTATATGTGGGTTAGTTGGTGGCAGCCATCTTTTCTGTCTGGCGTTAGTAATAAGTGTATGCACATTGCTTATTTATATTTGGAAAATATCACGTTTTAGAATGAAATATATGTAACAATATTGTGACAAAATAAGTAGTTACCAAATACTGAAAATAAACCCACGCAAGGATGTTTTTCTGGGAAGGGTGCAATAAAAACGTGCATCTACATAATTAGTAAGACTAGCATACATCGTTAACCTGTTGTTACTAATAATAGTTTTGTGTTATTTTTGACATACTAGCTATCCTCTGTGGTTTTACCCGCGTATTAAATTGTGTTTTTTTAGAGATAAAAACAATGCTTTGTTCTTTCTCAGGTTGGACTATCTCTATACCAGATTGAAATCGGTTGTAGAGTTGGCGAGACAGACAGAGGGAGTCACTTTCTCGTTTATTATAAATTCTCGTTTATTAATTATAAATTCTCGTTTATTATAAACTAGCTTTTGCCTGCGACTTCGACGCGACGGGGTAATTCCGGGATAAAAACTATCCTATGTCCTTCCTCGTGTCCCAGACTATATCTGTACCAAATTTCATTCAAATCGGTTCAGTGGTTTAGGCGTGAAGAGGAGACAGACAGACAGACAGACAGACAGAGTTACTTTCGCTTTTATAATATTAGTACGGAAGTACGGATGAATATTCCCTCTGTAAGCTATACGCGTATCTAAGTGGCTTAGCATCGCTTGCAGATTGTTTTAGTTTAGTCGTGAAGCTGGGAGTTGCAAGTCGCTTGTCACAACGTATACTAACAAAACTTGGTGTTCTAACTCAAATGTAGTTTGTGGTGCGCATCGCCTAATTATCGCATACGTATACGATAATTAAATAGATGTTTTTTTTGTCAACATGTTCTGTCTCATTCCTAGACAAAGGCTTTTGTCCAAACTTTTCATCGGTCGCGATGTTTTGCTACGACCTTCCAATTAATCTATGTATTAAAATTGGTAAATAGACTTGCTAACTGGGTGATGTATCAGCCCCAGCCTAAACCGCTGGTCATAGAGACATGCAACTTAGGTTGTTCTATAATGTAAAGAGTAACCCTAAAGGGGTAAAAATATGGTTTTCGAAACCGTTGCAGAATGCTAATATTTCTTTAATATCTGTTGAAAAATACCTATAGATAACGTTTGTCACCGGTTCCTGAAGTGAACTTTGCAATTCAATCAATTGTTCCCATAGCTCTGCATAACTGCGGTTATACTTACTTCATTTCGAGTGAGTGCCAAGCGATTTTGAACCTTGTGCAATGCTTCCAATGCGCCTAAAGTTCATTACAAATGAAGGTTTTAAATCTCCAAACACGCATGATACGAGACACAATAGAAAGACAAGTCGGCTGTCGCTTAGTCTTTGAAAGATTAAGAAAAAAAGAGATTAATACATGTTGTGAATATATACGTATAACTAACAATTAACCGCCATTTTCGTAGTACGACTTATTCTGTAACTAAATACAATTATCTCATAATAATTTACATATTTATACAGATTGTTCTTACATAATACCTTAGATTCCAATTTTTGTGATCATTCGATTTTAAAAGAATCCATGGAATTTCTGCTCGTTCTTCTCCATAGAAATATACTATTTGAAACAAGCAACTAGCTATTATTAATTATCTGACTGACTAACGCCGTAACAATACAAAAGTAACTAGAAATGCTTTATTTGAATAAAAACATGTTCAGTTTGAGTAACAAGCTTTTAACTCACACTATTTTCTAAGCACCTAACTAAAAGCAGCTACTATTAACAAACCTGCAAGATTACTAAAGCATCTATATCATAGCGTTTACAGCGAGCACATCAAACGGTAGACGTGTCACCTTCACATTACAACTCAAACGTATGTTTCTAATTACCATTTTAATAACTAAACGTGTGCTGAGCGTTAGTGTGACTTGTCACTGACTATTCTCTGCACTGCACAGCGATAATTGATGTAACTCATTCCTAAGTTGAGGTGTTTTGATCTTTATGTAGTGTGAAATTAAGGTTCATGTCTTTCCGTTTTGATCTATGAACTGTTATTTTTAATGCAGTTTTCATCTTTTGATTTTAAAGGTAGGTTTATATAAATCATGCTTAACATACGAATAAGAATTAATAATTAGCTATTATTAATTCTTATTCGTATGATAAGCATGATTAAATAAAAAGATGAAATCAAAAGATGAAAACTGCATTATATATTGTATACGTGTCACCTTCACGTTACAACTCAAACGTATGTTTCTAATTACCATTTTAATAACTAAACGTGTGCTGAGCGTTAGTGTGACTTCTCACTGACTATTCTCTGCATTGCACAGCGGTAATTGATGTAGTTCATACGTTGGTTTAAGGAGGGGTTTTGATCTTTATGTAGTGTGAAATTAAGGTTCATGACTTTGCGCTTTGATCTATGAACTGTTATTTTTAATGCAGTTTTCTTCTTTTGATTTTAAAGGTAGGTTTATATAAATCATGCTTATCATACGAATAAGAATTAATAATTGCTAAGGTTTTCAAAAAAGGCCTATTGATGAGTGACCCTGCTAAGCAGGAGGCTGTGCGTTCGATTCCGACCCAGGACATTTTTTTATGTGATAAGCTCAACATGTAATGAATTAAATACAGCGAGCACATCAAACGATAGACGTGTCACCTCCACATTCGAACTCAAACGTATGTTTCTAAGTACCATTTTAATAACTAAACGTGTGCTGAGCGTTAGTGTGACTTCTCACTGACTATTCTCTGCACTGCACAGCGGTAATTGATGTAGCTTTACGTTGGTTTAAGGAGAGGTTTTGATCTTTATATAGTGTGAAATTAAGGTTCATGTCTTAGCGCTTTGATCTTTGAACTGTTATTTTTAATGCAGTTTTCATCCTTGGATTCAAGAGGTAGGTGTTAATCATGCTGATCATACGAATAAGAATTAATAATAGCTAAGGTTTTCAAAAAAGGCCTATTGATGAGTGACCCTGACTGCTAAGCAGGAGGGTGTGCGTTCGATTCCCACCCAGGACATTTTTTATGTGATAGGCTCAACATGTAGTGAATTTACGATACAGCGAGCTTATCAAACGGTAGACGTGTCACCTTCACATTACAACTTAAACGTATGTTTCTAATTACCATTTTTATAACTAAACGTGTGCTGAGCGTTAGGCCAAGCGCGCACCGCGATAAAAAATCGTTGCGATTTTTTTAATGCGAAATAAAATCCCAAACTACAATGCACTAATGCAAATGATTTATTTTCGCAATGCGCGTATTGTAGTGTATTTCTGTGGTTCACAGATTTGCGATATTTTTTCGCAACGATTTTTTATCGTAGTGCGCGCTCGCCCTTAGTGTGACTTGTCACTGACTATTCTCTGCAGCTCATACGTTGGTTTAAGGTTTTGATCTTTATGTAGTGTGAAATTAAGGTTCATGCCTTTAAAGATTTTTGAATTGAGAAATGAATTTTGATGCGGTTTTCATCAATAGATAGTGACTCAAGATATTAGTTTGTGTAATACGTGCATATTATTGTATACTAGCTGTCCCAGCTGGTTACTACTCCGCTCTCTTAGCTCGTAGCGTAATGTTATATAGCTTAAAGCCTTCCTCGATAAATGAGCTATCAAATATTAGTAATTTCGGAGATTTGAGCGTTAAAGCTTTATAATATCAATATAGATGGCAAAAGTCATTTTATGTAAAACCTACATACGACTGACTGCTAAGACGGAGGGCGTGCGTTTTTTTTTTACCGAGGACAAATCCTTGTGTGATGAGCATGATCGTTCTTTCTGGGCGGGTGTATAATTAATCCATACTAATATTATAAATGGGAAAGTGTGTCTGTCTGTCTGTCTGTCTGTTTGTCTTTCTTTCACGGCAAAACGGAGCGATGAATTGACGTGTTTTTTTGAGTGGAGATAGTTGAAGGGATGGAGAGTAACATAGGCTACTTTTTGTCTCTTTCTAACGCGAGCGAAGCTGCGGGCAAAAGCTAGTTTAAAAATAGATGTATGACAGTGGTCTTGTTACCATAGGCGGCGTGTGAGTTGCCCCAAGATATTAATAATATTTATTTATACCTATTCGCAGCTGACACAATAATGAAGTTTAATACTAAACTCTGCAGTATGAAATTATCGATGTGTACTTACTGTTTCGATGTTAATTATTCTGTGATGTGCAGTTCTGCGTTCTGATAATTTAGTGTTTAGGTGTAATATTTGTATTTATTTTAGCTGTTTGTTTTATTGGCGTTTTGATGAGGGTAAATTAACCCGTTTTGTGCTTATTATGCAGCTGCTGAATTAGGTTTTATAATGTTTGTTTTATGCTATTGTAATGTATTGTTATGACAAGAAATGCTTCTGATAATTTTAAAAGTGAGAGTGCGTAATAAAATAAAATAAAACGTTTTGTTGTGTTTATATGTTTGACTCATACTCAGGTAAAGATATTTCTTCAGTGATAAATAAATATTTAGATTATACAGAACTGCAACAAACAATAATTAATTATTCATAAATCACTAAAATAATTATGCACAGTTTAAAGCTGGAGAGTGTGATTGTTTGATTTAAAAAACCTCAGAGTAATACTGGTCTAATTTGAAAAAATCTTCTGTTTGATAGCCCATTTATTGAGGAAGGTCAAGGGCTATGCAACTTTACGCTACGACGATAAAGCTGCGCGATGCTTCGAGCGAGGAGTAACTAAAAACACTAGCCAACTAGTTTTACGATATTACTTAACTATTTCAATATTGAAAGACAGACTACCTTTTAACAGCGTATTAACCTTTCAACGATCAAGCGACAGCCAGCTGTAATTATCTTTCTATTGTGTCTCAAATCACGTGTGTTTGAAGGTTTAAAAGCCAAGTCTTAAAAAGTTTTTTTTTCTTTCAGCAATGCAGACGTGCGCCGTGTAATGAGGCTTTTAGCCACAGTATATTATTTAAAACATGTCACTAATAAAATAAATGACGAACAAATAGAAAAAGCCGCAGTTTTAAACGCGTAATGAATAAACAATATGCAAATTAATGTTTTAACGTCACTGCTAATTTATTTTTAGTTGGTTTTTTATGTTCAAAGTACTCAACATTGTTTTAATAATAGTGTTGTGATTTATGACGTAAAGTTTTTTAGTAACGTGGGCTGGTAATATGTAAATCCAATCATTTATTTGCAAATTTAACTGTAGTGCCAATTATAGTTTCGCCATGTCTGTCTGTCTGTCCGTCCGAGCTTAATCTTTGTGACCGTTAGCACTAGAAAGCTAAAATTTGTTACAAATATGTTTATCAACCACGCCGACAAAGTGGTAAAACAAAAATTGGAAAAAAAATGTTTTATTAGGGTAGCCCCTCTAAGTAAAGAGGGAAGTGATTTTTTTTTTAATTTCATCCCTGACGTGTGATATTTTGTTAGATAGGTATTTAAAAATGAATAGGGGTTTACTAAAATCATTTTATGATAATGTCAATAATTTCGGAAATAATCGCTCCAAAAGGAAAAATCAAAGCGTCCCCCCCCTCTAACTTTTGACCCGTAGGTTTAAAAAATATGAAAAAAATCTGGAAAGTAGAACTTTATAAGGACTTTCTAAGAAAATTATTTTGAACTTGATAGAAAGAACAGTTTTTGTACAAAAAAGACAAAAAGATTGTACAAAATAATTTCTGCGTACTTAGTATGTTAACGTAACAAAAGCCTTTTTTTAAACTTATAAGTGGGAACACTTATTGTGACGGACGGGAAACTACGGAACCCTACATTGAGCGTGGCCCGACACGCTCTTGGCCGGTTTTTTTTTCTTTGATTCCAGTATTGAACTTTTTTAATAAGGTTAATGGTCCCAATTTCCTGGTTTACAAATTTAACTAAATTTTAATTCAGTGCATCTTTTTCATCCCATTTCATTAAGAAAAGGACGGTAGATAAAATATTAGTTAAGTCCTGTCAAATTAGGACACTTCATAGATAATTTAGACGCGATTAAAAACATGGCGACTAAAATACAACAATTTACTTCAGGCGCTGGCTAATTTGACAGGACTAAACAGACATGTATCGTCCGTCCTTTTCTCAACGAAATGGGAAGAGAAAGATGCACTTAACTTATTTGGTTTGTAAGCAAGAGAATCAGCACAAATCTCCATGTCCTCAGTAGTGATAAGGTTAAGAGTACAGAACGCACACGACGTAGTAATAGTTAGCCAAAATATCCTGAAGTACTTGACTAATAGCGAAATAAATAGACGTTACTAAGCACTGACTTTGAAGGTGTCGTGATGGCCCAGTGGATATAAGGCGCCCGCCTCTCGTGTAAGAGGTTGTGGGTTCGAATCAGGGCAAGTACCAATGTGACTTTTTCAATTCATATGTACTCCAAAGTTTATCTTGGACATCACAGACATCCCGTAAGGTCAGTAAGGCCGTTGGTCCCGGTTGTCATTCGTAGAACTTTGACAGTCGTTACTGGTTAGCCAGAAACTCTGACTAGTCTAACTAAGAGGTATCGTGTCGCCCAGTTACTGGGTTGTGGAGATCAGATTGGCAGTCGCTCCACGTAAAATTCCGGTATCTAGCTGAATCCGGTTAGGCTGGCAGCCGACCCCAACACAGTTGGGAAAAGGCTAGGGAGATGATGATGACAAAGCACTGACTTTGACTTTGGCTTAAAAATATACCTGTCACACAACTGACAAACGTAAAGTGCACGAAAGAGACGGGAACATGGCTAAACCAAAGTCAGTGCTTTGTAACGTCTATTTATCTTGCCATTAGTCATTGATGTACTAAACAGTATCTCTAGAAACAGGAGGCAATTACGTTGACAAGTTGTCAAACACCTTGTATCGCTTATACACGTACGCCCCGACTACATACGAATACACACGACTACTTACGAAAGTGTAAATGACATGTTCGGGTGCATCCGCGCCGTGCCTTTCGCTTGTGTTCGTGTATTTTCGTGTGTGCTCGTGTATTTTCGTATGTGTTTCAAAACTGAATGTCGGCATTAAATCTTAGGTATCAGAATGGTGCCGGGGTTGCGGAATAGTCATAATTGTTACCGTGGCCCCGAAACATAAAGGGAAATCGAAGGAACATAAGTGGGTTTTAGTCAGTAAAAGTCCCACACGAAGGACGGGAGAAATCATTTGATGATTCCCCACTCACCAAAAAAAAAGGTAAAAAATTGGTTTCTTTTTGCAAATATTATGACAGTAAAATATTTATTAATTTACGAGCTTTCATGTGTCGAACTTACAACCACTATTTTACCCTTTATGGTTGGGATATCGTAATGTTGTAATGGCCTAGTGAATAACGCGCCCGCCTCTTGTGTAAGAGATTGTGGGTTTGAATCCGGGCAAGTACCAATGTGACTTTTTCAATTCATTTGTACTTTCTTAAGTTTATCTTCGACGTCACTGACATCCCGTGCCTCGGAAAGCACGTAAAGCCGTTGGTCCCGGTTGTCATTCGTAGAACTTTGACAATCGTTACTGGTTAGCCAGAAACTCTGACCAGTCTAACCAAAAGGTATCGTGTCGCCCAGTTACTGGGTTGTGGAGGTCTGATAGGCAGTTGCTCCACGTAAAACACCGGTATCCAGCTGAATCCGGTTAGGCTGGCAGCCGACCCCAACACAGTTGGGAAAAGGTTAGGGAGATGAATGGTTGGAATATCCAAAAATTATTTCTTAGTGGATATACCTACTATTAACAAAGAACACACACTCTATGTTTAATATCTCTAGGACCAGCGGACTAGACTCTGCTTTGATATATCACCCAGTCTGTAAGTCAATCAGTTAACCGTTTTATAAAAAGAATAATGTAATTTATGAACTCATTTAATTAACCTGCAAATAACCTTATTTTGCAGTAAAACACACAAACCCTTTTCAGAATAAAAAGAAATATCTTTTACTATAAAAGAAAATTCTAGCTTCACATTTTTCTTTTTATTAATTTTGCAAATTGTCTCAAGAGTGCTTGTGTAACGAGCAAAAGATTAAAACGCCGCGGTTAATTTATATTTAATAAACTACGTATCGGAGTTATAAAGTCGGGTTCAAACGCAAACAGTTCGCTTGAGTGTTTACTAGCGAACGTTTATGTTGGAGTGTTAGAAAATGAGCTTAGATTATGTTTGGTAATTTCAAGAGACTGAATTTTTTTTTTTTTTTTTTCTTTTTAGGACAACTCACACACGGTCATCTGATCCCAAGCTAAGCAGAGCTTGTGTTATGGTAACCAGACAACTGATATAATACATACATACATATTATAGATAAATTACACCCAGACGCAGAACAAACAATCATGCTCATCACACAAAGTCTGTCCTGGGTGGGAATCGAACCCACGACCTCTGACTTAGCAGTCAGGGTCACTAACCACTAGACCAACAGGCCCGTCAAGTTATGATTATGTTGTAGATTTTGTGAATTCGATAGATGATGTTTTAGTTAGTGGTTATTAAAATAAAACTTGCATTTGCTTCTGACTTCATCTGCGTGATATTCTTATTGCCTCTTAGGGTACAAGCTTACACAAATATTTTTTTTTCAGTGTTTATTCAGTATTCAGTAACATTTTTTATTGCATTCATGTAGTTTACAAGTTGTTATTCTAGGTATAACATGTGGACAGAGTTACTTTCTTTCATTCATAATATTAATGTGGATACTATTTGTCACCACTTTCACAGTTATTTTGTCGTCTAAATGAGTCGTTTTATACAAATAAATTACAAAATTAGGTTACATAATTCATGTTGAATTTAAGGTACAATGTAATAACTACCTTAAAATATAATAATACTAACAATTCAAATTAACTAAATGGGTAACATCATTTCTGGTTGAATTTTCAATAAATTAAATAGGCCTTTAATGTATAAAGAAGAAAGGGGACTGGATCCAAAATTGAGTCGTAAAATAACAACCATAAATTTCAAATTCATTGTTTCATTATTTATTACTATACTAGCTTTTGCTCGCGACTTCGTCTGCGTGATTAATAGTTCCCGTTTCAGGGGGATTTTCCGGATGAAAACTATCCTATGTCCTTTCTCGGGTCCCAGACTATATATGTAACAAGATTCATTCAAATCGGTTCAGTGGTTTAGGCGTGAAGAAGAGACAGACTGACAGACAGAAAGACAGACAGACAGAGTTACTTTCGCATTTATTTATAATATAAGTACGGACTCATCAATAGTTCTGCACAAACAGGGTTTGCCCTTATCCGTACTTCCGTACTAATATTATAAATGCAAAAGTAACTCTGTCTGTCCGTCTGTCTGTCTGTCTCTTCTTCACGCCTAAACCACTGAACCGATTTGAATGAAATTTGGTACATATATAGTCTGGGACCCAAGAAAAGACATAGGATAGTTTTCATCCCGGAAATCGTCCGGGAACAAGAACTATATCACGCGGACGAAGTCGCGGGCAAAAGCTAGTATAATATAAAGTACGGATTCATCAATAGTTCTGCACAAACTTGCCCTTATTTGAAATAATACTTAATACTAATATTATAAAGCGGAAGAGTTTGTTTGTTTGTTTAAATGCGCTAATCTCAGGAACTATATTGGTCTGATTTGAAAAATTCTTTTTTTGTTAGTTAGTCCATTTATAGAGGAAGGCTTTAGACTATATTACATAACGCTAAGACACATAGGAGCTGAGCAGTAACAAAAAGTGTGACAAAAACGGGAAAAAATATTTCTTTTGAGAGATGAAATGGTTGAAGTTACGCAAAAAATATGTACTATAGAATTGTTTCTCTTAAAAAGTTCAAAAAAAAAAGTCCGCGACAGCATATGTCTAATAGTTCACTCAATATAACCATTTTTATGGCTATGAATTTAATTCTAAAATAACTCATGATCTGCCACGGTGTTTTCTCATCAATACAGTATTAATCCTTATTAATATAAATACGTTATTTAATCCAAGTTTTTAATTTTGTACAAAATTGCCGTTTACATTACACGTCATCTATAACTTCAATGAATATCTCTGGAGATATTCACAGTTTTAAAACTACTCCGCAGCAATATAAATGATAGTACATATGGGCCGTAACAAGGCTGGTCGATCGATAGTTTTGCAAGAAATTCGTAGTTTATACATCAGAATAACACATAATATTGTCCTATACTTATAACATTGCGCCATGAGCCACGGAAGCCGATCAGTAACCAAATATCTTACATAACGCGGGTACGCGGGGATCGTGCAATCCACGGCTCTCTATGGGGCTTCGGTATGGTGCCTGGATATATAAGATCTCCTGCCTGTCTGATTCTTGCGGCATGGGATTTGGAGGCAACAGTCCTTGCACACATGTACCACGCACAGTGGCGCGTGGAAGTACAACGCCAAGGCGAAACTCCTGCGGGATCTCATGGCGGAATGGAGACTGCGACTGTCGCAACTTAGTGCTGGGCACCCCTCTTTGAAGAGTGGCTGAAGTGCGCCTCGACGCTCTCATATAGGTATCGCCCTTCGCAGGTCCTCACCGCACACGGACATTTCGGAAGGTTCCTGTGTCGGATTCGTGCGGTGGTGACGCCTGCGTGACACAGTGGACCATACGGTGGAGGTTTGCCCCGCTTGGGTGAACCACCGCCGTGTTCTTGCCAAGGCGATCGGTGGGGGTGACAGTAAACAACTTAGTAATAAATGAAAAGAAAACCAAATGTATAAGATTCACATTGCCAATTTGTTAGAAGTAGTGAATGTAGTGTTGTATTGAATAGGGATGTGCTAGAATTCGTCGATAAAACGGTTTTCTTGGGGATTACGCTTGACTCTAAGCTGCAGTGGGGTCCTCACATAACATCTCTGGCAGGGCGGTTAAGTTCAGCTGCATTTGCTGTAAGGAAGATCCGTCAATTAACCGACGTAAATACCGCGAGGCTGGTCTATTTTAGTTACTTTCATAGCATCATGTCTTACGGTATTTTGCTTTGGGGACGCGCTGCAGATATAGATTCTATCTTCATTCTGCAAAAGAGGGTTGTCAGAGCTATCTATAACCTTAGCAGACGCAAATCACTGAGAGAATTTTTTAAACAAATAAACATCATGACGGTTCCCTGCCAATATATTTATGAAAATATTATGTATGTCCGTAAAAATCTTCCGCTCTTTAGTAAAATAAGTGACAGGCATAATATTAATACAAGAAACAGGAACAAATTGGACCAGCCAAGTTTCAGATTGTCCAAGGTACATACTTCTTTTATAGGGTATTGCGTTAAATGTTACAATAAAATACCTCTCAATATTCTTCGATTAAATGAAAAACAATTTAAAACATGCATTAAGCGCACACTATGTAGTCAAGCATACTATAAATTAGAGGATTATATTATAGATAAAAATGCTTGGTTGGGTGCTGGTCCTGCTCCACAGCCACCTAGTCTCACAAATTAGGGATGTTTGGAAGAGAAATATGTTAAATAGCCCCTAAATTGACATAGATAACTTATACTGTTATACTTATTTTTGGATTTCAGATTGAAACTTTAGTTTTATATAGGTAATTTAAAAGCATTATTTCCAAAATTAGAAATTTTAATCTTTGGAAGATACAAAATGTTTCTTGTCCCCTTAATTTTTGACATGAATGTTCAAGATTGTTATTATTTTTATAGGTTTTTTTTTTAAATTTCACCCATTTACATTTGTATACAGTACAAAACTTTGGTTTGTGTAATTTAGAAGCATATTTGATTTTTTGTAAATGTGAGTACGATGCAGTGATTTATTACGATAGTTCTCTACTGACACAAATAGACATGGCAGTTAGGAGCATTGTCATGCTCGCTCAAAAAGTCTCGCTGATGGTGGCGAGTGCGTTGGATCATTCGGTTCCCTTCAAAATGGTTGAGCTAAATGGTGCTGATGCCACGCGTCATGCTCGTGAACGGGCGCTGTCAGTTGAGATGGGTCATCTCTTAACTGCCATGACTTTTTACTTTTTATTTTAATTTTGTATTTGTTTATTATTTTGTTACATACACATTGTTTTCACATGTAGAAGCAACAAAAAGGAAATGTAACCAAGATTTTGTAAAACATGATATTTTTAAAAAGAGTGTCCGTGGAGTTTCTTGCATGTTCTTCTCCATAGAGATCTACGTTTTGGAACAGGCAATTAGCGTCACTTTCCTTTTCTGACTGACCGACCGACTCTTTGACAATTCATAAGTACCTGTAAATGGTCTAAGTGAAATAAATGCTTTGAATTTTGAATTTTTTTTTTGTGACCGCTCGCGCCCGGTACTGGTTCAGGCCATGCTTTAGGGTGCGACTGAATAGAAGCCATCGCCCCCTTCTGCCAAGCAGACACGCTAGAGACGAAGGCGACGGGGTGCGTGAGGCAACGTCAAGCTTCACGCCCCGGACAGAGACCCAGGTGTAGTTGTAGAAAGTCGCAAGACGACGGCCACCGCAGGCGCGGGCCTAAAGACGGCGAGCGGTAGGTAGCTCGCCACCCGACTAGGACCAAAGCCATGTCGACGCGACGGCGCGTGGCGTGTCGATGCTTCTAATCGTTACCGCGGCCCAGAATATATAAGGGTAACCTAAGATATTACTGGGACATTATTGGATTTTAGTCTGTAAAAGTCTGACATTCCATCCCTGCCCAGGGGCGGGAAAAGTCATAAAAAAAAACCGGTCAAGTGCGAGTTCTACTCGCGCAACGAGGGTTCCGTTAATTTGTTTTTTAGTGAAATAACTACAAATTTACGGTTTTCGGAGTTTTCTCTTTACTTGTGCTACATGACCTTGCTTCTTGCCAAATTTCAAGATTATAGGTCAATGGGAAGTACCCTATAGGTTTTGAGTTTTGATTCCCTTGAAAATGTCTAAATATGCAATATAAACCGCCGTATTTTTTATTGCCTTGATTTAGAAACTTGATTTTTTCACTGCTTTAAGAAATAGCAGACCTGAGTATGTGATATTAATTTGAGCTTGATATCTCGACGCGTTTCTGAAAAAAAAAAGGTCTTGACAGACGGACGAACGGGAGGACGGACGGATGTGAACTAACTACAAATTTACGGTTTTCAGAGTTTTTCCTTTACTTTTGCTATATGACGTTGCTTCTTGCCAAATTTCATGATTCTTGGTCAATGGGAAGTACCCTATAGGTTTTGAGTTTTGATTCCCTTGAAAATGTCTAAATATGTAATATAAACCGCCGTATCTTTTTATTGCGTTGATTTAGAAACTTGATTTTTTCACTGCTTTGGGAGATAGCAGACTTGAGTATGTGATATTAATTTCAGTTTGATATCTCGACGCGTTCCTGAGAAAAAGGTTCTTGACAGACAGACAGACAGACGGACGCCTGATGTGAACTAACTACAAATTTACGGTTTTCAGAGTTTTCCCTTTACTTGTGCTACATGACCTTGCTTCTTGCCAAATTTCACAATTCTAGGTCAATGGGAAGTACCCTATAGGTTTTGAGTTTTGATTCCCTTGAAAATGTCTAAATATGCAATATAAACCGCCGTATCGTTTTATTGCGTTGATTTAGAAACTTGATTTTTTCACTGCTTTGGGAGATAGCAGACTTGAGTATGTGATATTAATTTCAGTTTGATATCTCGATGCGTTCCTGAGAAAAAGGTTCTTGACAGACAGACGGACAGACGGACGCCTGATGTGAATTAACTACAAATTTACGGTTTTCAGAGTTTTCCCTTTATATGTGCTACATGACCTTGCTTCTTGCCAAATTTCACAATTCTAGGTCAATGGGAAGTACCCTATAGGTTTTGAGTTTTGATTCCCTTGAAAATGTCTAAATATGCAATATAAACCGCCGTATCGTTTTATTGCGTTGATTTAGAAACTTGATTTTTTCACTGCTTTGGGAGATAGCAGACTTGAGTATGTGATATTAATTTCAGTTTGATATCTCGACGCGTTCCTGAGAAAAAGGTTCTTGACAGACAGACGGACAGACGGACGCCTGATGTGAACTAACTACAAATTTACGGTTTTCAGAGTTTTCCCTTTACATGTGCTACATGACCTTGCTTCTTGCCAAATTTCACAATTCTAGGTCAATGGGAAGTACCCTATAGGTTTTGAGTTTTGATTCCCTTGAAAATGTCTAAATATGCAATATAAACCGCCGTATCGTTTTATTGCGTTGATTTAGAAACTTGATTTTTTCACTGCTTTGAGAGATAGCAGACCTGAGTATGTGATATTAATTTCAGCTTGATATCTCGACGCGTTCCTGAGAAAAACGTTCTTGACAGACAGACGGACAGACGGACGCCTGATGTCAACTAACTACAAATTTACGGTTTTCGGAGTTTTCCCTTTACTTGTGCTACATGACCTTGCCTTTTGCCAAATTTCATGATTCTAGGTCAATGGGAAGTACCCTATAGGTTTTGAGTTTTGATTCTCTTGAAAATATCTAAATATGCAATATAAACCGCCGTATTTTTTTATTGCATTGATTTAGAAACTTGATTTTTTCACTGCTGTGAGAGATAGCAGACCTAAGTATGTGATATTAATTTCAGCTTGATATCTCGACGCGTTTATGAGAAAAAGGTTCTTGACAGACAGACGGACAGACGGACGCCTGGTGTGAACTAACTACAAATTTACGGTTTTCGGAGTTTTCCCTTTACTTGTGCTACATGACCTTGCTTTTTGCCAAATTTCATGATTCTAGGTCAATGGGAAGTACCCTATAGGTTTTGATTTCCTTGCAAATGTCTAAATTTGCAATATAAACCACCGTATCTTTTTATTGCGTTGATTTAAAAACTTGATTTTTTCACTGCTTTAAGAGATAGCAGACCCGAGTATGTGATATTAATTTCAGCTTGATATCTTGACGCGTTTCTGAGAAAAAGGGTCTTGACAGCCGGACGGACGGACGGACAGACGGACAACAAAGTGATCCTATAAGGGTTCCGTTTTTACCTTTTGAGGTACGGAACCCTAAAAACTATCAAACTATTTTTGAATCAGTGTGTTCGCGACAACGCCATTGAATTTGGAGCTCTTTCACGCTTAAACAACCCTAATAATCTTTTCGTGTACGCTCCAGATGGTTCCACAGTTAATATTATTTATAAAGAAGCACTGAAATAAATAAATATTTTTTGTATCGGTATCCTCCAACAGCGCTTAGCACTAAGAATTACATTGTTAGGTTCCCACATCGACGCGAACGAAATCGCGGGCACAGCTAGTTTGAAATGATCGCCAATTAGGGACTAAGCACAGTGACTTAGTTCCATCCAGCTTATGTCCACAGAAAACTACTCTTATTTGATAAAGACCAACACATGTAAAGCACCCAACCAGTCGCAGATATTCCTACTTTTATTTTCTATTTATCTTTACTTTATTCATAATTAATCTTAGTCTGTTCATAATTTCCCTTTTTTTCAATTGTTAATTTGTAGACAATGGTGTAGGTTACATGTTTGTTAAATTATATTAAGGATTTTGATTTTACGCTCTAATGTGTAACTGTTTTTTGTCCCTAATAAATAAAATAAAAAATAAAATAAAACATGTATGAAGACGCGTACGCGTCCGTTCAGCATTTTGCACTTTTTCAGGCCTAGTAGGCGTTTCGGTCGCTGATTTTCGTCCGCTCTCGTCTAAACAGGAATTTAATTAAATACTGATATTTTAGCGAGGCCCTTTTTGACTTCATTATGTATAATCTAAGTTTAACTAGGATAGCATTGTCATCCCGTGCGTCAGAAAGTACTTACAGTCAGGTCGGTTAAAAACCTAAAAAAATGGTGATGACAAAGCTATGCAAAGGTCACAAGGTCTAAATAAAATTATAATAATAAGTACGAACATAGAAAAACCACCAACCTGGCCGATTATGTGTACGCCCCATTAAGCAATGGGCAGGCCTGTCGGTATTAATCAACGAGCATCATTTAACGTGGCCCAATTCATCACCATTTCTTTATGGCATGTAGACATGACACCCATGATTGTGTTTTAAGGAGTGGCAGCATAGGGTTGATTATTCATATGAGATGAAGCTTGTGTGAAGTTGTTTTTTTAGAGCTGTTTTTAGTTTAATAATATTTAATGATTCATAATTACATTCGACACTGTTTTGTCGTGAAAGCCCAGTTGCCAAGGCGCCCGGCACTTATATTATAAGAGGTTTTTTTTTTAAATCCGGGCAAGAACCAATGTGACTTTTTCAACTTATATGTACTATCTAAAGTTTATCTTGGACATCACTAATATTCCGTACTTCGGAAAACAAGTAAAGCCGTAGGACCCAGTTGTCATTCGTAAAGCTTTGCCATTCGTTACCGTCTTTCGTAGTCAGAAGCCAGAAAGTGACCAGTTGAAACAAGGGATCTCGTGTCGCCCAGTAACTGGGTTATGGAGGTCTGATAGACAGTCGTTCATGTAAAACACTGATATCCAGCTGAATGCAGTTAGGTTAGAAGCCGACGCCAATATACTCGTAGTTACGAAAAAGGCTAGGGAGATGAATTACATACAACACGGTTAAGTATTGGTAACTATTTTGCGTTGTTTCATGCATATAAATTAACAATCCATATTAGCTTTATTTTAAAATATTATGTGCTGCAAAATAGTGAAATGTCCACCAGCTCATAACTAAATAATAAAGTGAATCTAATCACATGCAATACCAATATTTCATGTTTGTAACCCCAGCGGTACAGGCTCTGTATTGATGAATTAGTCAGACATGAATTAATTAATTACTTTATTTATTTTGTGTGTTCTTTGTGAAGAGAAAATTTCTACTAAGAAATATCTTCACATAAATAAATGGAAATAATAATCTAGTATTATTTACTTTACAAAATATCAAGAAATTAACACTAAAACCCTACACAAAAAACCGCAACGAAAAACAAATCAGAAACCAATCCAAGAAAATGAAATAAACAGACAAAAACAGAAGAAAATGTCGAAGAGACACATACGAGGTTATTGTCGCCGAAAACGGCTGTCGCGTTTCTAAATCGCGTTACCTCGGCAATTTGTCGTAAAAACGTATTTTATGAGACCCAACCTGGGCCATGTGACATTACTACTGAATATTTTGTACTAACTTTTGTCTGTGGCTTCACCTGAACGAGTGTTGGGGACCTTTCTCTAAGATTCTTTTCTCTGTACGTGAAGGCATTGTGTTGTGTTCAAATTAGTACCATATACTATTGTTTAACAGGGCGAGAGCCTGGAGATCTGTCATACAGGTCCCGAACCCACTATAGACACCAGCTCTCACAAAGATTACAAATCTGATTTGACATAAAATGACATGAACCATAGTCTGTACCTTTTGAGAGAAATAAATCATTATTATTATTATTTTTATGTATGTTTCCATATCTCGGGACCAAGGGGTCCCGGACTTTTGGAAGGCATACGAGGGGCCGAAGCCAACTCGCAGAGGCCCCTTGAGTAAAACTTTTGGCTTAAGAAATGGGACACGAACCGACGATTATCCCTATATGCACTATGTAAGTGCACCTAAGGACAACCCTCGGTTCGTGTTAGACTATAGCAAAACGTGGAAACTAAAAATTTGGACTATGGATTGGCGTTCTTCAGTAAATAATTTACTAGATACTATGGAATGAGTATGGCCCCTGCCTAATCAATGGTTGCAAACACGATAAGAATGGCAGGGGGTGACTTGCACACTCAGTAAATGGGCCCCCGAAAACGGCCGCTAGCACATAGTGACGTAGCGACAAGGGGGCAACATATATCGAGGTGCTTGAGGAGTGGAGAGGTATTCCACGGCTATCAGGACAATCCCGGAAATACGGTCAAGATCCCTACCAGCATCTTACTGGAATACTTCCTTCCCCCGAGCACGTTTGCTCTTGCGATTCTCCACTCAAACCAGCCAATGAAGGCAAGAGTGAGGTGGGAGCCTTGTTCCTCGTCAGTGCTGACTCTGGCCGGCCAATGAAGGCAAGCCAGAGATGAAGAACAAAGGGTTTCCCAGGAGGTCAGGTCCACGGGGTCGCTACTGCCCGACAGCTCGCCACAAGCTGCCCTGCGGGTTTATTATTATTATTATTATTTTAAATTAGCAGAATTATCCCTGGAATTAAGCTGATGATTTGTTTTAGTCAACGGGTCATCAGCTTAATTAGACTCTCATAGGTGCCGATTCTCTTGTGCACAAACTATCGTAAATTTAAGTTAAGTGCATCTTTCTCTTTCCATTTCTTAAAGAAAAGGACAGAAGATACATTTTAGTTTAATCCTGTCAAATTAGACAGCGCCTGATGAAAATTGACGTATATTTAGACGCCATGTTTTTAAATTGCGTCTAAATTATCTATGGAGTGAATTTGACAGGACTTAACTAATATTTGATCTTCTGTCCTTTTCTTAATTAAAAGGAAAGAGAAAGATGCACTTAACTTAAATTTACGATAGTTTGTGCACAAGAGAATCGGCACCATTGTCGAATAAACAGACACACACACTTAGCGGTTAACTTTCTAAGACCACCCCTTCTTTTGCGTTATAAATTAACTATCATCTAATTCTTTTAATCAACCACAAAAGCTTTTCACAAAATAAAAATGTACGCAATAAAAGGACATAGTTAAATGAAATTTCTGTATAACGTCACTGACGAGACAAAAATATCCCAAAGTCCACGCCCGCCATTTATAACGCGTTACCAGCAGACCTCTTCTGTTTATCTACTTAAATATTTCTATACACGGGCTAAGTAATAGGCACTTAACTTTTTAGGGTTCCGCACCTCGAGAGGAAAAACGTCATCTTTTGTTGTCCGTCTGTCAATATCCTTTATCTCGAGCATGGAGGTACTGAATTGAAATTAAAACTGTGTAATATAATTAATGATTAAACGAACTTACCTGTAGGTGAAGTTCTATCATAATTATACGAAGGCTTCGTCCGAAGGGATTAGCAAATAACACTTGTAGTACCGCCTAGTGGTTCGCCAGTCTCACACTATAGTTGAGGGTAGAAAATAAAATTAAAAAATTAATCTCACGTCAACAAGACAGTGGACCGACCCGCTTGCTTCATTTAGTTTAGAGAGTAGCCGCATCTTGAATATTTCACACACAATAAATGGGTATGCATAACTAATGGGAGGGAGGGTTGCTAATCCCTTCGGACGAAGCCTTCGTATAATTATGATAGAACTTCACCTACAGGTAAGTTCGTTTAATCATTAATTATACTTCAGGCTTCGTCCTCGGGATTAGCAAATAACACTTGTAGACTTTTAGAGATAGTAGTGTGAGTGAAATATTTTGTTTATTCCTCAATTTTACAAACAGATATAAGAAAATAATTATAAATCAGCTTATCTTAACCGTCATTTGAGTTATTGTTTACAATTGTTCTGGCAAAACAATAATTTCCATTGTTATTGACATAACCTATGGTTCTATAATAGAACCAAAATGTGCTTGACGAGCCGCCCCATCCAGCGGTTTTTCTTATTCGATCTAGGCTGACGCCCAGCTGAAGAGCCGCGGATGTAGCGGCGTGCCTTGTGCTGTGCGCGGTGGACATGTTCACATCGATACCGCTATTGCGCATGGTGTCTTTTATCCACCTACTCAAGGTTTGAGAACCGACAGCATTGTAAGGCTTTCTAAAGCTTATGAAGAGGGAGTCAATATTCTTTCGCAACGGGCTTGATTTTTCGAGTTAGGTAAGTAAAGTCAAGACAGGACATATTATTTCGGGTCGTTCCTCAAAAAACGATAACACTAACAATGGCTGCAAAGATCCTTAGCGTGTTGTTTTTGAGAGGTCAGGTATTTTGATAGTTACTTTAGAAAGGGACAATTCTATGTTTTTAAAATTAATCTTTGACAAGGTCTGTACTCTGTGCGCAGTCAAAAGGGCAATGAGAGCGATAAATTTTTTCGAAAGGTTTTCAAGGGATAACGTTTCGTTGGGATAAAACTGGCTGAGATAATTTATTACTATTGTAGTATCCCATGTTATTTCATACTTGGATAAAGGAGGATGTATCCGAAATACACCTTTAAAATACCTTTTGATCCTATCATCTTCTCCTAAATTATTTCCCATGAGTAGGGCAAACGCGGATCTACAAGAATTAAGCGTCCCGTTTTGATATCCCTCTTCATAGAGAATGTTTAGGAAATTAATTATTTGTGAAATCGAAGCGTTATACAAATCACCATACCAGCGCCGTAAGTAAACATCATATTGTTTATAGGAGTTTTCAGAAATAGACGCCAACATCACATTAACTGCTGACGGAGATACGTTTGTTCTTACCCACGCCGTCCGCATAAGTTCCCTGCCACCGGAGTTTAATTAAGTTTGGTGTATATGTCGCGATCGCTAGAACTGGAACATAAAATTGGATTTGCATTTGCCTTAAACACAATTGGATCAGACAATAAAAGGCTTTTTTAAAAATTGAGTAGCTGTTGGCCAATGTGGTACGACTAGTACGCCCCTAGCCTTATCTGTAATTATCTTTCTCAGTGTCATTAAAACGACAGAGAAAGGTGGGAAAGCATAGAAATAAATATCGGCCCAGGAAATTGAAAATGCATTAACTGCCATAGCATTGGGGTCTCTGTGCCAGGAGATCTAGGCAGAGTATTTAGTATTTATTCGACTGGCAAATAAGTCTATTTGAGGTACCCCATACGTTGAGACAATTTCCTGGTATGCCCAGTCCGCCTTGACTCGGCATCTGCCGTGATATTGTCTAATGAGCTAATGTAATGAGCTATGACGTACAATTTGCGACATTCACACCACTGCCATAGCTGACGAGTGATGTCAGTGAGGTGGGGGAACGAAATACCTTCCATCCTATTAATGTAAGAGACAGCTGTAGTGTTGTCGATGAGGAGTAAAATTTGACAGTTATTTAAATCTTTAGCAAATACTTTTAAACCAAGGAAGGCCGCAAGTAGTTATATATGTTGTGTCTTCTCTTGATTACTCCACAACCCGCTAGCCCTCTCTTTGCCACAGGCAGCCCCCCACCCCGTATTTGAGGCATCTGAGAAAATTTTCAGATCATGCGTATCGTGCTACAAAACGGTATATGTATTGCATCATACCACCATCATAGATCAGGTAGTAACACACTAGATATATTCATAAATTTATCATAGTTATCATCAGGTTTTAAGTTTAAATGTTTTACGCGTTCAAATAGTTTAGTACATAGCAAGCTGTATTCTACAGCCGGAAAAACTGAAACTGGTAATCCGACCATTTGTTCAAATTCACGTATCTTGCATATTTTTAATTTCTGATTTGACGCGAACTATTTTTCCCGAGGGTAACGTGATCTGGAAGTTTTCAGAGTCTAAAACAAAACCTAGAAATGTACATACTTGACTAGGTATCATTAAACTTTTCCTCTTATCCTCATTAATTAAAAATCTGAGAGATGTAATTAATTTCTTAGATTGTACAGTATTGTACAAACATTTGTCGTATGACTCATCTAAGTAATTAATAGATATGGCCTGCCAAACGTAGTAACCGGACAATAGGTTTCATTATTTTAGTGAATATATATGGGGCAGTGCTTAAGCAAAATAGTAGAATGTTAAATTCGTACAGTTGTTGAACTTTAAATCTTAAATATTTTCTTGAATTATAATGAATACTTATAAAATAGTAAGCATCCTTTAAATCTATTTTTGTTATTAATTTTAATACTGTGCGTAGACCTTCATTTTTTAAAATGATCGGCTGTAATATTTTTTTTTTTAAGTTCTTTTTAAAATTTAGGATGATACTATATTTGCCATTTGTTTTAGACACTAGAATTATACTAGATAAAAATTGACCATCGGTAGGTTGACATTTTGACATAGCTCTATTACATAATAAATTATGAATAGCTTTTTTGAAGTTATTTAAATGGGATTTCGTATCCCTTAATGCAAAAGAAAACAATAGGCTTATTAACTCGGGATCATTGTCTTTTTTTTTTATATCAGTTTTGTCGCGTTTGGCATTAACGTCGGAAATAGCCGCGTTAATTTCGGCATTTAATACAGGAGCATTAACTAGTTTTCAATTACTCCGCAATAGTCCTTATGAATTTCGGGGCCGAAAATATTCGAAATAGTAGGATCTTCGCCCAGTATTTCGAGTATTGTACTGTTTAGCGTATCAGCTGACTCAGGCTCCTCAGTATTTGTCACCGGCTCCACGGCGCTAGAGGCGGCGGGTGGCGGCAGAGGGCGGGGGCACTCTTCGTCGGGTTCCGGGACGGGGTCGACGAGCGTCTCCGCACATGGCTCAGAATCAACAATACCGTCAAGTAGGTTTGGAACGTTTTTATTACGTTCTTGATCTGAAAACCACCGATACCTATACTAGTCATGAAACAGACTAAAGTACTGTTCGCCAGACAAATTTATCGGGTAGTACAGCTCCAAAGAGAAGTACGCAAACCCATCTAGGTAATCATTACTGACCTACACTAGTCAAGAAACAGACCAAAGTACTGTTCGCAAGACGAATTTATCGGGTAGTACAGCTCCAAAGAGAAGTACGCAAACCCATCTAGGTAATCATTACTGACCTACACTAGTCAAGAAACAGACCAAAGTACTGTTCGCAAGACTAATTTATCGGGTAGTACAGCTCCAAAGAGAAGTACGCAAAACCCATCTAAGTCATCATTACTGACCTACACTAGTCAAGAAACAGACCAAAGTACTGTTCGCAAGACTAATTTATCGGGTAGTACAGCTCTAAAGAGAAGTACGCAAACCCATCTACGTAATCATTACTGACCTACACTAGTAAAGAAACAGACCAAAGTACTGTTCGCAAGACTAATTTGTCGGGTAGTACAGCTCCAAGTTATAATAATAATATTTAGTTGTGTAAGTACCATGTTACAAGTAAGTCACACTAATTATTGACAATTAGTTAAGAAACAGTCCTAGAATACTGTCCACAAAGCTTTTATTGGGTAGTACAACTCCAGAGAAGTACGCAAAACAAAAAGTAATGTTTTATTATAAAAATTATGTTTTATTATAAAATTTATGTAAAATATCACGATTGAGTCACACTATTTTATTGACAATTAGTTAAGAAACAGTCCTAAAATACTGTTCGCATAACTATTATTCTATTTTAATATTGAGTAGGTAAACTTGCAAAGATAACATTTCTTAAAATATCGTAGGAGTTTCTACGAATGGTAGTTAAACCCAATAGGTATGAAATGTAACCTATTTAGCTAATTTAGTCAACACTTTTCTTAAGATTGATTAAATGTTTTGTAAAAAAATTGTATTCAATATGTCCCGGAATAAACGCACACCACCAGACACCCAAATTAGAATATTATGTTATAATCATAATACATACACTGATTTTTTATTATTATGTTTAAAACACTCTGTTTTTTTTATAAATTTGTTGTACAGATTGTGGGAAAAAATTATAGTCACATTACAAATTTACGCATGCACACCGTCGCACTTGCTTAAGGGTCTAGCGTAGTAGGTATTTCATCCATTTTAGTTTGTTTTGACTGTACAGCGGAAGTGTGACAGCAATACATAGTTTTAATTATTTTTGGGATAAAATATTACCCATATTAAAAATTACAAAAATCGATTCAGTAAACGATTCTGAACAAACTATTTTATCAAAGTGCATTAATTCAGTTACACACTGTATAAGTAAGTATCTACAAGTTACTTCTTAGTAAACATAAAAGCGTGACAAAAAGGTTTTGATACACTTGATATGTATGTAAAAGTAAATAAGGCAAGTAAAATCGTTGCCTAAAGGACATGCATTATGGCGACTTATTTATCGCCAGCTCGTTATTAAACGGGCTTTGTACGGCAGCAATAAAACTAACAAACAATAAATACACAATGACTGACCTGGAGACTCCGAGCGGGAACGAGTATCAAGCGAGTTGGAACAACTCAGCGTACTTACGGCATTTTCGCAACACTTTCTTTTCTAATTTCTTGAACTACCGCAGCAGATGATCGTAATCTTCCTCACGTTTCCGTTTAGGCATGTTTAATTAGCACTTGGAATAAACAATTAGCACTTTTGAGACGCGAGCGTGTGATCGTGGCGAGCACTAAAAAGCGAATGAAGCAAGCGGGTCGGTCAACTGTCTTGTTGACGTGAGATTAATTTTTTAATTTTATTTTCTACCTTCAACTATAGTGTGAGACTGGCGAACCACTAGGCGGTTCTACAAGTGTTATTTGCTAATCCCGAGGACGAAGCCTGAAGTATAATGTAATAATCTGTCTAAATATAACGTCTGTGGTCCTTTGAAGCTGAGAAAAGTTTAAACTTATAAGTTGAGAAAAAAAATATGGCACTCTCAAGGGAGTCAAAACTCATAGGAGACATGCCTTTGACCTAGAACAGCAGTTAATCGAGATATTGTACAAACACAATAGCAGCCCAACAGCCGGCTGTCGGTTGGTCGTCAAAAGGTTAAGGAAAAAATCCAAAAAACGTATAAATGGATCTATAAAAAAAATATCTGCAACAAGTTTTCTTAACCTTCAAGTATGTACGGAACCCTTGACATGCGAGTCCAACTCACACTTGTCTTGACCGGTTTTTTCACATAAAAGCGTTTTCTAGAAGTGAGGGTCAAAATATTTTGTTTAGATAATAATAAAATGTTTTGTCAAAGTTCTTAGAAAAAGGCTGCTTTTAGACCTAGGTATTAAGCTACATTATTTTTGCTTTACAAGGTCCTTTAAAATAAAGTGTGCTCATTTGTATCGGCGATTTTGGAACAGAAAGAGAAAGAAAATTTTTGGAGCTCTTGGGAATCAATGTATCCATACTAATATTATAAATGGGAAAGTGTGTCTGTCTGTCTGTATGTTTGTCTTTCTTTCACGGCAAATCGGAGCGACGGATTGACGTGATTTTTTAAGTGGAGATAGTTGAAGGGATGGAGAGTAACATAGGCTACTTTTTGTCTCTTTCTAACGCGAGCGAAGCCGCGGGCAGAAGCTAGTAAATAAAAATAGTTTGGAGAACAATAGATTTTAGGTGTTTGGGAATAAGCCCTATTAACAACCTAACGAGAGCTAAATGATAAAAAAATCTCTTCCCAATTCCTTTAGCAAATGTCAAAGCTAGCATCAATTATGCAAATAGAGTCACTACAGCAACACAGTAACTAAAGGCTACAGTCTATTCGCTTCAGAATCACGTGCACGCCATTTGCAATCACAGCTAAGTACAGCAATCAAATAAAATTCTGTACCTTGTAACGTTGTAGAAATGTACACTGTTATTGCTTGAAAACCTTTCTTTTTTAGGAAATGAAAGTACAAACAAATGTGCTGAGATAGCAGTTCTATTTACTTCGTGTTGAGTGTAGTTTAACCAAAAGTGTCGATGGCGAATATTTCTGAAACCATTGCGAATTGTTTTTTTACGTTTTGCTCTTAAACGAGAAATTGATTTCTTTTTTGCATTATGTAGAACTTTAAATCCCGTATTAATAGAAGTCACTCAATTCTGAGACGCTCTCAAGTCTCTTGCTGTCCTTGTCATTCTAAAGGGAAAAAATAAGGACAGCAATAAACTTGAGAGCGTCTCAGAATTGAGTGACGTCTATTAATACGGGCCTTAGTATTCAGTATAATCGTAAGTCTAATCAATGGGCCTCTGTCATAGCCTAGAGGTGTCTCATCTTACAGATATGTTTATTGATTTGCTGTTTTGACTCAGCTATCAATCATTTTCGAAAAAATATGGCCTATATAGGAGCACTAATAGCCACTATAAACTCACCAACTTATCTTATTCATTCTAACCTAACAAGACATGGATGAAATCAACATCATCAAAATCAGTTTGAGTCTGACTACTACTGAACATAAGTCTCTCCCTAGGCGCGCCACTTAACCCAATCTTTCATTATACGGCTCTAGTTACTTGACGTATGGATCGTTTCACCCATGGAGTGTAATACATCTTTAAAACTATTGGCAATTCTCTACAACATATAATATACATGATATCATACCTTAAAACTCATGAATCACTCTGGCTATTGGTGAAAACAGTGTGAAAATCCGTCCAACAATATTTGAGTTTATCAACCAGACAGACTGAGGGACTTTTTTTAAATACGAGTATATAAGACTGTAATAAAACAAAATATTTTAAAATACACATAATAAATCATTTACTTAATATCAAGTCTTTAATAACCGTAACTGGTTTACCACAGCCATAATGAAAGGTAAATAAATAATTATTGGCTTCGTTTCATTACGAACTTTTAATATTTGCGGGGTCAACTTTCAACGTGAAACAACCTCGTAATATTCCAAACTGTTGACTAATAACCAAAATCGGGGACCAAATCACCCTCGTTAACAATGTTCACAGCGGCCATTTTCATTCTGTGCCCAAAAAAATAAGATTTATAAAATCTTTGGTAATTGGCCGTTAGGGCGGCCGATCGGGTCCAGCGGGGAATATATTAGAAAAATATATTATAAAAAAGGTTGGCAAGTTGTGTGTTTGGGGTTTGGTGGTTCCGTAGGTAATTATGGGTTTGCATCATCCTATTTTGAGATTACCGTTTAAACCATTTACTTTGCTCCACATACAGAGACTGAACACAAAAAAAGGGGTCCATCTCAGTATACGCTGTGCTAACGCACAGCACTGATTTTCAGATGGCCCCTGACTGTTGAGGTAACATGTTACACATCTGAGCGTACACGAAATTAAAATATATATAATTATGTAATGAAATAATAAAAAAAGATTAAAAGCTCTTATACCTGAATACCGGTTATTTATTGTGTAAATAGTCGTCTTTTGTAACGGGGCCCTCTGGGGCTACTACCTGCCGGGGTTGCGGAATAGTTCTTATAGTTACCGCGGCCCCGGAACCTAAAGGGCAACCGAAGGAACAAGGATAGGTTTTAGTCAGTAAAAGTCTGACACTTCCTCCCGCCACGCCTAGGGCGGAAGAAGTCATTTGATGTTATCCTTAACAAAAAAAAAGTCGTCTTTTAGATTTGTCCGAATTATGTTAAGGACTGATTTCAATATTTTACTTGGATTAGCTGCCTATAAGACATGTTAGATCCAGTAACTGTGTAACACGCACGAAAGACAAATTGATAGAATTTACAGCTTTGGTTGATACTTTACCATAGTAAAAATATTGACACAACAGAATGCATACAGTTGCCTGTAACATACGCTCTGCTCAGCTTGGAATCAGATGGCTATGTGTGAGTTGTCCCAAAATATTATTTATACATATACATTGAAAGACTATTAATTTAGTCAGAAGACCAGACCACGTTTTTTGCCTTGCTAGACATACCAAAAAACTATTACCAAAAATTTTACTTCTTTTTAGACACTAGAATAATAACAACTAACTACATCTTACAAAGAAAGAGTTTTACGACGGAAACAGATATAGAGGGTTTACCAAGGTTCACATTATGACCCTTTACGGGACCCCAAAACTGCGTAATTCTTTCGGTTACGAAGCGGCGACTTCCTAATGAAGACGTCGCCTGTTTAGCATAATGAGGACTTGTACACGATTAGCTTTTAACGATGATGACTCCCTTCAAATAGAAAAACACGACCACAGGGAAATCGAGCCTTTATTTTTATACCACAAAGTTCAAATTTCCCTGAAGGTGTGGTCTAAGATTTTGGCGTCTAATTTGTATGCTGGCAGCGTCCGCGAGCGTCATGGTTGGTAGACAAAATAATGTTTTTCGCGAAGATCTTGTACTGTAGATTAAAAAATTAAGTAACTGGCTCATAGGTTAAAGGGAAATTGAGTTTGGTTTTTGTGTTTTATTTTCAGATTTTTCTGGCTTCTTGAGGCTGAGTGGGAATTAAATCTAGCCGGTATCACGGTAACTTTCACAATTTACATTTTCTTTATTTTATCGTGAACGTCACGGACATCGACGAAAAAAAATATTGTGAGGAAATCTGGACTACCGAATTTACCAATCTGCCTTCGTAATTAATGCCTGTGCTTTCTCTGTATGAGGCTATAGTTTCGGATATTATTTTCAAGATAATTATATTTTTTTATAAACGTATTTATTTATTGAATGCAAAAAAAGCACAGTACAAATTCCTGCTGAAAACTGAAAACATTGTCAGCACACTGAAGATACTGTGTTTGTATTGGAAAAAATATAAAATCTCAACAAAGTTAAGTCATAATAATAATGTTAGTGCTATTGAAGTGTTTTTGTAGTATGGCTACGCGGTGCGCTACGCTGCTACGCCGCCGCCGCTACGTCTACTACGGTGCTACGTCGACGGTATTATCAACTACGTCGGCATAGCTGAACTACTACGCGCCATAATAGTTATTACCAAGCGTTATTAATTAAACAAGTATAATGTTATTATAAGAACATGAATATTCGTAAAATAATATTACAACAATTTATTGAAATACAATGCTCACAATTACTGGAAATTTAAGTTTTGGATAATATTTGAAGTTAATTCCACTGAAATTTCTATCTGTTTACTTTAGAGAACCAACTATGAAATACTATTCCTTTGTATACCTAAACCTGAAATAATAATAATTATTGTGGATAAACCACAACGATTCATTGTAAATTGTTAACATTCAAGCTTAAATTAATTTGCGGCTTCAATGTCAATACATAATTAATTTAAGTATTTGCTTGGATTTTAAATTATTTAGAACCTTTTTATAAAACGCGGCACGGTGTTACTTCCTGATGGACTCCTAAATCACTTTCCCAATTTTAATCGAATTTGCACACCATGTGCAGTTTCATCCATCTAGAAAGATAGGCTATATTTTATTTCGAAAACAACTACGCCAGCGTGACCGAATCAGTTAGTTTAATCTATATGTATAAAACTTACCCCTGATTGTAGAATATTTATATCGGGTAAGGGGAAACCAGTCTCTGGTCCGCGACCCAAGTTACACGGAGAGAAACAGTGGAAACATCGGCTAAATATAGGGCAGACTTCTTAAAAAGTTTCAAAAATGCATTGTGTATAAAATAATTAAAACAAAAAATAAAAAAAATATAAATGAATTACAGAATATTATGGTTGTACGCTGCACCCTCTATCTTAAAAAAGTTTATCGCTTGAAGAAATGTGTGAAAAAAAATTGTCGTAAAATTAATGCTCTAAAATTTTTATTACATCATTGGAGCTATAGAAACTAAGATAATAAAATGTGACCTTTAATAACTTAGGACGCAGACACGAAGTTTTATGACACTTTTGAGACAACTTTTAGAACGATAAAATGAAAGTACAATAATATACGAGTTTCCAGCTTATTAAATTAACTCCTTAACTCTCATTTCAGTGACCCCTTTCTTCAAAAAGTAAATGAAAAGTGTATTTCATGGCTAAAACCTCATGAAGGATGAAAAACATAAGAAGGTCAAGAATATCTATATAAATATCGATATCTGTCATGTGAACTCCAATCAATCAATCATTTATTATTTGTAAAACATAGATAACAAAAAATACAGATCTTATAAATAAAAAACAGTGCGCTATGTTTTGTCTATGGTAAGACTAACAAATATTAATAAAATTAAAAGTAAAAAAATGTTTAAGTTACTAATCGTTGAAGAACTCGTCAACAGAGTAATAACATTTGTCAATTAAAATTTTTTGGACAATTTTTTTTAACCCGCTAACTGGTAATATTTTTATCTCATCAGGTATTTTATTGTAAATTCTTAGAGCGATCCAAGAATTGGATTCCATTTTTTTGAATTCATGATTTCCGTGATCATGATGCCCATTGTTATTACAGCCAATGATTTAATAGCCAAGAACCTTGACCAATACCTACGTCGGCTTTCGATGGATGGCTGAATTAAGGGATTGATTCAGAAGGCAGTACTTTAGGACTCGAGCCGCAATGTTAGAATTTCCTTTCGGTAGCACTTGAACTCTGTTTATATAAACATACTAGCTTTTGCCCGCGACTTCGTCCGCGTGGAATAATAGTTCCCGTTTCCAGGGAATTTTCGGGATGAAAACTATCCCACGTCCTTTCTCGGGTCCCAGACTATGTCTGTACCAAATTTCATTCAAAATTAGTAGTTTAGGAGTGAAGAAGAGAGACAGACAGACAGACTGGCAGAGTTACTTTCGCATTTATAATATTAGTATCGTTTAACTGTGGAACTATCTTGAGCGTACACAAAAAGATTATTGGGGTTGTATAAGCATGAAAGAGCTACATTGACCCTGGTAAAAGCATCCAAAACATATCCAATGGCGTTTTTTTTTTGTTGATGGATAGGAAATCATCAAATGACTTGTCCCGCCCCTGAAGAGGGAAGGAGGGTCAGACTTTTACTGACTATAATCCAAAAATGTCCCTTCGGTTACCCTTATATATTCCGGGGCCGCGGTAACTATTAGAAGCATCGAAACGCCGTCGACACGGGTCTGGTCCTAGTCGGGCGGCGAGCTACCTACCGCTCGCCTTCCGCAGGCCCACGCCTCCAGTGGCCATCATCTTGCGACTCTCGACAACTAAGCCTGGGTCTCTGTCCGGGGCGTGAAGCTTGACGCTGCCTCACGCGCCCCGCCGCTTTCGTCTCCAGCGTGTCTGCTTCGCAGGAGGCGACGGCTTCCTATTCAGTCTCGCCCCGAAGCATGGCCTGATCCAGCGCCGATCGCCTCTGCAACGACACGGTGGTGGTTCGCCCAAGCGGGGCCTACCTCCACCGTATGCTACACCGTGCCACGCAGGCGTCACTTCCGCCCGAATCCGACATAGGAACCTCCCGAAATGTCCGTGTGCGGTGAGGAGGATCATCATCTCCCTAGCCTTTTCCCAACTATGTTGGAACCGGATTCAGCTGGATACCAGTGTTTTACGTGAAGCGTCTGCCTATCAGACCTCCACAACCCAGTAAAGGGCGACGATACCCTTTGGTTCGACTGGTCAGACTTTCTGGCTTCTGAATACCCATAACGTCAAATTTCTACGAATGACAACCGGGGCTTAACATGCTTTCCGAGGCACGGGATGTCAGTGATGTCCAAGATAAACTATAGGAAGTACATATGAATTGAAAAAGTCACATTGGTACTTGCCCGGATTCGAACCCGTAACCTCTTACACGCGCCTTTATGACGACCCAGATGTGTTATTCTGATGTATAAGCTACGAATATCTCGCAAAGCCATCGGCCAATATTCTTTATTGTACACCAATAGGTCAAAAACAGTAAAGGGCAATACAAACAAATATGCAAGAGTACAATAGGCGGCCTTTTTTCGCTAAAAAGCAGTTTCTATTACATACTATCCATACTAATATTATAAATGGGAAAGTTTGCCTGTCTGTCTGTCTGTCTGTCTGTTTTTCTTTCTTTCACGGCAAAACGGAGCGACGGATTGACGTGATTTTTTAAGTGGAGATAGTTGAAGGGATGGAGATTAACATAGGCTACTTTTTGTCTATTTCTAACGCGAGCGAAGCCGCGGGCAGAAGCTAGTCATTTATATTGCTTGCTGCGGAGTAATATTAAAACTGAATATCTCCAAAGGTACTTTTTTAAATTATAAATGACTTCCGCACAATGAAAATTACGCTAGGGGCATTTTGAGTTTTAGTAATTTTATATTATCTCCGGAACTATATGACCAATTGACATACTGTAAATGGCAAATCTTATCTGTATGATGTCCTTGTGATACTGAAATAATTTATTGTCATAAGAATTAATATTTTGTTGCTCAAATAATCAACCAAACGTAAGTATGCCGAAAAATCATTTTTTTAATGCAATAAAAGAAGTATAAAAGATTTTTTTAATGCAATAAAAGAAGTATAAAAGATAAAATATAAAAGATAGAGTTATGGTATCGCGGACTTTTTTGTAGAAATAATTAAGACAAACCAAGTTGCCATACATTGTTTTTAATTTTAAGCAACTGTTTAGGCAGCGCACGCAAATAATTCTGTTTTATGAGGTATTTTTTTCCGACTTGCTAGACAAAAGTTGCGATAGCTCGGTTTATATACATGTTATAAAAATAATTTATAGCCTACAGAACTCAGGAATAATGTAGCTTTCTGCCAGTGAAAAAATTTTTGGAATTGGTTCATTAGTTCCAGAGATTACCCCAAACATACAAACTTACAAACTTACAAATTCTACCTCTTTATAATATTAGTATAGATTTATAAATGTACTATAATAATACCAGCCTATAACTATCCCACTGCAGGGCAAAGGCCTCTTCTCACACGGAGAAGGCACGAGCATGATCAACACACTTGCTCAAGGCGGATTGGCGATTTCAGACTTATATTCACTACAAGTCCAGGTTTCCTCACGATGTTTTCCTTCACCGATGTCTGTGATGTCTAAGATAATCTTTAGAAAGTACATATGAATTGAAAAAGTCATATTGGTACTCGCCCGGATTCGAACCCACAACCTCTTGCATGAGAGGCGGGCGCCTTAACCACTAGGCCATCACGACGCATTATAAATGTACTACATGATTATAAAGATAAGAGCATAGTAATAATATACATGCAAAGAGCTTTGGGTCTGTGCAAAGGTTTGAAACACAAACGGCTCGTGCCGTCACATTTGTCATCAAGTTTCATTTCAAGTATAGGTTTTCATACGACATTTATTTGACATTAGTGATGTCCATGATAAACTTAGAAATTACAAATGAATCGAAAAATTCCCATTAATACTAACTCGGTATCGGTTAGATAAATATTGAAAACAAAAAAGACAGAAAAAATCTCTTCCTTCCACACTTCCTCCTAATATGAATCTTACAAAGAATTAGCATTTTATTCCCACTAAGTTTTTTTTTTTAATTTTTTTCCACTTTCGAGAATAAAATGATTGCGTTTCCTTTTGTCCCGAAGGTTTTGAATTGTTTAGATTTTTTTCTTTTCGTGACTAAAACCCTCCTTTGCTATGGTAATCGGACGGAGAGGGAACGGTCCCTTCGTTTGTAATGAAGCCGTGATTCTCACTCATTATTTCCTGGTACTCAAAGATTTTTTCAGGAAACGGAATGATAAGGAAATCTTGCAGAAATCTGGGGATGTTGGGAGGATAGGAGATTCTGATTGTATGCATTTGTATGGTAATTTTAATCATTTATTCTTTATTGCACAAGAAAATCAATACACATAAAAAACAGCAAACATATGTAAATGAGTTATGTACAATGGCGAGCTTAACCCAAAGTTGAGTTATCTTCCAGCAAACCTTAATTCTATAAAAGAGATTGCAATATAGGATATACCTGTGCCTGTTTTAAATTTGTTTAATGTATTTGTTTTTTCTATTATTACAGTTAATATCGGCGATGCTGTACGGTCAAGAAAAGTATTGCTTATAAAACATATCTAATAATAACATGACTTTTTGTACCACTCAAATTGATTACGAAATTAGTTATATAGAATTTACCGCTCTCAGTTGATTCCAGGAATTCTGTCCGCTTTTATAACTTTACTAGCTTCTGCCCGCGGAATCGCTCGCGTTAGAAAGAGACAAAAAGTAGCCTATGTTACTGTCCATCCCTTCAACTATCTCCACTTAAAAAATCACCTCAATTCGTCGCTCCGTTTTGCTGTGAAAGAAAGACAAACAGACAGACAGACAGACAGACAGACAGACAGACAGACACACTTTCCCATTTATAATATTAGTATGGATAAAGTTTTAATAAATTAATTAAAAATAAATCGAAGTAAAGTCATTATTATCTCCCTAGCGCTTTTCCCAATTATGTTTGAGGTCAGCTTCCCATCTAACCGGATTCAGATGATTACCAGTGTTTGACGTGTAACAACTACCAGACTTCTATCTAAAAATTCCAAATACCTAATCAAACTAAGAACAAATGAAACAGTCTAAAACACCAGAAAACTATTTCCATTCCTAAAAAACAACAAACAACTTTTCTTACCATCACAAACAGCACGAAAAATCGATCTCATATTTTTTCTCCCGAAAATTCGATCAGCCCATACAGTTCCCATATCTATTGATCATGAGCTAACGGCTTCCAGTTCCCGTCAGCTGATTCATAACGAAAGCCCATGGGTCCCGTCACCTCCTATGTTTGCCATTAACCTGATTTTATCTCTCTTGCGGTAAAGCGGAAGCTTTCCTGCCATATCGGGAATTACTATCTTAAGTACCTTCAGGGTTCATAAACATTTTAGCAAGAACAAACAAAGGGTAAGTGATTTAGTAAGTTATGTTGTGTGGACAGCTGATAAACATTATGTAGTTTGAA
The DNA here is from genome assembly GCA_033675125.1 of Athetis lepigone. Classification (NCBI taxonomy): domain Eukaryota; kingdom Metazoa; phylum Arthropoda; class Insecta; order Lepidoptera; family Noctuidae; genus Athetis; species Athetis lepigone. Next base: position 22,266,579 of record CM066227.1, read on the forward strand.
ACAGTCGTCGTCTGCTGTTTGTCTGATGTATGTATCTTTAAAATACGCAACGGATTCTGTTGTTTTAACTTCTTACTTCCCGTAACAACTGTAAAGGTTCAATGAATGAGAACCGGGTCAACAGCTTTTCGTGCCTTTACCTAAGATAAATACACATCCTTACTAATATTATAAATGGGAAAGTGTGTCTGTCTGTCTGTCTGTATGTTTGTCTTTCTTTCACGGCAAAACGGAGCGATGAAAGGACGTGATTTTTTGAGTGGAGATAGTTGAAGGGATGGAGAGTAACATAGGCTACTTTTTGTCTCTTTCAAACGCGAGCGAAGCCGCGGGCAAAAGCTAGTACTACATACATAGGCTGACTGACAGCCTGTTGATATACCAACGCGCAGCCCGAACCGCTGGTCCTAGAGACATGAAATTTGGAGAGTGTGTTCTTTGTGAAGAGGTACTAGGTACCCCTTGAGAAACGATTTAAAAAATACTACGTATAGAGGGAAAAATATCGGATGGAAGTTTCATCCATGCAGGCGAAGTCGTGGGCGAAAGCTTGTATGTTTTATAATAATATCGGCCTTTTATTATTATTATTTATTTATTTAATAAACACATTACATTAACTTGAAGTAAAAAAATTGTCCCACAAAACTGTATTCACAGTTTGACTGTGGGATCACCATAATTTTATAAGTATTAATATACTATATTATAGGTATTAATCCACTGCAGAGCAAAGACGTTTTCTCTGACAAAGAACTCACGAGCGCTGGTTTAAGTGTTCCTTGTTTAAGGCAGATTAGTAATTGCTAACTTAAAAATACTACTAGTATAAGTTTCTTCACAATGACTGTCTCCACCAATGACAGAGATGTGTGAGTTGTCAAAACATAATGAAGCAGAAAATAACGAAAAAGTCATAAAAGTACGTTTAGTTTAGCAAGTACATAAAAATAAAGTAAGCACATAGATCGAACAAAACCGACAGAATTTCACAAATACCTTCTACCTAGGCACCGCTCTAAACAATTTTGCTCCACCTCAAGTACAACAAAATTGCCCAAACGACGCCTAAGGTACCGATAAAACATCTCACCACACTTTCACATAACCGCAGAAACTTTTCATTGCAAACTATCGGTCTGACACCTCCTAAATATATCGTGGGGCCAATTTTTTTTACCCAAAAAACTCCTTTTTATTTCAGGTAGGGTCAGGCCTTATAAATCTTCGCTCCTAAGTTGTAGCGGCCATAAAGTGTAGTGGTCGGTTCCGATGCTATCGAGATTGCTTTTATCGAATATTGCCCGCACCGAATGTTTATTTATTTATATAAAATATTATATTTTATTATAAATATGGCGCGTGAGCTTGAATACTGTTTTGGTTGTGAGTTTTCGGTTTCAGGAAGAGTTGTTGTTTTCGTGGAGCGTCATGGTTTGGTAAATGAATAAAACTTATTTCAGATTGGGATAAGAGTTATAGCATATACATATAATTCATAGCTGTTTTCTGTAAGATTTTATACCTCTGAGCAATGATAAATATTATAATTAAAAAGTTACAACATTCCATATTTAAAAGCGGCACATTAACACACATAATTATTATTTGACGTCAAAGTAAAATATTATGATTCAAGTATTGCAAGTAAAAAAGAGACAAAAATAATTTTGCGACTCAGGGCAACGGGGTAAAAAACCCAATTTTAAGGCCGAGGCTACAGTAGGAAGCGATTTGCGATGCGACTGGAAGAGCGAAACGAGAAAAACATGGTATGGCTACCATTACAAGCGAAATTCCGGCGTATATTCGGCGATGACATGGCTACAGTACATGTGTACTATACGCATAATGTAGCCACACGCATATTTAGCAGCACTATTGAACTAGTCGTGCAAGTGAGAAATTTTCTAATAAATTAGCTTCAATTTCGCTCATATGTTGATGTAGCCGATGCCGTGATTTCAGTAATGTTGTTCCTATCGCATAAAGAAATCAAAGATCGGTAGTAATATTTGATGTACGGTGTAGCCATATACGTGACCATTCATTTACTTGTTTTAATCGCTCATGTGTCGCAGGTCGCGTCGCGGCCTAATGTAGCCTCAGCCTTAGTGCCACACTGACTGACCGCCTATAACCTATCTATGCCTTTATACATATAATATCATATTATAGCTTTTAATTTCTTTGGAAATAGCATCTTATCAAGCAAAGTATGAGGTATTTAAGATAAAACGGACGCTGTTGTGGGGCTTAATGGTGTTAATATTATATAAAAATAAATAGTATTGAATAAATTAGGCCCTTTCAAATTTTAGTTTTGTCTGATAAATTTAAAATGCACGAATGTGACTATAAACACAATACCAGTCCACAATACGGCTATCTGTTAAATGAGACACGGCCTTCGGTATTGAAGCTGTTTATTGCACTAAACTGTGACACGTATTCGCGCGACATACAGGTCGCGTATCTATCTGTATAACTATAGCTACTAACTAACCTAACATCCCTCCACCACATATTCTAACCTAAGGCGTTATACAATCAAAAGAATTTCCGATAATTGGCTCGAGGAATATCCCTTAATTTAGGCCGAGCTTCCACTTCCGTTCGGAGATTCGGCCTGGCAGCCTCTGACTCAGCAGCTGTCAGTGGTGCTAACCCTGCTGCCAACTCGACTGTTGGTTGTCCAGACTCTCCAGCTATGGGCTCCGAGTTTGCCTCACTCCACTCTTCTTCTTCCCCTTGCAGCTGTTGGCCTGAAGAATAGGCATCACCAGGTGTAATCGGTTGCTTTTCTACTGTGGTGTCTACTAGTAGCGCCCAGTCTGAGTCATTGTTCCTTTGAGCCAATGGTGCTTTCAATTTGTACAACTGATTTTTATGATTTTTAATTGTAAGGTTTTTTTCTGGTAAGAAAATTTCGTATAAACTTTTGCCAATTTTGTTTTTAATTATACCCTGCGTCCATTTATTATTGTTACATCCTTTTACTAGAACTGTATTATTTATCTCAAAGTCTATGTTTCTGTTGCCTTTATAATATTTAGTTTGTACGGTTTGCTTGTCGCGCACTTTTGTTTGTAGGTCTTGTGACGATAATGATGACGTCGACGCCATAGGCGCGGACACAGCCGCTGCTGTGTCTAATATATCAAACCTGCAACGCAATTTACGTCCGAGCATTAATTCGGCCGGTGAGCTGTCTGTCGTCGTATGTTTTGAATTTCTATATCTGAATAGAAATTCCGAAAGATGCGACTTAATTTGATTTTTAGGAATGCCTTGAGTTATTAAACCATTTAAAAATTTCTTAATTATTTTGACATATATTTCTGCTTGTCCATTACTGGCTGGTGAATATGTTGGGGAAGTAATGTGACGTATACCATTAAGACAACAAAAATCCTTAAATTGTTTACTGGTAAATGAGGTTCCGTTGTCGGTGACTATCGTGTGCATTATTCCGAATCGAGCCATTGTTTCTTGTAGTTTCAATATTACCGCGGCCGTTGAATAATCACTACTTAAAGAAAAACATTCTACCCATTTAGAAAATGCATCTATAATAATTAAATACATCTGACCTTGCCATGGCCCAAAAAAATCTAAATGTACTCGTTGCCAGGGACGCTCAGGGAATGGCCATGGTGTCAACGGAGCCCTAGAGGGTGTTGGACGTAAACTTAAACATATACTACAATTGGCTATTTTATTTTCTATATCCTTATCTATGTAAGGCCACCAAAATCTAGATCTCGCCTCAATCTTTGTTTTTAAAATACCTAAATGCGGCCTATGCAATTCCTCTAAAATTTTATTACGTAATGATTTTGGTATTACTAATTTGTGTCCTCTCATCAAACAACCACCTTCTTTTGTTAAGTCCAATCGACATTTATAAAACGGCATAATATTAATTTCATTTGATTTAATTTTAGGCCAACCGTTTTGTATGTATTGTGCAACTTCCTGCAATATCTTATCTTTGTTTGTTTCTAAACAAACTTCATTTAACGAAACAGGTAAGTGACCATCTGCTACGAAATGAATGTACGACGCTTTGTCATCTAACTTGTAAACAAGTGAGTCATCCGTAACGACACCTACTATCGAGCCTGGGCCGTCGTCGCTGTTATCGGTAGCCGGCCGATCGCTTACAGCGCTGCCCGCTCCCGTGGTTGCCGCGCGACTAAAGTAGTCTGCACAATTACTAGCGCTTGGAATGTACTGTATCTCATAATTATAGCTAGTCAAAAATAACGCATACCGTTGTAACCGGTTTGCGGACACTTCTGGTATGCCTTTGTCAGGATGAAATATAAACATTAACGGTTTGTGATCTGTACGCAATATAAATGGATTTGCAACACCATATAAATATTGATGGAATTTACGGATGCCAAAAACTATAGCTGTTGCCTCTCTTTGTATTTGACTATAGTTCCTTTCCGCACTATTAAGGGACCTCGATGCATAAGCTATAGGTCGTTCCACCCTATTTTCCTCTATTTGAGCTAACACTGCACCTAGCCCTGACGGCGACGCGTCTACTGTCAGCACTAACTTACAAGACGGATCGAAATGTGCTAGTGTCCGAGCCGATGCCAGTTCCTTTTTAATTTGCTGGAAGGCAGCCTGGTGAGTATCTGTCCAAGGCCAGGTGTCTTTTTTAACGTCTTTTTTAAGCAAATCGTTTAACGGACTCAGTATTGATGATGCGTTTGGAATGAACATCCTGTAGTAATTCACAAAACCTAAAAATGATTTTAGCTCTTGTACATTAGTTGGGGCTTTGATGTTAGTCATTGCAGTTACTTTGTCGGGAGATGTGTGGATACCATTTTTATCAATGTCAAACCCTAAGTACGTTACTGTATCTTGAAATAGCTTACATTTATTTTTATTGAGTACTAAACCCGCTTCCTGAAGGCGGTGGAAAACTTGTTGTAACCTTTCCGTATGTTCCGCTTTTGTATTTCCCGTGACGAGAACGTCATCCAACAAACAAAGAACCCCCTCAATACCGTTAAGTAAGTTTTCCATCGTTTTTTGAAAAATTGCTGGAGCATTGGCTAGTCCGAAAACTAAACGAGTAAACTTAAATAAACCTTTGTGTGTATTAATAGTGGTATATATTTGTGACTCATCCTCTAACATCAATTGTAAATATGCACTACTTAAATCTAACTGAGAGAACTGTGTGCCTCCATGTAACTTAGAAAACAGCTCTTCCGTTCTAGGTAATGGATACTTATCAATGTGTAAACATTTATTTAATGATACGGAAAAATCAGCACACAAACGAATTTCACCGTTTTTTTTTAGTATCGGAACTATTGGGCTCGCATATTCGGAATGTTCAACAGGAATTAACACACCAGTTTCCACTAAACGATTTAATTCTTTCTCAACTTTACTCCTTAAAGAAAAGGGTACCGTTCTTGCCCGAAAAAAACTTGGTTTACTGCCTGGCTTCAAACTAAGTTTTATTTTGTATTTGTTAAAAGTGCCTAAAGTATCAGAAAACAGTTTAGGATATTTGTTTAAATAGTAGTCGAGTTCTGTCAACTCAATACAATGATTAACCTTAGATAACTGAAGCTTATATAGTGATAAAAAATTTCTCCCTAACAATGCTGGGCCTGCGCCCTTTATGATGTATATTTCAATAGTTTTACATTCGCCGCCATACGTAATCGGAACCTTCATTACACCTACTACGTCTAATTTCTCACCCGAATATGCTTTTAACACTGATCGAGGTTGCACTAATGAGACATTCTTAAAATATTTTTCGTAGGTATACAATGGAATAGCTGTAGCACAGGACCCACTGTCTACTTCAAACGATAATAATTGACCGTTTACGTCGACAGACAACGTCATAGGCTCACCGCGGAAACTACGAATATTGCAAACGAGGGTATGCTTACCGTCGTCATCATTTTCGTCACCAGACGATTGTAAGCAATTTACTTGCGCACTTTTATTGTTACACACTCTTTTTAAGTGACCTTTCACTCCGCACTTTTTACAATTGTACTTCGAGAAACGACACTTGTCCGTTGTATGGTTGTTATAGCCGCACACATTACACTTTGCCGACGTCTTCGATGACCCCGCCGCTATCTTGAACACCTCCGTTCCTGTGGCCGGCGAAGACGCTGCCGAAGATTGCCTGGCTGCCCGTTTTGCACTATTTACAGCCACTGCAATTTCTAATGCCTTAGCCAAAGTTGTTGCTGCCTTCTCGTCCATAAAAAGCTTGTCTCGTTCCGGTCCCGACAGCATGCCAATAACAAATCTATCGCGCAACATTTCGTCTATAGCTGATCCGAAACTGCAGTCCCCTGCCAGACGCCGCACACGGGCCGCCCACTGTGTCATATCTTCGCCTGTTTCTTGCGCCGCCGTATGAAATTTATATCTTTCAGCTAATACTGACTTCTTTGGCACGAAGTGCTTATCTAATTCTGCAATTAATTCGCTGTAAGATATCTTCTCGACCGTATTGGGCGCAATTAGCTCGCGTACCAACTTATACGCCTCGTTATTGAGTGCACTTAAAAATACCGCCTTTCGCTGAGCATCTTCCTTCCCATCTGTTTTTATTAACAGCGTGTTAGCTGTTAACCATTGAGACAGTCTTTCCTTAAAGATGTTCCAGTCCTGGCCGAGCTCAAAAGTAGGAGCAGATCCGATAAAATTCGCCATTTTTATTTCTTCTGTGTGTGGGTAATTGTAACTCGTCGCCACTGTTAAATGAGACACGGCCTTCGGTATTGAAGCTGTTTATTGCACTAAACTGTGACACGTATTCGCGCGACATACAGGTCGCGTATCTATCTGTATAACTATAGCTACTAACTAACCTAACACTATCCAACTTAATTGCTGGGAGACCAGATTATTGTAGGGCTAACAGCTTAAAATATTTTATTAGACATGGAGACGTCCCAATTAACTTCGAAACTACTGGCCACTACTCATAATCTCTAATCAATAAACTCAAAGCTCTGCCCGACCTAGGAGTCAAACCCACCTTCATCGAGACAAACGGGGTAGTCAATAACGGTAATAACAGCGTGCTTACCGACGCGAAAACGCAACAAAGGAACAGTATCGATACAGTGTGAAACAACACTTAAAGCAGTCGTTAATTTTAGCAGATAACGCAACGCTCATGAATCGAAACACAAATGATCCATCCTGAATTACTGGTTGGTTTTAAAGCCTTAAACTGGGCATTGACGGTCATGCCTTCGCGTCAGTCTAGATGTAAAACTGTGGCTTTACTTCAAATGGTTTAGGAGGCCAACATCCACCCTCACTGGCATTACTTTCTACGGCTCTTCAGTTTACGATCGAAAAAACTATACTTAATATAAAATTTACTATACTAACGACCCGCCTCAGCTTTGCATAGGTATTAGAAATCTTTGAAAATCCGGGTTTTTTCTCCACTATGCTATGCACTTATTATACACATAATCATTCCTCTTAAGTCACTAGAACGATAAAAAAAAAGCATCAAAATCCGTGGCGTAGTTTTAAAGATTCAAGCTTATATAGGTACAGACACAGGGCCGTAGCTACTTTGTTTTATAATATGTATTGATATATCGAACTGACGCTATTGTAATGACGATCACAGACTCACGGGCAGTTGGGTGCGACGCGCCGCGGCGCTGTCTTTTGTGGTAAGCACGGAAAATTTCCGGGCACGTGGTCAATTAAAACTCTGGAGTAAGCAAAAGTTACGGTCAAATTTTGGATGGATTAAAATTTGACGTCAGTTCAACTAACGCGAAAAAATGCCCATGTATTCCCAGCTTTATTTACTTGCACTGTGAGTTTACAAAAGTCGGAACTGAAATATCAATACAGGTGAAGCTGATATTTTATTTTCGGTTTATTAATTCTTTGTTGTTTGGCTGTTGGTTGGGATGTTTTATTTAACAAGATGATACATGAGAGGTTCATAAATTGCGGACAAAAAATGTTTTTCGAACAAAAGTCAACCTGAAAACGAAATTGAAATGTCAATCTAGGAAAGCAATCACAGGTTGTTTACTGACATAATAAAGCCTGGCTTGCACTTTCATGAACCTGTCATCACTCGAGTATTATGAAACGTCACTGATAGGTTGGTTTTTAATCGACTTCAAACAAAATGATGTCTCAGTTTGACTTGTAATGTGTGTATGTATCTCGCGTTACGCTGTACTGGTTTTAGTCATTTAACCAACTTCAAAAAAGTAGGTTCTAAGTAATAAATGGCACTAAATAGTAATTAAAAAGTTAAAAAAAAAACAGCTTCAAAATCTAAAAATAAACTTAATTGCTTACTCGTCTTCTTTATTATTAAACTCCGCGGACAATTTTCAAAAAAGCATGTTTTACAAAATCTAGATTCCATACTTTTTGGTGCTTCTACATGTGAAAAAAATGTAGGTACAGAGCAAAATAAACAATTTAAAAAAGTCATGGCATTAAGTGCCACGACTTTTTTAATTGGTCTTGTCACTTGCACCGAATAAAGTCGTTTTTCTTTTAAATTTCAGAGTTTTGGCGTGTCCTTTAAACTTTCTTTTGAATGTATATATTAAAGAAACGTTTAAATTTCTTCAGTGATTTATTTCTTTGTTATTTATGTCGTAAGCTAGTCGTAAGGTAAGTATATCGTTCCTCTTTATTATATTAGTAGGTATAGATTTAAACATGTTAATTGAGGAGCTAAAGAAATGTGTAAACAATTTTTCATGAAATAGCTAGTAACTGTCAGTTAAAACATATTTTCAATAATATTGTTTCATAAACTACTATAAAACTAGTATTAACTAAAGGTTCTTTTAGCTATTTTGAGAGAAAATTGCTTGCTAAGAGTTTATACTTATGACTGTACTTAAGAACTGAAAAAGTCACACACCGGACTCTCTAACCAATAAGAATATCACGTCATTTTTTTAAACATTACTTACAAAGGTCTGATTGGAATAAACAATTTATTTCTGACATAACAATGCTCTTAAGAGTTCCGCCGACACCATTTCTGTAGATACCAAAATAAATTTCGAGTAAAGTAACTCGATTCCAAAAATGCCGTCTCGATTCCACTCGATAGTCGCTGACTCGATTGTGATTCGTGATGTTCACTGTCGATGCGATGCTGTTTATTGTTGCCTGAATTTCAAGACGAGAGCGAATCGCGGTTCGTTTCATTGTTTTTGTAAGGTAGACTGTTTGAAACATGGAAGATGCAAAGGTCACGTAATAAAATCAATTTTGTTTTGATCAACGTCTGGAAATTATTTGGCCGGAGATTTTTGCTAGCCTTTGGCTAGCAGTGAGTGAGACATTAAAAGCCAAGCTTAAAAGTATATTAAAGAAATTTGAAACAGCCGAGGCAGCTAGAAGATAACCAGCCCCAACTAATGTCGTCCATTCATGAACAAAACGCACGAGTTTGCACCATTTTACTGAACTATTTTGAAGGAAACCAAATGACACATAGCCACCTTCAGCGACATATTACGGAGAGTGTGACACTCACAATTAGCCCATTCAAATCTGTGATATTAAAGGCGTATATGCTACCCGATTGATTTAGAACCTAGCTCTGTGAAGTGATATAATTCAAATTGTTTGAGTTTATTCGATACAATATATCTATCTTCAACATCTCCAACAAAACCTTGAAATAAAAATCAATTTCGACTCACACTTTAATATTCTCTCCAGCTTTCCGCATAAAAAAGAAGATATTACTATTTATCATTACCTCTCAAGTCCCCTGCCTATCTCGACTAGGTACGATTTCTCACACTCGATTTACTCGATCTCACCGAGGGAAATAAGCTTCACAATACTCCAGTATTTTTAATTACCATCTACGTGGTTTTAATTAATATGCCACTTTAGGGCCGTGTTGAAAGAAAATGTTCGCGGCAGTGCCGCGCTTAGCGTTAATACTGTCTTTGAGTTGGGCCAATGTTGGCTCCAATATACTTTAATGAAAATAAAAATATTTTTGATACCTTTTTTTTGGGGAGTGGGAAATCATCAAATGACAGCTCCCGTCTGGGTGCGGCGGGAGGGCGTGTCAGACTTTTACTGACTAAAACCCACTCATGTTCCTTCGGTTGCCCTTTATGTTCCGGGGTCACGGTAACTATTATAAACATTCCGCAACCCCGGCAGGCGTTGACCCAAAATTACATGTCCCTTCTATCCTTCCTTTGACGGGCCTGTTGGTCTAATGGTAAGTATATCAGTTGTCTGGTCACCATAACACAAGCTCTGCTTAGCTTGGCATCAGATGGCCGTGTAAGTGTTGCCAAAGATGTTTATTTATTTATTTAGCTACTTTCTTCCTCTTTTTCTTTTTCTTTTTCATTTATACTAGTTAATGTTCCATTCCAGAGAACAATTTAATATTTATTATTTTGTGTAATTTTATATTTAGTAATCTATCTGTTAAACCTAAAAAAAATTAACTACAATATATTTTAAAGAGGCTAATACTTCTGTCAAGTTTAAATTAAATATTCGTTAAGTATTTTTTGCATACCAAAAACATACTTTTTGACAAATTGTCACGTTTATCATAGAAACATACAAGATAAATGTTCTCCATTTTCAAACAAGATCAAAATTGCAAAGACTATAACAGTTCAAAGTCACTTCTGACCAATATATCATCTCTACCCCACATTTGGCAATATTGGCGGCCACAAGCCAACATTAAATCTTTTTACATCGTCATTGGCTCGCACGTGGTTGTGTTGGGCCAACATTTGGAGTAGCATAAAGGCTGTCATACATTTTGTAGACAAGAACTTAGCTCGCGAGGCTACGTAGTAATTACTGTAATATGCGTTGAATGGAGGAGCGGTCTATTCACTGAGTTCTACGGAATATGACACGTGTTTCTGCTTGATCGCTTAGACTGTTTGTTATATTCTGAGTTTACATCGTGTTAGGTAAGACGAAGAACATATTGAAGGTGGCTATTCCGTATTTGATTTCCATTCCAAAAATATAAAAAAAAAAACTAATACAATACTTTTTTTTTTAATACAATACTTCAACTAAGCAATACTTCAATTTTTCACCAAATGCCTCATGAAGATAATAAATTAGTGACACGCGCGCTAGATACCCATTGAAAGAAGAACGGATCATACCTACTTCACTCTCTTATCATTGGTTAGTGACTCGATAGAACGCGAGCGCTAGGGTGTCCTCCTCCAGCCTTTAATTGCAATAATTCGACTAAGGTTTTCTTAACGATATTATATTATTATTAGTCATATTTGAGCATAAATATATGTCCCTCGACTTACCTAATATGGTGTTATAGTATTCATCGTCATTACGATGAATACTATAACACCATAATATTAGGTAAGTCGCCTAGTTAAGGCATTTTTTTTTTTTGTGAGTGAGAAGTCATCCAATGACTGCTCCCGTCCTGGGTGCGGCGGGAGGGCGTGTCAGACTCTTACTGACTAAAACCCACTCATGTTCCTTCGATTGCCTTTTATGTTCCAGGGTCACGGTAACTATTATAAACATTCCGCAACTATTATAAACATTCCGCAACTATTATAAACATTCCGCAACGTATTATAAACATTCCGCAACAGTAAAGGCATCATCTCTGTCTCTTATAGGAGCAGATGATGGGCGTGGATTGGCTAGTTAAGTATTATTGTCATGCTAATCCATTCCCATACACGATTAATTGATCGGCCTGTTAGTCTAGTGGTTACTGACACTGAATGCTAAGCCGAAGGACGTGGATTCGAATCTCACCCAAGACAAACTTTGTGTGATGTGTATGATTGTTTGTTCTATGTCTGGGTGTAATGTATCCATAATATGTATGTATTTATAAAGTATTTAAGTATGTTCATCAGTTGTTTGGGTACTATAGTACGTAAGTACAAGTTTTGCATAGTTTGGGATCAGATGACCGAGTGTGAGTTGTCACAGGATATTTATTAAATTTTTACTAAGCCAATCGGTAGCGTCATGCGAGTTGGACGCCAGTCGAATATTGTTAGTATAGTAGTTTATGGCGAACATTATGAAAGATGTTTATCTAGAACATTTTAGACATCAATCAATGAAGGAAATCATTGTGAAGAAACCAAGACTTAATGAATATAAGTGACCTTGAATATGTGTCACTTTAAGCAAGCTTGGTGTTTAATGCTTGCTCGCAATGGGACAGTAATAACCTGGTATTATGTGTAGTATTCAGCGTAAGAAGCTTTGATCCTGTCATGTCTTGTAGATAAAACTTCAGAACATTTTCAATGAGTTATTCCAACTTTTGTTGACTCATATTCAAAGTTGGTTCAAAGTTTTGTTCCGTTACGTACTGTGTTGCAGTAACTTCGTTGCGTGATACATGTTGCATGTTACATTGTAAAGTAGCGAGAGTAATACGTATCTAACTATTACATAAATCACTTGAATATTGTCAAAACGTTGTTCAAAAATTCAGATTTGAGTACAATTAAGGCAAAATTTGTTTACACGCCACGCTTCGGGGCCGGTAAACAATTTGCCCAATGATGGCTATGTTGTCAGTTGTGACAAAAATATGGAACACCAACACTTGTGTAACAGGGACGGGTATATTTTGGTTAACAGGGATTATATTTTTTGTTAAAATGGTTTAATTGATACAGGCTTGCATAACAATGAACAATTTAGGAGAAATAGGGAAATATATTTCATAAAATTTTGTATGCGAAAACGAAAATAGGCATGTTTTTTTTGTTTTTATTTATTTATTTACACTTTATGCATAACGGTACACAGGCGGACTTAATGCCGCAGGCATTTTCTCCCAGTCAACCTAGTTTTTCATCATGATCTTATAATTCTGTTTTTACTTATTGGGAAATCGATTACTAAACTTTATATATAAGTACTTATACTACGTTCTAAGTGACACGGTACTGCCAGATATTGCGAGAAATGAAGATAATTATTTACATTCGAAGCCCCTTAAATTCACTGTACAGATTTTGTCTAATGGTCGGCTTCATCTAAGCTAACGCCGACCATTGGACATCTTTACATTATCTTCATCTATAATAATATACTAATATTATAAAAAGGAATGATTTGTATTTTTGTATGTAACGAATAAACTCAAAAACTACTGGACCAATTATTTCTAAAAGTCTTTTCTCATTAGAAAGCTACATTATCCCTGAGTAACATAGGCTGTATAATATCACGCTATGTCCTACGGGAGCGAAGCAATAACCAAAAACCTAACGTAACGCTGGTGAAACCGCGAGGAGCAGCTAGTTTCTCATAAAGATACCTACATATAGTACCATCGTTTTGGAACTAGCAAAAGCGTCGCCTTTTTAAACTAACTGACCGACTCTTTAACAATTCATAAGTGTCTGTAAACTGTCTAAGTGAAATAAATACCTCTGACTTTGACTTTGACAGAAATGACACAAAAAAGTTTTGCTAACCATCAGCTGTGCCAATTCCCCAAGAAATTCTAACCACAACCAAACTCCTTACCAAAGTATTTTCGCAAGGAGAATCAAATTTAGCAATTTAGTTCAGCAGATCGATCATAGTGGTAAAGAAAGTTTCTTCGCTCGGTGATTGATTGTGTGTACATGTAATTTCTTAGTTTAATAGTGGCTATTTTGTTGTTTGTACTTTCCATGGTGTAAAACACTTTGTCAGGTGTACGCTCTATCAAACTGGCGACAGATTGGCTGGACGAAAAATTTGCGGGTGACACATGATGGTCCAAGAACCCAAATTTTTTTATATAAACTATCAACCGTTTTTTTATCAGATGTTCTCAAGATGAAGTCTGACATAATGCATGTTGGTTTTTAATAATGTCATGTGAAATCTATATATATAAAACAAAGTCGGGTTTGTTACAACACTTATAGCTCGAGATCGGCTAGACCAATTTTCATGGTTTTTGGTTCGTTGGATTTGTCCCCGCCCCGAATAGCAGAATACATCTTAAAAATAATGAAAAATCGACGAGAACATAATTATAAAAGATGAATCATTTTCCCCTATACTTAATTCTAAATTCAATTAAAGATTGAAAACTTAAGAGAACAATAGTACAGGAGCGCAGTGATGTGAAGTGATAATGTGAGAATAAAATACTGAGATACTTAGTACTTAAATCAATCAAAAGTACTAGGCGCGCAGTTGTGTGAAGTGATAATGTGAGAAAATTTAAAATACTGAGATATTTAGTACTTAAATCAATCAAAAGTACTAGGCGCGCAGTTGTGTGAAGTGGTTAATAGAAAAACGTGAGGGCAATTTTAAGAAAATATTATGTTTATGAACTTAAATAATATCCATCCATACTAATATTATAAATGGGAAAGTGTGTCTGTCTGTCTGTCTGTTTGTCTTTCTTTCACGGCAAAACGGAGCGACGAATTGACGTGATTTTTTAAGTGGAGATAGTTGAAGGGATGGAGAGTAACATAGGCTACTTTTTGTCTCTTTTTAACGCGAGCGAAGCCGCGGGCAAAAGCTAGTAATTTATATAAAAAAACAAGTGAGTTTTTCTGATAAATAGATCGGTATTGAAACTAGTAAGTATTCATTCCTACATTACCTACTTAGCCTATTAGTTACTTTTTTCAAAGTTGGTTGGCGAATGAAGACTTTTTAAAATTTACTTAGTAAACAAATAAAGTATATTAGTATTTCATTGAGCCTGGTGCTTAAGTAACGTGCTTCTTAAATACTTATAGGAAATCGGCACATCGATCGTTCGCTTAAAATAAGAAAAACAATACTAATGTTTCAAAGTGTTTTATTTAACCAATTTATAAAATATATATCATTTTAACACAAACATTCTTTTATGTATCCTTAAAACGTCAGCCATTTTTATGTGACGAAGGTCTGGCGACACTGGGATCTTAGTTCATGTCTGATTTAATTTATGTTCCTATCCGTTCCCAAACTGACAGTCAACCTTTAGTACGTAAAGTAAGTACCTATCGTAACAATAAACTTAGTTCAATAGCATTTATAAACGGTGATCCGTTGCCTTTCATTCAAACTCAGACTTCATAAAATCATAAATATTTATCACAAAGAAAAAAATAATAAAAACGCCCTCTTTAAAAACTTCGATTCCAAGATGGCGGACCCAATAGGCTCAGCAGATTTAATTATTCGTGGCCATTCTTCAACAATTGTGTTAAGCCCCCTTACTTAAATAATTTCAGTTTGTTCTAGAACAGTCCAAGCTAAGGACTTTTGTCGTTTCCCGATCCAATTAAGGAAACTGAAATAATATTTCGCCAGTTATTGAAATTCTCTTCCGAAATATTTTGGACGGTTTCGTTTTTATACGAAAATAATTATGGATGCAAATTATTTACAAAGCGAGTTTTGCTCAATAATTGCGCGTGTAATGCTTTCTGAGATGTGCTATTTTCGGTATCAATGTTCGACTATTTGGTTGGCAACTGCATCGAGTTTGAACGACTCTGTGTTGGGCCGTTTTAAGTATGGCAACGAAATTTCAAATTTTCCTTCGGTTCGATTTACAAATAATATTTTTTTTAAACATTCGGGAACAACTATCAAAAGAAAGGAGTTCTAGGCAGAACAGTGACAGTTTGACTTCGTTTAATTGCCGCTAGAAGAAAAACAAAATACACTTTTTACCACCACTGGGGTCAATGTACAATAACCACAAAGTCTCGGCAATTCAAGGAACATTCTTCAAAGTTTCTCCCTAGCATAAACCCGACTGTAATCCAATTCCCTTCACTAACTTATATATCCAATAAAGTCATACACACGACATATTTCATTCGTAGCGACGTATCTCAGAAACGAAACTATGAAAATTGATTTCTTCGAAAACATTCAGAAACTTTCTCCTTCAAAACAATTTGAAGTGACTTTTTCAAAACTTAAAATGTTGCTTCGAAACTTGTAAACTAGTATAAATTATGGAAAATGAATTGAAAAGTTTTTAGTAGCAGTTTGTATTAAAAAAAGACAGTGAAAATCTCATCAAGTGCGAAGCTGAGTGGCTCACTGGGGGTCCGTACCAATTTATTAATTACTAGGGATCCGCCCCAGCTTCGCATTGTGGTTATTAATATTTGAAAATTTCAACTTTTGTCTACTATAATGTGCATGTATAATAGACATAAACCTTCCTCGTGGATCACTCTATTAGCAGAACCGCCTCAAAATCTGTTGTGTAGTTTCCTAAGATCTAATCATACATGGGGATGGACAGACAGAGAAAAGTAACTTTATTATATAATTATATACTGATTGATGTTACAATAAATTAACTAACTCATAATTCTAGAATAATAGAATGTACCCTTAGATTGTAGGCCTGAGTAGGTATTTGATATCAATCCGTACTAATATAATAAATGCGAAAGTAACTCTGTCTGTCTGTCTGTCTCTTCTTCAGGCCTAAACCACTAAACCGATTTGAATAAAATTTGGTACAGATATAGTCTGGGACCCGAGAAAGGACATAGGTTAGTTTTCATCCCGAAAATCCCCCGGGAACGGGAACATTTTACTATTATTCCACGCGGACGAAGTCGCGGGCAAAAGCAAGTGGATTATAATTTAACAACGGGTTCCTAAAAAAAAGGTTTATAAAAACTTTTTTCAAAAAAATTATAACCGCCTTCAAAAACTAAAAACCCAAAAATAACTAAAATTTCGGAAGTCGGTGGCTTATCTTCTGCCATTTAATTTGTGTTGCCACCGACTTCCGAAATTTTAGTTATTTTTGGGTTTTTAGTTTTTGAAGGCGGTTATTATTTTTTTGAAAAAAGTTTATTATTTATTACTTTTTAGTGTCGACTCCCAATATTTGACTGTCTATAGTATTTTTCAAAGTGATTTATTTTGAAAATAAAACTACTTACAATCTTATAAAACGAAAATAGAAACTTGAAGAAAAAGCACACATCGTCTATGAATATTTCGTAATTTTTTTTTGTTGTTGGTGATTTTTTCGAGAAGCACTGAACCAATCGCCACAAAATTTATATGGGACCACCCCTGAATCATGACTTATCAAACAAAAGAAAAACCATCAAAATCCGTTTACAATTGACGGAGATATCGCGTAACAAACATACAAAAAAAAAAACATACAGACGAATTGAGAACCTCCTACTTTTTTGAAGTCGGTTAAAAAAGCGTCAAACAACCAGAATTTATTCTCACATAACATCTTTCCTTAGAAGTAGGTATATAACTCAAAAAAATTTAATCGTTGTATTTTGTTTTAAGTACTAAAATTATTTGCATTGTCTATATTAAGCAATATTAATGAAGTTTGCTTCAATACTTAAACATTATAAGACCTAAAATATATATTTTACAGCGAGAACAAAGATTTTATCATAATATTTAAATCGAGCTTAAGATGTATGAAGACTATTTGGTAACTCTATTTACATTAAAATGTTAATATTATAAGATAGCTGGTATAATAATACGATATAAGCTCATAACGTTTTGTTATAATAAACTGAATAATACTACAATATGAATTTATTAAGCCTACAAGGCATATTAAATTGCCCATATATTTCGTTCTCGAGCGATTTTCGTAGTATTAGGTATTATATAATAGCGAAAGTGGAGAAAAATGTCTTTATATCAGTAGTTATATAAATAGTATGAGTACTAATAAACCTTAGGATTGTAGATACGGGGTTATTATTTACTTTGATTTTATCAACTTTTGAATTATTATTTGATCTTCTATTTCTTTGTTTGCTTGTACAAATACACTCTTTTGCAAAAAAAACGGGCACCTAAGGAAATTTACGTTCTAAGGTCGATTTGAGTCAATTAAATTAAATTTATTTCTTTGACGTAGTCTGTATACTTATAATCGTGTAAATTAATGCGCGTGAAATGAATTCGGGCAATGAAAAGAAAAAAACTATGGATTCTTTAAAACCGATGGACACGCCCAAGCAATATAAGAAGTGGTAGGCAATGAAGACAAGATTTATTTTTTACTTTTTTTAATTAAATAAAGTTACAAACGTAAAAACCTAATAACAAGTGTGACCTCCTCTTGCCGAAATCACAGCTTGAATCCTTCTGGCCATGCTTTCCACGATATTTTTAATAACGTTTTGAGAAATACGTTCCCACTCTTCTGCAATGACTCTTTTTAGCTCCCTGGTGTTTTGTGGAGCAGGTTGCACTGATCTTACCCGTCTCTTTAGAACATCCCAGACATGTTCAATTGGATTGAGGTCAGGACTTCGAGCTGGCCAATCTAAGCGACGGATCCCAGCTTCTTGCATGTACGCTTCCACGTCGCCAGAACGGTGCGGGCGGGCATTGTCGTCCATGAAAATGGAATCTTCCCCAAGTGCAGTCAATGTGGGTTGTGCATATGGAATTAGGACTTCCATTATGTACCGGTGTGCATTTAATGTTCCATTTTCTATAAAAACTAACTTCGTACGCTCCGTCGAATTAATTGCTGCCCAAAACATAACGGAGCCTCTGCCATAAGGAGTGATTTCTTCGAAACACACTTCCGCATAGCGTTCCCGTGGTCTTCGCAGCACTCGCCGGCGTCGGTCCTCTCCACACAAAGAGATTCTAGCTTCATCAGAAAACAATACTTTATTCCAGTCCTCCAAAGTCCATGAAGCACAGTTCCGAGCAAACTGAAGTCGAGCAACACGGTGCTCACGGAGTAATTTAGGGCCCCGAGCTGGGCGGTAACTCCTGATATTGGCAGCCAAAAGCCTCCTCCTGACCGTCCACAAGCTAACTTCTACTCCTCTTACTTCTTCAAGGCTCTTCTTCAGGTCCACACTTGACGCTTTACGATTCCGCAACGCCTGACTCACCAAAAAGCGGTCATCTCTTGGTTCTGTGCATCGTTTTCTTCCCGAACCGGGTCTTCTTTCGACCGAACCGGTCTCTTGATACCGTTGCCAAGTCCTCTGGACAGTTGAACGACTCACATTTAGCCGCTGAGACACGTAAGTTTGCGAACAACCTTCTTCAAGTAGGGCTATAATTTTACCGGCCCTTATCGCTTTATCACTCATATTAAAAAGTGGTATTTAATGTAAAAAGAAAGATTAAATTGTTTAATTTGCAGAAAATATCCAAAACGTTTTAAAATATCGTAATCAGTTAAAATCGTTTCAGCAATTCGCGCCATTAGTAAAGCAATTTTAGAATAATCCACAATAATCATTATTTTTCTTTTATTAATTTTAAATTTGGAACGTAAAGAATCATGCCAGGATGCTTCAAATAACATGCCAATACATTGTCAAATTAATAAAACCTATTTCTTATTCTTCTTCATTGAAGTAGAGAAAAAAATCTAAAGTGCCCGTTTTTTTTGCAAAAGAGTTTAGATACTTAAGATCAGCACGAAACGTTTCGTTCTTCTAAGTTGTTCTGTCAACTGTCATGCTATCACTCTATTACTTCCTTCATGTCATCCACTATATAAAAATAAGTCGGGTTTTCCTTCCTGACGCCATAACTCCAGAACGCACGAACCGATTTTACGGTTTAGCATTCGTTGGAAAGGTCTCGGGCTCCGTGAGGTTTATAGCAAAGAAAATTCAGGAAAAAAAATTTTTTTTTCTTCATCATTTAATCACCAAACGAAATGTTACATAAAACGAAGCCATCTGGTGGCGAAACGGAGTTCGCCGGGTTTGCTAGTTCTTCATACAAACCTACCATCTCTTTTCTTTCGACCTTTCTCTCCCCCTCCATCTAGATATACTCGTTTTTGTACTCTATTATCAGCCGCTACCCGCGACGTTGTTAGCCAACCAGCCTGCATCACTATTTAGTTCATCCCACACAGGTGATAGCGTGATAATATATAACCTATGTTTGTTGACTCGACCGAAATCTATTCAGTACTTTTTAAGTGTATCCCGGTCAAACATACAGACAAAAATACCGAAAACGACATTAACTTTTAGCTTTGGCTTTGGTAGAATTTATATCGGTATTCTTTTTAAAATATTGTGTTGGCTTATTTACGATTTTATTTTATTTATTGATTATTTTTTCTACATTGTTAATGTAGAAAGAATAATGTAAAAAAAATAAAAAAAAATCATTTTATATTTATTACATTAATCATGTAACTATAGTAACAGACAGGATAAATAACTTTTCAATGCACTTATATTGTGTCTAAGTAAACTATATTATATTTTCTACTTGACAAACCACTAACCACTAAAAATCTCATTAAAAATAGCATCACCAAAATCTAGTAGTTTAACCTAAAAATGACACCGTTCTCTACCGCAGACTACAAATGAATTTAGCAAGATAAAATTGTGCGAAAGTTGGGCTTGATAACGAAGGTCTTGGAAATTTTAGCAGTTCCCTTATCTACTGTGATAGATAAGTGCGGGTTGCGGTGTTACGGCTTATATTTCGAGTAACGGTGTGCTTACACTGGGCTAGTGAGGATATGTTTATGGTTAATAATCTATCTTCTCATATAGAGAAGGCACGCGCATTGATCCCCGCTTGCTCAAGGCGAATTGGCGATTTTGAACTTATATTTACTACAAGTTCAGGTTTCCTCGCGATGTTTTCCTTCACTAATGTCATTTGATGTCCAAGATAAACTTTAAAAAGTACGTATAAATTGAAAATGTCACATTGCTACTTGTCCGGATTCGAACCCACAACCTCGTGCATGAGAGGCAGACGTTTTAATCACTTGGCCATCACGACGTATATGGTTGAAATTTAAAAATGGTAGCTCATGCTTTGTCCGGATTTTGATGGCCCGGTTGTCACTTTGGTTACTAATTGGCTGAGAGGTCATATTTGCGTGAAATAAAGATATTAGTTTCGTATCTGGATATTTGTGTACATACTATGTCAATTCATTTGTTTGTAAAAGTACTGTAGGAACTTTTACGTTAGGGAAAAAAACCAAGTGTAGGTTGTAAATTAATAGTTAGGCATGGTTTGAAAATCGATTAACGGTGGTAATAATATTCCTTAGTTGAAGCACTATACCTAAGAAACATTTATTTATCTCGATGGAACTTTGTTAATGAGAGTGAGACAACTTATAAAACTACTTTGTTTTCGTTTTATAGTATATTAACTGATGAAACGTATGAGAGAATATAAAATAAAATATGATAAGTTGCTATAGTCCTAAACACCACATCTTATTTTCACGCTTTCATTTTTACCCGCAATAAAAATATTAGATTCACGCAGATAAAGTCAACACATTTTAAGTATTTCATAACCATTAACTAAAGTATCATCCATCGCATTAAAAAATCTACAACATAATCATAAAATCCAAGAAGATCTTTAACAAAAAACTTGCAAACACGTCTAAAGCAAATTTCAATCTCTTAAAACAAACCAAACATAATCTGAGCTCATTTTCTAACACTCCAACATAAACGTTCGCTAGTAAACACTCAAGCGAACTGTTTGCGTTTGAACCCGACTTTATAACTCCGATACGTAGTTTATTAAATATAAATTAACCGCGGCGTTTTAATCTTTTGCTCGTTACAAGCACTCTTGAGATAATTCGCAAAATTAATAAAAAGAAAAATATGCTTGAATTTTGTTCTACAGTAAAATATACTTTTTTATACTCAAAGGGTTGTGTTGTGTCTACTGCAGGGTAAGGTTATTTAAAGCTTCATTAATTGAGTTTGGAATAAACATAAATAGATCCACATGAGACAAAAAAGTTTTATCTGGCCCGGTGATGTGTTTACCGGGCCAGATGATACAAATCAACATAAATAGTAATTAAACCTTTCGACGACCAAGCGACAGCCGGCTGTCGGGCTGCTATTGTCTTTCTATTGTATCTCGAATCACATGTGGTCGAAAGATTAAATTGAAAAGTCTAATGAGGAATCTTTATTAGTCCAGGTTTCCTTACGTTGTGTTTTTTTTACTAATGTCTAGATGATGTTCAACATATTTTTTTTTAAGTACTCTAGATACTTGCCCGGATTCAACCCCACAACCTCTTACATGAGAGGTAAGTTTCTTAAGCACTAGAACATTACGACATTGCGTTGAAAATTAATATACTCCACTCTAGAATGTGGACAGACCAGGCTTACCGCCTTACTAATAAACGCTGCATAAAGTTATGACAGGTTTATACGTCAAAATGTATGGTTACACAGGCTTTATTCATTGCATAACTTTACACAGTGATTATTAGTAAGGGCATTAATGTGTAACAAGAAAACTAATACTCTAAAAGTAAAATAATAACTATAATCTTAAAATGACATCAAATTGTGATTGATTAGTTTTTGATACGACCCACACGAATGTAACACAAATAATAAAACTTTCACAGGTTATTTAGCTAAGCCATTAACTCACTAGAAAAGAATAAAATAAACTTTAAGACGAAATTGTAGCTCCACTGAAAATTGAACTTTGAAGCGACGTCTTAGAGTCTGTAATTATTTGCAACCGTTTCGCAGGCCCTATCTTTTCAACTGGAAGCCATTAGAGTTTTATAAATTTCTAGATACATCTATCGGAAAGTTCGTGGAGGACACTTCAAACGACTTTCGAAAGTCGTAAGGAGAAACTTACGTGCTAAAATAAAATGCATGTTTTAAACTATAGGTACCTACTAGAGGTTGCAATCGAATATTCGAATATTCGAATTATTCGAATACTCTTTCCAAATTAATATTCGAATAGTAAATAAATATTTATTCGAATATTCGAATATTACAAAAAAAAATATATCAGTTTAAAGTCTATGTTG
The DNA here is from genome assembly GCA_033675125.1 of Athetis lepigone. Classification (NCBI taxonomy): domain Eukaryota; kingdom Metazoa; phylum Arthropoda; class Insecta; order Lepidoptera; family Noctuidae; genus Athetis; species Athetis lepigone. The sequence goes on from CM066227.1 coordinate 22,289,428, forward strand.
ATAGAACTTGAAAATTGTTGTTGGCAACACTGCTTGACTCGACGCCATTTTGTCACTTACAGAACACGTTGTTATTTATGTGTAAAGTGGTGCATTGTCTTTGAAGTGATTTTAGATACTTTTATTTTGTTTTTATTACGAGTATTAAGGAGAGAGAACGAATTTAAAATTAATTTAAGAATTTTATAATAATGTAAATCTGATTTTTTTTCCAAATTAATATTGACGATTTTGATTTTTTAGTGACATGTGATAGTTTTTCTTTTTATTATTAACGAGCGAGAGAGAGATGTTTATTTTGTTCTTATTATTAACATGAGAGTTAAACTTGTTTAAAAATGTTATAATAGGTAAATCTTATTTATTTCCGAATTATAATTGATGAATCTGATTTTTCAGTGTTATATTGCATATTATGAAAATAATACTGTAACGTTTTACGACACATTTACGTATGTATGTGATACTTTTTGTTTTATTATTAACAAGAGAGACATTTATTTTGTTTTTATTATTACCGAGAGATAATTTTTAAATTTATTTATAAAGAATATTATTGTTTTGATTAATTTATTTATTTTATTTATTTATGTAAGCTTCACGCACAAGCGTACAAGGGCGGACTTAATGCCTTAGGCATTCTCAATTATAATTAAAACACATAATTAAGTGGGTAGTCTTAAAACTAACACAATATAAGTTTTATACATATACACATATAAATACAAATTTATCGAAGAGATATATAAATATACAAGGAAGAAAATGGTGAAAACACTCTGCTCATTTGTTATGAGAATAGATCCTCAACTTCTGCTTAAATGCATATCGACTAGTGGCCGTCCTGATATCGAGATAACATTTTCATGTTTAATTGTTTTAAAATTTTGTTGAATAAGTAAATAATTATTGTGCTAGGTTTACTTATTTGCATATAAATATAGTTCTCAAAGCAATAAACGCTGATATTCTGTGTTTATTTAATTTTATTTAATATTCGAATATTCGAATAATATTCGAATAGCACTGAAAAAATATTCGAATATTCGAAAATTAAAATTATCGAATTTTTGCAACCTCTAGTACCTACATACCTAGTTACCGTTCAAAGACAGCTGAGTTATTTTCTTCTAGGATCGGTTCGATGTCCAGTCGTTTACACAATGTAGTCTTGTAACTTTAAGACTTCTTAAAATGGTTGTTTTGCTAAAGAAGACATTGTGAGAAAATCTACAGTGTTATTCTGTTACATTCTTCTTTTGAGTTAGATGTCTAGTTGTTGCCAAGGCTTATAGTAATATTTTTCTTAGATGAAGGAGCAAGAAAATCTAAATAACTATTTTTTAATGTAAAATGGTCATATTTTTTAAAAACCTGCTAATTTATTAAGTTTTATAAAACACCAGCTCGCGGCATTCCCTATTTTACCCCTTTAGGTCTTAAATTTTCAAAAATCCTTATTGTAAAACAATCATACTCTTTACAAAGAATACGCCCTACAAGTTATATGTCTCTTAACCACTGGTCTTACCAGCGGTCGGACTGTGCGTTCATATATCAACAGTCTGTTAATCAGACAGTCAGATTACCATTATATATATAAATGGAATAAAATAAAAAAGCCCTTTATTTCCAGTACTTATGTTTACACTTCTTACAATCTATTTGTGTGTTAGTTGATGAAGTTAAATCTATGTTAGTATAATTTCTCTTTCTTAATATAAGTTTGTGTGTATCCTAAATTCTATTATATTTCGTTAAAGTTTTTATAATTTTACTTTTAATTAATATTATATATATACATATAATCAATGTTAAAGATCAAAGTTATTGCATATGATGTTTTTACATATCCCTACGAGATTTTGACTCACACACGCCTATGTGATCCCAAACTAAACAGAGCTTGTGTTATTGTAACCAGATAACTGGTATACATACTTATAAATTTATAAATACATACATATCACCTATACATAGATAAATTAAACTACAGACACAGAACAAACAATCACGCTCACCACACAACGTTTGTTTTAGATGGGAATTGAACCCACGACCGTCGGCTTGTTCAATGTTATACAACATCTAAAACTGTAGCCAAAGGCTAGTTTAAATAAAATGGATCACTGGACAGTCCAATTCGCGTGTTCACCGAGTTACATGTCAAAGTAACAGCGAGTGACGCGGAATGATAGCACATATAGCACGCAAGCCATCAATGTCACAGAGCGTGGACTGAATGACTATTCAACATAGATTTTTTTGAACAAAACCTGCATGAGAGGGATGCCAACGATTGATACGAAAACGTGTACAAAACAGTTTTAACAATTGTGATAGTCGATATTTTATTTGTTTTTGGGGTTCCGTACTTCTAGAGGAAACGAAACCTTTATATGATTACTTTGTTGTCCGCCTGTCGGTCGAGACCGTTTATGTCGGGAACGCATGGATGGATCACGTTGAAATTAAAACCAAAACCGAGACCTACAGTGAGTAGATAGTAAATCTAAAAAAAAAAATACAACGAGTCCTACTTAAAAACCGGTTTCTATTTATAACCTTATCTATTCCAAGGTTTCATCCACCTATTGGTATTTCGTTTCTGCTCCACGTAAATCACGTAACGTGATGTTAAACAAATGTGGAAATCTTGAACAATTTTAGATTAGAAAAACACATTGCCTACATAACATCACGCTATGACCACGATTAATCTATATATATAAAACAAAGTCGGGTTTGTTACAACACTTATAACTCGAGATCGGCTAGACCAATTTTCATGGTTTTTGGTTCGTTGGATTTGTCCCCGCCCCGAATAGCAGAATACAACTTAAAAATAATGAAAAATCGACGAGAACATAATTATAAGAGATGAATCATTTTCCCCTATAGTTGATTCTTAATTCAATTAAAGATTGAAAACTTAAGAGAACAATAGTACTAGGAGCGCAGTAATGTGAAGTGATAATGTGAGAAAATTTAAAATACTGAGATACTTAGTACTTAAATCAATCAAAAGTATCAGGCGCGCAGTTGTGTGAAGTGGTTAATAGAAAATGTGAGCGCAATTTAAGAAAATATTATTATAATATTTTTATGAACTTAAATAATATCCATCCATACTAATATTATAAATGAGAAAGTGTGTCTGTCTGTCTGTCTGTTTGTCTTTCTTTCACGGCAAAACGGAGCGACGAATTGACGTGATTTTTTAAGTGGAGATAGTTGAAGGGATGGAGAATAACATAGGCTACTTTTTGTCTTTTTTTAACGCGAGCGAAGCCGCGGGCAAAAGTTAGTATAGAATAATAAGAAAAGTTATTAGTAATTATAATATAGTCTCTGATATAAAATATAAATAAGTCTACATATTCCACTATTACATTAAATCTTTCAGAACCGCAACCAAAAACACAAGGTCAAATAAATAAAATAAAAAGCAAAACCGAATCTCCAATCTTCTGTATTCGTATTACAGTGATAGTAAATTTCCGATATGATAGGCTGTAAATTTTATTATACAAGAATATGTTTGTGAGGTTTTCTATCGATATTTTCCTCTGAAGGCTGATGACAGATTGTTCGAACACACATGTTGGCTCAGACTAAAATGTAGAGGTATATCTTATAAACAAAATATAAGAAAATCCATACTAATATTATAAATGGGAAAGTGTGTCTGTCTGTATGTTTCTCTTTCTTTACAAAACGGAGCGACGAATTGGCGTGATTTTTTAAGTGGAGATGTCAGTAATGTGTAGTTTGTTTGAATTAATACAAACGCGATGCTAACGCGAGTGTGTATCGCTGCTTAACGGTTCAGCGACCAACCAACAGCCGGCTGTCGGGCTGCTATTGTCTTTCTATTGTGTCCCGAAACACGAGTGTTCGAAGATTTAAAAAACTTAACTTAAATACATTTTGAAATATACAGGACAGCTTCTTAGCTTAACTTCTCAATCAAATTGTAGGACTAAGTAAGGAAGTTCAGCGCGAATTTTTAACTAGCGCTACAAGCTAGCGAGACGAGACGCTTCGAATCAAGTTTTAGTGAGATTTTGAAACTTTTCTGCCATTTTAAACGTCAGCTTCCGAGAGCTTAAAGGTGCTGTGTGTCTTGAAAACTGTATCAGGTGTGAAAGTTCCCAGTTACTGCTTTTATCCCATCATGTCTTGACATGTAGCTGGGATCTTGAATACTAGAAAGTCCTTGATAAGCTAGCTCGAAATAAATTCTTAAGAAACAGTTTAAAATTTTGTTTTTGAATGTTTTTGGCATAAATAAATATCCTTGGACAACTTACAGCAGAGCTTGCACTATGGTAACCAGACAACTGATAAACATACTTATAAAATTTATAAATACATACATATGTATAAATTACACCCAGAAACAGAACAAACAATCATGCTCATCACACAGTTTGTCCTGGGTGGGAATCGAACCCACGACCTCCGGCTTATCAGTCAGGGTCACAAACCACTAGACCAACAAGCACGTCTAAAGGGTTTCATGTACAAATATGTTAAATCTCAAACATAAACTGCTAAATCTTTATCTGCTAATCTTATACTGGAGTTTCTTGCTCGTTTTTTGTTATAGAAACTTATGCCCTTACTAATAATCACTGTGTAAAGTTATGCAATGAATAAAGCCTGTATAACCATACATTTTTTGACGTATAAACCTGTCATAACTTTATGCAGCGTTTATTAGTAAGGCGCTTACTGTTTTGAACGAGCAGCTAGCTTTTTTTCTGACTGACTGGCTGACGGCAATGCTGATGGCAATTAAAAGGCGTGTTTATTATAAAAAACTTGTTTACTGTATAGCCTAACAAATATTTATTATTTAAGGAAACATGATAGGTCAACAGTATACAATTTTCAATTGTACAAAACTAAAATAAAATTGCATCTAAAAAAATTTCGTTAACTGGAAAAGTGCCCAAAAGGTAGGCAGCATTGCCATCCAAGCCATGCCCCATTTTTTTTTCCAATGCTTAGTCTTGGGCGGCAAAAGCCAGCTCTTTAGTTACAGGAAGGGACAACGAGACTCTTCTGGACAACTTCTTAAAAAGATAATATGCACTCGGACCTTCCATAGCCCAGCCAATGAAAAGAAGTAGACAACATTCTGACTATGTTTAACACCTATAAAACCATACATTCTCACACCTTCTAGAAACATTCCCGCTAAGCAAACTAAAGCTTTCTGAATTCCTATATCGATTCTATTGTTCTCACTCACATCTGTGCTAGCTCACGTTAACTCCACAATCGATACTAAAACGTTTAGTTACGTCTTCAGGCAATAGATGAAATTCTTTAACGCTCTCCAGTGTACGTTGGTTAAGAATTGTTTAATTGTTTTTATTTTAAAGCTACGGTAGAAAATGTTATTGGTTTTGTTTATTTTTAAGTAGCTTTGTGTTAGTGTAATTTTTTCTTTCCTATTTATTACAGAAGTGAGGGATGACTTTAAGATACGATATAAAATAAAAATTGTTACGTTTTTAGCAAGACTGATAATATAAAAAGTGAAACGTATGTGATTTCTTGTTACAAGTAAAAGTGAGGACAGATAAATATATACAAACAAAAACAGCATGACATTGTATAATTAACTAATTCACTTCTAGATTTGTATGAAAGCCCTGCGACAGCTACCAATCTCAATAACTTTTTAGTCATAAAAAGCTACACTTTGCCGAGCGCTATTGACATATATTGTTTTGGTAATTATGTACACCTTGCCTAAGAATACTTCATTGAGGCAGAATTTATAAAAAAAAAAACTGCAGAAATACATAAACAAGAATTTATTCTGTCCAAATTCCAACTTAAAGGAATGTTTTACAACTCTACCAAGTAGCCTTTCCCTGAAGTAAAGAAGAAGCATTTAGATAAGAGTCATAAAAACCAGTACAAAATTAACAACACTTTAATCATGGGATACAATTCCCGTACAAACAGCAAACACAAACGCGAAGCACCGATTACGTCATTAAACACAACAAATTCACAGTTGAAATCTTAAAACAACACTAACAAAGCTCATTTGGAACACAAAACAGGACGCCGTAATACTAAAAATAAACAATAGACATTATTATGAAAACGTCGAAACTGAGGAATGAAAAATTAAAGAAACCCGCTTTGTAGAAGACAAATCCTATAGAGACAGCTTTTGAATTATTCAATTTATTCGATTAAGGTGGTACGTATTAATTCGACTCGCGCGCTGAATTTGTAAAAGGACTTTTTTGTGTATTCACGGGAAGGTGTTGTGGATGGAACTGGTAAATTAAATTTTAAATATTGATAAAATATTGTGTGACTGGTACTTGTTTCGTGTGAGGTCATTTATATACTGAGTTTATAAGTGTGTATACGCATCGGAAAAAACATCCTAGTAAAGAGCAGAGTGTATTCAAAAAGGAAAAATGAAAAGAAGTAAGCATCTAAAAAACTGATATATTTTACACTGAAACGAATGAAACATGCATAGGCATGCCCTACAATTTTTAAAGATCAGATATACAAGGTCCATCAATCCGCCGCTGACATACCTACACACACTCATACATACCGGTTCTAATCCTCCACTCGTAATTAGATGAGGTTACTAGAAACTTTTTTTAGAAATCATAATTATTATTGGCGTTGTTAGCCTACTTACTACATATTATAGTTGATTCAGAATTTCAGCATTTACATGTCATTAAGGGCAACCCGATCTTCCCTTTACGATCGTTCACTCTCGCATTTCACTCCCGTATATACTCAATCTGAACCCTAAAAGTAATGGAAGGGAATCGTTTACATTATAATTATTCAAAGTTCTGTTATTACAAGTTAAAATGGTCCACGTATGTATGAGATATCAAGTAAATGTCTAATTTGTGTTTAAATTTTCAGTTATGAATACAGAAGGATTAAAGAGTTAAATTAAATTCAATATTCAAACAGATTTGGCTGTGAATTAATTTGAATAAGTATAATGCCTATTTTGATTAATGTTTTCGACGTGAATCTGACTTGGAGATACTTTAATAGGCAGGCATTTATTGGCTCGGTGAAGCGTTGCCAATGCTGGCGCCTGTTCTAATGCAATATGTGCACTGGGCACTATTCCAATCAGAGGGAATTGCTAAGATTTTTTTCGGAAATAGGTACGTAGATATTTAAGTATATAGGTAGGTCTTTGGTGACGTAATTTACTAAAGTTGTTTTAATAATACTAACTACTTATGGAAAATCTTTTTAAGGGTTCCGAAGCAAAATGGTACACAAGTAACCCTTATAGTATTGTCATGACCGTCCGTCTGTCCGTTCTTCATCGACATACCGTCCAAACAATTAGAGGTAGAAAAAATGTGCTAAAATAAAATTACGAAAGACAATAATTTGGTACCTCTGGTACACGTAAAGTGGGGATGATTTTCTTTGAGTCTTGTAACAAACAAACAAACATATTGACAGTAGAAACTATTAGAATTTCTGTTTGGGTATGACACCCTTAAATTAAATAAAGCGAATAAAATATAAGATATTGCACGCTTTGACGGGAGAGTTGATTTTTTTACTCAAAAAGTATTAATATTGTGGAGATGTACTGATTATATGGTGAAAGTTTGAAAAAATTTTATCACCATATTGCCTTACCATCACAAATGTGTCTTTGTAGAAAGATTTTTTGCTTTTATGGGTCAATTTAGCTACAATTGATTAAAAATTGAAAACTCGGTAAGAAAAACTTAAATACTTTTAGCGGTGAACCAATAGTAAAATAACCTAGGCCAGACTGCTCTATTATAAGCTTGTAGATTTTCAAAACGATTTTTTTTTAATCTAAAAATATTCAACTACAGAAAACAACCTCTTTCAGAATCATCTGCACTTCGTAACCGCTCTCAACATTCTAAACTCAAAAATAAAATTCTTAGAGCCAGTTATTAAACTCGAGAACGCATTCGAAACTTTTCAAATTCAAATACTTTAAAGAACAATCTGGAATAAAAATGTAATACCAACTTACAGAAACAACATTTTATTACGTACTTTTAGGAGCAAACTTGTTTAGTTGAACAAGTTGGTACATGAATTCTGTTTACATTTTCTACATGACAACATGTTGTAACTATGTTATTAAAGTAACTATTGTAAAGCGTACTTGTTAGAGTTCTTTATGTTGGCTGCTATAATAAATTTGGTTACTATAAATTTGGATTATTTGCTCTAGTTCCATCGAATTTGTCTTACTAGTTCCATAATATGTATGTCAGATTAAGCTTGTCTTGATCTGTACCCAAAGATTGACAGCCGTCAAACAAATAGCACTAGCAGCAAATGTCAGTTATTGACCCTTCGAAGAATAAGACTTCTCATGTCATAGATCCAATAGATAACCAACTGTCAATAATAATGTAATCCGCCATTTTGGAGCAGCGGCCATATTGAAATTATTACAATATTGAATTTAGGTTAAAGCATATTGTGATTAGAACTGGGGGGTTTGCAGCGGCCATATTAAAATTATAACAATGCTGATTTGCACACCAGTACTGAAAAGATGTGCAAAATTACTGAAAAATTTGACGGACGACAAACGCATACAAACTTTAGTTAACTAGCACCAAATTTTACAAAAGCTTGTGTAATTAAATCAGTTGTTCCGAAAATCTACGTCAGTCAACCATAACAATTTGCTCAATAAAATTCCCATATTTACCTCCTCAAAAAAAAACCTTGGAGCTTGGAGTGCCCTCATTAGCAAAACTTTGTGTGAAAGAGCAAAAATTTCTCATAAACTTATCATTTGACGAACAAACAGGCCAAATTGCCTTGAGATGCGCCATGGAAAAAATAGTCGTCTCATTAGAGTTAAGAAGTACTGCACTTTGAAAAAGTTTGGAATCACGGAGTTCTTTTTTTCTTTTAAAAAGTTTGTCACTGAATGTGTTCGTAGGAGAAGCGTCTTGCCTTCTCTGCTTGCTTTGAAGCGTTAAGAATTATATTTTGAACATGAGTTTTATTATTATGATAAAAAAGATATAAGATGTTCTAGATAAATTAAACCAGTATATAGCGGACTAGTTTTTTCATGGAGCCAGATGGCAGTACATACTCGTATAAATTTAAAAAGCCACTTTTCTGGTTTTGATAACGCGGGCGCTACCAAGGAGACTATCACGAAATTCGAACAGTATTCGGTAAAAACAACTAAATAAACATCAAAGCGATGAATACGAAGATTCCGGAACAAAATTTCCGCTTCTATGCTCCGTTGTCCCCTGTTTGTGCCAGAGGGCGTCTTTGTTGCGATTCTGTTTCATCCTCTTTAGTAAGAGACTATAGATTTTTTAGGGTTCTTTATCCAAAAGGGACCTTATTATAACCAGTACGAGTCTGTCAGCATTACGTTACAGCGCGTGTTGCACACTTAGCGCCTTACTAATAAACGCTGCATAAAGTTATGACAGGTTTATCCGTCACAAAAAATGTATGGTTACACAGGCTTTATTCATTGCATAACTTTACACAGTGATTATTAATAAGGGCATTAAATTGTAGGGGTAGTACTAAAACTCCACTGTCCATTCTGTGTGTTACCAGAATTTCATGAACCATGATACATTTCATGAATTCACAGACTGATGATGTATTTCAGTTGCTGTTATGACAACAAATACTAAAAACAGAATATTTTTTTTAGTGGAGTTTCTATACGTCAGCGTGATCATTTTGCCCAGATGCTCAAGTCTGCTACGCAATCGTGTCTCAATGACCAGTCATCGGCCGGATATTTGACAACTTTAATAGTTTTTGTATGGGAAATGTGCTAAAAATTTGACGTTACACGTCAAAAATTAATCATTGTCTATTGCAATAGCAGACTTAAGCCCCTGTTTTGCTAATAAAGGTCCGGAACACTTCGTGCGCGACTTCGACTCGCACTTGACTGGTTTCCCTTTTTGATCGAATTTCGTTAATAGTTCGAAGTCTTAAGACGTGATTGAGTTTCGTGGTCTCGGCTTTACAGTTGGACTTCTTAGGTTATTGTTGTGGATTTAAAAGGATTTTGGATTGTTGGTAGATGCAGTTTTATTTTGCATTTTTGCCGTGACTTCTTCGGGTTAATGTTGGTTATTTTGGACCAGCCGGGGATTACCGAAGTCGCAGTTCCCGCATACCTTGGCGTAGGTGGGAGAAACAATAGTAAGAGTTTAACAAAACAACTAATAAACCCACAACGTCAATTCTAATTACAAGTTAATAAAAAAAAATGTATAAACCTTCAGAAAATCCCCTTTCACTACAAAGAATTGAAATCCACTGTCTTAAAAGCCTCTATCTTCTGTAAACACTATCTACAATTCCCTGGAATATATCCAACGTACATCGCTTACAACTTCCTGAATAGGCCCCTCTCCGTTCGACTTCATCCCAAGTTTATTCGGAAGACACAACATTTCATACGACGTGTGTATGGCCCTGTTGATTAGTTCACCATTCCTTTTTATTACAATGACAGCCATTTTTGCTTCCAATAAGCTCTTGCTATGATACGATAGCATTAAGTTTTATTTTTATTATTCTAGAGCGAAGCCAAAAGGAAGTCTTATGGATTGCAAGCTATTATGAGGCTGTTTGTTTTCTGCCTCGCGAATATGAGATCTTGGGAGTGTGCAACGAGCTGAAATGAAAAAACGGATGTTTACTATTGGAGTATTTTTATAGGAATTTAAAGCTGAATGTTTAAATCTATAGAACTACTGAACAAATATGATAAAAACAATGTTTAATAGCCCGCTTATAACGTTATAGGCTATACAGCCTGTAAACTGTTCTTTTCAAGAAGAGCTTACAAACGAAGTAGTAATCTAAGATCTAATTTCTCACAAATAAAACTGCGGGGTCATCTGGACTGTTAGTCAAGCACGTAGCTTACTAATGACAGATGACTTACTGATGAGCAAAGGCCTCTGGTCACACAAAAAAGGCACAAGCATTGATGAATGCGCTTGTTCAAGGTGAATTGGTAATGTTAGTCTGACTGATTGTTCTATTAAAAAAACATTCATCTTATTCTACCCAACATACCTCAAAATCTCAGCCTAATTCACTACCTACAGAAACCGCCTACATATTTACGCCCACTCCTCAAACGCCAAGAAACTTCAGCCTTTCAAGGCTAACGTCTAGCTTAATATCCCGTAGAATTTTTTCTTTGGACGTATCGTCAAAGGAATTTTCTCTATTACTTTTTAAGGGACCTTGAAAACTTTGTCTCGTCTCTATCCCTTTGAGTTTAGGAGTTATGCAAACCCTGCCAGCGGCGAGTTCTATAAAGCCGGTCACCGACTGTGCCTTATTAAGCCTGCCGTTGACATGTAGAAGAGGTATTTTTCCTTTGTTGGGATTCGGGTTACAATATGTGGATGTGATGTTCTTTAGATGTTTTATTTATTACTGGCTGGTAAATATGTAAGTGGCGTACCTGATTTAATTTACGACAGATAATGGGTGTAGTTTTATCTATAATAGGTATGTTTATCAGTTGTCTGGTTACTATAGTACAAGCACTGCTTAGTTTTGATCGGATAGCCGTGTGTGACTTGTTCCAATATATTTATTTATATATGTATACCTTGCTTCTGTCTTGCCTTCTTCTTGCCTTGCGTTCCTTGTCTGTATGGTAAGAGGCCTTTGTCCTACAGCGGGACAGTAACAACAGGCTGTTATTATAAATATTTGCCAGAAACCTCGTATTTGCGATGCCAACTCAGTAACAAAGAGGATATGTTTCATACATCTGTTACCCTTACACCTAAGTCTTTCAAACGGTAACACAGTCTGGAGGTAAGCGTATGTGGAAGTAGGCGTGTAAAGTCCCTCGTCCTCCATTGAAAAAGGCGGATCCTCCGACCAGACGGGTGTTGTGTCTGGTGGACTACTGCCCATCAGTTCTAGTTTTTTTTTTTGGACGAATGTGCTAATGTCGCCGAAAACTCTTATATCGCGATGTAGGATGTCAGTTGTATTTCACGTGTTTGGCGATAGATGTCGTCACAACCGTAATGATTATGACGGGCCTGTTGGTCTAGTGGTGAGTGACCCTGATTGCTAAGCCGGAGGTCGTGGGTTCGATTCCCACCCAGGACAAACTTTGTGTGATGAGCATGATTGTTTGTTCTGTGTCTGGGTGTAATTTATCTATAATATGTATGTATTTATAAAGTATATAAGTATGTATATCAGTTGTCTGGTTACCATAACACAAGCTCTGCTTAGGTTGGGATCAAATGACCGCGTGTGAGTTGTCCTAAGATATTATTATTATAAAATGATTTCTTGCGGCATAAAGAGTCTCACAGAATAATCAATTTTAATCCCCGTCGTCCGATCTAAAAGCTTTATATAACGAAATGCTTAAATTACCTGAACATAAGCTCACTTTGCTAAAACAAGACGATAAATTAAAGTATTGCCCTGTTGGACGCGGCTCTTGAAACTATTCAGAGAGACTTTGCCGCTGTTTGCATTTTACCGCTCCAAAGCAATAATTAGAATTCCACAACTTTTGGTTGGTGCCTAATGAAATATTTTCCGGTTGAGACTTGAACTTTAACTAAGGTTATAATTATTTAATGAAACGTTTTTATGTTTATTTGAGTTTAAGTTCGAGGGTCGTATAGTTTAATAATTGACGGGTTTGTTGGTCTAGTAAAGAAAAGAAAGTAGCACCGGTCGCTGATAAGTTGAAAGGAAATCGTTTGTCATGGTATGGGCATGTTAAGAGGAGGGATGAGACGCATATAGCTAAGACAGTTATGAGTATGAATGTAGAAGGTTGGAAGAGGAGAGGAAGACCGAAGAAAAAATGGATGGAATGTGTGAAGAATGATATGAAGGAGAAAGGGGTAAGTGATAGCATGACGGGTGACAGGTTTGTATGGAAGAAAAAGACATGTTGCGCCGACCCCAAGTAAAATGGGATAAGGGCAGGAAGAAGAAGAAGTTGGTCTAGTGGTAAAAGTGACCCTGACTGCTAAGCTAGAGGTTGTGGGTTCGAGTCCCACTTAGAGATCATTACACTCTGTGTCTGGGTGTAATGTATCTATAATGTGTATTTGTTTATAAATTGTATGAGTATGTATGGTACAAGTTCTGCTTAGTTTGGAATAAAATGGCCTTGTGTGAGTTATCTGAAGATATTTATTATTTATTTATTGTTGTTAATATTATGACGGTGCCATTTCAAATAATTTATAAAAATATGAAAAAAAAAAACATAAAATCATATTTATTTTGTAAATAGGTTATAAACATAACACTTTTACACGTCAATATTGTTTTTTTTTTAAATTAAGCGAACGATGGGGCCGGTGTTTCGTAGCTGGACTGCTCTGAGAAGAAACATCCGAAACAAACTCAGAGGTCAAAGTCTCTTTTAAAGTCCATACAATCGTATTGGTCAAAAATGTGCGAGAACCATGGAGGTTTGTCTGAGGTACTCTCTAGATGAGAGAAGCACACAGATTTGAGTGGACCTGTCCAGACAGTGCAAGCATTTGTCAGTAATCGTTTAGCTCAACTAAAAACTTTAAGGAGCTCAACGTCTTGACGAACAGTACCAAAGTAAGGACATTTGGGTAGGCCGCATTAAATACTCAAACCGTCAGACTGCATATATATAAAAAAAAAACAAAATTTAGAACAACGACCTCCATAGTCCTTACATTCACAGAAAAAAAAATACAAAAACATACATATACTTCAAAAAGTACACGTCAATGTCAAATAAAAATAATAATAAAAAAAATTATATACTTTAAAAAGTACACATAAATGTCAAAATAATAATTAAAATGTCAAAGAAGAAAAAAAAATGTACATAAAGTAAATATTGGCCAATGTATCAATCGAAGCAGCTCAATCCCAAGCATTAGAATCCTCAATATAATCTTTAACAGAGTAAAAAGCTTTCTGACAGAGTTTACGTTTAATAAATAATTTAAATTTAAAAATGCTAAGTTCTTGAATTTTGCTGGGAAGTTTATTATAAAAGCGTATACATTGACATTTAAACGAACCACCTATTTTCTTAAGCTTAGTTGAAGGAACCACGTATTTGTTCTTATTTCTCGTATTTATATTATGGATATCACTGTATTTTTTAAATTGATTAATATTTTTATGTGCGTACATCAAATTTTCATATATATATTGACACGGCACAGTCATAATATTCACCTCGCTAAATTTGCCTCTGAGGGAGTGTCGAGGACTCAATTTATAAATTGAACGAATAGCCCTTTTTTGCAAAACAAAAATAGTCTGAATATCGGCGGCATTTCCCCACAACAGAATGCCGTACGACATCAAACTGTGAAAATAGCTAAAGTAAACTAAACGGGCTGTTTCCAAATCAGTTAAACCACGAATTTTTCTGACGGCATATGCTGCAGAGCTTAGTTTCTTAGATAATTTATCTATATGGGGACCCCACTGTAATTTTGCATCCAAAGTTATTCCTAAGAACACTGTGGAAGCCTCGGGCTTCAATTCCTGTCCCTTTATTAGAACACTGGTTTCTACTTGTCTAACATTTGGTAGCGTGAATTTAATAAGTTTAGTTTTTTTCTCGTTCAGCAGTAGATTATTTACGTTGAACCAGTTAACAATTGACTCTAGAGAACTATTTACGACGTCAGCACACAGTTGTTGACGTTTTAGTTTAAATAAAAGTGAAGTGTCGTCTGCGAACAACACTATATCATGCTTATCTTTAATAAGATAAGGCAAGTCATTTATATAAATGAGAAACAAAAAAGGGCCAAGAATTGAGCCCTGGGGGACCCCATTCTTACAACAGATCCAGGTGACCTTTTACTGTTCACATCAACTCTTTGAATCCTATCACTCAGATACGAAGAGAGAAGATTCAGAGAGGAGGCCCGGATTCCATAGTGATGTAGCTTCCTGATTAAAGTTTCATGGAGAACGCAATCGAATGCCTTGGACAAATCGCAAAAAACGCCCAATGCATCGCATTTGTCTTCCCATGCATTATAAATATGTCCTAAAAGTTCAACACCGGCGTCAGTTGTTGATCGACCCCTTGTAAATCCAAACTGTTTTTTATGTAAAAGCTCGAGTTTATTAAAATATATTTGCATTTGGCTTAGAATTAATTTCTCAAAAATTTTACTAAAAGTAGGTAGCACTGAAATTGGCCTATAATTACTGGGGTCAGATGTGCTACCTGATTTAAATAATGGAATTAATTTACTATAAGTCAGGAAACTTACCACAATCAATACAATTATTAAAAATAGCTGCTAAAGTGGGAGCTACAATATTTATAATAGATTTAGAAACATCAACAGAATTATCCCATAAATCTGTAGTCTTTTTAACATTTAATGTGTGAAAGGTTTTAATTACATTTTTACAAGTGACATGTTCGAAATGAAATTCAGAATCACAGGCCGGAACGTTTTCTTTAAGTAAAGCTTCTGCAGCTATGGGTGATGAATTTAAACATTTAGTAGTCGAAACGGGAATCTCTGAAAAGAACTTTTCAAAAGCCGCAGCGACTTCAAGGTCTGATTTAATTATCTTATCATCAACAATAAGGCTATAGTCACTACTTCGGTTCTTGGACTTTCCCGTTTCGCTATTAATGACATTCCATGTCATTTTGATAACATTATTACTATTTTTTATTTTTGAACTTAAGTAGCGTGACTTGGCCATGTAACATACTTGTTTAAATAACTTAGAATATTTTTTGACAAATGAATTGAATTCATTAGTTTTAATGTAAGTCCGTTCTTCATACAACTCAAAAAGACGTTGCCTACTTTTATAAATACCAATGGTGGCCCAGTCACTGAAAGAAGCATTATTGTTTACAGAAATATTTTTTGGAATAAACGTGGAATTAAACTGTTTGCAATATAAATTAAAAAAGTAATGTATGTACGAAATAATAAAAAAACCTGATAAGAGTGGCTTGCAGTCAGTAAAAAGTAGTGTATCTTAAATTTTCGAATAAAGTTTAATCTAGCCGTGAGCGTCTTGTGTTTGTAAATCTTTTTTTGTGGTTTTAAAAATAAAATTTCTTTGAATATAGTTTTATCCATTATTATTTTACTTTTCTGATTATAGAAATAGTATGTAGGTGTTGTCTAGAATTAAACAATAAATAAAAGTAACAATACCTCTTAAATATGAAGTGCAAACATATTTATTTTCATAAACAAAAACTGCCTTTAGCCATCGTAAAATAACTCGCAATTTTGACCAAAAAAAGCTATAAAAGAACGAAGAAAATACACGAAGAATAAATAAATAAATTTCTGAGATAGAAATAATGCTAGAAAAGTATTCTTAAAAGTAAAGTGTCGTTACACAGAAAACTGTCTAGACTGGCCACAAATATTTATACTACACCAATATGTATTATTTGTTGTCCAAATCTGAACAAAAAGTAAAAGTTTTTTATTTTTGTATCCAAAAATATAAAACAACATGTTATTTTCAACTTATTCACATTTTTATTTATGAAAATAGAACTTACTTTTACAAAATGTTGATCTGTACTAATATTATAGTTGAAGAGTTTGTACGTTTGGTTGAACGTAGTAGTAACTGAAGATGTGAGTAAAACCAGTAAAACTATTTTTTGGCAACACGGATGGCGCAGTGGCCAGCTGACTGCTGATTGACAGCTGTATTGTGTGTCGCAAGTTCGTTAAATCACATGGGTCAGGGTTTTCTGTGACCTAAAAGTATTTTTTAGCGTGAAGCCAAGCGTGAGATAAATAAACAAACGTTGCTTCTGCTAAGTAAGATTACTGTTACCGTCGCACAACAGCCAAACGCTACGGGAGGAGAGAAACCATGAATAGCTAAGTCAAAGTAAGCACTAAGCGAATATGTTAAACTTAGCTTAAGGCACAATACCTTTCTGTGGCACCTGCGCTGCAGAATAGAGGTCGATACAAAATGACAAATTACTTAGAGTAAGCTTATGTCAATTCCATACATTTAACAATGTGTTCTATTCTACCATCTGCTTTCTATTCTACAATCTGCCACCTGTCTTGTAATGCTGCATTGTAGAAGAGATAGTAGAGTCTAGTTCGATGCGAGACGTCTAATTACTATGCATAAGCTTATGTCAATCACATATTTTACAATCTATTCTATTCTACCGTTTATTCTACAATGGCACTTGTCTAGTAATGCTGCACTGCTTAATAAGTGGAATTATAGAATAGATGGTAGAACAAAGTCCGATGCGAGACATTAAATTACTTAGCGTAAGCATATGTCAATCCCATACATTGGGCACTTTGTTCTATTCTACAATTTTCATTTAGTTTTCTTCAATTCAGTTCTTTCCTCGTAAAAAGTTATTCACAAGATGGCGTGCAAAAAAGACGTTAGTGTTCGTACTACAAACGCATTAACGTTGTGATGCTACTTTAAAAGCATCACTCTCGACAAACATGATCTGCTGTCGAACGTTCTAAGATGGCGTCGGGTTTCACTAGAACATTCTCTTCATCGCTATGCGTCTCAGCGAGAGCGCTTTTCTTGATACAAGCAACCGCGCGAGAGTGCATTTTAGTGTGTTCTATCCCGCGTATCATTTACATTAATGAAAGTTCTTGATACGCTAAAACCACAGCACTGCAACATGCTCCGAGGTGCGTTACACCCGCCTGCAAATTTCTCTAGTATCTTGGGAAACTTGATGAACCTGTAAACTTACTTTCGCAAATAACCGAATTCGCAACAACAAAATGCCAAAGGGGCATTTCCTTATACCCATTTTTTTTTTGGTGAGTGGGAAATCATCAAATGACTGCTCCCGTCCTGGGTGCGGCGGTAAGGCGTGTCAGACTTTTACTGACTAAAACCCACTCATGTTCCTTCGATTGCCCTTTATTTTCCAGGGTCACGGTAACTATTATAAACATTCCGCAACTCCTTATACTCATTTACAAGCCTATTTCAACTGCAGGGCAAATGCCACGTAATCGAAAAAATTGGGAGCATGGAAAGGTGAAAAACATAGATATTGGGAATGAGACAATAGACAGGAAGGCGTGGAGGGAGAGTTGAGCAAAGAGTAAAGCGTTGTCAGGGCACGCAAATTTTCACTTATTAAACATCCAAAATCGAACTTCAGATATGCTTGATAATCGTGCCACAGAATCGAACCCCTACAAAAGCACACTTCTCAGTATTGTTTGCATATGATATCCAGCGAGCTAAGACTCGGCTTACATAATGCAGTATCTGCAAACTTAGTGTTCTCGCATCAAGTTTGCATTGCAAGTTCATTGGTTGAAAGGAGTGTGTAGTCAATGGATGATTCATAATTTCATCTAACAGAGAATTGAGCATATGTAATAAGTTTCTAGCTGTCAAAGTGTCGTTCAACACACATTCAAATTATTAGAAAACATTTTTATTAAACAGTTGATGGCGTGACTAAGGAAATCTGGGATTCATTTAATACTGGGCAATTAAAAATAAATTGTAATTAGTGATTCAAACCGACCAAGAATTATAGTCGGTAATTAAGTTTCAGCATTTTTTGCACTTCTTCATGTAAGCTTTATTTTTGCGTGGCACTCGTTCGTGCAAACCCAATGCTTATGAGAATGTACAAAGTTTTCTCTTTTTTGCATATGCTTGCTCTTACATGTAATCCTTTTTAAAAATAGTGGCAAAGCTATAAAAAGATGAAATGATGAATAGAAAAGGTTAAAATTTTAATTATTTTAAATTTGCACGCTTTAGAGGTCAAATTACAAAATCGCCTCATTACAAAGCTATCGTGCGAAATTTCACGTCACTACCTTTAGCAGGTTTGGCTGGTTGTTCATTACTATCAAAAAGTTTGTCCCTATTGTATAAAAGTGTAGTTGGTTTACATTTCTTTATTTACGTTATCACTCCATGTGCAACCCACTCCGTGACAATTAGGTACAAAATCTTGGTGATTGTTTCTCTTCGGTGTTGTAGTTTCTCAAGCGAGTGACCGCTCGATAGTTGAATTAGAATGTTTAAGTGGCTTATAGAGCAAGTTGTAGTGTTTGGTCACACACGGAGTTTAGTGGTGGTTAAATTGTTATAGTTGGTTATTAGGGCTGGTACCTTGAAGTAGGGTAAGTATTTGTTTTCTAAATACACTTTTCGAACATACAGTTACATTTATTTTTATTTGTTCTCCTGTCGTATGGTTACACTGACAACTTATTTTGTCACCAAAGTTGATGCAACTATTTGACAGATCACCTTAATTTTACTGCACCTAAATAAAATAAAAGGTTTTCTGGAAATGAGTATAACTTCGACGTTTTTATTGTCCGTGTTATTAATAACTTGATAGTTTAGCAAACCCTGAGATACCCTGTCGACGGCGCGTTAATGTTCCACGCGCGCCTCAAAGAGAAGAAGTAGGTAGGGGCCCAACAGGGCCAACGCCTGCCGGGGTTGCGGAATGTTTATAATAGTTACCGTGACCCTGGAACATAAAGGGCAGTCGAAGGAACATGAGTGGGTTTTAGTCAGTAATAGTCTGACACGCCCTCCCGCCGCACCCAGGACGGGAGCAGTCATTTGATGATTTCCCACTCACCAAAAAAAAAACCCTGAGATATAAATCTGGTCCTTGAGACCACACGATGCCTAAACCACAGAGCCCAAGTAGGCTTATTAACACATCCTGTTTTGTTCTCGCAAAATAATCGAATAAAATACTGAACTAGTTGTCGGAACACTACTCGTCGTTCAGTCTGTACCGATATTTTCTCGACAGTAGAATCGAGTTATGGATGGAGCTCGGAATCCAGTGATGAGTTGAAACTAGGTTTATTGGAACGATGGTTGTAAGGGTTGTCAGTTAAACAGTTTGTCGTCTGATACCTTGATTACTAGACTTTACGGCTTGCTTGCTTCTTTCTATGTCTTGTTTTTTATTTCTATGACTTATGAATTGTTTTTTTTTAATTATTAACTAAGTCATACACCATCCTCACAGGTTCACATCCAATTCGAGCATGTCGTCGCCCAATGTGATGATTATGCGATGATCATGTTTGTTCTGTGTCTGGGTGTAATTATAATACTTATTTACATTTTTATTTGACGGTCTTAGCTAGGGCTTTGTCCATCAAGTCAAAATAATTGTCATAATTTTACAAACCTTAGGGCTATTATCAGCCCTATTGTTCTTTTATTTTTAGCACAAAGCAATGAAAACATTTCGTATCTTTTGTGATTTCCATTTTATGTAAGAAGTTAAATTAGTCCAGCATAGGATATTGGTAAAGTTACAATATTAATATATGTTAACTTTATCAATAAATTTAATAAACTGTTAAGTTTTTTTTTATTTAGTTCGTACATTTATTTAATTTAGGTTATATTTTCAATTGGTAATAATTTATGTTTTGACATATGAATGTCAATTAATCAATGTCTACAAATAGACATTAATTAATTGACATTCATATTTTAATTTAACTGAAATCATATGCACACCGTAAGGTAGACTGTAGCCGATATCATTAATTTATGTATAACATCTTATACCTGTACCTACACTCTTAGCAAATAAAATTTTTGATTCTGATACAAAGTCATTGTGTACCTTTAAACCAAAAATTTAAATTAATATGTGTTTGTGTACCCAATATTTGCTTTCAATCATTGATTATTTACTAATTTAACGCATCATTGCTTTAATTGTTTAAATTGGTTCGCGGTCACTAGTAATTTACCGTTAAAATAACGCGGTAACACCATTGCAAATGTTAATGGCATGGGAAAATATTTAATTAATTTACCAGTTGAGCTTTAATTGGCCGTCAGTACGTTACTGCTGCCTTTTTAATGCTTTTTTATTAATTTTACTTGTAGAGAACTGATAACGTTCATAGGATTGTCATAAGTAGACAACACGTTCCCCAAAATTGCCGTTGGCTATCTTGTAGTATGATTTTCAGCCTAAGTGTGTTTTTTTTTAACTTGTTGTCTTATAAACTAAAAAAAAATAACATCTCTAATACAAGCTTTTGAAACTCGTTGACCCCACAGCCAAATCATTGCAACGGTTTTGTGGGGCTTAGCACATAATATAACTTACCTTTGTGATGTAAAAATCCATATCCATGCTAATATTATAAATGGGAAAGTGTGTCTGTCTGTATGTTTGTCTTTCTTTCACGGTAAAACGGAGCGACGGATGGACGTGATTTTTTAAGTGGAGATAGTTGAAGGTATGGAGAGTAACATAGGCTACTTTTTTGTCTCTTTCTAACGCGAGCGAAGCCGCGGGTGGAAGCTAGTAAATAAATAAATACACAAACAGAAATTCGCTCGCTCGCACTCGCATTCCAGCGAGTTGCACAGATAAGTAGTAATGGTTGTATATAACACATGAAAAAGTTGAAGGCTTTGACTACTAAAAATATTAGTCTAAAAAAATACATTAAAAGTAAGGTAAAACGATTCATTATACAATTAAAAAAGCTTTCTGTTTCAGATGATATTGAAACATACGTTTCACACAAACTTAACATAAATTTTCCATTATATTTTACATTATTTAAGTTTATTGTGAAATTGGCAAGGATTTAAGGCTCAGCAAAAACCTTTGTTTTATCTATTTTTTCTTTTCTTGAACGTCATTATTTATTCATTTGAAACTTGAATAAGGCTGAGATAGAATTTGTGGCTGTTCTACGAAAATATTAAAATGTAATGAAATTATTTTCTATTGTATTATAGTAACTAGCTTTATCTTACGGTTTCTGCCACTTCAAATGTATTTTTAATATTATAGAGCTGAGTATTCAAACAAATAAATCATGATTTGTTTGAATGCGCTAATCTCATAAACTGCTGGTTAGAAATGAAAAATCAGTTTGTTTTAGATAGCCTATTTACCGAGAAATATAATATACAACATCACGCTTCGGTCTACAGGAGGAAAGCAGCAGCAACTGCGGGGGCAGCTAGTCACTTAATTTTATTGGGTTGAAAATATACTGTCCGCCCACCGAATGTTAGATGATATTACTATGCAAAACATCACGCTCTGACCCACAGGAGCAAAGCAGTACCTTAGTTCATAAAACAAAAGAAAACGTTAGTGACCTTTTGCAAGTATCAATTGAAAAAACGTATACCACGCTATCCGTAACCGTTTATCCGCTTCACTAAGCATCCACAAGAGTCGGTCGACGAGGTGTAAGAAGAAATGCACATCGGACCGCTTCGGAGAATTTAGATGGCCGTCAAAAATTAAAATAATAAATGTGATATAGTAATAATAAGTTCGCGAAGATGGACGCATTGATGTTACTATTTCACACAAAAACTACTGAACGCATATTGTTGAAACTTTACATAAAATTTCACTATGAACAAAGACCTAATATAACGCAAAAGAGACCCTGGTGACAGCAATTTTGTAAAATAAGTAAAAAGATAACTACACTTCAATCGAAAAAACGTACACCAATGTAGGAAAGTATATCTGAGATACGCTTCACCAAGCATCCAAAAGATCAGTCGACGTGGTATATAAAGAAATGGAGGACAAACAAGGGCACATCGGACCGCCTCGGGGAATTTTGATGGCCATCGGAAAAGATTTCGTGAATTTCCGCCTTACTTGAACGGCTACCGAAATTGCAATGGATTTGTGATAGGGACGAAGTACCCTTAATGATATTTGTGGGATAAAATTTCATTTGGTAAAACTTTTTTAGCCTTGAGTCTATGTGTTTTCTTCACTAATTAACACAATTACAATAAATACAAGGAGCTTCTTTCAATGACACAGGCGTCTTTGATCCACTCCCGTTGGTCGAACCGTGATGTTATAAATAGTACATTTATTGTACACTAGATGACCCGGTGAACTTCCCTATTAATGTAAACAAAATTTATTTAAACTATATCACCTTTATTCATAAAAGATTTGTGTCGATTTCGCCACATTATCACAATCTGGGCGTGGGTAAGGGCGGCCTAATAGTTGTTTAGTAATCTGGCAATACTGTCATTGTCACCTAACTTTTGAAGGAAAGATTGTTGAAAGAACAGAGTTATCTCGTGTTCTTGGATATAAGAACAAATGTATGATCTCCATACTATAATTTATTAACCGTACAATTGTCATTTAAACTGAAATATTATTTTCAAACTGAACATTGGCAGAAATCACCGGAAATTCGGTGGATTGCCATAATAAATATAGAAGTTGAAAGAAATGGTCTTTTTTTTGGTGAGTGGGAAATCATCAAATGACTGCTCCCGTCCTGGGTGCGGCGGGAGGAGGGCGTGTCAGACATTTACTGACTAAAACCCACTCATGTTCCTTCGATTGCCCTTTATGTTCCAGGGTCACGGTAACTATTATAAACATTCCACAACCCCGGCAGGCGTGGCCCTGTTGGGCCCCTTCCAATGAAATGGGCTTAAAATAATTTTGTTTTTTAACAACTATCATGTACGGTTTTTCTGGTAGGGAAAATTGTTCAGGATGGCCATACATAAACAAAAAACAAATACACTCGAGAGCAATGAATCCGGGTCACTTAAAGAATCCTAAAAATCTCGGAAACTAAAAATGCTAGGTTAATGCAATAAATTGTATTTAATAGACAATGTAATACTCCTTAAATGAAGGTATTAAAACTTCTTAGTTATTGTAAAGTTATATCATAAAAAAATCAAATTTGAAAAAGGGCCACTTTCGAAGATGGAACTACGAAATTACAGCATTTGGTTTTGCTTTTGTTTGTAATCTGTCATTTATGTGGGGACATAAACCATGTTGATAGTGCTCTATATTCATTATTCAAGCTGAAATTATGTCGCTTACGCCTGAAGAATGCACCAGAATACTTACAATGCTGGAAACCGGCCGGAGTCAGCGCGATACAGCCAGGACTGTCGGTGTGTCGCTGTCAACAGTACAAAGAGTTCTCCGACGTTACGAAGAAACTGGTTCTAACCTACGCAGACCAGGAACGGGCAGAACCAGGTGTACCACAGCACGAGAAGACCGATACTTGGTGAACACCATGCTTCGAAATCGCTTTCTCACAGGAACTGAACTCACCAATCAGTTTCGACGCCTCGGAGGAAGTAACCCAAGTGCATGGACAGTAAGACGTCGGCTTGCTGAATCTAACTTAAAACCCCTTAGACCTGCAAACGGCCCTAAACTGGAGCGTGGGCATCGTATTTCGAGACTAAGATATGCCCAGAGCCACGTAAATTGGAGTATTGAAGATTGGTCAAAAGTTATGTTCTCCGACGAATCAAAATTTATGCTCTACAAGCACGATGGAAGACACAGAGTGTATCGAAGACCAGGGGAAAGATTCAAGCAAGCATGCATCGAAGAAAAAGTAGCCTATAGTGGTGGGTCTGTACTTGTGTGGGCCGGAATTTCTTCTGAAAGTCGCACAGAGCTGGTGATCATAGAAAACGGCTCTTTAACTAGCGTAAGATATGTGGAAGAAATCCTCAATGATCACGTTGGTCCATTTATGGTCAATTTAGGTGAGGATGCTATATTTATGCATGACAATGCCCGACCTCATACAGGTAGGATTGTGAATGACTACCTTCAAGAGATGAACATTACTCGTATGGAGTGGCCAGCGCGCAGCCCGGATATCAACCCGATCGAGCATGCTTGGGACGAGCTAGGCAGATGCGTAAAACAACGAAACCCTCCCCCAATCACGCTTCGTGAGCTCAAAATTGCTCTCACAGAGGAATGGGAGAATATTCCCCAAAATCGTATAAGGAACTTGGTGTACAGCATGCCAAACCGCGTAAACGCAGTAATGGAAGCACGAGGAGGCAATACGAAGTATTAAAATTCAAGAAAATCGTAATAAAGTTCAAAAATTTCATGTTTCCTATTTTTGTTTTAAGGAGAGATCAGCAGTTTTTTTCTTTATGTAATTTTGTGTTAATAAAATGTATAGTGACTCATATTTTTTTTACTTTCATTTAAGGAATATTACATTGTCTATTAAATACAATTTATTGCATTAACCTATCATTTTTAGTTTCCGAGATTTTTAACATTCTTTAAGTGACCCGGATTCATTGCTCTCGAGTGTATTAAAAGCACCATTATTTAATAAATAAATATTTTTAATCTAGATATTTCCCAGTGGATAAGGCACCCGCCCCGCGTGTAAGAGGTTGTGGGTTCGAATCCGGGTAAGTACCAATGTGATTTTTGCAATTCATATGTATTTTCTAAAGTTTATCTTGGACATCGCAGATATCCCGTGCCTCGGAAAGCACGTTAAGCCGTTGGTCCTGGTTGTCATTCGTAGAACTTTGACAGTAGTTACGGGTAGTCAGAAGCCAGAAAGTCTGACCAGCCTTAACCAAGAAGTATCGTGGCAGTCGCTTCACGTAAAACACTGGTATCCAGCTGAATCCGGTTAGGCTGGAAACCGACCCAAACATAGTTGGGAAAATGGCTAGGGAGATGATAAATATAATTTTTGGACATTGGATAAAAGAAAAACTGTTACAGTATTATTCTTTATAGCATATTATACGCCTTTCTGTTATTTCAAACCGCATTAAATAACTTTAAAATATCTGCATGATATGGATTTGTGAAAATGATTCCTTTGCGTCTTTTGAAAACAATAAAACATTATATGTGTCAGGTTGACGGATTGTAACCTCTATGGCTGTAACTGTGGCTAGCCGCACACACACAATAATATTGTCAATACAAGATTGTCAATAATCTAGATTCTATCTATCCAATACCGCAATACAGGCCGCAGACACAGAATATTATTGTCAATACGTACTTTATTGTCAATATTATTGTGTGTGTGCGGCTAGTCTTACACTTGAATTTGGCACTTGATTTGCCGGTTACTATGACAACGACATCCAACAGAACATGGACAACTTTTATATGGGAAAATGGAACTGTTGTTTTACTCTATCTTTCTCGCAATTTTTCCTTATTTGCTCACGGTTTAGACCTAACCTGGACTACAACGAACATTTTGAACCCAAAATCAGCTCAATCGGCCCATCCGTTCTCGAGTTTTAATCAGACTAACGAACATCAATTCATTTTTATATAAATAGATAGATTTATTGCATACATAGTATAAAACAAAGTCGATTTCTGCAGTCTGTCTGTTTCTCTGTTTGCCTAAATCTTTATGAATCTAAATGAAAAGAGTTGAATCGCTTTTTTTTTATTTTTTAACTAAGGATAACTGTAATCTCGTAATGGCCTAATCGTTAAGGCTCTCGGTTAAAAGTTGTGGGTTCGATTCCGGGCAAGTACAAACGTGACTTTTTCAATAAGTATGTTTTTTCTGAAGTTTATATTAGAAATCACAGACCTACCGTACCTCGGAAAGTACGTAAAGCCGTTGGTTTCGGTCGTCATTCTTAGAACTTAGTCGTACGGGCAGTCAGAAGCCAGAAAGTCTGATCAGTCTAACGGCCAAAAAGTCAATTCAAAGTCAAAATTGTTTATTTCCATTAGACCATGAAGGCACTTTGGAACGTTAATTACATTTAACAATAGTTGATTCTAGTCACCCATTCCTAAAGGTTGTTTTATATGGAGAAGAATGGGCAAGAAACTCCAGGAGCTTCCAGTTACTGGGTTGTGAAGGTCTGATAGGCAGTCGCTTCACGTGTAACACTGGGTATCGAGCTGAGTCTTGTCAGGCTGCCAATTGGGAAACAAATAGGCCCTATTCAAGAACAGACTTACAGCTAAAACAAAAAAAAATGTTGTTCCTAATTCGAAGTTGCAGTGGTTGAGAAAAGTAAGGCAGGTTTTCTTCAATTACAGTGTTTTTCTTTTTCTTTTAACCCACCCTGGTCTCGTATTTCCATAAACAATACCACTAAATGGTTTCTTGCAGTTCTTTAAACAACCACATCCGACAGCTATCCAGTCAATTCGCTGCTGAAAATATTCAGGCACCCGCGGGGCCTGTAATAGTTTGGCGGCCGCAATATTGCATTACAGTCGACATAGATTACAAAAATAATGGATGTGTCATTAAAATATTTTGCAGTTGTAGTTGGATTTGAGTTGATGTGTCATTGTGGTATGTAGAAGTTAATTACTAAAGATTGATGATGGTAATGACGTCCATTTTGCAAGCGTTTTGGGTGGAACCACTCTTTATAAACAACGTCGTCAGCTTAGTAACGCTTGCTGTTATGTAATGCCAAAAGCAAAACTCCTAAAGTGAAGTCAGAATTAAAAGTTAGAAGCTACATACCTATGACAAGAAAAAGTCACAGTTATTACTTGATTATTTTTCTATCGGATCGGATCTATTCGGATACCTCACATGTTTGTACATTTTGGTCATATTCCTCAAACAACGGTATATTTCTTGGCGTATCGCCACCCCCATTCGATACTCTGTGTCATTGACGTACCTCTGTATATTGGAAAAGTTGGCGGGGTCGCGAACGCGAGGTGCATTTCACGCCATATTTGCCCCCGAACGTCGTGATGGCTGTATGCAATTATACCAAATTTTGAGAAAATATTATGTTCCTTGAAAATTCGTAATTTCAAGTGGGTAGAGAACGTATAACTAACTACAATGTTTTCGTTTCATGTTTAAATATAGTAATAGTTGCTTTGAAAATTTATTTCAAATGATCTCAAAGCTTTTTTTCTAATGTTTAATATTTCATATTTTGATGTCGCAAATCGCAAAGGAAATCAAAACTTATAGAACACACCTTTGATCTCATGTATTATGAAATTTGTCAAGAGATAATACTTCTGTGAAGGTAGGGAAAAATATATACCGAGAAACCCAGAAAAATAAGCTAAAATATATACCTATTTCTTTAAAACCCTCAGCCCTAGTCACACTTGACCATTTATTTTCCATGTATTTCTTCTGAATGGCGTTGCTTCAAAAAAAGTGTTAATATTGAAAAACGGTTCCCTTTCAAAACACATGCTACCTTGATCTGATTTATTAGTCACTGCATTCAGGTACAGCAATTATTAAAGTCCCTCATAACTCAGGTTAAGCAATTTCATGCATATAGAATGTGTACTAATTTTTTAGAGGTTAACTCTGACTAGCCTTTTTTCAGTTTATAAATCTTAATCCATAGTATTAGGCAATCTGGGCTTCAACCGCTCCTTTGTGTCTATTGGTCTTGTTCTGTTCTGTTTCCAGCTCAATACGGAGGGAAGTGGAAAACTTATTTTTCTTACTCCTCCGGTTCTTTCGGATTAATTTTGCTGCGGAATCCAGGACAGTTGTCCTGGGAAATCGTCAAATGACTTCTCCCGCTCTGGGTGGGGCTGGGAGTGTCAGACTTTTACTGACTAAAGCCCACCCTTGTTCCTACGGTTGTCCTTTATGTTACCGCGGTAACTATACGAACTATTCCGCAACCCCAGGATTAAGTATTTAACCTTTTAATTCTGATATAACAAGGCGCCTATTATTGCATTGTTCTCGGTCAACTAGACAAAGTTTTAATGAAACGAGCATTCATTTTGGGAGTCCCAATGCATTTGCATGAGAAATGCTCTTACATATAAATCTAAAGTAAATAGGAGTGGAGGTAAATTGCACATGTTGAATTTATTGTTGGAGTCGTCGCCTTTGCACCGAGTTAGCTCTAGTTACTGTTTGTTTTCGTTTGTTATTCCTGTTAACTTTATGTTTGTAAGGAGTTAGTTATTTTGGTGTTTTTGAGTAATGTTACGGTTTCTGTGAAATGAAATAATATAAAAACATTATAAAACCTCACACCGTGAGACCGGAATAAAAAAAGTCAGCCACAATTTAAGTGTATGGGATTTTTGCGAGGGCAGACATGCGTACTGGTCAACTACGAAAGCCAAAAAAATAAATTAGAGACACAATTCTCTTTTTAATGATGGCAAACTTAATTCACTGACTGTTGATATATCAACTCACAGCCCAAACCGCTAGTCCTAAAAACATTAAACTTGGAAGATTTGTTCTAAAGGGTAGGTATTAACCCCCCTTAATAGTTAAAATAGAAATCGAAGTCCGACATCCACGCGGGCAAAGCTGCTGGCCCAAGATAGTTTTTGATAAACTAAACCCAATGAATCTTAACATTTATATTGGTCCCAATTTGCTTCTTATCAATGCAGCACATCATTTTGCTTTCCACATTCAAAACACCAACATGCTATTAAATTCTAACTTTATCAAACTGCACTAACACTAAAAACATATATGAGTAAAACAAACCAAAGCTACGATACAAAACTTAATCCAGGAAAGAACTATAGAAAGCTGAAATATTAAAGCGTTGCAGACATTTACCGAGTACACGGTAGCTTCCAATGAGAGCCGGTAATATCTGAGCAAATATTGGAGTTCCAGCAGATCTCCAGAATCACTTCAATTGAACCGGACTGCGGTTTGTAGGAATACTTAAGTATGTGACAAAACGAGCTGTGGGAATTAGCAAGAAATAGGGATATACAGAGATTTGTGCGTTAGTCTTAAAATGTTAGGATTTTCTTAGTAACAGTCCGGCTGGCTTTTTACCTATGAAACAGCAATCAGCAATATTTGCGCAGTCATCGCGCGATCACCGCGCGATCGTCAAAAAAAATCGTATTATGTATGAATCGATTGTTAATCGCTCGCTGATTGTTCTAATGCACTTATTGCTACGATGACGATAAAGTAGCAATCGCTGGAACTAATTAAATATCACCTTTAACAAAAAAAACTTAACTTTGCTCTTAAAAACCATACTTAATACGAAACCACCAAACGAAAAATGTATGTTTTAGTTAATTGATTGCTCCACAGAGGCAGCACTATCGCTAGATTGCTATCGCATTGCTATTGCTGATACGTAATACGAATTGACGTTTTAGAAGCAATATTTGCGCAATTATCGCGATCGCTCGGCTTCTGCAAGATAGGTAATCCCGGTGCGGATTTACGATAATGGCAGTGTGACGCCCCAGTGGCGACATCTATCGCCCATAATATGCAACTGCAACTTGCATTCTACATCGCGCCGAGAGTTTGACAATATTAACATTTATTAAAAAAGTAATCAGATTATTGAGATGGACGGGTGGAAATAATATAATAATAATAATAATATTATTTATTTATTTCTCTCAAAAAGGTACATTGTTTGTTCATAGTTTCGAGTTGCAACACAAAATAAACCTTAGTGAGAGCTGGAGTCTATACTGGGTTCGAGACCTGTGTGATAGATCTCTAGGCTCACACCCATCGAAAATGTTACACTAGAATTGCACTTACGTACTACAAACGAAATTAGCTCAAAGTACTGAGAGGAGAAACAAAATAAAATGAATACAAAACAATAAAAAAGGGGAAAAAAGGGAACATGCTATGTGTTTCTGTGGAGTGTAGTGTTATGTAAGGAAATGTCAGAGTTTGTGGTGTACTAAGCGCGTAGAAAATGTCCGAGTGTGTGTGTGCAAATGTGTCAGTAGGTAAGGGAGCAGTATGTGATGTCATTTTTATACAAAAGACAAGAGTTACTTCAAAACACTAAGAAGATTTTCGGTCTCTGTATAATCCAATTTAAGGAGCCACTCTGTGACCGTTCTTTTGCACTTTGATTTGCACATGGGATAGATATTTAAAATTTTATTAACTTTATTATATATGTGGCTGCTAAGGAAGGGGAAGCTACGTTGGGCCGAACGGCCTTTTGTACGGAAGGAGGGACAAACCATATACTTTCGTCGTTTGGAGCTAAGCTGGGATGGATCATAGGAGGTTTGACGGTGTGTGGTTATAACAAGGTCTAGAATAAATAATTTACGTACAGAGAGAACCCCACACGTCTTATAAAGATCTGTGGTCGGGAAGCGGTAAGGTAACCGCCAACCAACCTTTAGGAGGGCCCTTTGTGCGCGCTCCAAAATCAGCATGTGCGTTTTTGCTGATCCGCCCCAGGAGACTATACAATATTGTATAACCGATTGGCATAGGGCTAGATATACAAGTTTGAGCACTTTAGTGTCTGCAACGTGACGGAGGGTCTTAACAACGTAAATCAGCCTGCGTAGTCGCGTCGTTACTGAATCGATGTGAGGACCGAAAGACAAGGTGTCATCAAGCTGTACCCCAAGATATTTAATGCATTTCGCGCGGGAGAGACAAGAGCAATCGCAAGCTGCTTGGTGAGGAGAAATGCACGAGTGAGCTTTCAGAGAGAATAAAGAAGGGGGTTTCCCAGCCGTAGAAAACGAAAAGGTCAAGTACATTGTCTTTGAAACGTTTAAAGTAAGAAGGTTCTGGGCCAACCAGTCAGTGACAGTGTTCAGTCCGGATTGTGCACGCTGAAACACCATTTCCCACGTGTCCCCGTGAAATAGTAGGGCAGTATCATCGGCATAGGTGAAGATGGAAGTATTATGAAGTTGGAACCCGCAGGGTTATTTGTATAAATGAGAAATAGGGTAGGACCGATAATACGGAAAAAAAATTGGAAAGTCAAGAGATAAAGTAAAAATTTAATCTAGCACCAGTTACAGGAAACTTGAAAGGAAATTGATTGTCCTGGTACGGGCATGTGAAGAGGAGAGATGAAACGCATGAAACAAAACGGTGGTGGACTGAACCAGCAGCAATATCCGTCTGGTTGCTGCATCGTCTCTTCTCAATGAAGGATGGAGAACTTTCCAGTCTGTTTCTCGTATCTCTAAATCATTATGCTTCAGAAAGCAGGTAAATCCGTTGGTCCCTGATGTCATACGAGTAAGTAGATCTTTGTGACTCGTACTAACAAGTCAGAAATAATGAGTGGATGGATAGCAAGGGTAACGGAAAATCAAACAAGACAAAATTCGTCGAAGTTCTTGTTCGGAATGTGTACAGTTAATTTTGACCGTTTCCAAGAAATAGGGACAGAACTTGCTACAACGAATACAAACTTCCGACTGACTACTGAGAAATCCTTAATGGATAAACCTATCACTTACGACAGACTAAATATAACTTTCCTTAATTTGTCAATCAATTAATTATGTAGTTAGGCTCGCGACACATATTTATTTTCAACTTAGAAAGAAATTGTCTTTTTAAACCTTTGAACACACGTGATTTGAGACTGAGACACAATAAATAGACAATAGCAGCCCGACAGCCGGCTGTCGCTTGGCCGTCGAAGAGTGGATTGGAAAAGTGTTTGTGTGTGTTTGTCTGTCCGTCTGTCTGTTTGTCCGTCTTTCATGGCAAAACGCTGCGAAAAATTGACGTGATTTTAAGTGAAGATAGTTGAAGGGATGGAGATTGACATAGGCTTCTTTTGGTCTCTTTCTAACGAGCGAAGCCGCGGGCGAAAGAAGTTTATAATAAACTTACTATAGCTTCAACGAAAGTTTCCAGTAAAACATTTTTTATTTCAAAACGCTAACTTTAATAGTTAACAAATAGCAATTTTAAAAGTGTAGTACTGAGTTTTGAAGGCCAGTGCACTCGGCGCTGTGCCCCGAGAGGGCCTAAGTAATGAACTTTATGTCAAGTGCAGCTCTCAGACTATTCGGTGCTAGTAATTCTGTGTCGCTGTTTATAGTTTTATTTGTCTGTTCTTGTTTTGTGGAAAACATATTTTTTGCGACAGTCCCGCTACACTATTTCCAACCACTGCAACTCCTAAAAGTGTTGATTTTGAACAGTGGAGTTCGCCAGAAAAGCGCCGAGCAATGAAGCCGACGAGTCCCGGAGAAACAATTTAACTGCCTTGGATCCCGCAATGAAATTAATCGTAAAGAACAGCAGAGGACTAAGAATATTCAAGTTTCCACTTCTTTCCACATCGGGAGGATATGGGAAATATTGTAAGAAATTTTATTCTAGTGCTCTGCACCTCAGAAGGTAAAACCAAACCTTATCAGGTCGTCGCGTCGGTCCATCTCTTAAGGTCCTACCCACGCCGTGTCTTCAGGTTCATGATCGCCACTCGAGAAATCTTTGGTCCCATCGGCCATTTGTTAAATATTTGAAACAATAGATTTTCTTTTTCAGTAATTAAAAAAGGTCAAAAACTAGACAGCACTCAGCTTTCGGGGAGACGGTTGTATTATTTATTTAGTTTTTGTCTAAATTGTTTTTAATATTTTGTGGTTTTTGGTTTGACGGTCCATACCGGCACGGCTGTGTAAAATTCGATTGGGTAAAATAAATGTTTTCTCTCTTCTTTTTTTATAGACCACTACTTTGTCTGCATTCATAACGGTTAGCGCAGTAAAAAGTAACCCAGGTCTGTTTTAACGATTGAGTTTTCTCCTAACCAAGAAGCAAAAATCAAAATCTGTTCGATGGTTTACCGACCGACGGAGCAACAGTATTATAATCTAGTAATAAAAGTTTATCAAAAGTACTATCACCGCCTAAACCAAACCCTAAAACGAAAACCAACCAGTTTAAAATCAGAACATCTTAATATTCCGTCCATAGTGCAAGCTTAAACTTCACACTATCAAAGCTTCCGCAGTTCACCGCTCTATCTGAGTGTATTCGCATTCGGACCGCGTTCGCGACTAAACTGATTCATCGAGTTAATTTGGGACAACTGTCGACTAAACGACAGTTTAGTTTAGTCGATGGCTGTGCAGAGATTGTTGATGGTTCGAGTGGGGTTATGCGAATGAAATCATAAATATGGTGAAAATTTCTGCTTTTGATAAGTTTTTTAAAAGTAAACTTTGTTCTAATAACATATTATAACATAATCTTCACACATACAACAAAACAGTTGGCCCTGATTGTCATTTGCAGTTTGACAGTCGTTACAGGTATTTCGAAATCAAAAATTCTGAAAAGTATAACCAAAAGGTCTCGTCTCCCCCAGTGAGTTGTAGAGGTCCGACAGGCAGTTGCTTCGCTTAAAATACTGGTAGTCAGTTGTTTAGACTGGTAGCCGTAACGAATATTAATAATTATGTAAAACGAATATCTTTGACAACTCACACATGGTCATCTGATTCCAAAATAAGCAGAGCCTGTGCTATGGTAGACAAGTCTACATACTCATACTCATAAACATACTCAAACGATTTGTAATATACATATAATGTGGTAATAATAACATAATAATATGGTAATGACACAGAAATCGACACCATTAGCAGAACGCTTAATAATCTATATAAATAGATCCCACTAAAAACATTTCATATAAATGTAGCCAAGACAACAACATAAGGTATACCCTGTGAAAAATATATCAGATCTCATGTAGAGCCAAGCTTCTGAATCTACACGGCCTAACTCTACAGACCCTAACTTCACAAACTCTACATATCAGTAAAAATGTATGGCTTCGCCGTTTCGCTACCGTCGTGGAGGTGATGCGAAAATTAAGTTTTTGAAGTAAGTACCGAAACAGCCAAGCCATACATTTTTACTGATATGTAGAGTTTGTGAAGTTAGGGTCTGTAGAGTTAGGCCGTGTAGATTCAGAAGCTTGGCTCTACATGAGATCTGATATATTTTTCACAGGGTATACCTTATGTTGTTGTCTTGGCTACATTTATATGAAATGTTTTTAGTGGGATTTCAGTTCTTTTTGTAAGTTGCTAGGCAGTATTTTCAGTGTTTTTTTTTTCTTTTCGTTCACAGATTTTTTTGACTAAATTGACCTGAAAGTCCCACACTTTTTATTCTTAAAATACTTGATCGTACAACGGTGATCTTTCGATCTAGGAGAAATTATTAAAGGCTGTATTGCGCTCCCGAATAACTGTAGTATAAGTCATAAGACTTAAGACTCCACAATATAAACGAGTTTTCGTGCAAACGTGCAAACAATATTATTCTCAGATACATAAAAATTCAAATAGTACTTATACTTTCCGATGTAACGAAACCATAGCGCGATCTATTTCGATCCCAACGCCATCTAGGGAAGTAAGACTTAAACTTTTTGTCATCGAGGATCGCGCTACGATTCCGTTCAACACCGTAACAATTTAGGTATGTATGTATATTAACCAATTACCAATACATAAAATTATGCCCACTGAAATAAGCCGCAAAACTTATATATACGAATACGAAAAATATTGCAATCACAACACGACCGTCAACGACACAAGTTTATAATTTTCTTAGGTGGTTGATACCAAACTTTCTAAACTTCTTATACCAAATGTCAGCTTTCTAGCACTACAGGAAGTAGCCACATCAGCAGTGTCGGCTTTCATAGCCCATAGCCCAATAGCCCAATCTTTCTCTTTGCATTTTTACTTGATTTGTTCAAACAAACTTCCACACCCCCATTTTAGGGGATGGAGGTCGAAATCTATAAGTTTATGAATTTTTCTGTTGGTTGTATACTAAACTTAGGCTACATACCAAATTTCAGCATTCTAGCACTTCAGGAAGTAGCCAAACATTTTGATGATCATCAATGTGTCAGTGTGTCAGTGAATCAGTGACGAAATCGGTGTATTTTAGATATCAATAAAATCTAAAGTATAAAAGCTATTCAATTGAAACTTTGTATGTTTATTGAGTCTGTTATTGACATTATTTCTTGTGAATATGAAGTGTCTGGTACATCGGATACCAACTCTATGAGGGTTCGAAAAAACGACGAAACACTTCGAGAAAAGGTAGGTAGTGCCCCTGCGCTTCGCTTGCTTATCTTGGCCGGGGGCACGACCGTGCCCCCCGATTTACTTGTAACATATTTTTTTTTCTCTTTATTTTTTTTTCAAGCCTTTTAATCTACAGATCATGCCAGGCTTGTAACATCATTGTTTTCGGTCACAATTTTTTGCAATCTGAGCATGTCTCCCAAATATTCCCCAAAAAAAAAACAATTAACCCCTTTAGCATATTCAAGTAAATCCTTAATAATTATTTGTAACTAAATGCTTCACCATAAGGTCCTTCCAATAAATTAATGACCCAGGTCCTTGGCACTAGGCAGGTAGGTTTTAGCCAAGTCTTCAGTATTGAAAAAGAACGAGTTCTCTTGGCAAGATTCTCAAAAGCATTTATGAATTATTGTCCGTGCGCTGGCGAACTTAACAATTTATTATCACCCGCCGTAATGCAGTATGTGTCTTGTTTTTAGGTGGAAGATGAATCTTGTACGGTTAGTAACAAAAGTTAATAATACTTCGGTTTTTTTTTTTAATCAATAATGATCTGTCTAGCCCTTTCGCTGTAGTGACGCTTCTTACCTCTTTTAGTTAAAAGCTCCTAGTATTAAGTTTTAATATTTGTACATTCACTATTCGGGGATAAACTGTGTTTCTTTTTTTCTCAACTTTCTTGAGGACCACCGGAATATATTTACGGAATACTAGTATTTTATATTAAGCCAAATTAACTGTCTATCTATATCTCACTCTCTCTCTTCTCAGCTGTTTTCTACCATATTGGTGTAGGCCTTCTTCAGATTGCACCATGCTTGTCCTGAGCCACTTCCATCATCTTTGTTCCAGCTACCTATTTTCTTCACATCGGCCTTCTATTTCATCTGTGAACAAACTAAAAGCCTTACAGTTTCCATTACTAGGCAATTTGATACCCCTGGCTAGACTGATTTTTTAGGTTTCTGATTCCTGTCTCCAAGTACTGATTATTAAAGATCTACGGAATGGTTTTACGTGCTTCCCGAGGCACATAATGTTAGTGATATTAGATGTAAACTTAAGCTATGTTAACTTAAAGATGCATATGAATTGAATACGTCACGAACAAGTCATATAAATATTTGAGTGATGCGGGACTCGAACCCGTAACACGAAGCAGAACAGTCAATCGCTTAGCTTTTAATTTGTTCTGATATTTAATATTAGAAACAGCTACGGTGTTCTGTATAAAATAATCTTAGCTTTAATAATCGCAGCTGCCTTTATTCTTGGCGCAGGAAATTGCAGCTTTCTATTACACAAAATAAAATAAAACTTGATTTTTCCATGGAAAAGGAATTCAATCTGGATTTTAATTAACGTTTATGAAAAACTTGTGGCATTAATTGTATTCACTTTTATCGAACAGATTTTTAAATGATTTTTTTTTAGTATTTGTTAGGATTAACTTAAATTATCGAATTATCGACAGACGGCAGTGGCCACTTAACCTTAGGTAAGCTTGTTTAGCATCTAAAATTATCTATACACATAGAAGGATAACTTACTGACACGCATCAATGCACATCCCAAAATAATGGGCCAAGGACCGTTGAAATTTTGGAAAAAAAATCGAAAGTTAAAGATATTTAAGCAGTATTTCGATCAGAAAAATTAAGCTTCTTGTAAAATCAAAAGAATGTAGGACGAATTATGGGAATAAGCGCGAAAATTGGTTACATCAATTATTTTATTTATTTATTTATTCATTTAATCATCCACTTAAACTATCATTACAGGCGTTACCCTAATGGGATAGTTCATTAAAAAAAAATGTACGAATTAGATTAACCAAATTCATTAACCTAATTCGTTTTAGTTTAGATATTGACCGTGTACGAACCGCCTAAGGTAAAAATAATATATTATATCCGCATAACTTCTGTACAAAGCGTCCTGTTACATTCATACCAACACTACGTATTACCAAAATAATTACACACATCTTTTATTTTCCATTAACATAATCCGAAGCCTTTCCAGATGCATTAGCCCACCATAAAATATATGGACCTTACAATTGGTCCCAAATTAATGGGCCCAGTTAGGAGACGGCACGACTCATGTCCAAGGAAGGCCATAAATTACGAGTGACTGCACTTTGTCACCCGTCGACTATGCGTAGGTCCCAGTTCTATGGCAGGGACATTTCAGAGAAAATTAGTGTGGGACGATAGTGGTATGTTTCAATTTGAAGCGGCTCGTTTGGGATTACTGTGGGATTACTTTTTGGGTTTTGTTAAAAGTTTTGAAGTGTGGGGATTGTATATTTTCATGGATGAAATTTGGTCATTACGTTTGGGTTTAGTTTAAATAAGACACATTAGATATTGCAGTTCTTAAAGCTCAATAGAATATTAAACTATTTAATTAACGTATTGTTATTAACTTCAGTTAGGTATCTTCTTCTTCTCACGTATAATGGAATGTAGTATTGGAACCCCTAGACATTATACTAGATAAATAAATGAATGAGTACTGAATGAATTTTATGAATGAATAAATAAATAAATGAAGGAATTTTAAT
Organism: Athetis lepigone; assembly: GCA_033675125.1. NCBI lineage: Eukaryota > Metazoa > Arthropoda > Insecta > Lepidoptera > Noctuidae > Athetis > Athetis lepigone. The sequence continues at coordinate 22,327,701 of CM066227.1, forward strand.
TTTTACACATTCGACCATTGCATATGGTGTGTCAATACATAATTTAACATAGTCATAATTAACATTATAAAAGAATGCATAGTCATAATTAACATTATAGAAGAATGCATAGTCATAATTAACATTATAAAACTATGTGCTACAAGCTATTTGGTTAAATATACGTTTATACAGGTATAAAAATGGCAAATATTTTGACAGTTCAACATTATTTTAAATGAGTAAATATGTACCATACTTCTCCATACGAATCAACTTTTTAGAATGGGTAACTAGATTAATTTTTTAGAACGTCAAAAACAAATTTGACGTTCTAAAGTGCCTTTTAAATGGTCTATTAAAAATAAATTATTTGAGGTTTTGGGATTTTGAGTTACCAATAAGATCGTAAAAAACTTTTTCCAAAAAAAAGATAACCGACTTCAAAAACTAAAAGCTCAAAAATAACTATTTCGGAAGTCGGTGGCTTCTCTTCTGCCGGTCGAATTGTGTTGCCTTGCCACCGACTTCCGAAATAGTTATTTTTGAGCTTTTAGTTTTTGAAGTCGGTTATCTTTTTTTGGAAAAAGTTTTTTATTTTTTACTTTTTAGTTAGAGTCCCAACTACGTTTTAGAGTAACTTTAAAAAAAACGTACGTTTATCTATAAAAATTGAGGAGATCCCTCGATTTCGGCATGATACCATCATCAGATCCTGGACCTGATGACAATGGGACCATTTGGGAAGTCTACCCTTTCAAACAAAAAAAAGAATTGTTCAAGTCGGTTGGCAAACGACGGAGATATGCGCGAACAAACATAAAAAAAACATACAAACAGCCGAATCGAGAACCACCTCCTTTTTTTAGAAGTCGGTTAAAAATCAGATATTTAATTACTGTGCACTGATATTTGTCTATTTTAATTGCTTCCAAACTTCTGTCCCCTATTTTACCTCACATACTTTTCACAAAAAACATACCCTCCAAGTTCCATGACTCTAGGACCACTAGGACTCGCGGTTTGGCCTGTGCATTGATTTATAAACAGTCAGTCAGTCAGTTTACCTTTACATTTATATAGATAGATTGTCAAGACATCTAGTCCCAAACAGCGAACACGTACACCTTCTCTCACTAATCCTAAAAAACCTAAAAATGAGTAATAAATATCCATTAGTTCTGCATTAGCATTATTATGATGAAAGGGTTCAATAGTTCAATGAAGTCTCGACTCGAACCCGCACCCTTCCGGACGGATATCCGCACCCCGCAGCTATTGTCGTTCACGACGTCTACGCTGCGACAATGGCGGGTTTGTAACAGATAAATATAAAGGTAGAAGACTATTATACTTGAATTTTACACTGCAGTGCTGAATAGATTTAGCTGAATAGAAAATTGTATTTTACAGCAAATAGACTTGTTACACACACGATTGATTTAAAATAACCGAACGGGACAAGTAGTTCTTTCGTATATTTGACACTCAAAGTCAAATCATTTATATCTAATATACCACTTTAAAGGCTTTTTAGATCGCCATTAACCAAGCCAAAAAAATCTAGATGCTTTGTATGGAGAAGAATGTGCAAAAAACTCCATACTTACCCCTATAAAATAATGTTATAACAATATTATTTGTACACGGTGAAGTGTAAATTAAAATTATTATAATATCAAAACCATTTCCCCTTAAGGAACCAAAATATAGATAAATGCATATAACCAAAAAAAAAATAGGCAAGATGACAAAAAAAAAGTAATTAGTCCGTCAGTTAGATAATCAAAAAATTTGGGACACGTATTTTTTTCTTTTTTCTCGTAAACAAAAAATGACGACAATACAGTGCGTTGAAGTTTCGTGAAACGTCACGCCTTTGTATAATTTTTACTCAGAAGTGACGTCACAAGCCCCCTCTCCGGAACTTTAAATAAATATAAAATAAATAAATATATTGAGACAACTCACACACGGTTATCTCATCCCAAGTTAAGCTCTGCTAAGAGCTTGTGTTATGGTAACCAGACAACTGATATTCATACTTATATATAATTTATAGATACATACATATTATAGATAAATTACACCCAGACACAGAACAAACAATTATGCTCATCACACAGTTTGTTCTGGGTGGGAATCGAACCCACGATCTCCGGCTTAGCAGTCAGGGCTACTAACCACTACACCAACAGGCCCGTCAACTTTGATGCTCTTTATCTCTTGTATTTTGTTATTAATTTGATCAAGCAAAAAATATGTGTCCAGTATTTTTGGACTGTCTAACAGACGGACTAAACAGAATGTCATTCTTTTGATGTAGTCAACACCCCTAATCTCGTAATTCTCACGACACTCAACTCTGACACTCCTGACACTCGACTATGATACTCACGATACAAACTTGACAATGGCGAAATTTTATTTGAATTTTACACTGCACGACTGAGTAGATATGTACAGGCAGAAAATAGTTTTTTGCAGCAAATAGACACGTTTTATTTGTTCACTCGATTGATATAAAAATAAAATTGCGATACGAATAGTGCTCTGCCGTGTTAAACCAGCGTTTGATTTCCGGACGGAACAAATAATTCCCTACAGGTAAGTCCCCGGTCTCAATGTTTGGGTATATGAGTTATATGTTTGTCAACGCGCTTACAATAGAATGATATTATTCTTAGTAACGTCAATTTTATAATACCTACCGTAATAATACCTAGTCTATTAATGTCATACTGCAGGGCAAAACTCTCTTCTTACAAAAAGAAGGCACGCGTATAGATCGCCATGGTTGATTAAATCAGATTGATGATTCAGGACATATATTTTAAACCTTCGAACACACGTGATTTGAGAAACAATAGAAAGACAATAGCAGCCCGACAGCAGGCTGTCGGTTGGTCGTTAAAAGGTTAATTAGGTTCTTCATGATGTTTTCTTCGCCGATGTCTGTGAAATCTAAACTAAACTCTGACATATTTTTTCAATAAAAAAAGAAACATTAATGAATATAAATCAATAGGTAGAGTACTTTTACTTACTTAGTTTTATTATCTATATCATTCTCAAACCGGAAAATGGCTACATTTTCCGGTTTGAGCGTTGTGCGTGCCGGTGCAATTGGGTAGTTTCCACCATTAATCAATAAATGTTAGACACAATTCCTATAAAACCTCTGTTAATTTCAGCCTAATAAATTCGGTTCATTTTCAATTTGCTATAAAATTAGATTTTTAGTTGTTTTGAAATCAATAAATAGATAGTCAACTGAGTTGTTATTTTAGTGACATCATAAATCACCATTGCCATACAAAATCTATTGGAGAATGGCGTTTTGACAGCTCATAAAAAGTACGTCAATTGATAATGGTGGAAACTAGCCTATTACAGGTAAGCACGTTAGATCTTTGCATCTAGAATCGCAATGCATCTGTGAGACTTCTAGCATTACAAATAGACCGTGACCACTTAACATCATGTAGATCTTAAGCTTCATTGGCTTAACAATCACCCCGATTACACCTGAACATTGCAAAGCCACCTTCATTTGATCTTCAAGAGTGGGTTGTTTGCAGCCGTTTGAATTCGTAAGTATGTAATTGTCATTAAAGGAGCCCTATGAGATAATTACAGTCAGGTTACGATGGTGAAACGGACCCCTAATGAGGAATGCAGTGTAATCGTTTATTTAGTCTATGTTGTAACCTTGCAATAAAGGGCAGCCTTTTAGGTTTCTATGGATTTTAGTAGTAATTTAGCTAATATTGACCAAGCATTTGACAGTGTTGTAAAAAGTCATGGCGTTATTAAAAGTCTTTCTCTTTGACTAGAGTTTTGTGATAGCTCTATGGTTAAGTGGCCGGCTTCTCAAGCGTATAGCACATCGTTTGTTCAACACTGTGCAAGTATCAGTAGTTATAATTAGGTCTTTTGGTACTGTTTCGCCCCCGTGGGTCATAGCCTGATGGATAAACTATATTCCTGCAAAGTTTCAACAAAATCTGAACATCAGTTTCTGCGTAAAAGAGGAACAATTAAACATCCACCTTCCTTACAAACTTTTACATTTATAGGTAGTCTAATTTGGTGTAATAAACAGACAGATAGTGTGAACGCGTGTATCTAATGATAGCATCAAAACAATGAAAACCAAAATTATAGACTCTCTACTCGTTATACATGAACAGTGTTATTGAGCCCTATAATATTTCGTGTAACAGTTATGACGTCACGCATGACTGACACGCAAACCGTTACACGATACACGCACGCGAGTTTAACAACCGAAGTCATCATTGCATTAATTATTTTGATATTTCATGTCATTAGACGTCTATTAAACTGATGACACTGCGATTTGATTGATTGCCCCGTTAGACGTATACAACGACAACTGACAACGGACTGATTTCATAAATAACTAGGTCGACGCTCAGTATTCAATTGGTGATTGCTAAGTGCAGGACTTTGTTAACGCGACGGACCCGTTGCAGCTTAGCAAGGAAACTCAACGCGTCGGTCCGTTACCCGTTGAAAAACGCGGTCGTCAACTAAAGAGGTAACACAAATTCTGAAATACATGCCAACCTACATATGACAACTGTATGAGCAGCTATCAAAAACGTCTTAAAAGAAAAGACATATTGTAGTAAAGAAGAGTACCTGTTCTCACTGGAGAACGCTCTTGACACGAAATGAACCTACACTATATCTGCTTATAGTTTGCTACTGATTGCAAATTGTCACAGAGAAAAAAAAACTAAAGGGGTGAGTGTCATAACTTTTAGGGCTCTGTCAATTTAGGCGTTTCGTGTCGTACGCAGTAGCGCTGCCAGCTGCCGTGCCGCAAGTTTTGTATGAAAATAGACGAAAGCACGGGCGCGGTACGCCAAACGTACCGCTGCGGCACGCCGTACGACACGAAATACCTAAATTGAAAGAGCCCTTAAGGCGACTGCCGAGCGAAGAGTTATTCCTACATTGGTCAAAGTGCTTCGCCAGTCGTGTTCTATTACACTATCGATTTACATGACGTCATGAGTGTATCAATCTAGTGTCAAAGTGTTATGTCAAACTCGGGTGTCAACAGTGTCATGTTCTAGTTAGTACTCAGCTATCACAAACGCAATTCACTGAGTGTCACAATCGAGTGTAAACAATGTCGGATGAACGTCAGAAGTGTCAGAATCATTTGTGTGACATGTATACATTTAAGTGTCAGGAATGTCAAAAGTGACACAGACGAGTGTTAAAAGTATCAAATACACACACATTTTGAATGGCCAGTTGGAAGCTGTTTCAAACAAAATCATTTCGAGTTTTGTTACTTAGACACTCAAGTCAGATACTTTTGTCTGACAGTCGATACACTCGACACAATGACATTCTAAACATGGGTTTGAGTCGGTAGAATATCTGTCGCAACGGCCATAGAATGCCAAAACGTCGTGTATTTATCACAGACACAAAAAGTATAAACAAAGTAAGTAAGCCCACATTGTGTCTAGTCAGTTGAAAAAAAAAACATTTTTGTTACTACACACTCGAGTCTGACACATCTGACTGCATTCGCTTAAGGTGGCCATTGACGGTCATTTTGGCGAGTAAGTTAAACTGACGTACGTCCAAAATTTGATCGTGAGTGTCACCTCAACCATTTTGAGTGACGCCACTGTTTTACGACTAGACTGTCGTGAAAAATGACCGTCAATGACATTCAAATCAGAGTCACAACAGACACAAAATACGAAAACATCGTTTTTTTTTCTTACGCAACTCTAAGCAAATTCCTCATCCCACATTTTGGCTGGTCAGAAACAAACCCAATTCGATTTTTGTTAAAAGCTTATATCGTAGAACTCGATTCGTGAAAAGTTGTCAGTGGCAGGGTTCGGAGCGTGCGAGTCGTGTGTAGTCGTGCGATACGTGTCGTTCAGCCGTGACGTATGTTCCAATTCGCTGTATCAGTCCGCAAGTGTTGTTAGAAAATATTGTTGTTTTGGACCAACTGCGAATGAAAAGGAGGGTTTGTTCGATATGTAATATGGGAGTATGTATTTGATTGTGTGTGCTCGAAAAAAATACTAATCTGATTTGTTTAGGGTTTTTAATGTGAATTTTTAGGAGGTTTGAGTTTGTAATATAATTACGCGGCATTTGCGGACTCTCACAAGAAAATCTAGATTGATGAAGAGTACTTCACATTAAACATAGAATCATGTTGATCTAATAAATGAATACAACCACTCTGTAGTTACCGTGCTTCTACCAACTAAGAAATATAATTACCTATTAATGAAAATTATTCATCATCATCATCATCATCATCTCCTTAGCCTTTTCCCAATCGTGTTGGGGTCGGCTGCCAGCCTAACCGGATTCAGCTGGATACCGGTGTTTTACGTGGAGCGACTGCCTACCTGACCTCCACAACCCAGTAACTGGGCGACACGATACCTCTTGGTTAGACTGGTCAGAGTTTCTGGCTAACCAGTAACGACTGTCAATGTTCTACGAATGACAACCGGGACCAACGGCTTTACGTGCTTTCCGAGGCACGGGATGTCAGTGATGTCTAAGATAAACTTTAGAAAATACATATGAGTTGAAAAAGTCACATTGGTACTTGCCCGGATTCGAACCCACAACCTCTTACACGAGAGGTGGGCGCCTTATCCACTGGGCCATCACGACACCTTATCCACTGGGCCATCACGACACCCTTATCCAATGGGCCATCACGACATTAATTAAAATTATTATGAACATTATAATATATATTTTATACTATATTTATAGTTACATGAAAAAAAAATACGTACATAGTAGGAAATAGAAAACCGAAAGTGCGCAAGTCACTTATGCCGGTTTTAAGTCAGTGAGAATTTCTTCAAGATTTTCTCCCCGTATATATTAAGGCTGTAATACAATACAAATACATATATTACAGTCAATAGCAGTTGTCATAAGTCATGTGGAAATCTTGTTTTCTCAGCCAAGCAGTTTATGTGACAAACGTTCGTACCTAACTGGAATGTCACAAGGAAATTTCATATGAAATCTTCGTAATTGGACGAATGGTAATTAAATTATAATTCATCTAGGTAATGAATTATCTTAAGATAAAATCTATGACTGGCAGCCTTACATATTACAACTACTGAAAAGACTTAGACGCGTTTTGCGCTAACACAAAGAGAGACTTATATGAAAGATTTTGGTGCATAATAAACCGATTTTACAATAGAAAAAAAAAACAATTTCTTTAGGGATCAGGAATATTTGTGCGGAGCAGCTGTGGGTCACCTTATATGCAATCATTAGGCCACGTCCGCACAGACAGGTGGCTTGCTTAGCGCCTAGAGTCTAGCAACTTGCATCCTGGCTATTCGCTTGGATACAGAGTGGCCGCACATGAGGTGGTTTGCGTGGTAGGTCGCTAGGTGCCTTGGGCATTTGCTTGTTGGCACGTTGACGAGAGGTCACTTTCAAAAATAGCTCTAAAAATACTACTCACAGAAAATTCATCTTTAAAATATTCACGGCCTTATCCGTCATGTTGGGTTCACGATATAAATAAATCACGGTCAAGGTATGGGGAGTTTAATGTTCTACTATATAAACAATTGCATAATTTTGATGATTTTTATGAATATTTGCGTATGACCAGGGAAACATTTGATCTACTTCTCAGTAAAGTTAAAGGAAAACTAACTCATTTGGATACTCATATTAGAAAAAGGTTCCAAAAAGGTTCTCTTTTGAAAACTGAAGCAATGAATATTTCATCCATTGTTTTCTTCTAACCTCCTATAATATTACAAAAATTCGAGTTTGTTTTCACCCAGTGGCTACTTTTCAACCTGGCGCCTCGCAACAAAAAACCAACACGTTTGTTTACATGGATGCACGCCAAGCGACTAGCTAGGCGCTAAGCGCGCAGTGCAGCAATGCTGGTCACGTTCATTTTAGAACGTTGGTTTTACTAAGCTACTAGCTAGATGACGCGCTAGACACTAGGCGCTAAGCAAGCCGCCTGTCTGTGCGGACGTGGCCTTATAGATTTAAGAGTTGTATCTTTAGTTCGACTGAACTGATTTTAAAATACGTTTACCTATAAAAAGCTACATTATTTGAGAGCGTCACAAACAGTTTAACCAAAGACCCACCATAACGCAATTGAAGCCGCGGGAAACAGCTAGTTTTTTTTTATAAAAATATCATGTGGAAGAGATAGTTTTTTTGACTATCGATATGTTACTTTTTACAGCTTGTCCTATAAAGGCCTCTAAATACTTCTATCTCTTTGAGCCAAGACAAAAAAGCAAAAACACCTCACCAACAAAACGAACCACCGGGCATTTTCCACACTTACCCCTAACAAAATCCCAATAATAACCTTCAAGACGAACTGAACAGCCTCTCTTAGCGAGACGTAGGTGAAGTTTGCACGTGCCACAAGGGCCCGAGAGCCATCCAGCCGTGATAAGAGCTCCAGATTGAAATACGAAACGCGACGGCTTGACATTTATAAAACGATGTGGAAAGTGGTATAATATATTTCAATACTTGCGTTCGGGATGAAGAGGGGAGTTAACTGGCCTGTGGTTTGAATGTGTTTTTTATTTAATACTAGCGACCCGCCCCAGCTTCGCACGGGTGTTACAAATCTTTAAAAATCCCGGCTTTTCTCTACTATAATAAGCATGTATTATACATATAAACCTTCCTTAAGAATCACTCTATCTATTAAAAAAACCGCATCAAAATCCGTTACGTAGTTTTTAAGATCAGACAGAGGATAGCGACTTTGTTTTATACTATGTAGTGATTATAAAATGTTAAAAGATATGGACACACTTCATTTACATAAATCCATAATAATAATATGAAAGGGAAAAGTGTGTGTGTCTCTTTGTTTGATCTTCATTCAGAGCCGCTTTGTCGTCACAATTGAAGGGGTGGAGAGTGACATAGGCTACGATTTTTCTCTTTCTAGCGCGAGTGAAGCCTCGGGCAAAAGCTAGTTGTTAATTAATATTGTATATATTGAAAATAGAAGACTAAGTAACATACCTATCAGTTTTTTGTCTTAAACTGATAACTATGACTGTGAGATACATTTGGAACAAGGCTCAACCAAAGTATTTACCCTTTATTTATCTTATTCTCGGTGAAGGAAAACATCGTGAGGAAACCTGGACTTGTAGTTAATACAAGTCCGAAATCGCCAACCCGCCTTGAGCAAGCGTGGTGCCCTGCAGTGGGACAGTTATAGGCTGGTATTATTATTATTTTTCCATTCATATAACATATAATTTACATTTTTAAATAAGTATCAATACAAAAATAAACATTTAAAAATGTAAAAAATAATATTTATTATTTTTATTACTTATTATCTTATTCTAAGTGTGGGGCAACGTTTAAAAAACGTTACGTAAATAAGAATAAATCTGAAAAAATTCGCAATCAGAGAAATCACTTTATTAAATAAAAAAATATATATTTAATAAAGTGATTCCTCCGGCTCGAAGGACCAATGTTCGGGGTTAGGGTGAGATTAAGATAAACTAAGATTGTAGATAGATATATTTAAGTACTACAAATGGGATAATAATTAAAACTAATAAGATGAATAGGATGAGATTGAGTCGCGCCCGATATGCTATCCAAAAGCGTACTGACGATTTTACTTAATTGATACATAAAATATTCAAGGCATTTAGCGCGGTGTCGCAATTACGTTGACATGTTAGTGATTGACCTGAAAACATACCTTTTAAATAATGAAACTACAACTACCAAACATCATCATCATCATCTCCCTAGCCTTTTCCCAACTATGTTGGGGTCGGCCTAACCGGATTCAGCTGGATACCAGTGTTTTACGTGAAGCGACTGCCTATCTGACCTCCACAACCCAGTAACTGGGCGACACGATACCTCTTGGTTAGACTGGTCAGACTTTCTGGCTTCTGACTACCCGTAACGACTGTCAAAGTTCTACGAATGACAACCGGGACCAACGTTTTTACGTGCTTTTCCGAGGCACGGGATGTCAGTGATGTCTAAGGTAAACTTTTAGAAACAACAACTACCAAACATATCAACTCAAAATATGTATTGTATCTTCCCCGTTTACATAGTATTAGAGAAGTTCAGTGCATACGTTATTAGATTAAACACAATACGTTCTAATCAAAACGGTTCAACCCCGTGTAAGGTGCGCTCCAGACGGCACGTTGTTTGTGTAAACGCTGCGACAAATACAATTAGTATTAACTGTAGTATAAAGAAACTTTGCTGAGAGAATTGTGGGTTCTTTGAATATAAAGAGGACTAATAAATGGTATTTTCATAAACTTGTGCTTGAAAATTTGGCATGGGAAGTGTGGGGTTTGACTTTTCGACGACCATGTGACAGCCGGCTGTCGCGCTGCATATGGTGTATTGTCTTTCTATTGTGTCTCAAAACACATAAATTATGTTCGTTTAAGGATATAGACCACTAAGAAATGGCCTTCCATAAAATGACTATTTATACACAAAAAGTGTGTATGTATTTATACACACCCGTGTGTTCGAAGGATAGATAAAAAGTTCACTTTTTGAGACACAATAGAAAAACAACAGAAGCCCGACAGCCGGCTGTCGGTTGGTCGTTGAAAGGTTAAGTAAGTTATAAAACTACCCCGGCTTGACACGAATACTAAAAAATCCTTTAAATCTCTATTTTGGAAATACCCGTGTATTAACATCTAAAACTAACCCACGAATCACTTAGTGTTTTGGTGAAATCGCACGAAAATCCGTTCAGTCATTTTTGAACTTATTGCAAACAGACAGACAAATGATCCGGAGGACTTTGTTTAATAATATGGCAGGATAATAATATAATAAAGCTGTAGAAATATTATATTTGTTTTTTCTTTTATTTGTTTAATCGCGCTAGCCTCTACACGTACCAGTTGGAATAAAAAAATCTATTAAACACGATACCGAGATTTATGAAGAAAAAGTCTGCTTTGCGAAGAGTATAAAAATAGCACAGTGTTATTTCTTTCTTCGTCTGATTACACATAATCCTACGTCTACACTGATAGATGGAAAACTTAATTTGACGTCTCGGCACAGTACGAAGAAACTCTGTCGTTGATCAAGGTAACAAAATGGCTTAAACTTTCCTGTTCCTTGTGCTATTCCTGGAATAATGTTGAGATGAACGAATCGTTTCGTAAATTAACTGTCGAATTAATTCTTGGTATTAAATAGGGACTGTAACGAATCAATTTGACGGGCTTGTTGGTCTAGTGGTTGGTGACCCTGACTGCAAAGCCGCAGGTCGTGGGTTCGATTCCTATCCAGGATAAATTTTTGTGTGATGAGCACGAATGTTTGTTCTGTGTCTGGGTGTGATTTGTTTATATTATGTATGTATTTAAAAATATATATCAGTTGTCTGGTTACCATAGTACAAGATTGTTCTTATTCTTATTCTTATTCTTTATTGCACAAGAAAAATAATACACAAAAAAAAATAGCAAAAATATATGAGCTATGTACAATGACGAGCTTAACCCAAATTTGAGTTATCTTCCAGCAAACCTTAATTCTAAAAACAACATTCTATACAAGCTCTGCTTAGTTTGGGATCAGATGACCGTGTGTGAGTTGTCCGAGTTTACAGTTATAATTCATGAGAATAAAACGTGATTGTCATGTAAATTTTAAATAGTTATAGCATAATTGCGTCCGATGTATCCTGACTGCTGAGGTCGTGGCTTCGTTTCGTACCCATAACAATCCCAGACCATCCAGTTTAGTCTCTTATCTATGTCTAGTTTGAAACCAGATGACCGTGTGTGAGTTGTCCTAAGGTCTATTTATTGAACACGCACATCTGTGAACTTAGCAGTTTGTTTCTTTACAACAGAATACTGTAAAACCCGTGCAGATGATTACAGTGTGAAGCTAACTTTAGCACGCAGTAGCCGGGCTCTGCACTCAAGTTATTAGTAGATACTTGTGCCCGTCCGCTTCAGGTTATCCTAATCCGTTTTAATGTGATCATACGTTTAGTTGTACGGTTTACTTTAGTGGAATAGGTACATGGGGTTATTTATACTCTATGGCATAATATTATGTTTGATCCATTAAATAGTAGAGTATCTTTGTTTGATTATTTAACTTTTCGACGACTAAGCGACACCCGGCGGTCGGGTTGCTATTGCCTTTCTGTCGTCTCGAAATACATGTGTTCGAAGAATTAATTACATCTTGGATAAAAAAAAATCTGTGTCTCATGCATAAGGGGCTATAAGTGATTTTTTTCCAATTTTGGTTACACTTTCTACGTTTTGTTTTTACGTTACGAGCATAGGTGAAAGAAAACACACTAAGAAATCTGGAATTATATTGTTCTTTTGGGTCTGAAATAGCCAACCCGAACCGAACAAGCATAATGATCAATACTCACGCCTTCTCTGCATGAGGAGAGGCATTGGAAATGCAGTAAGACAGTAATAAGCTGGTATTAATATTGTATGCAATAACCTCCAAATTAATGCAATCAAATGATGTCAGGCAGTGCGTAAGCAAAAATGCATAGATTACAGTCATTCAGACAGTGACACTTTAAAATGTACCTAGCTGTTTTACCCACATTTCACCCCATTTACCTCAATTGCAAATAATATTTGTTTCTTTTTCACTTGCAATACTTGCATAATTCCGTCTAATTGTATGTGTATTATTAGTGTGCCGTTTTTAAAGATAGAATGTCATATAAGTAACCTATCTACACCTTTTTAATTAAAATATAACTAGCTGCCTCCCGCGGTTTCACCCGCGTTAAAAATATTAGGGTGAACAACCCTTATCACTTAGGGGTATAAAAAATCGATAGTAGCCAATTCTCAGACCTACTGAATATGCATATAAAATTGTGACACGAGAATTTTATATATAAGATTGATCAGGTAACGCAGATAGAAAGAATAGAAACAAAAAATATTAGCTAGTAAGCAGAGCACCCAGGCCAGGCAACACCAGACTATATATTTGTCTGCCAGCCGGCCTTTGGGCAACACTTAACTTTACTTAACTCCAATTCGTCCCACGAGAGCCGTAAAAGAAATAAACTAATTACTACTAATTGTCTTAGTGGTGTACTAGTAATAAACACTGTTTTAAACCGGTTTAAAGTTCTTTATGGCTCGTCCCATGACACAAGGTTTTAGCTGGTAGAAGAGACAAGTTGCAAAAAGCATTTTGGGAAAACTCTGGTACATTTTCTTTTCTTTGAATGACAAAGAAGGTGGCTCAACTAATGTTCTTATCGCTGAGACTAAATAGATATAGGTACCTAGATGTAATATTATTCCCTGACAAACTATTATGAAACAAATTATTTTAACAATGGTGTCGATTCTCTTATTCACAAACTAACCTAAATTTAAGTTAATTGCATCTTTCTTTTTCTATTTTATTCAGAAAAGGACAGAAGATAAAATTTTAGTTAAGTTCTGTCAAATTAAGATACTCCATAGATAATTTAGATGCGATTCAAATCATGGCGACTAAAAATACGCCGATTTTCTTCAGGCGCTGTCTAATTTGACAGGACTATACAAACTATGTATCTTCTGTCGTTTTTTTTAAGAAATGGAAAGAGAAAGATGTTAAGTTTGTGATCAAGAGAATCAGCACTAATATCTCATAATAAAACCTCTTTAATAAAACCTCTTTAATAAAACAAATTAAACTCCACCCGTGTGCAAAGTTCAAACCCCGTGCATCGTAAAATAATCTTCAATTAGTGAAGCTTTACCACCTCACACGAAAAGTTGCTAGCCAAACGACCGGCTAGCCAAACACTACTTAGCTCAATTGTATTTGTATGGTAATACGTGAAACTACTCACTGGTCGGCTGGCTTCTATTAAAGCTACGTTTAAATAATTGTAGAATAGAATTGAATTTGTTTATATTGTTTAGGTGCATGGCGCTTATGCTGTTTAGGTGTCTGTTTCTAAATGGTGCCTAACGTTTTACTTGCTTGCAGCCATCATCAATTTTAGAATCTCCTGTCTAAGGCAGTCTTTGAACCGTTAAAGTAAAAAAAGTCAATGTTGTTTAACGATTTTATACCGTTTTGAACCGTAACATATAGGCACTGTATTTGTATGGGTGACAGATTGAATAAATATAAGGACACATTTATTTTAAAAGAGCAATGGAATGCTTGTCCGTTCTTTTCCACATAATCTTTTGGAATGGACCAACCAGATTAATTTCTTAGTACGTGTGAATGACGTTCCAAGGTGCTTGTTAATGGTTTAATAAAAATACCTTATGAAATTGAAACTGAGACGATTCAATAATATTTTTTTATTTCAATGCTATTGGGTGGTGCGATACCCTCCGATCCGCCTCAAACTTAAACAGTTTTTGAATAATTTGGTGTGTCTGATACGTAGATCTTTCAAAAGCATGGTATGCACTAAACAATTCTATCTAGAGCTTGACGCCTCTGTTTTCCGCCGCTACGTATAACATTAAATCGTTAGGAATGCCAGCGGAATTCCTGTGGTATTATTCCACAGCATTTAATTTAAATTGTCGGATACCGCAGACTTTACAATCGCTGTGATATTTCACGATTGAAAAGTAACAAGGCTTTCCGAGAAGTATATTGAAATTGCTTTAAAGATTATATTTGCTGTAAGCTCTTTATCATTATTTCATACACATTTTCTACCTTTAGGAAAATAAACTCTGTGAATAACTTTTAAGTTTACTGTTACATTTTTACCTCAAAAAATTACAATCTCAAAAATATCTTGTAATTTTCAGATATCTCTAAGCATTAGATGAGCCGTCAGGTTGTTTGCTATTCAATGGTATAAAAAAATCTTAAGCTTATAATACGAAAAATTAAAAAAAATGCTCAATTCTTTTTCACAATGTCAGCTGTCAGGATTATTCCATAATAGAAATATTTAAGTATTAAGCATTTTCAATTTTAAAATTTATCGGCACGTTCATGTCAGGCACTCTAGTCGTTATTTCAGTTATTTTCAGTTCGTTTGACATCGATAGCTGTGATAAAGTATAACGTATCAAAGAACTGTTTGTGAACACTAACTCAAAGCAGTTATAGCCTGCAGTATGTAATGATATTATATCTAAGAGTATTGATATTATAAATAAATAAATATTCTGGGAAACTCACACACAGCTATCTGATCCCAAACTAAGCAAAGCTTGTACTATGGTAACCAGACAACTGATGAAAAAGAACGTGGTGTTAGTTACAAATTTTATAACTCAAGAACGGCAGAACCGTTTTGGCTGAAAATTGGTGGGGAGGTAGCTTAGGACCAGGGGACGGACATAGAATACTTTTTACCTTCTTTTTTTAGTAACTGTAATCTGATATAACGCGGGGGACAGTTAGTTATAGATAAATGACACCCAGACACAGAACAAACAATCATGCTCATTACCCAAAGTTTGTTCTGGGTGGGAATCGAACCCATGATTTCCGGCTTAGCAGTTAGGGTCACTAACTACTAGACCAACAGGCCCTATTGTTTATCTTACTATAGGTCACAGTTAAGAGATTGAATATTAAACTAAGGGCTCTTTCATTGTCTGCCGGGACTGTGGGTTGTTCGAAAGAGATACATACATATATATAGATATAGAGGGATAGATAGATTTTGACGGGCCTGTTGATGTAGTGGTTAGTAGCCCTGACTGCTAAGCCGGAGGTCGTAGGTTCGATTCCCACCCAGAACAAACTTTGTGTGACGAGCATGATTGTTTGTTCTGTGTCTGGGTGTAATTTATCTGTATTATGTATGTATTTATAAATTAATAAGTATGTATATCAGTTGTCTGGTTACCATAACACAAGCTCTAAGTAGAGCTTAACTTGGGATCAGATGACCGTGTGTGAGTTGTCCCAGTAAGTATATTAAGTAAGTATAGTATATACATGGATGGTTTTTAAACAGTAAAAGTCTTTTAACCCTTCCCGCTTCGCCCAGAGCGGGAAGGGTCATGTGGTGATTTCCCATCACCAAAACGGGTTTTTCCAATGTCATGCGGATGCAGGTGAGGGTAGGGTCCAGGTGGTCATGTTAGGTGTTTTTTTTTTTTTTTGGTGAGTGGGAATATCATCAAATGACTGCTCCCGTCCTGGTTGCGCCGGGAGGGCGTGTCAGACTTTTACTGACTAAAACCCACTCATGTTCTTTCGATTGCCTTTATGTTCCAGGGTCACGGTAACTATTATAAACATTCCGCGACCCCGGATGTTAGGTGGTACGCATGCGTACCTGGCCCGCATGCTGGTGATTCTGTGTGCCGCTGAGATAAAGGCGGACAAAAGATAAGACAAAGACCGTGTTTAGTATTGTACAATTTATCTCAAACAGAGATCCTAGGGTGCTCAGTCCTCCATCATTTTGACTTCGAAATCAGAGACTGGAAAATAAATTATGCTCCTTCTAGGGATTTAAGCTTACTAGAGAGTAGAACAGATTTCAGCGCAATGTGTAGGGACGAATTCCATGGAAATCTATTTTGTAGTTTACTCGTAAAAACACTAGTTCAAACTACAAACACATACCTATATGAGTGGGTGTAGTGTCACAAATGACAGAGCGACGCGTCACGCAGTCAGTCACGCGTGACGCCGCGCACCGCGTCACCTCTGGTTCACACATCACGGCGCTCATTTGATTGTTGTTTTAGAATTACTGACTACACTTGTTTTTGTTAGAGAATATACATTTTTATAGAGGTTAGTTTTTAGGATTTACGTGAAAAATAGAAGCCTTAGGACAGTAACAGACTGTAATTTATTTTTAGTTTACAATTTCGCAAGATGGATTATAAAATTTCGTATTCACAAAACTCAATAATAGGATTTAAATAAAAGATGGATGGATCGGCAAATTTTAATTGCGCGATTTAACTCTAAGCATACGATCATCACAAACTCCTAACGAGTACACACACTTACCGCTAGATGTCGCTATTCTGAACAAGCAACCTCAGCAGTAATTGGACCGTTTTGTGCTCACGCGACTCTTTCTCCGAAGTTTGTTAGCTACACCCATTGTGTGAGATCGTAAAAGATTAAACACTGTTTTATAAGACCGACCTAGATTTTACGATAAAAATGTTGGCGAAGTTTTTTAACTGAACTGGTTTTATAGCTCATGTTGTTTCAATATTCATAACGAAAAGTAACTTCTCCTAGCCTTTCTCTTGTATAGCTTTATCACGCACTATAAATTAAGTATTCATAAGAAATTAATTACCTATCTGCATAGTTCTCAGATCTATCAGAAACAGAACGTTTGATATTTTTTAATAATATCGCCAACAAAGCATGGAAGCGACTCAGAGTTGGTGCCGCGTTAAAATTCAAGGAGCAAGTTGGAAAATTTTCCGCCGAGCAGCCGCCATCGAGAGGAAAAACTTTGACATCTGCCCATGAAACTATGAAAATTGTTTACGCTACTAGTGGAGGGGACAGTGCTGCAAACTTGAACAGATAAACACAAAGGATTTTTTATAGTTCTGTTCTGAAGTGATAGTGTTTTAAAATAATGGAGGAGTTTAAGCGATGTTTATTAATTATTTACTTATCATCCAAAGCCACCTCTTTAGATATTTGAATTAGAAATATATTAACATTATACAAACACAATGTGTGTGGCAACAGATGCTCCAGTACATTTTATCTTACATCAAGCAATATTCTACTTCATCGATATTAATTTAGTACTTATCCATTTTAAACAACAACAAAAACAGGAAGAGGCCCAACAGGGCCAACGCCTGCCGGGGTTGCGGAATGTTTATAATAGTTACCGTGACCCTGGAACATAAAGGGCAATCGAAGGAACATGAGTGGGTTTTAGTCAGTAAGAGTCTGACACGCCCTCCCGTCGCACCCAGGACGGGAGCAGTCATTGGATGATTTCCGACTCAACAAAAAAAAAAAAAACATTTTAAAGAAAGCGTCATTTTATTATGATCAATTTAGTCCTAAAATACGCTATAAAGAGGAGGAGGCGATTTATCTAGTGGTGCCAAATTCACACTCTCCAGGAAGCAGGAAGAGGCAATTTCTATATGAGGATGTGGACTACGTTTACCACCTTCCCTCGTCTTACAATACCTTTTCTCGCGGCGATGCTTCGTTCGGTGTAGTTCAGAGGTTTTGCTCAGAGTCAAAGGAAGCGAATCGTAAGGCTAAGCGGGCAACTGAATTTGAGGTTGACCAGTGTGAAAGCTTTCAAGAAACGCTTGCAATACTGTGAAGTAATCGTTTAGAAGGCTTAGTGACAAAATTCATCGGTTCATTTTTCCAAGTGAATGCGCAAGTTCAATGGTAGGTAAGGTCTCTTGACTTCGACAGGTAATGTTACTGCCATACATTTTGTAAGTGTGAATGCTTGCTGAAAATTTATTAATTGTTTATGGACGCAATTGCCTTGAGCTATAATCCAAGAGTAGATGAAATGTTTTTAAAGGATCTTTCGTCACTCAAGGAGTGGATACTGCAAATCGGGAAACGTAATGTAGGACTGCCTGAGACATGTAATGCGCACTGTCTACAAGATGGCTGGTAACAGCTGGATTAGAGATGCCAAAAATCGAGAAGAATAGCAGGCTATTGAAAAGGCTTATGCCCAGTTGTATTGCTGTAATCATAATGATGTCGATTTTCATGTTTTAGTTTAAAACAATGCCAAGGTTTGCAATCGGGGTAACACGTTTTCTTTTGCCATGGCTCCTTCGCTCTTTTCTCCTTCATATCATTCTTCACAGATTTAAGCCTCCTCTACACGACTACAAATGCGCCCGCCAACGCTGACAGATGCGTCAGCAGATGGATCACCGCGTCCACACGTCTGTAGGTTAATCCGTCTGTTCAATTGTTGATATAGACTGATTAACTTACAGACGTGTGGACGCGGTGATCCAGTGGCTGATGCAGTTATTTGCTTTTAACTACTACTTGAGTGTGCATTGATTAAGAATTATTCAAAATATAGAAGACAGGAAGGTGGTGTATATTTTATTGATTTCACTAATAGTTTTCAGTTTGAAGCTCAAGAAAATAAACAGTTTCTTCTGTGCATATTGTTAGCCATTTCTGAAAGCGTTCATGCGAATACTGAGCAATATAGGTATAAAAAATCGTAAAGAGTACGCTTGTACACTCAGTCGCATCTTCGATCAAACTCATGTTGCCCAAATTACGCCGGCGGAGGCATCTGAAGATGACGGCCACCTTCGTATCTGTAGACGTGTAGAGGAGGCTTTAGACTTAAAGCATCTCTGTTGAGCATACATGACATAAAACACAGTTCTTCCAACGGACAATGCAACGCTGACCCAAAACGACGTCAAATAAAAATCAATTAATACAAAAAGTTATCAGCTGTCCGAATCTCATTGGTCCATCTCTGTCCCACAGATCAACGAAGCTATAAAACCAGTAATTTCGCCAAATTTTTATGACACTTTTTTATATGTTATTGTTACGTTGGTCCAATAATGGAAACTGAACGGGCCATTATTTTATTTGCACTCACATTTTATGGTTGGAACGATCACGTCGCAGAATGTCCGGGTTTTATTATAATGAAAGTTAAATTTTCAATTTAGACGGCGATGGTGGATTGTGTTTTGATTTTTGTTGGTGAATGTACCCAGCTCTGTTTGTTTTGTTTTTCAGAACCGTACCATTGTTATATTTTTGACTAACAACTCTTGACGAAACGTGCAACCAACGTCATGTATTTTTCTAAGTACCTATGCTAGCTTATCCAGTCTACCTGGATACCGCTGAGTATTGACGTCTAATCCCTAGTTACGTTCGCTCTTCTAATAACTAGTCTCGTTCTTCGCATTGCATCGACTATAATAATTGATTGATCATTTCATACAAATTCTGTTCCATTTTTTGTTTATCTAGTAATTAGATGGTGGTAATAACTGTCTAAGATTTACAAACAACTACTAGGGCCAATATTGCTTTGTTTTCTTTTTAACCAAAGGGGTGTTTTTACGCTACTGAGAACTTCCTAATGGAAAATTCCAATTCCACTCTTTAATAATAATAATAATAATAATTCATTTATAATTCATTTATTGCATCAAATATGGTAGGTACAAAAGGTCTTATATTTAAAAATATTAGTCACACACATTTGGCCATTATATAGCATGCAATAGTACAAGTTTTAAAACTAGGTCACTATAGTCAGTTAGATGTATCGGTTCTTTAGTGTATAAAATTTACAGGGACACTTTTGAAAGAATTCATCCATAGAATAAAAACACTCTTGTAACAACCACTTCCGCAACGCTACACAAAACTTATTGAAGGGTAGTTGAGTAACTGACTTCGGCAAAGCATTGTAAATTAGGGGAGCCATATAAACGCAACTCCGTCGAAAAAGTTCTAACTTTGGAACGGGCATTTCAAAATCTAGGTGTGTAGGTTTCCTTTTATTTCTGTTATCTCTCCGTTTAAATAGTTCAAGATTGGATCTCACAAACCTGGCGACTTCGTAAATATAAATGCACGGGACCGTCAATAGATTGTGCGACTTAAATATAGATCTACATGAGTCAGACCACTGCATTTTGAATATTGCCCGAATACACTTTTTTTGGGCGATGAAGATCTTCGCAATTTCGGATGAGTTTCCCCACACAACTATGCCGTATCGTATTACTGAGCAGACATATGCGTGATACACCATTATGGTGGTATGCAGAGGTGTAATCATTCTTATTCTCTTTAAGGCATATACAAATTGATTAATTCTTTTTGATAGTATTTCGATGTGATTCTTCCAAGTAAAATGTTCATCAAGTGTTACGCCCAGAAATTTTGCATTATGGACCTGTTCAATATTATTATTATTAAGTGCTACATTTAGGCGTATAGGTTTACTTTTAAATGTTTTGCAATGAAGTAAATTGGTTTTAGAAATATTAATTTTTAGTTTATTTTTATTTAACCATAGTTGAATGTCAATTAAAGTTTTCTCAATTTCAATGTCAATATTTTGCAATTGTTTACTTGTGATAATAATTGTGGTGTCATCAGCGAACAATACACACTGATGTTTTATTGACTGAGGCAAATCATTTATGTAAAGGAGGAACAATAATGGGCCCAAGACACTACCTTGTGGTACACCACAGGAATTAACTCGTTCATCAGAGTCAAATTCTTCTAATGTGTTATTTAATTTGTTTAATTTTGTTATCCTCGTGATTTGTTTTCTGTCAGTTAGATAAAAATGAAACCATTCTTTCGCTGGACCTCTGATACCGTATCTTTCAAGTTTATCTAGAAGCCGCACATGATCAACACGATCAAACGCTTTACTTAAGTCTAAAAGCAATGCACAAGTGGGTATTTTATCATTAATATTCGTCAGCAGTTTTTTCACTAATGTAAATATTGCTAAAGTCGTCGATTTATTATGTCTAAACCCATATTGCTGGTCAACAAGAATGTTGTGTTTAGTCAGAAATTTATTTACTCGCCTATACATAATTTTTTCAAAAATTTTTGAGATAATAGGAGTGAGAGCGATTGGTCGGTAATTGTCAACGTCTGATTTTGACCCTTTTTTGTACAACGGCTTTATCAAAGACAGCTTTAGCCTATCAGGAAAGCGGCCCTCCTCGAAGGGTAAATTGACAATGTGAGCCAAAGGTGATGATATATGATTGGCTATTTTTTTAACGAGTTCTGTAGTAATGTTATCATACCCAGCCGATTTCGTGTTTTTCAAAGACATTATAGTCTGATATATTTCAGAGTGGTTAGTCGGTTCTATAAATATACTTGTATGATTTGTTGCTATTGAATGTATGTCAGTTATATTATTCTGAAGAATAGTGTTATTATCATTATTATTAGAAATGTCAACAAAGTGATTATTAAACTTATTTGCAATGTCAAATCCTGATGTTAACGTATTAGTGCCATCAATAATTTTACTGATGTATTCCTTGAACGGTTCGTTACCAGTGTTGCGTTTCACAACATCCCACGTGGCCTTAATTTTATTATTGGAAAAAGTAATGTGTCTTTCATTACACAAGAACTGCAGATTATTCATGCACTTCCTTAATAATTTAGAATACGTTTTGTACTTACTCTTGTTCTCAATATTTTTATTCATGTAATACTTGTACCTCAGTGACCGCTTAGTATTACAACATTTCTTTATGCCTTTTGTAATCCATTTAGGATTGCTACTTTTGTGTTTAATTTTTACTCTAATTCTAGGGAAGCATAGTTTATAAAATAACGTCAATAAATCATAAAACTCGTCAAAAGCTTTATTAGTATTAGTTATGCCGTAGACTTCACTAAAACTTAGGCAACTTATGCAATCTACGAATTTTGTGATGTTCTCCTTATTTAAATTATTTATAGTCATGAAACAGTACTCAATTTCTAATCTGTTTGAGGTTTCCTGTTCGTTTCCAACCCAGGAATCAAAATAAGGACCCCACATTACAGAACAGTTCCAAAAAAACAATAATACTGTTGAGGGCAGAAGGTTCTCTACTGTACCGGGATAACTAATTACTTTAATCAAAGATATTTTATTTTATATTTACATCTTTAAAATATTTTCAATGCGACTTGCTTGTCAGACTTAGGGGCTGTCAAGACTTTCTTATTTTAAACATATTTCATTTCATCATTCTCAATAAATCTAAAAAGGTTTTACTATGACACTATCAGCCAGTGTCTCTACAATACTAAAAATAGGCATGCACATTAATAGACAGAGGGAATCTCCAATAATTCTTTGCAGAGCTTTGCTAGAGCTGCTAAATCCCCCTAACCGGCTAGTATTAGAGAATTACTCGACATAATCCCGTCGTGGGCGGTTTATTTGCTCTCTGTGATGCTGCACTGAACCTCGTCAAACGATATTATAATTCCTTCGGGATTGCGAACAGGTGTCCGTTAGATTAAACAGCTGGTTCTTTAAAGGAGCTGTTTAATTTATTTTATAAAATAATCTGAGGGATATATTTGCTAAACTATTTTAGATAATTATGTATTGAAAAAATTGAACTACGCACAATGATCTTTTTATGATTGATATATTTTTTCTGGACTCAACCTGAAAATCAACTGATTGTATAGTTATTGAAAGTAAAGCTTTGAAAACCATTTTGCACTCTTTGGTGTATTTGTAATAATAACAGAGCCTTTATGGCCCAATATTGCGCGCTGCCATGAAAATGGCAGTATTTTTTCGCCTCCTCGCAATTGCAGGTACCACGTAACGAGAGAAGCTACTTGAGCTACTCCGACCCATTTGAAGTTATGAACTACAACAGCTTATTTAAATGGACATTAAACTGACTGTACTTTCATGTAGGACGGTGTTGGAAGGGGCCAACAGGGCCACGCCTACCGGGGTTGCGGAATGTTTATAATAGTTACCGTGACCCTGGAACATAAAGGGCAACCGAAGGAACATGAGTGGGTTTTAGTCAGTAAAAGTCTGACACGCCCTCCCGCCGCACCCAGGACGGGAGCAGTCATTTGATGATTTCCCACTCACCAAAAAAAAAATGTTTGACGGTGTCAACATACATAATTTTGTGTAAGCATCATAGACTCCTCCGACAGTTACTCTAGTGAGGGCTTCTTCAGGCTTCCTGATAAAACCACACCATGTGATAGTGTGTACTTTTAAAAATCAGTCCAGTGTATATCGCTTTGAGACTACAAATATACGCTGTCACTGTCAAACTACAAGAACAAAATAAAGACGCAAACATTACTAAGCCGAAATAAGTGCAAAGTAGATAGCATTTATTTTATCATAATCATAACAATGCCTATGATTGATGCTCGTGCCTTCTCTGAATGGTGAAATTAATGGACTGGTTTTATTTTATATTATTATGGTCATCATCTTATCACCTGAAAGACATCCATAGCCGGACAAAGGCCGCCCCCAAAGATATCCAAAAATAGCAAACCTGCGCCACCCGCATCTAACATTTCACTATCCTGTAATATTCCCAGTCCTATCTACTTTGATGCTTAATCTATACTTAACGATGTCTTTTTACACTCCACAGAGTGAGAAAACTCGTAAAAATCTTCCATGTTATATAAAAGCTTGTCACAATGACAAATATCCATGCAGTACCGACGCGCGACAAGAACTAGAGCCACCTGAGTAATAGTAGCGTTTCTTACGGATTTACCCTTTCAGTATTTAGACGGATTTTATCCTGTCTTCTAGAAGAAAATGGAAGGAAAAGTATACTAGAATAAAC
Organism: Athetis lepigone; assembly: GCA_033675125.1. Taxonomy (NCBI): domain Eukaryota; kingdom Metazoa; phylum Arthropoda; class Insecta; order Lepidoptera; family Noctuidae; genus Athetis; species Athetis lepigone. Next base: position 22,352,060 of record CM066227.1, read on the forward strand.
ATGTTAGGTGCCAAATGTAGGGACAGAAACATTGTATATAGTTGTCATCAATGATGTTATAAGTAAAAAAGTGTAGATAGGTTACCCAAACGAAATTTTATCTTCAAAAAGGGCACACTAACGCACACATACATTACACGTCAAAGTAGGATGACATGATTGAAGTAGTGCGAGTGAAAAGGAGATAAACGTCAAATGTCAACGCGATACTCAGTATCATGTTTGTCAATTGGCAAACTTTTAATGTGCCACTTTTTGACTGCATATAACCTATCTACACTTTTTTACTTATAACATCATTGGTTGTCATGCGATTTTAAGAGACGTTTTCATGTTTTTGGGAATGAAATGAAATAATAAATAAATAAGGGACACTGGTCTTAAACTAGGCTGAGCTTGTACTAAGGTTTTAGACAACTGTTACATAAAATTCTTGTATAATTTATGAATACAAGAATTGAAGAAAAATCCTTTTTAAAATGGACTTTCTCTTTACAAAGAACATACCTACCAAGTTTCATGTCTCTAGGACCAGCGGTTTGGGCTGTCCGTTGATATTACTTAGTATTATAAATGCGAAAGTAACTTTGTCTGTCGGTCCGTCTCTTCTTCACGCCTAAACCACCGAACCGATTTGTATGAAATTTGGTACAGATTTAGTCTGGCACCTGAGAAAGGACATAGGATAGCTTTCATTCCGGAAATCCCCCGGGAACGAGAACTATTATTCCACGCAGGCGAAGTTGCGGGAAAAAGCTAGTTTTATAAAAGAAGAAGTTGATAAATAAATTAAACAGAGATCACTTAAAAATCCAGTTCAATGACGTCACTTATCCGGAATTACTTTTAATGTCATGGCAGCGGCTATTTATAAACACACTTTAGAGAAAAAATTCTAAAAACGACCCGAAATAACTTTTTCAAAGGTCAAATTATTTGGTACTCGAGAGCAACGGTAGCGCCGAGATCCCTTGCAACTGTCTGTATTATTAAAGATCTGCTACTTTCAATCATAGTAATAAGTGTATACAAGATTGGGTTTAAAATATTTACCAGGAAGGTCCATATTTCGTCATCACAAATTCATGCCACGGTTCACAAATACCTATAAACGGCCATGTCCCTCCCTTCATAGAGCTGACCTCTCCCAATCGACCCTTACATCTTACGAGATGACAAAAGGCTCAATTTCCCTCGCACCCAAATCAGTATAAAAATGTAAGAACAAAACGGTAACATACTTGGCTATGCAAAAGGTGAGGCCTCAGATATTTCACTTACAAATAAATTTTACGCCAATATTTCTTTTGAAAGCTGACATCGCGTCAAAATGTTCTGTCTGGATCCTAACACGCGGAGGCATTATTCAAAAAGATTTCCCTTTTTTTCCTGTCCCAAATCCTAACCAGGATTTGTTCTTAGATTGTAAAAAAGGGACATAGAGCAAAAAAATATTGGCACTTCTATCAGAGAAATAAAGGTACGTTGAACTTTTGCAGCTGGATCTATTATGCTGTGGCTTTTTATTGAAGTCGTTTCTTAGATTTTTCCTAAGAAGAAAATCTAAGCGTCGAGCGCATAATTTAACACCATCGTCGACACAAGCGCAGTTTTAGTTAAACTTAAAAATTTGCGCTAATTCTAGCGAGAAATTTAATACCAAGTTCTTCCACAAATTTTATTAAAAGTCTTATATTATTTTAACGATATGCTTTTATAATAATAGAGTCAGAAATTAATCTTCTTGGTGGCCTCGGTTTTTTCCGTGCCATTGTGAGAGCCAGGCCGCGCTCCCTAAAGAAACCATTGTGCTGTGGGAGCTAACGCAAGACAACTTGTTTGTCAAAAAATGATACAGTTTTCTTATTTCAGCGGCTGAAGAGCGACTTTCTTTATTATTCAGTAGTAGGGCTTCATTGTAAATTTAATGTATAAAAGCTACTAGAGGTATATCACGGTTTCATCCGAGTTTTGATAACTGTTCCGCTCCCGTGGTTTGTAGCATGATGTTGTATAGCCGGTAGCCTTTTTCAATATGTGGGTTATCCATTATATTTTATTTATTTGTACTAGTAGTTCCTGAGATCGGAAAAACAATTTATACTTATGTAACTGACTGACAAACATGCGTACAGCTTAAAATACTAGGGCTAGTGAAGAAAACCTTCTTTAATGTTGTAAATGAGCTCTACGAGTTTTGTACACAAAACGCCTATGGTGGAGCTTCCTAATTTGTCTGTCAGGTAAAGTCTGACAGTAAATTTACTCTTTCTCTAAGGCAAACACAACATTATTGTTACCGACAATCACGTCTTTAATACAAATTAACAAAAAGAATCATAATAATTGATTTAACACAAACCGAACCAAAAACACAAATTCAGGCACGACAAAATAAAATCACACTCAACCCTAAAACGCGAAGCCTGGTCTGAGCGACCAACGAGGCGTCGCGTACCATACTGTACTCGCACTTACGCATAAGTGCGCTACATTACAATAATAACTCGGCGAACGCGAATTTCGAGCCCTTTGAATCCCTCCGGAGCGTGAAGTGCTCTAATTAAATATTGCGTCAATCTCGACGCACCTGCCTGCCTCGTTATACCTGCCGACGAACAAAGGGTTACACATTTCGAGACAATATTTTGTATGACAATGTCAAAGTTGTGTGTACCGTGTTGTGACGTTTGTAGTATTGATTTTGATTAATTAATGAAATTGTGATGAAGAGTGTGTGTTTAGAAACTGGTGTTATTTTGCGGAAATCTGTGGCAATGAATCTATACATCTTCTATCTATAATTTATTATGCGTATGTAATGGTAGGCTTACTAACTGACTGATTGTTGATATATCAGCACACAGCCCAAACCGCTGGTCTTAGAAACATGAAGCTGGTCTTAAAAAAGAAGTATCTACTAAGAAAAATTTTTCGAAAAATTCAACCCTAAAGGTATAAAATAGCGTATGAAAGTTTCGACATCTACGACGGCAAACCGGTTGGTGAAAGTTAGAATAATGTATAGTTTTAATCTTAACAGAATTTAAATCTACCCAAGAATACCTATCGGATGCGCGTGAGGTAATCTGATGGGCTTTTGATCACGTTATGAAGGTTTTAAAAACGACAATAACTGTTAACATTTTGACAAGATGCCGTCCGCTACCTACAGTACGTACTAAGTGTCGTTGACCTCTGCTCAAGTAACTGAGCTTGAAACCAAAGAAAAAAAGCATATTTTTCTTTCGTTTCTCTTTTTCAGTGGTTTAGCGCATCTACAGATATTCAAGTTATTGCCAAAGACGTTAAGTTTAGAACCAACATAGCTGCCGCCAAAGTTCCCCCACTTAGTTTACTAATAAAGTGACGGCGAGCAATCGGTTCTAAGACGTGACCACAACGCCGTCTGCTTCGGGACGAGATATTAATTGCGCTAACAAGACAGTTACGTAATTAGACGGGCTTCAGGCGTCAGCACGATTTTGTGGTGAGGAAATATTGAGCTTGCGATTCATGAAGTTGTCAGGACTTGAAGAATATTATAAGTGGGCGGTGTTAGAATGTCGATCGGTTTTTTATGTTTTATTTTCTTCAATGTTGATATTTTGTATTGCTATTGAGTTAGCCAGTTGTTCCAGATGAGTGTTACAAAATTTTGAATATTTTAGTTTTCGCTACCTACTGTAAGATGCGTGCACCTAAACTTTCCTCAGTCTTTGTCGCATTAAGAAGACAGTGATAATTCTTCACCAAATTAGTATTTTAAACTACGTTTATGTGATGACCAGCATTTTTTGAGAAAAACCTGACACATTAAAATGCTGTATTTTTTATTGGCATTTCAAATACCTAACGCTGAAGTATTTTATATTTCGTATTTTAAATATACGCGAGATAGTATTTTTTGCATTTCGTATTCTGCATACAGACAGACCGAAAAGAGAATCTCCTTTTTTAAAACCGGTCAAAATAGCTATTACCTACACCTGTGCCGGTCAATATAAAACAACAAAAATTCACAAAATTAATATTCAATTTTTATTTCGCCTCACTTGATGTTTTCACAAGCGGCCACTAATCTTCTTAGCATTTTTTCCGCCAATTTCGAATCAAAATTTTCCTCATCACCCCAATTTTCTTTTATCATCTCAAAACGGTTTTATTTTTCTAAATTAACGTGAAATACTGTCTAAAATGTTGGCATTATTCTGAATTACTCGACGCGCTGTGGTTGGTAATCCCGTCAGTCTAAAGTTTCGGACAAACGTGTAATCTCTGGCTGACGGAAATGTCCGTCATGGTGATCGGACACGGTTAGTTCGTCTGCGTTAATTACGACGTAGTAACCCGGTCCGGTCAAAACGGGTTATTACGGGGAAATGGGTGGCCTTTGCTGTATTATGTAGTAAATATTGCAAAGGCATTCGTGCATTTATTTTTTTTATACTAATACTAACTATCGCCCGTGGTTGCGCACGCATGGTTTTCGAAACTTTCCTCCCCTATATTATCCGTTTCGGGTTAAAATTTCCAATTTTTTTTTTTTGGATACTTACTCTTCCCAAAGAATATACTTACCTTCCAAGTTTCATGTCTCTAGGACTAGCGGTTTAGGCCGTGCGTTGATTATATCCATAGTTAGTCAATCAATCATCAGTTCACCGTTTTATATATAAATAAAAGATAGTAAAGCTGAAGATTTTTAAACTCGCAAGTTTCTTAATTGTTAAACAATATTTCTGTTCACATTACATTTCTGTAACAAGATTTATAAGAAGCATTTTACAAAATTACGTTGCCTATAATAACAGCGAAGTAATCAAGGACGACAATTCGACAAACGTCTGAGTTGAAAAAAAGTATAACAATGAAATTACTGGCTATTTAAAAAAAGACGATCATCCTACATTAATTTGAGCATACCTTAAAAAAGGAACCTATTCTGTTTAAAGCCGTTCCTACCTACATACATACAAAAAACAAAACAAAGTACTTACAATTAGAGAGATTCGTTAGCGGCAAGGACGTACTCAAAATTATTAGGTAACAAACGGACAAGCAAAGTTTGGAGAGCTAGCCTGTATGGAGTCGGCGTCGTGGAAATGTTATGAACGCGGTTGACCGCTCGCCTTTCATTACTGCTTTAGATGGTCGGCCATGTTGTGACGTCATCTTTTCGTCTTTAATTTGGCATGCACTCGTTGACTTTGAGTGTGATTTTAGGTTTCTGTGTCCTAAAGCAGGTCAGGTATCCTGTTCCTATACTTGCAGTGTGTATCACAAAGTTACAGGAGATTGTGAGTTTAGAGTGAGTTATAGGTTATGAAATTTTAAATTCATATCAACTTTAAAATTTATTGTATTTTGATTATCACCAACTTTTATCATTACTTGTCTATGTCTATGTTTTGCTGCAGGGTAAAGAACTCGCTATCTAACTATCAAATCGTGGATCAGAATAGGCCAATTCTGCCACAGTGCATCTTCGCCTGGGTCTATAACTTATGCCACTATCAGTGACGGGATAACATCCTAAGATAACCAGGATTCTATAATAAATTATTTTATTCGCGACTTAATGTTCATTAATTTCGATTTCCGATGCAAATCTCTATTGGATCTGTGTCTGCTGTTGGCCCATGTTGAACTAGCTTCTACTCGTGATTTCGTCCACTTTAAAATAAAAGATAACATAAAACTTAGCCTACACTCGGCAATTATAGTTTTGGGTATATTTTCTATTAATAAATCTTTGTCATAAATTCAATTTACCTCTATAAAGTACTATCTGTTTTATTTTCAAACAAACGTTTATCCATTATTTGTCTCACATTGGTAATGGTTATATTTCCAAAATACCTTTTGATACGCTTTTATGTTACGAATAGAAACTACTGTGCAATAGCGTGCCGAAACGCAAACCGCTGCTAATGTGCAAATATCATGTTTTAAGTTTTGGTAGTTTCTACGGTACATTGATTACTTTTGCCTTAACCGTTAGCCTTTCCTTTTGTACACAAAGATTAGTAAAGACTAAATCTCTTACATTTTCTGTCAACAATTTCAGGCGACTATAAACACCACAAACTCACCGAACAATCAAAAGGCAAATTAACCGCGTCACTATAGGACATAGAACTACTAGACGTTTGGGCCACGTAGCCCGAAATCAATTAGAGTGGGTTCGTGCCGATCGGAGGCTCAACTAAGAAGTTTGCTGACGTCACTACAGCGCCCTTTATTACCAACCCGTGTAATTGACTTTAAGAATCAGCGGTGGACTAGTGACAGGGACGGATTGGTGAGCCGGCTCGAAGGACCATAGTTGGAGCCAGTGTTTAGTTTCAGACCAATGTTGAATTGGTCGGATGTATTGTATAACGATTTGATTGCTTTGACTGTCACATGTTAGGACCTAGTAATTGATTTGCTTCATCGATTTTAATTATTTATTTGTGCCTTTTGGTTAAGCTCTGTTCTGTCTCCTGAAAAAGTAAAAGCTCTGCTTTTAAGACAGTCACTACACTGTTCTCTGTTTATTAACTTCATTGCAAAATCCCAATGCCAGTTAAACTCAAAATACATAATGCTAAATGCCATCATCGTCTTCCTTGGCTTATGCTTATTTCTCCTTATATGCAAAGATGGGTAGGTCCTTATGCACATTTATTTTATGGAAGTGTTGAGTAGGTAAGCCAAGACGAGTGTGCTGAGCTAGTACTTTACATAGTATTAAGGAGCGGTGAGATGCGCAATCTTTCGAAAGCTGTGTATAAAAACAGCTCGAGAAAGTTCTAAAGTAACTTTATTTATAAGACCTAGATAATGTAGCATAACTTGCTGTTTCTACACTTCACCACCTATAAGAGAACCAAATAGAGACTGTGCCATTAATCATTTCATGACTATGCGTACTTGAAACCATAAATATACGTGCCTCTTCCCGCAGTCATGAATTTTATATAACTTTAATTCTTAGTTTTATGGCATGCGGTATGTTCATTTTGCTCCACAGTTCTCTATATAACAAACAAGTTCTAGACGTGAAGACTTGTAATTGGCTGTCAGGTTATTGTTCTGTTATTTATCACCATTTTGTAAATAACCATTTTAAAGCAGTAAATTGAATACGCATTCAAATCATCATCATTGACATATTATATCTAACTATGTTGGAATCGGCTTCCTGCTTTGCCAGATTTCGTTTGTTTATTTTCGCCTATTAGACCTCTAGCCAGACTGATTGCTACATTTCTTGGCTTCTGAATACCCTTTATGCCTGTCACATATCAATAAATACTAAAGGCTATACGTGTTTTTAAGACACGAGATACTAGGGATGTCTTACTTGCACTTACAAAGCATAGATATGTATTGAAAAACTCACATTCATTGATACTTTATTGTGGTGCTTGTACTTTGACAGGCCCGTAGGTCAGGTTGTTAGTGACCCTGACTGCTAAGCCGGAAGTCATGAGTTCGATTCCGAACCGAACCGTGATGAGCATGATTGCTTTTTCTGGGTCTGGGTAATTGGTGTAATTTATCAAAATGTATGTTTTTATAAAACACACCTATAAGTAAGTAAGTATATCAGTTGTCTGGTTACCATAACACAAGCTTTGTTTAGCTTATAATCAGATGGCTGTGTGTGAGTTGTCCCAAGATATATAATATATTTTTAATTGTGATTGAACACTGTTATTTCATAAACATACCAGTACATAACACTCGAGGAACCTCGTTACCATGTCATCAATCCCAACACCACAGGATAACTTGCCCAAGGTACTTGCACAAGTGTTGGTAGCACGCTTGTGCAGCTAATTGCAACTTTGTTTCACTCATTACCAAGTTGCAAGAGTAAACCTTTCAGCTCAAACTTTGTATGCAGCGCGTTTGACTTTGCTGGGATTTTGAAAGCAGTTTGTGTGGGAAAGGATTCTGTTTCTGGGTGCGTTTGTTAACTATAGTTACTCTGGGAGGTATGGTGCATAATTTGAGAGGTAGTATGAACCTTTTACTTATTATAAGAAAAGCAAAAAGTATTTAATATAAATAGGTTACTTTCTGAATATACTCGTATTATGTATACGGTTTGGTATTAAACCCATTATTATTGTAATGGCCTACTGCAGAAGAATTCAATACTCCTACTGTCATATTATTACGTTTCCTGACGTCTGGAGTCATGGGTAATGGGGATGTTATTTATTATAGATAGATACAAAGTCGTGGATTGCGTAATGTAACTTTTTCAAGCTTTTCTTTTAGCTAACTTTCAAACTTACTACTTAACTTATGTATCAAATTTAATCAAAATTCATTACGCGGTTTAAATATAAAAGCGTAATGGACAAACTTCTAGGGTTCCTCATATTTTTCCTTCACCAAAGCTATCAACATCAATCCAATATAAAAATTGCACCCAAAACCAACCTCCCTTGATCCGTCCCTGTGCTAATTCGTAATAAACCATTGTTGACACCTGCACCGCGGCTTTAGCTTTATTGTATGTCACCGGCGCTCCACATTAAAATAAATTGTTAGTTAAAGTTCTGTTTGTGTACTATGTTGACATGATTTACGTACTTTAGTACTTGTAAATTAAGTTCGTTGAGTACGAAGTAGTTGGAGGATGTTTGTTACATTAGGTACGTTGTATTTCATTATGTGTTTTAAGACGTTAGAGCAAATGAATGGTAAGTTTTCTGGTGTTTCTATTATGGTATTGTGTATTATAGTATTTTATACTAATTTTCAAGTAGGGTCACCAGACCCTGTGTAAAGGACAATCCCACCGCACTATTCCCAACCACTGCAACTCCTGAAAGCCAGAATCAACAGTGGAATCCGCCAGAAAAGCGCCGAAGCAATAAAGCTCGACGAGTCCCGGAGAAACGATTCTATGACGACAGTTAGGGGATTTATTGAAAAATGTTCCAGACTGGCGAGAGGATAAGCATGACTTTATTTGTTTTGTCTGTAATAAACTCTGGGTAAATATATTATTATTTGTAAAGCTCGACCAGTCCCGGAGATACGATTCAACTGTCTTGGATCCCGCAACAAAATTAATCAGAAAGAACTGCGGAGGAGTAAGAAAAATAAATATTTCCCCTTCCCTCCATAACAAGCAGGAGACAGAACAGAACTAGGCCTGTGTAAAGGAGCCTGCAACACATGTTAAGGGTTGTTGGTTCGAATCTGGACAAGTACCAATGTGACTTTTTCAATTCATATGAACTATTTTAACATCCCGTGCCTCAGAAAGCACTTAAAGTCGTTGGTCCCGGTTGTCATTCGTAGAGGTTTGGCATTCGTTACGGGACTAGTCAAGAGTCAGAAAGTCTGACCAGTCTAACCGAACCTATCATGTCATCCAGTTAATGGGTTGTGGAGGTCTGATTGGTAGTCACTTTACGCAAAACACTGGTATCTAGCTGAATCCGGTTAGTCTTGAAGCGGGCGCCAAAATAATTGGGAAATGGCTAGGGAGATGATGAGTACATTATACTGTAGTTCTAATCCGGGAAAGTAACAAGGTAACTTTTCAATTTATCTTGGACATTAGTGACATCATCTGGATTATTGGATTACTGCTTAGTCCCCATGTACCATAGCGTCATGTTATGTATCTGTAGGAATTTCTCCTGTAACAAGTGAGTTTTTAACTTTGCTAGGCGCATTTACATGCAAGCAAATAAACTCGGAACAAATACCGGTTCATGCAAATAATTTTCCTGTGCGGGAATTGAACCGCAACACGTAGCGCAATAACTAAGTGTTCAACCACACACAACATTTATTTTTATCGATCCAGTAATTTCAGAGATTAACGCGTTTAAACCTTCGAACACACGTGATTCGAGACACAATAGAAAGACAACGCGACAGCCCGCTGTCGCTTGGTCGTTGAAAAGTCAAACCAACCTCCCCAGCTTGTTATATAGTAATTATAGAATAGCTGCTGTCTCTTTTGTTTTTGTCTTCTGCTTCGCTCTCGTAGGTCGAGTCGTGATGTTACAAAGCTTCCTCAATAAATGGACTATCGACACAAAAAGATATTTTTTATTCTTCCAGAGATTAACGCATTAAAAAAATTGTCCAGGATTATTATTTTATTATTCTAGTACAGATTACAAGCGCATAACTTTAAAAGGCAAATCTTTTAAAAGTCATAAGTTAAAAACAAAAGCAAAAAAGCAACGAAGTGGAAACTTTTGTGTAAATACTTCTGCGGTTTTCCTCTTACAAAAGTATTCACATTTGCGAAAGTGAGTGCATAATAGTCAGCATATGGAGTAAATTGGCGCCCCGAGTCGGAAGTAATTAGGCGTAGTCTACTTCTTTTATTAAAAACATTTTCTAACAAGAAGTTTCTGAGCTCTGTTCTACTGTTTTATTTGTGCAACGCATTTTTTTTTTGCAGTTGCTGTAGCAGCTAATAAATAAAACTTAGTTAAAATTTTATTATAAACTTTTTAAACACAACTAATTAATGCCCTTACTAATAATCAACCATTACCAATTTGGAACAAATAATCGATAAACGTTTGTTTGAAAATGGAACAGATAGTATTTTATACAGGTAAATTGAATTTATGACAAAGATGTATTGACAGAAAGTATACCCAAAACTATAATTGCCGAGTGTAGGCTAAGTTTTATGTTATCTTTTATTTTAAAGTGGACGAAATCACGAGTAGAAGCTAGTTCAACATGGTCCAACAGCAGACACAGATCCAATAGAGAATTGCATCGGAAATCGAAATTATTGAACATAAGTGCCCTTACTAATAATCACTGTGTAAAGTTATGCAGTGAATAAAGCCTGTGTAACCATACATTTTTTGACGTATAAACCTGTCATAACGTTATGCAGCGTTTATTAGTAAGGCGCTAAGTATATAACTTATTTAAAACTTGACTTATTACTAGTTATTTTGTTTTAAATCCTTGGTGATTTTTTTCTTATTAATCGACTTAGAACTGAGCCTATCAATTTCTGCCTAGGCACAACATAAATAGAATTTCATAGATTTCGCATCCATTTAAATCAATGTGGCAAATTCTTAAGTAGGAAAATCTTTTATGTTGAGTACATCATAAAACTCCTCGTCCATCAAGGTTCCGTACAAATTACGAAATCCTTATAGAATCACTCATTTATAATTAGATACGGATAGACAGACAAATTTGTTTGTCTGTTCGATGTTTCGCGCTTTATCTCCGACAATAAACTTCCTTAAAAGACAAGAAAAATATCGTCAATAGTTATTTACTTACAAATTTCAGGAAAAACTACAACAACGGGTATCTTTGTGTGCAAGTAGAACTCAAGCTAAGTTCTTTATTTAATTAAACTCCTTCATCACATAAGTAAGAGAAGTACCAAAGCGATGTAGACCAACCAATCAGGTAGTCATTTATAATCCAGTTTTCAACACAATTTAAATGCTTCCTCAAAATCCTCCTTACCCCCTCAGTCCCGCGTAAGCATGAGATTAAATACTGTCTTCGCTATCCATTACGTACTAGTGCGGTATTGTAGATATTATTTAAGCTAAGCGCTGTGCACAGCGTTTAATCCCGACCAATACCTGCTTACATCAAAGAGGAGGGCCTTTACTGAATCAATTGGAGGAGGCCCGGACATACTCCGCTAAATTATACGCTAGACTGCCATCGAAAGGTATTGTTAATAATTTTGTGAGCTCTTTGGGATCATGGAGAATGTTAAGAGAGGAAAATTCGTGTCGAATTTCTGTGTTTTCAATTGACGTTGAAAGTTATCTTCGTAGGGATGTGAGCAAATAAATATAATGCAAGAAATATTATATAATACATAAGTATAAATAAGTATTTATCCATACGTCATGTTCGTGAACGGGCGCTGTCTGCTGAGACTGGTCATCTCTTAACTGCCACAGTTATTTTAAAAATTGTTCTGCTTATTTCCTATATTTACAATGCCTCTTCTAACATGTACGACTTGTTAGGTTGTTCTCACATAGTACCTTAGATTCAAATGAATGATGTAACCAAATTTTTGTAATAAGCATATTGATTTTAAAAGAGTGTCCATGGAGTTTCTTGCTCGCTCTTCTCCATGTGATCTACTTTTTGGAACAAGCAACTAGCTTCAATTTTCTGACAGACTGACACCTTGACGATTCGAAAGTACCTGTAAATGGTTTATTTGAATAAAATAGTTTTGACTTTGAATAGTTTTGACTTTGACTATATTTATGCTGGTACTCCAATACTTCTAGTATCAAGCATATAAACTTATTGGCTGTTTTCTGCGGTTTCTTTCTTGGCATAGTAGCATAAATTATTACACACTAATACTCCTTCGGAATGCTTTTTCTCTCAAATCTAGCTAGCTTCTTGTTTACCAAAACAATGGCTATTGTGTCTTTTTGTGTATCACGTGTTTAAATCCCGCACGTTACCAATATTTATTATACCTATAGATATTTGTTCCAAGTGTGGTAATTTAAAATATGTGAGTTTACAATTGAATTGTTTTACAAGTGAGGCAAAGCTTCTAAATATAAAACCATAATTTTTTCCTTCCTGTATTATATTTAACGGTATAATATTATTTAATTTCCTTTTTAATTTAAATATTTCCTACTCAGCAACTGTCAGTACCGATGTTATCTTCTTATTTTTATCCTCGACCAATAAAAGCTTGGATCAAAAACTTTCCCTAACACCACCATTGTGTATTTTAATATTTTTCACTTCCGCCTGTTGCCTGTACTGACGTTTTGACTCCTGAAATATTTCCAAACAATTGTTTTATACAATGTTGTACTATCTTTTCGCTTCATACTACTATTGTGCATTTAACTGAATGGCTCGTTTCAAGCAATTTATTTTGTTAGCTAAACTCCTTAGTTACCTTTGTTACTTATTCTGTGTTTTAGATTTCAATTGGAATGAAATATTAATTCTTATTGGTTTTTTTTTGGGAGTGGGAAATCATCAAATGACATCTCCCATCCTGGGTGCGGCGTGGGGCGTGACAGGCTTTTACTGACTAAAACTCACTCATGTTCCTTTGGTTGCCCTTTATGTTCCGGGGTCACGGTAACTATTATAAGCATTCCGCAACCCCGGCAGGCATTCTTAGAGGATCATGCAGTGTGTTTGTCTGTTATTTCTATATATAACCCCTATTATCTCTGACTTTTAATAAAAATCGATTTAGTGGTTTTGCCGTGAAAGCGTGACATACAAAGTTACTTTCAAATTGTAATTTGTATGAGATCTTTGTTATTTTAAGCTTACGCAATAATAGTATGCTCGTGCGTTTTCTGTATGAGAAGAGACCCTTGCACTTCAGTGGGTCAGTAATAGGCTGGTATAATTGATTTAATTTATTTAATAATATTTTAGTATCGGTACCGTAAATATGATACCAATAGTTAGTATTTTACTAAGAATGGAAGATACATTCTTTTGACATTTTAATTTTCTAGAGAAATTCTATTAAAAGAAGACAATTTTTTTTGTTCGGGGATTAGGCCCACCACAGATTGTGGCATTTATTAATGAAATGCACGTTAGTTTATTCCTTATAATCTCTAGATTACAGTGGCAATATTAGCAAAACTCTACGTAACCGGAATACTGGGAAATACGACAGTCAAAACATGACTCTCATAATGACCTAAAATCTCACAAGAGCGATTATTTTATGAGTGAATAGGTTTCCTAGGTATTTTATGTTAGAATAGTGCACTTTTCAATAATAATATAGGTGTAAATGACATAAAAACCTGGCTTTGGTGTGATTTCTTTTCGATTATTCTTTTACTGTGGACGTCAATGCTTTTATAAGTAAAGTTGTTGCACATTTCGTTGAAATCGAGCTGTACAATTGTTACAACAGCTTTATATATTATGCACTGTATCTCCAGAAGCCATTTTTCTAACATCTATTGAATAAAAATACGAAAAGAACAGAAGAAGCACTTATCTGACTATCTAGAAAACTGTTGGAAACTATTAGGCTAAGTTTACATGACCGCGAGAAGCCGCGCGTCGCCGCGTGGTTGAGGCGTTCGCATGATGATGTGCATACCAGGCCGGATGTCAATGTTGCTTGAGGAGGGGGCAATTTGCTCATGGATTTTATACCGAAGGCTGAGTCGTCGCAGAAAATGACAAAGACAATAAAAAAGCTTTCTTGCATCCTATTTTAAATGAAAGTCTTTCACTTAAAATAGGATGCAAGAATGCTTTTCAACGAACGTAGAACGCGCGGTAATGTCTACGATAATTGCTGCTAACTTTGGTCTTGTACCGCGCGTTTAGTGGTACAGAGCGGTTTCGCGCGGTCGTATGAACTTAGCTTAATAATGTAGTCTGTCAGTGTCAAACTGATTGAAACTGTACCACAGAGCATCTACAACGGAATGTTAATTAGGTACGTTTCGTTTCACATAATATATTTAAATTCACGTTAAAATAAATGTAAAAACGCTCCTCAACATGCATTTTTCCGTAATAGTTTTTTTACTATTATTTCATTATTCCCGTTAGATTTCTATATAATTTTTAGTGGGTTAGTTATAATAAGGTGATGACTTGTTTCATGCGTAAAGTTATTAATAAACGTAACCGTTTAATAGTGGGACCAAAAAAAATTGTCTCCTTTGTTTCTTGTTTTCCTCACTACATTTACTATAATAATAACCAAGACCATTTTCACTCGTAACCTTTCCACGAATACAATTTTCCTGGAACTAAAACCAATTTAATATAAATAGAGAAAAAAACTTAAACTTTCGGTTTATGTTAAATTTTATTTTGTTAAAAGATCTGGACTTCTAATTGGGTCTAAAATCTCTGTATAGCAACAGCCATTAATTCTGCAGCGAGATAAAATGGGCTGGCATTATATACATTATATAAGTACTAGCGGCCCGTCCCAGCTTCGCACGGGTAGCTATATAAGATTACAATAAATATAGCCTAATTGAATTAGACAACTCGAAAACATACGCTTCCCCAGACATAAGACTGAGCTAGATCAATTTCTCGTCCCCGAAAACCCCCACATATCAAATTTCAGCGAAATCGTCAGGGTCGTTTCCGAGATCACATGCTTTTTCAAGCAATTAGCGCCATCTGCCGGGCTGATTTGTGAATCTAAACCATCCAGGGCGCCACTCAAACGCATACAGAAAAATTCATTTAAATCGGTCAAGCCGTTTAGGAGGAGTTTAATGACATACACACGCACAACAGAATAATATATATAAAGATGTATAGTTGTCTGTTTACTTCAGCAGTTGTCTGTTGTCTGTTTTCTCCCTTGTTTGGAATAACATAGTCATGTATGAGTTATCCCAAAATATTTGTGTTATTTATTTACTAGATGTCCCCAGCAGTTTCATCCTCGTTTTGGTTACGGTTCTGCTCCCGTTAGTCGTAGCATATATTACATGGCTTATAATCTTCCTTGATAAATAGGCCACACAAAAAGAGTTTTTAATTCAGGCCCAGTAGTAGTTCTTCAAATTAGCTCGTTCAAACAAACAAACTCTTTACCTTTGTAATATTTGTATAGATTTACGAGTATACACTTATATCTCCCAACTTTTAGATCCCACCTTAAACACTTTCACACAACATTGCAGGCAAAAATATTCCAGAAAAATCCTTAAAATGACGTGCAAAACCGTTTTTCGCACGGGAATCCGTTTTTGTATCCCTACGTACCCTAGCTAAGTTTATACACTGTAGAATAGCCCGCGGCCTAAAACCGAATTTGCAAGGGAAATTCGCGCCCAGCAATAACTTTGTCAGACTCGTGTGGGAGGCGGGACGGCGATTGAACGGCGGTTCGGTTCCTGAGTAGTTGAATTATTGTATCTTGTCTGTGTTTAGCTGAGAGATTGTGCGAAGGTTTGCAGTTAATAATGTAGATTGAGATATATTTATACTTTTTTATTGAATGTCGGCTAAATGCTGCATTTGTTAAGGTGACGTCCTAGAAACCACTACTAAATATTAAAACTAAGAAATCGATAACAAAATACCCCGACAAACTTTGCCGTATCGAAAGTTTTGAGCTCGACATAAACACATAAAAAGAATGAATTAATTTATTCCTCTCTAGAACCTTCCTCAAAGTTCAAATAATTGAAAACTTAAAAATAACCAAATTGGTCCAGCCGTTCTCGAGCTTACACATTATTGCAACTCCCACAGCAACAACCACGCAATACAATATTCAAATGTTAATACATTTTGGTTTGTATAATGGCTGGAAATTGTTCCGACTTCTAACTAAAACACTCAAGCTAATGCTTTAAGCTCAGTTAATCCCCAGCGTCTCACTGCGAGAAGTACTAATTAACGAACAAGTCACACCAGAAGGAACTGAACCTCAAATGAATTCATAATTTCAATTATTTTAATAATTGTAGACGATATGAGATGTATTATTAAAATTTATGTTTAAATTATTCCGCAGGTTTGGGAGATGGTGATGTGATTTTCTTTTTAAATCTGCACCTGCCATCCTATTTCTGCACTACAGATGGGTACTGGATGATGGGACTGGTAGAAAATGCCTAAGGCCTTTTTTTTGTGAGAGGGAAATCATCTTATGACTTCTCCCGTCCTTGTGTCAGACTTTTACTGACTAAAACCCACTCATGTTCCTTCGGTTGCCCTTTATGGTACGGGGTCACGGTAACTATTATAACTATTCCGCAACCCCGGTAGGCATTGACCCTATAGGGCCCCATCTCGTGCTGACTGCTCTTTGAGGCAATGCCTAAGCCATTAAGTGCGCCTCTATACATTGGTGCATAAAGTGTAAAGAAAAAAAATATCACATCAATGGCGCGCATAGTTTTGTGCGTGCTCCTCTTGAGGAATGTGCGCTTACAGGACAGGTCACACAGAGTGAAGGGGCCCGCTGATGGCCGTCCAAGATGTACTCCCAACGTATCGAAGCAGAAGGATCCTTGAAGTTTTAGTCGGTAATAGTTCAACATAACTCTCCGCTCTGCCCAGATGTACCTCTAGGTTCCCATGCGGTTTTTTGAATCAAGGTCAAGGCGATGAAAGAGCAGCTCTTTAGCCTTTTCTCAAGTATGTTACAGTTGGATTCCACTCTAACTATCTATGTAGTTAGACAATCGCAGTCGCTCCAATTAATGAATATCAGTATTTTATATGGAGCGACTGTATTCCGGGTTTTCACAACCCGGTTGTTAGGAAACACTATGACGACTTGATGGCTCCCGTATCTATTGTAATGGATCTATGAATGTCGGCCGGAACCAACGGCTTTACGTGATTTCCAAAACAAAGGATGCCAGTGATACCTTTAACAAACTTGTCACATTGGTTCTTGGCCGGTATTGTAACTGTAACTACATGCATTTATTGTTATGGAAAAAGTTTTAAAGCAGATTGCACCTTTTTTTGTAATATCTCACTGACAGGCAAAGACTTATTTTAAATCTTTCCAGGCTTATTTTTTTTCTGCACCTCGAGCCAGCTCGTAAGACAAGTCTTGAAATAGCCATCTCTTTTTGAAAGAAACGAATGTAACCTTTCCTTTTTCTCTTTTTTGTAGATGGGAATTAGATAAAATATAGTAACCTGTTCCCCAGTCAGCTAATTCGCCATTAAATGATATAAAAATGTAACATAACAAAATTGTATTGTTACATTTTGTCCGATTCATCAATATTGATATTCTCGATCTTTCCGTTAATCAGAGGAAGTCGTAGATGAAAGTAGCCCCAATACTTCCCCAAGGTCAAATCCTTACCAAAAATCACTAAAATCGTCCTAGTTAGTGGTTCAGCCGCTGCACCAAACAAGCTCCACATTTATAAAATATTAGTTTAGCATGAATGAATGCAGCGAGAAATGTACGTTCGGAAAATAATTCAAAGTTTGCTCGGCGAGACGTTGGCAAGCCGCGCTGGCTCGTGCTAAGGAGCCATGAATATCGCCCCAACACTCACCTTACTGATGTAGAGAGAATGGAAATGCTTGGATTGAGATTTCTTGAAAACTGTGCCAAGAATCTGATCATATTTTTGTCAATAGGAAATATGTTATTGGATGACAAACATGCTGACGACGGTCCATGTGATGTTGTCTGATGAAAGGTGGCCAGTGTTGCTTTTCTATACCTTAAACAAAAATAAAATGGTCTATGTGCCTAATTTCAAGCATATAGCGACACTCATAAACCTTAACACATACACGCTTTGAAACGCAGCACAAAACGGTTTGCCAGATACACAGAATCAGATGTAGCGGTAAATATCTGCACAATAAAACATTGGTTTAAACTAATATTGTTGTGGAGTAAGTATAACATACGTTTTTAAAGGTGACTTACAGAAGTATTTTTGAAGTGAAAACTTCTTTAGCGGCGTTGAGCACTTTTTCTGTAATGGGTATAAAATCTTAAACTCGCGTCAGGACACGTGACCCTGATCGAAAAAGCGTAGGACGGATAACAATTGAACGCGCGATAAAAATCTCACACACACTGATACAAGGTACAATTTTCGGGAAAATTGTACCTTGTATCAGTGTGTGTGAGATTTTTATCGTGTCTACGTAGTCGTAGTCGTAGTCGTAGTCGTAGTCGTAGTCGTGGTCGTGGTCGTAGTCGTAGTCGTAGTCGTAGTCGTAGTCGTAGTCGTAGTCGTAGTCGTAGTCATAGTCATAGTCATAGTAGTTTTTTTTTTTATAAAGTCATTTACGACTATTACAATACAATGGACAGGTGTTAATTTCAGAAACATTATAAAAAGTAACTCAATTTCGTTTCAATCTCCGGTGTCAGATATTTTGATTTAATTTGAAGTTAGTAGTAGACTAAGGTATCGTAGCTCATGCAGCCAAGTATTAAAATAAGTATGTATACCGAAATTGAAAAACTCAATATTCTCAGCGCTTGATCTATGAATAAGGTTTTAATACGAATATATAATGCCCATTTCACACGAGGGCAGAACAGTGAGGCAGAACAGTTATAATAATAATAAGTATTTATTTCATAAAAACATGGAACAGTGCACCTATACATAAAGGCTTACACTAAACAGTTTAGAATTATATTGTATAATTATGTAGAACTACATTATTGGACTCTATCCCTTAAACTAGGTCTAGCCTGTATCTTAAGAGACAGGGTTCAGCCATTGGTTTAAACTAAATTGATTATATAATAAGATTTAACAAGTGAGAACAGTGTCGATTTGAATTATTATATTCATATAAACTCTCGAGTCATGAGTGCGTGCATGTGTGTGTATGTGTGTTGTGTGCATGTTTGTGATTGTCAGTGTGTGTATATTAGGTGTTATATATGTAAAAATTGGTAAGTAACAGTAATCCATTGCATGTGTACAGCTTAATAGCCATATATGAGAAGGTTTTCTGTAGAAAGGTAGGAGGATAAAGAGTTGCCTCACGGTTAAAACTTTACATTCGTCATATAGTTTGGTTGTGGGAAACATATAATATTTACGAGTCATCGTTTTAAGAAGCTGGCACAGAACAGTACTGTTTTGTGCGTTCACACAGTAGCAGTACTGTTCTGCCCACTGTTCTGCCCTCGTGTGAAATGGGCATTAAAGCGATTGAAAGCGCTGTGTCAAATGAACAAGCCATTTGTTTAGAAAAAAAGATCAACATATTAGTCTATTGTTTTTCGTCAATTGAATTGACAGATGCCAACATTTGACCAGGTTCTGTGTAATCTGGTTGTTTGCATTTTATTATTATTCCTTTCCGATTTTATCTACCCACTTCGCTTAAACTACGGACTGTGATTTCCTCTTGAAATAGCGACCTCCGGCTGTGATTGACTGATGTACGGACCTACTAAGAACGACGACCTGGCATGGCGGTGGGTGTCAAGAGATTAAACGGACATTGCAGATTTAACATGGATTCCCAAAATTATCCTATATTTTGTGTAAATTGCGGATCAGCTTCTGGCTCCATGTAAAAGGGAAAGGGAACATCAATAAGTGTCTTGGAAAGACTTCTGCCGCTGCAAATATATTGGTCGAAAATATAGATGATACTTTTGATGTGACATGATGTTGTTATTTAAGTATTTTGATGGCTTTTAAAAGTCTCAAGTGTCCGTAGTTTTAATTTAGTTTCAATCGAAAACATATATTATTTAGAACCAAAAATGAAAAAACACATCCCTATCGGTTCTTAGGCAAACAATGTATGGACGCATGGCAATGTCCTTTGTTTATATTTTAACCCGTGGAGTAATAGTGTTGGAAAATCTTGGCGAAACAGCTTAATATAAGCTTGCTGTAGATAGAGAGAGATATAGTGGTCCTGCTAATGGCTTGGGGCAGGCGAGCCAAAGGCACACTCGTAAATAAATGAGCGAATGTGTTTTTAAAGTGAAAACTTCTTTAGCGGCGTTGAGCACTTTTTCTGTAATGGGTATAAAATCTTAAACTCGCGTCAGGACACGTGACCTGATCGAAAAAGCGTACGACGGATGGATAGTAGACAGCTATAATCAAGTTTTCACTTCTGCCGGCACTCCCGGAGTGCAACCCGTCTTTTTTTTTTTTCTTTTTAGTTTCATTAGATGGCAAACAAGCCAATGACTGACGTGACGTTTAGTAATTACCACCGTCTATAGACATCTGCAATGCCAGACGCAGATAGATGACTTAACGTCTCAAAGACAAAGATGATATTATCAATTACGCTCATGGATCTATAGTTACACCGACACCAATATTTCATAAGTCGTAAGTACTAAACTACCTTAAAAAAAAAACACTATTAAAAAGCTGCATCATTGGCAAGTACTCTTATTCAACGCCGACAGCTAATCTCCTACAAAGTAACTCCAAGATCCAAAATTGAAATCCAACTACTGCACTATCAAGGCGCTTTAAATTAAACAGAGCCTTGAAATCCTCGCATTCAGTACGACGGTGATTACCTCAGATATCTAGAACATCGTGCTAAGTGCAGTGTTAATACACGATTGCACTACAGGGCTAGGTAATGAGCTGCTTAAAAATGAAGCTAAAAACTTTAAAAGGTTTTTCAAGGAATTTTGCAAGGAAATGACAGTTTCCGGATTTTAAATGCTTTGGTTGGGGTAATGGTCTTTGGATGGCATTTGGGTCGCGGCGGCCAGTTTTAATGGAGACTAGTCGAGTACTTTGGGCTTTTGTATTGCACAAGTTTTTGTGAAAACACAGATGCACAGGGAGTGAATCTGTGTTTGTGCTCTCCTTTTTCTTTTTTCTCCCATATTCCGATCTGCATTGTTTTTTCACTTTGTGTCTCGTCACGCTTGTGATTGTTTTGGTATCCTCAAGATACCATCAAGGACGAGTGAAGTGAAGTAAGTTTTATGAATATTAGTGACTTGAGTAACGTCATAATCATTTGGGCTAATTCTTTTCACTTTCGTTGTCACTCGGTGGCATTAGCGTCAAATTAATTTATTTTAAGAATCATTAAATAAATTTAAGGTTAATCTGACCTGTGATTTTACTGATTCGGAAGTAATTTTGTAAAATGATCATTCAAACAACTACAACAACAACTACAACCCTCCGAATTCCGTCATACTCGGGAGAGTCATTTTATTTTGTACAAATTAAGGTTTTTTTTATGAGTATGAATACATCTAATAACTGCTTCCGTTCTGGGTGCGGCTGGAGGGCGTGTCAGAATTTTCTGACTAAAACTAAAACCCACTCATGTTCCTTCGATTGCCCTTTATGTTTCAGGGTCACGGTAACTATTATTAACATAACACAAATTAAGGATTGCCCTTCCCAATTGCAACTTATTTGTTTTGTAAATTACCTTGGCACCAGTCGATTTACAGTAAAAATCTTATTTTGCAAATTTGGACACAGAATTTTTTTTTATAATATGAATAATCTGCTAATTTTTACTTAAAAACATTACCACTGCAGTCATGAACTTAGTTTTCATACATTGCAAAGGCAAACTCCAGCTTTACCGTTAAAAATAAAATCTAAATGGCTAGAAAACTTTAAAATGCAAACTTTAACAAAGGAGAAAAAGCACTAAAAGTCACACATGCAGTCGCTTCCTGCACATAATACTCCAAGTTTGCATATATTTGACTGCAGGACAGGATGCGGAGGCATTTCGCACGGAAGCATTGAATAATTTTATGCTAAGAACTTGGCCAAATGAATTCCTAACCGCGGTAGGTATTACCTTGTAAATGTTTGTAACTTACTCTTCAAGTTTATTGGGGAAGAAACTGGACTTTTTTGTCCCTGAAGTGACTTTAATGCTATAAATTAGATAATATTTTCGGAGAAAATTTATAGGTGTATTAAATCATGATTTGGCGTGGAATTAGGCTGGGGATATTTTTTTAGATTTGTATTTTGGGTTATTTAGTTTTAGGTCCGCATGGGAAATAAAATATTATAGAATTACTTTTGTATCCTATCCTGTTCCCTAGTCTAAAAAACTTACTCGTCTACCAACAAATGCTTGATATTGTAGCGACCCTGGCGACAAATACAATGTAGAATTACATTTTTGATAACTTAATCGAAAGCGAACGCATGGCTTGCCAGTCGCTTATTTACCTTGACCTACCAAGCCATATTGTAAGATGTACTGTGACTAAATTTAGTGGAATCTAAATTACACATTAATCATCAGTCAACAAAGTTTTTTAATTTAAACATACGACAAAACTTGGTTTAGTAAACACACACAACAACAAAAAAATAATCCAGCTTCAAAACAAACCCCACAAATATTACACCAAAAGCAATTTCAACAGCAAAATGTACCAGGGTAGCATGTAAAGGTGAGAGCATTACGGTTGTCACCTATTACTTAAGCTATCGGAGATTATCTAGCACCGGCAGACAGCCTCGCTAAGTGGTTGTCGTTGGCCTACAGACATGTAGTTTGTTGCCGGGCTGAGCACGCGAGGTAAATGGACGGCGGGAGTGAATCTACGTACGTGAATAGAGGCAGGGATGAAAATGTTTTTTAATGGATGTTGTTTGTTTACGTGTAGAACAAAGTTGGGAAAGAGTAGAGATTAGTTTTTTCAGTGCTCGATTCAATACGTTGTTAATTACACCATTGTGAGTTTTGATAATAATAAACTTTAAAGGATAAGTTAAAAAAAATACAATTATTAATGCGAGTGTGTCTGCAATTTTGCGAGAGAAAGTATGAGAGAATATTTACTGTTAGTTATTAAGTGTGTAGTAGATTTTATAATAATATTAGTTTTTTTTTTTTTGGAGAGGGAATCATCCAATGACTGCTCCCGTCCTGGGTGCGGTGGGAGGGCGTGTCAGACTCTTATTGACTAAAACCCACTCATATTCCTTCGATTGCCCTTTATGTTCCAGGGTCACGGTAACTATTATAAACATTCCGCAACCCCTAATAATATTAGTATTGTGTTCTAGGTTAATCATTGTGATTGGTGTATAACTGTTTTAATCTATATTTATAAAAGAAAGACGTGTTATTTAAACATTTTATAACTCAAGAACGGCAGAACCAATTTGGCTGAAAATAGGGAATGCCAGACTTTGACTGACTAAAACCCACCCTTGTTCCTTCGGTTGCCATTTATGTTCCGGGGCCGCGGTAACGATTAGAGCAATTCCGCAACCCCGGTAGGACCAGATTTATTACTCAAATAATAATATATCAAATTAATGACAAGAATCAGTAACTTGTATAGATTTGTAAACATACAGATCAGAAACCATGAAAGGGTCCTCTCATGTTTCATTTAAATTATTTCAAAGGGCACTGACCTCGACTAATCCTTTACTATTCAGAACTTTGTTATTGTTATGAAACAATTTGTAACGGATAATGATATTGGATTTAATATTTAAACTTTTACCTTCCGTGTAAAAGGTTGTGGGTTTAAATTCGGGCAAGTATCAACGTCACTTTTACAATTCATTTGTACTTTCTAAAGTTTATCATGGACGACACTGACACTCCGTGCCTCAGAAAGCCGTTGGTTCCGGCTGTTGTCATTCGTAGAACTTTGACAGTCGTTTTTACAATGCTTAATTGGTATTTTTATTAGTATAGGATTAAGTAAAGTAAGTAAGTGAGCATAATTTATCACATCCTTAAATATGCCCCTCCACTTACCTATCACAGTATATATGAGCAAGTGAGAGACCAATCGCATATAAATCCAAAATTTTATTTTTTACCTTATTTAAAGCAAATTTTTAAACGACCTTATCTTTTAAGTAGACCTAGAACCTCTATTGACCTAGAATCTCTATATATCATCTTGGTATTTTGAATGTTTCATACTAATTCAACTTTATAAATTAGGCGATCAATATATTTATATTTATTTATTTATTAAAAAAATGGTATTGGTAGACATACAGCTAGATCGAAGACAAAGTGATTCTTTAATGGCTCCTTTTTTCAATCATAGCCAAAACTCAGAATAATCCTTACTTATTACTCTTCGACGTCGTATCGTTTAGGGTTATCCACTCCAAGATCTTCCATTCTTATTCAAACCAATCTCCTCTCACCTCATCAGTTTTACCAATACTGTGCAGCCCATCTCCTCAGCATGAAGTCAATCACGAGCAACACGTGCCCACTGGCTGAGAATTAATTAACGGCTACATCTATCAGCCTGTCATACTCCTTGACAGCCGTTATCTCTATGACGCGAATGTCAATAATTGATCGGACACGGAGTAGATAGGTACCAGAATGCAAACTATGTGCAGCGAAAATTTGAACGTGGTGAGAGGATAAAAGTGACAAATACGTTTTAAAATACAGAACACGAACGTTATGCAGTGCAGACAGTTTTTTTCATACATTACAAGCGTTTAGATTACACACTATTTACCTAGATATCGCTAGAAGATCCAATGTAAAACTAATTCGAATACAACACTTATAACTGCGACAATTTTCTACATAAGATGAAAAACCCTTGCACATAAGAATATACCATGAGCTAGTCAGTAAAAAATATACCTATGTATTATAAAGTTAAGCTTTTGGATGTAACTCAGAGACTTGTCAGACTTATTCAAAATCTTTTCAACTTGTACTTAATTTCATCCCTAGGTACACCACTGACCTTGGCCTCAATAAGTGAGTACTGAGTACTTCTACATCTTCCATGATTAAAATTAGCTTTTTCTATATATTTTGACCATGAAGTATCTAATGTTTTTTTTTTTATATTTGTCTTATAATGATACTACACTTTATATTTTTGAAGATGTAAGTATTTAGTGACCATTAAATTACAAGTTACAAATATCTAGATAATAAGTGCCGGGCGACGCGGCGGCCATGACAAGTAGCGGACAGGAAGTGCAACTGTCAGTGTTGCTATATGTAATATCTTCCCTTTTTTGAAGAGAATAGTATCCCATGGCCTTGATGTGGTAAGCACACACAATTTTATTATCGTTTGATATAAGTCTACATCAATGACCATGAAACACTTTACAGAGCCAAAACGAAACGCACAAGTGTCAAACTGACAGCTCACCCTAATATTGACAGTTTGACATTAGCGTGACAGTGACAGTTCGAAAGTAAATTAAATTCGACAAACATATTTTAATTTATCAACACTAAACAGTATTTATATATATAATTATTATTCTAAATAGCGTGCTGGCGTTCTTATAATTCTACCATAGCGCGTTATTCTAGGCATATTGTTTGTGCTCGTGTTAGGCACGTTTTTATTCTGTGATGACATATTATTACTAACATTGTTTTCTTTTTCAGGTATCATCTCGGATGCGGTAGCAGCGGGTTTAAGGATATGTTGGCGACTTCTACGGAATTCTCCGTGCGGCGACTCGACTACAAAACTACGTGGTTCACTGCTGGCTTCAGAGATAACACCGGGCACCCAAACACTATAGGGCTTATGTTTGAAATAGATCTTATCACCCTTATGTACTTCAGGCAAAGGTTTGACATGTTTATTATAATAAATGGTTGAATATGACTTTTGTTTCTCTATTTTCCTTTTTAGTAAGCTAGTATCAACTAATGTAGGTGATAACTGGACATCAGAAACTGGAAGTTTTGTTCGCAAATTTCTGGACATGGACAATTGTGCAGGTGAATATCCTGTTGTTTTGGGTGTATTTCTATACAAAAGTATGGCAAGGTAAGGGTCAGTATTGTCTGTTTTACATTTCTTTAACATGTGTTTTATTGTACCTATAGCACGCTCAACCATACCATTAGATCTACTCAAATATGGACTTGTAGTATTGTGAGTAATCTGCCAGTCTTTAGCAAATGACTTAAATTCTAAACTAGAAAAAGGTGGGCCATTGTCTGATATCATAATTTCAGGTATGCCATGCCTAGCAAAAATAGATTTCAAGTGAGCAATTACTTGTTTTGCATTCGAGCCATTAGGTAGAAGGGCTAATTCTACATATTTGGAATAGTAGTCAATTACAATTAAGTATTTTTCATTTTCAAGATCAAACAGGTCAATACCCACTTTATTCCATGGAAGGAATTTATATTCATGGTGTAGAATTGGCTCTTTACTGTTATTTCTACGGTATGTTAGACAAACATGGCATTGGTTGACAAATTTTTCTATATCATTGTTCATATTAGGCCAGTATACAGTTGTTTTAGCTAAGTTTATACAGCTATTTATTCCTTGATGTCCTTCATGTGTTAATTTAATTACATAGTCTCTCATGGACTCAGGAATGACAATTTTGTCAGACATAAAAAGTATGTTGTCAATTACACTCAGCTTGTCTTTTAATGAGAAATATGGTTTTAAGGATTGACCAACAGACCTTTTATGTTCTGGCCAACCATTTTGACAATAATGAATTACTTGACTTAAGATAGGATCTTTACATAATGACTCTTTCATTTCTTCAATTCTTTCCTGACTAATAGGCAAATTTGACATAACATAATTAACATGTAAGTCTATGTCTTTTTCAAGATCAGCTAATGCTGTTTCCTGTAATGCTGCTCTAGATAGAGTGTCTGCTATGTATAGATAACGACCTGGCTTGTACATAACATTAAGCTCATAAGGCTGGAGACGGAGCATAATTCTCTGCAACCTGGCAGGAATGTCATACAAAGCTTTTTTGAACAGTGTTATGAGTGGCTTATGGTCTGTTTCTACTGTGACTGTCCTACCATATACATATATATTGGTGGAACTTTGTACAGCCAAATAGTATAGACATCAGTTCTTTCTCAATCTGGGAATAATTTTGTTGACATTTTGTAAGTGAAGCTGATGCATATGCTATTGGTTGCTTGTCATGTAACAGCACTGCACCAAGGGCATCCTTTGAGGCATCAACAGACAAAGTGATGTCCTTGTTTGGGTCATAATAAGTGAGTACAGGGGCACAACTAATTAGCTTTTTTATGTTATTGAACTCAGTCTCATGTTGTTCTGACCATGACCATTCAGTTTGTTTAGACAAAAGTGTTCTCAAATGACTATTTTCTTTAGACAAGTTAGGAATAAATGGACTTAAATAATTAATCATACCCATGAATCTTTGAAGTTCATTTACACAAGTAGGTTTAGGCATGTCACATATTGCCTTGACTTTGTCTTGATCGACTTGTACACCGGTCTGGCTAAAAATATGTCCTAGATATTTGACTGTAGTGGCACATATTACAGATTTCTCTTTATTAAATCTAAGGTTAATGTCACGAGCTCTGTCCAAGACTTTTTTAAGAGTGTCATTGTGCTCTTCCAAGGTTTTGCCATAGATTAAGAAGTCATCCATCATAATCTTAACATTGTCAATATTGCTAAATCTTTTCACCATTTCTCTATGGAAAATTTCTGGTGCGGCATTAATACCGAAAGGTAAACGGGTAAAACGATATCGGCCAAAAGGTGTAATAAAAGTGCAAAGCCTTGAAGAAGCATCTGACAGTTTAATCATCCAGAATCCTTTGTTGGCGTCTAATGTTGTAAAATATTTAGCGCCTGCAAGATCTGACTTTATCTCGTCTAATGTCGGAAACTGGTAATGTGATCTCATAATGGCCTTATTGAGTTTGCGAGGATCTATACAAAGACGTAACTTACCATTTTTCTTGGTAGTGAGGACAAGTGAGCTCACCCACTCAGTAGGCTCTTCGACACGACATATAATACCATTTTTCTCTAGTTGGTCTAGTTCAGTCTTTAATGATTGTTTGACTTGGAATGGGACTCGTCGACATGCATCTGTGGATGGTATAACATCAGGTTTCAGTGTGAGGTCACAGCTGAAGTCTTTCAGACAACCTAGGCCTTGAAAAAGATCATTATTTACAGATATAAGACTATCACATGTGTCAATAGAAACATTTAGTATTCTTTTTAAGAGCTTTAGTGTTTTACAAGAATCTCTGCCTAATATATTTTGGCTATTAACATCAACTATGTGAAACGTTGGGTTATGAGTGACATTATTGTGACATATTGGCAAAGTACATTGACCTACAGTAGGTATGGCATCACCACTGTATGTTGACAATTTGTGACTGCTTTTAATAAGAATTTCAGGTTTAAGGTTTAGTTTTTTGAATGTATTTATGCACATAACATTAGTGTCAGCACCTGTATCTAATAGAAATTCAATGTTGACATCATTAATTAACAAGTTTGTTTTCCATGAGTCTGACTTGACATTGTTTATAGTTATTGATCCCAGAAATAAGGTATTATCATTTACAGTATCAGACACAATATTTACCTGACTATTTCGGCAAACTGCTGCAAAATGATTAAGTTTTCCGCATTTTTTGCATTTAACGCCTTTTGCAGGACATCTATGACGGTGAACTTGTCCGCAGCGGGTACAGACATCTTGACTATTTCTTTGGGAGTGTCCTCTTGACTGATGCGGAGTGTTAGATCTAGGATGTGACTGACGTGAAGTGTTGGACTGAGGATGTGACTGGTGTGAACCTCTTGACTGTGCTCTGGAAGGCTTGTTAGGTCTTGTCTGGATGTTGCCAATAAAATTTTCTTCTAAAACCTTCGCTTGTTCCTTTGTTGCCTCAATGGACTTAGCAAGTTGGACAGCGTCGTCTAGGGTGACTGGTTTCTTTATTAGGATGCTCTCTTTTATGTGATGGTTTTTATTGTGTAGATTCCAGCTAAAGACATCCCGAATGATACTATCTTCTAGGTTTGAAAATTCGCATTGCCGGCCAATATTTTTTAAGTCTGTAATGTACTCGTCGATTGGTTCGTCTGGTCCTTGTCGTCTGTTAAACAGCTTGTGTCTCTCCATGGTCACATTTAGTTGCGGCGTGAAATGATTTTGGAATTTCTTTATTAATTCGTCAAATGTTATGATGTCCAAATCCACGTTGAATGAGTAAAAAATCGTGAGTGGTTCGGTGCCTATTAGGTGTAACAAGATGGCGACTTTCCTTTGGTCGTTTTCATTTTCCAAATTGTTAGCTCGCAGGTATATTTTAAACTGTGTAAACCAATTTTTCCATGCGGCAGGCATATTGGGGCTGCGTAAGTCTAAGGGTGCTAGAGTTCCAGTCAGATTGTTAGCCATTTGGATTTTACTACCTTGACTTGGACGCGGCGACTGTGATGTGCTTGCACGCTGTTGTTGCGGTTGACGCGAATCCGAAGATCGATTTTCTTCTTCTGACACCATGTCTTATAATGATACTACACTTTATATTTTTGAAGATGTAAGTATTTATTGACCATTAAATTACAAGTTACAAATATCTAGATAATAAGTGCCGGGCGACGCGGCGGCCATGACAAGTAGCGGACAGGAAGTGCCGACGAATCATTTCCAGTGTGACTTCTAGAACAAACTTGGCTATATTTACCGCCATGATTTTAGTTTTAACGTAATACTCGCGTACATAGCATGAACTAGAAGGAATAACAGTTGCGAACAACTTGCAATCGCATAAAAGCGTGACTTTGTGAACGTGGTTTTAACTAATCCTCTGTAGCTACTTATTCTGTGACAAGGATATCCCAGGCGTACGCAGCAATTAAGGTAGCAGAATGAATCGCCATTTTTCGAAAAATAAATTCCTTTAACGAGTTTTTTTAATATTTTTAGAATGTTATCATAATTATCATATTTTATATTACTTATTCTTGCTAAGCCAGTAGTACTTTTAACATAAGTGTAGATGTTGTTAAAGTAAAACTGGAATGGTGTATTGCAACTTACCTAACAATAACAAATGTTATCAGAATTCCAAATATCATGACAAACACATTTACAACTTCAAAAGAACTTGAAACAATAGCTTAAAAAAGAAATTTTCAGAGACAAAATCCGATCTTATTTTACATGTTAGAAGCAGATGAGGCTCTCCATTATTTCTCCGCCATTTAATTGAAGATTCCGCGTTGACATTGACAGACTGACATTTAATCTGTATCAGACGTTATTAGTTATGTCACGACCAGATCAATGGCTAAATGATGGTCGCTTTTAAGAAAATTATGTTAGCTTATCTTGAAGGGTTCGTCCTGAAATGGGATGAAGGCTTTTAAGACTTAAATTTGAATAGAACGATAATTTAGGCTTTGCTTGTAACTTTCTTTTTGAACTAAATTGATTTGTGACGGTCTCTATCTTACCTGGATTCCAATTTAAATTAAAAACTTTGGTAATCTAGTCATAAATACGTCTCTGTAACATTTTTTGAAATATTAGCTGTTTTTGACAAATTGAGATTAGAAAGCAATTATTTGCAACAAAGATAGAGCGCCTCATGTTCCCTCAAGTATACCAGATCAATGAAGAAGTTTGTATTACACACTCAGATAGGAAACATTATTGTTGCGTAATAATCAAAAGCTTTATAACATTTTGATAATAATAAACGTGTCTCGAATCGTGGACAGTTACCTAGAAAACTACAAAATTCCGCGTGTAAAGAGCGTGCTCTTTGAGCTATGAAATGATTCTCTCATATGTACAAAAACCAACTTTTCCTTACGCTCGTAAACCATCACAAAGTTCACAATGGCAAAACAAACAAACACGTAACCCCATACGTCACGACTATAACAAAAACATAATGTTCGCTGCGACAAAAATATATTACTCGGATCCCGCTCCCGGTAACGAAGAATTACACAGATTGTAAAAACGTCGTAAGTCATAATAAGGAGAGATGGAATTTGCATCCAACTTTAAATACTTCATAACACATTTTTCAACGAGATGAGTCAAGATGAGTGATGCTGCACAGGTGCAAAAGATAGGCAGGGGAGTATTAATAGTAGATCCTCATCTCGCCTTTTTAATTAAATCCCATGGGTTGGCGGAGAAAATATTGCTTAA
The DNA here is from genome assembly GCA_033675125.1 of Athetis lepigone. Taxonomy (NCBI): domain Eukaryota; kingdom Metazoa; phylum Arthropoda; class Insecta; order Lepidoptera; family Noctuidae; genus Athetis; species Athetis lepigone. Next base: position 22,383,463 of record CM066227.1, read on the forward strand.
ACGAGTAAATCCATAGCAAACTCTTTTTATAATGGAATAGACTACTTACAGACTTCTGGCTTCTGAATCGCCAACAAGTAAATCAGTCAGAAAGTGAAAGTTATATGCTGGTTCCAATCCAATTAGTTGCTAAATACAATGAACCTTCTTTTTGTATTACAAATACTTGAATTACATTGTTCTTGTTGAATCTAAGTACTCTATGAGAATCATACAGCAAGTCGTACTTGCGTCACATGTAAGTAAAATATTTTGTTGATAAAAACAATTCATAAGAAAGTTTAAACAGACGGTCAGACAAAAGTTGTTAGTACCTACATACTGTTATTACCAACTAAACTCAACCCTAGCCCTTACACCCAGCAACATACATATAAAAACATAAAAAATCACACAGACCTTGATAGAAAAAACACAATAAAAGCCGAGGATAAGACCCAGGACCTAGAGCAACAAGGCAGAAAAATTAATGAAAGAAAACCAGTGAGTAGAAAAACCTCTGTAACTTATAATAAGAACTGCAATGGGACAAGTTGTTAACCCGGGACCTGTCATTTAGACCCACTAGAACCTAGTTATTTTCTCGGAAACTTCTTTGTAAGTAGTTTTACACCGTTTTGCGGCAAATGTTGCGGGGTAAGCAGGGGTCGTGTTGTTTTTTGTTTGTAACTCAATTTGGGAATTATAGTGTGGTAAGAATATTGTATCGTTTGAATGAATATGAAATGTTGTGACGTTTTCAAATCGTGGATGTGTATTAAAAAGGTTAGTCGTTATTATTATTTAATGCATCAAAGCATATATTCGATGTATGTATAGATCGTATGCCTGATTTAAGATTCAACAGTCTACCCATATCGAAAATGCAATATGAAAGAGTGACGTATAAAATTAATAATTTATATGGTAGCTACGTAATTGGCTCCATAATACTAAATTGATTGATTGAAAAAAAAATGGCTGTAAAAGCAAGATTTTATTTAGTTAGTTTTGTTTGAAATAAAACCCAGTCTTATAGCCGAGAAACACATTTAGATTTTAAAATCTAATCCAAAATAAATAATTAATTCTCCTTCTTAATAATTTAGCGTTAAAAATAAAACTACGACTGTTATAATCTTATCTAATCAATGTTCGCTTTTGAGAATCAAACCCCAAGATTTTGTAAACCTTTGTAAGACCTGTACAAAGCTAAGGCGGATCACTAGTATAACATAAAGTTAAAATTTTATAACCTTACCTCAGTCGTGACCTCTCTCGTCTCTCACTCACTGAACATACTAACCGCCTGGCACTTGACGTTTCTCCGATGGCTTTAGAGACGGCTGCCAATAAACCTACTGACACCTGCTACGTGTACCTGCGATACCAGGATGCTATACTTACGAAGAGGTAAATTGAACGTTAGGACATTGAGAAATGAACATGGAGACTTTTTGAGGGTTTAAAGCTTTTGAGCGGTTATAACACAACCACTATTTTTATCTCTTCGGGTTTGCGATAGTCTTCTTCTTCTTCCTGTCATTATCCCGTTTTGCCGACCCTAAGTCGGTGCAACATATTTTATAAACCAGTCACCAGCCATGGTTAATCTTTTTTTTCTTCATATCATTCTTCACACAATTCATCTATTTTTTCTTCCGTCTTCCTCTCCTCTTCGAACCTGGTACATTCATACTCATAAGCACACACAATACTTGCGCTTTCGGCGGCGGTGACCTTTCGCGCCCGGCGCTGGTTCAGGCCATATGCTTCGGGGCGAGACGGAATGGGATGCCGTCGCCTCCTTCTGCGAAGCAGTTATGCTAGTGAAGGAAGCAGCGGCGCGCGAGAGGCAACGACGAGCCTCTCGCCCCGGACTAAGACCCATGCGAAGACGTCGTGAGTCGCAAGACGACTACCGGCCACCGTTAGGCGCGGTTCTGCGGATGGCGAGCGATGGGTAGCTCGCCGCCCGGCTAGGACCAGGACCGTGTCGACGGCGCGTTAGTGTTCCACGCGCGCCTCAAAGAGAAGAAGTCAGCACAGGAAGGGGCCCAACAGGGCGAACGCCTGCCGGGGTTGCGGAATGTTTATAATAGTTACCGTGACCCTGGAACATAAAGGGCAATCGAAAGAACATGAGTGGGCTTTAGTCAGTAAAAGTCTGACACGCCCTCCCGCCGCACCCAGGACGGGAGCCGTCATTTGATGATTACCCACTCACCAAAAAAAAATACTAACATAACCCTCCTTTGGCTTTGCCGTAGTCGGGTAAAAATAAATGTATTTCTGTTTTTTAAAGTTTAATAATATACAAATTTGTTACACCTGCTTCGATCTCAATCAACTCGGCATAATAGTTTTCGGAAACGCAGCACTGGGAAAAATTATATTCAGCCAATAAACCTTTGAAGTGTGAAAAAGTCAAAAAAACATTCATCTCATTCGTTCAACTAAAAGACTATTATTCCTGTCAAGAAAAGCATTTCTGTGTATTTTACACAGAAAATGCTTTTCTGAGTAATAAAGGGCAATGTTTTATGAAATAATTGACTTTCACAACTTAAAACTAAGCTAGTTTAGGAATTTTTATTTTATAGTAAAGCTTGTTGCTTGGTGTTTGTGCATGTGAGTTTATGCTTCAAAACGTGGGTGATTAAGTAAGATTTAATATTTAATACAGGCAGTTTCTAAAATGTAAAAGTACCTAGTAGTAAACTTATTATAAATGATCTCATTCGAAAAAGACTCACTTTTTTATATTATTTCAAATCAAATCAAAGCATTTATATCGTAAAAGTACAAGCACATATTGCATTTATTTCACCCAGACCATTTACAGGCACAAGTATAAACTGTCATAAAGAAAGTTAGTCAGAAATATCGAAACTATGTAAGTGCTTGTTCCAAAATGTAGGTTGTTTCTATGGAGAAGAGCAAGCAAGAAACTTCATCGACACTGTTTTTCTGCCGCTATGCAGAGTTGCTGCGTTTCGGCTTAAAAGGTATGTGTGCAATTATAAAAAAGACAACTTTACTTATGAAAGGGAAATGCATGTGTGAGGCTTCGGATATATCTTCAGACGGCGGTGATCACTTAACTCACTCAGGACAACCGTCAGCTTATTTGCCATGTAATAGGAAATAATTAAGTCCTACGATACGATGCAATAAATTAATATTCTTTTCCGATTAATTTCGTTGCGGGATCCGGGACGCGTCGAGCTTCATTGCCCGGCGCTTTTCTGGCGGACTCCACTGTTGTTTCTGGCTTTCAGGAGTTGCAGTAGTTGAAAATATTGTGACGGGATTGACCAATTCTTTTCCTTCATTACTTCAAAACCGTCTTCATAGGACGCGTCTAAGTCATCTCTAACTACTAAATAAATCTCCTTCCAACCACATTGCGCTTCAACAAGTAATGAAAGAAAAATATTTGCCTCAAGAAACAGGTAGTAGTCAGGAAGTGACGTCAGGGAACATTTTTATACAAGGCGAATGTATTTAGAAGTGGGGAGGATGAGCGCTCTTAAGTGTCGTAGTGGTAATAAAGGATTTTTGGTAAAAGTGCGCTAATGGCAGAATAAAATTGAGATATTAGAGTTTTTTTTATTGGTTGTCTGTGAGGAGTTAGTTTTAAGGATTCCGTAGGCAAGGTACGGTTTTACTTAGGCTTAGGTTTGATCGTCCAGCGGTCTGTCACAGGACTGTATTTTCTTAATAGTTATAAATAGACACTTGGATTTCAAATAATTGATGTTCTTCCTTCATGTCCAAAACTGCAAAATCTGGAATGAATAAATAAAATGTCATAAAAGTACATTTAAAATCTTTTCAGAACGGAAACTCTTTGATTTTTATGGCCGAATACTCAAACTCAACTTAATTTTAAGACGTTGTCAAATCTTACTCTAAGGGCGTGCGCTGCGTTAAGCGGGCGTCCGTCGCGGGTGTCCGCGTGGCGTGCTGTTTCATGTAATCTCATAGAACTGCGCTGCTTGCAGCGGGTCGCCCGTCGCACGCGGCGCGGGCGACGGGTCCGCGTGACGGAGCACGCAAGCGCAGATGTTTCTAGGAAACAGTACACTCAAAGGAAAGGAAAAAGGTGTATTCTTAAAGGAATACACTGAAGACAACAACAGATTTGACAGCGTCTAAAAATTAAGTGACGTTTGAGTATTCAGACTAAAGTCTGAGCCACACTTGGCCAGTTCATTAGTTTTACTATAACCTGTGCATTATGTAATATAATATACTCATTATTCAATAACAATAAGGAACAATGTTATATTACGATTCCAAAATCTACCAAAAACAATATTACATGTATCGTAAACTTACAATGATACAACCGATTTCATTTACGCTTTTACATCAATTGAAGACAAAAAGCAATGTACCCTCAATATAAAAAACTTTACGACACAACAATGGTGTTCATAAAAATACAGCGAACAGTTGCAAGCAATGAAGAGTTGCGGAGAGATTGCGCCGCAATAAAAACGTTATAACTCAGAGATAACAAGAAAACCAACAATGGACACGTTCGGCCCGCGCCGCGCGCCGTGAGAGTGGACGGGGAAAAATTGAGACTCGTGTTTAAGTTAAAGGTTCTGTAGATAAAAGAAGATTATTATAAAAGGCGTTGAGGAGTCACTAAATGATGAAGGCTCAAAAAAACTTACTTGGATTTAAAATTAAATAATGTGATATTAATAGTCTTTCTTCTTTGCAGATTCATTGCAGATAAAGGGATCAAAGAGTTGTACGAATAATTGAGAAATCAATTTGTTAAAAAAGTAAATATGGTTCCTTCATATTTACTTTCTTGGAATGGGATGGCCTGCTTGTTTTTAAGATCCTTTTAACTAAGACTGTACTCATAAGTTTTAAAATAATAAATAAATATCTTGCTACAACTCACACACGGCCTAGCCTATACTATGGTACTAGACAATGTATTAGTAAGTAGACAACAGATTTACAAACTTATACAATTCATAAAAACGTACATAATATTATAGATAAACTAGCTGCCTCCCGCGGTTTCACCCGCGTTAAAAATGTTAAAGGTGAAAAACCCTTATCACTTACGGGTATGAAAAAAAATAGATAGTAGCCGATTCTCAGACCAACTGAATATGCATATAAAATTTGGTAAAAAACGGTAAAGTCGTTTCGGAGGAGTAAGGTAACTAACATTGTGACACGAGAATATTATATATAAGACTAGCCGGATCCCGCGGTTTCACCCGCGTTAAAAATGTTAAGGGTGAACAACCCTTATCACTTCGGGGTATGAAAAATAGGTAGTAGCTGATTCTCAGACCTACTTACCTATTTTTTAGTGCATATAAAATTTGGTAAAAATCGGTAAAGCCGTTTTGGAGGAGTAAGGAAACTAAACATTGTGACACGAGAATTTAATTTATAAGATTACACTTAGGCACAGAAAATCACACAAAGATAATTATGCCCACGTCGTCCGGCTAAGCAGTCAGGGTCACTAACCACAGCCAGAACAAAAAATTCAATAGTTTTCTTATCGTCACTGCGGATCCCTAGAAATTCGGCCATTTCGGCGAGTGTAACCGTCTCGTTTAGAGTGTATTGTCGTCGGCTCCAGCAATTCCCTTTAGTCAATAACTCGCTCCAGCCAAATTTGGCCACTTTCGTTCTAGCGGTTTCTAATACAGGCTTTACTGTTGTTTCTTTTGCGGTAGAACTGTACGTTATCGTTTTAGTTTTACATTATTTTTTGTAACATTTTAGGTAAATTAAACCGTTTTTACATTTTGAAATAAGGTGCTTAGTTTAAAAAATTACAAATCGGCTCGGTTTTCTTCTACAAAAGTGGTCAAAAAGAGAATGTTTATTACGTCATTTATTACTAAAGTGCTGTTTTCTTATATCGCATAGGATTTTAGAATAAAATCTGATTCAAGTTTATTACAGCCAGTGTACATTAAAATAAATACCTATCGAAAGTGAGGTAACCTTGCTGGCAATGGGTCCCGGGAATCTGACCCAGAACCCCAGAACCCAGTGCATAGCTGTCGCGTTTATGACCACTAAACTGTAGAGAACCATCAACTCACACATACATACATTTTCACGTTTTTTTTTACATCTATAATATTATGAAGTTAGTTAACATTATCAATCGATAATACTAATTGTCCTTACCACATAAAATAAAACCAAAATGGCGTCATACAACCGAAATTCCAATTTAAAAAATCGACTCTATTCCACTTACATTAGGCCTTATTTTCTAACACTTCCAAGTTGTATTTCGCAGTAGTAATAAATCTACTTGCTATGTTAGATAAACTAGTAAAATTTTCGTGTAAACGGAGTTGCGACAGAATGCTTTATTTCGAGACAGGTCGCCGGCAAAATTGTTTCGGAGACAAAATATGTGAACTTTCTGTTAGAACATTTTATACTAGAGTAGAGATTTGTCCTTTCGCGGTGTTATTTTAGAAATTTGCTTTGAATATCTACTGGTGTTGATATTTAGTTTTGGCTGGGGCAAGATATTGCCAATTATATGTAACGAGTACTTACTTAAAAATTTATTTAGCTACAACACAATTTAGATCAAGTGATCTCTATACTTTAAAAAATAGACGCCCAATATTCATTTTTCTTTTTGTGTAAGCACTACGCAAAGATTTTAATCAATTTTCTCTTAAATGAGTAATATTCAGTTAAAACTTATTTTATAGTAATTGTATTATAGACTACTATAAAATCTGTCCTAAAACTAAATATTATTATAGTTATTCTAAGAGAAATTTGATTTTATTGTTAGCGTGGTGTATACATGTTTATACACGTGACTGTACAGTGAGCGAAAATAATAGATACTGTGTTACGATGACTAAATACATTAACAGACGCAATATTAAATACTTCGTTACAATTACTAGGCACAATAATAATGTAATACTTTTTCAGTCTGACTCCATAGAGAGGAACCCCTGGATAATGGACTCTACGAGTATGTTCAGGGGCCTCGCTTTTTAATCGACTCCCGAAAGGGTTACATTTTTTTAAATCACACCCTTGACCTTCGATTCCTGGGCTCAACTAGAGTCTCCAGGACAACTGAGTTCTTCTTAATATTATCATCATTCAATCTGTTTTAAATTTTCATCTTTATATCAAATAGCAACAAACTCCAAAACCCAGACAAAGCTCAACCCCCTTCATTTTATTACCGGTTGACGTTCCATTGACAAACACTCGCTTCAAAGAACACAATTTAACCAATATAATTGACAAACAGACTTGTAACTTCATCCTTTTGTGCTCTCTTAACAAGAGGTGCTTGTAACATGTCTATTGTTGCCAGTTACAAAAGATCTTGTAATAAAGTAGCTACGGCAAATCGTTGGTGGATTCTTCAATAGATCTCCGAGTGGTTTATTTGAACACAGAAGATGTTAAATGTTACTTTGTCTGTTTGTTACACTTTTGGGTCTAAACTTCTGAGCTGGTTTGGATGAAATTTGGTGCTAAGTAAGTATTAAGTGTAATGAAGTTGTTTTTTGGACCCATACTTGAACACATATTTATTTATTCTCCTGATAACAATAAACAAATAATTACTCCATAGTTTATATAAATCTATCGCAATTAATGTTTCAATATCATTTATATATTTTTAAACTTTCAATGTCATTACTGCTTTGTAATATTCCAGGTACTTACGTTAAACTCGTTTAAAAGTTTGTTTTTCATGAAGATAGTCTCTTTTTGTGATTAATAGAGATAAATCTCTCCTTTACTTACTACACATTTTCATCTCAAAAACTGCTTGATCTCTCGGAAACGTAAATTAAGAATTTATTATGTGGAAAGACCGTCAGACCTAAGTTAAGAGCAAATCCTTAAAATCTACGAGGGTAAAGTCACGAGCAAACCCCAGCATACATATTTATAAACAAAGCTAAAGCAATCACAAAATCCGAAGAACAATACTTTAGCAGAAACTTTCTCCAACAAACTTTTGAGACGAACTTTCAATTAAAAATTTATAAAACCGATCGTTCAGAGTTCTTGAACTTAGTTTAAAAAGTTAATTATACACGTTAAGCTGGGCTCAGTAATCGCCGACGTTAACAATGGACCGATTTGGGATAGTTATCGGAGCCTTCTATTGTTTAGACTGGGGGCATGAAATCTGCGGGCGCGGCGCGAAGAGCGGCGCGTTTAAATTCATGGATTTACAATACATGATACTGATGCTGGTTCTCTTGTTTACAAACTAAACGAAATTTAAGTTTCTCGTATACGTATTTTTAGTGGCCATGTTTTTAAGTGCATCTAAATTTTCTATGGAGTGTCCTTATTTGACAGCTCTAAACTTATATTTTATCTTCTGTTTTTTTCTTAATGAATAGAAAAGAAAAAGATGCACTGAATTTAAGTTTCGTAGTTTGTGATCAAGAAAATTGGCACCATTGGCTTACTTAGCTATCACCGACAGCCTTTTGGCACAGCCTGTCGCGTGTATACTTCTTGAATGCACAGGCGGGACCGTAGTCCGGACAGAGATTCTTGAAACTGTAGGGTTAAACCTTGAAAAGACTACAGAAGGTGATCTGTTTCTAGAATGAGGTTGGTTGGCCGAAGTAGCGGACGCTGCAGCTCACGTAAAATGATCCAACTTCACGGACTAAGTGCGAAAACCAGCCTCCTAGAGGGAGGTCCTTAAAAAAAAGAAGACTGAACTCCATAGAGAGATTTATGGAATCCCAAAGTAAACTGGAAGCTTTGAGGAGAACATAATAAGGTGATCTGCTCCTAGAAAAAGGTTAGCTGGCTGGAGTAGCGGCCACCGCGGTCCAACGTACAATGAATTCACGAATTATGTGCGGTAACTAGGAGGAGTCTGTAAAGAAGAAGATGGTACTGCCCTCGAAGGCAGCGACGCGGGAAGCGGTCAGCAGTGGACGATGCGGAGACATGTGGCGACATCTATCGCTGAACACGTGAACTACAACTGATATCCGACATCGCTATATAAGAGTTATCGGCGACATTAGCACATGTACAGAAATCCCGACTTGAACCGTCATCCCACCCACACAGCCCACACAGCACCCGTCTGGTCGGAGGATCCTCCCTTTTCAATGGAGGATGAGAGACTTTACACTCTGCTCCTCAATCCTTCAGACACTAAGCGGTTAGAGCGCAGTGTCCCAGCGTCGCCATCCGCTGACTTCATCGCCACAGCCTATAGAATGGTCGTTGAGCTCAGTGAGACCCAATGATTAATGATTACTATTTGAAACTTCGCTTTCGGGAATTGGGTCATTGTGCTACATACTTATGTATTGTGTATGATAGTGCTAATTGTCATGTAAGATGTTTATTGTTTGGAGATATTTCCTTATGAAGTATATGTTATTCTGGTCTCTCACGGTCTTATCTGGTTTTGTTTTGGCAAGCATTCCTGGTGGGGTTGGTAAAATCACAATATTTTACTTGAATAGAATATAGTGATTTTGGTTTACCCGCTTTGCAGTTTGCAACGCCTTGGAAAGCGAGTCAAGTTTCAGTCGTACCCCTGAGACACAATTTGCGACAAATTGCGAACGATCCTAGAATTAAGTCAGGTTTCTCACTACGTACTACTACTAGTTATAGTGGATTAGGGGGAAACATGTTACTATAATTTGTATATTCAATTCAATTTATTTATCTCAGATAATAAAATCCATCCATATTAGTATATTCTCAATTAAACAAAAGCGTTTAGGGATTCTTAATATTAAATCAAGTATATTTTTCTCTAATAATATATACGAGTACTACATATAGAGGAGAGTGACCAAATATGGAATACCATTTTGTTTTTTAAACATAATTTGCACAAACGTTACAAATAAAAAATATTTTGTGGTCATTTATAATAATCATATATTTCCGCTTTATTTTGCAACAAATCTTGGTTACTAAGATTATTTTTTAAATAAAATTTAAAAAAAAACTTAATAATGATAAAGGTATCTAAATATGGAATAGGTACCCCATATATGGAATACCATGAACACTATGAAAATTTAACCTTAACATAAATGAGATTCTTTAGAAACTTTGGTATAACATAGAAAATAACACAAATTATTTGCAAAAATCACAAATCCAGGCATCAGAGTTTGGTCCTGCGCAATAATTATGTGCCCAGAGCCCACCATGACCCATGTTTTCCCATGGGTATCATTTGAAAACAGCATGCCAGATAAAATACATTCCGAATCTTTAGAGTCTGGAGCTGTATTTCCTATCAAGGCATCGGGCTCACTGTCTTTATCAAACAGCATCATCTCCTCATCATCATCTGAATCTGACTTAGACTTAACCCTTTCTCCTAGCTTTTTTCCGTTCGATTTCTTCACGTTCTGTTTTTTATTTTTGTTGTTTCTCGTTTATTTTCTTTTTCTTCTTATTTTTTCTATGAGATACTTCTTGTAAGGTGAAGATGAGATGACTGCTGCATGCAACAGGTGCTTTGTTTTTTCAGCTCTCAAATAACCCATATTTTTCTCTCTTACTGATTTAATAGCTTGCGCCATGTCCTTTGCATTCCAATCTTTTCGTTATTTTGATAAAAAATAGAAAAACAACTTTTAATTTATAATTAACAAAATCAGCTGATAATAAAAGAACCAATTATGGAATATTCCATAATTGGATACTACGATTCGTCCATATTTGGGATTTTCTAACGAATTCAAACTGACATTTATATGTTTATATTTGATAAGGTAATACAATAAAATACTGCTAAAATCCACAAAAGAACATCTAAACTATGTCTAGAAAATATAACAACAATACTGTGTATACTTATAGAACGAAAATTAACTGCTTTTTAAACACCTTCGAAAGTTATGCGGAAGCGACAAAACAAAACACTGATACTGTGACGAAAGGGCTCGCCCGACTGACGTGTAACGACTTATACGAGCGAAGGCGGACAAGAAGAAAGAGACGAACACTGTTTACTGTGCTTGCCAGTTTTCGTTTGATAGAAATGCCAGTATTCCATATTAGGAATACTATTCCATATTTGGTTACTTTCCTGAAATACTATCCATATTTATAGTAAAAAATAATCGACCCCGATATACAGCCTTGCTCTGTCCTATGATTGATTTCGCATAAAAAACGTTGTCAGAACAAGGGTCGCTCAGTTTTTCGTAAATCCCATTTAAAATATTATCCGGACGGCATTTCCAATTTTTCTCCTAATAAAAACCTTCCCCGGATTTTAACGAATAAGTACTTGAGAAATTCAACGTTGCCAAATTGGTGCGACCGTTTTAGAGTTTTCATATAAATACATTATAGTTAACTAGCTTTTGCCCGCGGCTTCGCTCGCGTTAGAAAGAGACAAAAAGTAGCATATGTTACTCTCCATCCCTTCAACTATCTCCACTCAAAAAATCACGTCAATTTATCGCTCCGTTTTGCCGTAAAAGAAAGACAAACAGACAGACATACAGACAGACAGACAGACAGACACACTTTCCCATTTATTATATTAGTATGGAAGTATGGATTATTTTCATTATAGATACGACAGTAAATCTGTCTGATACTTAAGAGAAGGAGTCAGCATAGGAAGGGGCCCAACAGGGCCACGCCTGCCGGGGTTGCGGAATGTTTATAATAGTTACCGTGACTCTGGAACATAAAGGGCAATCGAAGGAACATGAGTGGGTTTTAGTCAGTAACAGTGTGACACGCCCTCCCGCCGCACCCAGGACGATACTCTTTCACGATTAAATCATGTAACCGTTGTTGTTGAAGTTTAGTACGGTATAACATTAACCTCAAGGATGGAAATATAATGTATTGTTAATGCACATAGTTTATGCGCTGCTGAGTGGGTCGCACACACCTTGTAAATAGTTTGAAATGATAAGTCACTGATAGCCAAATAACTTCTGGTTTATTGAATAGTTTTAACTACCACGTAACTAATGTTTTATGTTTGTAGGGTGAATGATCGGTAATGAGTACAATTGACTATGGACGCTGATTGAGTACTGCCGCGATACAATATAATTTGTGCAAGGCGACGGAAAAGTGATGATTATGAAAATATGAAGTGCGCGCGTGCCATGTAGGCGCATGTACGATGTATGACTCGTACACATAGGCATATACCTAACCGCAAAATTCGCTGTACAAACAAGGTTTGCTAAAAGAAAATCCATTCTAGCTTTAGCTAGTAATATACACAAGCTAATAATTTGCTGTATGTGTGTTTAGTGTGTCAAAAATAAATAAATAATATTACTATCTATTAAAAAAACCGCATCAAAATCCGTTGCGAAGTTTTAAGATATAAGCATACATAGGTACACACAGTAGAAAGCGACTTTGTTTATATACTATGTATTGATATGTATGTATTATTATACACACACCACTTTATGACTTCAAGCATGCATACCCGAAATTCTAAAATAATTGATTTCCATATTCAGTTTACTCAATGTAAAAGTATTCCCTTATGATTCCCTTCCCTTACCGTAAACGTATAAAAATAATTTCTAACTTAATAACCTTCTACTCTAAACCAGTCGTTCTCCTTCATCTAACACTACGTACGCTCTCAGCACACTTCCATTATCCCGGCCCTTATGCCCTAGTTACCCCCCCCCCCTCCCACAGCCGGCTGTAATTAAATATCAAATGCGGAAGCCTTCCACCACTTCCCTCATTATAGTTTTTAATTATTTTACTTAGATGATTTAGTTGTTGGTGTTTTGTTGGTGGTTTCTGTTGTGATGAAGGATGGTGTGTTGTAAATGGCATGGTTGTTTTTTAAGAAGAGTTAGGCATATTTGTACTTATAGTATACTAACAAATTACTGCATCACTCATTAGTACATCACATTCAATTCAGTACGCCATTCATAAAATAATGCAACAAAGTCAAATTAATGACTAATTAAAATATAAATTGTCAACCCTGCCAAAGATTTCCATGAAGTTATTTACGGAAAGTTAAAAAATATTTTATAATGAATGAGTAATATTTTTATAGCTATACTGTCTAGTTTTATAGCGATACTGCTTTTGACCATTGTTCTTTATTAAATGCTCTTTATTAACACATTATATAAGTCTATTTTAATATTATAAAGAGAAAAGATTTTTATGTGTTTATATTTGTTACTCTTTCACGCAAAAATTACAGAACGGTTTTTGATGAAATTTTACAGAAATATAGCTTATACATCAGAATAAGACATAGGCTACATAACATCACGGTGTGACCCCGGGGAGGAGAGCAGTAACCAAAAACATAACATAACGTGGGTGAAGCCGCGGGATATAGCTAGTAAAAAAATAAAGAAGATCGCAGAAAAGTACACTTCGCCAACATAATATTATCAGCCTATTTCTGTCTCTCTGGTGGACAGAGACATCTTTTTATTCATTTAAAAAGGCACGATTGTAGTTCAATATAATATGGGTTAACGGTTTTGGACTTGTAAATAAATAAATAAATAACCTGGGACATCTTACACACGGCCATCTGATCCCAAGGTAAGCAGAGCTTGTGTTATGGTAATCAGACAACTGATATACATACTTATATAATTTTTAAATACATACATATTATAGATAAATAACACCCAGACACAGAACAAACAATTATGCTCATCACACAAAGTTTGTCCTGGGTGGGAATCGAACCCACGACCTCTGGCTTAGCAGTCAGGGTCACTGCGCACTAGACCAACAGGCCCGTCCCGTTTATAATCACTGTAAGCTTAGGTTTCCTTTCCAGAACAAAATTAATTCTCAAATAGCAAGTTTCTCTAAAAGTTATCTTCAAATCTTTTATGTCTTCCAATTATGCATTCAGTTAGATATAATATTGAGATAAGATCCAGACAATGGCGGTTAGGTCGACTACCTTATAAATTTAATTTCATTGTATTACTATTCCGGCTGCCCGTACGTCGTGGTTACAAGTACTAATCATGAGCACGAAGTCCTACGTGCGATTCCTGGGTTGAGAAAAGTAGTATTGGGATTTTCTTATCTGTAGCAACTCATAATTTGTTTTTTTTTTACATTTATTTTGTCTCTGAAACACGCCTCTTCTAAATATCTTTTATGAAGAAAATAAAGACACATTTACAGCTCATTTTGGAAGATTTGTCGCTCAATGTTTTTTCTTTATGTGTATGTAAATATATATTTTCGTACCTATTTACATATGCATCTAATGAATTAGTTATATATTTGTTTTTTTTTTTATTATGTAAATTTATTGTTTATTGAGTTATAAAAAATACGTACCTACATATTGTCTTTTATTACTGACCCGCCCCTGACGGCCATAGTGAGGTGTTATATAGCGTATACGTTATTTTGATGCATAAGCTACATTACTGTAAAATTTCATCAAAATCTGTTCACTGGTTTTTGCGTGAAAGAGTAACAAACATCACACATACAAACTTTTACATTTACGAGTATAATATTACTAGGATTCGTTTAGAATGCACCTCCCATGTTATCTCTTCATCGTTTTTCGTTGCTTGGTAGAGAGTGCCTAGGGCATTAAATCCTTTGTGCCTTTGAGTACTAAATGTATGTAAATAGATACAATTGCAACCAGAATGGAAGTCGATGGTGTGACACACTCGTACCAAGGAAATTACTGAGAGATAATTTTGTAATGATATATACGCTAGTTTTGGTTATGACCTAAGCTATGATAGCAATCTTATAGTTCGCGTCACGTAAACTTGCCCCTCTGAAGTTAGGCTTTTGCGACGACCGCGCAGGTACATTCACGTAAAAAAGTGTTACCTTCGTAGATTTTTTTTTCTACAGAATCGAATTAAGTTGTAAAAATTTTAGATTACGCCCAAAAGTCGTCGACCCATGCATGTCTTGAGTGTCAGCTTAACTGCGTACGTAAAATAATAGTTTTAATTTTGTCTACGAAAGTAGTTACACGATTATCAGCCACGTAAGTTACTGAAACCCATTAGGTTAAATAACACCCACTTCTAGTTTTATTATTATGTCATTAGAAACAATATCGTTAATATTTATTTATAGTAGCAGTTATTAGTAAAATAAAATAATAAAAAAAAACAATAACAAAGTTTAACAGTTTTGGCAACAACAGTACTTTCGCATTGAGCAAGCAGGACAGAAGTAAGCATCGAACGTATGCGAGTGACAGAGACGCCATTACAGGCGCCATGTTTGGTTGTAAAATCTACTACTGCGCAGCGAATTGCGACGAACTTCAGAGGGGCAAGATTACGTGACGCGAACTATACAAAGCAACGTCCATCACTGTTACATTACACAAAGAAAGGTTAGTAACAGAGAGTCAAATAGACAGCAATAGGTCCAAATCTTTTGTCCTTTGCACCTTGCAATTGCATTTTGATTTTTCTGGGACAATCCCGCCACACTATTCCCAACCACTGTAACCCCTAAAAACCAGAATCAACAGTGGAATCCACCAAAAAAGAGTCGAGCAATGAAGCTCGACGAGTCCCGGAGAAACGATTCAACAAATTCAACAAATTAGACGGGCCTGTTGGTCTAGTGGTCAGTGACCCTGACTGCTAAGCCAGAGGTCGTGGGTTCGATTCCCACCCAGGACAAACTTTGTGTGATGAGCATAAATGTTTGTTCTGTGTCTGGGTGTTATTTATCTATATTGTGTATGTATTTAAAAAGTATATAAGTATGTATATCAGTTGTCTGATTACCATAACACAAGCTCTGCTTAGCTTGGGATCAGATGGCCGTGTGTAAGATGTCCCAGGATATTTATTTATTTAATTAATTAATCAGAACAGAACAGCGTGAAAAAAACGTTTTCCACTTCCCTCCATAACAAGCAGAAGACAAAACAGAACTAGGCCAATAGGCACAAACCGGTGATTATAATTGGAAGAAGCCCAGGTTTCTTAGCACCATCATCTCCCTAGACTTTTCCCAATCGTGTTGAGGTCGGCTGCCAGGCTAACCGGATTCAGCTGGATATCGGTGTTTTACGTGGAGCGACTGCCTACCTGACCTCCACAACCCAGTATGACAACCGGGACCAACGGCTTTGGTTTCTTAGCACCACGGAATAAAATTTGTTAACATTACTGTCTTTTTTTTTTTGGTAAGTGGGAAATCATCCAATCCTTACTGACTAAAACCCACTCATGTTCCTTCGATTGCCCTTTATGTTCCAGGGTCACGGTAACCACTATTTACAATTGTGAGGTGTCACGATTGATTCCAATAATAGGTAAGTCACAAGCGCTTCGTTCTACAAAATGTCTTTGGTCCAAGTGGTCTGTAAAGCCTTAACAGTCGTAAAGGGTGGTCTCTGTGTTGAATTATTGATTAACCAATATTCTGTAATTCAGAGGCCATACCCTATAGCATGTAGTTATGATTAATAACATCCACCAATCATCCAACTTAGAACAGAGGCAATCTTGAGGGCAATCCATTTCTAATTTAATGTTCAATAAGTATGGTTTTTATGGGACCTCCAGCTTCAGGCAATAATCTATAATCATACTTGTATTATTAATTTGGAAGTGTGTATTTAAGGATGTATGGATGTTTCTTACTCTTTCACGCAAAAATAATGGAATGGATTTTGATCAACTTAAAATAATTTAATTTGATATACGTAATAATACTACAGTATTATAACTGATATTATGCAACTGATACTATAGTATTATAACTAACTAGCTTTTGCCCGCGGCTACGCTCGCGTTAGAAAGAGACAAAAAGTAGCCTATGTTACTCTCCATCCCTTCAACTATCTCCACTTAAAAAATCACGTCAATTCGTCGCTCCGTTTTGCCGTGAAAGAAAGACAAACATACAGACAGACACACACACTCTCCCATTTATAATATTAGTATGGATACATCAGAATAGGACATAGGCTACAATAGCATCGCGCTATGATATATAAATATTATGATATAACGCAAGTAAAATCACGGGGGTAGCTGTAATAGTATGAAAAGAAATGTCATTCTGTCTGTCTATTACGTGTCCACGGCTAAACCACTGAGCTGATGATCAATAAATTCGGGGTTGCGGCATGTTTATAATAGTTACCGTGACCCTAGAACAAAAAGGGCAATCGAAGGAACATGAGTGGGTTTTAGTCAGTAAGAGTCTGACACGCCCTCCCGCCGCACCCAGGACGGGAGCAGTCATTGGATGATTTCCCACTCACCAAAAAAAAAAAAACTATAAATTAGATTTCCTTAAAACTCTACACAATCTTAATATACTCCGTATCAAAGTTCAATGATTTAGCCAAGAAAGCTTGACAGACAAATTTACTTTCACAGATCATTACATTATAAATTGTATTAGTACAGTTCAAACACAAAGAGAAATGAACAATGCTTTCGTCGAGTTAATAAAATTATTCCATTAACAAAATCGGCTTTCTCAACTAAAAGCTTCTAATAAATCAAACAGCAAGATATACCACTCTACAATGTTAAGTACTTACGCAATAAAACAATTGTCCATAAAAATCTGCATATTACAAGTAAATCCCACAATTTATGGATAGAGGCGTTATTAAACTATAAAAATGAAAATGGGCATAAATGAGGACGGTTAATGGTTCCGCATAATAAAACGGTAAAGTAATTGTGTCGTATAAGCGTTAATAAAGTTCTGTAATTAACGTAAATAGTTTTCTTTGTTATGAAGCGACGAACTAAACTGTAAACTCTTCAACGCTAGTTTAGTAATTACGTCTACTTTCTTTGCTGAAACTGTAACAAAGAAGTTTTGCGTAGCTGTTTTCGTAGCAGCGTAGCGCTGTGCTACGGCGTAGCACATTCTCGTAGCTAAGAGGGGCGTACTATGCAGATGTGTACCTGCTGGTAATGCAGCATATTTTTTCTTTTTTATGGTAGTGCTGTAATAATTTAGTGTTATTAAACTGAATAGTTTAGAATTTAAGCGTTATTTTTTTTATGTAACTATGTTATACTATTGTTTAGTGAATAAAATGTCATGTAACATTAAACTAATAACCAAGTTGACATATTATTTAACTAATTTGGCGTAATTATTTTTATTAACTACAAAAAATTAAGGTTGACAATCAAGTTGAATATGTTTGTGATATTCTAGATAAATTTTAGAAAGTACCACATTATTTCTATTATGTTCTTTATTTGCATTGGTACTTACCTGAATTCGAACCTGTTGCAAATTCGAATATATAAACTTAAGTGACACACTTTAACCACTGGTCCATAAATGCTAAAAACTATTAGTAAAACTTTATTTAAGCAACCAAGCAAAATTAAACTTACACCACCCAGGTTCAAGTAAGTAAACAAGAAAAATATACCGGGTTAAATTTAAACTTTCAACTCTAAATTAAGAACCAGGTTTTAATTTAACCAACACAGCACCACAGCATAAATTCCAAATCTATATGCAC
Organism: Athetis lepigone; assembly: GCA_033675125.1. Classification (NCBI taxonomy): domain Eukaryota; kingdom Metazoa; phylum Arthropoda; class Insecta; order Lepidoptera; family Noctuidae; genus Athetis; species Athetis lepigone. The sequence goes on from CM066227.1 coordinate 22,401,953, forward strand.
AACAAAACGTTAAATCGAGTGGAAACTATTGTCGGTTTAAAAATAAGAGTGGTTTCGCTTAAATCTGTACATTAGCTCTCTAAACACAGTCGGTTTGTCGCAACGTTGTAAGCACAGGCATTACCGGGAGAATTGTTGTTACTTTAAGTGGTAATAAGAATTTTCGTGCGTTGTGTAAGAGGGTGATTAGGTGTTCGTATGTTGTTGTTATGGCTGTGAGTTCGATCTTGGCTGTTAATGTGATTTTTTTCATTGTACAAATGTAAATTTAAAAACCTCAGCCCCGAAGTCGTTAAAAACGCAACTGCAGTCAACAAAAGAGTTAATAATTTAAAAAAAACGACACAACCGACTTAGATAAAACATGTTTAAAATTGCTAGGCCACCTAGTCTCAAATAAAAAAGACGCATCATTTATTCACCCGTTTAAGAGCAACGGCGCCACAGACAGATAGACAAACAAACAAGATGACACAAGTACATACAACCTTGACAAGTATTAGCCATCTACGAATATTATAGGATACAACTATGTATTACACACTTAATTTTCATAATCTGATGGAATACTTTTTAAAACACAATCATGTATTTCGCATGTAGATAGATAAAACATTTATTTGGTGCAAAACACAAGAAATAAACAAGAAGAGATAAAAAAAACAATATTACAATTTTGAAGTGACCAAGCAGTGCGTGTCTCCGGTTTGCACCAAATGGGTGTCCAGCTCAGTATGTCAGATATAAGCTCAGCATATACCATACATTACAGTTTCACCATTACCATACATACATATACATCACATTTTCATGGCGCACCTAGTTTATAAGTTTTATAGAATTTTATTAATCTTTCGACGACTAAGCGACAGCCAGCTGTCGCGCTGCTATTGTCTGTCTATTGTGTCTCGAATCATTGTGTGTTCGAAGATTTAATAATGCGACTATTATTCGATCATATGTTAATGATCCATTTTAAACAGAAGTAAACATAAACAACAATAAACAAAAGTTAAAACACAATCTCTTGTATAATTATTCGTTGCTTTATAAAGCCCCATTTCCAGGATACTTTCCTGGAGTCTGATTCGTGGCTTATCTGTGAATAGCCGAGGCGTCTCTCATTGAGTATTCAATCTCGCTGTCGATCTCATCGCTATTCGTATTAGAGCTTGCGGTAACTGACTAATAATGCCACGGATTTCAACTTGTAGGGCTGTCGAATGAATAAATAAAAATACATTTTTTTTTTATTTCGGATAGGCTACATCCATATCGTGGAAAGTAAACTAAAAAAACTAGATATACTATTCAGTTTAGGTTGTTAATTGTTATGTATTTATTTATGTTTTACTTTGTAACCACTTTTATGTCACGATTTGTTAAATTGTTTTTACATTGAACCAACAAGGAAACGTAAATTGTGTCACATAAATTTTGTAATAACTGAGGAACCTCTCTAAGGAGCCTTCTTTTTGCACTGGGCAACAACTTTTACCTGAAAATTTAAGAGTATACGTAATGATTGTCGTGAAATACTTAAAGGTATTAAAATAAAACAAAATATATATGTATCTTGGGACAGCTCACACTAAGCCAACTGTAATTTTAACGAAAAACACCTGCCACATTTCAGCTGTAATTTTCATAAAATCATAACTCCGATTAGATTATTACAATAAACATTGTAGGTTATTTGTATCAGCCTTCACCATTCCACCGCGTTCGAAACGGAACCCATATAGGATCACTTTGTTGTCCGTCTGTCCGTCCGTCCGTCGGTCAAGACCATTTTTCTCAGAAACCCGTCGAGATATCAAGCTGAAAATAATATCACATACTCAGGTCTGCTATCTTTCGAAACAGTGAAAAAATCAAGTTTCTAAATCAACGCAATAAAAAGATACGGCGGTTTACATTGCATATTTGGACATTTGCAATGAAATCAAAACCTATAGGGTACTTCCCATTGACCTAGAATCATGAAATTTGGCAAGAAATAAGGTCATGTAGCACAAGTTAAGGGAAAACTCCGAAAACCGTAAATTTGTAGTTAGATCACATCAGGCGTCCGTCTGTCCGTCCGTCTGTCAAGAACCTTTTTCTAAGGAACGCGTCGAGATATCAAGCTGAAATTAATATCACATACTCAAGTCTGCTATGTCCCAAAGTAGTGAAAAAAACAAATTTCTAAATCAACGCTACAAAAAAATACAGTGGTTTTAAATATTGCATATTAAGACATTTTCAAGGGAATCAAAACTTAAAACCTATAGGGTACTTCCCATTGACCTAGAATCATGAAATTGGGCAAGAAGTAAGGTCATGTAGCACAAGTTAAGGGAAAACTCCGAAAACCGTAAATTTGTAGTTAGTTCACATCAGGCGTCCGTCTGTCTGTCAAGAACCTTTTTCTCAGGAACGCGTCAAGATATCAAGCTGAAATTAATATCACATACTCAGGTCTGCTATTTCTCAAAGCAGTGAAAAAATCAAGTTTGTAAATCCACGCAATAAAAAGATACGGCGGTTTATATTGCATATTTAGACATTTGCAAGGAAATCAAAACTCAAAACCTATAGGGTACTTCCAATTGACCTAGAATCATGAAATTGGGCAAGAAGCAAGGTCATGTAGCACAAGTTAAGGAAAAACTCCGAAAAACGTAAATTTGTAGTTAGTTCACATCAGGCGTCCGTCTGTCCGTCCGTCTGTCAAGAACCTCTTTCTCAGGATCGCGTCAAGATATCAAGCTGAAATTAATATCACATACTCAGGTCTGCTATCATTTAAAGCAGTGAAAAAATCTAGTTTCTAAATCAACGCAAGAAAAGATATGGCGGTTTATATTGCATATTTAGACATCTTCAAGGGAATCAAAACTCAAAACCTATAGGGTACTTCCCATTGACCTAGAATCATGAAATTTGGCAAGAAGCAAGGTCATGTAGCACAAGTAAAGGAAAAACTCCAAAAACCGTAAATTTGTAGTTATTTCATAAAAAAAATAACGGAACCCTCGTTGCGCGAGTCCAACTCGCACTTGACCGGTTTTTTATTGGCTACCTGCCCTTTACAAAGAACACACCCTGCAAGTTTCATGTCGCACCAGAATTTTGGCTATGCAAGGATATATGAACAATCAGTCAGTTAACAGGTAAAGATAAACACAGGTAAAGGAATGGAATTCCCTGCCGACGTCTGTGTTTCCAAATTCATATAACCCGGAAGTATTTAAGAATAGAGTGCATAGGCATCTACTGGGTAAGCTCGCTCCATCGTAGGCTCCGTCTATGCCCTCGGGCTAGTCTGGGACCAAGAGCAAGCCCATTGTAATAAAAAAAAAAAAAAAAAAAAAAGATACAGATAAAATGATCTGCAACAGATAATGGTAAAATAACCAGCCAAAACACATTTGTAGAAAATTCCACCACGACGATCTTCAATGAAACTACGTATATAGTTCACAACTTATAATATTCACCCAAACAAATCTCAAAAAAATAATATTTTTCTAGGCTACTTATATTTTCGCCGGTAACGAAACCATACCGACTTCTAATTTGACGCCATCGCCATCTAGTTAGAAAATCGGTACTAAATTTCTTAATTTCTAACAAACTAATATAAAATACATGTGAAACGGTTCGACATACCGCCCACCAAGGACATGCTCGAAGAAATGTCCTTTGAATTAAAGCCGCCCACCATGAGGTCAAGGGGGCTGTGATATCATTAAGAACGAAGATTGGTTGGTAACACTGGTTGGTAACATACAAAATGTACAAGCAGGTCTTTTAATTACAGAACCATTACAATTTATAGATACCACTCGTGTGAGTCCGTCCGAACCAGGATGCTTTTTTAATTTCCTTACTAGCAACCGTTTGTCAGGAGGAAGATTGTCCTCTGTGACAAGGACAATGTCGCCAATATTGGGCTTTATGTCTATTGGCGACCATTTGTAACGTTGCAACATCGACGCCAGAACTTTTGTATACCATCGTCGCCAAAAATCTTGCGGCATTCTTTGTATAAGTTGCCATCGCCTCAACGTGCCAACAGAACTACGCTCGTAATTACGATCCGGCACAAAAATCAGAGGATCTCCGATTGAAAACTGACCGGGTGATAGCAGCATTGGGTCATCAAGATTTTGAGAAACCTGAACAAAGGCCCTTGAATTGAGACAAGTCTCAATCGAAAGTTGCTTTATAGAAGCAACTTTGGCTTTAGCGGATATTCAAATAATTTTAATATCCCCATAGCTGCCTATTATTCTCAAATACGCAACCGCTGCATACGCTAAATTTGAAGCGTCACAAAAGCCATGCAGTTCTACACATACATCATTTAGTCTGGATTCTATCCATCTTGGAACGTGAAATGCAGGTAAGTTCAATAGTTCGCTCTGATACGTTTGCCATTCTTTAAATGAATCATCTGGTAATCGGTCATCCCGATCGGTACCAGCCAACCATATTTTTTGTATCATTATTTTCGCCGTTATAACCAACGGCGCTACCCACCCCAAGGGGTCGAAAAGTCGTGAAATAACTGATATTACTTTTCGTTTTGTTACAGATGCAGATTGCGGAAATGTGATTAAATATCTGAAAATGTCAGATTCTCTACCCCAGGAAAGTCCTAATATTTTAACCACCTCATTTAGTTTTATCTCTACTTCCTGAGTTGTACATTCTCCCACTATTTCCTTTGTTAACTCTCTGTTGTTTGTCATCCACTTCTGTAATTGAAAACCTCCTTTTTCCATTAGTCTTTCCATTTCCATATAAATCCTCTTCCCATCCTCCACCGTTTCACAACCTGACATATAATCGTCTACGTAGAATTCACTGTTTATTTTTTCAGATACCCGCGGAAACGCAGCTCCTTTATCGTGCGCCAACTGCTGCAACGACTTCACGGCAAGGTAAGGTGCGGATGTAGTGCCAAAGGTAACTCTCAGTAATTCATATTCTTTTATTTCAGATGCAGAATCACTCCGCCAGAGGAGTCTTTGGAAGTGTGTGTCTTCAGAAGCAACTTTGATTTGCCGATACATTTTTACAATATCTGCAACTAAATCAGTTGGATACATACGCCATCTCATTATGATATGACGTAACTCGAACGTGTATTTCATTTTCATTTCAGGAACTGAGTCATGAAATGGAAGTTTCACTATATATCTTCCGGTATTATCTCGTTGTGTAGTACGAGAGAAGAATTCTTCGCACCGTTGTTCTTCCAAGGTGAGTGCTTTTTTTACTTTAAAAACATCAGATTCAATCTCCCAAAACTTTTTCAGCATGTCATTCTCAGTAATATGAGTATGCATGCTTACCACATTGTAACAATGTGTTGCATTGAGATTGCTATCTGTGGAGGCTAATCCAGATAAAATCCACCCCAGGGTTGTATTTTGTGCTATTATGGGCCCTGGAGAGTGTTTAACTAAACCTTCTTTAATAACTTGGCTATAAACTTCCGCTCCAAACAAAACATCAATTTTGTTTGAAGTGTGATACTCTGGATCTGCCAGAGTTATGTATTCTAGTTCAGGCCAAGCTGGAATGTATACTTTAGTTGAAGGAATCAGAGTTGTTATTTTACTTAACACATACGCTCGAACTTGAATAATTGCATTTGGATCGTGACGTGAATGAATGGTTAAATGAACCATGAAACTAGAGGCAAAAGTGCCCTCGTCACCTCCTATGCCTGAGATAATACTATTATTTCGTATTTTCTGTAGTCCGAGCAATTGGACTGCTGATTCAGTTATGAAAGAGGCCTGGGATCCTTGATCCAATAACGCCCTCAGCAGTTGTTTATGACCGTTCTTAGTCTGTGCTTCGACAAGAGCGGTCGCTAATAAAACTCGATTCGGCACAATCTTTTTAGAAAAGTGTGTCACTATGTTTGGAGATTCTGAATCCTGTGCCGCACCGGATGCCGTTTGCAGTGTGGACACTGCCGATTTAATTACTACAGCCTCTACCGGTTGGCCATTGGGTGATGAAGATCTTGAGGATGCCGTGGGGTGCAATAACGAGTGATGTCTACGGTTGCAAATATGACATGAAGTTTTAACACGACAGTATTTAATTGAATGGTTCGTGCCGAAACAATTGTAGCATAAATTGTGAGTACGGACAAATTCACTACGAGTTTGGTAACTTTCTTTACTAAATAGTTTACAATGACTTAGATAATGCTCTTGTTTACAAAATGGGCATACAATTTGAACAGAGGCATTGCTATTTGACTTGACTATGTGACAACTCTTTGGCTTTTCAACTGTGGATTTATACTTTGGCTTGGGTGTGTCTAAGTACTCTAAAGACCGAAATCTGGATTCTAAAAACGTTTTAACACTTGAGGACTCGCTTATGGGTCTAACGGACCCAGTTGTTTAGTTTATTTGTAATAACTTTAAAGTTTTGACGTTTGCGATGTTCCCGCTCTTAGTACCTTTCAACGACAGTGTAGTGCAGCAAATGGCGGTCGCATTTGTCAGTTTGCGCGGTTCGTGTGACTGCTACAGACGAATAAGGTGCGTATGGGTCTGCTGGACCCGGTAGCGACTAAATAGTTAAGTGTTTTTGTTTGACTGGTTTGGTGAAAAAAAGAAACCGGAAATGATAACCGACTATAATACTTTGAAATGCGGAGTCGATATAGTTGGTCAGATGATTGGTACGTATTCTGTGTCAAGACGAACTCAAAGATGGCCCCTGTACAAAAACCGTATCCGTATCCAGCTCATCCTTGCCAAGTGGTGGCGAAAAGTACGTTGCGGTCTTTGCAACTGGAAAAAAGACAGAAAAACCATTTTTTTTTGCATAAAATGCAATATTGCCATTTGTGGAGACTACGTAAACACGTTTGTTCCAATTGTTTTAGTAAATTAGAAGAAGAAAGAGTCTGTTGATCCCAAAAAATGCTACTTATTTGATGTTGTTGATTTTGAAAGGTTTTTTTTGTGTTCTTTTAGTATTGATCTCTTATTGTTACTTGTTTCTAAGTAGGTATAAGATAGTAGTATAAGAAAATATAGAAAGGTTTTGATAAAACAACTAATTAGAGAAGTTTTCAGTATTAAACTTAATCTTGTCATAAAAACATGCCAAAAAACTGTTAATTTTTGTAAGAACTTATTGATTAGGAAAAAACAATAAATATTACTATTTGATTCATTATTGTTTTTGTTTATTATCATATTATCCCTAGTAATAAAGTAATTTTCACTTTTATTTAGTATTTTTGGAAATAAATTAGAATATTGTACTGGGTCCAGCGTACCCGGTAGCGAGTATGGCTGTTGCAAAACAAGGCGCGAGTCCTTAAGTGTTAAATTCATCGAAAGTTGGTAATTGTTCATCATCACAAATTTTTAACTCCCACAACTTTCGTGATTCACTATCCAACTTAGCGCTTATTATATAAATGACTATAGCATCCCATGTTTTTACATTAATACCGAGGGTGCTTAACCCATGAAGACAATCCACAGTGGTATCCAATAATTCTTTAATCGCAGATGACGACTCTGTTACATTAGATTGATTTAACAACCTTTTTAACATTGAATTTGATAAATATCGTTTGTTGTCATAGCGTTTGTTTAACATTTGCCAACATTCCTGATAGTTTGCATCTGTTACAGGAGTGTGACGCAAAAGTTGTTCTGGTTCACCTGATAAATGCCCTTTCAAGTAGTGTAGTTTTTGTACATCGTCAATTGAATCGTTATTATAGATAAGAGACACAAATAAATCGCGGAATGAAGTCCACTCTGTGTATCTTCCAGAAAAAGTAGGTATTACAACTTTAGGCAACTTAACATTAGTGCACTTTTTCGACGAAGTTTCTTGGTCAACATTAAGACTGTGCTTTAAAGGTGTTAATTGTTTGATAGAGTCTTTCAACTCTGACTTGTAAAGTATATAAATATCTTCAGTTTTGTCATATATGTCTGATGTAAAGTACATATGCTTTGAATCTAGTTTTCCTATAATGCTTCTGTGAGTTTCTATGAAGTTGGCCCACAGTTCTTCTAACGCTTCTAACCTAGTCCCCAAATAAGATAATGTTATGCGATCTTTAGGAGACTTTTTATAATTAATTCGACCTTTTTCAATATTTTTCTTATTGTCTAGTTGTAAATCTACTAATAACTCCATGACTTTAATTTTTTATCAAACGGCTGAATTAGATTTTACAAGTATTTATGTTATGTTGTACAGAAACGTAAATATTACAAGTTTATAACTGAGATGCTAAATGACAAAACATGAAAATTTTACAAGTGTTTTTAACTTAAACTTTTTAGAAAATCGGGCATAGGTTCCCCGTCGGTTCACTTTTTACCTAAATATTCTAAGTCACTACTACTACTACTTGAAATTATTCTAAGTCCAATTTTTGCTTGAAAGTTTTCTAAGTCCAAAGCTTCACAAACAAAGTAAATTATACTCACGGTTTTATCCACTAAGGCACAAAACACTTCACTCACTATTGCTTGATTGTTGCCAACGCACACCAGGGTGCGCGCAGCACTCGGCTCTGATGCTCAGCTACTGGAATGCTGCTTCCACTGCTTCCTAAATCCAGCGTGTCCCACCTGGGACGTCCAGATGCCCGCAGAAGAACTTGCTGCGGTGGCGCCCTCTGCAGGCGACGTTCTCGGAACACTCAGGTTTCCGCAGTCGCACCCTCTGCAGGCGACGCTTGAAGCACTTCAGTGGCAATCCCCACTGGTTTCTGTGCTGATACTCAAAAACTCAGTACGCAATTTCCGGCGCACTGATCCGATTTCGAAGGACCATGTAGAAAATTCCACCACGACGATCTTCAATGAAACTACGTATATAGTTCACAACTTATAATATTCACCCAAACAAATCTCAAAAAAATAATATTTTTCTAGGCTACTTATATTTTCGCCGGTAACGAAACCATACCGACTTCTAATTTGACGCCATCGCCATCTAGTTAGAAAATCGGTACTAAATTTCTTAAATTCTAACAAACTAATATAAAATACATGTGAAACGGTTCGACACATTAATTAATAAAGTCAAATCAGTCCATAACATTACCCGCACAATGGCAATATTTCTTAAAAGAACTTGCATATTTTGACTAGTTAGTAACAAACGTTGGAGCCGGACGGCTGAGGGAAAAGATCTGCATCGGCACTCTTAATGCAGAGTCATTAAGCAAGTCGTGTTCTGTCGCAGGAACACCGGGAGGCGGAACTAGTCGTGGCCGAGAGGGTGGGAAGGACAGGCAATTGGGCAGAAGGTTTATGACGAAATTAATGCATATATAATAAATGTCTCGTTTGTTTTATAGGTATAACAAAATATAATACCAGTTGGTAATTCTTTAGCTGCGTGTATTTCACATCATGAAATATTAATTCCAATTCCACTAATTCCATGACATTTAAATTCTAGTGTCAATGTTTTTTCAACGAAAATCAACGCCAAAAACTTACTAAAAAAATACTTACCTTTTAACTATCTGAAATAGCCGTGTTAGTCTTCTGCCTAAACGTCAACAGGTTTTTCAATTAGTAACTGATAAGTAGCCATACGGGCTTAGAAAAACAGAATATAAATTCCCATACCCATAACCCTCAATGGAACACTAACACTGCTTTACAGTAATATTAAATCTGATAGCATGGTTTTTGTATTTTAACCGCCCCCAAAAAAGCAGGTTTTTAGAAAAAAATCTATCGATCTAAAAAATATAAAAATAGGTAAAAAAAACTAAAAATAGCAAGATAACTTAAGTTTGAAAATCGGTGGCGATATAAGACAACAGACAGAACGGAAGTCACTGACATTCGAAGAATTATTACTATAACTTTTGAAATGTTGTACGTATTAAGACTTCTGTTTCAATATCTTCACATTGTAACTCGGTGGAACTTGATCTCGCCGCACATTAATCCTTGCCAAGGACAAGACACTGCTCGGATCTTCTGGTTTTTCACAAAGCTCTGCGCAAAACCGAAATGGGTGACAAAATAATTGTGAACTGATTATTTATTTCGCTGTATTCTTTTCTTTTGTGCTTGGGTATTGAATTAGTAGCTTACTACGGCTAAATATTAACAGTAATGATAAAACTTTAGTATTTTTAACAACTTCTAACAATAAAACTGTAATACTCATCATCTACCTTACTCTTTCCAAATTACATTGGGGTCGGCTTCCAGCCTAACAGAATTTAGCTGGATACCAATGTTTTACGTGAAGCTACTGCCTATCAGACCTTCACAACCCACTAACTGGGCGACACGATACCCCTTGGTTAGACTGGTCAGACTTTTTGGCTGACCCGTAACGACTGTCAAAGTTCTAAGATTGTCGACCGGGGGGACCAATGGCTTTACAGACACGGGTTGTCAGTGATGTCCAAGATAAACTTTAGAAAGTACATATGAATTGAAACAGTCACAATGGTCACTTGCCCGGATGCGAACCCACAACCTCTTACACGAGAAGCGGGCATCTTATCCATTAGGCCATTGCGACATTGATTTACTGACAGTCAGCTCAAAATAGAAACGCATTTACTACACATCAACGCAACTCCAACAAGAAAAATAGCTCCACAACGCATAGGCCGCTCATGACACCGAAAGCCAATAAAAACCATCTCTCATTGTCTATGGACGTATGTTTTATTTATCGGCACCATTAGCTCTGTACAGATATATTGAGGATTCCAAACGGGTTAGAATGATTTTTATTGTTTTATGTCTATGGTGGTTTATGGATTGCTGGGGTTTGGCCGTGACTTCACCCGTGAATTTCGGTTATCTGCGAAATCAATATCTGATAAAAACTAACCTATATTCTTTTTGTTGTTTGCTGCGTACCAAAAGAGAATGGGAAATTCTGTAAGAATATAGTTCTAAGCCTGACTAAGACACGAAATAAAATAAAGCTATTATTATGATACCTTTAAAATAATTAGTCATAAAGTGATGTCAGAATCACGAGAATGTGTTCAATAACAATTTTCCCACGTGAATCTCACAGTTTGTAAAATAAAGCTTTTATTGTGAACCTTAAACTGATGTTGCGGAATGTTTATAATAGTTACCGTGACCCTGGAACATAAAGGGCAATCGAAGGAACATGAGTGGGTTTTAGTCAGTAAGAGTCTGACACGCCCTCCCGTCGCACCCAGGACGGGAGCAGTCATTGGCTGATTTCCCACTCACCAAAAAAAAAACCCTTAAACTGATTTAGCTTAAAAATTCTACAAAATTTTTGACGTTCATTTGATTCTTCATGCATCAAAATCGGATTTCAGTGAAATTGTAACAGACAGAAAGATAGACGCGTTTATTATAATATAGTATAGAAACGTCGATGAATGGTGGAATCGGTTAGGTCACTTCGGAACGAATGACAAACCTGTCGAAAAGGGGCCTTTGTTTTTGGGGCCGTTTGCAAAATTTGTAATAGCGATGTAACAAGACATCACATAGTCTATCAGTATGTTTTAATTGTCATCCAGTTTTAAAAGATTTTAGTCTTCAGTATTAATATTAATTTTAACTTCAAACAGCGTCTTTACAGACAGACAACAAAGTAATCCTATAAAAGTTGCTTACACCTAAAAATGAAAACAAAGACAGGATGAACATGATTATAACTGGCTGCTTATGAGCATCTATTTACACTCTGTGTACATTGACTGTTCTTATTTTCTGTGTATGACAAATATTATTTTATTTTGTATACCTTTGTTTGCATCCAAACGTCAGGTATGATGAGACCCTTAGATTGAGCAGAGTGACTTTCCTAACTGGGGGCAACGGGATAAGAGTTATCCAAAAGCGTATCTTGCACTAATCGGATCCTGATAAATCTGTAAACATTATAATATTAAAACGTTTATAGGTATTAAAGGGGTGTGATAAGAAACATTCTGTTCATTCCTTATACTTTTAAAGTGCGTCTGGCTAACTTAGTATTATATAGTGTCCAGCCGTAGACTAATGTAGTCTGATGATGAAAATTAATAAGTCCAGTATGACAAAGATTAATAAAAAAAAAATACAAAGCTCACACACGGTTATGATTGTAAATTAGGCAGAGAATGTACCTACGGTAATCAGATAACTGATGAACATATCGACATACTTTATAAACATGATATAGATTGTACCGATTGATATAGAAACCGATTGTTATTGACTTATCCAATTCCACAGAACCTTTAAACAAATCCAACTACCACTAAAATACGAATTAAAAACCATAAAATTGACCGTTTAAGCCGTTCAAAGCAGTAACAAAGTAATAACATAAATATCAGAAAATGGGAAAGTTCTGGAAGCCAGCTCATTTCTTTACCAAACAAGTAACAGGTAAGTCTCCGGGATGGGTCGTGAATACAAATATTGAATGTTCGGTATTCTGGGCAGGGTGGTGTTAATTTGTACAGGATCTCCATTAGCTGGGGGCAAGTTTGCTGTTCAAATCATACATATATACTCATTATAGGCTATGTATTTACATGTAGAAGGAAGGGATAACGTGACGCAATTTCTTGGTAGGGATAGAGTCAGATTTTCTTTTGCATTTATAATGTAAGTTTGCCTTTTCTTAACTATGTTTGGGCAGGATTTTAGTGTAACTTGATGTTGTTAATAAATATCAGTGTTCTACATGAAGTGTCTGCCTATCAAAATATAAAAAAGATGATGGTTAATTGTCTGATTTTCTGGCTTCTAACTACTGGTAAAGACTGGCAAAGATTTACGAATGACAGCAAGAACTAACAGCTTTACCAACTTCCAAATTCTGACTTGATACTGGATAATTCTTAATAGAAAAGATCAATAATATTTTATCCGACCCGAGAATCGAACGCTACACCTTCCTTACACTGAGCAGTTGCACATTCGACTACGGGACCGTCGGCGTCGGTGCAGTCGAAATTATAATATTTGTATGCAAGTAATATCGTCACTTCTTCAGTTACGGTTTAGCGGCTAAACCACCAAATTCAATTTCCCAAATTACATAACTCGCTTAAATCTCAAGGGAAGACCCTTTTTACCGCAACAAACAAACACGCGGAACAAGTCGCGAAAAAATCTTAGTAAAAATAATTGGTGGTAGTCTTAATTTCCAAATATTTTAAACTAGCTTCTGCCCGCGGCTTCGCTCGCGTTAGAAAGAGACAAAAAGTAGCCTATGTTACTCGCCATCCCTTCGACTATCTCCACTTAAAAAATCACGTCAATCCGTCGCTCCGTTTTGCCGTTAAAGAAAGACAAACAGACAGACAGACACTTTCCCATTTATAATATTAGTATGGATACCAAATAGTAAACTGGTTGACGGATTGTTGATATATCAACGCACAGCCCAAACCGCTGGTCGTAGAAACATGTAACTTGCAGGGTGTGTTCTTTGTAAAAGTAAGTATCCACCTGGTTTTTTTTTTGGAAAATACCAACTCTAAAGAGTAAAACCAGGGAAAAAGATGAAAGTTTCGGGCGAAGCCGCTAGCGAAGCTGTTGTACAGGTTTCAAAATTTAACCAAATCTAATTCCGCCGCAAAATAAAAGCCTTGCCTAAAAACCTCATAAAAATGTGTCGGGACTAACAAAGCGGCTATTATGTCGCCCAATTGTTGGTCTACAAAGGGAATCGACTTTTTTTAATTAATATCTGTGGCAACCTTCAGGGGACTGACAGCTATTGATCGACTATCGCGACGCGATGATTGATCATGCAATAATGCCGACATGAAAAGTTAGGGGGCGCTTTGTAGGAGCCCCGTTCCCTGGTCACGTTGATGTAGTATATAATGTATAAGGGTTTTTGATGCATGGAACTGGCAGGGAAATATACGCGTTTTATGTATTTTTGCTGTGCCTGAAGTTTTTGTTATGATACAAATATATACTTAAAAAATGGCGGGGCGTAATTTTTAAGACTTTTCCCCCGCAAATCCCTGTAAACTATTTTTATTCCACATTTCCTCTTAGGAGGATTTAGGGGAGAATAGTAAAATTACCCTAATAATTATGTGTAGCAACGTTTATATATTTACATAAAAATCAATCGCCAAAAATGTTGCTAAGCACAATACTCGAAAACTGCTGTTTTAATTTTACTACCTTTTTTAAAAATATTCGTTGAAATATTAGGAAGGTTCTTTTGAAGAGCAAAATTGGGAAAGATACACATAAAGACCATTTTTTTCTTTGTTCATATTCAAATTGTTCTTAGCTGTCAATCGTAGTGACGGGCGATCCAATAGATTTTGAATGTACGATGCCTGTTGGGTCAGATAGTATTGCTATATTACTTTATATTCATTCACAGTAGCAAGTTGTTCTAAAATAAAAGTAGCCTTAACGACCATTTATTATGTGAAATCGGCACCGACCAGTAAAAGACCCGTCACAATTGTTACAGCCGTATCGCAGAATAGCTGTAACAAATAGTCAAAAGTGCAGGGAGACCGACAAAAAGCTTAACTATATTTAAGTACAACAAGACTTTAATTTAACAGCACACAAAAACAACTTGAAAATTTAATTCTATGTAAGTAAGTGCAATTTAACTAAAAATATTATAAGTCTGAAAGCAAACAAAATATCAAAGTAATTTTAAACACCTCTTTGTAATAATAACGAACTTTACAAATACATTTTTACAACGAAATAATATTAAAGGTACGTGTAGTTAGTTCATTAGGCCTTCAAACACAAAGCCGAATTAATATAATCATATAAATTATTTTCAATGTAAATAATTTGACATAAGCTCCTATATCAAAGTAAGCACCCATTTGTCTCACCATTTCTGTTCAACTGTAAAATCTTAAACAGTAAAAATTACATTCTCCGTAATTCCCAAATCAGTATTCAAAAGGGTATCTCGAAACATCCTTTCTGCCGAATAAACACAGGTCGTTTAGGTTTAATTTCGGGACCCTTTAGACTCCGAATTAGATCTGTTTACCTACCATTTAATAAACATAGGTTTTAGACTTTAGTTACTGCAAAAGTGTACAAAACAAAGTTTAGTGTGCAGAATATACGGTTTGGAAACATTTTTTTAATTTAAACATAATATAATATACTAGCTTTCACCCGCGGCTTCCCCCTTGATGATATTTAAACTTCCTTTCCTTTTACGCCTTTGGGCTTTGAATTTTCAAAAATCTTTTCTTTGTGGATTCTTCACTAAGAATATACCGTCTAAGTTTTATGTCTCTAGGACCAGTGGTTTAGACTGTACGTTGATATATCAATAAAATAGTCATTCGTCAGTCAGTTTACGATTTTATAATATATAATATGAGATAATATGTATACATATATTTCTTGTAGGTATTCGATAGGAATTTGTTATTATTTCCTGTATCGTGGAGGCGTTTACAAACATATAAATTCACATACACTAACAACTTGACTTGATACTTAATTTTCTCTCTTTGAAGTTCAGAAGTAAACCAACTTTTGCAACTTCTTTAAAAGTTATTGAATCGAGATAGAGGGAGAGAAAGATTAAAGGTGAGTATACATCTGAGTATTTGCACGAACATTACTTTATAATGTAACATTCGTTAAAGCTCGGCGCTCTGTCCGTAATGCTCACGGCGAGTGAGCATATACCTGCAACATTTTTCTCTTACTTAAGACGTACATGACGCCTGTCCTGTTCCCCCACGCATGTGCGTTTGTTTAACTCATTGGTTCCTAAAATTAAGTTCTAATAAACAGCGAATGCTCAATGTTCTGTTACAAGCGAATGCTCAAGTTTATCCGCACCTTAAGACACCATTTACCTCAGAATCAGCATCGTCTTACTCGTTTGCATCTATATTTGTTTGTACTGTTATTCTTATCATGCGTTTCACGTCGCGATTAACTTAGTATTCAGTTTAATTTCCATATAATTAGGGATTTAAGCAGTGACCCATCCAATTAAGGACCTCTCGGAGCGACGCTTAACATAATAGCAGCTTTTGGTTTAACCAACCTTTGCAAATCTAGTTTCTGATATAATTATTGCGACTATGTAGTGGGGCTAATGTCTTAACCGTTTAATGAAACCTGCACCCTATTACTGCGTAATACACTTGAGATTAGAATCTCTTATGTTTTGGCTCGGAACTCGGCATCAAGCAGCGTCTATCCTCCATCGTCCAAGCTCGCATTCTCACCTTCTTTGGGCACGTTTCTCGACGTGGAGATGTGTCTATAGAGCGACTGGTGGTGCAGGGCAGAGTAGAAGGTACCAGAGCGCGAGGAAGGTCACCCATGAGGTGGACGGACCAAGTAAAGGCGGCAATGGAAGGCCCGTTGCACGAGTGCGCTAGACGAGCAGCCGTCAGGGAGTCGTGGAGGCGAGCCGTCAAACGTGTCACTCTTGGAGACCTACCACGATGACCACGACCGCTCTGTCAAGAGTGTCACGATTAAGAAGAAGATGTTTTGGCTACTCAGCAATAAACATTTAGTTTTTTTTTTTGTAGTTGAGTAGTTGCTCGGTTTTCTAATGTTTGAGGCAGTGATATAATAGTAAAAGGAATGTCTGATTTAAACAGATTTATATCTTTTGATTTTTTTACTTGAATTGAGTGAGCTTTTTAAATGGCATACTGACTTTGCCATATGGTAAACTTTACTTACATCGACACATAGTACTCTATTGCGTTTTCTAATAGTGTTTTCATGGAGTTTCTTCCTTCTCCAGAGAAACCTGCTGTTTTTGAAAGAGCTATTAGCGTAAAGTTTTTAATAGACAAACTTCCTGACAATTTTATTAAAAAATATAAATGGTTGATCAATGCTTTCATATGTATCAGAAATATGGTACAGTCAAATGCACAATTAAATAAATAAAGTTTGTAATTTTAAATTAATTATTTTAAGATTTCCGGGTTTTCCTCTAATTCCATTTCTTTTACGAAACAGGACTAATTACCATATCATGCATGGGTCATCCCTACTTTTTGTTTGTTAAAGGCGAACAAAAATACGTTTAATTTTATTTATATTCAATATTTTGACATAGTAATGTCTTACCCTCACCACTTTCAATATTCAAGATAAAAATTCCCAACCAACACACCAACAATCCTCAACACAAGTCTCTATCCCATCACATATTAAACAGATTCCAACAACACATGATTGCGACCGCCTGTTTAGGCAGCGTCACATCCACGACTCATTATGCGTTATAAATACGCAACTAATTAGCGTTGTACGCTGACAAAGATTAATGTCGCAATGCGTGCGGCAAGTCGGCAATGTGCAATATGTGTTTAGATAATTAGTACGTAATGTTTTTGTCGCTGGAGTAATTAGGGTTTGGCTTTAGAGATTAATCTTGCTTTTAGTAGATTTGGGATGACTTTGACAACTTTCTGTGACACTGAGATAACATTAGTCTGGGCAATTAAAAAATAGTCGACATCGACTCTGCTTGCCATTACATAAATCATCATCTCCCTAGCCTTTTCCCAACTATGTTACGGTTGGCTTCCAGCCTAACCGGATTCAGCTGGATACCGGTGTTTTACGTGAAGCGACTGCCTATCAGGCCTCCACAAGCCAGTAACGGGGCGACACAATATCTCTTGGTTAGACTGGTCAGACTTTCTGGCTTACCCTTAACGACTGCCAACGTTCTACGAATGACAACCGGGACCAACGGGTGCCAACAGTGATGTCCAAGATAAACTTTAGACAGTACGTATGAATTGAGAAAGTCACATTTGTACTTGCTCGGATTCGAACCCACAACTTCCTACACGAGAGGCGAGCGTCTTATCCACTGGGCCATCACGACATTAAGATTTTGCCATTACATAAATAAATGATAGAAAAATTCTAATCTGGAAATATTTTTTTTAGTTAATAAAACAGGGCTTTGTCTCTCTTACCCTATTTTGCTGTGTCCTACAGAGTACACAATGATAATCTCATATTGTTACTACCTAAATACAATAATCATAAAGCAATCATGATTTTGAGTATAGAATGTTGAAGGGAACCAGACAGTTTAGCTAAGCTCCACTGTAGGGCAAAGGCCTCTTCTCATATAGAACAACAAGGCTTACTCAAGGCGGATTTTAATTTCAAACTCGTATCATCTACTACTCATGAGTCCATTTTAAGCCAGATTTTGCTTGATTGAAAGCGAGACAGATATGGGCCAAGGTACCTGTAATCAAATATCAAAAAATATCATAAGTCCTCGGCCCAGTTTCATAGCGCGCTGAATGACCACAAACTCTAAATCACTGAGATATGAAACACTTTGACATTTTTAATTTCGAAATTGGCCAACAGTTATTCGCCAAACAAAACAACTCTTAATCAAATTCAATATTCATGGAACTCCCATGAAAATTCTATGAACCAAACAAAATTATGAAGCGCTTCTCCTATATTTTTCGTCCACAATTACATGGTCCCATTACTGGACCCATATCCTCATAAATACTAAACTTTGGACCCATTACCAACACCAGCGATGCCAATCCTTAATATTTCCGTTTGAAATGTGAGGCGATTTAATTTGGAGTTTTTAGCGTTCCGTAATCAATTGAAAATGGGACCTCGTTTTAGACCTTTATTAAATCCAATCAAACCCATTTGTTTCTAATCGTTACAGGAACTTCTGAATAGTCTAAAAGTCAGTCAGTCGAAAAGTTGAAGCTATCTATGTAACTTATAAAAGGCAATATCTTGATTAATAATTATTATATATTTTTTTAAAGGTTTGGCAGCATCTTTTATACATAAAATTAGACGCAGGCTTATAATGTAACCAATTACAAACCAATGACAAAAAAATAAACTAAAGAATATCAAAGAAATATAAGTTATTTGTCTAATGAAATAAAATCTTATAAAAACTTTAGACTTGAGAGACAAAGGACTTAAACTAAAATAATGATTTCACAAATGAGAATCTGAATATAAAAGTATAATTGCAATATAAGTGAGACTTTAAAAATAGACATTAAAACAGATTTAAGAAATAAAAACAAACGAAAAAAGCAAAGTAAGTTCGTCTGTTAGGCCGTCCATAAATGCTGGACAGATAATTATTTTTTGTTTGATAAAAAACGAAGATAAAGAGCATCAAAGTTCCAGCGTGGGGGCTTGTAACGTCACTTCTCAATAAAAAATGTACCAAGGCGTGACCATTCATGAAACTTCAACGCACTGTATCGTCGTCATTTTTTGTTTACGTAAAAAAAAAATACGTGATCTTTTTGATAATCTAACTACCAAAATTTTTTTTTTAGTCAACGAGCCTATTACAATTTTTTTTTTCAGTTTTTGTCAAGAAGAATAACTTTAAAAATATTTGTAGCTCGGAACACTCAATTCGTAAGCACAACCCGCAACTGACCAGTTTTTCCTTAATTAAAAGAGCCGGTCGGCGTCGCTTCCTAAATTGACTCTTTAAAACTTGTGATTTGCATTCATTTGTTTACGTGGGGACCTTACTTTGAGGTCTTTTGTGTTTTGTGCCCCCATTCGTAGTTATAGGTCACATGTTATCGAAGTAATAGAAAAGTTGACATGCATTGTAATATGTTTTGCGGATAAAATTATGTCATAATAACGAGTCGATCACATCATTGCGTTCGATCCAGCCAGTCTATTCAATTCTGTGAAATGAACTGCCCTTTGTAAATCATTTATCGGTACAAATCATTATAAATCCAATTATTAAAAAGGGTAAGTATGGAGTTTCTTACCCATTTTACTTGGTAAAAAATTCGGTTGGCCCGGTATCCAGCAAAGCGGAAAGCAGAGATGTATCGTACAGCCAATCAGCTTGCGTCATTTTGACAGCTCAGTGCTTAGCATCAGCAAACTACAATTTTCTATTGGTTAAATATACAACACATCTCGTTTCCTCTCCACATTGGGGGATATCGGGCCCCAGATCAGACTCAGTTATTTACTTTACCTATCCTTCGAAATTAAGTAAAACAAAATACTCTCATTATCCAAGATAAACTTTAAACGTAAACATAAAGTAATAAAATTACGTTGGTATTTAAACGAACCTGTAGCTTCAAGCTTACGTTATTTTTTTTAATATATCGAATTAAAGCTTCACTTAATAGCATTGTGAGGTAATGGACTAACAATTTTCAGTTCAGCGCACTCAATTACCATTATCTTTATTTATATTATAATGTCAGCTCAATGAACGCTTTGACCAATAATTTATTAATCCATTATTATCAAGCCTTAGTCTTTTCCAAAATATGTTAGGGTCGGCCTCCAGTCCAGTTGCAGTTTGACGGAGACCGACTGCCTATCAGACCTCCATAACCCTATCGTTGGATAATACCACAGATTACTAAATAGTTACACAATACTTCTTGGTAAGGACGGCTGACGGACATTCGAGTTTCAGACTACAAACGGCTAAATACTATATCATCATTTTTCCCAACTGTGTTGGGGTCGGCTGCCAGCCTAACCGGATTCAGCTGGATACCGGTGTTTTACGTGGAGCGACTGCCTATCTGACCTACACAACCCAGTAACTAGGCGACACGATACCTCTTGGTTAGTCTGGTCAGAGTATTTGGCTAACCAGTAACAACTGTCAAAGTTCTACGAATGACAACCTGGACCAACAGCTTTACGTGCTTTCCGAGGCACGGGATGTCAGTGATGTCGAAGATAAGCTTTAGAAAGTACATATGAATTGAAAAAGTCACATTGGCTAAATACTATATAATAAATATATATTTCTGAATTAATACTATATTTGTGAACAAAAATACAAAGGTAAGAAAATATGGCAAGTATTTTAGCTCCATACAAACTAGTTATAAAGGAAAACATTTCACTGTTTTAATTTCGAAATGAGCTTTCAGAAAAACAAAGTCAAGATGTAAGTTGTAAAAATAGCTGTAAAAGTTCCAAAGTTTCTCATTCCTGTTAAGAATGCTGGAGAAAAGTTTTATACATTTATATTTACATTGTACAAAGTCTTCTCGTAGTCTCAATTCTAGGAAATATCGAATAACATAAAATATTTATTAGCGACTGTGTTGTAAACCTTTTGAATGTTTAACGATAGTTTTGATATATTTCTACGATGGGACTATTGTGACGCCTTGTCAAGGATTTGATAGCTTTCTACTAAGTTGATCTTGTTGCTTATTGCACGTTCAGCAATCTTTTTTTTTGGGAGTAGGAAATCATCAAATGACTGCTCCCGTCTTGGGTGCGGCGGGAGGGCGTGACAGACGTTTACTGACTAAAACCCACTTATTTTCCTTCGGTTGCCCTTTATGTTCCGGGTTACCATGACGGTAACTATTATAAACATTCCGCAAAACGTTCAGCAATCTTGAGATCACTTGCTTAGAATGAGGTTCTGAGTTCAAAGTCGAAGTTAAGACATTTATTTCAAATAGACCATTAAACAGGCACTTTAGAACGTCATTAACAAAAACAAAGAAAAATAAATCTAGTTGTTAGTAGTTTGATTCCCAGAATAGGTAAAGTTGTGGTAGTAGTTACATCTGTTTGCACTATTAGTTACGCACTGTAATATATACTGCGATGCGCATACGCATTATCGTATCATTTAAAAATATAGTGACCTTAATCCTTAAGATTACTTAGTGGTCAATAGAGATAATTCCTTAAAACTTATTCGTATGTTGAACCCCATCTTCCAAAAAGGGATAGATACATTCAAGAGCATGATGAATGAGGCATTCTTATCAAATTCGTAAGAAATCTAACAACCCTAGCTCAAAACTAATTCCCAGTAATTGAGTTTAAAACATCAATCAAAACATTTCAGACTTTAGGATTATATTATTAGTTAGATAACGAGGATAGATGAAGTCTAGACTAAGACCTAGAACTAATAGAAACTAACACTTCACAATAACAGCGTTAATAATTTTGCTAACGTCGGTTTGAGCTAACCAAAGTTTAAGTCGTGAAAATAGGGAACTAAATTGCTTTTGTGTTTAGCTACGAGATGTTGTAATAAGTTTATTATATTGTTAGTATGATCCAGGGAATATTCCCAATAAATATCGACGTTAGGATCACAATTTATACACTAATATGATGGTATCAGTAGCCTAATTCATGTACCTAATCAAAAACATTACGGTATCGCTGCGATTTGTCGTTAAGACCATTATTATATTCACATACACCAATTGAGCTTGAACGACACCGATTTTATTCAAAGTGTCATTACCGCTTATTCAGCTTCATTCGTCGAACACACGTGATTTAAGACACAATAGAAAGACAATAGCAGCCTGACAGCCGACAGTCGATTGGTCGTTGAAAAGTTAAGGTATAAAAACCTTGGTCAGATTTTCTAAAACTTAAATTTAAGTTAATCATCATGGTAAAATACCTAATAAATACGTGTAATGTAACCGACAATAAATAATCAACAGATCGTTTAGCATTAAGCCTATTAAATTGTCGTTCGATCCTGATCGAATCCCGTTCCAGTAAAACATGAATGTCGATTTCAGGTAAGTCTACGATCGAACGACTAACAAACTTCAACGTTATTTAAATTGTTTTATTTTTTGTAAATTAGGCTGCACGTGAACAGCAAATCTATATATATAAAACAAAGTCGGGTTTGTTACAACACTTATAACTCGAGATCGGCTAGACCAATTTTCATGGTTTTTGGTTCGTTGGATTTGTCCCCGCCCCGAATAGCAGAATACATCTTAAAAATAATGAAAAATCGACGAGAACATAATTATAAAAGATGAATCATTTTTCCCTATAGTTAATTCTAAATTCAATTAAAGATTGAAAACTTAAGAGAACAATAGTACTAGGAACGCAGTAATGTGAAGTGATAATGTGAGAAAAATTAAAATATTGAGATAATTAGTACTTAAATCAATCAAAAGTACTAGGTGCGCAGTTGTGTGAAGTGGTTAATAGAAAATGTGAGCGCAATTTTAAGAAAATAAATGTTTATGAACTTAAATAATATCCATCCATACTAATATTATAAATGGGAAAGTGTGTCTCTCTGTCTGTCTGTTTGTCTTTCTTTCACGGCAAAACGGAGCGACGAATTGACGTGATTTTTTAAGTGGAGATAGTTGAAGGGATGGAGAGTAACATAGGCTACTTTTTGTCTCTTTTTAACGCGAGCGAAGCCGCGGGCAAAAGCTAGTTACTTATAGAAAA
Organism: Athetis lepigone; assembly: GCA_033675125.1. Taxonomy (NCBI): domain Eukaryota; kingdom Metazoa; phylum Arthropoda; class Insecta; order Lepidoptera; family Noctuidae; genus Athetis; species Athetis lepigone. The sequence continues at coordinate 22,425,205 of CM066227.1, forward strand.
GAGTCAATAGATGTATCAATTCCTCAGTATTCACGATTAATGAATGTTTAGAGGTATGTAACAGAGAGTGAATGTAAAGATAAGATAAATATTTATTAAATAATGGTAAATACCTAGTTCTTATACCTGCTCCGACAAGACGGATGTTGTTGTCGGTCAAACTCTGTTTGCACGATGTAGGATTATCAGTACCTACAAGTTATTAAACCAATATAAATAAAAAAATACAGAATCATGATTTGTAATATTGGTTTGCTGGCGATTATTGTCAATGTCAATTAGGCCCATTTTGAAACCAATTTTAAGTGTGGTCTTGTGTGTGTGTTTCAGCTAGTTTATTAAAAAATATGACGAGTAAAAGTGATTTAAGGTACCGCTTGCATAATGAATAAATTCTTTTATTTTTGTAACAAATCTAGTTGTTGTTCACAAAAGTAAAAAAAGCACGAGGAACATAATACATCAACTTTACAACCAAAAGACGTTGATTGCCGGACAAAAGGCCAACCCGAAAGCCCCACATTAGAACTGAAGCGATGAAAATGTAACAAAATATCCCCTAAATAATAAATATCCCCGAGCGATTCCCAGCCCTTACAATATTACAGTAATAATTAAATCTGTAACATGAAAGCCGACATAATTATTTATTTTCCGCATACATTCGATACGGTTCGCCAACGAATTAGCCCCGATATTATTTTAAAATTACAACGCTTGGCTTGCTTTGTGTGCAAATTGACTAATTATATTATTTCAGATACGTATGAAGCGGTTTAACGAGCTATAGCTATTTGTTTTGTAAAGCTAGGAATACACGGGTGTGTTACATGCTCAAGAAAGTAATTTGATTAAGACTGCTATAGTAACACTTCAAGATTCTCACTAAACAAAACTAGATTTGGCATAAAACAATGTAAGATAAAAAATATAAGATACATTTGTTTCTTGCATATTCTTGTGCAAGTTACCTTCACGTGTGTTGCAAGCTTAATCCAACTTTTAGACCTTGTTACTTAAACCTTTTTTTGTGCTTGATTGTAAAATATAATGAATATTCAAGTCTGATTTCTGTCTAACAAAGATTTCACTTGTAAAAACAAAGCAAAGGCTTTTTTTCATTAATTTGTAAAAGTGTAGACTTAAAAGCGTCTTCAAAATATGGCAGTCAATTAAAACTGCCATGAAATATGCACGAAGAGATAAAAGAAAGTGACTGAAATGAATTTTTCAATAGTGAACATTTTCTTTTGTTTTTAACCGTTTAATATTAAAGATGACTAGCAAAGCGTCCCAGCTTTGCTTTTATTGGAGTCAAGTTTAACTAGGAGACTAAGGTTATATCATCAAAGGTCTTGCTCAAAGACAATATTTTTTTATTAATATTTAACCGGTCAAGTGTGTGAGCCCGACACATTTGACCGGTCAGAATGCCAAACGGTATAGCATCATATCAATCTATCTATCCTCTGTGTTTCTTATATTTTTACCCGACCGCCGAAGGAGGGTTTTATGTGTATTCGATTTAACAATGTATGTCTTTTTTTTTTTGGTGAGTCGGAAATCATCCAATCCGTCCTGGGTGTGGCGGGTGTCAGACTCTTACTGACTAAAACCCACTCATGTTCCTTCAATTGCCCTTTATGTTCCAGGGTCACGGTAACTGTTATAAACATTCCGCAACCCGGGAACAATGTATGTCTCATTCTACAGCCTAAACCGTTTAACAGATTTCGACATATTTCGTCATTGAATTCGTCTCAGTTGTGTAAGTGATAATGGTATATTAATATGAAGAAAAAAATAGATAAATAATCATTTTTAAATTGGTTATAGCTGCTTTTGTTATTAATTTTTAAACCATACTATAGCTACCTCCTTCGATTTCACCCACGTTTTGGTTACTGCTCCGCGTTCATAGGTCATAGCGTTGATGTTACATGCCCTATAACTTTTCTGGCTTATCCAACACAAAATGATTGTTTTAAGTTGGTGTATAGTAGTTCCTATTTAGTATCATGCTGTGACATTATATATATTTTTTTGACATTATAATTTAAATTGAATGGACATTTTATTAGGTAGCTTGACACCTTATCTGAATTGTATCTTGTTTCTGATTTTTTTAATTATATTGTATTTGCATGTATATTTGAATTCAACACAATGTAAATTGTTTATGAATAAATGAAATGAAATGACCATTTCATTTCATTTATTTTTGACGGGCCTGTTGGTCTAGTGGTTAGTGACCCTTACTGCTAAGCCGGAGGTCGTGGGTTCGATTCCCACCCAGGACAAACTTTGTGTGATGAGCATGATTGTTTGTTCTGTGTCTGGGTGTAATTTATCTATAATATGTATGCATTTATAAATTATATAAGTATGTTTATCAGTTATCTGGTTACCATAGTACAAGCTCTGCTTAGTTTGGAATCAGATGGCCGTGTGTGAGTTGTCCCAGGATATTTATTTATTTATTTATTTATTTATTTATTTTTTCCTGATATTAGCGCGATCAAACAAACAAATTTTCAGCTTTATAATATCAGTATATAGATATAGCGAGTATTATGAAAAGTTAAACTGTCTACCAGATGTCTACCGGTTACCTTGTAAAGATAATCGACGACTGTCAGTGACCCCAGCTGTGACATAAGGACGGACAGACAACAGTCTTAGTAGTGTTTCTGTTTGGAATTTAGATACGTGATTCCAAAATGCCAGACGCAGACAAAGGATATCGTGCTACCCAGTACAATATTAAGATCGAGCTAATACAATGCATTGTTTGCAGCAATAGAAGTACAAAATTCCAACTCTACCTATATTCGTGAGATACAGCCCGCTGAGAGACAGTCCAACGGACTTCGGCTTAGGCCGCTTGTTGACAGCGGACAACGGGCAGATTTTCAGAACGGGCAACGGGCTGACGCGCGGTTTTCAATAAGTTAGTGTGGGTGTATGTCAACGCGAGGGACATGTACCTAACCGTTGCAACCTTGCAAAGAAAATCAACGTGTCGGCCCGTTACCCGTTGACAAAAATAATAATTAAATAATCAATAAACTCAACTGCAATTTCAGAAGTCGGTGACTTTGTTTCTATTGTATGTTATTGCCGCCAACTTCCAAAATTGCAGCTGGGTTTTTTATTGTTTAATTATTAATTTTTATTTCTCTCTCACAGCTGAGACGAATTCACTGACACCTCATATATCGAAGTCCATTCAACGGCTTAGGCTGTAGAGGATGACATAGAACGAGACATATAATCTAATGCCCTTACTAATAATAATCACTGTGTAAAGTTATGCAATGAATAAAGCCTATGTAACCATACATTTTTTGACGTATAAACCTGTCATAACTTTATGCAGCGTTTATTAGTAAGGCGTTCAATATATATGCTTGAAAAACATAACCCTCCTTTCGGTAGACGGGTACAAACAGGGCTAGAAATTTAGTTCCGTCTGTACGAAACCCTAAAAATTAAGAACAAACTATAATTTGCATTTTTTTCACGTTCACAAAACAAAAGAAAAACACAAATAAATCGAGCAGCCATGACGGAACACCGCAATAACAGTTCAGTAAAGTTTGGGTAAATTTAAATAGGCCTTTATGACGGTAATAACCAGGGTTGTCCATTTAACTCAGTAGAAATATCTGCGTCGTTTACCAAATGGCTAGTTATTATCGTACCTGTCCATATTAACGACGCAGACCTTTTTGGACATGCTAATGGCACGTGAATGGAAAAGTGAAGGGAGGTTTTGCGGCTTCCATTTTGGAACGTTATTTGAAAAAGGAACAGGATAAATCGTGGAATTGGTTCGTAGATGGAGAGAGTGGAAAATGTATCACGTCAATCAATGTCGAGGAAACTTTTACTTTAGATCTGAATGCTATTCTTGGAGACATTTTCTTTGTTATGATGTTTTCTTGTGTCTGATTTAAGTAGTAGGTAATTTAGGTTCTCGTGAATATAATGGTATTCACAAGTAATTTATAATAATTTATGTATTTTGAAACATATTGTATAAAGAAATTGGAGTACTTTAAACATTTGTATATAACTACTTTTTGGAGGGCCAACCAGATTTTTGAAGTGAAAACTTCTTTAGCGGCGTTGAGCACTTTTTCTGTAATGGGTATAAAATCTTAAACTCGCGTCAGGACACGTGACCTGATCGAAAAAGCGTAGGACAATTAATCAAGTTTTCACTTCTGCCGGCACTCCCGGAGTGCAACCCGTCTTTTTTTTTCTTGTAAATGAGGTTTAATAGTGCCAATTTATTATAAATTTGTTAAGTAACGTGTAAAAATAACGATTTGTAGTTGACATCAACAAACTGTAGAAACCTTAAATCTATCACAAATTCATAAAATATTTTCTTTACAAACAACATTTACACTCAGTAAACGCTTAATTTAAAACAGAAATTAATTAGAAACTTTAACTTCTATGGGATATTAGTATTCATATCCCAAATTCAAGCTACTCTCAGTATATTTATATAAAACAGCATATTACACAGCATCCTGTCATATTCTAATGAGCGTACATCACGTTCCCAACAATACTCCTCCCACTTTTACTTTTACAATTATAAATTAGACACAATTCTTTTTTCTAATAGTTGGAAGCGCTGGCTCACACATTATTTTTCATTTTTTGAGGAAGGTAATTTATTTGTAAATGTGTTACACTAAATGTTCGTGAACTTGATTAGCTTCCATTTCCTAATTAATTTTTATTTTTATTATGTTTATAATTATACTCTTTTGACGGAAATGGTTTTGACATTATATACATTCTTCTCTTCACATTTAACAATGTACAATTAATAATATTGTAACAACATTATTTTAAAAGACATCAAACATCATTCTTCTCCATACGTAACAACATTTCCGAATGGGCGGTAGATTCACTTTTGTTTTATAAGTATGACGTTTCAAAGTGCCTTTTTTGGTCTAATGGAAATAAATGATTTGACTTTGACTTTGACATTACCCCAATAAAATTTGTCGGGTGATACAAAATTCAATATGTTTTAGTACTCATTTAATAAAATATAAAATAACAGTATCTTAAATTCTTTTATCAATTAAAATTAAATCCAAAACAACTTTTCTACCCTTACATACATAGTTTGCATAATTAAAATCAAAATAAATATACAAACTATATTACCCAGCATTCTGTCATATTCTAATGAGCGTACATACACGGTCCCAACAACACTATTTCCATTTCGCCAGTAAAATTTTCGGGACATATAAAATTCAATGCATTTTAGTATTCATGTAAAAATGATAAATACCAGTATCTCAAAATTTTTCATCATTTGTTGTAATTTAACAAAATTCAATACTTACCCGCTTTCCACTCTCACTATATTTATACTAAACTAAAAATAAATAATACAAACTGAATTACACAGCATTCTGTCACATTCTAATGAGCGTACATACACGTTCCCATCAATACTCCTCCCATTTCCCCAGTAAAATTGTCGGGCGATACAAAATTCAATAACCACGCTCCCTCAGCAAAGAGTCTCACTTCCGATATTTTAAAGGATATGTTTGCGAAGATTTCTGCTCGGTGAATTTTTATTTCTTTTAACAATACGGATGTTACGTCCGGTAACAAAGGAGCCAGTATTGAAAGTACGATTACGTCGTTTATACAATGTAGGGTTTATTTATTACTTTTTCTTCTTCAGAGATTTTTTTTTAGAATTTCTTATGCAGTAAGAAAAATTTATAGTTTCATGTCAGTATGATCACCTGTGAACAGCTTTGTTTAGAAAACTAATTTGGCACAAACATTTTAATTACGTGGTTAAAGAGGTCATTCAAAATGTAGACCGGGCGTATTTTAAGCTAAAATATTATCGACCCATTGGAACTCTTCATACACCTACATCAATGCAAATAAAAATATTCATAATGTATGCACCGTTTGAAGCATTTCTCCTATTCCTCATTTATTTTATCTCACAGAAGTCACGTACTATCGACTAAAGTTCCGCTTGCCCATCTCTAAGGCGACAATCGCATAGCACGGCTCTCGGCTCGATCGCGAGAAGCTTGAGTTTCGACCAATAGGAATCGTATTATGATAGTGTTTGTCTACACAACGACATATACAATGAAGTTTAGAAGTGAACACTCACACTACTATGCACGTGCTTGTTAGCAGGGTTCATTCATTTGTTTTGTGGCGTGTTTGTAATTCTTACTCGGCCTGCGTAAACTCTTTTGCCCTTACTAATAATCACTGTGTAAAGTTTTGTCATGAATAAAGCCTGTGTAACCATACATTTTTTGACGTATAAACCTGTCATAACTTTATGCAGCGATTATTAGTAAGACGCTTTATGAATCATTGTTAACTATAAGTAATTACGTATTTATACATTCTGATTGTTTTTGGCAAAATGTTTTATTGATATTGCTTTATTTTAATATTTAGCTATATTCTTGGGATAAATGTTTTAAGACATTATAAACTTAATTTAAACTGTAATAAACTAACTGTATTCCGTGGTCTCACCCGCATTATGTTGTTTTAGATTACAGCTTCGCTCCCATAGGTCTTAGGACCAGCACACACCGCTGAATGCGCAGTGGAGCGCATTTGTAGTCAATAATATAATATAAACCTTAACTACCTTGACATACGGTCAATATTCGAGCGCGCTCCGAGCACTGCGTGCAAATTTATTCTTTTATTGACCGTGTGTCAAGGTAGTTAAGGTTTATATTAGGTTGTATCTTCAAATGCGCTCCGCTGGACCTTTAGCGGTGTGCGCTGGGACAAATCATGACGTCATATAGCCCATATGTTATTCTGGCTATTTTACAGTAAAGTTCATAAAAAATCGTTTCTAAGTTTTTGTGTGAAAGTGTAACAGAACAAACATAAAAAAAAACACATTTAATATTTGTGGGATTACATCTAACGATCTATTCTATTAACTCTGATGTTATTTTCTTGCAAAATGTTATTTCGTTTATTTTACGTTTAACTCTGCATGCCATTTGGCTGCCGGAGTGGAGCCAATATTACAAACCTGAAGGGTTGTGTTTGCTTAGTTGAATGAGCCAATCTCAAACTACTGGTTCAAATAGAAAAAATGTTTTTGTGATGGATAGTACAATTATTAAGAACTTACGTGTTTAACTTACGTGAGCGAAGCGGGGGACAGTTATTACAGCAGGTAACAGACAATTGTATGGGCATAATAAAAGAGTTACTATGTTTTATTATACAGATGTCGAACACGGGCGTGGGTTGAAATTTTTTTACGGCATGTTTTTTTTTATTTGTCATTAAGTGTTAAACATTTTTGCTTTTTGTTTCAAAATCTCTACAGAATTAGATTTCTTTTAGGGTTATTAGGGCGTTAAATAAAATATAATATAATTTTAAGGATTGGCATTTGTAGAAAAACAACGAATTAACTTATAAAGCATTTATTTTTTTAAACACAATTTCCTAATAACAATAAAAATATGTTGCAATTAACATAAGATAATATTGTTAAGTAAATCATATATTTTGGTTTCTATTTATATATTACGTTATATACCTTTTCAGTATTACTAACAACACATAGACACATAATAACATAAACTAAAAAATAACATAATAATAAGTGTTTCGTCTGGTAACATTATTGTTAATATTAAGAAATGACTAGAATGCATTCAAAAAAAATCAAGACAAGAAAACGTAAAATGCATGAATATACGAACGAATAAATACATTTGACAAGTAGAGACTGTGTTACAATGCGGTCTCTGCTTATAGTATTTATGTTGTACTGATTTAACATGGCGTATTCAAAATCGTTGACAATATTAATAATAACATGCTGATATTAATTTATTAACAATCTTTTACAGATTAGTAAAAACACAACACATAACATTTACCTGCACATAAATAGTTTCTTTTTTTAGGAATTACTTTTTATGTTAACACTCCTGAAAAATTATGGTTTACTGGAACATATAATACAGAATATAAGAGCAGGAACCTCTTCTGGTAAGTTAATTACAATAAAATGATTGTAAAAAACAACAGGGCTTAAAAGTGAACCTTTGAACCTCATTATTTACTGTGCAATGTTTTATTATCGAATCAAAATAAACTTAATTACACTCCAAAATATGGTCATATTTTATGGCGTGGGGAAATAACAATTATATTTATTTCAAACTGTGTAATGCAATTTAACCGGGTGGTTTGAACAGGCACTATTATATATTATTGTGAAAGGGTAAAAAAAGTTACAATACAAGCCATTCTGTATACAAATATGATTATTATGTAATGTTACACAGTTATACAAGATGATTTTGATTACTCAAACTTCACTGTATAAATTATAATTTATTTTGGTATCGGTAACCACCTATCCAACCGGATATAATAAAACAAATGAGAAAAAAGGGCTTAAAGGTGATATATTAAACCAGTTCGTAATTATTTAAAAACAAATTCGTTTTCAATTTTCATAATTGTTCATCTTTTAATGCGTAGGGATAAAGATTAAAATTTTATTCATATTTCTCATAAGAATAAAAAAATTAAACTATAATTCAATTATACAGGATGGTTTTGTCTGATACTTTATTATTATTGGAAAATTGCAAAAAAAAGTGAAAATTGGAACCAACTTGAATTAAAACCTTATTGTTTAATATACAGCATGGTTTTGTAATAATCAAAATCTTTCTGTTGAAAAATCTAATTGTTTAAAGAATATAATTACACAACATGGTTACGATATAGGTGGTTAGATATTAGGTATGGTGATTTCATATAGGTTAAATATTACACAATTAGTTTTTTTTTTCAATCATCAAAAAATAAATTAGAATCATCGTATCCAGTTGTATTAAAAAGAAACATGTGTAATCTGAAAATTTTAGTAGTTTCGAGATAAAAATATTTTTTAAATTCTCTTGATTATTTATAAGTACTGCTTTAAAAACTTAAATTATCGATATTTTTTGCATTTTTTACTGTTATAACATTTGTGTAAAGTAGATCCATAAAAATTAAGAGGTATTTTAAAATACACAGGGTTGAAAGTTTCAATGGGCTCTGGAGGAGAACTACTTTAAATCGTTAAGTCAAAGAATTTTACTTAAAGGAAACATTCCTTTATTTTTGAAAAGAAATAAAATGGCATCCACACTTGGACACACATGAAAATCGAACTGGCTAAAATTAAAAAAAAAAATAACGCCCTGTATTTTTATGACAACAGACGTCAAGGACGAAATTTTTGTAACAAACATGGTTCATTAAAGAAAACAATAAATCTGAAGAATTTTATGTATTAAAAAAAAAATCAAAAATTAATTTAGATTTTAATAGTTGAAATTTTATGGTTTTGCTCTAATTTAATTTACTGTTTGTTTGAAAGATTTGATCCTTATGAGTGACCCTATCGATTGATGTCATAAAATACAGAATGTTGTTTTTTTATATTTTAAGCCAGTTCGATACCCGGGTGTGACACATTTTCAAAAATATTTTAATGCATTTTATTTATTTTTTAAAATAAAGGAATGTAAAAAAAATCTATTAAAGATTTAAAGTAATTTTCTTTCAGGGCCCATAAAAACTTTCCACTCTGTATATAGGATAATATATAAACCCGTTTACACCGTAATACTGTTCAAAATTTTACGTTTTAATATTTTGTTGCTGCTCCTTCTGCATCTATTACAGCATCACACCGGTTACGCATGGACCTTACAAGGACTTCACACAAGTTGGAACCTCGTAACGAATCCCAAGCTTGTTCGCAGTGGCTTACAAGTGCTTCTTTATTTCTTTCTGCCCTGTTATCCCATTTTTGAACCATTAAACCCCATAAATTTTCAATGGGGTTTAAATCTGGCGAGCAGGAAGGATGTATTGATCATGTTGCTTAATAAAATTGATTTTGACTAATAGCCCGCGGTCGAGGTGCACAAACGCGTTCGAGGATACTCCCTTCGTCTTCATATCTTCGCAACCAGCGGCGAACCGTGGACCTCTGCAAAAAATTAAATCACGATTAGCGTTATATTGTAACTTAATATTTCCTATATTATACACTACAAGCAGTTTATTAAAACTATAATAAAATATTGTGTGCAAAAGGATTAAGTTCATGAGAAATATCCCATACGTTTTTAAATAATATTATCTATTTTGGGTCGTAGTAACAGCAGGCGTCCGTCACTCGCTCAAGGCCACGCGTTTTATGCCTACCGCTTCGCGTATCGTCGACGATACAACGAACACCGGGCTGTCGCGCGCCCGGTTGAGTGCTCGCGCGTCACGGGTACAGCGCTGACTATCAAAATGCCGAAACCACGTAATTATTGCGTGATTATTGTGTGATTATTGTCCAATTCTCCTGTTTCCTAATTCTCCTGTTTCCCTTTTGATTATTTATTAAAATTATTCACGCGGTTTTGGATATTTTCGACACTAAAATATATAAGTCGAGAATTCAAGGAACAAAAAATATGCATCAGTAATTTTATCAAACTAAAAAATATTTGATCAATGAATAAAAAAATAATTTTTTTTTTCTAAAACATTCGTTTTATTACCATTATCATCATACGTATAACCCTAGCAGATTTGCTGGACGACACGCACACACGTAAGTCGCGCGGCGGGCAAAAGAATCTCAACTCTCTTTGTGCGTACTTATGGTACATTTCTCCTTGCTGCAAACAACTGGTATTATTATTATGATTTTGTAGGCTATTATAGCGTAGGTATTCTGGTTTTTGTATTGGAGTGAAGTATCTGTTACGTAGTAACTATTTATTAATCTGTGGTAACAGTCTTATCTGTTTTATGGTTAGTAAACAACAAACAAACGTGGGAAATTCCATCCGTGTATGAAACTCTTTTAAGCAAATGTGTGCTTTATTCAAACTACTTAAGAGCGCAAGCACAGTTTTAAACAATGGTGACGAAGAGCCATTGTTTAAATATTGAAAGATTTGTTATAGGGTCATAAAAGTCCCAAACAATGTCTTTGAAAAAGATAGGAAAAAAACAAACTTTCTGACTGCATTATACACGATTACAATAAGATCTTTAAGCTTAAATATTTTGCATGATAATATATATAAACGAAAATAACAAAAAAAAACTTTTTGAGCTAAAAAACTAATCCAAAATTCAATCGGAATTGCTGACGCAGCATAATACTCAACTCAAAATATAACTAAATTAGCAACCATTTGCAGCACTATTTTTTATGAACGAAATTAATTAATCAATGACGGAAGGAAAGATTGACGGAGCCTCGCTTTGCAGGGCTTCTACATCCGTCTGTATAAATAAAACGGACTCAATAAAAACCTACTTCGGGGTGCCCAAATTTTTTTTCGAAAATAAGTATACTACATGCACACTTGTTATTTTTGATGTGCAGTTAGAATTTTCTTTTGAAACAAAAGATGTGTTTATACATTGTTTCCCGAAAACCACCAAAGGGTCATTATTTTATCAAGTTTTTTTATTACCGAACCAACCATACGATTGTAAAAACCTGTTGAACTAACTTTTTTTCATACATTTAGGAATATTTCGATATTGCATCAGACTATAATATATTTAAATCACACAAAAAAAAATTACATATAATAACATGTAAGAAATATTTAAAATCTATTACCTATATGAAACGAAGCGTCGTCAGAAATTTCGTTAGTAGTTTAAAGTTTAGTATTGAATGTTTGACAAATTTTGTTTATGACATACAGAAATAATGCGATTTATATAATTGTGCCTACAATGAAAATATTGGTATAGTACTAAAAATAAAATTAAAAATAAAAAAGCTTTATTGACACACTTTATAAATACTTTCATGGAACAGTACTTAATAATATAAACCTTTATTGTTAGGCAACTGAGGCCCATAGAAAAAAAAATACACAAATAATTTGCTTAAATTAATAATTCACGCCCCCACAATAATATGGTAATGTGGCAACACTATAATTTTTGTGTTATTGCATATTCGGTAGTCAGAGCATTTATTACACTCTTGCATTTTTTTTAAGATACCTCGATTTTTTTTATAAGATTTATTAGGCGGCCTACCTTAATTTCAATAGTTTCGTAAAAAAACAATTATTATTCTCTAAATATCTAAATACACTTCAATACCACAAGAAATTATTAAAAAAATCCTTTTTTTTGTGAGATCTTTCAATTGTGAGATTGCTAACTAATCGGTAAGCTATGTTTACCATTAAATCATTCGCGTAAGAAAATAACATCATTTTACTAATTTACAGTATCTTATAATTAAATTTTTTAAAGGAAAATATATTACTATGCACTACCGCTTAGATTTCACACGAATACTAAGCGAAAGGTTTTATAAAACATTATTTAAATGAATAAACTTTAATGTATGAATATTAACAACGAAATCGTTACGATTCTCGCTAATAAAATGTTTATGATGCATTACTTACTAAATTTCTGCCCTTTAATTACAGTAATGTTTTTTTTGTAAGTAACTTAATTTTATCAAACTATAATATATAAAATATTGTAAAAAAAATGCTTTGCCTTGACGTATAAATGTCTAACTTGCGATCTACCCATGCTTAGATAATAATATTTCCAAAAAATAGTTCTTATGTATTCTGTAAAATTTATTTATCCTGTAATATTAATAAAAAACAATTACCATTTTATTCGGTGGGAGGAGTGAATTTATGTTTATTTGTTTTTGAATAAAAAACTATGACTTACTTGCAAAATTCAACTCCACAGCAATTTGTGATATATTCAGCCCTTGTCTATACAAGACAATAATTTCGTTTCTTTCTTCTTGGTTAAGGTTTCGCGTCGTCATGATAAAGCGGCAGTAGGCACAATACACAAAGTCCAGGATACGAGCAAGAGTCAAAAAAAGTTCTACGATCACAGTCCGATATACAAAACAAGGGGTCACAGTTAGGCAGGCAATCAGTCCGGTAGAAATAAACAGGTCGTAAAAATTGAGGCGGGAATGACAACGGGAGGCGTGAACAATGAGCGAGTAGCAAATTCGCACTGGCTAATGTTTGTTGTTATTTTTTGTGACACGCACACACTGCACTCACACAATCACATATTGTCTCTAATTGGCCGGAGCAAAGAAGGGCGTGGTTTGTCACTTGCTGCGCGTTCGCAGGAAAATTTTCATAAATGGGCATGCCTGACTTTTGTTGATAGTACATTAATACGCTTCGTGTACAAAATGTTCTCATATTAAATGTTACTTTAATATCTGTGTAATATTCTGCAGACTTTTGAAGTTAGTTACTTTGTAGTTTATTAAAGAAATAGTTGTCTGTATCACAGCTCATTAAAAGAATTTCAAACGCAGCGAGCACTTTGTGCATTTACGACTATATTAAATGTAGTTCCTGTTTGTTCATTTATTCAAAATGAGTCAACTGTAAAATAAGTTACCGCCAGTAATGTTATTGAAGTAGGTTGAAGTATAATTTGGGATAGTCAAGGGTTACTTTTGTGTTTTATTGAGGATACATCAACTTTAACACAAGAACATTCTAAAGTAATAAAATTTTAAGAAATAGAATTTTAGAATAAAATTTTATATTACTTCAAATGCACCTATAAGTCTGACATTAATACCCTTATTTAAAACAATAAACAATCTTATTAGCATCAACTTATAACAAGTACATATTGAAAAGGTCAGTACAAGACTTAATATTCCAATAACTTCCTAAAAGTTAAAAGTTTTTCAACTATGTCCTCTACATAAATGTATGGCAATAAATAAACACGGCAAACTGGCAGGGAGTAAGTCTGATGTAGCGGCAATTTACCAGGAAAATTAGATCAGTCTGGGTCCAACTGCGGCTAGTCTCCACTCGAAAGTTCCGCTTGTGCACCTAGTAACTAAAGCAGGTTTGGCAGAGATGCTAATGTGTTTCTAATTTCTTCTGGTTGCACAGTTTGAAAGCAGTTTTTGGAAAGTTCCTTACTTTGAATATGAATGCCGCTCGGGTTAGTGTTCTGTGGGTGAAATAAAGTGAATTTCATTCTTTTGATTGAAACTCTTTTACACAGTTATTTTTTACACCATTTACATTTAACTAGTTCAACATTTTTTTATTCTACTATATAAAAATAATTATACTTGTCAATTACTGCCCTGCTGCAGGGCAAAGGCCTCTTCTCTATAGAGATGTCATGAACTTTGTTCACTACATCTGTTCAAGGCGAATTGGCGATTTCGGCATTACATTAATTATAAGTCCAGGTTTCCTCTCGATGTTTTCGTTCACCACTGTCAGTTAGGTCTAAGATCAACTTACAAAGTACTTATTGAATTGAGAAAGTTACATTGGTACTTACCAGGATTCATACCCACAACCTTGCCTTAACTACTGGGCCATTACGACATTCCTTAAGTACTGGGCCTTCGCAACATTGACTTTATAAACTGGTGTTTATAAAGTTCAAACGCAGTGAGTTTTAGTTTATGTTGTATACTCAATTTATCCAAACTTGAGTCCTTTGATAAATCAGACATGGCATATAAAACCTAAAAACCTATTGATAAAAATGTCAGTGTACTAACGTACGTTATTAAAGGGGAATAAAATCAAAATCCAAGATAAAATATATTTTTCACTATAATTCTTACAATTTTGCTCTTGTCAAAACAACACACCCCAAAAAGTTGCTAAACAATTTGTCCTATCTCGCTCCAGTGTCCGGTTTTCACCAGCCACTCACAGCCATCAATATGACGGTGTTAAGTGGTGAACTTGGCACAACTTGACACAACTCGACCGACTGGCCGACCGCTCACTTCGTTTATTAGTTTCACTGGCCGACAGCGGACTGACAATGTTGCTGTGTAGTTACGGTGTTAGTTTGTTTACCTCGATGATTTTGCTTTTATCGATTTTGTGGTCGTGTTATTTTGAACAACTTTAATGTAGGCTTGTTTAGTATACAGGGTGTCCCACGGCTATGCCACATGGAGGGAAAGTACCATAAATCTTGTAGATAGAACATTTTACTGAAAGAAGACATTAAATTAATTTTAAAAACAATTTAAATTGCATTCATAGATTTTTAAATAATTAAATGGTTGGGCCGGGAATCGAACTTGTTCCACGAGGAAAAATAATCACCCTGTTGTTTAATCATACCGATCGAAAGGTTTCATCATAAGGATTATTTTTTGCTAAATAACATAGTGTCACAAATAAAAGGAAGAGCGTGAATTTTAACATTTAATGTAAAATTATGTTCTGAGAAGTTAAAAGCTTACATTGCCGTATGGACATACAATTGACAAATAACTACTTATTACTAAATAATCTACCCACTTGAGTAGTACACATCATTTAAATAAATAAATATCCACCACAACATGACCAAAAAATCGTCAGGGAACGAAATAATCAAAAGTTATCACTTTGTATTTAAGAAGAAGTGACTAGTTTTGAGCATTTGAAAAATTGACTAATTTTTTATTAAAAATGTTAAAATTCATGGTCTTTCTTTTATTTTTGACACTATGTTATTTAGCAAAAAATAATCCTTGTGATGAAGCCTTTCGATCAGTAGGATAAAACTACAGGCTGATTAATTTTCTCGAGTAACAGGTTCGATTCCCGGTTCAACTATGTAATTATTTAAATATCTATGAATGCAGTTTAAAATGTTTTCAAAATTCAAATAATGTCTTCTTTGAGTAAAATGTTCTATCTACAATATTTAAGGTACTTTCCCTCCATGTGGGACACCCTGTATAGTATCTTTAATCATTATCAATTAGTTCCAGATTGGTAATCATTATTGTGATGAGCTAAATATCGTAGTAATCAGTGCTCTTACCGATGAAGTGAAAAGTGTTAATGTGTGATTATTCAAAATAGGTCACAATTATTATTATATTAATACAATTTTATTTTCTCAGACCACGAAGGAGATGGCGGGATGAACTGGATGAATTTTTTGTCCAATTAGAAGAAAGAAGCACAACATCGCGAACGATGGAAGTAATGGAGGGAGGCCTTTGCCCTGAAGTGAGACAGTACAAGCCATTAAAAAAAATACTCAGAAACAAAAACATTAGTCAAATCTTAATCTAAATACACCAACACCAAATAATTGATCGAAGCAAATGAGCGCAGCGGTCGCACGTCACACGTCGCAGCCGTTCGCGCACAGACGCACGCGATCGCCGCATAACTTACAAGTTATGGGACGTCCGTGACAAGTGTCACTTGATTTATTTCGGCCCGGTGCTGCTGACGATACTTAATTAGTGGTTACGCTGTACTGCATGGCTTTGGGCTTAACATTTTTGGAAAAGTTTTTCTGATTTATCGCTCGGGTTAAATATTTCAGTTTTATATATTTATAGTCTTTAAATTAGTTATGAATGAACTGCCGTTTAATATTATTATGATTCAGGACGATATAAAGCTATCATTTACCATTCATTTTATGCAAACTATCTAAGCATACCTTTACTTACTAAAACAACCCAACCTCCCAATGAAGGTATACAGCTTTATAACAAACCGAATACCTACCTAAAGAATAAAAAAAAATACCAGCCTATTACTGTCCCACTACATGGCAAAGGCCTCTCCTCTTTTTGAGAAGGCTAAATATAAGGTGATAAAAACGTTACATATTCCATTACGGTCATACATTTCAATTGAACAAAAGACACAATGCTGCAAACACATGCATGGAGCGTCCAGCCAATGAGCGCGCTTCTTTTCATATGTAGCGTGAAGACGGTGTATTGAAAACCGGCCTGGCCGGGGAGATAGTTGGAATATATTTAAATAAGCGAGAACAGCCTGACTATTGGAGGTTAGGGGTGTTAAAATTACGCTCTTTGGAAATTAGGAGGTTTTTGTTCTCAGTTATCCGTTTTTAAACAAAGAAAATTTCCAAAAAGCAGAAGAAATTTAAAGATTTTTTGCTTACTAGAAAACTTATGCAACAGCAGATGCATTTTAAGTTTCGTAGTTTTTAAATTATACTTTGGAAATTCAAAGTGATTGATGGTCACTAAAACTAGTAGCGTATAATTATAAATAAATTTATAAATATCCTGGGACAAATCATACACGGTCATCTGATCCCAAACTAAGCAGAGCTTGTACTATGGTAACCAGACGACTGATAATAATACTTATATAATTTATAAATACAAACATATTATAGATAAATTACACCCAGACACAGAACAAACAATCATGCTTATCACACAAAGTTTGTCCTGGGTGGGAATTGAACCCACGACCTCCGCCTTAGCAGTCAGGGCCACTAACCACTAGACCAACAGGCCCATCGTTTGTTTATATTTTTATTATTAATTACTTTTTAGGGTTCCGTACCTCAAAAGGTAAAAACGGAACCCTTATAGGATCACTTTGTTGTCCGTCTGTCCGTCCGTCCGTCTGTCAAGACCCTTTTTCTCAGAAACGCGTCGAGATATCAAGCTGAAATTAATATCACATATTTGGGTCTGCTGTCTCTTAAAGCAGTGAAAAAATCAAGTTTTTAAATCAACGCGATAAAAAGATACGGTGGTTTATATTGCATATTTGGACATTTGCAAGAAAATCAAAACCTATAGGGTACTTCCCATTGACCTAGAATCATGAAATTTGGCAAAAAGCAAGGTCATGTAGCACAAGTAAAGGGAAAACTCCGAAAACCGTAAATTTGTAGTTAGTTCACACCAGGCGTCCGTCTATCCGTCTGTCTGTCAAGAACCTTTTTCTCAGAAACGCGTCGAGATATCAAGCTGAAATTAATATTACATACTTAGGTCTGCTATCTCTCACAGCAATGAAAAAATCAAGTTTCTAAATCAACGCAATAAAAAGATACGGCGGTTTATGTTGCATATTTAGACATTTTCAAGGAAATAAAAAAATCAAAACCTTTAGGGTACTTCCCATTGACCTAGAATCGTGAAATTTGGCAAGAAGCAAGGTCATGTAGCACAAGTAAAGGGAAAACTCCGAAAACCGTAAATTTGTATTTAGTTCACATCCGTCCGTCCTCCCGTTCGTCCGTCTGTCAAAACCCTTTTTTTTTTCAGAAACGCGTCGAGATATCAAGCTCAAATTAATATCACATACTTTTTTTTTTTTTTTTGGTGAGTGGGAAATCATCCAATGACTGCTCCCGTCCTGGGTGCGGCGGGAGGGCGTGTCAGACTCTTACTGACTAAAACCCACTCATGTTCCTTCGATTGCCCTTTATGTTCCAGGGTCACGGTGACTACTATACACATTCCGCAACCCCGGCAGGCGTTGGCCCTGTTAGGCCCCTTCTTGTGCTGACTCCTTCTCTTTGAGGCGCGCGTGGAACACTAACGCGCCGTCGACGCGGTCCTGGTCCTAGCCGGGCGGCGAGCTACCCATCGCTCGCCATCCGCAGAACCGCGCCTACGGTGGCCGGTAGTCGTCTTGCGACTCTCGACGTCTTCGCCTGGGTCTTTGTCCGGGGCGAGAGGCTCGTCGTTGCCTCTCGCGCGCCGCCGCTTCCTTCACTAGCATAACTGCTTCGCAGAAGGAGGCGACGGCATCCCATTCCGTCTCGCCCCGCAGCATGGCCTGAACCAGCGCTGGGCGCGAGAGGTCACCGCCGCCGATCGCCTCTACGAGGACACGTCTATGGTCCGCCCATGCGCGGCACACCTCCACCGTGTGCTCGACCGTGTCCTCCAGGCGACTGTTGCTGCAGTGGTGACACCCAGGCGTCGCTTCCGCCTGAATCCGACACAGGAACCTCCCGAACTGACCATGTCCGGTGAGGACCTGTGTCAGGCGAAACGTGAGAGCGCCGTGGCGCCTCTCCAGCCACTCCTCAAAGAGGGGTCTTACCGCCGCTATCACGGCGTGCCCAGCACTAGGTTGCGACAGTCGCTGTCTCCACTCCGCCCTGAGATCTCGCCGGAGCTCCGTGAGCCGTGCCGCGATAACCCGCGGCAGCGGGACTTCGCCCCGGCGTTGCACTTCCACGCGCCACTCGTACGTGTGTGCAAGGACTGTTGCCTCCAGATCCCACGGCAGAGTGCCGGCAAGGAGGCATGCCGCCTCGCAGGAGATCGTGCGGTATCCCCGCACCATGCGAATGGCCATGACCCTCTGGGACGCCCTCAGAAGCCGGGCCGGAGCCGCGGCTAGATTGGGCGCCCACACCGGAGCCCCGTAGAGGGCCATGGACCGCACGATCCCCGTGTAGAGCCTCCGGCAGGAGGCGTTTGGGCCACCGAGATTGGGCAGGAGCCGCTTGAGGGCAGCTCCGGCCTTCGCCAGTTTGGGGCCCAAACGTCGGAAGTGCTCCGTAAAGTTCCATCGGTTGTCGAGGACAAGTCCCAGGTACTTTATCGTCGACTCGACACCGATGTGAACCCTTCCCACCGTTATCTGAGACCCCGGATAATATCACATACTCAGGTCTGCTATCCCTCAAAGCAGTGAAAAAATCAAGTTTCTAAATCAATGCAATAAAAAGATACGGCGGTTTATATTGCATATTTAGACATTTTCAAGAAAATCAAAACTCAAAACCTATAGGGTACTTCCCATTGACCTAGAATCGTGAAATTTGGCAAGAAGCAAGGTCATGTAGCACAAGTAAAGAGAAAACTCCGAAAACCGTAATTTTGTGGTTATTCCACTAAAAAACAAATTAACGGAACCCTCGTTGCGCGAGTGGAACACGCACTTGACCGGTTTTTTTCTAAAACATTCTGTTTGTAGTTTGCTACATTATTACTGTTGTTCTTTTATTACTTTCTTTTAGCACGAAAACATTAATAAAATCCTAGACTTAGTCCATTACACGTGTATTCTTTTTACTAGAATTTCCAAAACAGTTAACTTGCACAATTTAGATCAAAACTTAGATCAATACATTTCATTTATAATATAATATAATATTCTGGGACAACTCACACACGGTCATCTGATCCCAAACTAAGCAGGGCTTGTACTATGGTAACCAGACAACTGATATACATACTTATATAATTTATAAATACATACATAATTATGTGGAATGAACTATGAGTAGAAAGGAATGTATGCAAAGGTGTGAGTGAGAAGAGTATAGAATGAAAGAGACAGAGAGAGAAAGAAAAAGCATGGCGGAGAGTGCATAAGACGATGTACGACGGAAGAAGCAGTTAGAAGTTATTTTTAAGTTTATCTTTGTTTTTTATTGAAATATATAAGTTTACAAGTCGCCAACCATTTTATTTCACCACCCAATCCTACAAACTTGGGGACTCGTCCGGGATTGCGGTGAAATAAGTAGATTTGGTGCACACCACGAAGACGGCAAGCGCATTCACGAGCACGACGCACGACGACGTTTGATTTTCAAAGATCCAGCCAATATCCTACAGGCAACGACGACGACGAAGTATACGACGGCATTCCTTGTTACGACGACGACGGTGAGGAACTGCAATGCCTATGGAGGAATTTTACGACGCGGCAGGATCAGCATCAGCACAGATGGCGCAAGGCATGTTGTCTCTTACGGAACAACTAGTAAGAAAATTCAGTGCACGAGATGAGACGCATACGGTATCCATGTGGATACGGGATATCGAAGAAAATGGTGAAATATTTAAATGGAGTCCGACTCAAATGCTGTTAGTCGCTCGACGTTCGCTGACTGGCACAGCAGCACTATGGCTACGCAGCGAGAAAACATACAAGACATGGGACGAGTTGAAATATGCCATCAGTAAGGAATTCCCAGATACCATAGATGCAAAGAAAATACATGAAATGATGAGCTCAAGACGTAAGAGAAAAGATGAGACGTGTATTGACTATATGTTGGTCATGAAGGAATTGGGGAAACGCGGCAAAATACCGGACTATGTTGCTATTAAATATATTGTGGAGGGCATCATAGATGACGAAATAAATAAGATAATGTTATATGGCGTCACCACTTACGCGGACCTAAAAGAAAAACTTAAGTTGTACGCGATGTTCAAGAATAATTCTGCTAAGGACAGCCGACGATGTAAGACGCCTATTGATACTCAGAACATCAATCCGGACAACACGAGAAACTCTGCCGCAACTGCAACGAATACGATGCGTTGTTTTAACTGTGGAGAAAAGAGTCATACGTCGGAAAATTGTCCTCATCGGTCGCAAGGAAAAAAATGCTTCCATTGCAATGAATTCGGACACATATCATCAAATTGTTCTATGAAAAAGATGGCGCGCGATTCAAAGCAAACGGCGACAGTGCATAAGTCAACATTGGGCACTCGGCAGACTTCGGACACGATCGGAGGACACGAACGAATACAGGTTGGCACTACTGAAGAACGAAAACCAACCAATCAGATGCCAAAAGAAGTTTTCTTTAATTTGATGCAAGAGGGCGCCACCGGCAGCGCAAGCGCGAACTACGACGAAGTTCAAGACGATGTTCAGGGTGAAGTTTACATGGCACAGGTGACTGAAGTGAACACAAGAGCGAATGATTCACTTTGCAAGATTGACAGCGGCCATGTTGTAGAGTTTGACACTTGCAACGTAAACAAACAAAACAATGAATTTGATGAAATTACACCGGTTGTACGCCATTCACGCCCTTTAAAACCACTAAAAACAGTGTTAGTGCGGGATAAAACAGGTAGTGCGTTAATAGATTCAGCCTGCGATGTTAATTTGAAGTCAAACGACTTTTACAACGAACTTAAAAGGCAAGGAGATATAGAAATATATAAAGAACAAGAAGGATGTGACAACTACGCTGAAAATAAAAAAGATTTAAGAAGGTAAGCAAAGCAACGAATATTGGAAGTTCAACGGGGAAATTGGAAGAACTATAACAAGCGCAGGAAGGACAGTAGAAAATATGAAGAAAGAAAGTTAGGCACTATTAAGCAAACCCAGTTTAGGCCAGGGCTTAAACTCAAGCCTAAATACTTGGTACCTTATCGGGTCACGAAAACAGAACGACATGACAAATACGACGTGGAAAAGGAGGACATGATGACGGAAGGTCCAGTCAAAACCATAATATCTGCAGACCATAATTATGTAAAATGGCCAGATGACTAGGAGTAATGTAGGTGTATGTTTGTTATAAGGAGTATGTGTTGTATCGAAAGTATGAAAGTACTGAATGTTAGGAAATGTAGTTTAGTGTGTGTTTACTCTGCATAGGTATTTCTTTGTTGTGAAAATATGTAATTACGATGTCAAGCCTAAACTGTAAACTAGTGTTATTAACTAAAGTTGTGATGTTGTTACGAGTTTCTGCATTTAATTAAGGTTGTGTTTTATAAGAAATTGTATGTCTGAGGCCAGACAAATGTACAGGATGACCGAGTGTGGAATGAACTATGAGTAGAAAGGAATGTATGCAAAGGTGTGAGTGAGAAGAGTATAGAATGAAAGAGACAGAGAGAGAAAGAAAAAGCATGGCGGAGAGTGCATAAGACGATGTACGACGGAAGAAGCAGTTAGAAGTTATTTTTAAGTTTATCTTTGTTTTTTATTGAAATATATAAGTTTACAAGTCGCCAACCATTTTATTTCACCACCCAATCCCACACATATTATAGATAAATTACACCCAGACACAGAACAAACAATCATGCTCATCACACAAAGTTTGTTCTGGGTGGGAATCGAACCCACGACCTCCGGCTTAGCAGTCAGGCCTACTAACCACTACACCAACAGGCCCGTCGAAAATCAATAAATTTGTACTAAATTAAAACAATTATCTCCTAAAACAATCTTAAACTAAATAATTTCTATTACAAGCTCCCAGCGCCATCCTAGCGCCCCCAGTTTGCATATTTATAGGCATAGGAATAGCGATGAGCCGACCTCCAAGAGATTGCAGCCTCATTCACTCAGTGGCTCGCCTACGATGCGCTTCATTGCATTTGTTACCAATGGATATAAGTTACGGCCCCTAACAATGGCTGGGCTGTATCTGATTTGTAGATTAAAACTTATATATTCATTTGTATGGATAGAAATATTTATTTACGTATCAGATTCAACTTGTTTATATATGAAATAGTAAACTGATTACTCGTCTTGCCTGTTGTTTTCTTTGTTTGAGAGTTGTTTGAAATTACTGGTCAAATCACAAAACGGAATTGCTGTGTGTCATAAAATACTTCCATATATAAAATGAGCATAAATCACTACATAGTATAGAGCGAAACCGTTTTCCTCTGTCTAGTCAGTCTGTATATCGGTTCCTTCCTATGTGTGCTTGTATCTTTAAAACTACTACACAACGCATCTTAATGCGAAAGAGTCATACGAAGTTTGTACCGGGTGGGCTCCGAACTCACGGCCTACAATGTAGCAGTTGTCGTCACTAACTACTAGACCAAAACGGAACTATAAAGTTTTCTCAATAAATGAACTAACAGTGTATCCATTATTGGACCACTTAAAAGCAACAAAAGAAAAGCTCACACATTCAACCAACACTGGCCCCAACATTGCACACCAACCATTAGTCAGCCACACTACACACTTCAGCTGCATTACGACACTGACGCCTCAAAAACGATGAAGAATCGAGTGTCCCAATATACAGCTAACGTACCATGATTTATACAGCCGCAAGGAATTCTTCTGGCCAACAGCCAACTCGCTAACTGCCACCAAACACGAGATTTAGCAATTTGAGAACACCAACACATTAACGCCAACTTTGGCGGTTGGTGAAAGTATCAAGTATGGATTTTATTGGCCTTCGCTGTGATTGCAAGAGGGTGAGAAATAATGCAATTTTGATGGAAAAGTTTTTCAATTTCACAATTGTTGCTTTGGTATTGATTTAGGTTATTACAAGTGTTGAGAGAAACGAAGGAACGCTGAAACTTCAAGGCGTTAAAACGGTAAAATGTGAGTTTGACTCGTAGCCGAAGGGATGTTAATAAAACTACACTATTTTAAAAAAATCACATATTTTTAACTAACAGACTACCAGCGGAATCATTTTAAAAGGATCTCGATCGCTCTCAATTATGTGTGTCTGTGACTTCTAGTATATTGTCTGCAATGAAGTTTCCATTTAAAATCAATATTATTCAATTACTCAGCTTAAAAGAATAGCACAGGTATTAATAATATCAGCTTTCGAGGACCAAGCGACAGCCGGCTGTCGGACTGCTATTGTTTCGAATCACGTGTGCTCAAAGCTTTAATTAAAAATATCTGCTTTTTGTTGTTATAATCAAAGCACCTTGTCTTGCAGACAAAAAAAAACAGTTATGCGACTATAAAATTTTCAAGAAAACCAAAACAATTTTATTTCACATTTTCCGTCAGTGAATTCAAATAAATAAACATTGAAATAACACTTGGTACTACCAAAAACTAAACAATAAAAAGAACAATCGTTTGCGAACCACATACACAAGAGCTCGAAATACTATACGTTAGGAACATACACTAGCAAACTAAGTTTTCAACAATTTTATTGTTTCCTAATGACTTCAATGCAATGTTCCGCATACATTAACAGTAAAACTACCCTCAACAACCAAGTGTCTTGCAAGGTTGTCTATTGTTTGCCCGAAGATTATATGCCATAATCATCATTTTCCCGAATTTCATTTACCCGAATTTCATTTGCCCGAATGTTTCATTTGCCCTAAAAGACATATGACATACTTTTAATTGCCCGAATTTTAGATACCATAAGATACGAATGCCATAAGTATTGTTTGCCATAATTTTATGTGCCATAATAATTATTAGACATAATATTTAAATGGCATAATATTTAAATGGCATAACAAGTATTAGACAAATATTTAAGCCCCGTAATGGTTTTTTTTTCTGTGCATGGTTGATGGTGGGCTAGGTCGACGGAGCCCCGCTTCGCGGGGCTCCTACTTCTGTGTGGTTTATAAAAAAATAACCACGAAGGGGATGGCGGGGTCTATTCGCTCGCTTCGCTCGCTCACACGACCCCGCCATCCCCTTCTAACCTAACCTGTCCGAGTCGGGGTGCCCTAAAGTCCCAATTGCATCCAATTTCTCTTGATATAAACAACCGTTATACACCCGATGTCGATGGCAAATTATGTTATGGCATATCATAATAAAATTATGGCATGTGATAATTAGGACATGTGATAATTATGGCTTACAATGATTATGGCAAATGATGTTATGGTAAGTGACTTTATGGGAAACAATGATTCTGGCACGTGACTATTATGGCAAATGAGAGTAGGGCAAATGAGTATTATGTCGTATGATATTATGGCTGTTGACTATTATGGCAAATGAAATTAGGGCAAATAAAATTCGGGTAAACGGCGGTATACCGTCTTGCAATTTTCTTACAATTAGACTCTAAACGAGCAATGGAATGGCTCCTTAAGATTACTGTCGAGTTTATATAGTTATGGAACTTGTTTTATGAAATAAAGTTTTTTTTTTTATAACAGATATTTTTTCAAGTTTTCGTTTTAATACTGAAGTTTAACGGCACTTTTATCCTTAGTAATACGCTATTATTGTAATATCTTTAAGTTACTTGTAATCTTGTCACATAATGTGGTATGGGAAGAGGTTTTTAAAACGTGTAAAGTGAGATAAAAGTTGTTTTTAAAAATCTTGTTTTACAGGAGTGTACCTACTAAGGTAAACAAACTAATTTTGATTTTATGTTTTAAGTTGTTTGTAAGTAAATATCTATATCTATGAAGACAAATCTACCTACCGATATATACTGTATGCTATTTTTAGAACCCGACAGTACTGTACCGGTTCAGTAGTTTAAATTTAAAAGCGTAACAGAGTTACTTTTGCATTTATAACATTAACACAAACTATATCTAAAAGATTTTTTTATTCCTTGAAGCTAAAAACCCTATAAACGACAGAAAAAAAACTTGTTTTGAGCTGGTTTATATATAATTTCTTTCCCTAATAATCCTTGTTACTTTCTAACTTAAAAGTACCGTAAACTCATAACTTAATAACGATTTCTACTTCTCCCTTAAGTACACAAACAACACCAGCTTAAAACAAGAAGAAAATGGAGTCCAAAATCATTATCGTAGCATAAAATCTGCACCAATAAAGCGAACTTTATAATCCGTATTAAATACGAATTTCCCGATAACCGGCGTCACTCCGCCATAGTTATGCGCGTCCTCGTTAAAACCTGGAAGAATTCTCGCCTCATTTACCGCTGACTGCCGTCTGCGCGGCCAAATGTATGGAGAAAATATTACGCGATCTATTTTAAAATGTTCGCATTTGAGACGTGACTTAGTGGGGTGTAGACGGGCCACTAATTGTGGCTGAGTTTGGTTCGTTGTGCAAACTAATTATTTTTGTTTATTAGAAACTAGCTGTTCCTCGCGGTTTCACCCACGTTACATTAGGTTTTCGGTTACTGCTTCGCTCCGGTGGGACATTGCGTGATATTATATAGCCTATGTTACTCGTGGACAATGGTGATAGAATTTTTAAAATCGGTCCAGTTGTTTTTGAGCCTATTCATTACAATCAAACAAACAAACATACAAAGTTTTCCTCTTTATAATATTAGTGTAGAAGTGTAGATGAAGAGGATTAATTTAGTTATGTCTGAACAAACGTTAACAGGAAATGGCAGAGCCGCCGTGTTGTACAAAATACACTAACTTCCACGCACGAGTGACGTATGTCACTAATAGCTGCCACTTCCCACGTGTTGTGACACCCCTCGACATTCATCACGGAACATAAACAATTTCAAAAGTGCTCTATATGAATGAGGAGCGTTTTACATAGAAGCTATATCGAGAGATTATGAATTCTTAGCAAGATTATAGTGATTTTTTTTGGAATTTCCAATGCTCAATCGACAACAATTTATCGTTACAATCTGACTGCGCAGTTAGCTTTTTTTTTTATTACATATGGGCTTGCTCTTGGTCCCGGACTAGCCCAAGGGCATAGACGGGGCATACGATAGAGCGAGCTCACCCAAAAGATGCCTATGCACTCGTCTCTTGAATACATCCGGGTTATATGCATTTGGTACCACAGTTCCATTCCATCCCATAGCTGGTGCATTTATCGAACGTCCATAGAGAATCCACACGATCACAATATCTGCTTCGATTTTCGTATACCTTCGATAGAACTGGACAAATGAACTGCACAGTCAAATCGTCGCGATAAGGAAACCTTTTATAAAACTAACTGAAGATCTTGTTGTATCTTTGATATCTTGCATTAGCATAATAGAAGTAGGAAAAGTAAATTTAGAGTTAGGCAACTTATAGTTACTAGAAAGTGGCGCGTCTGCACCAATACTAAAGAGGCAGGAAGCTAGTATTCTTAAATATAGGGTTATAACATAATGTACTCTCGGTGTTTTGAATTCGGTAAACGTCGCAGGCATGTAAATGAAGGTAGGTATGGTCAACAAACGTAGTTTGTAGTGATAGAACTACGAAAACTGTTCTTAATGCTACGAAATAAAGACTCCTATTATCAAATTATTAGTGAGCATGTGTGCTACTGTAATATTACAATAGGTGAGACGACAAAAAGTAATAAGTCCGACGGGTAAATATAAAAAAAATATATGTATTTTGACGTGACAACGTCTTAAATTAGGTTGCGGCTGGGAGTCACTTATGAAAAAGTGTAACGCTCGGTAACGTTACGATGAGTCACCGAACGAGAGAGAGGCCCGCCGAATGCCTTGCGTCTCTCTCCCACTCAACTATGATCGGTAAAAGACGTTGTCACGTAAAATCTTCGCCCGTAAAACCGACTTTACAGGCAACCATTTTTTTTCTTTTACTTTTTTCCTGTTATGAGCGTGAGCCGAAGTTCGCTGCGCTGAGAAGCGCGCAGTATCTAGATGTACTCCAATTTGTATAGGTTATTGTGCAGTAATTGGGTTCATTATTGTAACAACGAGTGACTTTTAGTCCATGTCGAATAATACTACCGGTAAAAACCAATCATTAAAACCGTAAAAACACTTTTGTGTAGAAGGTTCTGCGTTGTAATCGAACTAAAAATGAAAAGGTACTGCAACTGTAAACAGTAGAAATAATAATGTGGAATAATCAAGAATTTTAAAAATCTCTTCGATTTATGTTTCATAGAATTTAAATTCTCTCTTACATTATAAATATTTATTTTTACAATTAATTAAACGACATATTGTCACTGCTTTAAAAACAGAAATAATTTAAATTAACTACACCAAACGAATGGACCTAGATCCAAACCACGTGCTACAAATCGTAAGTCACAGCTGTTACCATAAGTCGCGACAATGGAAATGGATTAAAAAAAAAAGCGTGATAAATTTAGAGCACCCTGTGTACGGTAATTGTTATACTGAATTAATGTAACACCCTTTACCTATGAACATCCGTTGGGATCGTGAACATCGTATATTGAATTAAATGTTTCATTCGATTAATTAATTTGATGGCATGTTAGGTTATTGCATTTGAATTAATTTGCGGTGTTACCGTGTTATGTGTTTTGACAGGAAAACGTTAAAATGAAAATACGTTAATATTGTATTTTGTTAGCAACTTTTTTGGGAGATTTCCGGGACGAAAACTCTCCTATGTCCTTTATTTGGTCCCAGACTATATCTGTACCAAATTTCATTCAAATCGGTTCAGTGGTTTAGGCGTGAAGAAGAGATAGACAGACAGACAAAGTTACTTTCGCATTTATAATATTAGTACGGATAAAATGGTTTGTCGATGAAAGGAACATATGATGTGACTGCTGTGCAACTGAGTTTGATTCCCCGGTCGTATAAAACGTTTTTAATTTTCTGAGTCCTTAATAATTGTTCTGTGAATTTGGCAATATTTGCTTCAACTGTATACCTGCATCACACAAATAAACAACTAGACTATTATAGTATTTATTTATTTATTTATTTACACTTTATGCACAACGGTACACAGGCGGACTTAATGCCAAAGGCATTCTCTCCCAGTCAACCTAGGGTGGTGAAGAGATAGCATAGTAGGTGCATTTATGGTGGTAAAACTAAAAAGATAGAAGTATAATAGATAACAAAAATAAAATACAGAATAATATACATAATGACTACATACATAAGTAAATAAATACATATATCTATAATATATATTTATATATAAGTGAAAGTAAATTATGAAAGAACTCTGCTTAATAGTTAATGCTGTAAAAGAATCTTCAATTTCCGCTTAAATGCATATCGACTGGTCGCCGTCCTAATATCAAGAGGAAGCGCATTCCAGAGAAGAATGGCCTGAATGTAAAAAGAAGAAAATAAATGAATAGTATCAATCAAGATTGCTTGTTGTAACTGAAATTCCGACTAGAGAATAATATTTCTAATAGACATTACTTAACAAAACCTTCTCAACAAATTTTCTACATACAAAGATGCTTCTCAACCTCAAAAACCCATTAGACACCAACCTAAGTGTTTCTTCGCCCAAATAACTCCGAAAACCGCTCAATAAATCACAAACCGCTACCAATAACATGTAAAGGGTTATTCAAAACGTGTTTTTAATTTCCTGTGTAACGTTTACGAAGTTTTAATCGCACATAAGACAATTACTTAGGAAGAGTAATGATGGCGGTTGTAAGCTGGCTAAGATTAATTGAGAGGGAACAATAAAAAGCCTTCGGAATCCCTATTCGTGTAAATACAGGTGCGACTAATATGATTATGTTATTCGTGGGTTTCGTCTTCCTTTGAGGAGATAGAGTGGTATTAATAAATAATAATTCGCTGTTATTCTGCGGTTATATCTGTATTCAATAAGTATTTATTTATTATTTTGGTATGTTAATAAAAAAAATGTTATGATGGCCTAGTGGTTAAGGCGCCCGCCTCTCATGCAAGAGGTTGCGGGTTCGAATCCGGGCAAGTACCAATGTGACTTTTTCAATTCATATGTACTTTCTAAAGTTTATCTTAGACATCACAGACATCGGTGAAGGAAAACATCGTGAGGAAACCTGGACTTGTAGTTAATATAAGTCCGAAATCGCCAACCCGTCTTGAGCAAGCGTGGTGATCAATGCTCGTGCCTTCTCTGTATGAGAGAGAGGCCTTTGTCCAGCAGTGGGACAGTTATAGGCTGGTATTATTATTATTATTATATATGTTAATAACATTTACTAATTAAAATAATAACAATAGATGTGTTTGGCTACTGCTGTAGGTACCGCTGGCTTATAAAGATCATACTATAGGCTAGGTTAAATTATCAAAACATTTTGCGCACGATTGTCTCCAAAAAAATATTCGTAAAACTTAATTTTTTTTAGAACAGTGACGTCACAATCCAATTTTTAAAATTTATTTGATCAAGCGATAAATATGCGTCCAGTATTTTTGGACGATTAACCGACGGACTAAACAGTAGTAGTATAAGTATAAGTTAACATTTTTAGATAATTGCAGTATTAGACCATTTTGTAAACAAAAGACAAGTCACGATTGTTTACTGTTAGTTAAATATCTAAACAAACAGGGTGTAGATAAAAATTCTCTATTAAAAACAAAATAAAATTAAGGGCAAGAGGACATGTTTACTTATGTCGTCGCTGTTTAGTGAAACATGCCAGGAGCGAGGGAAAAAATAACTGGGCCCATTAACTAGGACAAAATATTACTAAGTTAACCGCTGTGACATGATGTAGATGTTGCATTTTGTCGCACCACTCCGGTAGAGAGGATTAGTGTCCTTGCTGTGAGGTTGGGAAAAGTAAAAAAAAACTGGGTAAATGCGAGTGGGATTTGCAGTTTTGCATGTGGAGGGTTTTGGACCATAGAGTTTTGAATTTTAACAAAATGGTGCAAACGTGTTAAGTACTTGTGTGGCGACCCCTGTTAGTTTTAAGTTTATTTTTTGTTATTATTTTTACTTTTTGTTGTTATATTTATATTTGCTGTCGTAATGCACTTGTATAGATAGGACGATATTACCCTGTGACAGATAGATAGACAGTGTAATTCTATACTCTTCTAACTAGCACAAAATATTACTAAGTAAACCGCTGTGACATGACGTAGATGTTCCTTATAGTCGCACCACTCCGGTAGAGAGAATTAGTGTCATTGCTGTGAGGTTGGGAAAAAGGTAAAAAAAAACTGGGTAAATGCGAGTGGGACTTGCAGTTTTGCATGTGGAGGGTTTTGGACCATAGAGTTTTGAATTTTAACAAAATGGTGCAAAAATGTTATTTGCATAGCGACCCCTTTTAGTTTTTCAAATAATTTTTTGATGTTATGTTTGCATTTGCCTCCATAATTCAACTGTGAAGATAAAATTATATTATTCTGTGACAGATCGATAGACAGTGTAATTCTCTACGCTTTTAACTAGGACAAAATATTATTAACTTAGTAATATTTTGTCCTAGTTAAAAGAGTAGAGAATTACACTGTCTGTCCGCTGTGACATGGTGTAGATGTTGCATTTTATCGCACCACTCCGGTATAGAGGATTAGTGTCATTGCTGTGAGGTTGGGAAAAAGGTAAAAAGAACTGGGTAAATGCGAGTGGGACTTGCATGTGGAGGGTTTTGAACCATCGGACTATTTTAACAAAATGGTGCAAAAATGTTACTTGTATGGTGACCCCTTTTAGTTTTTGAGTTCGGTGCGTTTTGGGAAAAGTAATCAATACACGATCACTTGTCTATCTGTTGGTCTGTCCAATGTTACAAAAGCTACTACAAATTTACTTTCAAAATTGAAAGAAAACACCATGAATAGTTCTATATGCCTATAGATAGATTACAGGAAATAACATAACGTAAGCGTAACCCTGTCTCGTTTTGACTAGTTTATCATAAACAATATGTGCGCTACTAAGGGATTCCAGGGAAAATCCAATAACTCTATTTACCCCTGGGACCTGGAGACCGAACCTGTGATCAAACGCTCAGTTTCACACATGTCACCATCGCAGTAACGAGGACAAAAGCCAGAATATTTGTCAGTTGTCACTAGCACTGGAGTTACCGTGAGAGGCTAAGCTTTACTATATAACATGGCAATACCTACAATCTGTTTAGAATATTTCAAGTTAACATCGATGTCAAGAAATGTTCTAATTTCAGATTAATTTAATAACTAGAATCTTTTATTTTAAATAAACGACTTATTTATTTATTTAAAACTTCATGCACAAGCGTAGCAAAATGTTCTATCTACAATATTTAAGGTACTTTCCCTCCATGTGGCATTGCCGTGGGACACCCTGTATAAGCTTAACACATATACACATATAAATACATATTTATCGAAGATATATATATATATATATTGTAGTACTTACGGTCTTTTATTTTATCATTTTATGTGATTCTCCTTGTTTTTAATAGTATTTCTAATTAGTTATAACATTCTGAAAAGAAATAATTTATTTGTAAACAACGTTTGACACTTTTTCACTAGACATTTGTCAATCATTCTATTTGTTTTCTTTATAGGTGGAGGTTGGTTTGTCTTCGTGAAGTTTGCATACGTTTTTATAGACCTGTCCGCCTAATTTTGTTAATGGCACCCTCATTTTCTTTACTATTTCAAATTTTTGATTCAAAACATTGCGTTCCTAACAAAGTGTTCGAAAAGAGTCTTCTTTATCGATATTTTTGCAGAGGGAAGTCAGTCTTGTGCCGGCATCGAAAGAAGGAGTAACTGGGAGGTTTAGAAGTGAACCCTCTCATATATTACTGCAGAACCTCTGAGTGACGTTTAAACCTCTAAGTGAACCGGCCTCTCTCTTGGGTTCACCTCCCAGTTTACTCCTGCACGCGCTTCTGCGTTGTCTATTTCTAGCCTCCAGCCTCAGCTAGAGCTACCGAGGTACCTGCTCAGCCTCCGGCGTCAATTGCCGAGGCCCCTGCTCAGCCTCCGGCCTCCGCTGCCGAGGCGCCTACTCCGCCTCCAGCGTCTGCTGTAGAGGCGCCTACTCTGCCTCCGGCCTGCATAGTCGGGGCACCTACTCTGCCTCCAGCCTCCGCTGTCGAGGGGCCTACTCTGCCTCCGGCCTGTGTAGTCGGGGTGCCTGCTCTGCCTCCAGCCAGCGTAGTCGAGGCGCCTACTCTGCCTCCGGCCTCCGGCCTCCGTTGCCGAGGCGCTTACCCTGCCTCCGGCATACGACGTGAAGCACCTCCGAATCCTGGTTTTTAACATCCTCTTCTATTTATTTTAAATCCTACGAGTTTGGGCCAAAGTGTAGGGTGATCAGGTACTCTCATTGTTATAATTTTAAATATAATATATCTGTTCTTTTTATAACTGTTTATTTTCTTTTCCTAACCTTCTGTTCGTCTGGGACTCCAGTTCCCTAAGGTTCTGGTTTCCTAGACGAACCTACCTGTGTGATTGTTTCCCTGGGCCTCTACAACCCAGGGTAACGTTACATTTTGGCGCCCAACTTTTTGAACCCTCCTCTCCCTCCTCTCTAAATTCTAAATTTCACTTACACAAGTTTTCCTGCTATTTGGTTTCTTACTTGGATTTCTAAATTTATTTCCTACCTCTTCTAAAATTCTACCTCTCTATTCCTCTTTGAAGAGTACCCTACCCTACAATTGGCCCTCACTATTCTAATACAATACTTACATTTTTATAATAATTTGTATGTACTTAATTGTCTATTAATCTGTTTCACTAATATTGTTTTGTTAAGCTAATAACTTTGCTTTCTATTGTGAGTTCATTGTGATCTAATTGCTGTTAATTAATATTTTCTTTTGACACAATGGCCCATTCTCGCGTGATTGACTATCGCCTGCTTAATAAGGCTGAGGCAGAATATGAAGTGAGGATTCGTAAAGAGGAACCTGCTTCCACTGTTGCATTACTACATGCACAGTTATCCCGTCTGTCTTTGATTCTCCCTGAAGATATTGAATCTTCACCATTACCTATCTCAACAGATTTAGACCAAATTGAGCATTCATTAAAATATGCTGAAATTAAATTATCTAAGGAACGATTCCTACCTAAAGTTCAAACATATGTCAATCACATATTTTTTAGATTAAAACGAATTGATGAAGATAGTTGTGATGATGACCCTACCACTCTTGATAGACTTTATTCCCTACATAGAAAACTTAAAGATTTAGAAAACCAAATTTCTGACCTCATCTCAAAGGAAGATGAGTTTCTACCGACATTTCAAGATTTGCCGGTAAATGATGATAACCCAACATCCGAGGCAGTAGCTCCCAATCCTCCTATGGTCACTCCTGTTTGTACGAAATCCTTAAGCGAACTTCGAAAATTTTCTTACTCTGGTAATTCTTGTCCAAAATCCTTTTTGTTAAAGTTAAACGAGTTTACTATCTCTCGGGGCATTTCTAGTGATAGATTAATTAAACATGCTTCAGAATTTTTAACTGGAAATGCTTTACAATGGCTCAGATTTCGGCTCACAAGGAATCCTAAATTAACGTGGGTCGAATTCTCAGAAGCCTTAATTAGAGATTTTAGTGAATATGACAACGATTATAAATTACTTACCGCTATACGAAATCGTACCCAGGGTGCTGAAGAAAATATCATTGTTTACGTTTCACTTATGAGTGGTATGTTTTCTAAATTAACTACAAAATTATCTGAGACTGAACAACTTGACATTTTAAAAAGGAATATTAGACCTTGTTACTCAATCTATCTAGCGCTAACTAATGTTAATTCTATTGACTCTCTTATCTCTATGTGTCAAAAATATGAACAATATATTGATAAAGACCGAAATTTTAAGGAACCTAGACCAATGGATAATTCCCTGACATCAGAATTTAACTACAAACCTTCAACAAAAACCTCTACCTCTAATAACCCTCCTCTTTACAGATCCAACTTACCATATAGGAAAGCGGTTAATATAGCGTCTACGAAAACCCCTCCCGATTCTCTATCAGAGGTACCCTCAGAGGCTCGGTCTTCAGGCTTCTCAGTTAATGTTACTAATTTCTCCCAAGGGTCCCGACAATTCTGCCCTCGCTGTCGCATTCAAGGTCATTCTCTTCAAAGATGCAGGAAACCTAAGATTTAGAAACCCAATTTGTTTCAGATGTGGGTTAAAAGATGTGATCTTTAATAATTGCCCGAAATGTAATCCCACCAATTCTAACTCAAAAAACTAAATTCTAACTTGAATGCTAAACCTAGTTTTGACAAGGATGATTGGTACAGATGGTTATTGACGATAAAAACCTTTTTTGGTTGTTACAGAATTTCTTCAGTTCGATACAAGGATGAGAATGATTGTGACCGTCCTTTTGTAAAGGTTTCGATCAACAATAACGTATTTTCTGCGTTGCTGGACAGCGGCAGCTCAATTACAATCTTGGGAAATAACTCACACCTTGAAGTAATAAAACTAGGTTTCACCTTGTTCAAGTGTAACTCTATAACAGTTGCAACTGCGAATCGTCACGAGGTAAGGTCTCTTGGTTATTTTGACCTCCCTATATCGTTTGGTGACCAATGTCATATTATAAGGGCATATGTTTTTCCGGATATGTTTCCCTCTTTTATATTAGGTATAGATTTTTGGAAGAAATTTAACTTATTGCCTAAATCACTTTTATCTCTTTCTATTAAACCTTTTTCTTGTTGCTCCTCGGATTTATCTGAACGAGTTCTACCATACGCGAATCTCACTCACTCGCAAAAGATTATCGCTGATGACATCATTCAGCGTTTTAAAGATATATCTTTTGAGAGCAAAGGTGTGCTCGGTCGCACTGACCTAATTACTCACCGTATTGATACAGGTGATGCTCTTCCTATTAGACAAAAATGTTACAGACTCTCTCCTGAAAAGCAAAAGGCTCTAATTAATGAGGTTGAAAAAATGTTGGCTTGGAAAGTCATTGAAAAATGTGAAAGTCCTTGGCTTTCCCCTGTTCTCATCGCTCCTAAAGCTAACGGTGAATGGCGTTTTTGTGTTGATAGTAGAAAGCTTAACGCTATCACACGTCGCGATGCATATAGCCTCCCTTTTATAAATGAAATTTTAGACAATCTTAAAAATGCTAAATACCTTTCTAGCATCGATATTGCTAAAGCTTTTTGGGAAATTCCTTTAGACCTTGCAGATAAAGATAAAACTGCTTTCTATGTCCCTGGGAGAGGGATGTACAGATTTGTTGTCATGCCTTTTGGACTGACGAACGCTCCAGCTACTCAGCAACGTCTGATGGATCGCTTATTTACCCCTGAGTTCGAAAATAAGGTGTTTTGTTATCTTGATGATATCATTGTCATAAGCGAAACCTTTGACGAACATATTTCTTTACTACTCAGAGTGGTTGAAAAACTTTCTTTGGCAAAATTAACTATTAACTTTGAAAAAAGCAAATTTTTTAGAGAGGAATTTAAATATTTAGGTTATATAATCGATGCTAATGGTCTAAGGGCTGATTCTAATAAAATAAAGGCTATTTTAGATTACCCGGTTCCAACTTCACGAAAAGAAGTTAGAAAATTTCTTGGCACCTGCAGTTGGTTTAGACGATTTATTTCCAATTTTAGTACGATTTCTGCCCCTATTAATAAATTAACTTCTTCAGCTAAGAATGCTCCTAAATTTTGTTGGACTGCGGAAGCAAATGCAGCTTTTCTTAAACTTAAAGAATGCCTAGTAACTACTCCAGTCTTGGCCTGTCCTGACTTTGACTTACCATTTGCAGTTCATTGCGATGCTTCTAATTTTGGTATCGGTGGCATGCTTACTCAACTTCGTAATGGAGAGGAAGTCGTTATTGCTTATATGAGCAAATCCTTAAATAAACATGAAAGAAATTACTCTACGACTGAACGTGAAACACTGGCGGTCATTACGGCTCTAGAGCACTGGCGTTGTTACTTAGATTCTGGCAAACAGTTTACAATATACACGGACCACGCTGCCCTCAAATGGTTCACCAATCTCTCCAATCCTACTGGTAGACTAGCCCGTTGGACCATTCGTCTATCTTGTTTTAACTTTGTTCTTAAGCATAAGAAAGGCAAAGATAATTTAGTCCCAGACTTTTTGTCTCGTTCTAAGACTTTAGACGTTCCCCATGAGCCTCAGACCTGTCCTGTTGCACCTACTCAGGCAACATCTCAACTGGAACGCTACAACAAACTTATTCTTGAATGTCAAGCTACTCCTGACTCCTATCCTAACTATACAATAAAGGATGGTAAATTATATCGCTGTATTCACTCTCCATATGCTCTTAATGATGACTTTATGTGGAAAGAGGTTCCTCCACCCTCCGAGAGACCCTCACTTATTGTTGCGGCCCATGGCTCTTCTGTGAGCCCGCACTTAGGTATCTTTAAAACTTATAAAAAACTTGCTTTAACTCATTACTGGCCTGCTATGTTTAAGGAGATATCTAAATTTATATCTACTTGTGAGGTGTGTTTAGCTTACAAACACGCTAATCATCCTCCCTATGGCCCTATGGGGAAACCTAAAGTTTGCTCAAGGCCCTTTCAAACTATATCGCTAGACCTGATGGGACCGTTACCTATGACTAGGGCTCGCAACCAATACATTTTGGTTGTTAACTGCTTATTCACAAAGTATACTCTTATTTTCCCTCTTAAACGCGCTACAGCGGCTAATATTATAGAGAGACTAGAGAATCAGGTATTTTTGGTGCATGGTGTCCCTCAGTACATCCTCTCTGATAACGGAGTACAATTTCAGTCTAATGAATATCGTAATCTTTTGAATAAGTATAAGATTCCTTTTCAAAGTCTTACTCCATATTATTGCCCACAGGTCAATCCGACTGAAAGATACAATAGGACAATTGTCACGGCTTTGGCTTCTCTGGTCAATGAGGACCATAGATCCTGGGATTTACACTTATCTAAGATTCAAGCTGCAATGAATAATTCTGTTAATTTAGTCACAGGATTTTCGCCCTCTTTCCTAATTTTTGGGCGAGAGATCATCAACTGTGGTTCTCTCTATACTCAAAATTTAGACATCAATGAAATTACCTTCCTACCTCGTGACGTTTACGCTCATAATCTTGGACTCTTGTCTACATTTTTCGACAAGGTTGAAGTTGCGTTGCACGTGTCTCATCAAAGGAATTCCTTACGTTATGACCTACGTCATCCTTTTAAAGAATATTCAGTTGGAGACATAGTCTGGCGCAGAAACTACGTTTTGAGTAATGCTGGCGCATATTTTAGCGCAAAGCTTGCTCCTAGGTTTATTAAGTGCAAATCTGAACAAAAACTCTCTCCTTTAGTATATATTCTTGAAGATCCTAATGGGTCTAGATCTAAATGGCACATTAAGGATATTAAAATATAAATAATTTTTTTTCTTTATCTTATCATCTATTTTATTCTACAAGTTTTGACTTCAGTCTTTCGGCTATATTTTGGCAATTTTGTTTACTTTCTTCTTCTTTCCTTTTCTCTTTTTCTCTTATTTCTTCTATCTCTTCTCTCTTAGCACTCTGCAATAAGAGTACCTATTGTTAATGAGTGTGGCTGTTACTTAAGGTCTACCCCTTAAGGAACCCTATAATTGCTTAAGGCCCTACCCCTAAAGTAATTTTTTATCTACTTGAGGCTCTACTCCTCTTGTAGGTAATCTCTTAAATGCTTAAGGCCCTACCCCTTAAGTAATTTTTATCTACTTGAGGCTCTACTCCTCTTGTAGGCAATCTCCTATTTACTTGAGGCTCTACCCCTCTTGTATGTAATCTTCTATTTACTTGAGGCTCTACCCCTCTTGTATGTAATCTTCTATTTACTTGAGGCTCTACCCCTCTTGTAGGTAATCTATTATATTATGCTTGAGGCTCTACCCCTCTGGTAACTACTATTGTCTTTCTTTACTTGAGGCCCTAACCCTCGAGTAATCTATTTCTATTTTTTTTTTCTTTTTCTTCTTTCTCTATTGGGTTTTCATATGGAGCGGTTGACTACTCTTTAAATAAGCCTTAGGTCCTATATACGCCCCTCCTGTTGAGCAAGAGCGGATGACAACTCTATAAATAAGCCCTACAGTCAGAGCGGATGATAACTCTTTAAATAAGCCTTATGGTCAGGAGCGGATGACAACTCTATAAATAAGCCTTATAGTCATATTGTTATCTTTTGAAGCATCTTCTCTGGAGTACGAGTCATTGAATGTGAACCGTACCCCATCCTATGCTTGTTTGACGTATGTTTGCTGATGAATGACTGGAGATTATTAAGTTTGTTTGTGTGGAGATTTTGTTTCCCTTAAATTTAACAAAAATTTTCTCTGAAGTCGAAAATTTTCCGGGGTTGTTGGGGTAATGTAGTACTTACGGTCTTTTATTTTATCATTTTATGTGATTCTCCTTGTTTTTAATAGTATTTCTAATTAGTTATAACATTCTGAAAAGAAATAATTTATTTGTAAACAACGTTTGACACTTTTTCACTAGACATTTGTCAATCATTCTATTTGTTTTCTTTATAGGTGGAGGTTGGTTTGTCTTCGTGAAGTTTGCATACGTTTTTATAGACCTGTCCGCCTAATTTTCTTTCTGTTCGTCTGGGACTCCAGTTCCCTAAGGTTCTGGTTTCCTAGACGAACCTACCTGTGTGATTGTTTCCCTGGGCCTCTACAACCCAGGGTAACGTTACAATATACATAATATATAAATATAATATATATATAAATATAATATATATATAAATATAATATATATATAAATATAATATATATATATATATAAGTATACAAGGAAGAAAATGGTGAATAAATTCTGCTCATTTGTCATGAAAA
This sequence comes from Athetis lepigone, assembly GCA_033675125.1. Lineage (NCBI taxonomy): Eukaryota > Metazoa > Arthropoda > Insecta > Lepidoptera > Noctuidae > Athetis > Athetis lepigone. The sequence continues at coordinate 22,465,097 of CM066227.1, forward strand.
TAGATCCTCAACTTCCGTTTAAATGCATATCGACTAGTGGCCGTCCTGATATCGAGAGGTAAGGCGTTCCAGAGAAGAATGGACTGAATATGAAAGGAAGAATGAACTACATCAGAGGTATGAGAAGGACAAAGTAAAAGAAGATTGTTAGATGAGCGCAGATTTCTGGCATGAGAAGAACACAAATATTGAAAATGAGACATAAGGTAAGAAGGAGGGCTGGGAGAATTGAGTAACGAGAAAAGCGTTGTCAGGGCACGCAAACTTCTTCTCTGGCGAATGGGCAACCAATTTAGCTCGGACCTGTACTTACTAGCTCTAACACTAAGAAATTGACAAAGAATACAATAAGATAGTTTCAGTTAATTGCAACCAAGTATTCGTAAAGAAAAATCTCATAATAAAGCTGTAAAGATTTTCATTTGAGCGCACTATAATTACTGGTATAAATAACCATTAAAAAAATTGGACATAAAATAGATTAACTAGGAATAAAAAAAATATTAGAAAACAAAAACGCGGCTGAAACCAAATATGACAATTAGTTTACAATATCGTTAAAGTAGAATACCAAACTGTTTGACAATCTGTACCATAGACAAATGATCTTCATGAAACACAAAACCTCTTCTCATCCTGTATAATATTTCAAACATCCAAAAAGTGGAATAACAGGAATAGGTAAACATCAAAGGAAATATATTTGGCAACAATTGGTGTCGGAAATAATGCACAAGTTATGTTCCATTACTTACCGATCAACTCGGGGTAACTTAACACGCCTTTGTTCAACCTTATAACTTATACGGGAGTAACCTTTAGATAAAATATTTCTTTGGGGAAGGAAAAGAAAAAAAAAACAATAATGAAGTCAATATAAAGAGAACGTTTTAATTATAATAACATTTAATTTTGTTAATATTCTGTTTACTTAATGTTATAATTTATTGTAATGTTAATATTAATTCGCCAACAACGATTTTATATTAAAATTGAGTTTTAATATAAAAGTCGTTGTTGCTCCTCTCTTGGAATTCTTCTTCTAGGAAACAGACACAAAAATAATTACTAGGACCATGCAAATGTTTGTCCCGTGCAAAAATTAAACTATATCGTCATCTATACATACATGACGATATAGTATGTATATACCTACGTCGCAGGCATTTTGTATGAATCTACAGTTTACACAATCACTCGGCATTTTATATACGGCGAAAAAGCGTGCAGTTATATGTACGAGTGTCTATACTAATATTATAAAGAGGTAAAGTTTGTAAGTTTGTAGGTTTGTAAGTTTGTATGTAGGGGGTAATCTCTGGAACTACTGGTCCGATTTGAAAAATTATTTCAGTGTTAGATAGCCCATTTATTGAGGAATGCTATAGGCTATATATCATCACGCTACGACCCACGAGAGCGGAGCAGTAACGAAAATTGCGGGTGAAACCGCAGGTGACAGCTAGTTTAAAATAATAGTAGAATTCCTCACAGTTTTCTTTTATGAAATGAACGTACGCAACCTTTATTTTGCGTCGCTTTCAATATTGGACCCGGTCCAAATAGAGAAAACATTGTCTTACCATTGGACGACGTTTCCTAAGTATAATACGACTGTGTTACGGTAGTCACGGCTGTTATCACAGACGGAGTAAACAGGGTGTATGCGTCTTTCCTGAACATCACTCAGATAGTAATTCCCATGTTAGGCTTATCAGCTATTGAATGAGTAGTAAATTGTTAGTTAAGTGGTTGTGTAAATATTGTAATGTACTTAATACACGCATTTTGTGGTAATCCGCTGCTTACGTAATGTGTAATGCTATGGGTGTTATATATACAGCAAAAAGCAAAATAAAAAGTAAGGGGAAAATAGCCAATCGGATTAAAAACGTCCTGCTTTTAGAGGTCGTTTAAACTTTTTTTTTAATGTAATGAGTTTTACTTAGTCTCTGCTAATATAAAAAATCACATCTATATATATAAAAGAAAGTCGTGTTAGTTACTTCACTTATAACTCAAGAACGGCTGAACCGATTTAGCTGAAAATTGGCAGGGAGGTAGTTTAGAGCCAGGAGAAGGACATAGGATACTTTTTATCCCGTTCGACATCATTCCCGTGTGACTTGACATGTAACGTCAGTCACTATAAAACGTGGTATAACAAAAAAGAATCAGACTTGGAATAACAAAATTGACGTATAATGACAGCTATGTAATGACGTATGGATGACTATTTGATATTTGTAAGAAATCAATAATATAACTATTTCTATTAAATAAATAATTAACATTATTGCCCAATTGCCCATTCGTATAAACAGTGAAGTGAACTATAAAACTCGGTATGGTTAAAAATTTAAGTTTTTAGGTGAAGTGAAGTTTAATTAATTAGTAGGTAGGTAGTAGGTAGGTAGTAGGTAGGTAGTAGGTAGGTAGTAGGTAGGTAGTAGGTAGGTAGTAGGTAGGTAGTAGGTAGGTAGTAGGTAGGTAGTAGGTAGGTAGTAGGTAGGTAGTAGGTAGGTAGTAGGTAGGTAGTAGGTAGGTAGTAGGTAGGTAGTAGGTAGGTAGTAGGTAGGTAGTAGGTAGGTAGTAGGTAGGTAGTAGGTAGGTAGTAGGTAGGTAGTAGGTAGGTAGTAGGTAGGTAGTAGGTAGGTAGTAGGTAGGTAGTAGGTAGGTAGTAGGTAGGTAGTAGGTAGGTAGTAGGTAGGTAGTAGGTAGGTAGTAGGTAGGTAGTAGGTAGGTAGTAGGTAGGTAGTAGGTAGGTAGTAGGTAGGTAGTAGGTAGGTAGTAGGTAGGTAGTAGGTAGGTAGTAGGTAGGTAGTAGGTAGGTAGTAGGTAGGTAGTAGGTAGGTAGTAGGTAGGTAGTAGGTAGGTAGTAGGTAGGTAGTAGGTAGGTAGTAGGTAGGTAGTAGGTAGGTAGTAGGTAGGTAGTAGGTAGGTAGTAGGTAGGTAGTAGGTAGGTAGTAGGTAGGTAGTAGGTAGGTAGTAGGTAGGTAGTAGGTAGGTAGTAGGTAGGTAGTAGGTAGGTAGTAGGTAGGTAGTAGGTAGGTAGTAGGTAGGTAGTAGGTAGGTAGTAGGTAGGTAGTAGGTAGGTAGTAGGTAGGTAGTAGGTAGGTAGTAGGTAGGTAGTAGGTAGGTAGTAGGTAGGTAGTAGGTAGGTAGTAGGTAGGTAGTAGGTAGGTAGTAGGTAGGTAGTAGGTAGGTAGTAGGTAGGTAGTAGGTAGGTAGTAGGTAGGTAGTAGGTAGGTAGTAGGTAGGTAGTAGGTAGGTAGTAGGTAGGTAGTAGGTAGGTAGTAGGTAGGTAGTAGGTAGGTAGTAGGTAGGTAGTAGGTAGGTAGTAGGTAGGTAGTAGGTAGGTAGTAGGTAGGTAGTAGGTAGGTAGTAGGTAGGTAGTAGGTAGGTAGTAGATAGGTAGTATGTCAATTCGAATTCTATATTCATAGTTGACAGGACAACGTCTGTCGGGTCAGCTAGTTATTAATATAATAGAAAACCAAAATGATCTTTGTTTGCGCCGAACGCCTACTAAAACTAGTTAAGCAAAAGTACAGGTACGTGTATTTTAGATAACTTTTTTTTCTTTTAATCAATTTATTACAATTACCTTCTATTGACATTTTTTTACCTTACCTTACCTTCCCCTTACCTTCTATTGACTTTATTGACAAATCGAGTCATTTTATTAACATCACCTTGTTAAGAACCTAAACCAAAACATACCTGAAAAATAAAGGTTGGCAACAATTTCTCCAACCAGATTATCATCTGGTTACAAAAGAAAACTTGAAGTTTAAACGTTCGCCTTCCTTTGGACTGCAGGCTCATCCAATTTGGTTAATATTCGCCCTAAAATGTTATAGCTCATGGGGTTATATTGCTAAGCGTCTATGAGTACGACCGATGCATAGAAACGTGCTCTAAAGCTTCCTAACTGGCAATTCTTGTCAAATGTCATGTAATCTGGCGAAATTGTTGATTCGCTTATTTGCAAAGCGTTTCCAGAATTCTGATTGGCTCATTTTTTGACAATGGGTTTAATAATTGACACTGTTTTTGAATGTAACTGTTTGATTTTTATGATAATTGGCCGGATAACGAGACGCTTATTTAAATTAAATCACTGCTTGATAGAATCACAAAGTGTTTATAGAGTGATGTGAATGATTGATTGACTAGATAATGAATGGTTTAATGTGTCAATAACTTCGACTGAATAATTAAAATTCAATATTCATTCAATTATCAACAAATTGAATTTTAATTTAAAAACCGTGCTGAGTGACTGTGGCTTAATTGGATCTTTATTGATAATGATGTGATTTCACTTAACTATATTTTAAATATAACTGTCGTATTATTTTTAAGACTGGTATTATAAAAAGGTAAAGTTTATTATTACGTTTGTGTTCTGAAACGAAGGCTATTTTTCTATTTTCCACTTCATTCCAGAGTGCTATGAAATTATACAAGAGTAAACTAATAAATAGGTGTTTAATGCTTAAATTATGTAATATTTTAATATATGCGAGTAAATAAAGATGATAATATATGATAATAATATACATTTACACTAGCAGGTATTATAAGTTTGTACTTTGTTAGTAAATATTACTACAATAAGTAGATGGTAGATGTTTATACTATCAATGAACTTTTAAATATTTATCTAGAAAAAAGGTATCATTTAATAAAGGACAACGTAGAGTTCCTCAGTCCTAATTACCCCAAGATTTGGCAACATCTGCCAATGAGGAAGTGAATCCACACAATGATCTGGAGCTTAACAAGGCATACGCGTGTCGTTACCCGGCCATTGTCGGTAAGTCTCGCAGTACGACGCAAACTACCCGAAAATCCCCTAAATGCCCATCATATCGCAACCCTGACGACACCATAAAAGTAAATTACGTGACATACTCATCCCGAATCTGGTCTTTTGTCGTTCCAGATTTATCTTCGACATTAGCCGAAGACACACGAAGATAAAACTTAGTTTACGACCATTCGCCACTATATTTGGACGATATTCCTTTTGATACGCAACGTTATTTGTCGAGGCATTCAGAGAAGCTATTTTATTGGTGACTCTGAATTAGAGTAATAAGGTAACAGCTATACGAGTCAAGTGTTTTGTCAGACGCCGTAATTTCTTGTGAAGATTTTGCGTGAGATAACAATGTGGTTACGTTTAATTGTTCAAGTCTGTAACACTATACAAACAACTTCGTCGGCAACCAAACGGCTTCGTCGTACAGTAGGGTTTTACCGACATGTCGGTAATAGCTAAGCATGAACAATACACACATGTGTTTCAGAACGAATTGTTACGCAATTTATATTATCTTGAGGAGTGTGTGTGCTTGACACCTGTTTTTATCGAGCCTGTGTGATAATAACTAAACCTCCGATGTTATCGACCAGTCGACAAAAACACATCTGTAATAACGCACCTGTGTGTTTTTAATATTCAGAAACCAGGAAGTAGTTGAAATTACTTTTGGAATTCTACTATATATTCAGGAAAAAAATAATTTAATAAACCTATCCGAACATTACATTATTCGATTTCATTCAAACGCGTTATGGATTCATTCGAAAACTTCAGTTATATTATGTACAAGCTTTCTTGTTAATGTCGATATTTCCAACCCCTGTTTTACCCCTTTAAGTTCGTTTTTCCAAAAATCCTTTCTTATTGGTTACCTACACTTTACATAGTCCTGCAAGTTTTATGTGTCTATGACCAGCGGTTTGAGCTAAGTCTTGATATATCAACAGTCTGTCAATTTGTCAGTTTAAAATTTAACCTTTCAACGACCAGTTAGTTATCATGTCTGCTATGTTAAAGGTCTAGGATTCGATTTCCAACCAGGAATAACTTTAATGATGAGCATGATTGTTTGTTTTATGTCTGGGTGTAATTTATCTGTAACTATTATGTGTTTAAATGATATTCGTGTGAATATCAGTTGTTTGGTTACCTTACCAAAAGTCCTGCTTAGTTTGGTATCAGATGGACGTGTGTGAGTTATCTTAACATATTTATTATTTATTGATTTGTTTATTAGCTAATGAATCTTAGATTTTTTGAGATATCGATTATCCTTTTAACAACCAACCGACAGCCGGCTGTCGGGCTGCTTTTGTCTTTCTATTCTGTCTCAAATCACGTGTGTTCGAAGGATTATCGACAATGTATTTTCACGACGCCTGTCGCTTATCCATTTTGTTGAGTGTTAAAAAGTCTTTCTATTTTCAGTATTGTCGTCAAAGGGCCGTTAAAAGAGATGGCAAATTCTCGTTTTCCATTTTTTTGAGAAAGGATACATAAATCAATGTCCGTCAATCAGTCTATCAGTCGACGGAGACAGATGTTACTTCCAAATATTGATTGTAGTCTTACCTTTTTCTTAGAAAATAGTAGTGTCAACAATTTATTGGTCCTTTGAAAAAGTTCACAAACTGACAGGGCTGTTTCGTCAGTGGGGTAATTTCGACACATTATTATTTGTAGTTTTTCTCATACAAGTACATAATAATAATAATAATACATGACCAACATCTGAGGAGGCTCTCGCTAGGCAGCTGGGTCAAGGGTCTGATACAGAAAGCGGTACTCCTGGACACGGCGCGCATTGTCCGGAGGTTCCTCACTCTGGAGCCCTGACCACTGGTAGCTTGGACCCTGTTCCCGATGCCGGTAGGCTACTATTTTTTATATTTTTAAATGTTTTATATATTTTTTATAATAATATTTAAAAATGTATTGAATATGTATTAAGAAATAAATGAATGGAATAATAATAATACAAATTAAGTATATCGACTTGGCTCGCGAGGTTGTCGACATGTGGGATGTGACTCAGCGGTCATTGTGCCGATAGTTGTTTCTGCCTATGGTTTAATAGCCAAGAGCCTCGACCAACACCTAAGGAGGCTCTCGTTGAATGGCTGGATCAAGGGCTTGATTCAGAAGGCAGTACTTCTGGACACGGCTCGCATCGTTAGGAGGTTCCTCTCTCTGGAGTCCTGACCACCGGTAGCTTGGACCCTGTTCCCGATGCCGGTGGGTTACTGTTTTTTTTATATTTTTAAATGTTTTTGTTTTTTATAATAATATTTAAAAATGTAAATTATGTGTATTAAAATAAATAAATGAGAATAATAATACAGCCTATTACTGTCCCACTGCAGGGCAAAGGCCTCTTCTCATACAGAGAATGCACGAGCATTGATCACCACGCTTGCTCAAGGCGGATTGGCGATTTCGGACTTATATTTACTACAAGTCCAGGTTTCCTCACGATGTCTTCCTTCACCGATGTCTGTGATGTCCAAGATAAACTTTAGAAAGCACATATGAATTGAAAAAGTCACATTGGTACTTGCCCGGATTCGAACCCACAACCTCTTGCATGAGAGGCGGGCGACACAAGTACATAAGTTACAATTATTCCATAGTCAAATACATCTAATATAATGAACTAGCTGTTGTCCGCGGCTTCGTCTGTGCATTTCCATACCAATGATCCCCAATTTTACTCCCTTGGAGGGTAAATTTCTAAAACCGTTTCTCAGTCCTGAAAATAAACTTCTGTATAAAGTTTTTATCACGCTACTGTTTTGACTATGCGTTACAAAATGCTCTCTCTTTACTAAACAAAAAGAAGATAATACCTAAGTAGTTAAACAGGCAAATTCCTCTAACTAATTTATTTTCAAAGGAAATAACCAACTTGCAGCTCAGTTTCTAATTGCACCGTTTTTCCACACTTCTCCATATTCATCAAATGGGGAATGAGGAACAGATTATGTTTGCCAACAATCTCCAAACTTCTCCGTATAAGTCAATGAGTGTCTGCGGGGCAAAGGACCATTTATCCGCCCCCTGCGCCCCCGCGCCCCCGCGCCCACAAGTGGTGCATTCTGTAAAAGTTTAGCTAAAAGGCTGATTAACTAAATTAGCTACCGGTGAAGTCAATTACAGAGTTAAGATAATTTGTGTAAAGTTTGGAGTGGAACAGTGCTGCGGGCGTTTCTTAGTGTTTGTAGTTAAGGACTGCATGGAAGATGTAAGTTTTATGAATCTTTGGCTGTAGAAAATAATAAATAGGTATAAAGTTTTAATAAAGCAATACATTAACCTGTCGCGCTGCTATTGTCTTTCCATTGTGTCTTCAATCACGTGTGTTCGAAGGTTTAACCTTTTGACGACCAACCGACAGCCGGCTGTCGGGCTGCTATTGTCTCTCTATTGTGTCTCAAATCACGTGTGTTTGAAGGAATAAAGCCATTGAAAAAGTATTATTTATTATGAGTCTCAGAAACTTTAGTTTAGAGTAATCAAAAGTTAATTGCATTATAGAATTAGTATTAACATTTACTTGGCAATTTATAATGGTGAAATGGGTCACGACACGAGACATATAATTTTTTTTTATCAACATAGTATAACTACATTTTAAGCAAGTAACGATTTTGGATTTAAAAATTAACATTTAAATTTGATAATAATATTAAACTGTTTTTTTTTTTTGGTGCTACTTATTACTGTTGGTATTATGTGTGGTTCGCAAAACATTATGCTTAAGCGTATGAAGTTATACAAAGGTTTTAAATTTCGTCTTCATCCAACGAGATTATTCATTCTTGTAAAATTAGATTTAAGTGCCTAGTACTTTTTACTGAAATTAAGCTCTCGAACAATCCTGAAGCTTCAAAATAGCAATAAATCGTAAGTGTTACAACTTGCCAAGTTAGAATATCTTGACAGACTATGAAATACAACATGGCGGACTTGGACGTTGGTTAATATGTATGTACTACTAAATTTACCTTATCAAGCTGAAATTGCTGTATAAATATACCCATACACTATAACTGCAGAATTGTTACTCATCGAACTATAGGCACTTGAGAAAAAATCAATAAAGATTTTTGAATAAAAAAAACAATTGTATTTTGTTTTCATAACCTAAGTACTAGCCGGCTATCGCGGGTTTTCCATACATTTTCTATGAATCCGCTCAATTTGCGATGGGCTCGAAACGTTAAAAATTTTCATAGAATTCCAGCAGACAATTTTTCATAGAATGTTAAAGAAATACAATCATGTGATAATGCTAGTACTTACTAAACAGTAAACATTCTAGAATATAAGGTTAGCTCAAAATTAATTGGTCCTTTAATAACATGACCCACATTCGTTAAACATTTGTTGTTAAAAATTTTTGCCTGAAAAATAGTTCTCGTTTACCTCAAAGTACATTCAACTTTAATATCATTGTAACAAAATATCAAAACGTTGAAAAATTTCGTACAATTTCGACAATTACTTCAACAACATTTTACGTACAAATTACGTCCCCAATTAAACTGCTATCATTTTATCGCACTCTCACGTTCGCGTTTTTACAGTAAACGCCACAAAAATGTATGGAGCTGTCCGATGCAAATTTAATGGACTATCAAGTTTATAGTCACGCACGTAAAGAACCGACTTTATTGTGGCTTTTACAACGTTTTGGTGATTTCATCTGCACTCCAGTGTACGTAGTTTGTCGTTTTTATACGTCGAGTTAATGTGAACTAATGTGTCCGATTATGTTGACGTTGGGTGTCGGCTTATTTTACACGTTACAAGGCTTATCCCTCACTTGAAATGGTTTGTGTCAGCTCGACTTAATGTATATGGAGTATTTACAAAATAAACCTTGGGATACAAATTGGCGGTTGTTAAAATGTCACATTGAACAAAAAGAAACGATTAAAGACCAAAAATGGTGCTGATTCTCTAAGTTCAATGCATCTTTCTCTTTCTTATTCTTAAAGAAAAGGACAGAAGATACATTTTAGTTTAGTTTAGATTATTATTACACGCGGACGAAGTCGCGGGTAAAAGCTAGTACTTATTATATCACGCATGTTAGTGATTACAGTCATACCCATATTAGCTTAACATTTACTGCTTGTTGTTATATTTTCTTTGTAAAAATAACGACTAACTAGTAGGGCATCAAAAATATAAAAGTGACAATATTAATGTTTCTTAGCATCAAATTAGAATTAAACATTTTTTCTTCCGAGTAACGTTCACTTCGTCAAAAGAAATAAATGAAATAATTTAGCACAAAATTTAACTTTAATTTGAACAAAAAGATAATTTCCTTGTACAAAAATGTCGTAACAAAAGGAATACCTAATTGGTTCAACGAAGGACGGTCATCAGTCGTAATAAATTCAGTAATATGAAATAAAATTCCCTAATTATTATTGGCTCTCGACGCAAAGGGACCTTTACACCGGCGCTTTGGGGACAAATTTTGAATTAAGTAACGAGAACCCTTTAGGAAATCATTGAACTTAACAAATCTATGTAATACTGTCTTTTGCCCGCAAATAAGGCCTATGGGAATCACTCATAAAATCTGTTTAGAAATAAAGTAGCTGTCTTTCAATGAATTTTCATTTTACTTTCGAACTGGGTTTACTAAAGATTTCCTCAAACGGATACAATGATATCATCTAATAATCTCAGAATACCGCATTTCTAAACAGCCTAAGCCTAACAAAGGAATATCGTCTTACCCAGGTAAGGGTATGAATTCAGCTATCTCTCAATCAGTCAAGTAACATCTGACAAACACTACAACTATAATTTTTCATTTCTACATTATAGTTGTATACGGACTCACCATGTTTTATCGTCACCTCACTAACCTTTTTCTAACTATGAGGCTAGCTTCCAGTCTATCTGAATTTAGATGGATGCCAGTGTTTTACGTGAAGCGATGAAGCGACTGTCTATCAAACAACCAGTCTAGTTATTGGGATATTATACACCTTGGTGAGACTGGTCAGACTTTCTAGCTTCTGACTACACGACCGGGACCAACGGCTTTATACAGGGTGACTGGTAATTAGTGTACGATACTTTAACTCGTGATTATGCTCATGATAACAAACAATTTTTATTTTGAGAGCAAAGCCGAAATCGCGAAAACAATATCAGCCATTCAGTACATTAGGCCAACATAAATGAACTGAACAGCTGTTTTTTTTTTCGCGATTTTAGGTTTGTCCCCATAGCAAAATTTGTTGGTTATTATGAGCACAGTCACGTGTTTAAATATCGTACACTAATTACCAGTCATCCTGTATAATTTCTATAAATAATGTCTGTGATATCCAAAATAAAACTTGAGAAAGCACATTAATTAATTGAAAAAGTTACCGTGACTAGTAATAAAAAAGACAAAATATCCGTTTTAAAAATAAAACATTGAATATAATATTACATTAAACAAAATGGTTCAAAAAGACATCGATTCAATATAAACGAATCATAATGATAATAAAACAATTGGCGAATATTTTATGTTTAAATTAGGCTTTTTTGTGAGCCGAAGGTTAACGCAAAATGAAATTTTAAACAAACAGTAGACTTCTATCAGACGACACCGACGATTGGGCTGAGCTGGTTCAAAACACAAGCTGACAGCGGGTTTTTGGAGTTTTTTAGGGTTTCGTACCAGAATGGTACAAATGGAACACTTATGGTTTCATGTCCGTCCGTCCAGTCTACCGTTCAAACAGTTAGTGCTATAAAGATGAAACCTTACATAATTGTATGTATTATTGTATTGTATTTACAACTTTCACAAAGTGCTCAAATAAAAAAAAATGGGGTACCTCCCATACACCCAAATTGGAAATATTTATTTTTCTAGCGTCTAAGCTATAGTGTGTCATTACAAAGGTCTCTTAAAACCATTGAAAAGTTGCTATTAAAGACTATTTTTTTATTTAGGTATCCGCTTGAGAGATATCAAACTTTAAATCACATTTTTTTTCTAAAAATGGGGCGTCCCACCTCTTTAAAAACTAATCGTTCTTTAAAGGAAAACTATAACGGCTTAGATAACTTCGTTAGACCAGGAGTTATTAAGGTCTAACTTGTGAAACGTAGCGGTTGTCATTCAGTCGTTACGGGTAAGCCAGAAAGTCTGACCAGTCCAATCAAAAGGTATCGTGACGCCCACGTTACTCGGCTGTGGATGTCTGATATGCAGTCGCTTCACGTAAAACACTGATATCCAGCTGAATTTAGTGAGGCTGGAAGCCGACAACATAGTTGGGAAAAGGCTAGGGAGGGAGAACTTGAGAAACGCAGATAATCCCAAACCTCAAATTTATACAATAATGCCTGATAATGCATAATAGATAGAATGTGTTAGAACTTTATCAAAAACTGATGGACATTTTTAAAGAAAATTTTCACTTTTCAAAGAAATCTCTGGCTGGAACAAGCTGGCCTTTGTATTTAAGAATTGAACAATAAGGCAAGGTTCAATTTACTTGTGAACCATCTATTATAACCTTCTGGAAACCAGCTAGGTATTTTATTAAATTTATCAGTTTCGTTTTAAATTAGTCTATGTAATTAGACTGGACTCTGATTACCTGTAACAACTTACGGTCTCTAGAACAAGGAATAATAAACACATAGTAAAATTCGAAAGTGGCAAAAACTTTTTTACCTTTCACATTCTCACACATGGCCAGTATTTTTCAAAACATTTTCCATCGCTATTCCATCGCACAGACCGGCCCCAAACAAAATAAGGTTGGTAATAAAATTTCTGTACACAACGTAAGCGGTTTATGAGTTTCCTATTTAGCTGTGCTGTTGTATTGGAATTGAATTTTTTTCCTCCACCTGAGCGTTCTGTTTGCGCCAATTGTTGCCCCCTTGTGCCTCAATTTGTTTTGCCTAAGTATTTGACACGGATAAGTTAGCAACTGGAATGCTTATAAGCTTCAGGATCCCGTCGCTTGTCACCTTATCGCCCCGTAGAGGTTTACTGTAAGCACTTGGTTTTCTCTTCGTTCCAGAGTCTGAGGATTATCAAAATTTGATGGTACTTGTTGTGAATATGGACAAAAATGTAGGAATTTACAATTTTTGAATAGTTAACTCCTAATTGGACAGCAGTCTTTTTATGAATGTTAAAAGCTACGCCTGATCGATTTATATGCGCAAACTATTTTTGGTTACATATTTTTGTAAAATTTTTGTCAGGCGTTTATTTTATGAAGGGTCCAATAATTAGGAGTTTATTTAATTTGCATAATAATTTAATTATAAATAGAAATTGCAGTCTTCATACACAATGTTCGGGAAATTTAAGCGTCATTATTACTCCATTGTAAACTTCACTATGGCATCTAACTATCTGACTTTATTGGATCCGCGATAGAAATGTCTTGTCGAGTGTTCTTAAAACCGTTTTTATTGGGTTACGTCCTATTGAACGTTTAATACAATGTCCAATGAAATGTAAATATTAAGTTCGACATTGTTTTTTTCTTTTGACAGTGTTTCAATGTAACTACATATCATAATCTTTACACAGCGTTAATAGACAAAAAACAATAATCTTGTGAATCTAAATGGGATTATTAAAATTGTTGGTCTATTGTGCCGTAAAAATAATATCTATAATATAACATATAACCCGGATGTATTCAAGAGACGAATGCATGGGCATCTTTTGGGTAAGCTCGCACCATCGTAGGCCCCGTCTATGTCCTCGGGCTAGTAAGTAATAAAAAAAAAAACACTTTTAAAATAAAAACATTTTAACTTACTAATAAACTTACGTGGACATTTACGCACTGGATGTATTTAAACTACTTAATAACTTATTGCCATAACCAACATACACAACGCAATATTGAATTTTTGTATTACAGACTACCTATATTCTAGTTTAGAAAACTAAAGTTTAAATTAAAATCATGTTTGCGTCATGTTAGTATCATATCTCATCTTGGTACTACACTGAAGCTACGCCTTTTCACTTGGGTCGACTCAGGGATGCAAATAACAGGAAAAGGAATGAAAATTCTCACGTCGTGTTATTAAAAGTATGTGCTTTCGAACCAGTTCAATATGGTGAAGTGTAAAACCAATATGGCGGGAATGGTAGCGTTTATCTCAGCGCTCGCGTTCCTATGCTGTGATTGGCTCGCTGATTGTCACGTCGTTTCAGCACAGCCAATCGCCGTTCATTAGCACTGCCCATTGTAAGATTTACATTTTTATAGTTCTGATAACCTACCTTGTTTGATGCAAGTAATTATGCCTTATGTAAGTGGTTCCAATCCGGACAAGTACGAATGTGACGGTTACGGTTAACATAAATGTCAAAAGATCATCTTGGCCATTTATTAATTAGTTCAACTTTATGCCTTTAAATTTTTCTGCTAGCCTACCTTAGGGTGATGCAGAAAAAACCTAATAAATTAACAAAAAGTTACAGGAATTAAATATAACAATAAATTCATACATATACCATATATACAAAATAAAACATCGCGAGAAACCTGAACTATCTAATAAAAAAAAATATAAGTTCAAAATTCCCGCAATGCATTGAGCGCGCGAGGTGATCAATGCTCGTGCCTTCTCTGTATGAGAAGAGGCCTTTGCCTTGTAGGACAAAAGGCTATTATTTTTGTTGTTAAGTAATAACTTACAACATATTTTATATTGTACCCCTTATACAGAATTTAAACGAATTTGACCTCTATTTTCTTTGTTTGGCGTACACCAAAACAGTTGTTTTTACAAGTAGGTAACACAAATATTTGGAGCCAAATGTAGCGGCTAATTTAAGGCTAAACTTATCATAAGAACAGTAAACTGTAATTAGTATGAGCTTATCTGCGTCACCGATCTACGGTTGAACTGGTCCGATAGCAAGACATGATGTAGATGTTACGACGGAATCTGATGAACAAAAAAACTTTTTACAAAAAAATTATAACCGCCTTCAAAAACTAAAAACATAAAAATAACTAAAATTTCGGAAGTCGGTGGCTTATCTCTTCTGTCAGTCAATTTGTGTTGCCGTTGCCACCGACTTCCGAAATTTTAGTTATTTTTATGTTTTTAGTTTTTGAAGGCGGTTATAATTTTTTTGTAAAAAGTTTTTTATTTTTTACATTTAAGTGTCGAGTCCCAATGTCTTACTAAAGTATCCAGGCTGCCAATGTCCATACCAATAGTTTCATCCAAGCGTAAAAAAACATCAAACGTTTAATAACGCAGACAATATACAATAAAACTTCTTCTTTAAAATGAATGTGCTCCATTTTTATAATACTCATAGTACCTATAATAAATTATCTATTCAAAACGACAAATCATAACCAATTTCAGTGTAAAGTTCACTTCAATAAAGCTGAAACACAAGGTAGCTGCTACGTACCATTTAGGATATCCTTAAACTGTATTTTGTCTTCACTATCGAATCTGCAGTTTAATTAATCTCGGTGTAAAGTGCTCATCAATACAAATAAAATAAGCCCAAACACTATGTAGCTGCTATCAACCATTAAGGAGTTCCCTAAACTGTACTGCACCTGCATCACGGTGCTTGCAGTGGCAGTCATAACCCATCTCTCTGTAAAGATCTTGTCATCACAAATAAAATTAGCCCAAAGACGATGTAGCTAAGATGTGCCGTTGAGGAGTTCCCTTGATTCTCTGTCGTCTCCATCATCAGATCAGCACTAAACCTCCATGGTGTTGTAGTCTCATCAGATATACACATTAATATTAAGTTTTTACCCGATGCTCGCCTACATTTTTCTAGAGATGCCCTCAATTTCTCAGGGTTTCCACCACCAGATCCTGACCTGATGACAATGGGACCAAATGACAAGCATACTCTTTCAAATAAAAAAAGAATTTTTGAAATCGGTCCAGGCGTCTTCGAGAAATCGAGTAACAAACATAAAAAAAAATACAGTCGAATTGAGAACCTGCTCCTTTTTTTTGAAGTCGGTTGAAAAAGGTAATATTTGTATTTTGAAGCACTTGAAAATAAACAGTTTTTTTTTAATGGCAAATCATCAAATGACTTTCACTTAAGCTAAGTATATGTTTTATAGTCCGACGTCAATTGGCCTATTGGGCATAAAAAAGTGAGTTACTTAAGTAATACAAACTATAAATATATTAGAATAAGGTTCATATTACGTTGCAACGAACACCGTATGTAAAAAGTTTTCCAAATATGCTGAGTCCAAATATGCCTTTATACTTACTACGTGTTTACCAATAAAGTTTGATTGCTTGTTGATTTTAATAACTACAATAATCGTCATTTCTGGTTTAATAAATAAGACTTATTTTTATTGGGTTTATACTAGGTGTGTTTTTGGTCTTGCTCGACCCGCTAGGAGATGATTCTACCCATGAAAACAAACAACTTTTATTATGGAACCAACTCTGAAATCGCCAAAAAAATATCAGCTATTTCTAAGAAAAGTTCAATGCCCTCCCGACCATAATGTATGAAACAGCTGATATTTTGGCGATTTCAGAGTTGGTTCCATAATAAAAGCTGTTTGTTTTCATGGGTAGAATCATCTTCTAGCGGGTTAAGCAAGACCAAAAATACACCTAGTATTTGTCTGTTACTCTTATCGTGGGACGAACAATTACTTTTCATAATAAGGATTAAAATACATTTCAAGTTAAACGAAATAATACTAACACCAAAAAAGTTATTTAAAGTATCTATAAAAACCGGCCAGCAGCGTGTCGGGCCACGCTCAATGTAGGGTTCCGTAGTTTCCTGTCCGTCACAATAATAAGTGTTCCCTGTTATAAGTTTAAAAAAAGGCTATTTGTTACGTTGACATACTAAGTACGCAGAAATTATTTTGTACAACCTTTTTGTTTTTTTTTTACAAACTGTTCTTTCTATCAGGGTTCAAAATATTTTCCTAAACAGTCCTTGTAAAGTTCTACTTTCCAGATATTTTCATATTTTTTAAACCTACGGGTCAAAAGTTAGAGGGGGGGACGCTTTGATTTTTCATTTTGGAGCGTTTATTTCTGAAATTATTACATTATCAAAAAATGATTTTAGTAAACCCCTATTCATTTTTAAATACTGTAGAGGCCAGAGGGACTTCTACTGTACTGGGACTGCTATTTACTTTAATAAAAGGGATTTTTCATATTTATTTTATATTTTTTGTATTTTAATAATTTTTACATCGACTGCTTGTCAGCCTTAGGGGCTGTCAAGTCTTTATTAGTTTAAATATATTTTATCTCATCACGAACAAATAATGTAAAAAGGTTTTAATATGACACTATCAGCCAGTGTCTCTACAATAACTATCCAACAATATATCACACGTCAGAGTTGGAATTAAAAAAAAACACTTCCCTCTTTACAAAATATAGGGGGGCTACCCTAATAAAACATTTTTTTCCAATTTTTATTTTACCACTTTGTCGACGTCATTGATATACATATTGGTATCAAATTTCACCTTTCTAGTGCTAACGGTCACAGAGATTAAGCGAGGACGGACAGACGGACGGACGGACAGACAGACATTGCGAAACTATAAGGGTTCCTAGTTGACTACGGAACCCCAAAAAGAAGTTAAAAAAGGCCAACCCACACAGGCACACCCACGCCTTCACGCGCGCTTGGCGTGACGTCGGCGTCGTGTTTACTTAGGTTTGTTTAGGGCCAAGTTAACACATTGTTTTCTTTACTAGATTTTGCCGCGACTTCGCTGGCGTTTGCCTTCTTTAAGAAATGGAAAGAGAAAGATGCAATTTACTTAAATTTAGTTAAGTGTGTGAAAAACAGAATCAACACTATTGTACAGATTAATACAAACATACTCTGTACAATATACATAATATATAAAAAGTACTGCATATTATTTTTTACAAATAAACATATTTCAAGTATGTAAATACCAGTCAGAAGTGTATAATAAAAGTTTCGACTTCTTCGTTTCGTTACTTCTTGCATACTTAAAAATTCAATCTTTTGCCAAAAAAAAACAGAAAAATAAAAGTATCATTCCGCTTTGCAACCTCTAACTCACGTCCAACTCAACTGCAAACTCACGTAAAAAGTATTTCATACAACATCCGGCGAGGTCGACGTTCGGCCGGAAACGGTAATCGGCCGCCGGAAGCAGCCCCGCTGTTTATTGTTCAAAACAACTCCTGCTTGCACCACAATTGGAGCCTTACGCCGCAATCATATGACTCCAATTCACTGTAATGACAGACTGCACTCGGCACTCACAACCAGTTACTGTTTAACTTCTGTACAGTAATGATTCCTTAATTTTTGTGCTATATTTGAAATCGTACTTATTTTGATTGTGATCGTGTAGTCTAATGGCTGAATACTGGAACGTCACTTAATTTTAAGCCTTCGAACACACGTGATTCAAGACGCAATAGAAAGACAATAGCAGCCCGACTGTCGGCTGTCGCTTGGTCGTTGAAAGGCGCTCTCAAATCTATTGCTATCTTTGTCATTTTTAAAGGATAAAGTAAGGACAGCAACAGATTTAGAGCGTCTTAAAGTTCAGGGACGTTTGAGTATTCGAGCATTTGTATATCGTACTAGTTTTATCGTAAATTACGTGGTTCCCTATTCATTTCCAGTTGTTTTATTTGATTTTGAAGTTCTACTTTTTGTCTGTCTGCGATAACTGAGAGTTATGAAAAAAATGTGATAAATAGTTCTTTATTTGTAGGCTACAATTACGATTTGCATTTGACCAATTTCTAGTGTTTTACCCAGAGTTGATGTTATGTGTGAAGTACGTAAATCTGTTGGTCTCTCTCGTCATATTGAATTTCCGTCTTATCCGACTATGAAAGTGCACGGAAAGGACTACATCTGTGTTGACGCCCACAATTGTACAGTAAGTACGCAAGTGATTCACTTGCGTACTTATTGCTACAAACATAGTTCAAATGCTCTTATTGATGTTACGTATACCGCGTCGACGGCGCGTTAGTGTTCCACGCGCGCCTCAAAGAGAAGGAGTCAGCACAGGAAGGGGCCCAACAGGGCCAACGCCTGCCGGGGTTGCGGAATGTTTATAATAGTTACCGTGACCCTGGAACATAAAGGGCAATCGAAGGAACATGAGTGGATTTTAGTCAGTAAGAGTCTGACACGCCCTCCCGCCGCACCCAGGACGGGAGCAGTCATTGGAAGATTTCCCTTTCACCAAAAAAAAAAAATGTTACCTACGTATTATTTTGGACTCTCAGCGCAATTAAAATAGTTATAAGCGTGTACAGAAGATCATTCCCATTAGCTGATGAAACACAAACACCATAAACATGTCCACTTAAATCTATGCGCTTCTCTCGGTTATGCTTCTCGAATGATTTCATCAAAACAATTGATTTTTAAATAAACAAAAAACAATACTGAAGTGAAAAAGTGGTACATTTAACTTAACTAATTAATAAAATATATATTGGCTTTATTAATAAGGCTGTGAATTGCAATGTAGAAAAGACAAAGAATTGTTAAAAACTGCCAAGGAAACGCATTAAATCTGGCAATAGCGAGATTTACTCAACTTAGCGTGTGATTAAAATGTACTAGCGCAGAAAATAAGATGCTGCAGCTATGCACTTTTAGCTGCCTCCAGGAAATCTGCTTACCACTGCTCGCTCAAGCGCGGAGGGAATCGCTTGATGTAGATGAAACTACGCAATCAGAATGTAACAGTGAAAACGATTGAAGAATTTGTTAGACGGAAATATTGTGCTTAATTGGGCTGTAGATGTGCAGTATGTAATTGAATTTTACCAACATTACATAGTATAAAACAAAGTCGCTTAACACTGTCTATACCTCGTATGCTTATATCTTTGAAACTATGCAACAGATTTTGTTGCGAGTTGTTTAATTAATAGATAGACTAACGTTTATGTGTATAATATATGCAAAGATTTCTAACACGCTTGCGAAGCTGAGACACGACGCCTAGTTAAATATAGTTTTTAATAACAATAAAATGAATGTTTTTTTTTAAGTATGAAGGCCCCCGGACACCAAATTTATTAAAGCACATGTAGTCTTTTATTTCAATAAAGTAAGCACGTAAATTGCATACTTTGACTTATGCAACATTTAATCTTTTGTTTTGGCTGAAAACTTTTTTCTACCGACCTTCGTCACTGATATATTATGTGAACAAACATAGGCAGCAACCTCCACAATACGGGGTTATTAGTCAATAGGCTCATGTAACACTGACGAGGGTGTAGGGGTCACGGTATGACCATTAATTTCCATTTATTCGCCAGAAACCCGCGGTCAGGACGTATGGGCCCTGGAAGTCCTGGCTTCAACTGAGCGGCTCATCAATCTGATAGGCTTTTGTTTTTTGAAAACAGCGACTGGTAACTTGCAGGGGCTGACGCTGAGCATGGTATTTTCAGCGGAGTTTTTTTGTAGTAATTGTTAATAAAAAAAATGTCTTCTTACATATAAAAACATTTTTAAGGGAACTTCGTCCAGTAATATCGCACATCAACATTAGATATTTCGTGATACATTGCATTGTACAATGACGGTATGCCTGCGCTGCAAATTGCTGGTCTCATTCCTGCATGGGAGATAAAAATAACATATACAATACAAAGCTTGTTTAAATAATAACAAATACGACAAAAAGATCTTTACATCAGCAATTAATTTTTACTGCTTTAAGATAATTACATGGATTGGTTCGTTTTAGAACGAAAGCCATTTCAAACGAAGATTGAAACAGCACGATATTATGATCACGACACGCCACGACAGAGCACTCAGGTGATGGGATCCACAGTTTACTGCCGTACCTTAGCCTTACAGTAGCCCGCTGCTCCGTCTGAAAAATGACATGAGAATTTAGGTATAAAATATATTAAAACAACTCACACACGATCATCTGATCCCAGACAAATTCAAGAACTTAGCATTACTAAATTTAAATTATTTATAAAACGTAAACTTTGTCAGAAAGCTTTTTACTCTGTCAAAGATTACATTGAGGATTCAAATGCTTGGGATTGAGCTGTTTCGATTAATACATTGGCCATTATTTACTTTATTTACATTTCTTTTCTCTTTGACATTTCAATTATTATTTTGACATTTATGTGTACCTTTTAAAGTATATAATCTTTTTAGTAATGTATTACTATTTGACAATGATATGTACTTTTTAAGGTATTGTGTATATGTTTTTGTGACATTTTTTTTTGTGAAAGTGAGGACTATGGAAGTCGTTGGTTTTTTTTTTTTAAATATGCGGTCTGACGGTTTGAGTATTTAATGCGGCCTACCCAAATGTCCTTACTTTGGTACTGTTCGTCAAGACGTTGGGCTCCTTAGTTTTGAGTTGAGCTAAACGATTACTGACAAATGCTTGCACTGTCTGGACAGGTCCACTCAAATCTGTGTCCTTCTCTCATCAAGAGTGTGCCTCAGACATTAACCTCCATGGTTCTCGCACATTTTTGACCAATACGATTGTATGGACTTTAAAAGAGACTTTGACCTCTGAGTTTGTTTCGGATGTTTCTTCTCAGAGCAGTCCAGTTACGAAACACCGGCCCCATCGTTCGCTTAAAATAAATAAAAAAAAACAAAATATTGACGTGTAAAAGTGTTATATATATAACCTATTTACAAAATAAATATGATTTTATGATTTTATGATTTAGATGCATATAATTCTGCCACATAATTCATACCCTTCAAATCGGATCAGTCGGCGTAGTTACAGGCCTATAATATTACATCCTCATCTCTGAAATGCGAAAGCAACAGCACCTTTGTTATTGCATAAGTCCCTTACTAGACGGTTATAAGTATAGCAGAACTATAAGGAACCATGACTATCGTCAACTGATATTTTGATTGTTAGTGACGACACCATCACCAGCAATGAAATGCAGTTATGCAGCGACAGACATCATCATCTCCCGAGCCTTTTCCCAACTATGTTAGGGTTGGCTCCCAGCCTAACCGGATTCAGCTGGATACCAGTGTTTCACGTAAAACGACTTCATATGAGACTTTCACAACCCGGTTACTGGGTTACACGATAGCCCTTGGTTAAACTGGTCAGACTTTCTGGCTCCTGACTATCCGTAAAAATTGTCAAAGTTCTACGAATGACAACCGAGTTTAACGGCTTTACGTGCCTCCCGAGGCAGGAGATGTCAGTGATGTCCAATATAACCTTTAAAAAGTAGATAATTATGAATTTAAAAAGTTATATTGGTACTTGCCGGATTCGAACTCACTCTATCTTACATGAGTGGCGGGCGGGCGCCTTATCCACTGGGCCATCACAGAAGGAAATGCAGTGACAGACGATAGAGATTAAAGACGCAACATAAATCTTATAGCATTTAGTGCCACTGACACCGTCACAACATAATTTAAAACTAAATAATATATACTTATTATTGTCTTACTACCATAAGCATAAAAAAGACGAGAAAAAATCATCTAACCAAAAAAGCGCACGTCAAATACAGCTTTCAGCTTTTAGTGACTTTGAGCAAGCTGCAGACAGCCATATAAATACACAGACAAATAACCACTAGGGATGTTAAAAATCGATTATTTGAAAATAATAATCGATTTTTTAACATCCCTAATAGACACTGTGATATTACAAGTGCTTCTTCTTCGTTGTTGTCCACAAAACCCCTAAAAACGAAGTACTAATCCGAACCAATTTCTCCAAATTATTAGTGGCACTCCTTCGGTAATCCAGAACTATCTCGCAATAGTCTTAGTTTAGCAAGTTTTCGTTAATTACATAACCGGCCTCAGGCGAAGGGTTGCTGATCTAATTATTGTCAGACAGTACATAAAAACAATAACTTTGTTGTCTTTCAGAAGATTTGGGGAGGATATTAAGTAATACCACGAATTGCGCAATATGTTATCTGACCGGTGAAAGATAATATTGATAAATTGAGTAAGGGTCGTAGTTTGTACTTCATAATTTTCTAGTTTTAAAGTATTAAAAGGGGCATATACCTTATACTTAATATATCCTAGCCTGAGAAATAAACCCTAACATCATGATAAGACTCACGGGACGGTCCTAAGCAAAAACGTGTATGGAACAAGAGGACAATAAGTTTAATTAGCAAAAACTTTAGAAAAAAAAATTGTTAAAAAAGCTGTATTGTTGAATTCACTGTATTTTATTTTAATAATAATAGTTTTGTGTAGTAGACGAGCAACATAGCAACATAGAGCCTATTGTGTGCAAAAATAAAATAACGATTGCGTTGTAACTAGAGTACTTATAGGCACTTGATATTTTAGTGCGTATTAAAAAGACTTGCAATAATTATCTGCACTAGCACATTATACATAATTAGCATCACAATCCTAAACCCCGAATAAGGTCGTTCGTCCACCGCCGCCGTCACCGTTACGTCAACCGAGATCGAGGAGTCGCCTAGTCGTGAGGTGCCAAAGTGGCGGCTAATACATTTACTGTGCATTTACACAACAAGTCACGCCATAAACATCGGCTCGCTGACATCTTAAAAAAAAGTAAGAAAACTCAATTCTGAGTTGAGCTCTGAATGCAATTATATTACCTACTTAAGTTTTTTGTTTTTCGTGTATTTTTATATTTAGTGTGCAATAAAGAATTAAAATACTCATCATATTTTTTTATAAATATAACTAATAGCACAGACATAATTTCTCAGCAAGAAATCACGTATTCCAACCATATTTTAGTCCAACCTTGCACAGGCACTCGTGACAACTGCAGGAGTACAGGCCACTTTGAGCTCATATTACCTAACTGTTAATTATGCGACGAAACAAACATGTTTCCGCCCCGCTTTCGGCTAACGTTCAGCGACGTCAGCTAAGCGTTTGTACGGCCTTTGTTATTTTGGGCTTGTCAGCTGACTGGAGTTTGGGAAGTTTCTGTAATGTATTGTAAATATTACTGTTAAGTTTACTACGAAAGGTTATTCTATTTTTAGTTAAATACGGATTGTTCGACATGCCAGACTCGCATTATTTGCGCTGACGGTGTCACTATGGTGAAACTTGTTGACAGTGGGATTATTACCTTAGGTCAAGGTCGCACATTGAAAAGTGAGACTTTTAGTATTTATGCCTATAACAAATTCTTTAATCATGTAAATATTCATCATGACATTGAAGTCCAAGGGTGTCCGTGGTAAACAGAATCAGGAATACGTCTGCACTCTGCACCAGAGAATATTAGTGAGGCTGAAGGTCATCATTTTATTTGGGATCAATTGAGAGCTCAGACTGACGAGGTTAAGAAACAGTCGTCTACGGATCTGAGCATTTATCACTATACTGAGTATTGTACATCAGTGTAGCTTCGGTCATCATCTTGGCTAGCGTCGTCGTGTACTTACCTCATCAGAAGACAACGCAGAGCAGCCGAAAGCAGCTTTTTTTTACAAAGATTTTTACGTAAAGCGCAAGTCAGTAACAATTGAATATTCATACTGGGATTTAACGAAATCTTCGCACCGTGCGTTGCCATTTTGGTTGGCATAGAAATGGATGGGACAAGTTATGTTAATTCAAATTCAGGTTATTTCTACGTGACTCATATTGCACATTTTTTTTTATCACTTCACATTCCACACAAATACACGATCGGGCGATACCACTTTAATTATTAATGTGCATAATTATTTATCAAGTAATTAGGTCTTGTTACACAGTTAAATAAAACATTCGATATAAATAGACAAATCACAGTCACATCACTAGCGTTCGGCTTTCATCTACCAAATAAAAGCCAAGAACACGTAAACAAGAAATGTACAAGAATCACCCAGCCGAATCCACGTCAAGTACAAACCATCGAAAAACAAGCCATCCATACATCACAGTAGGTTCCATTGATTGAGCCTCCTAAGGAAACGGATAACGCAGCCTCCGGTAATCCGCCGAGATCCGCCGCAAGCCCAGTATTGTAGGGGACGCAGTCGAACTCAATACAAACATTAACGATCACCCACCAAAGAAATTCCACCCTTAACACCTTCAGATAAAGTGGTACAAGGATGTAAACTTAAGTTTGTTGTTGCGAATTATCGTCTAAATAGACTACAGACATCGATTGGCCTCCTGAACTTAAAGTTAAAACTTTAATGCCCCTGAAGTGTTTAATCCGTGGTAAAGAATGATTATAGTTTGGAGTGGAACAGATATTCTTTGCCGTTAGTTATATTTAAACTCAAACCGCCTTATTACAAAACAAGGTTTTTCTCTAAACCAGGTTTAAACCATTGAGCTAGGTTTTGTATTTCGAATCTTGACAGTATCAGAATAAGATTCAAATTACACAACCTGGCTCAATGGTTTAAACCTGGTTTAGAGAAAAACCTTGTTTTGTAATAAGGCGGAAACTGTTATTGAGAGGAAGGTTTTGTCGTGTGTAAGAGATAATCTGTTAAAGTGCTGATCCCGTTTACAATTTTTCTTGCGTTTCGTAAATGTTTTATTGTGATGACAATAGGACACCTTTTGTTCAAAGTACGTGAAACTTTAATGTATTAATACGTGAAGCAAAAACTTTGTAACCCTTTTTACGAAAATTGCGCAGACGGTGTAACATGAAACACTTATAGTTTGTATACATAAGGACTACAGAATGTAAAAATTAAAAATAAACGTAATTGTATGGACCACTTACTTGAACTTAATGTATAAAGGCTCCACCACACAGGAGGGTTAACTGAATGAATATGACGATCTTTACTTGATTTAATCAATTTATGGCTTGTTTAACAGGTACTTTATTTACGACTGCTAGGCAGCCCAATGTGCTATCAAGATTTTATTCTAATATTGGATTTATCTGATATAACTTGAACGATAATCTTTTGAAACATGTAGCGACATCTATCGCCTAACATTTAAACTACAACTGACAAAACTACGTCGGAATCTACGAGTTTACCATGACATCAGCATAATAATATATGTACTAAATCCGCCGTAACGTATTCACCGTAATAACCATCGAGCAATAGCCCACCAGACACAACACCCAAGGAACTTTACACACTGATCCGCATGCCTCCAAAAACCACAATACGAGTACTTATATCAAAATAAGATTTAGGGTTGCAAAAACACTAGTTTACAATACCCTCATTAAGTTACACCATTTATTCCGACTTTCACACAGGTAAAACTGCTGGCAAAACCCTGTAACTAGTGACGTAAAAAATATTGCATCAATAATACCAGGTCCTACGAACAAGCTCTCCCAAGCGTACCATTGTTACAAACAAAAACGTCATGAGCTCTACACCGAAATTAACTAACAAACAATAGCAATCGACGCTAGCAAGTAATTTGGATTGGTATCATCTCACAGACAATGCTACTATTGAAACGCGAACGCATCAATACATTTGAGAGGAGTATCAACGGAACACGATCGAGGAGTTGAATGTGAAGGACTTAGCGAGGAATAAACATGTAACTACTATGCTGTCATGATAGCCTAGTAGTTACTTGATAGCTTACATTGCAACACAACGTGGTTCTGTTAACATAATCTCGAGACTCAGTTAATCCATAAGTCGTTAGTGAGTTATTAACAGTTTTCTACAATTAATTTCTCAGTCTGTAGTAGACCGGAGCTTAAAAATAAATGGTGAGACACCTCGGAAATTACATAGAGCGGTTGGTCGGTCAGTAGCAGTGTATCTCTTCCTACAACTCCTCCAGCATCCTTGACCAACTTTTAATGAAAAGATTGAAATCGGACCGGAATTGTAAGGAATCAACAAGCTTGCTATTATGCTATATTATAGCTAATGCATGTATTGGCCGGTATGAAAGAGGCCACAGAAAATTGTAGGAGGTTTATTATAGTTAGTACCCATTTTAACACAAAAAAAAGTAAATAAATATTTTCCTGGCACGCTCTGACTGCACGTATAGCACACTTGGGAAATTGGTTCCCTCAATCCTTTGTTCCTGCGCCCGGCTTGTCGTAACACAATGACATTCAATTAAAGACCTTAATTACCTGTTCCGATTGATAGAATTAAAATAATTGAAGTTATTTCGAAGCTCTTTTTTGTACAGAATTGGCTGTATTTGTACAGTTACCTTTTGGCGTCATTTTTGCAATACATATTTGACGTTGCAAAACAACCAATATACTTAATATTTATTGGTTGTTTTGCAACGTCAAATATGTGTAAGACCTACTTACTCGGGCTATGATATTTCAATATAAAATGAAGCAAAAAAGGATCATTTTAACAAAATTTATCACGGTATTTCTAAAATAAATAAAACAAACGGGGTGAGCTAAAAAAAGAAAATTGAAGCTAGCAGGCCCGCGTGCCTTAAATTCTTCACAACACATTCCTGTATCCTGTAGGTCTACTAGGTTGAAGCCAGCTATGGTATATACACATCAAAATATTAATCAATGTGAAATTACTTTACCCTTAAATCAATAACAACATATATAACACAAGCTTAACAAAGTAGGCACAAAGCGGCTGAATTTGATACGTCTTGTTCAATAAAACATTCCATTAAATATTATAAACCCTTCTAACGTCTGGCAACTATGAGCTGAGTAATTTTAGTAATGTTGCTAAGGGTGCTTGCATACGTGAGTTGAACTCACGAGGCTATTTTGTGTCTAATAAGGTTATACGGTTAACCAGTTCGGAAGAGGTCCTAATCTTCCGAGCTTTTTCCTAAGTGTGTGAAAGAGGATATTACTGAATCCTGAGACAGTTAAATAACTACATATCTATCAAAACAGCACTTTTATTTCCCAAACCAGACAATCCCTCTTAAAGCAACTTAAGCCACACCTTATATTTATAAAAAAAAGGAATAACACCAGTCTCATCATCCGTCCTCACCCTAATGGTAGCTCCACCATGTGTAACTGTGGAGGCGTGTGACGTCACACGTCACGACATTAATAATAATCAACACGTCACATCATGTGTTTCACATCGCGCGACCTTCGCGGTGGAATATATTCACTACTTTAGGTTGGTTCTTAATGTGTTTTTGAGAACAACTAATGGTTATGGAAATAAATGTACGAAGTGTTATTATGTATGTGGTTATGTTGATCTCTAGAATTAACATTCGTAGAACAAAAGAACTGGTAAATATTTTTGTGTGCTTTGTCTTTCACGAGTTTTGAGTCCAGTGGTAGTTAGCTATAACTTTCTCATGCTGATACGAGGTCATAGGAATGTTAAAAATCATCTAAAAATATCGGCAATTGTCATTTACAGAGTCTGGACTCAGAGAGCAACATAATAGAGGACTCATTTATTTGCGACTTTGACAAAGTACTACCACGTCTACATTCCGCTTTCACAAGGACGAAGTAAGTAAATATAGCTAGCTTTATAGTATTACTAGCTTTTGCCCGTAGTTTCGCCCGCGTAAATGTCGATACTTCCATCCCCTATTTTAACCCTTAAGGGGTTAGAATTTCCATAAATCCTTTTTTAGCTGTTAACTACTCTTTAAAAAGAACTCACCCTGCAAATTGCATGTATCTAGGACCAGGGTTTTGGGCTGTGCTTTGATATATCAATAGTCAGTCAATTAGTCATTACCATATGTTTTATTTTTAGTGTTCTAAAGTAGATTCTTTGCTCCTACAACAAAATAAACTAGCTCATTGTGCACGTGACCGCTTTGCGATAAACTCACTGCAACCTCAAGCCAAATTTTTTTAACCCCAAAACGGCACAAACAGACCTTATATATTGTAGTAACAAAAACAATTCAATCACGCCAGTTTTGCTGCAACGTGTATCGTTACAACGTGCGTGCCAAACAAAAAGTGTTAACACTGGCGTAGCATACTGACACGCTCGTTGCAGGTTGCACGTTGCACGCCACTACAGAGCGTGACAGCGGGCCCGACTGAGTAAATAGGAATGCCATTGCTTTTACCTGCTGAATATTTAGGAAGGAGATAGAATAACGTTTTTGATAAGGAATTTCGTACAACAAACCTTAAAATGAATGTGGGTTTGTTTAGAACCACAATATTTTCTTTTGCATGACTTTTATAAATCCATATTAATATTATAAATGGGAAAGTGTGTCTGTCTGTCTGTCTGTTTGTCTTTCTTTCACGGCAAAACGTGAGACGTGATTTTTTAAGTGGAGATAGTTGAAGGGTGTAGTACTTACGGTTTATATTTTATCATTCTATGTGATTCTCCTTGTTTTTAATAGTATTTCTAATTAGTTTAATCAATTTATGGCTTGTTTATTAGGTACTTTATTTACGACTGCTAGGCAGCCTAATGTGCTACCAAGACTTTATTCTAATATTGGATTTATCTGATATAACTTGAACGATAATCTTTTGAAACAAGTAGCGACATCTATCGCCTAACATTTAAACTACAACTGACAATTCTACGTCGGAATCTACGAGTTTACCATGACATCAGCATAATAATATAATATGTACAAAATCCGCCGTAACGTATTAACCGTAATAACCATCAGCAATAGCCCACCAGACACAACACCCGAGGAACTTTACACACTCATCCGCATACCTCCAAAACCCACAATACGAGTATATCAAAATAAGATTTAGTGTTGCAAAAATACTAGTTTAAGTAAAATCTTCAATAAATTACACTATTATTCCGACTTTCACACAGCTAAAATCACGGGCAAACCTTTTAACTAGTCTCGTAAAAAAATATTGCATCAATAATACCAGGTCCTACCAACAAGCTCTCCCAATGATACCATTGTTACAAACAAAAACCTCATGAGCTCTACACCGAAATTAACTAACAAACAATAGCAATCGACGCTAGCAAGTAATTTGGATTGGTATCATCTCACAGACAATGCTACTATTGAAACGCGAACGCATCAATACATTTGAGAGGAGTATCAACGGAACACGATCGAGTTGAATGTGAAGGACTCAGCGAGGAATAAACATGTAACTACTATGCTGTCATGATAGCCTAGTAGTTACTTGATACCTTACATTGCAACACAACGTGGTTCTGTTAACATAATCTCGAGACTCAGTTAATCCATACGTCGTTAGTGAGTTATTAACAATTTTCTACAATTAATTTCTCAGTCTGTAGTAGACCGGAGTTTGAAAATAAATGGTGAGACACCTCGGAAATAACATAGAGCGGTTGGTCGGTCAGTAGCAGTGTATCTCTTCCTACAACTCCTCCAGCATCCTTGACTAACCTTTAATGAAAAGATTGAAATTGGACCGAAATTGTAAGGAATCAACAAGCTTGCTATTATGCTTTATTATAGCTAATGCATGTATCGGCCGGTATGAAAGAGGCCACAGAAAATTGTAGGAGGTTTATTATAGTTAGTACCCTTTTTTTTTACAAAAAAAAAATGGTTGCCTGTAAAGTCGGTTTTACGGGCGAAGATTTTACGTGACAACGTCTTTTACCGATCATAGTTGAGTGGGAGAGAGACGCAAGGCATTCGGCGGGCCTCTCTCTCGTTCGGTGACTCATCGTAACGTTACCGAGCGTTACACTTTTTCATAAGTGACTCCCAGCCGCAACCTAATTTAAGACGTTGTCACGTCAAAAAGTAAATAAATATTTTCCTGGCACGCTCTGACTGCACGTATAGCACACTTGGGAAATTGGTTCCCTCAATCCTTTGTTCCTGCGCCCGGCTTGTCGTAACACAATGACATTCAATTAAAGAGCTTAATTACCTGTTCCGATTGATAGAATTAAAATAATTGAAGTTATTTCGAAGCTCTTTTTTGTACAGAATTTTGCAATAGGTACATATCGCACCCCCGGTGCAATACTGTCACTTATGCAAAAATGTAGTTTTTCAGGAGAAGCATTTAAAACTTTGACACCTCACAAAATAATGACTTTAAGATATACCGATGAGATGAATAGTCTATACTAAACTGTCAGCTATCAACTTTATTTTAGGATAAATAACTGTCACTTTCTATTTTAAAAAATATACTATACCATTATTTAAAACTTCCAATGCCCTCAGAAGTGACGTTGTGGATCTAATGAAAAATTATAACTGTAGTTATGTCACTGAGTAAATAAGAAAACAAGAACAAATTATTTAATTAGTTTTATTTTTAATCATAATTATGTAGTTTTATTAACGAAAGAAATAAAATAAGTCTAAACTCTTCGAAATAAACATAAGAAACTTTGTGCTTCTTTACATTTGTACATAAAAAACCGGTCAAGTGCGAGTTGGACTCGCGCAACGAAGGTTCCGTTAATTTGTTTTTTTAGTGAAATAACTATAATATTACCCGTCCGACGGACCCCAAGCGGTCCGCTTTGGGCGCTGAAGCAGCTGGACGGGAAGCTTCTCCTGGAAGCCTCGATAGTGCAGCCCTGGGTGTCATCACCGGACAGGCCTGCCGACGCCGAGGCTGGGTGGTCCCAGGAGGCCATGTCCGAGATCTGCGACATGGCAATGCCCCGGATTCAGCTTGAAAGGGGTCAGCGCCAGGTGTACTGGTGGTCGCCGCAAATCGTGCGTGGCTGCGCGACACCCGTACACCAGACACCGCAGGCTCCGTATCCGCCCTGAGGATGCGGATGCCATTGAGGCGGAGCTGTACGAGGGGTACAGAGCAGCGAAGGAAGCCCTCCGACTGGAGATAGAGCGGGCCAAATCTTCGGCCCGCCAAGAGGCGCTGGGGACTCTGGACAGAGATCCGTGGGGGCTCCCGCACCGCCAAGTAGGGGCTACTTGGCGGTGCAGGGCAAGCTCCGCTTCTGTGTGACATCGGGTACGACTGGGTGCTGCGCGCCGACCTTCCCGAAGGTGTCAGCGTAGTGTGTTACGCTGTCGAAACGCTAGTCCTAGCGCAGGGAGGGTCGTTCCCGACCGTCGTTCGGAGGGTGTTGCGACAGTCGGCGCTCTCACATTTGCGCGAGACACAGGTGCTCACCGGACATGGTCAGTTCGGGAGGTTCCTGTGTTGGATTCGGGCGGAAGCGACGCCTGGATGTCACCACTGCAGCAACGGTCGCTTGCACAACACGGTCGAGCACACAGTGGAGGTGTGCCGCGCATGGGCGGACCATCGACGTGTCCTCTCGCGCCCGGCGCTGGTTCCGGCCATGCTTCGGGGCGAGACGGAATGGGATGCCGTCGCCTCCTTCTGCGTAGCAGTTATGCTGGTGAAGGAAGCGTCGGCGCGCGAGAGGCAACGACGAACCCCTCGCCCCGGACTAAGACCCAGGCGAAGACGTCGGGAGTCACAAGACGACTACCGGCCACCGTAGGCGCGGCTCTGCGGATGGCGAGCGATGGGTAGCTCGCCGCCCGGCTAGGACCAGGACCGCGTTGACGGCGCGTTAGTGTTCCACGCGCGCCTCAAAGAGAAGAAGTCAGCACAGGAAGGGGCCCAACAGGGCCAATGCCTGCCGGGATTGCGGAATGTTTATAATAGTTACCGTGACCCTGGAACATAAAGGGCAATCGAAGGAACATGAGTGGGTTTTAGTCAGTAAAAGTCTGACACGCCCTCCCGTCGCACCCAGGACGGGAGCCGTAATTTGATGATTTTCCACTCACCAAAAAAAAAAATCATGTTTGGTTCAATATCGTTTAGGAAAATTTTACAGATTGTGGTAACCTGATGTATGGCTGACTGTACATACAATCGCCATAGTTAGTTAGACCAGAACTAAAACATGCTTTGATGAGTAAATATCTACCACACTATTACAAGCAATACGACCAAGTTGCAAAATGGCTCTCGTACAAATACAAATCTTAGTTTGAGACCAGGTGATGGGTGTGCATTGTGTGGCATATTTATTTAAAAAGGCAAGGATTGGAGAAACAAAGTTATTTATTAACAAAGGTCACTGTAGTACAAAACTAAACTTTCAAAGATGTTTAAATATTGGGGAAATAATGTCACAACTGTATCTTAGGTCAATATTGCTCCAGGATCAAAAATAATAATTTGTCACAATTACCTTAGTAACAGTGTAGCTCCAAGATACATTTGAACTGGCGGGAGACCGCACACAACTGACCAAAGAAACGATGTCGCTCCTAGCGCCGCCGTGATTCGCGCCAAAACGACAATGACACTCACGCCCTCAGACGGAAACTATGCATACTATACAAGTGACGTTATCGCACCGAGTAAAGGGGTGCTTTAGGACCATTTTACAGTATTTATCTCATTTTTGTATTTTTTGCAAAAGTGACAGTGTCGCACCGGGGGTGCGATATTTGACGTTGCAAAACAACCAATATACTTAATATTTATTGGTTGTTTTGCAACGTCAAATATGTGTAAGACCTACTTACTCGTGCTATGATATATCAATATAAAATGAAGCAAAAAAGGATCATTTTAACAGGCTAAAATTTATCACGGTATTTCTAAAAATGAAAATTGAAGCTAGCAGGCCCGCGTGCCTTAAATTCTTCACAACACATTCCTGTATCCTGTAGGTCTATTAGGTTGAATCCAGTTCTGGTGTATACACACCACAATATTAATATTAATCAATGCGAAATTACTTTACCCTTAAATCAATAACAACATACATAACACAAGCTTAACAAAGTAGGCACAAAGCGGCTGAATTTGATACGTCTTGTTCAATAAAACATTCCATTAAATATTATAAACCCTTCTAACGCGTGGCAACTATGAGCTGAGTAATTTTAGTAATGTTGCTAAGGGTGCTTGCATACGTGAGTTGAACTCACGGAGATATTTTGTGTCTAATAAGGTTAACCAGTTCGGAAGAGTTCAAAATCTTCCGAGCTTTTTCCTAAGTGTATGAAAGAGAATATTACTGAATCCAGAGACAGTTATACAAATAACTACATATCTATCAAAACAGCACTTTTATTTCCCAGATCAGACAACCCCTCTTTAAGCAACTTGAGCCACACCTTATATTTATTTAAAAAAAAAGATATTGAATCTCGAATAACACTAGTCCCATCATCCGTCCTCACCCTAATGGTAGCTCCACCATGTGTAACTGTGGAGGCGTATGACGTCACACGTCACGACATTAATAATAATCAACACGTCACGTCATGTGTTTCATCGCGCGACCTTCGCGGTGGAATATATTCACTACTTTAGGTTGGTTCTTAATGTGTTTTTGAGAACAACTAATGGTTATGGAAATAAATGTACGAAGTGTTATTATGTATGTGGTTATGTTGATCTCTAGAATTAACATTCATGGAACAAAAGAACTGGTGAATATTTTTGTGTGCTTTGTCTTTCACGAGTTTTGAGTCCAGTGGTAGTTAGCTATAATTTTCTCATGCTGATACGAGGTCGTAAGGTGCATGTAACCAAGTAGGCGTTATTTTCAAGGTGTTAAAAGGTTTGACGGATACTCCAGATATTCATAACGAGCTGATTCGACTCTACACACCTAACAATTATCTTTGTGACAGAAAACATCGCCTGCTGAGCGTGCCGTCCTGTCGAACTGTCGCCCGTGCTGCGTCTCCCGTACGGTACCGCGCGTGTTGACGGCAATGAATAAGATCGTGGAGGCCAACCCTGGCTGCGACCTTTTTTATGATAATTTCGCCAATTTAATGGTTATGTGTTTGCATTACTTTGAGTGTAATAAGATTTAATTGTTGTTTTACTTTGATTTATATTAGTATTTGTTTTGTTATGTGTATGTTGATTTATGTAACTGGTCTTCGGCCGTGTAAATCAAATAAATAAATAAATGAAATAAATAAGAATGTTAAAAATCATCTAAAAATATCGGCAATTGATATTTACAGAGTCTGGACCCCAGAGAGGAACATAATAGACGACTCATTTATTCGCGACTTTGACAAAGTACTACCACGTCTACATTCCGCTTTTACAAGGAGGACGAAGTAAGTAAAAGCTTGCTTTATAGTATTACTAGCTTTCGCCCGTAGCTTCGCCCGCGTGAATATCGATACTTCCATTCCCTATTTTAACCCTTTAGGGTTGGAATTACATAAATCCTTTTTTAGCTGTTAACTACTCTTTAAAAAGAACTCACCCTGCAAATTGCATGTATCTAGGACCAGGGTTTTGGGCTGTGCTTTGATATATCAATAGTCAGTCAATTAGTCATTACCATATGTTTTATTTTTAGTGTTCTAAAGTAGATTCTTTGCTCCTACAACAAAATAAACTAGCTCATTGTGCACGTGACCGCTTTGCGATAAACTCACTGCAACCTCAAGCCTAATTTTTTTAACCCCAAAACGGCACAAACAGACCTTATATATTGAAGTAACAAAAACAATTCAATCACGCCGTATCGCAGCAGCAACGTGTGTCGTTACAACGTGCGTGCCAAACAAAAAGTGTTAACACTGGCGTAGCATACTGACACGCTCGTTGCAGGTTGCACGTTGCACGCCACTACAGAGCGTGACAGCGGGCCCGGCTGTGTAAATAGGAATGCCATTGCTTTTACCTGCTGAATATTTAGGAAGGAGATAGAATAACGTTTTTGATAAGGAAGTTCGTACAACAAACCTTAAAATGAATGTGGGTTTAAATTTTTTTTGTTTAGCACCTCAATATTTTCTTTTGCATGACTTTTATAAATACTACCATAAATACCACGCACAGTGCCGTAGTTGTGGAATAGTTCTAATAGTCACCAGGCCCCGGAACATAAAGGGCAACCAAAGAAACATGGGAAGTTTTAGTCCGTAAAAGTCTGAAACGCCCCGCCCAGGGCGGGAGCAGAAATAAAAAAAACACCACGCAGCGTTCAAAATAATTCTGCTGGTATGACAAGGTTATAGAATCTTACTGACTTTCAAAGACTAAAGATCAGACAACCGTGCGATTGAAACCCTCACCGATCAAATGCAAACATCACGATTCGCGTGGCTCCAGAACCCCCCGCCAAACAAACAATAAATTCTTCTCCGTAGCTTCCAAGTGCCCACAATAAAAACCAGCCAAGTATTCTTCAAAACTTTTGCACAACTCGTTTCGAGGCAAAAACTACGCCGGCGATCCTTCGCGCTTTATTAGAAAAACTTCAAAGTAAGCCGCTTCAATGAGATTCATTGGTCTTTGTTAGACGTCGTTTTGACAACTTGCCTCATGAAATCCGGCTGAGTCCGTCTTTATGAGGAAAAGAACTTGAGGTTATTATGTTCTGGAGGTCATGAAGTGACCTTTGGTTGGTTATTTATTAGCCAATTGTCGCGGTCTTTGGATCGATTCCCTTGGGAATTGCCACCCGGTGTTTGGAAGTTAGCGGTGTGATATTCCTAGTAAGCAGCCGTTGGTCCCGGTTGTTACTAAAACTTTTCTTTGTCGTTACAGATAGTCAAAAACATGAGATATAGTCTAAAAATCAGTCTTATTAACACGAATCGTTCTCAGTGGCTGGGTTGTGGCAGTCTAAAATTATAATATGCAACGTAATAAGCTTGAACCCTAAGGCTACAAACTGTGTCTTTGTACCTATGCATCTAGGGTAAAGCGATATCATACACCTGCATGAAATCGCAGGCAAGCTATAGTTTAATACAGGAAACTCCTTCTCTAAGACATAAGTTTAACTTTAGAAATGCCATGTCACTACTCCCACTTCTATCGGGGCGAACACCGGTATAATATTGTACTCCAGTCCAACACGTCGCTTGACAAGTCGGCTACACGAAAGTGAATAAGTTATAACTGGTATCTAAAGGTAAGTTACGATCATGATGACCTAAGTTAGATCGAGTTAGAACACCGTCGGAAGCAACGCGCAACTTGGAGAGTCGACCTGATGGCTTGCTTAGTGCATACAAAATGGGACAACTTGTTTTCGCGTGATTTGTTTTGCATTTTATTGTAGGTGGACTGTGTTTAAGTATGGCAAACTAAACATCAATTCAATGTAGTTAATGGAGTCCTCATTTATTTCTTTTGTGCCCAAATATGGTAAATATTTGATAAAAGTAAAAATCATGGACCCTGCCATGACTGTTACTTTTATCAAATATTTACCACCTAATCCTACATTGTGGAATGCAATAAAATAATGAGAATTATTTTTTACATGTAATTTGCATAATGCTTTGTTCTATCAAGTATTTTTTTTTTTCAAAAAATATTAGTGTACTATTTTTTGACAGGTATTTTTGTGTAGTATAATTTAATGTCTTTGATTTTTAGCGTACAAGCAATCACGGGGTTTGAAAACACAATACAAATGTGGCTTACTTCTGATTGAGATATTAAAAGATACTTAATATGTCAAGTTTGCAGTGACTTTGATACCTGTCAGCTTTTGTACCGTATTACCTGTCGGATTTTCTTTCACTTCACAATGATAATTACCGTCTCATTTGAGGACTTACTTTCACCAAATTCGATAAATAATTATTAACAACCAAATTTTAACTTTAATGTTAATAATGTGGGATACGAACTTTTGAATTGTATCTAGAGCTGATTCTTCTTTTTAGGGTTCCGTAGTCAACTAGGAACCCATAAAGTTTCGCCATGTCTGTCTGTCTGTCCGTCCGTCCTCGATTAATCTCTGTGACCGTTAGCACTAGAAAGCTGAAATTTGGTACCAATATGTATATCAATCACGCCGACAAAGTGGTAAAATAAAAATTGGAAGAAAATGTTTTATTAGGGTAGCCCCCCTATATGTAAAGAGGGAAGTGTTTTTTTTTTTAATTTCATCCCTGTCGTGTGATATATTGTTAGATAGGTATTAAAAAATGAATAGGGGTTTACTAAAATCATTTATTGATAATATCAATAATTTCGGAAATAATCGCTCCAAAAGGAAAAATCAAAGCGCCCCCCCTCTAACTTTTGACCCGTAGGTTTAAAAAATGTTAAAAAAATCTGGAAAGTAGAACTATATGTATATGTATAAGGACTTTCTAGGAAAATTATTTTGAACTTGATAGAAAGAACAGTTTTTGTACAAAAAAGACAAAAAGGTTGTACAAAATAATTTCTGCGTACTTAGTATGTCAACGTAACAAAAGCCTTTTTAGGGTTCCGTACCTCAAAAGGTAAAAACGGAACCCTTATAGGATCACTTTGTTTAGGGTTCCGTACCTCAAAAGGTAAAAACGGAACCCTTATAGGACCACTTTGTTGTCCGTCTGTCCGTCCGTCCGTCTGTCAAGACCCTTTTTCTCAGAAACGCTTTGAGATATCAAGCTGAAATTTATATCACATACTCAGGTCTGCTATCTCTCAAATCGTTGAGAAAATCAAGTTTCCAAATCAACGCAATAAAAAGATACGGCCGTTTATATTGCATATTTAGACATTTGCAAGGAAATCAAAACCTACAGGGTACTTCCCATTGACCAAGAATCATGAAATTTGGCACGAAGCAAGGTCATGTAGCACAAGTAAAGGAAAAACTTTGAAAATCGTAAATTTGTAGTTCGTTCACATCCGTCCGTCCGTCCGTTCGTCCGTCTGTCTGTCAAGACCCTTTTTCTCGGAAACGCGTCGAGATATCAAGCAGAAATTAATATCATACACTCAAGTCTGCTATTTCTCAAAGCAGTGAAAAAATCAAGTTTCAAAATCTGCGCAATAAAAAGATACGGCGATTTATATTGCATATTTAGACATTTGCAAGGGAATCAAAACTCAAAACCTATAGGGTACTTCCCATTGACCGAGAATCATGAAATTTGGCAAGAAGCAATATCATGTAGCACAAGTTAAGGAAAAACTCCGAAAACCGTAAATTTGAAATTACTTCACATCAGTCCGTCCGTTTGTTTGTCTGTCTGTCAAGACCCTTTTCCTCAGAAACGCGTCGAGATATTAAGCTGAAATTAATATCACACACTCAGGTCTGCTATCTCTCAAAGCA
Organism: Athetis lepigone; assembly: GCA_033675125.1. Taxonomy (NCBI): domain Eukaryota; kingdom Metazoa; phylum Arthropoda; class Insecta; order Lepidoptera; family Noctuidae; genus Athetis; species Athetis lepigone. The sequence continues at coordinate 22,503,873 of CM066227.1, forward strand.
GTGAAAAAATCAAGTTTCTAAATCAATGCAATAAACTGTGGGGAAGCTGTCAATGGCCTCGGACACCGTGGCTTGTCGTGCAGCCGGAGCGCGGGCCGTATAGCGCGGCACGCGAATATTAATGACATCATTCATCGTGCTCCTGTTGCCGTCGGCGTTCCAGCTGTATTAGAACCCAACGGTTTGGCACGCGACGATGGCAAGAGACCTGACGGTATGTCTTTATTTCCATGGAAGATGGGTAGGCCTTTAGTGTGGGACGCTACGTGTGTCGATACTCTTGCGCCATCCCACCTTCCTAGTACGTCGTGCTGTGCCGGTGCTGCCGCCTCGGCTGCGGAAAACCTCAAGCGGCGGAAATATAGTAACCTTACTGGTAACTATATTTTCGAGCCGTTTGGGGTTGAAACCCTCGGGCCGTGGGGTCCGAGTGCCCGCCTTTTATTTAAAGAGCTGTCGAAAAGGCTGGTTGACACATCCCGTGACCCAAAAGCTGGCTTTTATTTTGGTCAGAGGCTTAGCATTGCCATCCAACGTGGCAATGCCGCCAGCCTATTGGGTACTTTACCGGTTGACAGCGATGCGGAGGAATTTTTTGATGCCATTATATTTTAATTGTAGTGTTTTTCCTTTTTTTATTTTAGTAATTTTGTTTGTAAATATTTATTTAAGTTTTGTATATATTATATTTAGATTTTATAGTTAAGTTAGTTATATTATATACTAATTAAGTTTTAGAATAAATAAATGTTATATTATGCAATAAAAAGATACGGCGGTTTACATTGCATATTTAGACATTTGCAAGGAAATTAAAACCTATAGGGTACACACGGCTACACATCAAGCTATACAAAACCAGTTTTAGCTGACCTCGCATTGTGTATGTTTTTCGTACAATTAGAAGTCAGCTTATACTGGTTAATATAGCTTGATGTGTAGCTCACCGTACTTCCCATCGACCAATAATCATGAAATTTAGCAAGAAGCAATGTCATACATGTAGCACAAGTAAAGACTCGCACTTGACCGGTTTTTTAACTTATAAGTGGGAACACTTATTGTGACGGGGTTGTCTATTGTTTGCCCGAAGATTATATGCCATAATCATCATTTTCCCGAATTTCATTTACCCGAATTTCATTTGCCCGAATGTTTCATTTGCCCTAAAAGACATATGACATACTTTTAATTGCCCGAATTTTAGATGCCATAAGATACGAATGCCATAAGTATTGTTTGCCCTATTTTTATGTGCCATAATAATTATTAGACATAATATTTAAATGTCATAATATTTAAATGGCATAACAAGTATTAGACAAATATTTAAGCCCCGTAATGGTTTTTTTTAACCGACTTCAAAAAAGAAGGAGGTTCTCAATTCGTCTGTATGTTTTTTTTTTTTGTTTTTTTTTTGTATGTTTGTTACGCGATATCTCCTTCAATTGTTAACGGATTTTGATGGTTCTTTTTTTGTTTGATAGGTCATGATTCAGGAGTGGTCCCATATAAATTTTGTGGTGATCGGTTCAGTGCTTCTCGAAAAATTCACCAAGAACCAAAAAACTTGAGATATGCACACATCGTCTATGTATATAGACGAAGTGTGCGTTTCTTCAAGTACTGTAATACACAGTCAGACATAGGGAGTCGACACTAAAAAGTAACAAATAAAAAACTTTTTCCAAAAAAAAGAACCGCCTTCAAAAACTAAAAACCCAAAAATAACTAAAATTTCGGAAGTCGGTGGCTTCTCTTCTAACAGTTAATTTGTGTTGCCACCGACTTCCGAAATTTTAGTTATTTTTGGGTTTTTAGTTTTTGAAGGCGGTTCTTTTTTTTGGAAAAAGTTTTTTATTTCTGTGCATGGTTGATGGTGGGCTAGGTCGACGGAGCCCCGCTTCGCGGGGCTCCTACTTCTGTGTGGTTTATAAAAAAATAACCACGAAGGGGATGGCGGGGTCTATTCGCTCGCTTCGCTCGACCCCGCCATCCCCTTCTAACCTAACCTGTCCGAGTCGGGGTGCCCTAAAGTCCCAATTGCATCCAATTTCTCTTGATATAAACAACCGTTACACACACGATGTCGATGGCAAATTATGTTATGGCATATCATAATTATGGCATGTGATAATTAGGGCATGTGATAATTAGGGCTTACAATGATTATGACAAATGATGTTATGGTAAGTGACTTTATGGGAAACAATGATTCTGGCACGTGACTAATATGGCAAATGAGAGTAGGGCAAATGAGTATTAAGTCGTATGATATTATGGCTGTTGACTATTATGGCAAATGAAATTAGGGCAAATAAAATTCGGGTAAACGGCGGTATACCATTGTGACGGATGGGAAACTACGGAACCCTACATTGAGCGTGGCCCGACACGCTCTTGGCCGGTTTTTTTAAATAGAATTAGTCAATTTTATAGGTTGCGTAAAAATCATTTTTATAACTATATTACTGCAAAACTTGACAACATTGTTTGTAATTAAATTCTTCATTGAATTTGTCTCAACTATAAATAAAAATATAGGCACCTACTTGGCCAACAGTGAGTTAATATTTTGACCTTAACGATTATAACAAGCACATTCAATTCAGGCTAAAATGTACACAAATACTACTTACCCCAGGAAGGCCGTCGGTGTAGCAGCAACTGCCTAGTTATGTAGCTACACGTTACGGTTACAAGGAAAGTCCATTTGGTGTAACGTTGAGACACGAGCTCTGTAACAGCGTGTTGCATTGTATGTTGCTTATAATGTTGCTACGTTATAAAAGAATTTGTTATTTTTTGTGCTGTTTTTTCAAGAGGTCTTCGTATATGCTCCAGTAATCTGTAACATACAGATTTGTTCTAAGAATTAATTTTCAGACTAACTGTCAGCCGCGGATTTACCCGTGTTATGTAGCTCTTTGGTTATTGCTCTGACCCTGTAAGACATAGCGTGATGCTAGATAGCTATAGCTAGAGTTTTATCAACATTCTTTCAGTAGTTTTTGCGTGAAAATGTAACATAATATGTACATACATTCATACATACTATCTTTCGCGTTTAGAATATTTGTAAAGATTCAAGAGCAAAGTCACGAGCACATTTGTATCATTTTTACCACAAACCGCATTTGAAACAATAACGTAAGCCTCCTATATCCGTTTGCCAAAAAAGCTGACGAAGAAAAATGAAACCGAAATACATTCATTGCCGCGCTGACATGCATATAATATGGAGTACACAGCGGCCATATTGCAACAAAGCGAGTTCCGTTTTGGCGGGAGCCGCCATGATGGATTGCGAGCTTGACAGTTAGAGGTGCGTTCGTTAGTCGCAATTTGTTGTCTGAATTGATAAGGATTTTTTTCTTATTATTTCCCTTTATCGCAGCCTACTAATGTTTTGTCCTGTAGTATGTTTCTAACATGACAACATGCAATGATTAAGCGAATCCTATAAACATAATATACTTAAATATCATCTAGATAACACTTTTCAGTAATTCCTTTTGATCGTGATATACAACGACCTACCATTCAAGTTGGCCTTCTAAAGTAAATATTCCAAAAGAAAAGCAGTTAAGAGAGCTTTTCAAAAGTTCAAATAATAGTACACCAGCTGGCAGTTCACAACAGAAAAACTACTTATTTAATAACAAAATAGAAAACAACAATTCGCCGCCTCTTTTATCTTGAGCTTCCGCAAGACTGCGAAGCGGCTGTGCAGGGCATATGAAGAAAGTTAGCTAAATTCCAAACTTTAACCACGGACGGATCGCGGTTGAATTCTTTGCGAAATTGTTTTAGCTGCCTAGACCTAGTTGATAGCCTTCATGTTCCGTCGGCAGTTCTGAAAGTTAATGGAGGCTATATAATAATTTAAGCATTTTAAATAGAATTTATGTCTATTTTTTTATTTTATTTTAGGCATAGCTGATGTTTGTTTAAAAGTGAAGAGACAGGTTTTCAAGCGGGATACTAAAAATAAAATTTTTGATTCTTTTTTGATTTAGTATTACCAAATTATAATACACTACTTACAATTTTTTTATCATCAACAACGGCTATTTTCCGTTACCCATATACGTGGAATACTTAAAATAGTTTACTAAAGATATTTGTATGTTTATACAACAGCAGCTCCATAATACAGTATACCAAATTCCATACTCAGAAGCCAATTACTCCACGAGTAGATAAATCATTGAAGATCGTCGTAAATCATAATATATGTATTAGGTACCTATAGCTAAAAGAAATTGAATTTCAGATGTACAAGAGGTTACCAATTAAAACTTGAACCAAGAATTTCTATTAAATATTAATTAATTGAATACCAAAAACGGTAACGAAGAAATACCAAGGCTTCCGTAAAATTTCATCTACTCACTTACGCACTAATAAAGCGAGTAAATAGAAGTTACATACATTATTAAGTTTTTGATAATTATTATAATGGTGTCGAACTTCCATTCATTATTCTACTCCAGCTATTGGGAAGAATTTTCAAAATTCTTTTCTGAGAAGCTATCAATCCATACTTCCATACTAATATTATAAATGGGAAGGTGTGTCTGTCTGTCTGTATGTTTGTCTTTCTTTCACGGCAAAACGGAGCGACGAATTGACGTGATTTTTTAAGTGGAGATAGTTGAAGGGATGGAGAGTAACATAGGCTACTGTTTGTCTCTTTTTAACGCAAGCGAAGCCGCGGGAAAAGCTAGTACTTCATAAAGAACACACCTTTTAAGTTTTTCTTTGAAATATCAACAATCAGTCAATTCGTTTAAGTACCTTTATTTTTAGAAGATAATACAATGATAGTAGGTGTGTATTGGGGTACCTGGATCAAGAGATCCAGGTACGCCCAATACACTCTTCAAAATGAGTGTTGTATTCAGAATCCTCTATTCAAAAAGAGTGTTGTATTCAGAAATCCTCTATTCAAATGAGTGTTGTATTCAGAAATCCTCTATTCAAAATGAGTGTTGCATTCAGAAATCCTCTATTCAAAATGAGTGTTGTTTTTAGAAATTCTCTATTCAAAATGAGTTTTGTATTCAGAAATCCTCTATTCAAAATCTTCGATACGAAATGAGTGTTGTATTCAGAATCTTCTATTCAAAATGAGTGTGTATTTAGTATCCTCTATTCAAAATGAGCATTGTATTGAAATTCCTGTTTCCAAAATGAAGGTTCTTGAGAGAATCTTGTAATCGTTTTAGTGTGGATGAACGGAGCAATCTCACAAACAACATTCATTTTATTAGATATTATGTGCTGTTCATATCAGTGATCTATGAATGATACTATATTACTGTACGATGTGACTGTGACTGATACTATATTACCTACTCAACATTTAATTTTTATTTAGGTATGTATGATGCAGTGATGTGTCTCCGAAGAAATACTATATTCCTAATCGTTTAAAATCGCATCTAGGAATCAGTTGTTATGTGCGACTTATTGTTGACATAGCAATTACTTTACCTTTCCCGATTAGGAAACGGATCGCATTCTTTTCTACCCATCGTGTGCCTCACAGCTATTAAGCTTTAATTACTAAGCCTATATACTATATACCAAATGTATATCTATGAAAAAAAAAATAGGTTTACATATTGAGTATCGATATGAATAATAAGAAGTATATTGCATAGACAAATGTGAATGGTCGCTATATTAATAAAATATTAATCAATTTAATTAGGTAAAAAAGTTCAAAATAATTTGACTCGTGGCGTAAAGTTGTATGTTTGCAAAGTGTATCTATCTATTTGTATAATTTGTTGGTAGGTGACTTTTCAGAAGTGGTGATTGAAATAAAACTTCGGAAATGGAATTGGTAGTCTAATTATAATTTCACATCTTTTTATGCAATTTGCTTACAATATCCTTTACACATTTATAGATATCATCATTAAAAACATTTCCCACAACATGCTGGACACATATATTGGCACTACAATCACATGGCGAATTTATGAATTCTTCAGCGTCAAAAACTTGAATTCGTATTATTTTACTGCGATGCCCCGTGGATGGTTTCTGTATGTATGAGTATACAACGTCATTTCTTCGTCTTTTATTATTGTTGTTACCGCTGCTGTTACTATTGCTGCATGGCGGTGTGTCTTCAAATTGGAACGGTTGAAATGGTCTTTCTCTCTCCAAATAGTTGACCACTTTTTGGCGTAATGTTTGTTCAGGAGGAATCGGTGAGTATGAAGAATTAGTGGGGAAATTATCGCTGGAAATCTGGAACAAAAGAGTATGTATATATATATATATATATATATATATATATATATATATATATATATAATAAATAACACTGACATTACAAGTTGATGAAGACAATGAACTATACTAGAATAGATCCATCTTCGAATATTGAAAGTTAAATGATAGGATTTATTAATATTTTTATTAATAAGTAATTTAAAAAACTTTTTGATATAATATCTACTTACCGACATCGTAGGGCAGAGAAGACCACTTGAATGATTTTTCATTGGTATTTTGTCTGGTTTATATAGATAATAATTGCAATTTTTTTTATCATTAAAGTTCAATATAATTTCGTTTTATGTATGTAATGTAATTCAAAACTTCGGCCTCTCCATATGGCGAGTAGTATGTGACACGTGCAAAAAGCTGCACTGCAATCTATAGACGAGCGTTATAACCGCAGCGTTTATCTCTCTAACACATTTGATATTAAAATAGCACTTTATATCAATTACTTAAATAATGTTTTTTATTTTATCTCTAATGATTTGCTTGGGTCACAATTGATATTCTCAGTATTGTAGTGGCACCTGTAATAACGAATAAATTATTAAGCGTTTAAAACTCTGCGGTTGAAACGCTCGTCTACAGAGTTTTTATCGAACTAATGCTGTGCTTGCAATCTTTGTGATTGACTTATTTTTGCAATTATGCATTTTTACAAATTTGGTTATGCGTGACGCGTTTTCACCACTATATAACGGGTTGTGGGCCACACTTCGTTACCAAAACATCAGTGAAAGGACTCGGTGCTCCTGAAATCCTGCATCAATAACAGAACATCAGTACACCAAGCAACACTCAGCGGACTTAGAAAATAATGTAAGTAATTTATTATCTTTTCAATCTGTTTACTGGTGAATAATGTCATCTATTCACTCTTTTAATCTATTTAACTGTTTCATTTATTCTTCGATTAAATCAATTTCATTTATTCAGTCATTTCATCTATTCAACCGTTTAATTTTTCCTCGATTCAACTAATTTTATCTATTTACATTTCATTTATTCATTCATTATTTCTCAAATTGTTAACTAATCAATTAATATATGTTGGTTAAATAATGAATCCGCCTTTTCTTATGTATTTGATCTATTATTTTAAAGCAATGTAACTCTCCAATCATGTATTGAACTGTGTCTTGCGCAATGTTTTTCTTTGTAGTCTCATACTTACATAAATATAATTTTATTGTTGCAGGTCGAAGCAAACAGCTACCCATCTTTTCTCTTCCGACGATGAGGCCGAGCATCAGCAACAGCGGCATTCGAAAACACCGAAGGACTCCAGAGCTTCATCTTCGTCACTGGCTGGCAAGAGGTTGGCGGACGAAGAACCATCGAGCGCCGAGGTTAAGAAGAGGAAGAAACATAGCAAGACCGCAATCAAGCCCATCAGCGCCAGCATGAGACCCACATCGCACGATCTGTTCGGGACCGACAGCGACGATGAGCAGGAAGAGGAGGCCGTTGCAAGTACATCGGGTAACAAAATAGCACCATTGCATTCTTACTATACCCGTAGAGTAGCCAAGGGTATAAGTAAGCAGACCTTTGAAAACAAAAAGGGTAAATTTTTTATAGAATTAAAGATATACGATCACGATGAGGTAGAGCGTATATCGCCTATAAATCGATGGAGGCATGCAATCATTAGTGTTAAAAATCGAACTAATGATGATACACCAGCATGGAACTACCTAAAAAATTTTTTAAAAGAAACTCACAAAGAATTCAAGCACTGTCCTATAGACTATGTCAGCAGCTATTTTTAGTAGATATTAAATACATATAATAATATAGTATTATCTTTATATGTAAACTTACTCACTTGCTTGTTTGTTAATCATTTACTATAGTAGTTAATATTGGTATGGTATTATACAAATGTAATGAAAGTATATAACCATAATAGAATGTGTTTTGTTTTATTTACAGTTCAAACCCCGTCTACTCACCGAACGCAATGTACAAATAATCCAGACTATAGAGAATGCAAAACATGTTTCGTAAAATTACCAATGAATGAATTCAAATATCATTTGAGAACCAATATTCACAAGTCTAATAGTTTATTGCAAAGCGAATTTGAAAATATTCATATTATTGCAAGTGCTTTCAAAAATAGAATTATAACATATCGTTTAAATCCTGCACAAGATGCTGAATACCTAACACCGGAGGCGTTCTTGTGTCAGAATAAACATGATATCCTTAAACTTATACATTCAAGTTTAAAGAAAAATACTTGTCTCAAGATTAATTTCGAATTATTTGCCCACTTTGTCTTACCAAAAACGAGTGAGCAGCAACTTAAGTCATTCAATACGAAATATAAAATTATTTGTAATAACACGGATATTAATGAGTTGTATTCAAAAGTAACCGAACTTTTAAAATGCAAAATGTCAGAATTTGAGCATAAAGACTCTGGATGGTCTTTTCAGTCTGTAAGTCATCTAGAAATCAATATGAATAAATATTGTCCAATGAGAGGTGGTACATATTTAGAATTGCCATCAAAAATAAAAAATTCTAAAAGTTGTATTAATATACAAAATAATGATAATCATTGCTTTTTATGGAGTGTGGTAGCTGCTTTGTTTCCTGCCAAGATGAACGTAAGCAGGACTCATTCGTACCCACACTACAGTTCTGTATTAAATATTGATGGAATGTCTTTTCCTGTCTCATATAATGATATAAAACTATTTGAAATAAACAACAACATAAGTATTAATATTTACGGAGTAGATAATAAAAGCGAAAATGTGACTGGTCCTCTGTATTTAACAAATAACAGAAGAATTGTACACGTAAATTTGCTATATTTAGAAAGAAAAGGATTAAGTCACTACTGTCTTATTAAAAATCTGGTACGATTAGTAAGACGACAAGTGACATGTCATAAAGGTATTTTTTTGTTGTGTGAATCATGTTTGCAATTTTATAGCAGTGAAAATAAATATAGATCTCATGCCTGTTCAAAAGTTTTAACAATTTTGCCTGAGAAGAATAGTAAACTCAGTTTCAAGAATTTTGAAAGAAAACAAAAAATTAATTATGTCATTTATGCAGACTTTGAAAGCCTATTGCAGAGTTGTTTCGAAACAAAATCTGAAAAAACACATAATTTCAAAAAACATCAGCCCTCATGTTTTGGATACTATATATGTTGTTCACACGATCCAAGCCAAAACAAATATGTTACATATAGAGGTCCTGACTGTGCTGAAGTATTTGTTACTAGATTAATAGAAGATGTGAAGAAAATAAATGAAATATTAACGATAGCAAAACCTATGATACCTTTAACAAAAGAAGAGCAAATCAGTTACAACAATGCTAGTGTTTGTCATATTTGTGATCAGATACTATTTCATGATAAGGTGCGAGACCACGATCATGTGACAGGAAAGTATAGAGGACCTGCACATGTTCAATGTAACTTAATATTTAGAGTATGTCCATTCATACCAGTATTTTTTCATAATTTATCGAATTATGACTCCCATCTTTTTATACAAGAATTATTGAAACATGAAGGTGATATAAAAATTATACCGAAGACTAAGGAAAAGTATTTAACTATTACTAAATACATAGATAACGAGAATGGAGGCCGTTCTTTTCAAATAAAATTCATAGATTCGTTCCAATTTTTAAGCTCTAGTTTAGATGCACTAAGTAAAAGTTTATCAGATAACGACTTTATTCATTTATCAGCAGAATTCAATGATGAACATTTAAACTTATTAAAAACGAAAGGTATATATCCTTATGATTATATTAACACATGGGACAAGTACGAAGAAACAAGACTCCCTCGTAAAAAATACTTTTATAACACTTTAAAAATGGAACACATTAGCGATAAAGAATATGACCACGCGAAAACTGTGTGGAATGCATTCAATATCAATACTATTGGCGAGTATACTGATTTATATTTAAAATGTGATGTTTTATTACTATGTGATATATTTGAAAATTTTCGTAAAATAAGCTTAAAATATTATAAATTAGACCCTGCGTACTACATAACGGCACCAAGTTTAAGCTGGGATGCTATGTTGCTGTATACGCGTGTTGAGCTAGACTTAATTGATGACTTAGAAATATTTCAAATGATAGAAAAGGGCATACGTGGTGGTCTCGCCCAATGCTCACTACGTCATGCAAAAGCAAATAATCCTTATCTATCAGAATACAATGATCAAGAACCCACGAGCTATTTGATTTATCTCGATTGTAATAATTTGTACGGATATGCAATGACAAAAAAAATCCCAATATCAGAGTTCAGACTTTTAAATCAGAAAGAAATCAACTGTTTCGATATAATGAGTATACCAAATGATAGCGAATATGGCTTCATTTTAGAAGTAGATCTCGAATATCCCGAATCAGTACATGATTTTCATAGTGATTTGCCTTTTGCACCAGAGAAATTCATACCCCCTGGAGGAAAGACAGCTAAACTCATAGCTAATTTATATGATAAATTCAATTATGTAATTCATTATATTCACTTGAAGCAATGTTTAAAATCTGGGCTAGTTCTAAGAAAAATTCACCGAATTCTTACTTTCCGGCAAGAAGAATATTTAAAGAAATATATTGATTTAAATACTACCCTGCGTCAAGCATCTGCAACTGCATTTGAAAAAGACTTTTTCAAGCTTTTAAATAACTCCATTTTCGGTAAAACGATAGAAAACAAACGAAAACAGGTAGATATTAAACTAGCTACAAAATGGAACGACGAAGAAAACGTAACAAATAAACAACTCTGTGCTGAAAAACTAATTTGCAAACCGAATTTAAAATGTGTATCAATATTTTCAGAAAACTTTGTAGCTGTGCAACTAAAACCCGAGAGAATTGTTTTAGACAGACCGATTTATATAGGTTTTACTGTTTTAGAATATGCTAAGTTACACCTTTATCAATATCATTACAATATTAAAAAAAAATATATGAATAATGTCAGGCTATGTTACACAGACACCGACAGTCTTCTTTATTTATTTTACACGGAAGATATTTACAATGATATAAGAAACAATTTAAAAAAATTTGACACAAGTAATTTTGATTTAAATAATCCATACTTAATACCTAGGGTAAATGCCAAAGTACCTGGTCTATTTAAAGATGAACTAGGTGGAGACGTGATCAACGAATTTACTGGTTTAAGAGCAAAACTTTACTGTTTATCGGCTTCTAAAACTGAAATAAAAAAAGCAAAAGGTATTTCAAACTCTGTTACTAATAGGTTAGAGATGATGCATTACAATAGATCATTATTTGATAATGAAAGTAGATCATGTAAGATGAATATGATTAAGTCAATCAAACATGTTTTGTATTCTCAGCAAGTTAATAAATTGGTGATGAATAGAAATGACGACAAAAGATATATACTTCCAAATCAGATCGAAACATTACCTTGGGGTCACTATAACGTTGTATTATAGTTTGTATCTTATATTTACCTTAACTATTAATTTATAGCATTAAGTACCTTGATATTTGTAAATAAACCAATATGTAAGGATATCGAATTTTGTTTTATTTATTGATACCTATAAATACACAAGTCATTTACATTTATCTTACATTTCATAATGAAGTTCATCAAGCAACCACACACTTTAGAAGTTAATAATATAAAATTTGAAAATCAAACGTGTAAAGTGAAACATAGTGCACTCTTGCCCAACACTATTAGATGTATAATATGCGGTCCATCTAACTGTGGCAAAACTAACATAATGCTTAATTTAATATTACATGAAAATGGTGTCAAGTTTAAGCATATATACTTATACTCGAAGACGGCTTTCCAGCCGAAGTATTGTTTTTTAAAACAAGTTATGAGTTACATACCAGGTGCCAATTTCTTTGTCTTCAGTGAGAATAAAGAAGTCATACACCCTAATGATGCTTTATCTAATGCATTAATGATTTTCGATGATGTAGCATGCGAAAATCAAATCAATATCCGCAATTATTTTGCAATGGGGAGACATAAACAAATAGATTGTTTTTACTTATCACAGACCTATTCTAAAATACCTAAACAACTTATACGAGATAATGTCAATCTTTTGATTATCTTCAAACAAGACGAGGTAAACTTAAAACACATATATACTGAGCATGTGAACACAGATATGGAATGGATTGAATTTAAAAAACTTTGCTCCGCTATTTGGAAAGACCGCTTTGACTTTTTATTAATTAATAAAGATTGTTCACTAAATGAAGGTAGATACAGACAAGGCTTTGACATATTTATATACTTCTAAAAGTACAATATAAATATCGGCTCATTACAGAAAAAGGATCAATCGAATTCTCATATCTGTAAATAACGGAAGGGTCATTTAAAAAATAACATTATGCAGGCTAATATTAAAGAACAATTGATAGAATCAGTCAATAGTATTAAAAATAAAATTAAAACAATACAAAATGAAGAAGACACAGCTAATTTAAAATTTAAGCAGGTCTTCAAACCAATAACAGATCCACTAGAAACATTGATTAAAGCGAGTGCCAAAAATAAACCAACATTGAACATTTCAAGAGATGAAACGATTAGAAGATTCAGCTCATCAATAGATGATGCTCCAGATTATGAAAGTTTTCAAGAATGTATAAAAATAGATTCGAGTGAAGATTCTGAGTGTTATAAAGACGTTCTTACAAGATATCCAATTAAAAATTGTGATGATACACTGATATCATTGAATAAAGAAGATATGATGGAAATGTATGATAATATGAATGTCCCATTTGGGATACGTAGTGAAAATAAAAAACTAATGATGGGGAATAGCAAAGTTTCATTTTCCATAGAAAATAAAAGCAGTAATTCACCAAAAACAAACATAGTTACTATTGATAAAAGGTCCTATGAATTAACACCAGGCCTAAAGGAACTTTTGGTACGCAGTAAACCTGACCTTAGTTTGGTTACCGAACTAGATAAAATTGTCTATAAAGATATGCTTCATAATACGCACGCACACAAAAGAGACTTTCATCCTAATGGTCAGATAAAAGGTGATAAAAGTTTAAAATATCGTCAAATTATTAAACCTTTGTTTTCCCAAAATAGTTCAGTTCAAGATGAAGGATCGATAATGAAAACAAAAAGCGGTGGTTTTTTGCCTAAATTAAAAAAATATAAAAGTGATACCGATTATGTTTACTGGGATGACCCCAATGAACTAATTGAAAGGCTGAAACTTCTAATTGCATCAAAAAATGCTGGTAATACCAATCATGACAATGAAATTTTATCAATCATTGAAGAGCTAAAGGAAGCTGATGTTATAAAAGAGTAAAATGCTTTGAAACGCTTTCAGTTATCAAAATATTTTACAACATGAATGATCATAAAAATATTAATTCTGTTCGTAGAAATAAAACATCAGTCATAACTAGAAGTAACATAAGAGTAGACCGTTTTGAGAAAACAAATACAATAGAAGAAACTGAATCTGGTAAAAATATTACAGAAGAGAATAACAAAAAACTTCAACATAATATTTGTATGCAAATAGAGCAACTGAATAAACTGATTACAATTTTAAATGAAAGAGTAAGAAATCTTGAAAGAAATATTGCGTTGAAAGAAATTGCAGGAAAATTGAGTAAGCATTATGAGCAAAGTAGATGTCATAAATGAAATTCATAAATGTGCTAGAGTAAACTTTCCGAGAAGACAGGTCGTACTAAAAGATATCGATGATCTCTGGCAAGCGGATTTGATGGACATGCAAGCAATTTCGAAAGTGAATGGTGGTTACAAATACATACTAGCAGTCATAGACACTTTTTCAAAATATGCCTGGACAGTTCCTCTAAAACAAAAAAATAAGCAACAGGTATCAACAGCTTTTGAAAGTTTATGTCTTAAAGGTCGTGTTCCAAGAAATTTGCAAACTGATCTAGGTAAAGAGTTTTATAATGAGAAATTCAAAAATATTGTTACGAAGTATAAAATTAATCATTATTCAACGTATTCAACTAAAAAAGCATCTATTGTAGAAAGATTAATAAGAACATTAAAAAATAAACTATATAAAGAGTTTAGTCTTATCGGTAGTTATCAGTGGATAAATGGAACGCTCAACAAAATTGTAAATGAATACAATAATACTACTCATAGAACTGTGGGACAACCTCCTGCTTCTATAAATCATAACAATAAAACAAGCATAATGCAAAGATACATTAAAATGGCAAAATGTAAGAAAAGTGACAAGTATAGGAAGCTAAGTGTTGGTGATTTTGTAAGAATAAGTAAATACAAAGGATGTTTTGATAAGGGCTATTACCCTAATTGGTCAACAGAAATATTTAAGATAAAAACAATACAAGAAACTAAACCGGTAACCTACTTGATAGAAGATGCAAGATGCCGACCGATACTAGGTGCGTTTTATGCTCAAGAACTTCAAAAAACCAGCAATCCTGATTTGTACTTAGTTGAAAAAGTATTGAAAAGAAAAGGGAATCAAGTATATGTAAAGTGGCTCGGGCTTCCTCCTAGCGAAAACAGTTGGATAGATAAAACAAATGTATTTTAAGTGATCAAACAAAAGATTGTTGAAATAAGTATTTAAGCAAATACACATATTTTTTCAATTCATTATGTATGTGTTCTTAAAACAAAAAAGACTTGTATTTGTATCAGTTAAAAATCCTTTTCTATTTATCTGAAGAAAAAATAAAAGAATAGCGATGAAAACCATACGACGTATTCCAAACACGAAAAAAACAGTAGCATCAGCATACAACGAAACCATTAAAAAACTAAAAACAGGAGCTGGTTTTAAGAAAACTCTTAAAAAGATTGTTAGCCACACTAAAAAGCGCATTACAAAATTAAAACCAACATGTAAGAAAGCATTGATGGAATTGGCATACGCAGCAGCAAAAGAATTCGCATCAGATACACCAATCAAATTACCTAGGATTATACCAGTACCAAAAACTGGTGGATTTCTTCCGTTAGTACCAATATTTGCTGGATTATCTGCTGCTGGCAGTTTAGCAGGTGGTGCTGCTGGTATTGCAAAAGCAATTAACGCATATAAAACAGCTAAGAAGCAATTGTACGAAGCACAGCGACACAACAAGGAAATGGAAGCGTTATTCATTGGAAGAGGATTACATCTAAAACATTACAAGGATGGTTTAGGCATTTACTTAACAGAGAAAAAAAACTGAAATCTCGGCTGCCCAACAGAGCTTTAACCAATATTGACATTATCAAACACTCGAATAATATACCCTTTTTCCGAGGTGTGTTTATGAGAGATAAATTACCAGATAAAGCTTTACCGATAGAATGTGGAGTGATTAATCTTGACTCTTCTGAAAACTCTGGTACTCATTGGGTAGCCTATGGTAAAATAAATGAATACATTGAATATTTTGACAGTTATGGTGACTTAAAACCTCCAAAAGAATTTATGAAATATGTAGGAAATAAAATTCACTACAATTATGAAAACGTGCAGCGTGATCATTTGTATAATTGTGGACACTTGTGTTTAAAATTTCTTAAGTCATTTTGGAAAGATAATAAAGTAGCATAACATTTAGATTATTTAATAATTTAGATAAGTGTTATTGTAACTCATAGAAATAGGTATAAAAGTTTATGTCCTGATAAACTGCTCACATTTTTAGATTGTATGTGGTGATAATCACTACTCACATTGTAAAGTGTAATGAGCTTAGTTTAAAATAGTAAATACTACCTACTTTAGCGCAGAAACAACATGCTAGTTTTTAATAAAACGCCTACCGTAAGAAGAAAATTTAATATTTCTCTTCCTGTTTCCAAAGCAGTTAGACGTGCCAACACTCTTAACATTAAAAGACAAATTAAAATTACTAAAGAGAATAAAAGATTTCTCAGAGATATTGGATTAAAATTAAAATAAATACAGCATGCTTCAAATAACAGATTTAGTGCAACATGACAACTCCATCGAAAGTTATGAGGTTCATAGCTACAGTCCATATAATTCTAGTTTTAAAGAAAATGATGAAATCAGAATACCCATTCATCATCAAGATTTGTATGTATTGCCCTGCAACAGTTCTATTTTTATAGAAGGGTATGCAAGTGTATCTACAAAAGATCCGGCAGGAAAAATAATAAAAAAAGATGTTAATTTCATTAACAACCCAATCTTACATTTGTTTCAAGATATTAGATACGAATTAAATGGTGTTGAAATCGATCGCATTAAAAATGCTGGTATAACAACGACTTTAAAATCGTATGTCTCCATGAATGAAGGTGAAAGTAAAGCTGCAGCAATTTGGGGATGGAACTTAAATGATACCAAAATTCGAAATGGACATTTTAGCGCTATTGTACCCCTGAACAGAATTTTAGGATTTGCAGAAGATTATAACAAAATAATAATTAATTGTAAACATGAACTAATTTTACAAAGAAGCAGCTCGGCATTGAACAGCGTGCTTATGGAGAAAAATGATATTCTAGAAATAGATATACATAAGGTACAATGGCGTGTGCCGCATATCAAAGTCTCTGATCGTAACAAATTATCATTGCTTAAAAGTTTGGATAGAGACCGGTCCATCCAGTTAGCGTTTAGAAATTGGGATTTATATGAATATCCGCTATTACCAAAAACAACCAAGCATTCATGGTCGGTAAAGACAACTTCACAATTAGAGAAACCAAGGTTTGTTATATTTGGTTTGCAAACTAACCGAAAAACGAATAAAACTAAAAGTTCTTCCTTATTTGATCATTGTAATGTTAACAATATCAAGTTATTTTTAAATTCGCAATATTATCCATATGACTCACTCAATCTGAAATTTGACGAAAATAAATATAGTATATTATACGAGATGTATGCTAACTTTCGTCAGTCGTATTATAACTTGGGTATAGATCCGTTGCTTAGCTTAAATCAATTTAAAGAAATTGCTCCACTTTTTGTGATTGATTGTTCAAGACAAAACGAAACGCTTAAAACTGGACCAGTCGATGTGCGAATAGAAATCGAATGTTCAGAAGATATTCCGGACAATACATCTGCTTATTGTTTAATAATAAACGATCGACTTTTCGAATACAAACCTTTGACTAATATTGTCAGAAAATTATCATGAATGTTATTGTGGATGTCCAAGGGTTTAAGAATGAAGAAAACAAATTTATTCCAAAAGAAATAGCAATTTTGTATGAAGGACGGATACAAGTACTGTTGATAAAACCACCACGACCATTTTATGACTTGACGAAAAAAGAACGGTTACAAGTAGCTTGGATTGAAAAAAACAGGGGAATACATTGGAATGAAGGTTTTGTACCATATTTTAGCTATAAAGCTAACTTTGCAAATTTTTTAAAAAATAAAACTATATTTACAAAAGGTAACGAAAAAGTGTTATGGTTAAAAGATATATTGGAAATTGATCATGTATATAATTTAGAAAGTAAGCAGTGTCCTAGTATAGTAACGTTGTATAAAAAATATTCTACTTCACCTGATATTATAAGTTGTATCAATCATACTAATATTTGTGCTTTAAAAAATGTATTTTGTTTAAATAAGTGGTGTATTGAAAATAATATTTTTTAAATTATTCATGAAAATAAATATTGAGATAACCAACTTTTAGTTTTATTTTTAACACCTGTGTTTGTTACATTGCTCATAGGGTTTAATATACATAAAACATATGATGCATAACGGCTCACCTAACAAATAGAACAGCATGTAAATTCAAATATGGACAGCACATAATATTTAATCAAACGAATGCTGTTCGTAAGATCACGCCATTCACACACACACACACACACTTCAACAGGATTACGAGATTCTGAAAAGGATACTGAATGCAACACTTATTTTAAATAGAGGATTCTGAATAGAACACTCATTTCGAAAAATAGATGATTTCTGAAAACAGCACTTATTTTTGAATGGAGGATTGCTGAATACAACACTCATTTTGAATAGAGGATTCTGAATACAACACTCATTTTGAATAGAGATTTTCTAAAAACAACACTCATTTTGAATAGAGGTTTTCTGAATGCAACACTCATTTTGAATAGAGGATTTCTGAATACAACACTCATTTGAATAGAGGATTTCTGAATGCAACACTCTTTTTGAATAGAGGATTCTGAATACAACACTCATTTTGAAGAGTGTATTGGGCGTACCTGGATCTCTTGATCCAGGTACCCCAATACACACCTACTAATGATGACATAAAGGTAAGCGTTCTTTTTATTTTAGTATCAAATGTAGGGTTGTATTTATTTTTTGTTTTGTTATAGTGCAAGCTATATACCAACAAAATCTCTATACCAACCTGGATAAACTTGTAGAGATTGCTCAAACGTCTTGCACCTTTGTGCATGAAGTTTGAATAAATAAATAAACCAGAGTGGTAGTGGAACATGTACGAGTATTCGCATCATCACGTAAACCCATCACCTGTCAGACAGAATGCTTAACTTCAACAGAATTTCAAACCACAAGCCACCATAAAAAAGTCTGTGTAAAGTTGACACCGGTGGCAGATACGGAATGCATAGCACTGCAAAATGGAGTGTTAGAGCTATTTTTTTGGAATAAATTTTTTTGGAAGTAGGTAAATACGTCTAAAAACTAAGATAGACATTTCCAGTATAAGCTGATCTCGTATTGTATTGAAATACATGAAATGAGAGGTCAGGTGCATGAAATGTTTAGCATAACTTATATTTTGTAGTCGTAAGTAATACAAGTAAAGTAACTAATCAATTACAATTCACCTTGTCACTCACAATATTATTGTAAGCTTTTAATTAAGTGATTGAGCATTTTGTCGGTGACTTCTAGAAACATAACGGGTATGCCGTTGCAGTTATTAGTTTGCCAAGCATCTTGACATGCACATTCCAACAGGCAAATATTATGATTTATAACCTTTATCAACTATTACTCCACTTGCTAGCTATTCCTTGGCATACGACGAGAAGGTACGCATCGCGGCGCGGCGTACGTGACGTCGCTAAATTGGACTTATCGCGGCAGATCCCGCGCGACACTTCATTTGCGTACATCTAGGCAAAGTATTAAAAAGTTTACGTGATAGAAATGCTGGGATTTTGTTTGTGAAGTGAAATAGCGACTGTAGTATGCCAGAGGACGGTTGTGTGATATAAATGTATTTTTAATACTTATAATTTTTTTTTCTAACACATTGCTAAATCGCGATCCGATTTTTTGGGAATGGGAAATCTGATAATACATACTAATTTGGCACAGGAAATACCAACGGTTTTCAATATATATCTAGACACTTTCTAAGTCTGTGAAAACAGACTTATAAATAAGGCTATCGATTCGCCGACCTGAAGTGCTTCGTAATAAATAATAGCGTCCAGACTGAATTCCGATATTGCAATATTGCCTATTTGGCAGAACCCAAATACAGGTGCACTCATTCCCTTACTCTCATAGTCTGTAAGATGGCTATCCGACATTAGATTAGTTAGTTCCGCTAGGTTTGTCAGCACTTAGTCTCATGAGTGAGCTATTGTAAGTATATGACTTGTGCCTGCTTCAGAAATCCCTCACAGTACAGAACTTTAGCAGCCTTTTCAAGCAATTCTACGAAGAAGAGAAACCATATACCAGGATCTACAGCTTTACTTGATTTCCACAACCAATTTCAGAACTCTCTCTTGAAGTTGGTGGTTTACAGGATGTCACACCAAAAACATGACTTTGTTTGTATTGAGAAATATCTCAGGGAAATATCTAAAACTTGGTGCATTTTCCCGATGTAGGAATCATCAGGACCTCATGTTCACCAATCGCACTTGAGACCGACAGGGTAGTTAACCGGTAGTTTATTTTCTCTGTATATACATCGGACCTTTAGGACAAGACTTCTCCTTACTGCTAATTTAAAACTAACGTAACGTAGGTACATTAATTTCCTTCTGCACTTTGCTTAATAATAAGGCTTAATAATGGTTTGTGGGGGAGGAGGGGACCTTGGAGTTCTAAGATACAGGTAGTGTTGCCCAAATTCAGTCTTGGTCTTGCAGTCTTGGTCTTGTTCTTGCGTTTTTGCAAGACCAAGACCAAGAACAAGACCGCGTATTTTTAGCAAGACCAAGACCAAGACTGACCGTGCAAGACTTGAGCAAGAACAAGACATAGCCTGCAAGACTCTTGCGTCTTGCAGCTAGGACTTAGCGCTATTCCACTGAGTAGTTAGGTGTAACAGTTCGGTGTATAGGTAATTAGAAAACATAGAAATAGGTTAAGTGATGAGTCAGCCAGATGGTTACTTTGTATTAATTCTTGGTCAAAAAAATTGATATAAAGTATCATAACCTAATGATAAAGCTGTTGATTTGTGTTGTATTTTATTTTTTATTCAAATAAATGATAAATCGTAAAACTCTTTTATTAAATTTCTTATAAGTTGAGGGTTCAATCTCTTTCTAGACAGATAAGTATTGTTCTTTAAAATACAGTCAAGTTATTGTAATTAATTTGTTTTTTTACATGTTTTAGCAAATGTAAGCTTATAAATCATAAATGTTTATTAAGAAACAGTTACTTCCATGGAAAACGACATATAGGTCAGTTGTTTTCGAATTTCTTATCAAATCTTCAGTTATTTATTAATCTGCTTGATCTTTACTATGGCTATGTTAATTCAAGCTCACAATGTTCCAATTCTAATACGTTTTTCTAAGATTTAAAGTAAACTTTAATAAATAGTAATAGACTAATAGTTAATTGCAAGACTTGCAAGACTCTTGCTGCAAGACCAAGACCAAGACCAAGACTGGGAGCGCAAGACCAAGACCAAGACCAAGACCAGGTGTATTGGCGCAAGACCAAGACCAAGACTGGCTAAGTCTCGTCTTGTTCTTGCATTTGGGCAACACTAGATACAGGCCTAGACTTAGTTTCGACTCCAAATCCCTCACAAATTACTCTTCTGTTTAGCCCTATTTATGTATTTTTCGATGTAAGCATGTAATTTGGGATGGTAAATAAATGTATTTATTATTATTTACTTAATTGTTGTTTTAAGCACTTATACTGCAGAGTGGGAACAGCCGGGCTTGTATTATAATTCTGCTTAAAGAGTTTCTGCAAGCCTCCCTAAACTGTGCACTACATATAAGACCATAGGCGTAGGCACACTAGGTACAGCAACTAAAGCCACATCGAGTGTCACGTCTTGCCCAGTTGAACGCACAACTTTGGCCACAATTTGCATTACTTCATAGTCACCAATTTGTTACTTTGATTGTTACTGCAATCGGATTAGTTCTACTTGGACTGGCTAAGATTTTAAGTTACACTGGTTAATAAATCTCACTGCTGTTTTATACGAAATTAAAACTCGATTATTTGGCAATGTCTTTGAGAGATTCATCTCCAGACCCACTTGCCTACTCCTTATGTGTAGTGTCTCTAACATGTATTGTAGGCCCAGTCTAGTTTCTGATAGTAAGACTATATCGTCTGCGAATCTAAGGTGGCTTAAGCATTTTCCGTCAATGTTCAAACTGTAGTTTTTCCAGTCTAATTTACTTATTATTGATTCTAATACAGCAATAAATAGTTTTGGCGAGAGTGGATCGCCCTGCTTCACTCCCCTTTTCACAGGAAAGCTCTGTCCAGTTGTTTCTAGTTTGACTTTGTTCTTGCTGTTACTGTAAATGTTTTTTAATATTTTTACATATTTGTTTTCTACATTTTGAGCTGTTAATGTTTTCCAGATACTTGTATGGGATATTGTATCAAATGCTTTTTGATAGTCCACAAACGCAATGTACAAGGGTCTCTGCTTTTCCTGGTATTTTTCTATAATTAATTCTAAAGAGTGAATGTGGTCTATCGTGGAAAAACCTTTGCGAAAACCTGCTTGTTCTACTGGTTGCCATGTGTCTAGCGTGTCGCTAATTCTCATACAAATGATCGAGGAAAATAATTTATACAGAGTCGGTAGGAGACTGATAGGTCTATAGTTACCAACATCATGCGGGTCGCCTTTTTTGTAGAGTAATATTATATTTGATTCGTACCATTGTGTGGGTATATTGGATGTATCTAGGATGAGATTAAAAAGGTGCATTAATGTCACGACTAGTACTGCTCCTCCGTGCTTGATTGCCTCGTTAGTGATTCCATCTGGACCTGGACTTTTTTCTGATTTTAATCTTTTTATTGCTTGAAGAATCTCTAATTCATCAATTGGTTGAATTTTTTCCTCTGCACTTATCTTGTGTATCTCCTCATTTGCCTTGTTTTCATGACTTGTCTCTGGCCTAGCGCTATACAAATTTCTGTAGAAGTCTGTTGCAATATTGATGATATCTTTACGGTTGTATGATATTTTTCCCGACTGTTTTAGGCCCTCGATCCAGGCTCTACTTGTTGCAAGTTGTTTCTGGGCTTTTTTCATACTGCCTTCTTGTTCGAGGTATTTTTTTATTATGTTCGTCCGATGTCTCTTGTAATCGAGCCTAATATACCTATTTGTTAGCTTATATAGAGCGCTAAGTTCGTTTTTTTGGGTGCGTGATTTATTTTTAGTTTTTTGAAGTATTTGTCTTCTTTTTAAGAGCGATTGTGTTCTTTCAGATATAATTTTTTTACTTTTCTCAGTAGACTGGATGGTTGTCTTTGTAACTTTTAGGCTTTGTTTTATAGCTTTTAGCAGGGAATCATAACAACTTTGAACAGAGTTGGTTTTGTTCCAGTGCAACAATTGGTTCTCTAGATTATTTTTATATTCTTTTATTTCTTCAAGATTTTTCAGTGTTTTATTTTGTTTGTTTGTATATGACGCTCTACTTTTCAGTGTTTTTGTTAGGGTTATTGTGCTTCTTACAAGTCTATGGTCTGAAGAATAATTTAAATTTAATGTTTCTATGTTTTCAAATATTTTTGGTTGGTTACTTGTAATGTAGTCTATTTCATTTTTATGTAGGCCATTTGGGGATCGCCATGTCCATCTACGATTGTGTTTCTTCTTAAAGAACGTGTTTATAATCGATAATTTATTTTCAAAAGCGAAATTTATAAGCCTCTGTCCTCGTTCATTTCTTTGGCCATATCCATAGCTTCTTGTTATTAATTTTTCATCTTCTAGAGTTTGGCCAACTTTTGCATTAAAATCGCCCATTATTATTAGGTTATTGTGGGTGTACTCAATGACTCTGTCTATCGTTTGATAAAAATTGCTGATCTCTTCTTCCTCAGCCGCTTCCGTAGGTGCGTAAACTTGAATCACGCTCATACTATAACCTTGTATATTAAGATTTAATAATGCAACTCTCTCGGTGACTCCAGTAAAGCTTTCTATGTATTGTTTTAGTGATTTATTTATCAGAAAGCCGACGCCATGTTTACCTGGAGTTTCTCCCATATGACAAAGGATGAAGTCTTCATATTCCTCAATTTTACTGCCAAGACGTCTGACTTCCGATAAACCAATGATATCATACTTAACACCGATTAAGGCTTCTTGTAGTTCGATTAGACGCTCGTGTGAGGATAGAGACCTTACATTGTACGTTGCCACATAAATTTTCTTCCTCATATTACTGCTTTGTTGTTTCTTAGTTTGTTTAAAATGTGGAGGGTGGTGGTCATAATCTTCCACGGTGACCAGCCGGGTTGGAAGATGGTTTGTATTTTTTTCTTCTATAATAGCTGTATCTTTGAGAGGGGGCCATGGTTGCTAATTTGTTTCGTTTTGCTGGGCTTGGTTGTTTGTAGAAGTTTTGTTTATTAAGTAGTTAAGTAGACCCGGCTTAGCTATTCCTTCTGAACGACTGGAAAAATGTGGCGGTGGGGTATTGGAAGAGGATGTTTTATTTTTCTTATTACTTTGCTTTCTAAAGGGTGGTTGATTTTGATTCGTCTGCTGTTCTTGTGGAGAAGCTGAGAGAAATCTTTTTTTATTATTTTCCGGGTTCGGTGCGTTTTCAGTTGTTTTTAGAATAATTAGCTTATCATATTTTATAATTGCTTTATTTCCTCTCTCTTTTTCTTCTTTTAATTGTTCTTGTAGTACTCTTCTTTTTTCTAGAACATGTTGGGGGTAATCTTCTTTCATATAGTAACTGGTATCCTTTAGTAGCTTCTTTTGTCTAACAATCTCAATTTTCTTTGCCATAGTTGTAAGAGTTAGTATGATTGGCCGAGGATTACTAGATTTTTTTCCAATTCTTCTTAGTTCTTGAATATCGCTACGTGACAAGTGTACTGAAAGATTTTCTGTTATAAAATTTATAATGGTATTTTCCAAATCTTGGTAGAAACGCTCCTGTTCCCCAATCCCGAATAATACTATATTTCTTTTTCTCGCATGTTTCTCTAATTGGTCTAATCGTTGTTCTTGTTTTTCCACTTTTTGCTTTAAATCTTCATATTTCCCTTCCCATATATTAAATTTAGCATCAAGCATTTTATTTATATTTTCTGATACCGTTTCTGTAACCTTAGTTCCGCTTTCCTTTATCGTAATTTTTTGTTCATCTAGCTCCTTTCGGATTAAACGTAGAGTAGCCAAAATTTCTTCCATTTTTATTGATTTCTACTTATTTAATTATTTTTGTTCGTTAATGTTTACATATATGTGCTGCCCTCTATCGGTTAGTAGCTGTATTACTACAAGAATGTCGTTAATGGCTATTGTCATTGGCAAACTGTCAGTCTGTGTTGATAATTTCTCCACTCGCCTCTAGATGGCACTGACACTTGTTGGTGCGCTGATGTCCGTTATTCAAAATTTAGGTTATGTAGGTTATGTTAATAATTTAGTAAGCAAAGTTTTTGAACTGGCCTGATTTGTGATCCTTCATGTTTGCAAACACTTTTAAGCACTTATATTTGTTCGTTCTTCACTTCACTAGGCCAGATAATGCCTAATTGTTTGTGCACAGTCTTTTGTTGGCAGGAGGCGTTTACGTTGTTTTTTGCACTAAATATCAGGCCATGACAAACAGCTTCAAAAGGTGCATAAAAATAGGTAACGAGTCGCTAGAGTACGTAGATCAGTACATATATCTCGGTAAACAGATCAGCTTTGAAAACACCAGTAATGATATGGAAATAGAGCGTAGAGTAAAAAACGCCTGGAACAAATACTGGTGCCTGAAAGATATATTTAAAAGTAATATGTCAATTAAATTAAAGAAGAAGACTTTGGACTCATGCATCCTACCGTCTCTAACATACGGATGTCAGACGTGGAAATTTACAAGAAAAATAAAAAACAAAATTAGCTATTGCCAGAAAGGTATGGAACGTAGCATGCTTAACATAAAAAAGATGCACAAAATTCGTCATACAAAGATAAGAGAACACACAAAAGCAATAGACGCACTAACTTATGCCCAAAAACTTAAATTAAAATGGGCCGGCCATGTTGCCCGATACACAGATGACAGATGGACTAAAAATATTACCACATGGAATGGACCAACAGGAAAACGCAAAGTAGGAAGACCATACACAAGATGGGAAGATGATATAAAAAAGCTAGCAGGACATAACTGGATAGAGAAAGCGAAAAATAGAGATGAATGGAAAAAAGTGGAGGAGGCCTTTACCTGAGAGGGGTCCATGCTAATTGAAATATTATTATAATTATATTAAAATTTTAAAAATGTATTATTGAATTTATTGAAATTTTAAAATTGTATTATTGATTTTGCATGGAATAAATAGGCTTTTTTATTTTTATTTTTATTATTATTTTATTATTTGGCAATAGGCGAGATGACAAAAAAAAAGTAATTAGTCCGTCAGTTAGATAATCAAAAAATTTGGGACACGTATTTTTTCTTTTTTCTCGTAAACAGAAAATGACGACAATACAGTGCGTTGAAGTTTCGTGAAACGTCACGCCTTTCTATGATTTTTACTCAGAAGTGACGTCACAAGCCCCCTCTCCGGAACTTTGATGCTCTTTATCTTTGTATTTTGTTATTAATTTGATCAAGCAAAAAATATGTGTCCAGTATTTTTGGACTGTCTAACAGACGGACTAAACATAATGTCATTCTTTTGATGTAGTCAACTTCCCTATTATTGTCCCGCCGAGAAAGCAAGTAACCATTCCCTAAGCATATCCATACTAATATTATCCATACTAATATAATAAATGCGAAAGTAACTCTGTCTGTCTGTTACGCTATCCCGCTTAAACTACTGAACCGATTTGAATGAAATTTGGTACAGATATAGTCTGGGACCCGAGAAAGAACATAAGATAGTTTTCATCCCGGAAATCCCGCGGGAACGGGAACTATTCCACGCAAACGAAGTCGCGGGTAGAAGCTAGTCTACTATATAAAAATAAGTCGGGTTTTCCTTCCTGACGCTATAACTCCAGAACGCACGAACCGATTTCCACGGTTTTGCATTCGTTGGAAAGGTCTCGGGCTTCGTGAGGTTTATAGCAAAGAAAATTCAGAATAAATCCATGCGGACGAAGTCGCGGGAAGAAGCTAGTAAAAAATATATCAATAACCCTATGTATAGGTAAGTTGAGTTAAAAATCGTGAATATTTTTTATGTAATAGCTACACATAACTATATGCTTAAGGGTTACATTGCTTAGCACATACTCCGGCTTTGCTTTTCTATGTCTTATCTTATCATCAAACTCAAAAACTCTCAAACTCATCTTTGTCAATTGTACGACGCGCGACGGTGGTGTCAAGGCGCTTGCTAAACAACGTATATTTATCTCACTCTTAGAATATTCAGTCATAACCAATGATATTTTAAATAAAAAAGTGTAGATAGGTTATATGCAGTCAAAAAGTGGCACATTAAAAGTTTGCCAATTGGCAAACATGATACTGAGTATTACGTTGACATTTGACGTTTATCTCTTTTTCACTCGCACTACTTCAATCATGTCATCCTACTTTGACGTGTAATGTATGTGTGCGTTAGTGTGCCGTTTTTGAAGATAGAATTTCGTTTGGGTAACCTATCTACGCCTTTTTCAATTAAAATATCATTGGTCATAACAGTTCTTCTACGTATAGTACGTACCAACGCACAACTCATACATCCACTAAGAATTTATTTATGAACCGTCCATGTTCACATTTACCTGATGCAAAAAGGTGAGTCGGGTCACTAATTAGATAATAAGGTAAACATTAATTAGTCCGACCCATAATAATTCTTCATGCAATTTGTTGGCCCGTTCATGCTTACCTGGCTGTTTATACGGGGAAATTATTACGAGCATTTTATCGTGGTTAGGTAACAGGGCATCAAGCATTTGATTATCTCATCATGTGAACAGGCTGGTGTGATTTTCAATCAAATAATAACTGTGACTAAGCTTTTGCCACTTAAATTGACAATAGACACCTAGAATTGGAATAGATAATACCCGTTACACTCGATTTAACTGTACGGTACGCCTATGCAGTTCTCAATCCAGCAGAATAGCCTATGTCCAGAATTGACAAGACAGTTATATATGTACACGAAAAGCTAGCTCAGAAAAGTGGCAAGACGACGTAACGCGTACCATGACGATTGATTCTAGTCCGAGAGTTGGATTACTTCTTTAAAGCGCTTGAAAGACGCCCTGTAGGGGCAGTACGGACGTATTAAGCATTAGAGATTCCAGTAGCCGTCCACTACTAAACATACACCTATTATTTCCCGCATATGTCTTCCGTCCGGTGGAAGCCCAAACGCTGCGTTCCCCAATAGTGATCGTCACTCAAGAACTTTTCTTCCGTCATCTATAAGTTTTTCGTGTCATGTGGCCTACCCACAGCCAAGAGCTACTTTGGCAACTTTGGTTTTTAGTCTAATTAGCTACGCATGAAAAAAGAGACTGGAAATAATGGCAATATTCTCACTCTTCTTCTCCAAAATCAAAAGAACATCCATACATCCAAAAGTAAAAATTTCGACCTTCCTGTACAAAAGCCACAGAGTAAGTAACAGTATCATAGAATTAACAACACGCCGAGTAGGTCATGAACTGACCTCTCCCGGTAATGGAATACGGCGGCAGAGTTTAATAGTTCCCCGCACATAATTTATATGTTGTTCACTTCTGTCCTTTCTACTAGTTAGGTGCGGCCACAGAGTAGGTAAGAAATAGAGGGTGTTGAGACTCAGATTGTTTTTATAGAATCTATTAATAGCCTCTGCTTTGGCTTAATGTCCTTGTGACAGCTGTCATTAATGTCAGGTGTCGTTTTACTGCCACGCGAAATTTACCCTTATGATCACTGTAATTTTGTTGTTTAATCTGTGGTATGGTTGTGGTTCACTCAACTGGCCTGTGACTGACTAACCATACCCATTGACCTGGGAGAAATATGGCACTTCACAAATACTAACAGAGAAAGATTTACATAACATAGCTTCGCTATTAATTCAGACACGATCTGTGAACGAATTTTGACGATGTATTACGAAAAATTCCGAGAATGAAAGCTGACCATTTTTATGCATTATGTATGAAAAGAATAATAATCGGTATTAAGTATCACATTGCATAATAATCCTGCCTTTTCAAGAGCAGAAGGAAAATCACAAATACTCATTGGTGTTGTTTTGTGTCATTGTAAGTTTGTGAGCCTATAAGAAACTTGTATCTTGCAATGTTAAACACATAGATTGTTTAAGAAAGCATACTATTTTGCCAAGTTGCTCAACTTGAAAGTATTTTTATTAATTTTCATTTTTTTGCTACTTGTTGTAGTTCAAGTTTCATATAAAGTAAACTTTACCTACAACATGGCACAAAAAAAGGCTTTGATACTAAACCCACAACCTGGTCAGCCTGGTAGTAGTGGTTTGTTCCCGTTGTCCCCGTGTGCCATATCCCCGTCACGGGGACAGCGGGACGTGATTAAATTTATTTCCCGTTGTCCCCGTAACGTACATTCGGCTAATGTGTAAACTAAACTAAACTCAAATTCACAGTAATTTTAAATTTTTACACTTGACTACTTAATTCAATCAAAAGTACTAGGCGCGCAGTAACGTGAAGTGGTAAATGGAAAACGTGCTCCACCACATACTTTAAATTTTCGCACATGACCACTTCACGTTACTGCTCGCCTAGTACTTTTGTTCTCTTAAGTTTTCAATCTTTAATTGAAAACTAACGTCCTGTAACTCTGTGGGACATTTCATTAAATAAAAAGTCTTACTTGAAAACAAGGTCTAAATCCTTTATATTAATCTACCGGGACAGCGTACGGGGACAACGGGAACTAATTTCAAATATTTAATTGAAGTACCGCTGTCCCCGTAGGACGGGGACACGGCGTACGGGGACAACGGGAACAAACCGTAGTAGTAGCCATAGCCCTTCACGCCATTATAAAGTTACATAAAAGCTTATAAAAATTACACTTTAATAACCATTCAAAAAACAGTCCCTTCTGCACTTCCCGATCCGAATTGCACCAGAGCAGTGTCATCGAAATGAATTTATGTTAGTGCACGTAGCGTTTCAGCTAGGTACATGCGTTATATTGTGCCACTGAATTTGTCAAGGCTGACTAATGCCTACGAATTATGGGAACCTCCGTGCGCCGAGCTCCAGTATTTAGCCTAGCCTAGTCGTTTATGTAGCTAAAGAGACTGGCTTTAGCGCTCTCTCGGTAATTTAAACTTGCTGAGGTTGATACTTGAATAAACGATCTTGTTGATAAAGTTTTTGGGTAATAACGAGTTAAATAAAGTTAGTTGTAGGAACTTTTTGAACAGTATGGGTAAGAACATGCTGATCTAGTTAAGATAAAATACCTAATAATTATGGGAACCTCTGCGCGAATTCCAGTATTTAGCACAGCCTAGCCTATAGTCGGCCGGCTTTAAAGCTTTCCCGTTTATTTAAACTTACTGAGATTGATACTTGAATAAATCTTTGGTGTAGATAAAATATATACTTTTGGTAGTACTGGGTTAAATTATGTTAATTGTCGCGTATTTACAAACATTATGGGCAAGAACATGAGATAATTTTTTTTTTCTAATTTACTGGTATAGTAGTGACTATTGACATTTCTGTGACTTTGAAGACCGACACAAACATCCGGTGCTTTAATGAGCATTCATTTAATGGTTTATAGTGTTTCGTACTTCAAAAGGAAAAAAGGAACTTATGGAATCACTTGTCCGCCTGTCTATGAAGGCCCTTTTTCTGAAGCGTAGAGAAAATAATGTTGATGTTAATATGAAACACACAAGTTTAAATCAATCGAAATTAAATAAAAAAATCTGATTTCTAAGCACTACTTTACTTTCTAAGTACTGGCCATATTTTGACCTCGCCTAACTGAAAACACTGACAACCTGAAAATGACTAACATTCTATCTTTTCCAAATTCCTACAGAACTCTTGGTGTGCGAGTCTAACGGATTTTTCTTGTAGATTTTACCAATAGCCAACCTGGTTGTTTTTTCTGAAATTTCCAACTGTCATTAATCCTCCCAGTTGCCACTAAATTATAAATAATAATACCAGCCTATTACTGTCCCACTGAAGTGCAAAGGCCTCTTCTCATACAGAAAAGGCACGAGCATTGATTACCACGCTTGCTCAAGGCGGATTGGCGATTTTGGACGTATTTACTACAAGTTCAGGTTTCCTCACGATGTTTTCCTTCACCGATGTCTGTGGGTTCTCTACTTGATAACTTTATCGATTTCAAGTAGGGAACTCGATGTCTGTGATGTCTAAGATAAACTTTAGAAAGTACATATGAATTGAAAAAGCCACATTGGTACTTGCCAGGATTCGAATCCACAACCTCTTGCAAGAGAGGCCGCCTTAACCACTAGGCCATCACGACACTAAATTAACCAACAAAAATTTAAAACAGCCATAGGTAGTAGCCACTAAATTACTGACCAACAAAATACATTAGTCATAATAGGTCACTCGAGCTCAGTAATGTAAAAGAGACAAATTGCAGCTAGCATCCATCAAACGACACAAATCAACCACGAGTTCATTTGAAATGCCGTGTGTAGGAAACTGATCAATTACATTATGCGCGCCCAAATGTATGTACCGTGTACTGAAATTTGACTGTTAATGGCATTTTAGAGCTTCACCAGCCAGGTGCTTTATTACACATATTATGGAGATAAAAACAAACACATCCTTTAGGTTACTCATTGGAGCACTTTTTAATATTTTGAACCCTATTTTTAGGGTTTCGTAGTCAACTAGGAACCCTTATAGTTCCGCCATGTCTGACTGTCCGTCCTCGCTTAATCTCTGTGACCCTTAGCACTAGTAAGTTGAAAGTTGGTACCAATATAAATATCAATCACGCCGACAAAGTGGTAAAATAAAAAATGGAAAAAAATGTTTTAT
Source organism: Athetis lepigone (assembly GCA_033675125.1). Lineage (NCBI taxonomy): Eukaryota > Metazoa > Arthropoda > Insecta > Lepidoptera > Noctuidae > Athetis > Athetis lepigone. Next base: position 22,535,619 of record CM066227.1, read on the forward strand.
TAGGGTAGCCCCCCTATAAGTAAAGTGGAAAGTGTTTTTTTTTATTTCAACCCTGACGTGTGATAATATTGTTGGATAGGTATTTAAAAATGAATAGGGGTTTACTAAAATCATTTTTTGATAATGTCAATAATTTCGGAAATTATCGCTCCAAAAAGAAAAATCAAAGCGTCCTCCCCCCCTCTAACTTTTGACCCGTAGGTTTAAAAAATATGAAAAAAATCTGGAAAGTAGAACTTTATAAGGACTTTCTAGAAAAAATATTTTGAACTTGATAGAAAAAACAGTTTTTGTACAAAAACGTAAAGTATGTCAACGTAACAAATAGCCTTTTTAGGGTTCCGTAGACAACTAGGAACCCTTATAGTTTCGCCATGTCTGTCTGTCAAATGGTGTTATTTGCTGATGACACATCTTTAATTTTTAAAGTAAATAGGCAGGCCAATAATCTTGACTACGTAAATAACGCCTTACTCCAAGTGCACAATTGGTTCACGGCCAATAATTTAGTATTAAATGGAAGAAAAACTAAGTGCATTAGATTCGCTTTGCCAAATGTTAGAAACAATGATTGTGACATAGTATTGAACAGGGAGAAACTAGAATTCGTCAATGAAACTGTTTTCCTAGGGATCACGCTTGACTCAAGGCTACAATGGAGTCCTCACTTAACATCTCTCGCAGGACGCCTAAGTTCGGCAGCATATGCTGTTAGAAAAATCCGGCAATATACTGATGTAGACACCGCGAGGTTAGTTTACTTTAGTTATTTTCACAGTGTTATGTCTTACGGGATTTTACTATGGGGACGAGCTGCAGACATCGAGTCTATTTTTATTCTGCAGAAAAGAGCGGTCAGAGCCATTTACAATCTTCGTATGCGCGATTCTCTAAGGGAACTGTTTAAGAAAATTAACATAATGACGGTACCTTGTCAATACATTTATGAAAACATCATGTATGTTAGAAAAAATCTCCATCTTTTTGGTAGAAGAGGCGATAGACACAATTATTGTACAAGAAATAGGGACGAATTAGTTCAACCTGGTTTTAGGCTGGCTAAAGTAGATTATACCTTTATGGGGTACTGTTTAAAATGTTATAATAAAATACCTCCCCACATCATTCAATTAACCGAAAGTAAATTTAAATCTTATATAAAACGCACATTATGTAGTCGAGCTTATTATAAATTAGGGGATTATATTAATGATCAAAATGCTTGGCTGACTGCTGGTCCTGCTCCACAACCGTTTAATTGATTAGCATTTGGAATTTTTATTTTTATTGAAGCTGCTGAAGATTGTAAACTACAAAAATAATAGTACTGTATCGAGTCACAGTGTTTGTTTTATATAAATTCACATAGCATACAATGTGAGCACTATGTACTTGATAGTTTTATACGCATATACTATGTCTGTCTGTCATTGACTGAATGTACTCTGGCCGTTGGGACTTTGTCATGCTCACTCAAATGTCTCACTGACGGTGGCGTGTGTGTTGGATCATTTGGTTCCCTTCAAAATGGTTGAGCTATTTGGTGCCGATCCATACGTCATGTTCGTGAACGGGCGCTGTCTGCTGAGACTGGTCATCTCTTAACTGCCACAGTTATTTTAAAAATTGTTCTGCTTATTTTCTATATTTACAACGCCTCTTCTAACATGTACGACTTGTTACGTTGTTCTCACATAGTACCTTAGATTCAAATGAATGATGTAACCAAATTTTTGTAATAAGCATATTGATTTTAAAAGAGTGTCCATGGAGTTTCTTGCTCGCTCTTCTCCATGTGATCTACTTTTTGGAACGAGCAACTAGCTTCAATTTTCTGACAGACTGACACCTTGACGATTCGAAAGTACCTGTAAATGGTTTATTTGAATAAAATAGTTTTGACTTTGACTTTGTCTGTCCGTCCGTCCTCGCTTAATCTCTGTGACCGTTAGCACTAGAAAGCTGAAATTTGGTACAAATATGTATATCAATCCCGCCGACAAAGTGGTAAAATAAAAATTGGAAAAAAATGATTTATTAGGGTAGCCCCCCTATATGTAAAGTGGGAAGTGATTTTTTTTTTTAATTTCAACCCCAACGTGTGATATATTGTTTGATAGGTATTTAAAAATGAATAATGATTTACTAAGATCATTTTTTGATAATGTCAATAATTTCGGAAATAATCGCTCCAAAAGGAAAAATCAAAGCGTCCCCCCCCCTCTAACTTTTGACCCGTAGGTTTAAAAAATATGAAAAAAATCTGGAAAGTAGAACTTTATAAGGACTTTCTAGGAAAATTATTTTGACCTTGATAGAAAGATCAGTTTTTGTACAAAAAAGACAAAAAGGTCGTACAAAATAATTTCTGCGTACTTAGTATGTCAACGTAACAAATAGCCTTTTTTAAAACTTATAAGTGGGAACACTTATTGTGACGGACAGGAAACTACGGAACCCTACATTGAGCGTGGCCCGACACGCTCTTGGCCGGTTTTTTTTTAACTTATAAGTGGGAAACTACGGAACCCTACATTGAGCGTGGCCCGACACGCTCTTGGCCGGTTTTATAAGAATACCATCATCTTCCTAGCCTTCTCTCCACTACGTTGGGGTTGGCTTCCAGCCTTACTGGATTTAGCTGGATACCAGCTAAATCCAGCTGTTTTATGTAAAGCGACTGCTTATCAGAAGACCTCCACAACCTAGTTATTGGCGACACGATACCATGAAGATAGGATATTTCATTAGAATATGGAAACGAGATAAACATGGTATGGCTACTCTATAAGCTAAAATCCGGCCAATATAAGCTATAAATGGCTGTTGTAGCCGATGCCTTGATGACATTAATAATTATTGTTTCTTTCCAGAAATTAAACCAAATATCGCTAGTCATTTGTTATACTCTGTACCAGAATAGTCATATACGTGAGCATTCATTTGTTTGTTTTGATCGCTCCGTGTGTTGCAATTCTCGTCACGGCCTAATGTAGCCTCAGCCTTAAAGACAGGGTCCTATAACGTTATTGTTTTTAAAGCAATACCGCTTCGAAACAACGCCTAAGAAACAGACAGCTCACAAGTGCTCATAACAGTCATAACTCGCTTGATGCACTTGATCAATAACCGACAAATGAAAACAACAATAAATAATACATAAAACAGTTAGGTACCTATCTATCAACATTGGCCGGATGAGGCGAATAAGCGATACATTGGATAAATTCAGAGAGCGATACCTCCATGTATTATTGATAAGAAGAGCTCTTAAAAGATTTATTGTGTGGAGAACAAAATGTGGTACATTCATTGTACCTGTATTTTGGTGGGAACCCGTTAGGTACGTGTTGTTTTACGATGTTAGATTTGTTGCATCGGTGCCAGTACTGTAAAACTGGTGCCGATTCTCTTGTGCACAACTTAACGTAAATTTAAGTTAGGTGCATCTTTCTCTTTCCATTTCTTAAAGAAAAGGACAGAAGATACATTTTAGTTTAATCCTGTCAAATTAGACAGCGCCTCATGACAATTAACGTATATTTAGACGCCATGTTTTTAAATTGCGTCTAAATTATCTATGGAGTGTCTAAATTTGACAGGACTTAACTAATATTTGATCTTCTGTCCTTTTCTTAATTAAACGGAAAGAGAAAGATGCATTTAACTTAAATTTACGATAGTTTGTGCACAAGAGAATCGGCACCATTGTCTGACAAGAAATAAAATAAATATCTTAGCAGAATTGGCACTCGGCCTTTTTATATCAAACTAGACAGAGCCTGTACTTTCTATTGTGTCTCAAATCACGTGTGTCCGGAGGATTAAGATATTACAAATTATCAGACACGGAACAAACAATCACGCTAATCACCTAAAGATTTGGCCTGTATGGGAATCCATCCTACGACCTCCAGCTTAACATTCAGGGTAACTAAATAACACTCACACCAAGGCCAGTATAATTTAATTTAAATTGTTTGTAATATCATAAACAACATGAACAGGGTAGTTTACGACTAATCCAACAACTACAGCACAAGCTTTATGTTATGTCGCCACAGTATTTTTATGCCATAGATACTTAGATGACGCACGGAATGACAACCTGTCAAGTACCTACCGGACGCGGCTTTGATATCATAGACAATACAATCATTGGAGCAGAAAGGGCACTTCAAAGGGAGACAAACAGGCCTATGGGAGGTTAATATTCGAAACGTACTTACTTACCTACTTATGGACTTAGTAAGTATAGTAAGTATACATATAACAGCTTAGTTCTATGGGGAACACTCCTGACTGACTACTTAGGTGAATCGATTGATTACATCTAAAAATAATCGGCAACTGGCAAAACAATTTTACAGTTAATTGAAAGTAAATTAGATTTTTAAGACTAAAGTAGTTTATAGAATTCTAATTTTACACCATAATTGAAAATAATTAGTCAAAAAAAAGTTGTCTTGGAAATATGGTCTTACTAAAATATTCTGTAAAATAATCACGACCGGACAAAGAAAAATAAATAAAATTATACACAATGTCTTATTAAACAACAATTTACAACAAAATAAACATTACTGGCTCCGAAACCGAGGCATTTCGCCCAGCAATTTGAAACAATGGAAGCAACAGCCATAAATACTAACATCCGGAACAAACACACTTGTCACGGTGTGTGAACCAGTGAAACAGACTCCCTCCGCTTGCCAAGGAACCCACCTTTATACTATAAATTGTCCAGCTTATTGCCTTCAGTAATAAGAACTAAATAACGCGAACTTTTTGGCTCAGTTTCAAAAGAAAAAATTGCCGGAAAATCCAGGATTGTTTGTTATATTTTGTTGTCAAGGTGACACTTTGGGCGCTAAAAAGAATGTCTAAGAGAGTGGCTGGAATCTAGAATGTAGAACAAAGTTATAAGACGAGTGACTTAACGACAACGTCCTACAAAACTTTGTCTCGTCATGTTTTATTGTATTAGGTAGGTTGCTTCAAATAATTAATTAATTTAAGATGCTCCTAAATAGGCTATGGGTGCTATTGAAATTATGTTGCAGCAATACGTTTTAGTATGGCCCACAATTATATGCCAGTAATACTTTGTATTGCGGGTCATACATTGAAACATTCCTGGCAATGTAATGAACTCCGTGCCGCGCTAAAGAGCCGCTTGCCAATTTCTTACAAAAACTCACTGACCGCTTGTCACAGGCCTTTTTTTTGGTGAGTGGGAAATCATCAAATGACTTCTCCCGTCCTGGAGGGGGGGGGGCGGGAGGGCGTGTCAGACTTTTACTGACTAAACCCACTCATGTTCCTTCGGTTGCCCTTTATGTTCCGGGGTCACGGTAACTATTAGGCAACCCCGGCGTTGACCCTGTTGGGCCCCTTCTCGTGCTGACTTCTCTTTGAGGCGCGCGTGGTACACTAATGGCCGTCGCGACGCGGGCCTGGCCCTAGCCGGGCGGCGAGCTACCCATCACTCGCCGTCTGCTGCAGATCTGCGCCTATGGTTGCCGGTAGTCGTCTTGCGCCTCGCGCGCGCCGCCGCTTCCTTCACCAGCATGCCTGCTTCACAGAAGCAGGCGACGGCTTCCCATTCAGTCTCGCCCGGGAGCATGGCCTGAACCAGCGCCGGGCGCGAAAGGTCACAGGCCTTAATCTTTTTAATAAACACTTAAACCCAGAATATTAATTACTATCGCCGTATAATAAAAAACATACTTACCTAACTAGTAATAGCTAGCCCCCTTTGGTCTTCCTCGATAAATGGGCTACCTAACACAACTTTTTTCCCACAAACTCTTAAGGTGCTCCTCAACGAACAATATTTTACTGCCATTGTGTTGCTGCAACACCTTGCTGGTAATATTTCCAATATTGCATACCTACTCAAAATAATGCAGCAATTGTGTTGTCCGTTTAGGAGCGCCTAGACAACAAACATGATAGCAACAAACTCTTTAGTTTTATATATTAAGTAGTGTGAGTTAATTATCCTTTAGACGACCAAGCGACAGCCGGCTGTCGGGCGGCTATTGTCTTTCTATTGTGTCTGGAATCACGTGTGTTCGAAGGGTTAATTAAACTCACTTGGCGGGTTTTCCGAGTTAGTTTATTGCGATTTTGGGTCCAGTTGCCGAGATACAGCAAGCAGCTTGACCTACGGTTTCCTACGAACGCTAACACAACATTACTCACACACCGTTGTTCACAAAACCACTGATCCCATACAGACACCATTTTCCTCAATCCCCCCTATTTTTATTTTCACGTATTTTTTTCATAAGGAACAATGAAGTTCAAAATAATATAGGGCAGGGTAATAAAGCGTTCTGCTCCAAATCAGTTAGCGGTCAAGTGGTCACATTAGGTTCAGATTTATAGCCTCCTCCCGACGGGACCGAAATACATGCCGGCTATACGGCTATACTTTTCATTTTCTCACAGCACAATGGCCTTCAGTCTTTATCAGGGATTGCGGACCTTTTAACATCCGCGTGCGTAATATTTTTGGTGAAACGACGCTGTTATGTAATAGAATTATAAAATAAAATGATGCTCGAAATATTTTGCTAGACAATCTTCGAAGAATGTTAACTAACTTATCTATTAAGGATGTATGCAGTACTTTTTACTGCATACAGTAGTGTTGCATTACTAGGTTCTGTACTCTGTAGGATTCTGGTAGTTACAAATGGATTTTGTCTGTTCAAGGAAGTCTGCGTGTTTGTCCGCCGAAAAGCTCAGATACAGATACTCGTGACCCTTCATAATAACTGAGTAACTAGTGTCCCTTCATAACCACGCCGCCAAAGTGTGAAATAAATAATTGTGTAAAACAAGTTTTCATTTCAAGTATCCGTTTGCGACATAATTACTATAGACTTTTAAACTGTTAAAATAACATTTAAGTATTACATATTCTTTCACATCATCATCTTCTTTATTTTATCAATTATGTTGGAGTCGGCTTTCAGCTGTACACCGTTGTTTTACAAGAAACGACTGCCTACCAGACCTCCACAATCCAGAAACTGGGAGACACGGTCCCTTGTTTAGACTGGTCAGTTTTTCTGGCTTCTGACTACCCGTAACGTCTGTCAATGACCTACGAGTGACAACCATGACCAAGCGGCTTTTCGTACTTTCCGAGGTAAAAGAAGTCAGTGATGTCCAAGATAAACTATAGAAAGTAAATAATTAGGTATATTGTGAATTGAAAAATTCACATTGATACTTACTTGCCCGGATTCGAACTCACATAGTCTTAAAAAACATCACGCAATGTATTTAGTAAAATAAAATCCAAATCCTTCAGAAAATGTACGAGTTGATGCATCTTTGTCTACTATGCATACAGAAATTCTTTTATTTGGTTTCTAGCTACGGCTTTGGACTCCGCTATGTATATTATTAAATCTGCAAGCAAACCGAAAAATAATCAAAGCAGGCTAGCTCTTCCGTAATAACATTAGTTCTATGTACAGCGCCATCTTCCAATCGTTCTACAAATTTTTTCATGGCTATAAGCCGAAAGATTGAACGAGATGGCAGCACCAACCAATATTTTCTAACTTTTTTCAATATTACCTACTTAGAAAAAAATGCTAAAAGCAAAACAATCAAGTAAAAGATATTCAAGTAAATATTTACTGTATGTAACATATTTATCTATTTTTGTAATTTGTTTTTGAATAAAATAAATACTGGCAACTTGTACCAAATACTGGCGCGCGCCATCGCCATCTTTTCCGACATTTACCCGGCTGTCATTAAATTTCCATCGAACGCTGAGCTGCGCGTGTGTTGTTCGTGTTTGTTAGTCACATTTTATCAAGTAAGTAGACTTAATTTTAATTATTTTAGATACATTGTAAACTACGAATGTGTTATGTTCCGTTGTCAGTACAATAAGGACACGAGGTTACCTATTGCTTGCAAATATTGTGTCGTAATTTCTAGTACCTAATTAGTTTGGTTAGTGAATGGAAATTGCACTGGAAATAAAACGTTCCTTTTATTTTGCACATGACATGCTTGCACAATGCTAAAATAATACCACCAGCAGGGATCTATGTACCACAAATGTTATTGTTAAGGGGGGTAGTAATAACAAAAAAAAATAGAAAAACGTGTGTGCCAGCCGGTTGGAACGAAGTTTTTATCGTTAAATATTTTGAATTAAATAATAGGTTTTCCTTTAATAAAATTAAGAATGTATGACAGAAGTAAAAGTTCTACACAATACAGAGACTCGAATGCTAGTAATTGCACAAATGCACATTAATGTAACAAATATTATAACTGCATGTCTGCACTGCACTATAAACATGGTTGTAATTGATATAGTAGAGTAAATGACTCTAGTATTATGTATAATATGATAAAAACATTGTTCCAAAAAATTATAACAGTCATGCAGTGACTGTTATACTGACATTCATGTAATAATAATACTTACCAGTCTACTATTGCACCATTCTCATACAGAGATGGCACAAGCATTTATCACCACTCCCACACAAGGCAGATTGGCTATTTCAAACCTTCTATTTATCTATTACAAATCCAACTTTCCTAATGTGAAGCTAAGAAAGAGAAAAAGTTAAAGATAAATAAATAATGATTCATAGTTGAAGAAAAAGAAATGAAAGTTGCAGTATATGACATGTGGGTGCCTAAACCACTTCATAAGCCATTACGGCACATCATGACAAAGTTCCTAATTTAATTTTTGACATCAAAGGTCATGCAAGACGGAAGAAATGGTAGGAAAAGGCTTCGCTGTGAGTCTGATGACGAAATCACAGGGAATTTAGAGAAAAAGTTAATAGGAGAGAGGTAAAACTTCTATGAAATACAAATTTACCTTCAACAGGTCTTTATTTGCACCTATGAACTTGCTTTTAATTTTCCTATGGCTCAGTATGCAGGAAAAAGTGAATAATAGCATTGCCTATTGGAATTTTTGTTTGGAGGAACTTTGGGATTTTACAAGGTGACAGGTAAAGCATGTCGCTTTCCTTGGAGGCAATAAAAAAAGAATCAAAACCTCTTTGGAATCCATTACTATTTTAAAAGAATAAAATGGTGTAGGTGTATAGCATGCTGCTTTGACTTACTTGATAGATTAACCCGTAGAACGCATGCATCGGAAAACAGGTTAAGTTAGGTACGGACGTAGAACTGAATGCGCTCGAGAAGTTAAAGCAGAATTTAATATAGATTACTTTACAATTTTTGGCTTAGCCATATCTGTCTTAAGCTCACATCCATAGTTTGACAGTTGTCCGGCAGTATGAGAAATATTTTTTAGAAAAAGTATAATGACTTGATAAGTAATGTTTATTTATCTCTGCTAAGTAAAAAAACATGTTATTGAGATTCTAGATTTGAAAGAAAAGAAAATGATATAATATAATAATGGTTTAGGGTAAATAAGTTTATTCAAGTGTTTTTAAGAATTATAGTTTGCTGAAAGGTGCAGGTGTTAAGTGTGCATGTAAATATTTTGCATGTTAAGAATACAATCATAGGTTCATTCATTTACATGTCAAACATTAGCAAATAGTTTATTGATATGGTGCAATATTGTTAAGAATTTATTTCACAGCTGGAGGTATGATGATTCATACTCATTTCATTCAGTTAAAAACTTGTTAGTTACTCATGTTTTTACCTAGAAACTTACACATTCTGTTTTAAGGTAGAAGATTAATATTATTTGTAGGTAAACTAATATTTGGGTCTCTTTTCTCTGAAAAATCTGTCTTTATATGTATATAAATGGGGTCCTTTTGTATTGATAGTAGAACACATGAAATATGCAAATGGTTTTAAAAAGGTACTAGAAACATTTTTCATACAAAATAATACACTCTCAAAATGTATGAAACAACTGATTCAATAATGATTGTTGCCTATTTTAAAAAGGTAGTTTTGCCAGATACTCCATGCACTCTTTAATAATAATTATTATTGGAGTTAATACCTACGGAGTTTCTTTATGAAATGAAATATCAAATAATTAAAAGGATTTTACACATTCAAATGATTTTCACATTCTTCTGATATGCCCAAACAATTGTGTAATTGGTAACAATTGTTTTTATAAACAATTGTTACCAAGTATAATTAGTTAATAGTGATGTTTGCTTAATTTATCTAGTTAAATTATCAAGTGTCAGCTGCCAGCATGTCATTGGACCACGCATGTTTCTGCAGAGGTGACGAGGGCAATGGCATCGACCTCCACAAGCCCGAACACCTCCTGCCCATGATGAGGCCGTTCTCTATGAGGTTCTGCTCAGATTTCACATGTTGAATAGATACTTATTATAGTGTTTTTAGAGTTGAATTTGGATTGTAGTTGTTCTTAGAGCTTTTAGTTTGAGAATGTAGATTAGTTTTGTACCCGTTGAGAATTAAATGTCTGTCGACTTGCATGTATAGGGTTCCTGTAATCTGTAAGTACGTAACTAATAATAGAAATAATAAGTTACAGGTTAGCCCAAAACATTTTTTTTTCTCAAAATTATAGTCACCGTAGATTCAATTTATGATATTACAATAAATTCATAGTTGGTAGATGGTATATTGAAACAACAATCAGTACTTAAGCATAACCCCACGAGTGAAACAGGAGTAATGTTATAATTAGTAAAGTGAATTTTACACTCTACTACTCTAGTTAATTAAACTTAATAAGCAGAACCATCAAGGTAAACTCATTACTATGCTGTATAATATTAAGTCAATATTTACATGTATTTAGTTATAGTAGTTATGATCATTAAAATACTTTCAGAGTATTTTTTGCTTTAATAAGTAGGTGACCTTAAAAGTTAATAGTAAAGGTATCTCGTAATTTATTAATTACTTAAATACTACTATAAATAAACAGTAGATTAAATACTTCGCATATTATATGAAAATGAGGACATCAGTTTGTTGGTACTTAGGTATACATTAGTTAACATTTATTAAGTACATATTAATAAATGACTGTAAGTACTCATTTTACCATGGTTTTTTTTTGTAAGTCTTTAGTTGATATTCTCATTTTGCCCTTAATCAATAATATAATTATGTGACGAAACGTACCATACTTATTCATTTATCAAACTCACTGTAATCGAGGTCGTAAAAAAATAATGTATTTATCTACTTAATTTTTCATAAAAATGTCACCTGAAGGCCAATTGCCCGTAACTGAAACTGAATTGAAACATTTAAACCTATTTAAATAATATGTAGATAAATTATTGAAGTATTTTTGGCAGATATTATTACTTTAAAATTCGGAAATAAATGTTATTTTTTTTACTAACCAATACTTACTCATCATATTTTGAACTAGTCGGCATTGCTTAACTTACTACCTCTGAGAAGAAATGCCGAAACAAACTTAGGGTCTCTTTTTTCCTTGTTGCTCTGTAACGAACCATGCAAAGCAAAAAGCTAGTCCGGATGACAAGCCTTTTGAAGAAAAGGTCTGAATCAGTTTGGGCAAGCCTGCCCAAACTGCACGCTTAGAATAATCGTGAATTCAGTCCCTTTTTACAGTCCCAGGGATAACTCATAAAAGCTATTGTATTAGTTATTATTAAACTTTCGAACACACGTGATTTGAGAGACAATAGCATACCGACAGCCGGCTGTCGGTTGGTCGTTGAAAGGTTAAAGCCAAAAAATAGCATGCCTGTTTTCTTTAATTTGTTGTGTCACTGACAGCTATAAACCTAAAACTATAGATTATTTTGTCTAGCCAAATCCTAATCTTATCAAATGCCCAAATCTTTATTTGGACATTTGATAGAATTAACATTAACCTAGCTTAGAAATTCTCAGTTAAGTAATTAATTTTTAATCGACTCAAATAGAAAAAGAGTTCTCAATTTGACCAAAAATTTTAATGATTAATCAGAATCTCAACCTACATGACGTCAGCCTAAGAAATAGGTATTTACTTACCGTTGATTATGGCCTAGTTATTGCCAAAAAAGTGTTGTGTGTATTGGACCTACTTGAGATTATGGAATGCATAATGTAAACAACCTCACAATGGCGCACTTATATGATTGTGGGTCTTACATGTGTTATTCCAATAAAGATAAACTTGATTCCAAACCTTAACACTTGTTTATTAGGTATGGTATTAGAATGCTAGTAGCAAACTTTATGTTACTGGCTCTAATTCTCACAGGACCGTAATCTTATGAATTCTATTTTTAACCATGGTGATCTTTCAAGGCCTCAAACGGGACTTCAAGGAAAGATGCGGAGTGACCGTTTGTGGCAGGAATTAGCAGAAATTTTAAACGCAGTGGGTGGTGGTATTAACAAATCAGCTGACAAATGGAAAAGGATAATAAATGTATAGCTGTTGCATATTATTATGCAGACCATTTATTTCAATGTATTAATGCCGCAAATCATCACAAAGACTCCAACAACTTTGTTTATCTAACCTAAAACGATGAACAAATTCCAAAGCAGTTATATCCACAATTTGCTCCAGTTTACGACGATTTATTCTTGTTTCACGTCTTTGCAATGCTGCTTCATTATTTGCTTCCCAAAATAATCTCAAAGAATGCATTTTCACTAATTAAATGAACTAAAACCCACTCAAAAATATCACTGAATACTCTTTCTTACGGTTAGCGTCAGGGTCCGATCTCCCGCTAATATAGCGTGCCGCGGAAACGTCAAAATATCACTAGCGTTTGTCAAAAGAGCCACTTGTCTACCATTTTGATGAACATTTTTGGCGTTTACGTTTCACGCTCACTCCAACGTTCCTTTCCGCATGAGGAATAATGACTTTGTCTACCAATTTAGCAGCAGTCACGTGACATCGAGTTAGCAAATGTCAATTCCATACAATTTGATTTTTCTGTTGGCGTTAACGCTTACTGAAAAGGGATTTTGTCTAGGCCCCAAGGACTATTCCGTTTTCGTCATTTTTAACAAGTTCGTTTTTGGCTTAAATGATACTATCGTACGGGACGGGAAGCTACTGCGGTCAGCCATACCAACTCGCATACTAACCACAAGACCCGGCAAAACTGCATCGTCCAATATCAGTCAAATATTTGTCTGTTATCCAATACGCCGTATTGTCCATACCATATCGTCTAAACTTACAAATACATAGGTACTCAAGAAAAAGAAGGGATTATCCAAAGATACATACTATTGAAAATCCCGAAGCTGTACTGAGAATCAGAAGACTCAGGGCCATAATGTGGTTTTCCACCGTAGTTGGGTTATTCTTAAAACCTACCATGACAAAACTGACTAATTCTTGTGACATGACATTTCCCTTTACTTAACTTTAGTAATAATAACTTACTTTAACATTGAATCTATCCTTCCCTTCGCCTTCCTACTCTTATCGGCCACTACAATCCAAGTCAAGGCTATTGGATAAGTGGATAAGTCGATTGAATCATATCTATAGTTTAACTTATCTTGTCACTAATTGTCGCGACATATTGGTTTTAACGATAATTAAACAATAATTTAAACATTCAACACAATTTAATTGTGGTTTCTTCAGTTACATCGTATCACTAAATACTGACTCATAGTCACATTTTCTCTATTTTTTGTGAAAGCGTAGCGATAATTTTCTTTTATGATCTTTTGGTAAAACGTTTTATTTCAAAGTGCCCATAAAAGAGATAATGATATTTAATACTTATTGAATTAACAGCAAGTCGCTTAGAATAAAATAATATCAGACACGTTTAGACCAATGTTCAGAAGCTCTACTCAAATTAAATTCGCACTAGCATCTAACTAGTCGGTTATTATGAAAAGTTGATAAGCATTAACATATGGCAAACACTTGAATTACTTAACACAATCCCTATCTTTATCACAATGTCTTATCATTTTCAAGATAAACGTTCACAAACAGCTTAGCATTATCTCAGAGTGCGATTTTGCCCTACCTATTTATTTTACTGCATAAGTTTGAAGATTGTTCCAAATCTGATTGTAGGAGCTAAGATTCCAAAATATTTTTTTGTTTGCTTTTAAAGCTGACTAACCGAGGTATTTGTTTTTTTATATGGACATTTTGAAGTAGAAAACTGCTCGATTGTTCGGAACAATGACATAGGCCATAGCCTTTCTCTTAGCAAGTCTTAATATAAGTTCCCAGCTTCCCACATTATCAGTAAACTTTCTCTCATTAGGCCACGAGAAACCTTCATAACGGACAATTGTCCTGCTTCCCAGGCTCACGAACTTGGAATCCATTCTAAAAAACATGTTCACATGTGGAATACTCGGTGCATCTTTACTAAGTGGGAACGGAAGCCTGCTAGTTGGACTATGGAAGGAGACTGAGGAAATTCGCGGCATTGTCCACGAATGGATACCACGGCATTTTCCGAGATACATTGCTCAAGGTTATCGGTTAGTTTTCTGTAAAGAAATTGTAGTTCACTAAAGTAGTGCGTTTTGGAGACCAGGATAATGAGTAGTTTAGCCTGAAGACATGTAGAACTGGTCTGGATTAGTCAACGCATGCACTTGTGTCTGGAATAATAATGGAAAATCGCAAGTATTCAGCAAACCAGAGTTTAGTCTCTTGACATTTCTGGTGCATCTAAGCCACTGATTATTTTTTATAGGATTTACTTCGTTGCATTCACAGGTTGCGTTGATTATTCTATTACAAAAACAACGTTTTTGTCTTAGACTCAGCACTAAATAGCCTTGAATTTTAAATAGAATGAAATTCAAGATGATAGCTATTTCAACGCGACTATTTCGTTCCAAATAAAGGTTTTACAATGGTTTTTATACCGTTAAAGTATTCAGATGTTTCTAGAATCTGTTTTTAAATTCAAATATTCGAAGCGCGGCGAATTCGAATCCTCCATTATTGACCCTTGGTCGACAGAATATTATTCCCTTGGCCCCCATAGTAACATCGATAACCATACAGTTTCTTGCATTTTTAATGGTTTTTAATTTTTTATTTCCATTGTATTTCTTGGTGTTTTATGAGTTACCTATTCGATTTTGAAATGTTACCAGCGAAAGCTGTCCTCAGTGTGTTGACCGTTATTTCTTCTTACATTGTCCAATCAGGGTCAGTGGCGTGCCTTTCATAGAAGCCGAAAAGCCGGGCTTGCTATTCAAAATTTGAAAATAACAAAAAAAAAAACACCTTTGAAATAGTGTAATATCAGTTTTGTATAAAATCTACAAAATTTAAAAATTTAAACTTCGCGCGGTAAAAATTCAGCTCACGGGCCGGTGTAGTTACTATTTCCATGCCACAAGTGCCGTGCATTCGTTACGTGCGTAGATACAAAATGAACACAACGCGCTTTCAAGGTTTTAGTGCTAATTCACTCGCACTCGTTGGCTTCTTACGGGGCTTAACCACAGCTTGTCCCTTTCACTCAAATTCATTCATCTTTTAAAAATACGACAGAATTTTTCGATGTTTGATGAATGAAATTCGTAGTAAAATTGACGAAATTATGCCAGGCTTGTGAATGTGTTAGTTTGACGAATTTGAACATTATTTTAAAGGAATAGAGATGTAATTTGGATGGCGTGCGAAATGCAAGCAAGATAGCGCGATGCATGTGCGTATTTCTCTCTCTAGAGGAATAATATTTTCCAATTAGTTCTAACTTTGTTTTGAGCGGTACTGGAGCTTTTTTATACGAAACATAAACATATTTTAAAATATGAATGTTTTAAAGTATTGTGTAACTTTTATCAGTTTATTTTGTTTTAACGTTTGTGAATTTGTGATTAAGTTTCTGTGTTTTACCTTTTAATAGTTTTAGTAGAAGATGCATTCGGAAACGCATGCAATTGTTACTTGTGATGGATTAAGGTGTGTGAAATCATTACTCGGGAAGGTAAATACTTTGAATTTTACAGACAAATACCATTTGTAACGCAATATTACCAAAATCATTAATTTTATACATGAAAATTGCCTAAAAAACAGCTGTTTGTTGGTAGAATTAAAACCTTCATCAACTTTTTACGCGGGCGTTTTAAATTAGAATATAAATATAATTAAATAATATTGGTCATATACTTAAACTCAAGCGGCTCCAGAATAACTTGCTCTAAACAAATTATGGAACGATACAACAAACGGCTTGTGATGTGATTGCTGATACGTATTTGTAAATCTATTTAGTGATAGGTACCATGCCTTCAGTCACTCAGTGTGCTTTGTTGTTTGTCATCTGTAGTAAAGAAGCGAAGAATGAAGGTAATTATTTATGGCCATTTACAATGTAAGTGTATTAGAATTTTTTATTTTATATTATAAAACCATTATGTTCGAGTTAAAATCGAACACTTAGCGAAAATGCATAATTGCATCGAATGCAAATATGCACCTTCGCTCGTTTACCAAAATGCAGACCAGTTCGCGTTCAGATCTCGTCAGAGACACTCGTACTCAATACCATTACCATTATTACCATTTTTACCATTTGACCATTTTTATACCTTTTTTACTCGTGTAACTAAGTGTTGTAATGATTAAGAGTAATATAGTTATTTTCTTAGCTATTTGAGACTTTAACTTACCATCCGAACCATACCCTAATACAAATAAACGAAAGGAGTGTTAGGTCACCATAGCGCCGAGCACTACTTTTTACATGGTCCTTCGAGCCGGATCGGCCAATTGTATTCCTTGGATATGGTTCCATGTTGTTGGTTTGGTAAATGTGTTGTTCGGCAGTCGCTTGATTAAGTTGTTCATGATGATAACGTTCGTGTCGCAAGTAAATTCGCTATTTGCTGATTGTAGCGTTACTTGTAACATTCCTTTCGCGTTGTTTTCTTTTTCGCCGACACCGTAAATTTGACCTTTGAAATGGTCCCTTTTTAATCCCAACTCTTGCGCTGCACTTTCGGTGATTAACGACAGTTGAGAACCCTGGTCAATTAAGGCTCTCATCTTGTGCTGCGTTCCATCGATTGCCTTTACTTTTACGATCGCAGTGGATAAAAGTACTTCGGACATATCATCCCAAGACACATGAGCCGACCTAGTTGTATTTCTTTTGGTTGCAACGCTCTTGTTAGATGTTTCATCTGCTGACGCAGTTGGACTTTGCTTTTCCAATGTTTCGTGAAGTAAAGTATTGTGTGCACCTAAGCATTTGCGACATCGTTTGCTCGATTGACATGGTTTGTTGTTATGACTGCATAGACAGTTTTGACAGTAATTTAATTTCTCAATTTTGTTTGCCTTTTGGTCGTGCGTCATTTGCAAAAATTCAGGGCAACGCCACAACCCGTGTTCTGAGTTGCACAATGCACAGGTTAATGACCGCGACACGTGTAACGCATTCATGCTAGACTTGGAAATGTCTTTGTTGCCTGATATATGGTTATTACGATAAAAACTTTTCTTCTGGTTATGGTTATGGTTTTTGCTTGATGGATGCGGCGTGGTTTTTTGGTTAGCTGGTTCTTGCTTGCGCCGAGACGCTTCTAGAGCTGTAAATTTCGTCTCCAAAAACTCCAGGAACTCCTGCAGCTCGGGTAGCTCTCTCGGATTCTTGACTGATTCTATATATTCGGTGAAGGTACCGAGAGAGCTACCCGAGCTGCAGGAGTTCCTGGAGTTTTTCATGGAGTTTTCCATGTCCACACATGAGCTCACGGCATGCCTACACCATGGAACATCCTTCATGTGTCAGCTGCTAAAACCAATAACTGATCTTCAAAATGACGAAAGTTTTTGCGAAAAGAACACACAAACCAACAAATGTAAAGTAAAGCGAACCAAGTGCTCAAACGTATGGCTCGAATTACATTTGACTTCTCAGCACTTTTATTTTTGTTGTGACACCTACACAATAAAAATAATATGCGGTGACCATGTTACAGTCCGTCAGCTGAGCCAAGCCGGGGTCATTGGCATAGATCAAGAATGTGTCATCAAAGGAAATGACTTCTCATTATATTCAATACGCCATCAGTCCAACCATATGAATGTTTCACCAACCATTTATATGCCTGAATTTGATCAAATTAATCACTTGGTTAACATCAAGATCCCTGACGAAAGGCAGATTGAAGACGGGAACCTAACCATATCCATGACCAATTTGGGAAAGGCGATAGAAAAACTAAAGAAAAGCGATTCAGACATAGAGGATATATCTCCGCACGATGTCCACCAATACGTAATTTGTTACGTGTTGCTGTCGATCGCTATATGCGTAGCAGCAGCCTGGTTGTGGCGGACCAGGCGATGTCGCCTATGCCGAGGAGCCGCAGCTGGAAACCGCGGTGAAAGATATCACCAGCAGCAGACCACAGTGATCACCGCGCCTCCGAAACCACCACGACACCACAGGGAAAGTTGCTGCCAACAGGAGTTTGCAGTAGCTCCGGCGATACCGAAACCAGCCAGAAGACCCGAATATATTGAAGTGCTCAGTGCCAAAGATCTAAAGGACAAAAGTGAAATCGGTTTTCGTTTACACGATTGTGCCAAACGGTGGCCTAGCGCGAAATATAGCACGATCAAACGAGGCAATACAAGTAATCGAAATATTGACGAAACCTTAGAAGACTCTATAGTGTGACATTATATCGGTGTTAATGCATTTAATTATTTAAGTAGACAAATAAGCTTTTTAACTTTAGTTACTCATAATTTTTACACTTTACCAGTTAAATTTCCTACTATATCAAATTTTATGTATATACTATAGTGTAATCTTTAGCAATCATCCCGCATTTCTTCTCGCTCTCGGGAATATGTTCGAGTTAAAATCGAACACTTAGCGAAAATGCATAATTGCATCGAATGCAAATATGCACCTTCGCTCGTTTACCAAAATGCAGACCAGTTCGCGTTCAGATCTCGTCAGAGACACTCGTACTCAATACCATTACCATTATTACCATTTTTACCATTTGACCATTTTTATACCTTTTTTACTCGTGTAACTAAGTGTTGTAATGATTAAGAGTAATATAGTTATTTTCTTAGCTATTTGAGACTTTAACTTACCATCCGAACCATACCCTAATACAAATAAACGAAAGGAGTGTTAGGTCACCATAGCGCCGAGCACTACTTTTTACATGCCAACATTTTGATGGTATGGTTTTTGTGAGTAAAAACCACAAAAGGGTACATTGCCGTTTTTGTATGTATGGTCACGAAAGCAGTTCATTTAGAACTCGTGTCAGACCTGAGCAGCTCTGCCTTCTTGGCAGCCCTAACCAGAATGGCAGCTAGAAAAGGAACACCACGACATATGTACAGTGACAACGGTACAAACTTTGTGGGAGCAAACAGGATGATACAGGAAGAATTCAACCAACTTCGCAAAGGGTTCAGTGAAAGTTTTATGACCGAAATAGCAGAAATGGGAATAGAATGGCACTTTAACGTGCCCAGCTGGCCTAATGCCGGTGGGCTGTGGGAGCGAGCAGTACGCAGTCTGAAACATCATCTCAAGAGAGTTATCGGTCAACAAAGGCTAACTTTCGAAGAGTACACCACATTGTTAGCTAGACTAGAAGCGTGTCTCAACTCGCGACCTCTTTGCGCGTTATCCGAGGATCCTGACGATGTAAACTTTCTTACCCCAGCTCATTTCTTATCAGGAAGGCCAGGTTGGCACCCATAAGCAAAACTTTATCAATACCGAGGTTAGAGTTAATGGGCGCTCATCTGTTAGCACAACTAATGCAAAAAGTCAGAAGCTGTTTATCAGATTATCCTACGGTTGTCTACTGCTGGACTGATTCGACTGCAGTGCTAGGATGGATACAAGGAGATCCCGCCCGATGGAAACCATTCGTAGCAAATCGGGTAACAACAATCACAATATGTTCGAGTTAAAATCGAACACTTAGCGAAAATGCATAATTGCATCGAATGCAAATATGCACCTTCGCTCGTTTACCAAAATGCAGACCAGTTCGCGTTCAGATCTCGTCAGAGACACTCGTACTCAATACCATTACCATTATTACCATTTGACCATTTTTATACCTTTTTTACTCGTGTAACTAAGTGTTGTAATGATTAAGAGTAATATAGTTATTTTCTTAGCTATTTGAGACTTTAACTTACCATCCGAACCATACCCTAATACAAATAAACGAAAGGAGTGTTAGGTCACCATAGCGCCGAGCACTACTTTTTACACATTAATTATTTTTGCGCCATCGGCGAAAGTCAGCCAGCGAAATTCAAGAGCGCCAGTATTTTTTTAATAGATGGCTTTTCTTACATCAAGTGAGGCGAAAAACGCAAAAATGTGTGTGATTTGGCAAAGCAAACTTTACAGTTTTTTTTTATATATCGGGCTTGCCCTAATATTTCAAATTTTCCCACCTAGGCACGCCACTGATCAGGGTCCTAGTTTTTTTATTCGATTGTATCTTGTGGACCTATCATTTTCATAATAGTGATTATCATCGGCTACTCGTATTTTCTTTCTATCAATTTAAATATGTTTTGACCGATTTTCTCAATTCGCTATTGAGATATCTAAAATAAACAACTGTTAGTATTCTATAACACAGAGTTAATTATTTTCTTACGGAACTATCTATCTCAACCTTTGACATTAGTTAGATAAAATCGTTGTGTAACACCATGGAAGATTCTCGGCTTGTTTTCAACCACGAGGATTAAATAACCTTTATATCCATAGTAAAAAACCGAATTTGCATAAAATTGGTGTTTTCGTAATAATGTGTCATATTTTCATTGTTATTACCTTTGTTAAAAGAAAATGTTTCTCTATGAATGTTTTATCGACGGATAAATTATGAAACGCATTAAAATTTCACCTTCAGTTCCTCGACGGTGTATTGCATAGTTTCCCATAGATGTGAGGGGTCAAGGCAATGAGTAGAATCGAGCCATTCGAATATGATTGTCGAAGCTGATGAGTACATTAGTAGGCACCTGTGTGTTGTTTCAAAATGTCTAATTATTATTATTCGCAAAAGTTACCTAATTTTGGGAAACTTGGTTGACACATATTTTTAGATCAAAACTAAGGTATAGTGAACTATAAGCTATAAGCTGTTAACTCCTATCTGATGAAATTCTTCCGTACTTACATAAAATTATAATTTACTCATTTTTTGCCGCTTTCCTCCTGTTATGCTTTCCTCGTAAGATAGGAGTATACCGGGTGCTGATCTGCATGATTTGTTACGAAAAAAATATTGTATTTCTAATATCCGAACTTAAAAAGTAATGTTGATCACTGATTTTGTTTCGGCATTTATTTCGTTACGAAATGCCGACTGCGGCTAGTAAAAAAATCTGGTTTGCATGGTTCGTTACGAAAATTTTGATTACATTTCCTAATTCTAGGCTTGAAATCGACGTTCCCTGAGTTTATATCGGCATTTTTTGACGTAGGACATGCCGACTTCAGTTAATATAAAAAAAATAACGTGCAAAAGTCATTTTTGTTTGTATCTCATCTCATTCCATTTTACTACGTTGCAGATTCGCAGGTGGAATTGCAACCAATCTCCCAATTCTATTTTTTCTGGGGGGCACTTTGAATACATCAGGATTGAATCGAATTTATCAGATCTATTAACAAACCCACAAAAATGTTCAAAAACAAACTACTCCCATATAAGTACTTTTAGTGACATTTTCAAGCGCTCCTTCTACTTGCCTACTATTTAATGTTATCTTATCGATTGAACGTGAATGTTAAGAATTACTGACACAGTGTCATTTTCTATTCAGCGGTTCAGTTGATCGTCAGTGTTCCCAGTGATAACACGTCTCGGAAGTGAGTGCTACAATATTAATTTAAAAAATATTTCTGTGACTAGTGCTGTGAATATTCATTATCTTACATGAGAACATTTTTTGTGTTAATTTTAATTTATTAACGGTCGTTAGAATTTAAATTTATTTTAATGAGACTTTTATTATATTCAGTTACATTGTTCAGTTTTTCTCTATCCTACCTATCTTATTTGATTTTCATTGTTGAATTTGAATCTTTTGCTTCAGATTTATTCCCAAGGCCTCTGAATTTTAACAAGTTTTAGATGAAACAATTTTTTGAGATATATCTTTATTTTTTTTTACTTAGTCTTTTATTTCACAACAGTTCAATTCAGAAGATTTCATATTTATTTTCTTTAATATTGGTTCAGAACACATTCTTTAAAAAAAACCTCTCAGTGCGACTAGATCTGCGCAAGCGCACATCAACCGCTCTTCGTTCTCTTATTACATTCAACCGTGATTGCTTCATGAATAACGGTACTGCAGTCGTGATACACCTCTTATTTATTTTATTGCATAATGAACACGTGCTTTTAATTCTCTTTCAATTTAGTTACTGTTATGAGGACCGTTGTGGATAGTTTCTCAATATCCATGGAAAAGGGAGGAACCTCCAACCAAACGAGTGTTATCTTGAGGTCTACTTACCGACGACATTGTCGTGATAGTGCATACATGTGTAGCCGTCTATGAAAATCTTGCTTTTACGAAGTTCAGACTAAAACCATGGGACATTTTCTAACATTCTTAACGTCAAGGAATTTGAACCCTCTTATCAGAAATTGAATTTATTGCTATTACAATCAATTCTTTGAACTTAATAGGGACTCGCGGATATGATAACGGTTCTAATCTCATACGTGCAATGTTATGTACCTACTAAATAGGTAGTCTTAATGATAAGTTAATTCGTTTGTCTGGTTCATTAAATGATAAATTAATTTATGTAATCGGTCTTATTAGCGCTTAGTAGTCTCATTTATTTGAAGTTTCTTGTAGTTAGTGTTTCAGGTATCTGCAATACTTTGGTAAATTAAAAAGTACTTAATTGTTTGGCGCACACCAATTCATTTCTTAGAAATTAGTTAGGAGATCATTTATCATGTTATTTGGCTCGTAGCCTAAGCCTAATTCTGTACGATTATTTTAAGACCATACACAAGCTTACTTAAGCAACTACAAACCTATTCCAAAGACTTATAACCTCACATTCATCATCACTAGTCTAACGCTCAAAAATCATCCGACAAAAATACATGCAAGTAAATTCTAACCGTATTCTAAAGCTAATAAGGTTGTATCTCAATTCCAGCTTTAACAAAATGCCTCTCCAGCTGACTAAGCCCGCTCCGCAGTTCAAGGCGACCGCTGTCGTGAACGGCGAGTTCAAGGACATCGCTCTCTCAGACTACAAGGGCAAATATGTAGTGCTGTTCTTCTATCCTCTTGACTTGTGAGTATTCAACCCTCTTTTTCATAGCCTATGATGATGTTGAACTTAGCATTAGAAGCTAGGGTATACTGCTTTATGGTGGCCAAAAGTTTCATCGTAAAAGCCGGTATGATTGTTCAGTTCCTATCTCATCTCAATTCAGCTTTTGTATTGCATCTGCGCCCGTCAATTTTGTCCTGGATCCATTCAAATGCGAATTGTTGAATGGGTGACTTTATACCGAATAGGGATGGCGACAACATAAAAAATAGCATTCTGTTTAGTCCGTCTGAAAGACTGGCCAAAAATATGGAGCGTTTTTTTTTCTTGATCAAATTAATAAAAATGTAATAAGTATACGGTATAGAAAATATACAGTACCTATACATAAACAACAAATAAAGAGCAACAAAGATCCGGAGTGGGGGCTTTTGACGTCACTGTTCTGCAAAAATTGTATCAGATCGTGCCGTCACGCGAAACTTCAACGCACTGTATCGTCGTCAGAAAAAATACGTGTCTAAAATTTTTTGATAATTTAACAGACGGACTAATTACTTCTTTTTTGTCGTCTCGCCTATTGTATTTCAGCCAAACTCGATAAAGAATTTTTTAACACCTAATAATAAAACAAGGGTATGCTTAGCTGTGAAGTACGTTCTAGCTAAACTACATTTATTTATCTCAGCCTGTCTCGTTTTAAGTATACTCAGGTCCATGTTATCGGTCTAGTTCACATCTTTACGATTCTTATCTTTTATAGCTCGCTTTATGTGCTGTGTCAATGATCATTGTTTTAGTAGCGTTACTAATCCGTGTGAAGTTCATCGTACGATTTATAATAGTAGTTTGAAACATGATTTCATAATAATACGCGGTGGAATCATCGCGTGACATTTTGTCATAGATTGAACATGTGGTATCAGACCAAGGGTTCCAAAAGTTATAAATGTGTAAATTGCGTAATGTAGACTTGGTTTTCGGTTTTGGGTAGATTCGTAGACCTTGTCGCCGTTATATTTTATGTACACTTGTCTAAATAGTCCCATCATTAGATCTAATTGTTCTACAATCTATCTAATTAGTCTACTTATATATTTATCTGTGTATATTAAAGTTGCATTTACACGATAAAAACTATCATGCAAGACGTAGAATTTTGAATGTACTAACGGTCATATTCGTAGGACCTACACGGGTCAGAGCCCGTACGTCCCCTAAGATTCGCACCCTGTGCCCATTCGTCCCCTGGAACTTTTGAGGGGCCTATTCGCCCCCTGAAGAATATTTATTTTAATTCATTCTTCTAATATAAGTACATGTATATAGTCCTGGTACAGTCGCGCAGAAAAGGGTAAAATAAAAATATAATAATTCCTTAAATATCATGTTTAAGTATTTCAAATAAGATTAAGTTTAATAAAATGCCTCTAGGCTCTAGGCATAAAGTCAGTCTTCAAAATAATTAATCGATTCGTCGATCGATCGTTTTCTATTCACCACTTCACGTTACTGCGCGCCTAGTACTTTGCATTGATTAAGGTGATCTTGTTTTTTTTTTATTATTTATATTTACAGCGATCTGTCTCCTGAATGGGACATTTAGCGGTATGTTTGACATAATGAAATTAGGACTTGCTTAGGAGTGTGACCTTTGTCACATCCTGCTCATGTATGGGCGGTGATTTGTTGATCACCGTACCAGATCTTGAGGAATCCTGCGTTTCAATCTACGCAAGGTTATTCTGTCATCCATCAATCCCTGCGCCAGTGCATTTGGGTGGTTAATAATCCTGTCTTTATATGATTTCATATATCTGACTATCTCCTCCTTGATTGTTGGCATCTTCAGGTCTTTATGCAGTTGTTCATTGGTTATGAAGTATTATGAACCATGGGGCATTTGTGATAATCAAAGGGCAAAGGTGATCTTGTGAGAAAATTAAGGAATACAGTGAATTTTAAATTTTCGTACATGACTACTTCACGTTACTGCGCGCCTAGTACTTTGAATTGATTAAGGTGATCTTGTGAGAAAATTAAAAACACAGTGAATTTTAGATTTTCGTACATGACTACTTCACGTTACTGCGCGCCTAGTACTTTTGTTCTCTTAAGTTTTCAATCATTAATACCCGTTTTTTAACAAGCCATTCGTAAAGAGACAATATTACATCGTAAGCCTATCGGCAGGTTACATTATTATCATGACGGATTATCATTCATCGTAGCTCTTTTTTCAATGATCTGTTATGATTTATTAAATTAATTGCGTTAATAAACTGTTCACAAGTGTACTATGTTAACCGTTTTTAGGTAAAATATAGGTGATTTTATCTCAGGGGACCAATAGGCACCTGAATAGGTGCCGAATCTTTAACTTATATTGTGTATATATTAGAGGAGACGAACGGGTACCTTAAAAATAATATTTTTATTAGAATATTAATTGGTCCCCTACCAGGAGACCAACGGGCACCTATATAGGGGCCGAATCCACAACTTAAATGCTGGGGGACAAATCTTAGGGGACGTACGGGCTCTGACCCACCTACACAGCCGCACTGATTTTTAACGTTAAAAAATGCCATTGATGGCATCAAACATTCTCCTCTACGCCATTCTATTAGAAAAAAAGTGACTCGTAAAAATTCAAATCGCCGCCTCTTTAATAAAGATTTACTATAGTCGATGCCAATTTATATTTCTTTGTTACCTCACCACCTTATGACCTCACCGATTGTCGTCGACCCCTGGGATCGACCTAAACCACTTTTAAATAAATATTCTAAAATGTAGACCCTCCAGACTCAGCAGTAAATATCTACGTCAATTATAAAAAATATCGTCATAGAAATCCATAGGAATATTTTATGACGCGAGGTCCAGTCAACCTTGAATGTCGTAACTATAAAATATGTCGTCTCATCCTGATCACAGTGCTAATGAATTCAGTTGAAACAATTTCAAGGGCAGCATCTCAAGATAGAATTATTGTTTCCACGCCAACAAAACAATTGAATAATATTAGGTACTTTATCTGTGAATACTTTGACGAAGTTGTTCTTTGAGTATTATATGACCTCTCATGGCGGAATGGAGACTCATGGCGGAATGGAGACAACGACTGTCGCAACCTAGTGCTGGGCACGCCGTTATAGCGGCGGTAAGACCCCTCTTTGAGGAGTGGCTGGAGAGGCGTCATGGCACTCTCACGTTTCGCTTGACACAGGTCCTCACCGGACATGGTCAGTTCGGGAGGTTCCTGTGTCGGATTCGGGCGGAAGCGACGCCTGGGTGTCACCACTGCAGTAACGGTCGCCTGGAGGACACGGTCGAGCACACAGTTGAGGTGTGCCGCGCATGGGCGGAGCATCGACGTGTCCTCGTAGAGGCGATCGGCGGCGGTGACCTCTAGCGCCCGGCGCTGGTTCAGGCCATGCTCCGGGGCGAAACGGAATGGGATGCCGTCGCCTCCTTCTGCGAAGCGAAAAGAAGGAGTCAGCACAGGAAGGGGCCCAACAGGGCCAACGCCTGCCGGGGTTGCGGAATGTTTATAGTGGTTAACGTGACTCTGGAACATAAAGGGCAATCGAAGGAACATGAGTGGGTTTTAGTCAGTAAGAGTCTGACACGCCCTCCCGTCGCACCCAGAACGGGAGCAGTCATTGGATGATTTCACACTCACCAAAAAAAAAAAAAAAAAAGTATTATATGACCTCAACGTTGCATATATTAGGGATGCCCAATACGATGCGATATATCGAAATATCGATACAGCGCTATACGATATATCGATATTTAATGCGATATTTTGGCCATACGATATGCCTCGATATATCGTATTCCAAAAAAATATCGCATTAACGTATCATATCAAACTGAACGTCTGTTTTCTTTAGCCGGATCCACACTTTTAAATATTCGTAACAGAATAAATCCACAGCGATTGTCAAAATTATTGTTTTTGCGCAGTGTAAGTGCCAATAAGTGGCAACTGTGATCGTTAAAAATGAATACACACCACCATTATGCACCATTCATATATATATTTTAAATAATTTTCTTTTATAACTTACAATACATTGTAAAAATGAAAGAAAGGTATGTCTTTCTTTAATGTTAATGATATATTAAGTGTTATAATAATGTTTTACCTACGAAATAACCTACCTAATCAATATACCCAAGCGATACGGTTACGATGCGATATATCGATACAAAGGGATACGATAATATCGCGTATCGATACAAACGCATGCGATATGGTTACGATGCGATATATCGATACAACAGACTTTTTTGGGCATCCCTAGCATATATTCGTAACTGTACCCCGTAAAGGTTCAATTGTTACGTACTATCGAGTATTATGAACCGCCGCACTACATCCGCCACAAACCGGTCGCGCATTCATTACCACACAATCATCTACCGGTGCTGTACGCACCTCTATTCAGGGCTGCCAATGAGAGGAACCTGATAAACTATTACTCTTAGCAACTCGGCCAATATTTATTTATTTATCACCATGTTACGTCATTTTATCAGTTGTCTGATTACCACACAAGCTCTGCTTAGTTTGGGATGGCCGTGTGTAAGATGTCCCAGGATATCAATTTATTTATTTTATTTTATTTATCTATCATTGCTAGTTTTGGATCTCATTGAGAGTGTACATCTCAACTTCTTAGCTTATCAGCATTACTTATTTTTTGCTTTGTAAATATGACAATGTCATTCAGCTCGTTTACTTGGTCTATTTCTTAAATATTATAATTATGTTGTGGTCCAACACAAAATATATTTTTTAAAGGATTTTTCAGTAAAACTTATGTGTGAATGTTTCCGATTCTTGTGTGTATGTAACTTCATTGCAGACGGTAACTTTTCCAACATTAAAATGTTGTAAGTTTAAACACCCGCAATGTAAAGTGACAACCCTAATTCCATTTGAATCCAATTAATAATGCCGCTCCTATTTTCGGATTATCGGTTAAACTGTTCTATTTATACCAACTATTTCGATCCATAATTCATTATAGTTACATTGTAATTTGATTATGTATTGTATGCTTCCGTGATTGTGTATGACGTATTTTGTATCTGACCTTAGGGGTTTTCCCATACCGTGTGTAGAGTGCCAGTATCATTTTCAAATTAAACTAATGTTCTGTCTAAAACTTACCCCACCGAACAAGTTTAACTGCGATATCAGTCGTCAAAATTCATAGTGCCTTTGCCAACGCCATCAAAACCTGCGTTATCTCATTGTAAGGCAAGGAATATGTTCAGGAAAGCCCACATCACTGAAGAAATCGTGCAGGAACTGTCGAAAGCGGTGGCCACTCCATCTCCGTCCTTCCTGCACGTAATACAGAAGGCTGTATGCTCCTGTCAGCGCGATACCCAGGATCCGACCCCTGACCAGGGAACGACTGTGTTTCGAGAGAGGCCAAATGGGTAAAAGGGGAAGGAATGGTTGCAGATTTTGTGTACGTTTTGAAGGGATTTCGTTGCTTCGTTTTGCAGTCTTGTTCATTGTTTAGTGTAGCTTGTGTTTCGCATTGATGGGTTAGGTTTTTTAGGAAGGCGCCATCTTCGTATGCGTTGTTGCTAATGTTAAGCAGGGTTTTTTTAAGTAGTATCTTTTAATTACTATCCCATTGAAAACAAAGGCCTCTTCTCATGAAGAGAAGGCACGAGCATTGATCAACACGCTTGCTCATGGTAGGTTGGCGATATAAAATCATTATTAAGTCCAGGTTTCCCCGCGGTGTTTTTCCTTCACTAATGAATAAAGGTGTCATTTAATTTTAATCCCTCAATCGTGATAGGCGCCTCACTCACTGAGTCATTACGCCATCACATCATCCACACTACTATAACATTAAAATACTACTTACGATAAACGAACTAATGTAACATTTCCTAAATTATTTTCTCTGATAAGTAAATAGCTTCATTATTGCTGAGTGCTGTAGGGATAAAATTGTGACGGCTTACTTCGACTTATTTTATTTATTACAAAGCGGATTTGGGTTTTAAAATTAATAATAATTTTGATAATACTTAATATTTAATTAGGCATAAACCGCACTCGCTTCCACATTTAGTCATACCCCAATTTCACAATTGTCGAAACACAATTTCTGTGCTTTACGCGAAAACAAACCGAGTAGCAATCTTCCGACGACAATTTGCTTAATCAGCTGGTAGGAATTACACGGTAAATACTTACGAACAAACAATCTCTGTAATGAGTGTAATATTATCATTCCACGACATCTGCATTGTGATCTTTGTACCCCGCGTCATCATTGCAATCATCACTACGAAATTGTTTCTACGCGATGACTCATTTATTGGGCTCGCTTATTGCAGCATGATTACATCTTTTAATGAAAAAGTACGTATTGTGTATGGTAATATTCTATTCTATTTATTTGTGTAAACAGTAGGTTACCGCTAGACAGGCAAAGTATCCTAATGGAAATGAGACTATGTATATTTTGCTTAGTTTTTGGGTCGTCGGCTTAGTTTTTTTTTTTTTCATTCAGTCAGTCATCAATAAGCGCCTTTCATAACGAAGACTGCTTTTCTTCTTTTTATGAGGTCAGAAAAACCATGCCTCTGGCCATTGTGGCAAAACCCCCCAAATGCAAATGCACAAAAAGTCATGGCCCCGAGTCCCCGGCAGTTGCCATTGACTGTATTTAACGGTAATTACGTAATGTCCATCTTTGCGCTACAATAATTTTATCATAATAATATATTTTTGTATAATTGTACAACTGCGTTATACAAATCAATAAAAAACTTTATTTACGTGCTTAGTTTTTTTTCAATTGTACATCGTAAACGCTATCTAAATGACTGCGGCCTCAAACAAATTGAAAAAATATGTTTATCTATTACTGCTCGTAAATAATTTAATTTTCGGGATCGCTGACCCAGCGCTTACATAAAAAACTTCGTACGATAAGATAGTGTGTTTAAACTAATCACGAATTTGATTGAATTTAAATTCTGACGGTAACTTATACTTATTCCATTTCATTTTACTTCATTTCTGGAAGGATTTTGAATATGAACTTGCTTACATTTATATTATATTATAGTACTGCTATAATTTATTTAAAATTTTCTTGACATTTTACATGTCCAAACTCCCATTCTTACTTTTTTCCAATGTACCATGAACTGAACCATGCACAATTTTTATGGTCTGATTGTGCCATCTCTATGAGAAGAGAGCTTTGGCCAACAGCGGGACAGTAATATAGGCGGGTATTATTTGTTTACAAATAAACGAATACCTATAAATTAATAATTTTATAATTTACCAGGTAATAACACTAAACTAATCTTTAAGAGCAACGCCATCTCAAAATCCGCTCCCGTCTTCTATTTTGCCCAATTGGATGACCCTCTTAGAACGGCCATTTTCACTGCCACCCAATTTCGTACCTTATATCCAACACTCCAAAGCTGACAATGGTGTATTGTCCGCAGCACTTTCGTGTGCCCGACGGAGATCATAGCGTTCTCGGAGCGCGCGGACGACTTCCGTAAGATCGGCTGCGAGATCATCGGCGCCTCCACCGACTCGCACTTCACGCATCTCGCCTGGATCAACACGCCGCGCAAGCAGGGTACGTACTACATTCAGTTAATAAATATGTCATTTATTCTCTCTTCATAAAGATGACTTAGGTTTTGGATATACAATAATGTTTCAGATGTAATGAATGAATCGACCTTTTGAGAAACTGGTGCCTGATATAAGTTTTTTGAGAAATACCTGTGCTACATGTCACCAGGCTAAAATTGGCTGTTACAGAAATACTGTGCAAAAGTTGATGTTAAACGATATGTAAAACAGAAACACGGCTAAATGGGAAAGTGCTTAACACGTATTTGAAATTAGAAGTAAGAATCACAGTTAAAATCTCACAAATAAATTAAATATGTATAAAAATACATATCTACCTAAACTTTTCAGAAGTTATGGATTATATGAGATGATGACACAAAAGAGAGATTTAAATTTTACGTCGTGCAGCTAGTCGCTTCAAGAATCGTGCGGCTTTAGCCACCCGTGTAAACTCTACTTTATGATAAGGTCAAATTATATTATTAAAGACTTTCCGTCTCTACATTGTTACAATGATTGAGCAGCAGTATTCAAAATAGAATCTTAAATTTAATACAGATAGATTTGAAAATTGTGTGCACAGTGTATTTTCAGGCTGTGTTTGTATTCTTGGAGATCTTGTGCATATTTCAATTTTTGTTCCCAAAGACTCCTTGCAGTTCATCGTTGACCCCTGGGCTTCGAAAACCACTTTGAGAATTAATGGCCTGGTCCAAATCATCTATCCATATTATCCTGAATCATTCAGAATTTGGGCTGGGCTAATTGTAAAGAAAGATATTTCCAAGTAGACTGTACGGAATGTGAACAAATAAAGTCTAATCCATGATAAGGTTTTAACATCTATATAATAATAATACAGCAGCCTATTTAGCCCATAAAAATGTCCAGTCATGATAGAAAATATTAAGTTCTACGCGTCGATTGTCAAGCCAGTTAATACTAATACATTATCACCATTGATTAATGAAACACTTGATATTACTCTAAATAAACTGAATAATATTAGTAGTAGGCACTTGAGTACTTATTTCTATCATATCTATATTTAATTAACGTAATTTATCTATAACTAGCTTTTGCCCGCGACTTCGTCCGCGTGGAATAATAGTTCCCGTTTCCGGGGGATTTCTGGGATGAAAACTATCCTATGTCCTTTCTCGGGTTTCAGACTATGTCTGTACCAAATTTCATTCAAAATTGGTTTAGTAGTTTAGGCGTGAAGAAGAGACAAACAGACAGACAGACTGGCCCAAACTGGCGAAGGCCGGAGCTGCCCTCAAGCGGCTCCTGCCCAATCTCGGTGGCACAAACGCCTCCTGCCGGAGGCTCTACACGGGGATCGTGCGGTCCATGGCCCTCTACGGGGCTCCGGTGTGGGCGCCCAATCTAGCCGCGGCTCCGGCCCGACTTCTGAGGGCGTCCCAGAGGGTCATGGCCATTCGCATGGTGCGGGGATACCGCACGGTCTCCTGTGAGGCGGCATGCCTCCTTGCCGGCGACCCGCCGTGGGATCTGGAGGCAACAGTCCTTGCACACACGTACGATTGGCGCGTGGAAGTGCAACGCCGGGGTGAAGTCCCGATGCCGCGGGTTATCGCGGCACGGCTCACGGAGCTCCGGCGAGATCTCATGGCGGAATGGAGACAACGACTGTCGCAACCTAGTGCTGGGCACGCCGTTATAGCGGCGGTAAGACCCCTCTTTGAGGAGTGGCTGGAGAGGCGTCATGGCACTCTCACGTTTCGCTTGACACAGGTCCTCACCGGACATGGTCAGTTCGGGAGGTTCCTGTGTCGGATTCGGGCGGAAGCGACGCCTGGGTGTCACCACTGCAGTAACGGTCGCCTGGAGGACACGGTCGAGCACACGGTGGAGGTGTACCGCACATGGGCGGACCATCGACGTGTCCTCGTAGAGGCGATCGGCGGCGGTGACCTCTCGCGCCCGGCGCTGGTTCAGGCCATGCTTCGGGGCGAGACGGAATGGGATGCCGTCGCCTCCTTCTGCGAAGCAGTTATGCTAGTGAAGGAAGCGGCGGCGCGTGAGAGGCAACGACGAGCCTCTCGCCCCGGACTAAGACCCAGACGAAGACGTCGAGAGTCGCAAGACGACTACCGGCCACCGTAGGCGCGGTTCTGCGGATGGCGAGCGATGGGTAGCTCGCCGCCCGGCTAGGACCAGGACCGCGTCGACGGCGCGTTTTGTTCCACGCGCGCCTCAAAGAGAAGGAGTCAGCACAGGAAGGGGCCCAATAGGGCCAACGCCTGCCGGGGTTGCGGAATGTTTATAATAGTTACCGTGACCCTGGAACATAAAGGGCAATCGAAGGAACATGAGTGGGTTTTAGTCAGTAAGAGTCTGACACGCCCTCCCGTCGCACCCAGGACGGGAGCAGTCATTGGATGATTTCCCACTCACCAAAAAAAAAAAAAAACAGACAGACTGGCAGAGTTACTTTCGCATTTATAATATTAGTACGGATTAACTGTGGAACTATCTTGAGCGTACACAAAAAGATTATTGGGGTTGTATAAGCGTGAAAGAGCTACATTGACCATGGTAAAAGCATTCAAAACATATCCAATGGCGTTTTTATTTTTGATGGATATGAAATCATCAAATGACTTCTCCCGCCCCTGAAGAGGGAAGGAGGGTCAGACTTTTACTGACTAAAATCCAATAATGTCCCTTCGGTTACCCTTATATATTCCGGGGCCGCGGTAACTAAGCATCGACACGCCGTCGACACAGGTCTGGTCCTAGTCGGGCGGCGAGCTACCTACCGCTCGCCTTCCGCAGGCCCACCCTCCAGTGGCCATCATCTTGCGACTCTCGACAACTAAGCCTGGGTCTCTGTCCGGGGCGTGAAGCTTGACGCTGCCTCACGCGCCCCGCCGCTTGCGTCTCCAGCGTGTCTGCTTCGCAGGAGTCGACGGCTTCCTATTCAGTCTCGCCCCGAAGCATGGCCTGAACCAGCGCCGATCGCCTCTGCAACGACACGGTGGTGGTTCGCCCAAGCGGGGCCTACCTCCACCGTATGCTACACCGTGTCACGCAGGCGTCACTTTCGCCCGAATCCGACATAGGAACCTCCCGAAATGTCCGTGTGCGGTGAGGACCTGTGTCGGGCAATACGTGAGAGTGTCGAGGCGCCATTCCAGCCACTCCTCAAAGAGGGATGACCAGCACTGAGTTGCGACAGTCGCAGTTTCCATGAGATCCCGCCGGAGCTCTGTGTGCCGAGTGTGTGTGAGTTTCGCCCCAGCGTTGCACTTCCACGCGCCACTGTGCGTGGTACCTACACCGGTACCACGCACAGCGCAAGAATCAGGCAGGCAGGAGATCTTGCGGTATCCATGCACCATCCGCAGACCTCCACAACCCAGTAACTGGGCGACGATACCCTTTGGTTCGACTGGTCAAACTTTCTGGCTTCTGATTACCCGTAACGTCAAAGTTCTACGAATGACAACCGGGGCTTAACATGCTTTCCGAGGCACGGGATGTCAGTGATGTCCAAGATAAACTATAGAAAGTACATATGAATTGAAAAAGTCACATTGGTACTTGCCCGGATTCGAACCCGTAACCTCTTACACGCGCCTTTATGACGACCCAGATGTGTTATTCTGATGTATAAGCTACGAATATCTTGCCATCGGCCAATATTCTTTATTGTACACCAATAGGACAAAAACAGTAAAGGAACAATACAAACAAATATGTAAGAGTACAATAGGCGGCCTTTTTTGGCTAATGAGCAGTTTATTTATTTATTTATTTATTAACACTTCATGCACATAAAAAAAATGTACAATGGCGGACTTAATGCCTTAGGCATTCTCTACCAGTCTACCCAGGGAGGTGCAGAGATAACATGGCAGGTGCAATATAAAAAAGGAAAAAAAAAAAAGAAACAGATCGGAAGAATACAACTAAAATTACAAAAAAATACACATATATAATTACCTACTTATATATATATAATAAAGTATATAAAATATACTATATATGAATATATACACATACATACATATATATACAACAGAGAGTGTAGTGATTGGTCAAAAGACTCTGCTCAAATGTTTCGAAAATGAATCCTCAATTTCCGCTTGAACCCATAACGGCTAGTGGCCGTCCTGATATCGAGAGGAAGCGCATTCCAGAGAAGAATGGATTGAATTCGAAAGGAAGAATGAACTAAATCCGAAGTATGAGAAGGGCAAAGTAAAAGAAGATTGTTGGCAGTTTCTATTACATACTATCATTTATATTGCTTGCCGCGGAGTAATATTAAAACTGTGAATATCTCCGAAGATATTTTTTGAAATTATAAATGACTTCCGCACAATGAAAATAACGCTAGGGGCATTTTGCGTTTTAGTAATTTTATATTATCTCCGAAACCATATGACCAATTGACATACTGTAAATGGCAAATCTTATCTGTATGATGTTCTTGTGATACTGAAATAATTTATTGTCATAAGAATTAATATTTTGTTGCTCAAATAATCAACCAAACGTAAGTATGCCTAAAAATCATTTTTTTAATGCAATAAAAGAAGTATAAAAGATAAAATATAAAAGATAGAGATATGGTATCGCGGACTTTTTTGTAGAAATAATTAAGACAAACCAAGTTGCCATACATTGTTTTTAATTTTAAGCAACTGTTTAGGCAGCGCACGCAAATAATTCTGTTTTATGAGGTAATTTTTTGGTTACGGTCTCGTGTCTCCCCTGACGGCTCCCCTAGGGGAGACATCAGGATTTTTTAAATCCTATTGTCTCCCCTGGGCGGGGGAGACATCAGAACTTGCTAATAAATTATAATTGGAGTACTCGTATATCCCCTGTCAAGCATTACATAATAACGTAAGTAGGTACCCATATTCGTAAAAGCTCATTTCATCAATTAATCTTTTACGTAGCTTTTCCAAAAAATGTCCAACACTGATTTCTTCGTGAAATAATTGTAATTGTGCGTTTAATATAAACTTGTCTCTTTCGATCTGAACTTTCCTCCTTTTACTGGAATGTACCTACTGCTAAGAAAAGCTATCTCACTTTGGTAGCTTCGTTTGAGGAGACAAAAGTGAATAGGTAGACATAGCATATGTATGTAATGTTTGACAGGGGATATACGAGTACTCCAATTATAATTTATTAGCAAGTTCTGATGTCTCCCCCGCCCAGGGGAGACAATAGGATTTAAAAAATCCTGATGTCTCCCCTAGGGGAGCCGTCAGGGGAGACACGAGACCGTAACCAATTTTTTCCGACTTGCTAGACAAAAGTTGCGATAGCTCGGTTAATATACATGTTATAAAAATAATTTATAGCCTATGGCACTCAGGAATAATGTAGCTTTCGGACAGAGAAAAAAATTTTGGAATTGGTTCATTAGTTCCAGAGATTACCCCAAACATACAAACTTACAAACTTACAAACATACAAACTTACAAACTTACAAATTTTACCTCTTTATAATATTAGTATAGATATGTATGTATCTATAAATTATATAAGTATGTTTATCAAGAGACTCTGCACCATTATGTTACTATATTTGGTGGTAAGTTAAACATAAGCCCTTAACAACACCTACCTTCTATTCCAGGCGGTCTCGGCCCCATGAACATCCCGCTGCTGAGCGACAAGTCGCACCGCATCGCGCGCGACTACGGAGTGCTCAACGAGGAGACCGGCATCCCCTTCAGGGGACTGTTCGTCATCGACGACAAACAGAACCTCAGGCAGATCACTATCAACGACCTGCCTGTTGGACGGTGAGATTTGATTACTGTTTTATGAGACTGCCGATTAGGGTTATGTTTTTAAGCGTATTATGCCTCATTCTATGGCACGCTCTTCAGCCTAAACCGTTTAACGGATTTCGACATTTGAGGTGTGTTGACTTCGTCTTAGGGTCAATTTATACTAGCGCAGAGTCCGAAGCGCATCGAAGCATCTATGCAAAATTGAACATAACAAATTCAACTTTAACTCCACAGCGTAACGCACACATTACTCTTAAGAATTAAAAAAGTCTGCGCATGAACAACGCAGATTGGTGCGCGTGCGTTGTCGCGTATACATGCGCCCACTAGCAAACCTACGCGTCACACAAAAAAAAGAACACTATAAATCCGCTTTCTTTTTTTTTTTCTTCAACTTCCGATAATAAGTCATTCATAGCAAGATCAATGTCAAACATTATACACACGTTTCAGTTACGAGAGTTAACTGACAAGTGGTTCAATAGCTCAGCTGTAAAATGGAGCGCGCGTATCTAGCGAATACGCGCGCATTCGTGCGGATTCTTTTTAGTTGTACAAAATTTGACGCTTCGACTCTGCGCTAGTATAAATTGGCCCTTAGTTGTGTGAGTGACATAGGGTATATTATTTTGAAATAATAATAATCAATAATTAACCCAACTGCAATTTCAGAAGTCAGTGGCTTTGTTTCTAACTTCCAAAATTGCAGTTGAGTTGGGTCTCCCGTTCTGGGCGAAGCGAGAGTTTCAGACTTCTATTGACTAAAAGTCATCCATTTTCCTTCTTAGCTCCTTGTTTCGGGTTATTCCGATCTGTCACCCCGTTGTGTCCCCATGGGTTGGTAAAATACTGAGATACTTAGTATTTAAATCAATCAAAAGTACTAGGCGCGCAGTAGCGTGAAGAGGTTAATAGAAAATGTGTTCCACACATTGCTAACTGGGGGACAAATCAATTTTTTTTTTCTATCTGTCACCCGTGGGGACAAAACGGGGTGACAGATCGGAATAATCCTTTGTTTCTGGGGTCGCGGTATCTCTTCCGAACAATCCGCAGCCCCCGCAGAATTTGATACCTAGACCGTAGAGATGTTGGGTCAGGCATTTTTAGTACAGTCCAGCAACGTACAGAGATTATCCAAGAAATACCAAAATTGAAACCGAATAATCTTGACTATTAGCTGTCCCCTGAGGTTTCACTTGTGTTTTTTGTTTTTGTCCTGCTCCCGTAGGTCGTAGCCTGCAAGTTATGTCATGAATAACGTTGTCGTATGAACGTAAAATACTGTGGTTACAGTTACAGTTAAATCCAAGAATACAAAAGTAAAGCGTAAGAGAATTATTCTCCGATTAGGTATTAACTTGTATTAAGTATCGGTTTCTTTAAGTGTTTTTTTTTTTACACGAGTCATTATCTAACACGCTATAAAGTAAAAAACCTGACGTTTACGTAACCATTAACAGTTAAAAGTACCAGTTATAAATTCACTATAAAGTATAAGGCATTGTTTATATTCAATGTTAGCTTATTAACGCTCGAAGATTGTATAAGAAACTAAAGAATTTCAATTATGACGTATGTTCGTATTTGAAAGCAGCTTTTTTAAAAGCTAACTCTAGTATGAAATATTGTCATCAAATGTAACTTTTCTATTTTAAGGAACATGAGTGGGTTTAGTCAGTAAAAGTCTGACACTTAGCACCCGCCGCACCCAGGACGGGAGCAGTCATTTGATGATTTCCCACTCCCCAAAAAAAATGTAATAGGTAAAAAAGTTTTCAAGAAATGCTCTAAACGTTTTTGACAGTGATGTAAAGATACAGTAAAAATTAGAAAAAAAAGAAGCAAATAGAAAGCAAGTAGTAGTCTACTAAATAACTAAGTTTCAATTCTGAAATAACAGCTAATTCCAGTTCTTATTAAGTTTCTGACATTAAATGTTACCTCTGCGTATGACTGTCCTGATAAATACTCAAGCTACAGAAGTACAGCTATTAGCTTCATACATGTACAAAGTATATTAGCTTTATGCTACATAAACTGCAAAAAGCCAGCTAGTAATCCAATTAAAAATATTAAAACCACATTAATGAGTCTTTTGCGCCCCTGAAAGCAAACAGTTGTGCACTTAGGGAGATGACATAATACACGTTTAACTAGAATAAATGTTGTTAAAAATATTTTTTGAAAAAAAAAAACATTAAAATTCGTAACGAAGTCGAAACTGTACATTGATAAAAAAAAATTATGCTTATTGCATGTTCTATAATCGATGACGAAGTCAAAAATATTGTTTTTAGGATTCTTGTATGTTTGTATCTATGTTGGTCCGGAACAAAATCAAAAAGTTTAATTTTATTGAAATTTTGTATGAATTTTACCAGGAAGTCGGATCAACATGTAGTCTATATATTTATTACACATGCACCTTTGTGGGCTGAACATAAGTGATTTTGCTGGTTTATAGCGTCCACGCGGACGACGTCGCGAGCAGCAGCTAGTTTATTAATAAAGATAATGTCGTGTAGCTCACAACATGTGCGTGTCAGTTGCAGGGTCTCATACACGAAGTACTCAACGACCTTCGATTTATGACACGATTGTACCTAATGTCATACTAGGAGTCATTGAGGAAATATACTGTTTTATGGTTTATTCTAATTGCACATATCTTTGAGTATTAATTAATTAATTAAAATGAAGAACAAATACAATTTTGTACCTGTGTCATCAAGATGTATTTGCTAGCATTATGACTACTTATCGTGAACTTTATTTACTATTATTCTAAAGTTTGTGAGGATCGATGGATGCTGGTAACTTGTGACTTTGTTGAAACTTTACAGTAATGTTAGATAATTAGATTATACATCAAAATTAACATAGGCTGGTCCATGAGAGTAGACCAATAAATAAACATAGCCTACCACCATACAAATACCTAGCATAACACTAGTGGAACTGGGACAGCTAGTAAAAATACGTTTATATTACTAACTCTTTAATCATTTGTACAACATGTAGCTATTGTCATTACTGTTTATTCATACTCATCATCTTTACCCAGGTCCGTCGAAGAGACTCTGCGGCTGGTACAAGCGTTCCAGTTCACAGACAAGCACGGTGAGGTGTGCCCCGC
Organism: Athetis lepigone; assembly: GCA_033675125.1. Lineage (NCBI taxonomy): Eukaryota > Metazoa > Arthropoda > Insecta > Lepidoptera > Noctuidae > Athetis > Athetis lepigone. The sequence continues at coordinate 22,575,453 of CM066227.1, forward strand.
TAACTGGAAGCCCGGCTCCAAGACCATCAAGCCCGACACTCGCGCCGCCCAGGAATACTTCAGCGACGCCAACTAAACACCCACACGAGCCGCTTAACGTTGACCTTACTTGAAGCATTGTTCACACCAAGCGTATTGTTTAAAAATATCAAAATGTAAAGGACCCTAGTCGGTCAACCACCGTACGGTTGACCACCGTATTTGCCAACGACTAGGGAGTCATCTCGTGTTCTTGGTTATAAGAACACGTGTATAATCTCCATACTATAATTTAATAACCGTACAATTGTCATTTAAACTGAAATATTATTTTCAAACTGGACATTGGCAGAAATCACCGAAAATTTGGTGGATTGCCATAACAAATATAAAAGTTGAAGTTGTTGAAGTCAACGACTAAGAGTCATCTTGTGTTATTGAATATAAAAACAGGTGTATCATCTCGATTCTATAATTATTACGTACATATTAATAACCGTACATCGTCATTGAGACTGAAAAATACTTAGTATTTCCAACCTGGACATTGGTAGGAATCACCGAAAACTCGGTGGATTGTCATAATAAATATAAAGTTGAAGTCAATGGGTTGCCAACCTCCTGATTCAATGACGAGGCTCCCAGGTTTCTTCACAAAGAGGAGACCTTTGCAGTCATACTGCGTATATTTGTGTTATAAATATTTCTTCGATTGAGATATTGTAAAACAAATAAACATGGCTGTGGCAGAATTGTGTCGTCTTTTTCACAAATGCCATTCATTAAGAGTTGAAGTTGAGTTTTGTTGCAACGGGAGCGTGTCTGTCGCGGTAATAAACATTAACCTTTCAACGACTTACCGACAGCCGGCTGTCGCGCTGCTATTGTCTTTCTATTGTGTCTCAAATCACGTGTGTTCGAAGATTTAATCTATTAAAACTGCGCGTTGGCCCGTCGTCCGATACGAAAATCTGGCTTTACGATTGGTGTGAACAATGCCTAGATCGACACAAATGACGCTTTTATGAAAATCGTTCATCATTGGTCGAGAGGAGTAATGTCAACATTCTGCTGCAAATTAGTTCACTTTTAAACGACAATTGCACCCATGAACAGCATCGTAGTACCAGTTAAGATTTTCAAATATTAATAGCTATCATGAGTGCAATTTTCGTAATTTTAACACACTGAATGTCGGAAATTGGAGTTCGAGAAAGAAAGTGTCTGAATCTCAAGCGATAGGCCTGTCGACGCCAGTCCTCAAAATTCCAGCTTAAATTATATTGCATTTCGAAATTATCTAACGTATCATATCATTGGACTGGTGAACAGGCGCAAACTCCGATTTTCCTAAACAGTTGGACAATAATGTAATGTTGTAGGTGACTAAGGTGCTTAGTACCTCACGCAATCAGTATTCTACGGAGATCCTATCCTATTGTACTAATCGAGGCTGTAATAAAAGCAATGTGCAAAATTTTATTGTTTTATTTTAACACATCGTTCTATTCCATTTCATTGTTGGTGCAATGCTTGTTTGTGATTTTGTGAAAGTTGTGTGTAGGTACCTAGGTACCTCTCTTGAGCTATGAAATTAATCGTTTGAAAAAGCGCCATCTATTGAGGTTTCTGACAGGTTTAAGAAAATTATATTGAATATTGTTTGTACTGGTTGACAGTATTGTCAATAGATGGCGCTAAATGAAATGAAGATATTTATTTAAATTATAAATCAGGTTTCACGAGGAACCTTAATTTAATATCGACGGTTAAAAGGCAATAGGGGATAAGCGACAAAAAGTAAAATGTTCAGGAAAGCCATTCAAAGTTTTAATTTTCAGAAAAACTGATGTATTTTTGTCATTTATTTAGATATCGTGAAAATTGAAACAGTTATAAAATCAGAAAAAATTAGAGCAGTTACTGGTATTTTTAGTTTTAATGATTTAACATTATTTAAGGTGGTTTTTGTCGCTTATAACCATAGCTCTTAATTTTTCAATGAGGAAGTATGACATAAGCGACATACCGATTTCTCACATCGCAAAGTAAAAACGTATATAAGACTAAACAGTACAATAAGTGTTATAGGAAAAGAAGGATAAGGTACTTTAAACAGTGGAAGCATAAAAGATAATAGAGTACAAGTTACACTCGGCTTTCAAAACAATACTAGAATATAAGACATTAGTGACACTCAATGTCACTTGAATTCAACGGCAAAGAAGGATAATCAACATTTAGCATTGCGTGAGTCTAAAGAAATATGGATGAAATGACACCCTAAAAATAATGAATTAGCGCAACCAACAAGATCCTACGTCAGGATAAAGGATAAAATGGGTATTATTAACTCGTAAAATAGGGTAAAGTACCTTATAAGTATTAGGGAGTAGATTTACATAGAAAAAGACTGGGTCCTTACTCTTAGGGTTCCGTTTCAGTGAGTATACTGATATAGGTTATAATCGACACCAAGATACCTAATTCATTTTATATTGTAAACGGTAGTAAGGTATAACTAACAGTGTGATATTAAAATAAATGTAGGTAATAGGGCATAACCTACATAGCTGTCATAAAGTACTGAATGGTAATAGGATTTAACCGACAGACTAATAAGAAAATGAATTTTGTATATAGGGTACAAGCGCCATAGCTATGTTAAATTACGAAATGGAAGTAGGCGATAAACAACATTTGTACTATTTGAGGGAAAAGCTTAAAAGGCTTAACCAACCAAAAGCTTGACACCCTTATGAAGTAAAAAAGCATTACCGACAATAATCCCAAAATAAATCATTTTTGTAGAGATACAAGCACCTTTGAAGCAAAAATGATCTGATTTTTTGTCGGTTGCGAAAAGTAATACTAGTAAATTACAATTTTTTGCTAGGGCATAAACGCCAAAAATGTCATCGTAGAGCCATGGGAGTAGGCGCATTCGAAAGAGAAAAAAAAATTACGTAGGATGGCATATTTAACTCATTTTTGACCAAAATGTCGCTTATCCCCTATTGCCTTTAACCGTCGATATTTAAACAGCAAATAGTAACAAACGAACGAAGTAACGAACGAATTTTGCTTGAGAGATTTTTCAAGGTCTTGTTTTTGTCGAACTCTCTTAACCCGCCCTATTAATTTATTAGGTGAATGGGAATAATTAAAATTCACTGTTACGGTTAACTTTCAATTTAGACTTTTATTTTAACCTTAATATATATTTATCTAAAAAATTACTGTGTTAATTAACACGCACACTTAGCCATTCCCAATTTTTTATTTAAGTACCTACCTACATGTTATGAACCAATCCACACCTCACAATTAAATCATTATTCTACCCAATCGTCGACCTAGCAAAAGATTTATCGGTCCGCGTTGAGCAGTTTACGTTTGTTTACAAAATATCTAATTACGCTCTTTGCACTTTGCCGCCGCTAACTGCCCAACCAAATAACCAATGAGACCCCCGCATTCCCGCTTTAGTTGTCTCGGAAGGAACACGTTTCTCCTAATTTAAAATTACGAAAATTTAAATTTGGAACCATGAGCTCTGGTCAAAATTATTATAGTGATTATGGCAGCGGCAGCTCCACGAATTCTGTAAGTTTTTTATGTTTATTTTGTTAATTATCAGAGAAATTGCTTTGTTTTGCAAAAAATTAAGGTTCGCGTAAATACAGGAACGAGTATGGACTTGTTTTGTCTTTCGCTATAATTCTGGATGGTTTTTTATTATGAACTTTTTAGTGATCCAATATTCATTTGTTTTGTTTTATATTTTTTTCCTGCGGTGCTACCTAAATAAAATGCGTAGTTGTTATTGAAACTTGAGGGTAGAAGAAAACTTATTTGTTCGGTTTGTTTTGGAATTTGTTTTCTAGAAGCTTATGGTTTATTAGAGTTTTGTTGATAATTTTATTATTTTTGAACTGAAGAAAAATTTTGTGTAGGTAGTAAATAACTAACTAGGAACTTACTACAACCTAAGCTGGCTAGCCCCTAGCTATATTAACTTAATTATTTTATTTGGTAGGTAGGGCTGATTTTAGTATCTACCTATATTTAAGTAGGTACCCACATTAGAAACCTAAAAGTAGGTAGGCAAGTACAACATACCGTCCACTAGAATTTTAGAACCCAGGTCCAAGCATGTTTATTTAGTGTCAAATAAAACTATTACCTAGGTCGATGTCAATTATCAACAATCATTGACTATAAGTGAATGATTGTTGATAAACTAGTTTCTCCGACTATTTTATTAAGTTCAAAGCCGTCACGCCGACTATAAGTAAGTGTCAAACAAAGGCTCCTTTTCAAAGGACACACCACCTGAGTACATCCGTGACACCACACACTAGCACAATTGCACGACAACACTGGAAATACTCTTTTGCTATTTTTAAACTTTAAGTAAGTATTTTCCTTTATTTTATGTCGGTATTTTCAGTATTTTGTGTCGGGATGCCTTTAAAAATATACAAATAAGCACACACATTCGGTATAAATACCTAGGAAAGTATTTTGCAAAATGATTGACATATCTACATTCAAATTGTGTGTACCGTGTGAGATTCGATCTCGCGACACGCAGCGCAACAACCAAAAGCTCGGTGACTGCGCCGGCCGTGTCAATAAAGGCACAGACCCACAGCGGCGCACTGAGAGGCAGGGACGGCAGACACGTGTATTAAACTTCGCTTTGTAAGTGATTGTGTCCACTGCAACCCACGGAGAGGCTATACATTAATTGACGTTATTGATAGTATGCTTGGCTTGCTCGAATAGGCGGTTACATATAGCTGTACGTTGTCGCCGTAGGTCTGCGTTTCAGCTGGAGTACACGAATATGTCCCACGCTCGCTTATTGCACGCTCGTAGCCTCTTCGTGCTACCACGTTGTCAAACAAACACGCAGTCACGCAGCTAAAATGCGCTGCGTACCAGTGCTCAGCATGCGCCGCGGTGGGCCCGCACCTTTAACCCTTTGACGACCAAGCGACAGCCGGCTGTCGGGCTGCTATTGTCTTTCTATTGTGACTCGAATTGTGACGTGTGTACATACGTGATTTGAGTCACAATAGAAAAACAATAGCAGCGCGACAGCCGGCTGTCGCTTGGTCGTTGAATGGTTAATCTTGTATAATAATACTAGCGACCCGCCCTAGCTTCAATCGTGTGTATAATTTGTTTGGAAATACCTGCTTTTCTTGACCTTAATATGCATGTGTTAATTGTGTTATACATAAATAAACCTTCCTCTTCAATCACCCATGCCCTTTTTATTAAAAAAACCGCATCAAAATCCGTTGCGTAGTTTTAAAGATTTAAGCGTGATTGATTGTTTATTGGAGTGATTTTGTTTTATACTACCTATGTATGTTTGATTTGTTAACCAAGTACCTACCTAATAAGTAAGTCTATACTAATATTATAAAGAGGTAAAATTTGTAAGTTTGTAAGTTTGTATGTTTGGGGTAATCTCTGGAACTAATGAACCAATTCCAAAATTTTTTTCACTGGCAGAAAGCTACATTATTCCTGAGTGCCATAGGCTATAAATTATTTTTATAACATGTATATTAACCGAGCTATCGCAACTTTTGTCTAGCAAGTCGGAAAAAAATTCCTCATAAAGCAGAATTATTTGCGTGCGCTGCCTAAACAGTTGCTTAAAATTAAAAACAATGTATGGCAACTTGGTTTGTCTTAATTATTTCTACAAAAAAGTCCGCGATACCAATCTCTATCTTTTATATTTTATCTTTTATACTTCTTTTATTGCATTAAAAAATGATTTTTCGGCATAACTTACGTTTGGTTGATTATTTGAGCAATAAAATATTAATTCTTATGACCATAAATTATTTTAGTATCACAAGGACATCATACAGATAAGATTTGCCATTTACAGTATGTCAATTGGTCATATAGTTTCGGAGATAATATAAAATTACTAAAACGCAAAATGCCCCTAGCGTAATTTTCATTGTGCGGAAGTCATTTATAATTTCAAAAAATACCTATCTTCGGAGATATTTACAGTTTTAATATTACTCCGCAGCAAGCAATATAAATAATAGTATGTAATAGAAACTGCTTATTGTATTGTCTGCTTACTGTTTGTATTGTCCTTTACTGTTTTTGTCCTATTGGTGTACAATAAAGAATATTGGCCGATGGCTTTGCAAGATATTCGTAGCTTATACATCAGAACACATCTGGGTCGTCATAAAGGCGCGTGTAAGAGGTTACGGGTTCGAATCCGGGCAAGTACCAATGTGACTTTTTCAATTCATATGTACTTTCTATAGTTTATCTTGGACATCACTGACATCCCGTGCCTCGGAAAGCAAGCCTCGGTTGTCATTCGTAGAACTCAGAAGTCATTTGATGATTTCCTATCCATCAAAAATAAAAACGCCAATGGAAATGTTTTGGATGCTTTTATCATGGTCAATGTAGCTCTTTCACGCTTATACAACCCCAATAATCTTTTTGTGTACGCTCAAAATAGTTCCACAGTTAATCCTTACTAATATTATAAATGCGAAAGTAACTCTGCCAGTCTGTCTGTCTCTTCTTCACGCCTAAACTAACTACTAAACCAATTTTTAATGAAATTTGGTACAGACATAGTCTGGGACCCGAGAAAGGACATAGGATAGTTTTCATCCCGGAAACGGGAACTATTATTCCACGCGGACGAAGTCGCGGGCAAAAGCTAGTAATTATATAAAAATGAAACCCGTTTTTCGTTGTCACGACATAGCATGAAGACGGCTTGATCGATTTGGCTGTTTTTTTTTAAATGTTCGTTGTAGTTCAAGGATGGTTTATACGGCGAAAAAAAAAACGAATAATTGTCGGGAAAGCCCTAAAAACAGCCCTTTTCTTTTTCCCATACAAACGTTTTCTAACTAAAACGTAGAGTCAATTTGAGCTTTAACACCATACCATAAAGTTCAAGTGTTAGTCGGGAGGTTTCGGGAAGCCAAAACAATTGAGTGACGTTAGTATCGTATCGTCGTCAAACACGAATTATCTGACGTAAAATGTCACTTGAAATGTAAAGGAACGTCTCTTTGATGTGGTAGTAGGTAGGTAGTAGGTAGGTAGTAGGTGGGTAGTAGGTGGGTAGTAGGTGGGTAGTAGGTGGGTAGTAGGTGGGTACCTAGTAGGTGGGTAGTAGGTGGGTAGTAGGTTTGTAGTAGGTGGGTAGTAGGTGTGTAGTAGGTGGATAGTAGGTGGGTAGTAGGTGGGTAGTAGGTGGGTAGTAGGTGGGTAGTAGGTGGGTAGTTGGTGGGTAGTAGGTAGGTAGTATGTCAATTCGAATTCAATATTCATAGTTGACAGGACAACGTCTGTCGGGTCAGCTAGTATTAAATACAACATTTAAGTAAATGAATCAAATTCAATGAGAAAATAAGCATACCTACCTAATTAAAACTTACTAATATAAAGGTATTTAAGGTAGCCCGCGAAATTCAATTTTTCCTAGGTATTTTTGCAATTTGCAGCTCAGTGTGTCTGGGTGTATTACAAAATTATTAATTAGTCCGTATTATTCTTAGTTATAAGTAATCATTTAAATCATCAAAACAGCCATCAAAGTGCCGATTTCGATTTCCGAATAGTGTTGTATGCACTCTGAGGATTGTATTCATAATATTATTAATTATAATATTATGCTAATGGCCTATTACAGTCGCAAATCATTCTATATTAGTCGCTTAGTTTAGACTCCAGATCTCTCTTTACTATTATGATTACTAATTTCCGACAACTTGTCTTGTCAACTTTATACTTTGATATAATTTGTGGAGATAAAATAAACAGATTTTTATTTTTTTGTTATAATAACACACATCCAGACACTGAGCGACAATATGCAAAAAACATTCAAAAATTAGAATTTCGCGGGCTACCGCAAGGCATCCCCCTTAATTTAATGTGATGGACCAGTGTTTAATTCACATGTAGGTACTTTCTAATCTTGGACATCACTGACACTCCGTGAATTTCGACAGTTTCCGACAGAAGCCAGAAAATCCGACCAATCTTACCAAGGGGTATCGTGTTGCCCAGTTACTGGGTTGTGGAGGTCTGATAGGCAGTCGCTCCATGTAAAACACTGGTACCTATCCATCTGAATCCGGTTAGGCTGGATAGCTAGCCGAGCCTAACATTCTTGGGAAAAGGGTAGCGAGATGATGATGAAATCCATGCTGTTACAAAAACAAAAAGTTCAAAAACATTCATCAGTCACACTCACCCTACGATCGATCGATTGTCATTGACGTGTAACAATGTGATTGCAGTCGTCATCATGGCTGCAACAGGACACTTGGTCTTCGCTCCAGACGCCGCGGAGTCTGGACAAGCCCACCGAAAAAAAGTCTGCCAGCTATCAAGATTGTGAGTATCTGTCGCAATTTTCCGTGGTTACGGAGGCATATTGTGACAAGCAGGAGACATGTTGTCCGTGCTATTCAAAGGGGGCGCAAAAACACGCTAATTTATTAATCGACGCCTTTGGTTATACCAGACAGGCATATCCTTAATTCTTTGGTAGCCTGATTTCAAAACTGGGATGGCTTTCGGATTCCGTAACGGAAGATACCTAAAATCCGTACAAATGTAGCAATTTTTTTGTTTATTTCCGCAGTGGTGACGGGTAAGTGTACCCTGGAGGACATCATGAAAGAGTTCCAGATGAACGGCATGGATTCTCCCTACACCCCCGTCGAGGATCGTATTTGGAGCAACCGCGCAGGTCAGTAGTGATCACCCCATGTTTTATTGGGCTCTGTACACGAAGGCCAAACTGCCAGATCAATGCCTGCTTGTATTCGGCGAAGGCGTAAGCAAAAGTGTTTACACTCATTTTGGCAAGTAATGTTTTAGTTTCATTGATGACTGAGGGTCGAATCTAATTGTCTCGTTGCTACTGATTCACATTTAACACTACTCGACCCCTGAAATGGAACCAAGGGTCTATAATGCATTTGTAGATATTTATGCAGCACACTAATTTTATTGTTTAATTTTAGTCTTTAATTTTGACAATTCAACAATATCCATTGGATTATTTTAGACGACGACCACCTAGACACCTTATAAAATGTTCAAATTAAAGTTTTATCTTTATAATATTAGCACAGAGCAATATGTCTTAGTGTTGTGATACTGTAGTAAGACATTTAGTAATCTGTGGTAAGACTCCTTAAAATATATATGTAGCTGTGCCCTAACAGGATCATGATGATACGTAATATATTAATTGTAACAACTTATAAACTACATAATTGCAATAAATGATACTGAATACTGGACCAACAAGATTTTGAGGGAAATAAAGCAATGATTAAATGGTAATGTCAAAAGCCTTGTACCGTGCCCTGTTCAGAGCCGCTGTCAGGCATGGGTCCAGCGGGAGCCTACGTGCGCCAGCGCTCGTGGCCGGCGCCCGACAGCTCGCCCGCAGCACGCCTGCCTCGGCCACACTCCTCGTGGATCCCAGAGCCTACTGCGTACGACTTCAACCCGAAAGAGTTTACAACCTCTACTCCTGTTGAAGGTAAATAGACTCAGTTTTTAAGTTTGACCAAGATGCCACCGTGACGGCGACCTGCGTGAATGTTTGCCTCTTTCAATATAATATTAAAAATCTGTTTTAGAGGTGTTGTCGGTGCCAGAGCCGGTCCCGACCGCGGCCGCGCTTTCGGACGAGCAGGCGCGAGTCCTTCGCTCGCTGCCCGACGCCGTCATCACGTCACTGCTGCACGAGCTAGAGCAAAGGGGGGAGCTGCAGAAGAGAGCCAAGAGAGGCTCTACCGTGAGTACTATGAGTGGATAGACTGCATGACTGGAATTAAATGAGAAAGATGCCCACGGCGACAGAGCCCGCCTCGGCTGCGTCTGCATTCCTTGCGTAATGCCGTCATCGCGTCACTGTCGCACTAGTTGGGGGCGCGCTATAAAAACACTCCTGGAGAGTTTCCAAGGTGAGAATGGTATAAATGGATAAGTGAGAAAGATGAGCTGGCGCGAGTTCTTCGTTAGCTATTGGACACCGTTATCACTCCACTGCTATATAGGCGGATCTACACCGGACGATCCATCGCGCTTTGATCGCGAGATCCGGCGGCGCATTTCAAAGGCGCCCGCCGCATCACACCGCTGTATCGTATGGGGTCGTATGATGATGGTGCACGCATGGATTTCCACACGGGCTGTTTAGCGAAGGTTCAGCGAGTAGTCAGACATTTTGTTGTCCTAAGTGACGGTAAAGCGGTCTCTCCAAACTTTAAATTTTGTTTATTATTGCAGGAGTGGGCTGTTTATCAATTATCAAAGGTTCAGCGAGTAGTCATTTTGTTGTCCTAAGTGACGGTAATGCTGTCTCTCCAAACTTTGAATTTAGTTTGTTGTGTTCCCCAGGAGTGTCGTTTCTGCAAGAACAACGGCGAGCGCGAGTCGTACTACCGCGCGCATGCTCTCAAGGACGGCGCCGGCCGCGTCACGTGCCCCGTACTGCGCGCCTTCGTCTGCAAGCGCTGCGGGGCGCGGGGGGACTCCGCGCACACCAGCAAGTACTGCCCGCTCAGCACCGCTGATGGTAAGTGTGCTGTTATACTGCGCGCCTTCGTCTGCAAGCGCTGCGGGGCGCGGGGGGACTCCGCGCACACCAGCAAGTACTGCCCGCTCAGCACCGCTGATGGTAAGTGTGCTGTTATACTGCGCGCCTTCGTCTGCAAGCGCTGCGGGGCGCGGGGGGACTCCGCGCACACCAGCAAGTACTGCCCGCTCAGCACCGCTGATGGTAAGTGTGCTGTTATACTGCGCGCCTTCGTCTGCAAGCGCTGCGGGGCGCGGGGGGACTCCGCGCACACCAGCAAGTACTGCCCGCTCAGCACCGCTGATGGTAAGTGTGCTGTTATACTGCGCGCCTTCGTCTGCAAGCGCTGCGGGCGCGGGGGACTCCGCGCACACCAGCAAGTACTGCCCGCTCAGCACCGCTGATGGTAAGTGTGCTGTTATACTGCGCGCCTTCGTCTGCAAGCGCTGCGGGGCGCGGGGGGACTCCGCGCACACCAGCAAGTACTGCCCGCTCAGCACCGCTGATGGTAAGTGTGCTGTTATACTGCGCGCCTTCGTCTGCAAGCGCTGCGGGGCGCGGGGGGACTCCGCGCACACCAGCAAGTACTGCCCGCTCAGCACCGCTGATGGTAAGTGTGCTGTTATACTGCGCGCCTTCGTCTGCAAGCGCTGCGGGGCGCGGGGGGACTCCGCGCACACCAGCAAGTACTGCCCGCTCAGCACCGCTGATGGTAAGTGTGCTGTTATACTGCGCGCCTTCGTCTGCAAGCGCTGCGGGGCGCGGGGGGACTCCGCGCACACCAGCAAGTACTGCCCGCTCAGCACCGCTGATGGTAAGTGTGCTGTTATACTGCGCGCCTTCGTCTGCAAAAAGGTCAAATTTTTACATAGTGTTCGGCCCAGGGAGTTGATACATGTCAAGACTAGACCACTTTTTAGCTCCTACGACAATTGTAATAAGAACAGTACAAACGTACAATGTGTAACGTACTTTTGATTCTTGGCCCTAGTTTGATTGACCCTCCCTGGAGAACGTAGCTCCTGGCAACGGTCATACTATTCTCAACTTCCTTTTAAATTTTGTCATTCATTCTTCACACACTCCATCCATATTTTCTACTTTAGTATACATCGTTCATCTCCATTTTAGACACAAAGGTTTCTCTCCACTTCTCCGTCACGTGCCCATGACAAATTATTCCTTTATCCCATTTGTGTAAAGAATAATGATAACATTACCTAATTTTTTTCCAGAACGCATGAAGTCCACAGCCATGATGCGCAGCGTCCGCATGGCGTCAGGCCGTCGTCGCTCTCTGGCGCCCTCTGTGAGCCCCGACCAGCACTACTTAGTGTTCGGCGACACTCCGCCATCTCTCATCTCCGACACTAACGCGTACAATTCCTACGCGCTCACATCACCACTCGACCCCTTGTGGGCAGCACTTGAACAAAAATTAATGCTATAAATGATTTCCTAAAGTGTTGATAACATAAATAAATTGAATTTTATTTTATAAATGTTATCAGTGACACTTTAGACGTTGTTGGTTCACTTTAGTTGATTGGGTTACGCATAGATGGCGCTGTGAGTTGTCAATTAAGCGGGAAATTAAGATTTATTTTTTGTTTATGGTTATAAATCAAATAGTGTTATTTCTGAATGTTGACTGATACATTATAAATGTTTATAATAAGTTGACTGATAAAAATCGTGATGTTTAATACAGTATTTTGATACTATTATATTATATTGATGTTAGTGTTTATTCTAAATGTTAATTTGTAATGATACAATACTTACCAGTGTACTAAGAACTGAGTAAAGTAACATTGTTGATTATTGTGTAAAATGATCAAGAAAATCTATTTTTTATGTAAGGTATGACAGAACTGTTCTACGCAGCATATAATTAATTAAGTAAGTACTTTATCTACTTAACATAGATTTACCAACATTTATATTTTTATCAGCTGAACGTACAATATGATAAATATTAAAAATCTTGTCATACAAACATGCGGATATTTCACGAGAAATTTAAAATGAACTAAATCAGCTTTTTAACACCAAAATAAATTACTTGAAACATTTCTGCCATCAATGCTAAGTATTGATAATAAAATGATAATTAAGTATGAATTTGTAACACTGAACTGATTAAATAAAACTGCTCCGCCGGTATTTTTAGTTTGAAAACCTGAATAAGTCTAGATAAACTTCGTATAAATTAACATTTTAACAGCAATTAAAATTTATTTACCTAAGAACAGCTATTTCAAAGTAGATCATTAGAATTTGACTGCTTAAAAAAGTTAGACCAAGATATTTTTTTTAAAAAGTACCAATTTATTAGACTGTCAAAATTATAAATTTAAAACCCGCTTCTTCTGTCTTGTTAATCATAATCGTAATTAATTTTGTAATTTGGACTAACTAAATAAGTTGTTTTTATAATTTTTGAATAAATTGTTCAACTTATTTTACTAATGTATAGAGTTCATTAATACATTTCTTCATTTATTTTGGCGTTTGCAAAAATAAATATTCTAACAATTAGGTAGCTACAATATTATATCCGCATGTCAAAGTCAAATCTAAATATTAAATAGTAATTTTGACTCATAAAATAAGTTGACACTAATTTATCATAGATTCCTATGATACATATATTTGAATTTCAGCATATTTTTACTAGATAATCTAGAATTTTATTTTGTTGATTATGTTTATAGAAATTACTTACAATGGTAGTAATTCTTCTTACAAGTCTTGGTGGAGGTGTCTTTTGGAATCAATCAGAAATCATAATCTGATGAATGTTATTTGGGGATTAAAATATAATATAAAATAAATCTTTTTTTTATTTCTCCCAGAAATAAATGAAAGCAGACGGCATTAATTTACTTTTCAAAATTTAAGATTTTTGTAAACCATTTACAGGCAAAAGATTTTCAAAAAGTCGGTCGGTTAGTCAGAAATTTGTAGCTATACATACATACATACCCTATCGTTTTAGGTAATAACTAAAGTTAAATTAATTATTTTTGTTTAGAATGAGAATTATTAAGTTCTGACTGTAAAATTCAGCTAAAAAAGTATACTTAGTCCACAATTTAACATTTATTTGTGTATAATAAAACATATATTCTATTAATTATAAATTTATAATATTAGGCTGTATAACGACTTCATACCTTTGCTTCTTTTTTAACCTGTGAAGGTAAAACGCGGGAAAAATGAAAACTAAATCCATAAACATTATGGTTATTATTGGAAGTTGGGGCAAGAATGTCGTAGTATTTATCTTTTGAGGAGAATTATTTTCTCCAAAGTGTATGAAAAAAAAATTAATATTATGGCTACCCTCAACCAAGTGTGTGGAAAGTAAAGGTTAGATTTTCGTTATTTGTTGTTTTGGGACTTAATATATAAATATTTTGTTTGTTGTTTAGTAATACGAATCACCAGTCGGAATATCATTGTGTTTTTGTGTTGCAAAGTGTAATATAATCAAATATATTATCATAATCGTAGACGCGTAAGTACCTACCCACCCTGTACTTCAAACACAAAGTTCGGTCAAATCAAGCTTCATGGGTCAAATATAAAAATAAAAATTATTAAAAACCAAAAAACCCGACTGCGTGAAAACTAATTTTAAAAAATGCGTGAAAAATATAACTTAACACGTTCACTGCCACCATATTTTTTTTGAAGTTCATAGCGGTGCCGCCCTATAAAGCCACGCGGACACGCCAGGCGTGTCGGCGGCCAGAGATGGGCGTTTAAACGTAAAGCAAATAATAAAGCAGGTTAAATGAGTTAAGCACTTATGTACATTTATAATGTTGAGCAATTAACATTATTTGCTATTTCTTTAAATTAATAGTTTTAGAAGATTTGATAATTTTATAGACACTAATGCCATCTAGTGGCAAGAATGAATATAAACGAGGTTTTATGTCGCTTTTGCAAGTGCCCGATAGATGGCGTGCTAATACAATTTCAATCGATAGACGAACTGTTACTTTACGATAATAGATCTTAAAATAATTGAAATAAGATACAAAAATGTATTTCTTTCGATTATTTTGGTAGCTATCGTGATTCACGAGTGTATACACCTACCGAATTTAATATGACAACAACGTATTAAAATTGGTTTTAATGGTCGCCGTTTAATTTATACGGGTTCTAATTCCATTGAATGCTTTTCGATAGTTGCTTTTTTAAGTTCAGTGTCGTTTTCAACGCGTCAGTGGAATGTTGTGTTGTTCGCTTTTAATGTTCGATGTTTATTACGCGCGTGGTAGCTTTTTAAATTTACGTTCGTTTAATTTTGTTAACTGTTTGGCTTTAAATATGGCAAATAATTAAAGAATATTAATAATTTTGGATGAGATTTGGAATGAAAAAAAATCTTTCCTTTTTTGCCAAAAGAATCATCATATAAATTCAAAAAAACCTAAAACAACATTTAAAATTTAATCATGTTAGTGGTACATACACGTGTTCAGAAATAACACATTTAAACCATTTTAAATTTAAGTCAATAATAATTAATAATTGCTCTTTTGTTAAATAGCTAATAAGCTACTAAGCTAACAATATAATTGACTTTTGAGGAATAATTAACGAATAAGTGCGTTTAAAGATTTAAGCCGTTATGCACATCTTTATCGGCGGCACTGCATTTTGTTAAACATGGACACGCTAGGCGTGTCCAGTGGCACCTCGATAGACTTAAATTCTAAATCTGTCTTTTTTTCGGTTTAGCGATGAGTATTAGTTAGTTTGCAATTCGCTGAGCAAGAATAAAGGTGATTCAAATACGGTAGTGAGATTTAACCTGGAATTATGGCTGAAAATAGATTTTTAGGTAAGTAATTATCGTAATTTTGTAAGAGATAATAAACATTTTGTGGTTATTTTGAAATATTTTATAATATTAACTTAGATAAGTCAATTATTGCAAGTTTACGGAACGATACCTTCTTTAGTTGAAGATAGCGTATTATATTTATATATATATTGTACGTATTAGTTTAGTTTAGTTAAGTTATTATTAACGAGCAAATAAAAGTAAAATACCTACTGTTTTAACAGTACGGTTGTCAATTCAACTAGTTGTTTGTTTACCGATCGTAGGTAGAGGTACCTACCGTAAATTATTTTGTACATTATTGGTCTGACCGAGGCAACGCGAGTTCACACAGTAGTTATCTTTTAGTCCTACTCGCCTTCTTATTTCTTGGGCTTCTACCTACTTGACATTCAATAAATTATCTTCATATTTTATTGATTTTTGTTTATATGTAATGTACATTATTTTAGCTGTATTTGACGTCTTAGTACAAAGGTTGACAATCTATGATTAACTTGTTTAGGTGGACACGCCTGGCGGGTTCTCGGCATTACATAATCACTTTAAAAATAAAATTACAAATTAATAGATTTTTCCGGGGGCCACCTCAAAAATCCTTAGGTTATTGCTAGAGGATTATGTACTGAGAATTCCAAAAGGCAACTTTGCTTAATTTTCGAAATATCACTGGAACATTTAGGACACGACTGGCGTGTTCTAGGCGTAGTTATAGAAATTCGCAAGAACACGCTACGCGTGTCGGCGGCATTGAACGTGTTAAATAAAAACTGAAAAGAAAGAAACAAGCCCAGTAGTTTAGAATAGAACAGAATGACTCACAGTCGGGGCCCCTTGGAAAGATTTGATCGGTAAAATTTGAATGGGCCCCGACTGTGAGTCGTTCTGTTCTATTCTAAACTACTGGGCTTGTTTCTTTCTTTTCAGTTTTTATTTAAGTTATATTTTTCACGCATTTTTTAAAATTAGTTTTCACGCAGTCGGGTTTTTTGTTTTTTAATAATTTTTATTTTATTTTATACTTTTTAGTTACGGTTCATTGACTTCGTTATAAGATGGAAAATTACGCAATCTAGTAATTTCATTGAGGGAGTTATATCGTGGAGATTATGAGGTAACATGCGGTGGTCTAAACTACTGATGATTAGTCCCTCTAGAGACCTAACTCGGCTCAAAGCTACATATGCTTTACCTTTAGCAAAAACGCGTGAACTTAAATCAACCACAGCTCGGTCCAAAGTAGTTCCTTGGAGTTTGTGTACAGTGACACCAAAGTGGTTTTTTTTATCAAAAATTATTTGTTCTTCATGTTTTTTCATGTTTTGTTTATTTGTATATCGTGTATACTTGAAATAAATACTTAAATAAATAAGCAAGAAAATTTGCGAGAATGATGTTTCGTTAAACAACTTCAAATCGTTATATATCCTAAATTATTATTTAAAATGAAAAATGATAAAAGGAACCTGAAGATGATTTTAAAATACCTATTCAACGACACCCCACTCAACATAGTTCTTCGACATTTTTTTTTTCATTTTGACAATATGGCGTCTGGTTGTCGCCGTGGTGAATTTTGATTACTGTCTTGTCTTTAGTGAGACACTCGCAAGGTTAAGACGAATCGATTGACGTAAGAATTATCAAAATCGGCCTACGCATTTGGTCTCTAGAACGCCACATAGAATCAAACATACATACATAGACTGATAAACACATTACCCTTTGCGTCGCGCAGTCGGGTAAAGAGATTTTAAAACATCGTCGATGATAGAATTATTTAACTTTATTGCATAATAGACGCATATGCTTAGGTACTAGTAAACTGCAAATAGGTCCCTCCAATAAAAAATAGTGATATCAAAACTTCGTTGTTATGCTACAAAAAAATGAGTTTCTCTGTTGTTGCTTGTTTATTTCGTGTTATGGTGCAACTGCAGTTGGCGTATTTGGCAAAACATTTGCGTATTCGATGCAAAGCATTATAAACCTTATTCTTAGAAGTCCAGAGTATAATAAAAACTGTATTACCTAAGTACAGTACGCCAAGGAAAGTCGCACGCTTAGTGCACCGCATTTTGTCAAATATTTGTGTCGATGGCATACAATACAGCGCATGCGTTGCCTTGTCACATATGCGTGACAAAGGCGTTAATTTAAAGTAGAGTTTAATTTACAAAGTTAATCATAAAACCCGTAACATATTTTGTAAATTACAGTGTTCCTGCTTCTCTCAAGGCCCCCGTGAAGCCTCAAGGAGGAGCCTCTTATTGTAGCACAGTGATTGAACAAGGCTGCCCACACTGCAGGTAAGTGGGCGACATGGTACTTCGTATTTACTTAGTTAGTAGGTACCTTACCTAGGGGTGCCCACTCTCTGAAATTTGGTGACTAGGACAAGACACGTAAAAAGCCCAAAATCCGGACATGTCGGTTTTTTAGGGAGAGTCGGTATGTCGTCGGTTAATCGTTGTGTGAGGGCACATAATATGTATACTATAAGCTAAGCATGACGTATGTGTATTTTGTTGTGCACTAAAAAATAAATCTTAAAAAATTAAAACTAAACTAAGATAAATCAAGGGAAACTCGGCCAGATGGCACCTCTAACCTTACCTAAGGCTATTGTACTAACTTTTAGGAACGTTTGGATTCTAGTCGTAGTACCTAACTGGCTGTTTCAGCAACACTGCCCATTCATTTTTATACAAACTTTTATTCCCTATTTTAATCCCATTAATGATGAAGGAATTTTCAAAAATTACCTATTTATATTTACTTGTTCCTTTTCAAAGTAAATACTTTAACAAATTATGGCTCTAACTTTACTTTTGTAATATTTAACAACTGCATACATCCACTTTTGGTTTAATGTTTATAGTTAAGTAAAGTGTTTATCCAATTGGCCTTAAGTATAGGTAGATTGTTAATTGTAAACAATTTATATCTACACTTGAAAAGATAGTAAAAGTAGTGCTAAGTGTGTCAAACATCACGGCGTGTTCGCTGACCGACGAAAAATAAACATTATCATTGCTATTCAAAAAGTCGCACGAAGCTAGCTGAACATACCCCAAAACTTACTACACACTACACGCCATTCACAACCTTATTTTCTAGTGTCTAAAGTTAAATATAAAGTGGCCAATATGAAAATAATGAAGCCGTTTAAAAAGCATACGAATTTGAACTCACGCGCCGAAACGCCGCGTACCGCTTTGAATTCATTGATCATTCGTCTTCAACGCTTTAATCGACCTTAAAATCAAAATAACAAGTCATACTTTCCTTTAAACTGAAAACGGTGTAGCAAAAGAAACTTAAACATTATTACTTGAAGGTGTCTTTTTCTTTGAGAAGCAGTGTCCAAAATATCTAGGTTCCAATCCGGTTGATTTGGGAATGTGTGTCGCGGAAGTGGGCTACGAAGAGTAGAGGGCAGGTGAAAGGGGTGCGGGGAGGGGGGACATGCTGAGATTATGCACATCTGTATAATGGTCGCTCGCTGTTAAAATTGGCACACTTTGACAACTGAGCGTAAACTTCTACAAGGCTTACCTATTATGGAGAAGTTATTCATTTGGGAGATCTGGGAAGGATGAAATTCTAGGGTCTTGTTTTGCTGGAGTTAATTGATTTTGCATTAGGCGCAGTAGGTATTCATTTTCCCATTAAATGCATTTTGCTTGTCACCGTTTCTCTCTATTTATAGGTTATGCTAGCCATTGGTTGTGATTGTAAAATTATGCGAAACCGTTTTTTGTGATGACCTAAAATTTCTGCTTACATTACATATTGCTTTACTAGAAAGTTTTTAGCCAACTTCAGAAAAAGGTTCCAAAATTAAAAAGCAATTACCTAATTAAAAATTAAAATCATAACAATATAATCGTCTTCAAAAACTAAAAATAGAAAAATAACTTAAATTTCGTAGGTCGGTCGCAACGTAAATCAAGAAAAACGGTAGCCTTCTTTTTAAGAAAATAAGTTTTTTGGTCGAAATACAAATAGGTTTTAACGTCACTAGATAACTGGAACAGAATATGTAATAAATTCTCACTAGAACTGTTATCTTTGTCAATCAATAATTATATAGCGAGCACTTCTGTTTGCCGCCAACCTACAGCCTGCGGCCTATAGTATCTTAGTGTTAGTGACCCCATTCTGCCACCTCGTGGGAAGGTCTAACACCAGCATTATATCTCTTAGTTCCACTGTAAGCCCACAGGAAGCATCGTTGATTAATATCGAATACATTAAGATTACTGATCTGCTGTAATCCGGAGTTGATCTTAACACATCGGTAATGAGGCCGGCTTATGATAGTTTAAGTTATAGAAATGGTTTAGTTTCATCTCTTTATCGATTGTCAGTTTGATCTTGCTAACATATTGTGTGTCCAGGGGTGTAATTCAAAATCAATATAATGGTGCCGATTCTCTTATATTCACAAACTAACGTAAATTTAAGTTAAGTGCATCTTTCTCTTTCTATTTCATTAAGAAAAGGATAGAAGATAAAATATTAGTTAAGTCATCTTAAATTTAGCCGCGTCAATTTTCTTCAGACGCTGTCTAATTTGACAGGATTAAACTAAAATGTATCTTAAGCCCTTTTCTTTAATAAATAGAAAGAGAAAGATGCATTTATAACCTAAATTTAGTTAAGTTTGGGAACAAGAGAATCAGCACCAATGCAAAATTTCAACCAGTCTTTTTATGACTTTTTTTCCATAATATATGCGAATATCAAGAGGTATGCCTTGCGATCTGGTTGTAGACCTTACTTCCTTTTTCCAACTACCTTAGGTTCGGTTTCTGATCTCAGCGGTTGCAGCTAAATACCAATGTTTTACTTCCGTGTAAAGCACTGTGATGCCTATCAGCCCTCTCTAACCTAGTTACTTGGTAAGCTGATTGTGAGACTTTCTGACATCTGACGACTAGTAACGACTTGTCTCAGATCTATGTATGACTACCTGGTACCCTGATTTCGAAGCAAAGGGGGGTTACACCACCAATGTCATTCCAAAATCCGGGCTAAGACTAAGAAATTGCTATTACAAAAGAAGCCATTACTGCTTCATCTGGCCTAGAAAATAAATCTAAAACCCTATGCTTGATAGTCAACCTGGCAACCACGAGACCAACGGGGTAGTCCGCAATAACATAGAAGTCCTGACGATTAATCACAGCCTGACAGCGAACCAAATTGTGAAACATAACACTAAGCTTAATGCTAATTACTGCGCATACGCATACAACATACATATTTATCATTCATAATGAAATGTAAATGTTCTAACAGTTCTGTATCTGTGGGTGTGCCTAATTAAACTATTGACCCCAATATTATATTCATTGTAGTCACTGTATTTTTGTTTGGAGATGTTCAGACCGAAAGTGGTCGGGTTTCATTCAGAGGCTGACTAAGCTGTGCGTGCACTTAAGGAGATCCAGTTATTTGAATTGGATTGATGCTGTGTATACCGTCATGTCCTACAATCCTAAATTCGGAGTTTTGTCTCCTTTGGAAACTTCCATAATTCCTTAAACTAAACATGCAAAATTTAATCCCTACTCCACAATTTCCTTGCTACTTATCCAGCTCAAATTCTGCGAGTCTCGTCTATCTGCGCCTACGCATAGCCCTTCCCCCTCCCTCTCCACCAAGAGAAATGGCGTGACCTTGTTTCTTGACCCACTGCCGACGTCGCCGGCGAGCACCGACGCACACAAGCGCACGCTTGCACTCACACATACACCAACTATGGCCGAAGCAAAAAGTAAATGGGGTTTGGTTATTCGGTTATTTTGTAAGCTGAAATGTAATGATTTTGGGAAAAAGAAGGAAAATTTTTCAAACTTTTGGAACGAAGATTTGTTCAATAAAAATGCTTGAAGTGGAAGGTTTTCTGAAACATGTTAACTAGTGGTGGTCTTTATCATTAATCTGGTTTCGAGATACTTTGTCGGTGCTTGATAAAATAAAAAAATGCCCTAATGTCTGGAACCGCTAGTTGGGTTGATTAATCTCCTCTTTTTTGTTACTGTTTCCAGAAGCTTTATACTCCATTAAATCGGGGGTTGAATTAGAAAAAGTCGCTTCTTATTGCAACATCCGAAAAAAACTGCCAAGTTGCTAGATTTTGTGGTTTCAGTCAGCTATGCATTCATTATGCAGCAAAAAGCGTGCCTATTCATACTTAAAATGGTTTTCCTCCGCAGCTTCGTTCCCCGTGCATGCCTAAACTTCCATCCCCTATTTTATCCCTCTTGGATAGGAATTCGCAAAAATCATTTCTTACTGGATATTTTCTCTTTCCAGAGAAAACAAGTTTCATGTTTCCCTTCATGTTTCATGTCTCTCAAGACCAGCGTTATCGGCTATATCAACGCAATATATAATCAGTCAGTCAGTCAATTTACCATTTTATATAGGTGCATAGAAGATAAAGATTAGGTCACTTTAACCCCTAATCCCGCACGTCTTTTTTAAAGGACACCGAGTCATATCTCACAGCATTCCAAAAATCCTTTTTGACTGCACACGTAAAGTGGGTCAAATCCTACACATGAAGTTCCTAAACCGGACATTACACACACCTCAGCCCAACCCCAATTCCTTCGTAACGAAGGCACCGCCTGCGCCGTCCCGTGCCGCCTGCCGACAAAGCACGAGCGCACTGCAATACCAATGACTTGGCCATCTGTGCGCCATTCAGCGGCTCATTGCAATTCGTTGTCGATACATGTTGCCTTGTTAACTAGTCTCATATGGGGCTGCTGAAATTCAAGTAATGACAATGTAAAAGAAAATATGGCACATGTAAAGTAAGCCGGATTCATGAAGTTCTTAGCCGGACACAAAGACAGCTCAGCCCAATTCCTTCGTAACGAAGGCACCGCCTGCGCCGTCCCGTGCCGCCTGCCGACAAAGCACGATCACACTGCAATACCAATGACTTGGCCATCTGTGCGCCATTCAGTGGCTCATTGCAATTCGTAGTCGATGCAGCGCGGCGTGTTAACTAGACACACAGGTCTGGTAAACCTAAGGTAATGAAAAAGCTAGGTCTTGTGGCGAGAGTATAGGTTATATATTGTATTTTAAGTAGGTCATAGCCGTACGTTAATTACGTATAAAACTTAAAATTTTAATCCCTTTCATTTTAACAATATTCAGAACAGAAAATGATAAAAATAAACAATACAAAACCATTCTGACATTATTTTCATTGAATGGCAATAAGGACAAAATTCCTATCCGTTTGCGTATCTACTAAGTAAAGTATTTTATTCATAGCATGAAATTGACGATTGGCGTGACATGAAAAAACGTTAAGACTAGGTATTAAACAGTTGGCATTTGCCAACAGATCACTAAAAAACATTCACTCACTACCCCTGATCTAGGTACTTTTGCGCACGTGTCGCATACATGTGTGTGTATGTGTGGCATGTGTCAGTGTGCATAAGGAAAGCTGCCGGTGTGGATGACTGACGTCCTGATATTGAAAGGTAATAAGGACAAAAAATCCTATCTGTTTGCGTACCTACTGAGTAGTATTTTAGCCGTGCGTGACATGAAAAAAACACTAGTTAAGATTAAGTATAAAAACAGTTGGCATTTGACAACACAACACTATAAAAAACTCACCACCTCTCATCTAGGTACTTAACTCACCATCTAGGTACTCTGGCGCACGTGTCGCTTCCATGTGTGTGTATATGTGACATGTATCAGTGTGTGCGTCAAGAAAGCTGACTGCCGGTGTGGATGACTGAGACATTACAGCTTAATAACAGATCACCCGTAAGAGGCAAACGGGGGCTGACAATTTGTGTAGTATATAATTTGCAGTTTTTGTTAAATTATAATATGCAGTAATAATGAAATGAATGTTTTCCTTAACGGGTGTTACAGTTAGCCTTGTTGCTCGCTGAAGGGTTTGTGATGTATACCGGTAAAGTATTGACGCTACCATTAATTTGACATCTTTTTTATATGCTGTCAATATTTTATATAGTATTGGGTGGAAAACATGCCGGTCGGCCTGATGTTAAGTGATCATTGTCGCCTCAAGTCCTCAAGACATCCATACTAATATAATAAATGCGAAAATAATTATGTCTGACTAGATTTCACACGAAAACTACTAAACCGATTCAAATGAAATTTGGTACAGAGATAGTCTATAGCCTGGGAAAGGACATAGGGTATAGTTTTTATCCCAAAAAATCTAACTACGCAAGTAAAAAAGGATGCGGTGCTTCTGGTAGTTTCTTCTTCAAAGAGATCTCTCTAGACACAAACAATTTTAGTTCTTTGGAAATAGACAATAAACTCCTGAAAAAGAAAATTGCCTTCAAGAACTTAAAAAAGAAATCGGCTTAAATATCGGAAGTCAACAATAAACCGTTGGTTCTATTTGTCTTTTCTGAAATTAAAGTTATTTTCCTGTTTAAGTTTTGAATATATTATATTTATAATATATTCAATAATATACTATAAGAATATACTAATAATATATATAATATACTAAGAATATATATATATATATATATATATATAATATACTACAGCTTTTACTAATAATCACTGTGTAAAGTTATGCAATGAATAAAGCCTGTGTAACCATACATTTTTTGACGTATAAAATAAACCTGTCGTAACTTTATGCAGCGTTTATTAGTAAGGCGCTAAGACTATACTATTTTTTATATAAGTTTTTCTTCAATCTAATGCTCTAAATATTATATACAGCCAATCATTGCTCTCTATATTTCCCAGATTATACCTAAGTATACACTGCATCGATAGATAAGAGCTAGTCTCATTATTTCATACTCCGTGGAAAGGAAAGTTAAGTATAGCATAGTGTGAGCTTGGCGCAAGCTGGCTCATTATTGTGTAGGCTCATCGAGACTATGTTAGTAGATATTGCTATCTATATGCTTGTTAGATAGTATGATTTTTTTTTTTTTGGTTTGTGGTAAATCATCCAATGACTGCTCCCGTCCTGGGTGCGACGGGAGGGCGTGTCAGACTCTTACTGACTAAAACCCACTCATGTTCCTTCGATTGCCCTTTATGTTCCAGGGTCACGGTAACCACTATAAACATTCCGCAACCCCGGCAAACATTCCGCAACCCCGGCACAGAAAGTATGAATTGTGACTATGATTGATTTATTTGTTGTTGATCAGATGGCTCGATTTCTAGAAGATTTATTGGGATGTAAATTGCATTGATATTCGATGTGTGAAATTGCAGCAAGTGAGTCCTTCTACATCAAAGTTGATATATTGGCCAAAGGAAATATTTTTTCAATTTTAGAGGCTTGAGAAATATCCTCTATTGAAAGGGAATCCTCCGACCAGACGGCTGATGCTACTCGATGATTGTTGATGGGGATTTTAAATATGTTCATGTCGCTGATTGTCACGTCAATCTCTGATTTCAGTTTTAACTCGTGAGTGACTTTAGACGTTACGACCAATTAATTATATTACAATTAAAAAGGTGTAGATAGGTTACTTATAGTACATTCTCAAAAACGGCACACAAACGCACACATATAATTAGACGTCAAAGTAGGATGGCATGATTCAACTATTGTAAGTGAAAAAAAGACAAAATATTTTGTGACTGAGGTCAATATGGTGAAATTAGGGTGAAATAGCCACATTTCCAAGTGCTACAGGCTGACTACACCTCTTTACTACAAATATCATTCGTTGCAACCGAATAAAAAACTCCAATTTTTAATGGATCAATAAATTAAATTATCTAAATGTGTGTTTAGTAAAGTTTGTTCACCTGTTAAAGAATCAATAAAATATTATAATCAATCAATCACCCATCCTTATAAACCGTCGCCATTGACAGACTTATTAATGATTTCCGATTATATTGGTGTAAAATTACCATAATACCAGATTTTTTTACTTTTTTTATTTACTAGCTTTTGCCCGCGACCTCTCTCGCATTAGAAAGAGACAAAAAGAAACCAATGTCACTCCAGCGCTTTAACTATCTCCACTAAAAATCACGTCAATTCGTCGCCTCGTTTTGCCGTTAAAGACGGACAAACACAGAAACACTTTGTATTTTTATATATGTATGGAATTATAATACGGACATAATAACTGAAAAAAAAACCACAGAAAAGCAATTAAGTCCGTCGTTGTGAATTGTTTTTTACATGTGCATAAAGTTTTTGAAATAAATAAATAAAAAAAGATGATAAACTCTTTTAGAATAAAAAAAAACTAAATCAAGTTATAAAAAAAACAAAAATTTAAAATAGATGATTTAAACTCTTTTAGAATAAAAAAAATACCAAATCATGTTAAAAAAAAACGAATATTACAAAAGGTGATCTATATTTAGTATTGGCGAAGGTTGATCACCGTTTCAGGTACCGTTGTACTATGTAGGTGATAATTTTGGGCAGAACCGTCACCCGGTGATATCAGTTCGGTTCTGATGTAAAAATAACGGTACTCTCTGTAAAGCTATTGTTATTTACAATGACTTAACTAGGTCAAACTGTTTTTAAACAAATCTAGATTATTTTGAAAAGGTTTTTTTTATGGGTTTATTTTACATGGTGTTAAAAAAGTTACAGCTATCGTCACATCAAAGCATCATCGAAGTTAGCATTTAGGTTAGAAAAATAATTTTTGTTCGTGTTTTCTCTGTATGAGAAGAGGCCTTTGCCCAGCAGTGGGACAGTTATAGGCTGGTATTATTATTATTATACGTGATAGCGACATGATTTTAAACGTTATAAACGTTTAAAATCATGTCGCTATCACGTTTAATCTTTTAACGACTAAGCGATGTATCGCGCTGCTATTATCTTTTTATTGTGTCTCAGATCACGCGTGTTCGAGGGTTCAAGTCATTGTGACAAAAATATAAGCAATAAACAATATTCAAAGTCAAATTCATGTTAAAGTCATAAATTGCTTTAATTTAATATTTTCCATTTATTGTATGTATACTAAATATAGTATAAAAACGCAAACCTAACAACTTATTAGACCATAAATTGAATTCAAGTATTAATGCTAATTTAACGAGCATTAATAAATCATTAATCTTTATAAGTTGAAGATGTATGGGACATTAGTTTCCTTAAAAGTAAACCCTTTTCGCAGTTTATCTTTCTTAGAATATTTTAAGTGTGTAAATATGCCTTGTTACTAAAGAAAACTAAATTAATGTAAGTACTTAACTACTAAGCTACAACTTTTAAATATTAATTACTAGCTTTTGCCCGCGGCTTCGCTCGCGTTAAAAAGAGACAAAAAGTAGCCTATGTTACTCTCCATCCCTTCAACTATCTCCACTTAAAAAATCGTCGCTCCGTTTTGCCGTGAAAGAAAGACAAACATACAGACAGACAGACAGACAGACACACTTTCCCATTTATAATATTAGTATATAAGTATATAACAGTATATATTAGTATGGATAATCTTGTATGTCAATTTCCTTTAAACATTTATAAAACCATATTTTATAAGACCTTTATGTACAAATGGAAAGCAATAAAGTATTGAGTATGTTCACGTAGTTTTCCTACACGACTCCAAACCGGTCTATTTTCTTAAAGTCCTCTTTCCATCTTCTTATCCGTCAGCCTCTATTTTATTTACTGCAATTATGTAATGTAAATGAAATAGTAAATAAGCGCTAAGAACAAATGTGAATGTTCCGCGATTTAAAAATACTGTATTTGGCGCCCAGCCCCACCCCACCCATAAAAAGAATCCTGTAATTCTGTAAAGTTTAGTAAGTCGTTCGTCAATACATGTGTCGTATTTAAGGCGCTGTAAGTAGCTATTCGCGGTGGTGCATCGAATTAATAGAAATAAGGTCGAAAATATTTTGGCAGGTCCGCAAAAATGTAAACCATTTTGCAGTCTTAATTGAATATTAAAAAAAAAATACAGTTCTGTGTTTTAAAATTTTTAGATATGTCTTTAGTCTATTAAATTTTCTTTGTTATAGATATAAAAAATATGTTGGTTGTCGCTGAAAAAACTGAGAATTTCGAGACGATAACTTTTTTTCGTGGTCTTTTTGAACATTTTTTTTTGTAGTACTAGACCACATTTGTAAATTGTTTTTGTGTAAGTCTTTTCTTTATATATTAGACTATACACTGTATTTTTTTCTGGCTTGTGGTATGTATAGATACGGCTAACTTTGCGACGAAAATCTAGACTTTTACAAGGGTTCGCTATGGACAGCGCCTTAAGCCTAGTTTGCTACCACAAAATAATTGAAAGGTCTGTGACGTTTGTTATATGTGTGCGTTAGACATTATTGGAGTTCGTATTTTATAGGGTAACCTACGAATTTTTACTTGTAATATAATTTAATATCTACAGAATGATACCAATTCAGAAACGGATCATCAGCAACAACAATAATTGACTGTTGTTATTAAATGTTGGTTACTTGGCTGAAGCTAGAGTGGTGCGTGGGAACCTCCATTCTTTAACTTTTTATCGATATGGGCGCGTTGCTTTTAAATCGCACGCGAGAAGTCTTCACCAAGATTGGTTGCAATTAATTTTGTAACAGATTATTTTTTTAAAGCACGCGTATGTACAAAAAAGGTAATGACACAGACAATTTAAAAGTATAAAATGTTTACGTTTTTAACGTGTTTTAGAATACAGGTTATTAGAAATAGAAGATCATTTTGATTATCGTCTTTATACCATCTACAGATGGCGTTGGTCACTTTGAGACTAACCTTGAAATAATAACGCCAAAAAATGTATGTCGTAAATTTGTTACTAAAGAAATAGGAGGAATATTTAGATGCAAGTGTCGCGAATCGTCATATACTAAAAAATATACAATTTTTGCTATATTCCGTTATTTTATTTTTCTTAAGAATATAAGACTATATTGTCAGTCATTAACTAGGCAACTTGTAAGGAAATTCTGATGTAGGAAATTTTGCTTTCCTATCTGAACTCCATGCTGACTGATAGTTTTAAATTACATGATGCTAACTTTTATTATAAATCTTATACAAACCTTTGGCTACTTAAAAAAATCACCACTCGTAAAAGTGGGAACCATAAGAGTCCAGCTTAGTGTCCCACGCGGGACGAGGACGAGGGATCACGATGGGGTATGACAAACAAGACAACAAGGAACACTAGTCAAATGATTCTGTTCTTTCTACCTCCTTACATTGGAGTAAGTCGTGACGAAGCATAATTATGTGTAAAGCAACGACTAAGGAATTATTCGGACGTGATTCGCCTCGCCATGCCTCTAAGTGTGCCGCGTTGAGAGTGAACACCAGTACTGTTATTCGACGGCCTGACTTTTACTTTTACCCCCTCCGCCCCCCCTTAGTGTGGGAGGTACAAGAAAATGCTTTAGGCATGCACTATGTAAACATAGTACGACTTTGACTTTGAAAAATGATGGCATTGAGTCGGGTTTGTGTTTTTATTAGCATGTTCGTTGTAATTTTTAGACGGGTATGGTCTAGTTGTTAGTGATCCTAACTGCGAAGCCGGAGGTCGTGGGTTCGATTCCCTCTCAGGATAATCTTTGTGTGATGAGCATGATTGTTAATTCATATTATTTATTGCACACAAATAAATACAAATACCTGGAAAATACATAAAAACAAATAACTTACGTACAATGGCGAGCATGGATTTGTTTTCTACCAGCAAACCAAAATGCTGTAGTGAGATTTACAACTTTTATTGCAATTTTTTTCAGTTGCCTAGTCACCATAAAAACACGCTCTGCTTAGGTTGGGATCAGGTGGCCGTCTGTGTTGTCCCAAGATATTTTTTATTTATTTAATTCACTTTGGTTGCTCTTTTCCCTATAGGCATTTTTTTTATATAAAGGTGTATGTATTCTGTTGAACAGCGAGCCACTCAAACGAGTCCTTTTTACAGTCTAGTCCCTAGTAGCAACAGTGTTAATGGCATAAGTGGTTGTACTTATATGTATATAATTATAGATAGTCTTCGTGTACCTAGTGTAATATCACTAATTGTACGGCTATATCTAGGGATATTACTCGGTGTAAAACTGTTTGTGACACCTGTCGTAAACCTTTGACCTAACTATGCGACTGTTCGGTTATATTGGTTCTTCTATGGTTAACAAACTTTCTTGTAAAAACATTTGTTTAAGTTTTTTTTATTTTTTATTTGTCATAAAATAACCCTTGACTTGAACAATGCCTTACACTTGTTAAAATTCCCTTATTTTATGATTCCATTTATTAAATACTATCTTTTGCCCGCGACTTCGCGTGGAATAATAGTTCCCGTTCCGGGGGGATTTCGGGGATGAAAAATCCTATGTTCTTTCTCGGGTCCCAGACTATATCTGCACTAAATTTCATTTAAACCGGTTCAGTAGTTTAGGCGTGAAGAAGAGACAGACAGACAGAGTTACTTTCGCATTTATAATATTAGTATGGAGACTTATTGCTATAACAATAACATCATTACAGCAGTTTCTTTGCAAATTTGCCTCCAGCAATCCTTGACAAAGAGGGATACCATACAATACGGTTTTGTGGGGCTTAGCTTAAATTATAACTTACCTTATTTTAAAGATAAATAATAATAATAAGTCCGATTGCCATTAACTGGGCACAGATAGAGGATCTGTAGTTACTGAAACTTTAAATGAAAATGGCCGTTGTTCTATCCGACCTATGGATCGATCATAGGGCCTTAAGCTTAGCATTGGTAGTATTCGCGAATTACCTATAAAAAAACACTGTATCAAATTAATCAATATTCATCAGTTAATTGTCCTCTATTCTTTTATCTGTCCACGATAATGTACAGGTAATATTAGTAATACTGATAACTTGTTGCTAACAGGTACTGGTTTTATATTCTTAGTCTAAGTTAATGAGTCCTTACGATGGCCGCTATTTTTCATAATTAATAAGTTTTTGTTAATGATTGTGTTACAATGGATTTAAATTTTGTCACTGAATTGACGGTTTACTACTTTTGAAAGACGTTACTTGTTGATGTTATAGCATTAGTTGGTCCTATGTTCAGATAAAAATTATACGTACAAACGAATTAAAATTATACTACGCAAAATGTCTATTAAAACAGCTTCTGAGGTCTCTCTAAGGTCCTGGGAAAACCATATACTTAAATGCCTTAATATAAATATTTATTCACCGTATATTTTATGATGGTCGAACATAATAAAAATAAAACATTTACTACACGGAAGATACACACTTTTTTACTAAGAAATAAAGTGTACTCGTATACGTATATAGACTTCCGAAGAAGTGAGGTATAATATGATAATTATGTATACAAGAATTGCTCAAATAATCTCTTACCTTCAATTAACTTAATTTTCTTAATTTTAAAAATTGAATTTAATTCATTTCTCCTCATCGCTAGCTCCGTAGGTTAAGTGTAGGATGCACTTGAATTTGGCCTTTTGGTGACTGAACTGATAACTCGCTATTTCATAAAGGAAAGCATTTATGAGTTGTGAGTAATTTAGGTAAAGACTAAAATTATACATAAATATTAATAAGAATAATTATATTATTGTTCTACACCTCCTTTACAACTGTAGGTATATAAATTATTTGTATAATACCGGTGAAATTTGCTTTAACCGCTATCCTTCTTCAAACTTACCTTTAACTAATTTAATTTTCCTACCTCAAAAGTCAAATTAAACCCACATCACCACCTCCATCACCCCACCACCAGCCCGTAGGCAAAGTATAGCCCCGTCATAGTTCAGCTGCGTCGCGGATGCAGTGCTGCGGATTGAGGTCACCGGCACACTTTCTCGGGCCGGGCCGTAGCCGGGCCGCTGCCGGCCGGCCCCCGCACAGCTTCCGGAAACCACGTTTAAGGTCGCCTGGTCAAGGTTATGGTGGTTCTTTCATAGGTCATGTGGGAATTCGTGGGTGCTATTTGTGGTACCTATAGGTCGAAGTCGGTCATGGTATAGATCATTTCTATATAGAGTTTTTTTTTATGGATGGGGATTTTCCAAACTATTTGTGAGAGGGTGGCAGACTTTTACTGACTAAATCCCGCTCTTGTTTCTTCGGCTGCCCTTTATGTTACGGGGCCGCGTTGACTATTATAACTATTCCGCAACCCGATTTTTTATAGAGTTAGGTTTTGCCTGTGATTTTGTTCGCGTGGTAGACCTCTTCTCAAACACAGAAGATATGAACACTGATCACTACGTTTGTTTAAGGGAGATTGGCGATTTTGAATTTACATTATTTAAAAGTTCAGGTTTCCTTACGATGTTTCCCTACACCGATGTAGTGTTGTCTGAAGATAAACTAAGAGTGTATCGAATGAATTGCCCCCCTTAACTTCTGTGCCGTCATAACATAAGAAAATATATATTGTTCTAAGACTACTCGATGATGACTTTAAAGCTTCAAGGCGTGTGCTTTCGAGTCCAAACAGTGATAGTTTCTTTGTAGTTGGCATCAAATAAAAGAGCTTGTCACGAAATATCATGTGCCTAAGTAAGTCATCACTTTCAGAGCGTGTCGCATTTATTATACGCTCCAAAATAGTTTTCAGTTGGCAATTTTTAGGCAATTGGGGGAAATAGGTCGTTTGATGTTCACTGTTGGCGTGTTTTTAATTTCACTCTTATTTGTAGAGTTTTTTGGACGTTCTTTTCCTATGAAATGGTGATAGATAATTTGGATAATGACTTTGGTAAGGTTATAAATCATATAATTTAAATCATGTGATATGTTTTGGTCAATAAACATTAATTTCTTAGATAAATAAATAATTTATTGGTGCCAATTAGAATTTAACATCAATTTAAAAATTTTAATATTTTTTATGTGCCAAAATCTAGAACGTGACCACGGAAACAAAATGTCAATTAGCAAGCTCTTAAATATATTGAGAATAGGGTCATACTATAACTATACCTATTCAGAACGATCGTGCAATAGCGTTTACCATAACCATATTGTAACAAATAAAGTTACTCTAAGTATTATAATTATTTCCCAATCGATATCAAATGTATAATAAAGCCGTTACTAAAGTGGGTGAGCAGAAATGAACAGGTTTATCGTGCACTGAGTGTTGTTCGAAGACGCGTGCGCTGCTCAAATCACTGTCATTAATCATTACAGGCCAAATTCTGTGGTGTCGAGTAAAGGTCACACCGTTTAAGGCATGAGCGGAGCGATTTTGGTGTATTTTTTTTAAATTTTCCAGTTTCATGTTATTTAATTAGCAGTTGTGTTACTTAAATTACGGTGCTTTTTGTGATAAGTATAGTTGGAAGACAATAATAGAGTTGATACGTAGTATTCTGAAGTTTCAGTTATATGCAGCTATCAAGTCAGTCATATTATGCATAATTTGAGCAATTATTGAATCTGCAGATATACCCAGTTTTTAAACTATGGCAATTTTCAGAGAAGCTATGTTTTTAATGGTACCTAATCCTTTAATATTGATTGTAACTTTTAGGGTTCTGTTATGTTATCTTATTATCGACTGAGAATAATTTTCTTCAATATTATTTAGTCATAAATTCTTGTTTAGTTTAGGAAAGAATAAAAAAAATCAGATGTCCATAACTGATGAAGCTGCAACGTTATCCATAGCCAACATCAATTATCTAGAAATCCTAAACTTTTTATCCTTAATTAAATTAATTTACAATAACTGCCATCGTTTTTAACTTACACCGCGCACAGGTCGCGTACAAGTTCAAGTATGAAGGGCAAGGAGCGGCGCGGGCGCATTCGCAAGCATTTCACTGCAAGGCAAAGGTTGCGCTGACCTTTCGCTCACATTCGCTTCACTGCGGGGGTGTGGCTGCTTGGTAAAGGATGGGCGGGCTTGAAATTGGGGGTGGGTTGGAAATTTAGATTTTGGTTAATTGTAATTGGACAGATGAGTTACATGTTCTCGGCTTTGCAGTTAGAAATTAGAATCTTCAGGTTCTTGTAGCTTGGCTCTATATAGTAGAGAGGAAAACCTAATAGACGATGTATGTGGTCGTTTTTCCAATAGTTTTTAATGATGTTTCAAGTAGAAGGAGTTTGTCCAGAGAAGTACTACGCTCTTACTATTTCTGCCACAAAGCAAATTTGCTGTATACTATTAGTTCGAATAGGCTGTAGTATAATTATTATAGCTATTATTGAGACATAATATTTTGATGACAATGTGATGTCCATCTTCAATGCTCCTAATATTTTAACTGTCTGAAGGCGGCGGTGACTATTTATTATGAGGTGGTACGTCTACTTGTTTGTTAACGTAAAATGTTGTTAGATACTTTTTTTATGAGACGATCTTGCCACACTATACTCCTAACTAGTAGCTAAAGAAATCTTAAATAAAGCTAAAAGAAAGCTCTATTTAACACCACATCCACCAGATAGTATCGGAACACTAAAGCTCAACGAATCTTAGATTATGTTTTACAAGATAGTCACAGGATCATCAGGATATCATTCATTATTCATTTGCGTCAAAATGCAAATTTAAAAATCATCTCAACTGCTTATAAAAGTCATGTAGAACATTCCTGGTTGCGGAATAGTTGTAATAGTTACCATATCCCAGAAACATAAAGGACAATCGAAGGAACATGGGTGAGTTTTAGTCAGTAACAGTCTGACACGTTTGATGATTGCCACGCACAAAAAAAAATTGGATTTCCTAAGGATTTCCCTTTAGCCGGATCAAAGACCAATGTTTACCAATCAAAATTGTCGTGCAGCTCACAGATCGCGAGGTCGTCAATCCTGCCCGCCTCGTGCGTGGAGCTAGCGTGATGTTCATTCTCGTCGCGTGGAGTAAACAATGCATGCACCGCATTTATATTAGTGCTACTATGTGTGTGAACTTGGCGCATTTGGTGTTTAGTGGTAATGTTGTTTGGAATTGTGTTGTCTCGACTTTAGATTTATGTATAATTTATGCACACCGGTGTAAAGGCGGATTTAATGACATAAACTACCAAATAACTTAGGGTAATTAAGAGATTATTTGATATTAGATTACTTGGCAGGTGCATTCCAGGTGTTTGTTTTAGTTAATACAAATACAAATACTTTAAAGATTATGAAGAGCTACGCTCGATTCGGTTGTTACAGAATCTTTCAATTTCCGTTCTAATTCGTACAACTATAAATGTATTTCTTATATAGTTTAACAAAATAAAACTGTTTTTGTTTTAAAAACACTGTAAACGTTCTCAAGAACTACCATCGAGTCTAAACTGATTTATTGACAAAAAAAAATTGTCATTTTATAAATAACTGTCTGCTCCTTGAAATTACTTTTACTGATCCACTGAGTAAATTAGAGCGCGAAATCACATGTTAACAGTATTTCCAGATGCTAGCGCGAACACCAATAAAAAAAATCTCTCCGAGAAAAACGTATTTTTACCACACGTCACATAAAATTAACTTTGACTCTAAATATTTTACTTTTATCAAATACGACAATATTGATTCATATACCAATTTTTATAATATTTGTTTTAATTGGCAGAAATATGGTATACTTTTTTTTACAAAATTATATGTATATGCCAGCTTCCAAATTATATCGTCAACCCAATCGTCAAAGATTTACCTTGGAAAAAGGCTAGCCTTTTTCCAATTAATAATAATAATAATAAAGCCATTTATTCCAAATCTTACTCTTGATATATACCTATTACAATGTTTGTTAGTTGTTGCTTAAATTTAAGAAAGTTTACTTATAATTAATGTTAGTATTATTTAAGAGATTTGGACCCCTGTTTGGGTAAAGGCCTCCTCCATCCTCTTCCATGATTCCCTGTCCTTGCCTGACCTTATCCAGTCGTTTCCTGCGACGTGTATTATGTCATCAGCCCACCGTCTTAATGGTCTACCAACATTCCTTTTCCCCATTGGTCCTTTCCATCGTGTGACTACAGTAGTCCACCTTCTATCCTGGTATCGTGAGATGTGTCCGGCCCATCTCCACTTAAGTAAGAGTGCGTGCCTGAGAGCATCGGTTAGTTTTGTTTTTTGACGAATGTTTTCGTTCTTAATTTTGTGTATTCTTCTAATTATGTAAGATAAATTTTAAAGGTAAATCTTTAAAAAATATTATACTAACACTAATAAGCTGAAGAGTTTGTTTGCTTGAATGCGCAAAACTGAGGATATACTGGTCCGATACATATTTTTTATAGACCATTTATCGAGGAAGGTTACAGGTTACATAACATCATGCTTAAACTTAAAGAGGGAGCAGAATCCACAAACGAGTAAAATCAAGTGGGAAAACTAGTTACAATATAAAGTGTCTCAAGTAAACAAAATGTCTCAAGTCCACATAATCAGTGCACGTAGCTTGCGGCGGGCGGCGGTGAAATCAAGCCGCGCTATGTAAGTGGGTTGGTGAAAGAATCTCTCCGGCGCGCGCGCACCGTACCGACAGCAACACAACCCGACCTTGAATCACCAGCATTTTTGCCAAAAATATCGCAGTAACAGTTATTCGTGTCCGATATTTTAACCTGAAACATTAATTTTAGTGAATTCTTAATTACTTTAAAACAAGATTTTGTTGATTTTGCTAATTTTATTCGTTAAGTAGGTAATTCGAAAAATAAAACGAATTGAATTTATTACGATTGTTATTAATTAAGTGTTTATATTTTTTGGTAGTTAATTACCTAAATTGACTTTGTAAATTAGTGTCTTAATTACTAGATTTAAGACTTTGTTACGGTGTGCAGTGTTCATTGACAAATGTTAAGACGTGACTCTGCCATAGATTTATTTATTTTTGGTTGCTTTATGACTCCAACATATTCTTTATCACTAAATAAAAACAAATCACATTTTGGATTGTATGATTTGCCAAGTTTCTTTATCAATAAAAAAAAACAGTTTATATCTAAACGAAACAAATTAAACAAAAATTCCATTTAGGATTACACTGAAATGAAAAACAATGCATTTTTTTATCATAATCACACAAAAACAGCAACATTATTGTTTTAAAATTGATTTTAAAAATGTTGACACTCAATTAACAACCGCTACAGATTTGCAAACGTTCATTATATAAAACATCAATTTGCAACAGCATCGACACTAACAAATTCATTACGTTGCAATATAATGAAAAACTAATTTATTTAATTTTGCAATGATTTTTTTGTTTACCGTAGCTAACGTAGATGTGTGCGTGTAGCGACAGCGACATAGCGATACGTTGACATTCGCGCGCGTGTGTGAGTTATATTCGCACGAGTTTTTATGTCTGTGTGAGTGTTTTCTCTTGTGTGCCCTGCGCAAGAGCACTTGTTGACGCAAAAAGGCAATTTGTCGTTTGTGTGTGCATTATGACAATTTTCACATCCGACTTTCTTCCGAGACGCACGGGAACATTACGTGTGTTGTGTGAACTAAACTTTTAGTCGGATCTTTCACTTTGTGTGTTCACACCTTTGTTTGCGCTATAGATGTCTACTGTGACCCACTTTGGCGAGGCGTGTATTTTTAGAAAATTAAATTGCTTTTTATTAGTGATTGTTTGTGAGTGTTATTGAGACCATTTTCTTATATTGAACAATTAATTACAATTCGCTAAGCCAACGCCCTATGAAACTTACCAAGTCCAACTCCATGAGAGAAAAACACAGTTGAAGGAATATAAAAGCAAACAAAAAGTTATCGTTAACAAAAAAAATCTTCATTTATTTTACATTAATTTACAAATTTACTTAAACATCTATTGGAAAAACCTCTTGAAAAATAACATTCGCCGCTTAATAAGTACGCATAATATTTAATTGTTTTCGTCAACTGTAATGCTTTACAATTAATTAATAATTACAAAAATTATAATTGAAAAATAAATACTTAACGCTAACAATTTATATTCTAATAAAAAGGTACTTTTATTAAGTTCTACGCACACACGCCGCAAGAAACGCTGCGGTCGAAACGCACGCAAGGAGTTTTATAACTGTAATATGAGAATAATTTATGCAAAATATTGGACTGAAACTATACTTCACAATTTCAAAATGAAAGTTTACAATGTTGGAAGGGAAAGTATTTTTATGCATTTTAAAAATTGCACATGTCTTACAAAATTTATTGCAATTTCTAAATTTTCAACACTGCAACGTCAACGTCATTTTATTAGAGAAAGCAAATAATAAAATGTAACGGAATAAAGTTAGGGTACTTTATTCCTACTCAATTTTTGCTTTCATTTCACGATGTCTTTCTAAAAGAGACCATTTGTTTAATGACTATTCATTTTCAATTATATTGACGTCTTGACAGACTGGTGTTATTTTTAATGGTAAGCACTGACTTTAAGTATAAAATGTCCATGTAAAAGTAATAGTTCTATCTTTAGTTGAGGTTTTCTTAACCAATATTTTACCGACTATGTTCATTATTTATCTAATTTATTTGAGCACCAAAAAGAAAAGTATCAAGGAAATATTAACTTCTGAAAAAATTACAGCGTTTCGCCCGCCCGTTTGTCTTGCAGCGTGTTTTCCCTAAAGGGCAGCCGCTCGTCTGTTTCGACAAGCGTTTTAACGCCTCAAACAGTCAAAGATTTTCCTACGATGCTTGTAGGCTTAGTGGAATGTTAGTATAGTGTATTGTATACACTGAAGATGAAAGTTGATACTTATGATGGGTGATAGGAATGGTATGAAAATGGAACGTGTACATGAAGCATTATGTCAAAGTTCACAGTCTTAAGTCTTATAATTAATGCGATATGATATTAACGATACAACAGTTGAAGTTAATTTTCATGAAACATGGTAATTTACAATACATTATTGTTAATTAATCGAGTGATTTGCGCGAAGTGTTTGTGAAATCGATGAAAGTAACGTTGTAAGAATGGGATGATTATCCGATTTGAAATTAGATGACATGAAATGTAATTATTGATAAATGATTTGAATTAAAAAGTTAAGAATTAACAAGGTGTTTTTTTCTGCTTTAAAAATTATAGTCCTGGCTTGAATAGTTACTTAACTACGGCGCAAAACTATTAACATAAGGTAGTTCTTACACCGAGTATTACAAAACAACGCATGCACATTATACCGTAATATTGGCCAGACTCGCGATAAACAGTCATAATTCATTGCTAATCATCTCTAATTAATTCTCAGTCCGGATCACGCAGCCCTTAGCCTGAAGAAGCGAATGGCCTAAATACCGAGTGCCGTAACATTAATTAATTATAAACTGCCAACGAATAGCAATCTTACGCAATAGCGGATCGGTATTATTAGTATGAATTTTATTTTTTATCCGTCCGCTTCCCGGACGCGTCGAGTTCCGTTCGCGTGCGTACGCGCACCTAACGTTCGGCGTATAATGAATTGAGTTCGCTGTGATTGGCTGGAAAATGTGTCCAATAAAATATCAAGATATTTTCCTTGGAGATGTTTTCGCTTCTGAAATGGTTTTTGTTCTGTATTTCAAAAGGTTAGTGAACTTTGAAATTGAAGCGCATTGGTTGCCCTATAGCCTTGAATTGTTTTAGAAAAGCGATCGCAAGGCCGCCCTTAACGTGATGACGGAAATAGTACGTGCAATTTTTGGTTCAATAGTTCAATACGCAACTACCAGTGTTGAGAAAGATCTGGACACTGAGTCCAATTATTCCATGTCATTTTTCGTTAGTGTGATCTAGGCTGATGAAAATTGTATGACTGGGATAACAAATGTTTGGATACCTATCAAACTTGAATGAAATTTGAAAATGAATTTTCATATATATGTCATGATTATGGAGTGAAACGATATTATAATTGTGTTGTCTTGTCCTGATCAATCAGTCTTGATTTTTTTTTAAATCCGTATGTAAAGGGATGTGTTCAAACGATTTCTTCGTTTAAACTAAAGTAACCTTCTCGGTCTTAAACAAATATTTTAGTCCAGCTGTACTCAAATTTTGCGCTTAGCAACACATTTAGCGATTGTTTTTTACAGATAAGATGTAATAAAAGATATATGACCAATTTTAAATTAATGTGTTAACCTGAACACGTTGTGGGTGAGTTTACCCCCCTATAAGTAAAAATATGAGTATGATATAGTGATAATATATTAAAGATATCTATGTATGACCGATTTGATTGTGATATATGTATAAGTGATACAATGATGAATGATTACTATATAAATAACATTAAAAATCTTTGCAAGTAAATTTTTCTTTAAATATATATTTTTTGGTCCCCATTTAAATGCAATGATTAGACGATGAAAATTAAATAGGTATATGATGTTAATGTATATAAGTCGCAAAGATTTTTATTTATTTACATTTCGTGACTGTTGTGCTTCTCTGAGGTATGTTATGTTATTAATACTTGTTACTTCAAGTAGAAAGTTAATTCAAAGTGCCAAGAAGTGGCGCGAAAAATAAATACCTAGCTTTAGTGGTTATGAAAACTAAATCTTACTCGTAAACTATGTTGCCAACCAAATAATAAAAAATCCCTACTTCAAGTATTTTAAAAGAGTATTTTATACAAAGTTTATAAGTAGAAGGGTTTACTATTGGCAGTATCATGTTAGCCTCATGTGCTTTGTCATTTCTCTTCTTAAATTAATTAAGTACACACTTATTTATACAACTAAAAGAAAAAAAAACTAATTAAAAATTCTGACTAACAATAGGTAATCGGAGTAACCATTCACATTTAAAATTAAATAAAAATGTTTCTACAATACAAAAATATATTTTATTTCGTTCATGTTTTGTCAGTTACGAGGCGCGTTTTTATACACCTTTGACGTCACATGCTGTGAGCCTTACAAGTCAATACATAATCGAAATAATAGAAAATATATCTACACTAATGAGACGGATAGTTCAGAAAACAATCATAGAAGAGCGGGAAACGTCAAGAGCTTACAAACTAATAATATAATACAAGAATATAAATCACTTAAAACTAGTTAACATTGCACTTGTCCTTAGGAATGTTATACTAATGGGTTAAATTAATTACTCGTGATACCACGTAACTACGTTAGAAGACGTACATGGGGACGTTGGAACGCCTGGCGACTTCTACTTGTAATGAAAGCCAAAGTTCTACGATGAAGTTGCAACGTCTCCATTCCTAACGAAATAAATTTACAATAGCCTACATGAGATTCAGCGCGCACTGCGTTACCGCTCACTGACACTAAAGTCACAGACGCACTATTACAAACTACAAAATGCTTCGTTTTGAGCTAGAACCTACACCTCTGCTAGTCCCTGCCGATCCGCTTGTGGATCTGTTGGTGCTTGATGAGGTGCGCCTTCTGGCGGAATGCCTTCGCGCACACATCGCACCGGAATGGTTTCTCCCCCGTGTGAGTCCGGAGGTGGACCTTTATGTTGGACTTGTTCAAAAAACCTCTATTGCATATCCCGCACCGGTGCACCGGCTTCTCCTTGCCCAGCAGCCCGCTCAGCTCCGCCGCCGTCGCCGACGGGAACGACAGCGAGCTCCCGTGCATGTTCCCGCTGTTCGCTTGTTTCGCTTTAGCTCGACTCCTTTTACTCTTACTCGCTGGTGTGGAAGTCGTAGTGTGAGCGTGCGGGTAGCCCAGTAGCCTCTCTGGACTGCACAGTCCGTCAGGTTTGAGACCAAGTGCGTAATGTGGTGCGTATCGGCCGTTTAACAGCCCACTGACACCATCAGTCGTGGAGACCGCGTTTCCAGGTGGCGATGACGTTGATATCACATCCATCCCATAACTTGTGGAGCTCGGGGCCTCCTGCTTGACCGGTGGACCATTCTGCAGCCGATTTTGTAGCAGTGGCATGTATCCATGCGTCAACAAGGACTGCAGCGTTGACCCAGCCTGTCCTAAATTTTTCTGAAGAAACTCAGTGCTTTTGGAAAATTCCTGGTTTTTGCAAGGATAGTCGAGACTAGAGTGATGATTTTGTCCTGAAGGCGGTGAATTTGGTAAGCCGAACTCCGCAAGGTCTTGTTGTACAATTTTGTCACCAGGTTGTGTGCACGCGCCAGTGATCCAGGCGTCAATGTCCATCCAGCTGTCTCTAGAGTCATTTCTTTCAGGGTCCTCAGGTTGCGACGGAACTGTGGTATCGGCGATGGCTGAGCCGATGATGGCCGCGATGTCTTCTATCGAGCTGATGTCGTACATATCCTGCTTGTGCCCGTCCTCAAACAGTTTGGCGGGTGGTGAGCAGGACGCGGCGCACGAGTCCGCGGCAGAGGTGTCCGCGAAGGGCTTGGTGTCCGGTGCGTCCAAGAACGGCTTCACGTCCTCTAAGTCTGGAGGCTCCGCGTCAGCCGCGCACGTCGACGAGGACACGACGTCGTGGTCGGCGCCGTACCCGCTCTGCGTTGGGTAGTTATTATTCTCTTCTGGAAGGCGTTGCGCGATAGCATGGTAGTGGTGTCCAGAGATGCCGTTGATAGATAGGTGGCCAGTGTAGCCGGTGAAGGGAGGAAGAGGCTTGAGTTCTGCGAGTGGGGTAGGGGCCAGGAGAGAGTCAAGGAGCTCGTGGCAGGTGGGCGGGGGGGAGGAGTTGTCGAGCTTGGGGTCGAGCCAGCAGCTGCCGAGCAGCAGCTCGTCGCCGCTGGCGCCCGCCACGCCGGCGCACTTCATGCCGCGCCTCACCGCGACGCCGGAGCCCAGGGACAGTCCTCCACCGCCATACTTGGACGCCGCCACCCTGCTGCGCTATCTGCAACAAATGGAAACTACTGTTAATACACAGTTAGGTGCCATATATTTTATGCCGCTGTTTATTCAAGACATTGTCGATATGAGGCATAGAAAACATTTGTGTAACATGCTGTTTGGACGAGACATCAAAAATGTTGATGAACAAAAAAATACAGATTTTCTCGTAAAAATCGCGATTTACAATATTTTTGCAGGCAGACTTACTAAACACAGCACTATACCAGAGTGGCGCAGCGCTAATATGAACCAGTACGCAATCAGAGATGCAGGCGGTAATCGCGAGCGATACGCCTCACTAGCTAACAGTGCTGCGGCCCACAGTCGCTACTGTTTTATTTCTAGACATTTTTCTACCGTTTTTCATATAAACAAAAGGATGTTCTGACTCGGTAAGTCATGCGGTTGAAAACGGGAGGCAGGAGACTCTTGGAATCGTTAATTGGGTGAATATGTTTTGCAAAGTCATGACAATTCCCTTTAAGAATGTGGCTTGTCGCAAATCAAGTAAACGAAAACCAGGATATTTTATTAACCGTATTATATCTTAGTTATTGTTTAGTTAAGTTTTCATTCGGGACCCTGTTTATTTACATTTAATTTTGCAATTTATCCAGCGTTAATTAACAACAAAAATTAATGAATAACGTCCCACTACTTTTATCTACCAACTATTTTAACAATCACATCCCTTATCTTACATGCCAACAAATATTCCCTTAAACAATTCCTATCAAAAACATCACACACTTGCAACACTAAACGCACCGATAGTAGCCGCAGATAGCACCGATCCGGCACACTTGCCGGAGCCTCGATACCTGACCGTGTTCGACGGTAACGAAATCAAACGAGTGCTCATTAACATTGTTCACTTAGGTCACCCGGAGTTATTATGCAGTTTAACAGACTGCCTGGTGCTAGCTTTACACGGGTGAATTTATACTAGTGTGTTGTTTGCCCATTAGAGGGCAAACGCTTGTATTCAAGCAGAGACGGTAACAAAAACGTTCTTCAAATGTTTTTAGATATGGACTGCTCAACAGTTTGAAGGATGTTTTCTTCCTGGGCGTTTATTTTTCAAGTTTTATAGTAAAGATTATTTGTGGTCCCAAAAGACTGTATTGTTTGTCCACCTATCTTCGGATTCTATATCTTTGGACAATCCATAGAACAGACTATACACTATCATAATAGCTATGGTATAGATTCTAGTCTGTCTATCGGTATCATATACAACACAAGCATAGTCCTATACCTTTTGAGTTCTGTTTCCTATTCCATAAAGTAATTAATTCTACAACTTCTCGATATCCTCGATAATTGAGACCAGCCCATTGCAGTTATTTTCAATCGGACATTAGAAGAGTCCAAGTTTAACTTGACACCCGATCATCTGCTATTCTTACAAGGAGAACAATTCTAAATAGAATCTTTTTGCAGCTTTATATTTGGACATCAATAAAAACTTTTCCCTAGTAGAGTATTGCTACATCGGCGTTGCCACGAATGACTGGAGCATTTCAATGACAAAGGTTCGGTTCATTCACCTCCGCAAATTTGGATATTGCGATCGATTTTTGGCAAAAAAGCCTCATAAATATCGATCAATTAATTTTACCATTTAGCTTTTATGTGCATTTCTTCACAGCTCTATTTCCTAAGAAAAAAATGACTATAGTTTTGTTTTTGAGGCATTCTGATAGTGTTCAGTTTGGTGCTAACAAAAACTTGAACTCATGACAACACGCACCGTTGGCTAATGTCTGCACGCAACGAGTTGCGAGTTCCACGGAAAAAATACTATTAAAATATAGATTTGTCTCGGCTGCCAAGTACGCGGCCTTGATTGAGTTTTTCGCAAAATACTGTAGTGTGGATAAAAGGTTGATTGCGCGCTCGCCGGCCGTGGCGATCGCTGTCGCAACCCGCTGCAGAAAAAATGAATTACCAAGACCCCCGATTGCATACTGAACGTGACTTTAATA
Organism: Athetis lepigone; assembly: GCA_033675125.1. Lineage (NCBI taxonomy): Eukaryota > Metazoa > Arthropoda > Insecta > Lepidoptera > Noctuidae > Athetis > Athetis lepigone. The sequence goes on from CM066227.1 coordinate 22,619,687, forward strand.
GACAACAATAGTATTTAAGATTTTTATTTTTCGTAATATTTGAAACTGTACTGTAATATAATATTGTCGGGCTGATGAAATAAACTGTCACATAACTAAAACTGTCTCTTCCTTATATGCAGCACAAAGCTTAAACCCAGCAGTAGTCTGTTAAACTTTTGTTAGCCGTTCTAATTCCCGAAATCAAGAATAAGATACACTCAAGGCAGTACGTTTTATTTGCTTGCACATTGTGCTTCGACCTGAAATCAGAGATAATTAAATCACTAAAGCTCATACAGCGAAAGCATCAGCATTGATAGCTTTTCAGACTATAAGATTATAATGCCAGATTTTCTCACAATGTTTTCCTTCGCCGCTGTCAATTCATATTATCTTACAATCCGTTTTCCAAAAGACAATCCGATAAAACATTTAAAAACCTGGGTAAATATTCTTATTTATGTACGAGATATTTTATACGTACAGAAAAAGCTTAATATCCATTCCTAAAGCTATTTGTTTATCGTTTTTAAAGTGTTTGCTTGTTTGAATGAGCGCTCTAATCTCAAAAACTACTGGTTAGAATTAAATAATTCTTTCTGTGTTGGTTAGGTCATATAACATCACACTTCGACCTACAGTAGCAGAGCAGTAATGTGTGGGCAGCTAGTATTATTATAAAGTCGAATTGAAGAAAGGAAATCCTAAAAGTATAGACATTTAGAAATTGTCTTTTTATTGTGTTGCGAATCACGTGTGTTCGAAGGTTTAACGTTTTTAGTAGTGTACAAGATAATGGTGCCGATTCTCTTGTGCACAAACTAACGTAAATTTAAGTTAGGTGTATCTTTCTCTTTCCTTTTAATTAAGAAAAGGACAGAAGATCAAATATTAGTAAGTCCTGTCAAATTTAGACACTCCATAAATAATTTAGACGCAATTTAAAAACATTGCGTCTAAATATACGTCAATTTTCATCAAGCGCTGTCTAATTTGACAGGATTAAACTAAAATGTATCTTCTGTCCTTTTCTTTAAGAAATGGAAAGAGAAAGATGCACTTAACTTAAATTTACGTTAGTTTGTGCACAAGAGAATCGGCACCATTATAATATTTACAGAAAAAAAGCCTTAGCAGTGTGTAATATTAAATATACGATACGAACATAATTCAATGCGGATTTTTTCTATAAAATACTGCAGTAAACATTTAAGTTAATTGTGTGCAAGCGAGCGAGGCGAGCGGTTCAGGATTTTTGGGTGTTTGGAACTCGGGCTTGACTAAGAATAACGTTATTTTATAAATAATGTGTTAATTAACGGATTATTTTTACTGTTTGTGCGTGTTATTAATATTTATATATTGACGAACTTTTATTTTTTTAAATTTCAGATATACTATTAAAGGTTTGGTTAATTTAGTAGACTAAAGTAAAGGAAATAACTGAAATTGTTTTTGTTGTTATGGTTTAATTTTATTGGTCGTAAGAAAATTTATTTTACGTGTAACTACTGCTACTACCACTACTACGTTTTGCTTATTTATTTCTTAGCACGCCGTTTATATGTAAAAGATAATTATACTATGTTATCGATTATTTAGAGTTCCCTCTTGTATTCTACTCATCTGGGTGGGCGCCCAAAGTTTCGTTAATTTTGATTACTGTCTGTACCCAAAATTATTATCAACCAACAATTTGCCAAAAAGAGCGTAAAATATTTGTCACCCATCGCCATGTCGGTCTCAGTGGCCAAAAAAAATATACAAGAATTTAACATCTTGTCCCAAATCCGTAGAAATTGTCACAGTTCCATAGATTATCCGCTCCGATGGACCAGCTGAGTGAAAGTAGAAACACGCCTTTTGTACACCAAAACGAACTTTTATAAAATATTAGTTATGATTGACAGCGGGAGCGAAGAAAGTATGAAATTTTTGATTTTCTAGCATTTTGCTGATATCAAAGTGGGGTAATCTATTGTTGAGGAAAGTGGAGTGTAACAATTGATCATTAAGTTGAGTTATTGGGGAGGGTTCGTCATGTCGTATTATTAAAGCAAGTTCTAGTAATTAAAACCACACAATGGTTGTTCCCAAACTACACTTTTAAGTGCATTTTTATTTTTCATTTAACCTTTTAACGACCAACCGACAGCCGGCTGTCGGTCTGCTATTGTCTTTCTATTGTGTCTCAAATCACGTGTGTTTGAAGAATTAATTAGGGAAATGACAGAAGATACACGTTTTCCAACCGTGTTGGGGTCGGCTGCCAGGAGTGGATACTGGTGTTTTACGTGGACCGACTGCCTATCTGACCTCCACAACCCAGTAACTGGGCGACACGATACCTCTTGGTTAGTCTGGTCAGAGTATCTGGCTAACCAGTAACGACTGTCAAAGTTCTACGAATGACAACCATATTAGTTAAGCCCTGTCAAGTTAGCCAGCGTCTGAAGTAAATCGAAGTATTTTTAGTAGCCATGTGCCGTCTTAATTATCTTTAGAGTATCTTGCTTTGACTGAACTAAACTAATATTTTATTCTCTATCTTTTTCTTAATGATAAAATTTAGTTTAGTTTGTGACCTAGGGAATTGGTACCAAAATCAATATTTTCTTAAAAAATGTAAAAAGCTTTTATTTTGACATATTAACTAAATGAGAGTAACATTAGAAAAAATTGCAAACAATAAAAGTTACAAGATTGGCGGCGCAGTTGTCGTTTATGTCTTTATAACTGGGTAACTATTCCCAGCGGTTTTTGCCGCATTTTTGACTGTTTTTTTCCTCCCGTAAGTCTTAGCATGATGTTAAATTTGCTATACTGTTGAGGAACTGCTTATGGCTACAATTTATGGAGATAAAGAAGCTCTCGTTTAATCATATCAAAGGATTTGAGATTAGTCCGTTTAAATATAAATCTCTTTAGCTTTATTAAAGTAGTGTAAATCTTCCTTTTAGTAGTGTAAATCCCATCCTCGTCGCCACTTTGTTGTATTTCAAATAAACCCGTAAATTAATTAATTACCTTTTATTATACTGAGAAACAAAATCATGACCTTAAGATTTTATAGACAAGAGAGAGAACAATCAGTGCGAGGGAGAAAGGTCATTAAAGAATGCGTTCCATATCTCACAGTTGGCAAAACATTTTTTTTTAATATTTCATATTTAAAAAATAATTTAATCCGTAAAAAGCACGACTTAGAAAAACTAAACACTATTTAAACCTCAGAAAGAAATTAAAAACCGTCAAATTAGCAACATTAACGTTAAGTCATGAGTGTATGTGTTTGTCTATCTCGTTATCAGTGCAGTTTCAAAGTGTTATCTGTTACTATGCAAGCTATCCGGTTGACCTAAAGAATTACACTTTGTAAATATTTTGACGACGTCTAGGTATCCTAGATACGATGAACTTGAACTATTGGCCTTGTTGCATGAATAACAACCAAAATTGGTTATCATTGCTGTTTACGAAAAAGGTAAAATGATATTTATCTTGTAAGTTGGTTAAATAACACTTTTACAAGCCCAGCCGTTTCCGAGTTTTCCGCTAAGCAACACATTTAACGTTTTTCTTTTATAAATTAGTTGTAATGTAAAGCTTTAGATTTATCGTCTAGCCTGTTTTCAAGTATAATAAAATCGGCTTCAAGTATAACCAGATCCAGCTGAATACCAGTTTCCAGACCTACATAACCCAGTTTCTGGGTAACACAATATCCCTTGTATTTTACTGAACGTTTAACCTTCTGGCTACCAGTATCAACTGGTAATAATTTATCAATGACAATGGGTACAAGGGACTTAAGTGTATTCAAAGGATCAGTGATACTGTCAATAAACTTAGAAAACACATATTAATTAAAAAAGTCACATTTGTACTTGCCCGGATTTGAACCCGCAACCTCATCCATTATAGAAACCTTAACTTAATGTCAACTTAAGCTAACATCTTGTTAAACGTTTCCCCTAGTCGCTTGTTAACTATTTTACATATGTGGGTAAGGTATGTCGTTTTAATTATTATGTATCGAGGCCGATACATGGACTTAATAGCCATCCAATTTCTTTAACTGCCCATAAAATTGAGTGCTAATGTAAAACCGAAGTCGTTTTCCGGAAGCTGTAATGTTAATCCGAAGTCAGACTAGAAGCCAAACACTAGAGCTTAGACATGGAAGCTTAACATAAAGCACGCGACACACTAACCCACACTCGCATCCCCTCCACCACAGGCGGATTCTTAAAAAAATCGTATCACGAAATTAATTTTTAGGCCAACCTACACGAGGCGCCCGCATCGAAATTTGTCGCGCACAGAAAGAGACAAAACATACGCTGTAAACGAGAGTGAAAGAAACGGGTGTAAGCGAAACAGGGCCGCCTAACGGTACACACACGGAAGTATGTCAGTGGCGTAAACACTACTTTATTGTACACAGGTCGTAACCACCCACGATTTGCTATACAAAACACAACCTTGACCGGAGGTGTTAAAGTCGGAATTTGTTTAGCGGGTCTACTGGTTTTCGATTTTCACGGTGCTGATTCACGACAATAGAGCTATGTCCGTTTCTGTTTGATGATTACTCGCGAGAATCCAGTTTTTAAACCTACCTCAAGGCTAGACTCGCGGTTGTCTATTGATGGCCTATTGACAGGCGATAGCGCCGAGAATAGATTCAGGTAGAAAGTTTCAGAATCTCTAAACTGAAAACATTAACTTTTATGGTCGTAATTTACCGATATGCATACTTTTTTGCGTATAACGTGCATTATACATGAGTACAACATATATGGTCCACCTAGAGCAACAAGCGAGTGATATAACAAATCATCTCGCCACTTCCCAAATTTTTTGGGGTCGGCTTCCAGCCTAACCGGATTCACCTGAATACCGGTGTTTTACATGAAGCGACTGCCTATCAGCCAGCCCAACCCAGTTACTGGGCGACGTGATATCCCTTGGTTAGGCAAATAATAAGGAAATATTCTCAAGCAGCGGTTGCTACCTCGAGTTGACCTAAGGCTCGTTCCACACTAGACGCATATAACAGTTATCGCCTCGTTCTCGATCCATTCTCGTTGCGATAAGATCAGTCTCTTTCAATGAGATACTGCATATTATAACAAGCGTATTATCGCTACCGATATCGAGGTATCGGTTCTAGAATGTATCGTGATTGAGGAGATCTTATTCAGTTTCTAGAGGTAACTGGCACTTCGTTTATATTTGAATAAATAACAGTCTGTTGCTATCCCGCAAATGAGCAAAAGCCTTCTTCTCAAACCGATGGGAGGAATTTAGATCATCACGTTTGCTCAAAGAGGATTGGCAAATTTAGATTCATATTAATTACAAGTTTAAGTTTGATATCTATGATGTCCAAGAAAAACTTTTAAATTTTTGGTCCCAGATTTGTACCAACACTTTTAAGAGAAGCGGGAATTTATTGCATAGGTATAATTACTTAGGTTACCTACTTGAATTAATTAATAAGAATATAACTGACTCACATCCCAAACTTTAAGATATTTACCTACAAAGTTACAAACACCATGAAGACGTCAGAAAAAAAGATAAAAGCAACCGAAACATTCCCATCTCAAAATTACTTACCTTACACTAAAATGCAAATAAACTTCCACAAAAAAAGTTACCGAATTTGCATAGACTAAAGACTAAACATTTATTGTTTTAACAGTACTTTAGTTTTTTTAGTCGGCGCTTTGATCCCTACATCCTAATTGCCTAATATACTTGTTCGGCCGTTTGTCAAGGCATTGGGTACCGTTATAGGCCCAACGGGTTTTTTTAGGAGTGGACAGTGGTATGCGTACGGACAGCGCAACGAGGTTGAGTGGATTTTGGGTGGCCCACTGTGTGAACGCGTGGTGCTTTCGTGGCGTACCTAATTGGTATTGTTTTGACATTATTATTAGTTGAAAGTAATTGATTTATGTTTAATTTTTATTGACGTTATTAATAGTAGGCTAGTTGATTATTTATATTGTTCAGAGAATAGTTCATTTTGGTTGGTATGATTTTTGATTAATGAGATTACGACCCATATTCCCCATATTCCCTCTTAAATTTTTCTATTTTATATAAACTTAAGATTAATTAATGAAGTTCGTAAGTAAGTAATATGCTATCTCCTGTGGTTATATCTGTGCCTCTAGTCAGGCTGGTCCGCTCTCATAGATTGTAGAGAGATGATATAAAGCCTAAACCCCATAAATCTGGCTCTCATTCATAGAAAGAGTGTTTCCAGAACAACAGGTACTTCTAGAGATTACCGACTTTAAATATACAAATAATGTCCTCAGATTTATTATATTACTAGCTTTTGCCCGCGGCTTCGCTCGCGTTAAAAAGAGACAAAAAGTAGCCTATGTTACTCTCCATCCCTTCAACTGTCTCCACTTAAAAAATCACGTCAATTCGTCGCTCCGTTTTGCCGTGAAAGAAAGACAAACATACAGATAGACAGACAGACAGACAGACACACTTTCACATTTATAATATTAGTATAGATATAGATGAGAAATGAAATAGATACCCTAAATATACCAACACAGGAAATTCAGTACCCAGAAGCCCGCCATATTGAACTAAATGTTTTATTTATTACCTGCTCAATAACATAGATCTGAAAAACTTTACGAGTAAAATCAATTGTCGACCGACGAAACAATTTCATTTCGTCAATCAACCACGATTTGTTAGGCAAGCCAACGTTTACAAAACATTTATTCTACGTTATAAAATTACATTCAAAAGCCCAATAAAGTGAATGATATCGCAATATCCTATACTGTAAGCAAATATAATGTGTTCACAGGTACAGAAAGTACTCATGTTTAACCTATAAAGTTATATTCAAATCAATTGTCAATTGTTGCAATAAACGATATTGATAAGCATTTATCGGTATGAGTAACTTAATTAAGAATTCAGATAGACCTTATTACAAACGATTTGAGTGAATATAACTTAAACTCAATAGACTTTCGATCGAGAGACGATTAGATCCTTCGAACACACGTGATTTGAGACACAATAGAAAGACAATAGAAGCCCGACAGCCGGCTGTCGGTTGGTCCATGAAAGGTTAAATCTAATAGTAATGCCTAAATACTCAATCGTCACTTAATTTTAAAACGGTCTCAAATCTGTTGCTGATTTGAGAACAGCTTAAGTTAAGTGACGTTTGAGGACTCGGGGTTAAGCTAAATAAAGCCAAATCATTTATTTTGGTTGTTTATTCACGTATTATTAAACACGCAAATCAATCCATGATGGTAATGAATGAGACGAAGAAGAACGTCTCAAGGACATGTACATTTATTCAACTTCATTCAGCAGTCTGTAGAAAACCACGATTTTCTACGAAAGCTGAAAAGACGCGAAAACCTGAATGGACACGTACGCGTCTTCATATTAAATCGTTGTTTTACGTGATAGAGCTGAATAAATGTACGTAGTGCCTTAAGAAACGTATATTTACTTTGACCTGACGGTAACTTAATGTCTTAATACAAAGATCGACTACTAATTTCGACGTGTAAAAGTGTTATGATATAACCTATTTACAAAATAAATATGATTTTATGATTTTTTTTATGACTCATAAAACTTAGAAAGACAATTTAAGCAAACACCATACCGATGTTATTGTGTAGTATGTAGGAAAATGCTAATGAGTGACAAATAAAGACATTGTTCCTATGGCCATTATGTTAATTTTATTTGTAAAAGGGTTGATTAGCATTTCTTTAAGAATGTGTTTCAATTTAAACGGGGTCTTTTTTTTTGGTTTTGGAATGAAGACGTTCAGAGATTTTTGTTTGAGTTACTTTTAGGAAGCTGTTTTTTTTTTGTTTACAGAATGGTTGTTTTCTTACAAAGAAGATTAACTTTTAACATGATATTACTAGTTACATCTGGCTCTCTGTTGCAGGACATAGGGGTTTTTTTTTTTTTTTTTTTTTTTGGTGAGTGGGAAATCATCCAATGACTGCTCCCGTCCTGGGTGCGACGGAAGGGCGTGTCAGACTCTTACTGACTAAAACCCACTCATGTTCCTTCGATTGCCCTTTATTCAGATTTTGACAAAATAATATCCTGTGTCATTTCAACTATGGCGGCCATTTATAAGGTTTCGATAGACTCGAGGAGGAAAGAACAGTGAGTTTAAACCTAAGTTTGTAATATCATAAAAAAATTGCCAGGTCTCTATGTTTGTATGAAATCTTTTTAGTCAACCTATAGGTTTAAAGTTACGAAGTAAGCTCTAACTTCAATAAAGGACTATAGGCTTTGTTTGCGGTTTCGCATCTACGATAACGATATTTACGCGAATGAAATCGTGAGAAAACCCGTGTGTATTTTTTGTAGAAAAATACACACGAATGTAGAAAACTCCACAATCGGATCGAAATATAGTGAATGCATTAACAGACATACAATATTACATTCACAAAAAAAAAACAGATCTGACTGTTTCTTCCTTGTAACAATCTTGAACCCTAAAGTTCCCAAATTCCCCTAAATCCCGTTATTCTAACGTAGCATGACAATCAAACAGATCCCGCGCGGGCGCACGCGGCAGAACCCTCGGGTCAGGGACATCCATTAATTACGTGTTATTATTTTTAACAAATCTCTAACTAAAACCATGTATCACACGAGGGCACTGATACGTGGATTTAGAATTAACCCTCACTAGAGTATTTTTTTTTACCTCTGATGTAAAAGAGTGGTGTCATAAGTACAGCCATTTTTACAGATCATCATCAACTCTTTTGTCAGATGCAGTCGCAATCTTAACGTCGACGGCAGGGATTTTTAAAATTTTAGTTTGAGCTTGTTTGGTTCCAATATCATTATTATTTTTCTCACAATATTATCTTTCACATACTGGTGCATATAACCTAATTTAATTCTAATTTAACGCAAGGATTTTACATTTGACATTTCACTACAACCTCAAAAAATCACAAAATCTTTATTATTCTGATATTAATTATTCCGACCCACACCCCCCTGAGTTAATGACCGATCCCCGATCCCAAGTCGTTGGGGTCGTCGTCCTGGCGGGCTGGGATAGCCCGGTACAGTTAGGGGTCATCAACCGGACGGCTGGCCTTGGGGATGCTCCCGTGAATATGAATAGGACAGGTGGACTTGTCGAATGGGTTTTGGGGTTTTTTGGTCAATTTGAGGATTATTTGTGAGGGAGTGGGAGTGATTGAGGGTTTGTTTTAGGTTGCTTTTAGTGTAAGGTTGCTTTTAGTTTGCTTTGAACATTTTTATTTATTTTAAGGTTAGTCCACAATGGTTTACAAATTACATTTTAGGAGTAAATTGGTTGAATTCTTGAATTTTAAAATAACGTCAAACATAAATGTAAGGAAATAAATCTTTTTCGAACCTTTTTTATTAATAAAACGACTACAAACTTAAACCTCCATAAATCTGTAGGACTGTAAAAGCGTTTTAGACTAACCAATTTTAAATAAAAAATAAATAAAAGAAAATATTTAATACATTTACATAATTAAACCGATATGACTTGTAATAAAAACACACAAAATAAAACATCGAATAACATTCAAATATATAGCACATTTAAATTCTAGAGAACCGCAGTTTACGACTTAGATTAATCTAGATGCATCTAGATATATATGACTTGTAATAAAAACACACAAAATAAAACATCGAATAACATTCAAATATATAGCACATTTAAATTCTAGAGAACCGCAGTTTACGACTTAGATTAATCTAGATGCATCTAGATATGGTAGATAAAGTATGGCGGCATGGCGCGCGCGCCACTGGCGATGTAAGTCACAGGGGCATTGGGTTAGGTGCATCGCGTCCGCCAGATAACACCAAAGAGCTTGTTTATAGTACTTGCTTTGAACTTCAGGATTTATGGAAAACGTGGGAAATAATCCTTTTTATACTAATTGCGAACGTTAATTTATTTGTTAGTTTCTCACGCTGAATAAATTTTGAAGAATTTTGGTGTAAAGATAAGATATTTTTTTGATTTTGGAGAAGGACGTATGCTAAGCGTGTGTCTGGTGTAATTAATCGATTATTTTTGTGTAATGGGAAGCTGACTTGTAATACACTGGCCATCTTTTAAAGGATGCTAAGTACTCCTAAGTAATGGCGCCTATAAAATGAGGAAAAATAATGTTTACTGCGCAGAGTTATGAAAGCTTCGTAAGTGTCCTGTTACAATAGTGGTAAGCGTATTTCAGCTGCAAACAATATAATTAGTGTATCGTTATACAATATTATTTGTGTATTGTAGGTATACTGTATCATATCCAACCACCTACTACCGGGCAAAGACCTTCAAGGATTTAGATATGAACTCAAATAACCTAAACATCTAAATACAATTACAATAACCAGTTCCTTCTATACACAAAAAGTTTATTACTACTATCCGTGCGAGATAACATGGCACCTGGGTTGAATGAGTGACATTTAAAGTACTAAGTGCAAAAAAGGAGACAATCGATTTTGGGCTAACACTATGACAGATGACAGGTATACGTTAACACCAATTTAAAAAATAAAAAATATATATAAAAAAAGGAGACATTCATAAAATTACTAACAAATTAATTAAAAGTAAAGAACAGCGAAAAAAAAGAATACATTTTATGGCTAGGTATATTTTTATTTGGTGGACATTGTGCTAGCCCTGGCTCCATCCTTTCTAAATTTTATTTAAGTTTTTTTAATAATAACATTTATTTTGTGCTTAGTTGTTTCTTAAAACATACTACAACGTTTTAAACGTGGCAAAACAAACTACTTAGAAACAAAGTTGTAAAAAAAAATTACGTGCACGCCTGAAAATCAGTTTCTGCACATCCGCCATTTTAGTTAAACTTGTGCCGTATAATATAATGTAATAGTGATGCTAACGCTACTGGTAAGACGAGAGCGGGGCGCCGCGCGGGGTCGCGCGGAGAGGTTTGTTGTGCCATGTTAGCTCGCACGAGTAGTAGTATTGCACTCACACATGCGTGCGCGCAAGTGTGCGTCGTCGACGCGTATGACGCATGCGCGCCGCTAGACCATTTGTGACGTAGTGACACTCCCGTGGACATACAGGCTGTTCACTTCAACAGATCCTGCAAGTTGATTGCTTAACACGATTCTTCTGCTTTGCTAAATCGATGTTAAAAATGAATTGATAAAATGAATAGACCAAATCTAAAGAGTTAATATTTTAACAGCCCAGACCTAAAGATTTTTTTCTGTATAGAAAGTACGAACATCGATCAATATGGTTACTAAGGTTAAAGGTGACAAAACGATTTTAGACTTATTATTGGTTGTATGTTCATGATTTTATCTGCCTACACTACAGGATATTAGTATAGATAGTAATTTCACAGTTTTTATTTTTTTATTATGTACAAATTCATATAACAATGAAACTAAAATGAAATAGCATTAAGAGGCTGATGGCATTGCCACGCACGGCTTCGGCCAAGGTAAAAGTCAAACTCTCTTGGGTCTCAGGAAAAGTGAATCAACCTTTTAGACAACATTCATGAGATGTGGGCCTTAAACAAATATTCGCATGGATCTTAGCTTAATATCGGAAAGAAAAGGAATGGCCTTCAGTTTGTGTCTTATTTGTACGTATTCATAAAATATCGATTCAAGAAACATATAATTTGCTTTCGTGTTAAGCTCTTTTTTGCTGTTTTTATAGTGATATTATTAGCGGTAAACCGCATAGTTATTACAATGGGTTCCGAGCTAATTTGAATAGTTGTTAGCTTGCACATCTAGAGCAATTCGGTTGGCCAATCGGTTTGTTATAAAAGTATTGCGGTATTGTAATGTTTGCTATTGGTAACGTATAATGTTTGTTATTCATTTACTTCGAGATTGGTTTTTAAATGTATTGTAGTTTGTGTTCTAAAGTGAGTAGCATATGATTCTGTTTCGTTTGAATGTTCGTTGGTTCAAAGGCTTACGCAATAAATAAAAATTTAGCTAATAAATAAAACTTAGCTAGACGCAAAAAATAAAAATTGACATATTTTCTAGTACCACAGACATGAAATAAACAGATTTTTTTGGATTTGTTTACTTGTCTATTTTGCAGTTGTTTGTAGTCAAGTAAAACTGACGGGAATAAAGCTCAGCCAAGCACGAACCTTTAAAGAAGTTCATCGCAGTATTTCGTTAGTAATATATCGTCTGCCAAAAAAATCTGTTACTGTGTAAACAATGTTTGTGTTACTGTCGCACACCTGCGAACGACACGCGCAAAATATAGTCAACAACAGGCAACTCAAAATGTATGCTAAGTAACACTTAATTTTCTCATTTTAAACTTCTAAATCTTCGAAACCCCCTGTACATTCCACACACGAGAATATTTACACGGCGGCCGACTCGTTGTCCGAGTCAAGGTGGCGGACAGCGGTACAGTTAACCATTGTTTACATACGCGTTCACTTCAACTGTACACTCAACTGCACACATAACCTCCCCATCTCACATCAACAAAACCTTTCTTTAAAGCAATAAGGACGGTTTTTGCACTACAAATGTGCGGGTTAGAAGCTGTTGAGTATACCACGCGTCGTTATGTGTGACTGTGCCTTAAGTACTAGGTTTGTTTATGCTAATGTTGGCAGCTTTACGAGCTGCTATTAGCCGTTTATCAGGCTGAAGTTCAGTGCGGTAGTACTTAAATGATTTTGTAGTGTCTGAGGTCGTGAATGGACTGATTAATGTGATTTGAAGATAGGACGTACGCACAAATGACAGAATTATGACAAGTTAATGATAACGCCGTCGATACTAATTTATTTTGTTAGAAGTTATTTTAAAATACATAAGCTTTGCAAGGAAATTGGTGTCAAGTCACTGCGTTCTAAAGATTGAACTTGGCACTGTTTTCCGTGGAAAATAGAAAAACTGCGTTAATAAGAAACATTTCTAAACAAATTAATAAATCACCTTTGAGAGCTAAGCGACTACGATAATAATTTTATGTGTTACAGTTATAAATAATCACTTAATTTTGTGTATTTTTAAATGTTTACCTAACAAGAATGCATTGTTCATACATTTTGAAAATTAAGGTTTTCTCATAGCCCGCCCATGGGAAGCTCATACATTTTTAATTAATATTTTTTTTACTAAATGTTGTACTCCACATAAATTACATTATATAGTACTTATCAGGCATTCACAATTGCACCGACAGCTGCTAACAATATGTCGTTGCGTGCACAGAATCAATATCTGGCACCCACTAATGGGTAAACACCATAAACCTGCCAGTCTGCCTTACCTCATTGCGTTACTAAGCGCCATGATATCTAACAAGGCTTGACAGGTGTTGTGAAAACTCTCATGTACTTGTGTGATAAGGATAACATGACTTGTTCAATGAAGTTTGTGTAAAAAGTTATTTATTAGAAATTTATACTTTGATGGATGTACGGTTAATGAGTTGTTAAATTGTGAGGGTTCTTTTGGTATAAATGTCAATTAAATTAGAATAGATTGTTGTGTAGTTGCGCTTTATTTAAAGGTTAAATAATAATCGACCTTGACCTGTTACGTAGACCTAGTAACGATATAGGGGAGGTTGTTACATATTTTTGCAATTTTTAAATTGTAGTACTTATTTATTTAAATCCTGCTATTTTAGTGTAATGATAACTTTTTCGTGATAAAATTATAATTAAATTAATTTAATCCATACTAGTCCATACTAATATTATAAATGGGAAAGTGTGTCTGTCTGTCTGTATGTTTGTCTTTCTTTCACGGCAAAACGGAGCGACGAATTGACGTGATTTTTTAAGTGAAGATAGTTAAAGGGATGGAGAGTAACATAGGCTACTTTGTGTCTAGCGAGCGAAGCCGCGGGCAAAAGCTAGTTATTTATATTTTGCGTAGAATCAATGACAGAAACAATATTATACAAGATTATGGAAATTTAAATACAAATTACTACATAGTACTTAGCAATATAATAACGTAAAGAAGAAATATAAAAAATAAACATAATAATATATTAATCATATTAAAACTCTTAATAATTAGCAAAAAGCGTTTTAACGGAACTGTCAGAGTGTTATTATTATTTTTTAATACCTAGCGATAGCGATACTATTATAAAGGCTACGTCATAGGTCGTTCACCGAAATATGAGAGTGTAATTATTTTCTGTTCAGTACATTGTTGTAGGTACTCGCGCAGCTGGCGGTGGGTAGTACAAGGGGGAGCGGAGAGCGGGAAAAAAATGTGAAAATATGTGGAAAGAAGTTGTTCTGAATTTGTGATAACTGTTTGTGTATAAATCTTATTGCTTTTAGTTTTAATTCCAAAACATAAAAATCAATACATTGTACGAAGCTTAATTAAGACAAATTGATGAAATTTTAAAAGATTCCATAAAAAGAATTAAAACTGTGGTGGAGTTTAATTAAACCAATTTTGGCAGTACTTGTCTTATCTATTGTGTAGATATTCGTAGTAAATTTGTTTGGAATTATCAGATTATTTAAAATATCGAAAGATTTTTATCACTATTCTGTTAACCTCCAGCACTGTAAGCCAAAATGTCATTTTACTCTTACAAAATCGCCAAAAGTTTGAAACTTAAACATAATTACGTTAACCGCCGCCCGATCAGACAAAAGTGCTAAAATAAACAATATTTGCGTTTACTTTTACCTGAACATTTGGAACGTTACACTCACCTTGCTAATAAGTTAAAAGGTGTGATAACATCTCGGTCTTATCAGTTATGCGATATACAGTGAGATATAAGTAAACCAAATGTTTTAATGTCGAAATGTTTATTTTAATTGCTCGATTGTCATAAAATAAGGGATACAATGTATGTCTTGTTTTTAGTAGTCTAAATGTATTTTTGTTTCATTTTTGGTCTTTTAGTTGTTTATTATTTTGCTTACCTCTCGTGTGTGTAATGTGATGAAAATGAATTAATGAAATGATTTGATTTAGGTTTTAGAGAAATGGTAGAAATTATAAAATAGACGAGTTTTTTTGGTACAAGACATTATTATATGGTGTCAAAAGAAATGTCTAGCTATATTTAGTCGAAGCTAAGCTAAATAACGAAACGTACTAGAAAATCATTTTAGCAAACCATTGAAAATATTTTTTTTTAAGGTAGTTTTTTTTATTACATATGGGCTTGCTCTTGGTCCCAGGCTAGCCCGAGGGCATAGACGGGGCCTACGATGGAGCGAGCTCACCCAAAAGATGCCTATGCACTCGTCTCTTGAATACATCCGGGTTATATGCATTAGGGAACACAGGCGCCGGCAGGGACTTCCATTCTTTTTCGGTGCGCATAATAAGGAATTCGAAAAACGCTGCGATACGAGGAATATCGACCAAGAAAGGGTGGAAAAGGAAGAAGTTAGGAAAAATATTACGCAATGTATTTATAATTTAATAATTTGAGACATTTTGTATGTAGATTAATTTGACAAAATATTGCTGATTTCAGTAAAGAGAAGTAAGTTAACAATGATTATGTTAAATCTATGTTAACATGCTAATTGAACAAAATCAACCAGCCAAATATTTGACATTTGACAAGTTTTTTAATATCACGTTCAGTAAACATTACTCTAACATAATTTTTAACAATTTTCTCAATACTAAGTACAACAAAACTCTTACTTGGCAAATAGAAAACGCGAATGTCTTATAGTCTTATGGTCTGAGCAATAGGGTTGAAAAATGCGTGTTTCTTTCTATTATTTACTAACATGACCTGACGACTTTTACATTTCGCATCGCCGCGCTAATACGGTTTTCTATGATTTGGCTATTTCTTTTTGTTATAGCTGGAAGTATGCTTACTGTAAACACTGCCTTTTCTGATGCGTGACACAACTGGCAATTATTATCTACTTTATATAACGATGATGGATTGACGATTTACACAAGCGAAAAATATTTTTGCAGACATTTTTCCTCAAAAGTTAATAAATCATCAATTTTCTCTCTATATCAATTCACGAAATTATATCTTTAACTATTTTCTCTTTCTAACAATAAACCCGGTAAAATCGTTCCCATGATAATATTAAAAATTAATTATAAAAATCAGCTCCCGCGCCCAGCGCTAATGTCCATAGAAAAGACATCAACGCGCGACCGCGGTACGGTGACCTACTGACAGCGCCTATGTGTGAGTGAGCGTGCGTACATCGATGTTTAGGAGCGTGCTAATGTGCGCTACTGTGAGTGTGTGCGTGAAGTTGTAATTACACCTACACGCACAATACAAGTACTCGTTAATGATTTGAAAAATAAGTTATGACTAAGCAATTTTGCGAGTGAAAGTGAAGTGCACTGTGTGTTATTATTTTATTATTTTATGTTAGATTAATGATAACAAGTGATCTTTGTTTAGTTAATGTTATTTTAAATAGACGATTTGTAGTTCAACTTGTTTTAATTAATGTAAACGATATACCGCTATTAATTTCACCGGTATTACCGATTTAGTAATTACACAGAAATAACATTTTCAGATCATTTTACAAGCCAACACAATTCACCAACGTGACACAAAATCGTCCAATCAATTCCACACACACACTAGCGTACGCCCCGCCCCCGACACACACACACCGACGAGTGCGCTAGTGTGCGTCACCAACTTTCTTTCGCAGGCGCACCTCGTTTCTTGCAACCGTGACATTGTAACTACTGTGAACAGGTCCGTGAAACTTTGCAACAACTTGAACACTTAGAATTATTTAGTTGACTGATTTGGACTTGTAATCTGAGTCGGTTTTTGTCGTGTTTTGTTTTTTGTTTATGTGTAGACGTGTCTATGAAACATGCGCAGTACATTCTTAGTATAAGTAATGTTAAAAGAAAGTTATTCAGTCTAAATATATATTTCTCTATTATTTTATAAACTAGGATATGGGTTATCAATTCTCTCACGTAATTTCTGTCAGATTGGCCTTCCGTAAGTCAGTGCGCTAGGCATCAATGCTGTAAGCCTAGCTTAGTTAAACAGAACAGATCTATTAATTACTCTATTAGACTGCTATTTAACCTTCGAACACACGTGATTTGAGACACAATAGAAAGACAATAGCAGCCTGACAGCCGGCTGTCGCGTGGTCGTTGAAAGTTTAACTATACAGTAAAGTGCATTCCTTTTTGGCATAATCCACAACATTGCCAGAAAAAAACAGTAAAAAAATAATGCGACATCATTACATTAATTCAACTAGTTATCTAAAAATCATCAAATCGTGTAACATGGGACATCATCAATCATCTACTGTCACTTACTGCCACTACTGCCGCCAGCTGCAACTTAGGCTAAGCGCGTACTCCGAATATTAAACGTTTGGCTTTTAATTGCATAATTATGTACAAACAATATAAAGTACTGCAGATTAATAATTATTATATCTTTTTTATTACAAACTTTTTAAAATAATACCCATATCGGTATTTGCAAAGAAACTGCGTATTAAATTGTACCTCTATCTTTTTCGATAGTCCAATCTACCTCCACTCCATATATTAAAATTCATCTGACTTTGAGTTTTATGCGTGAAAATTTAACATTTTTTAATCATGAAAGAAAGAAAGAAAAACGTTTATTTGAACCTCACAAAATCGTGCACAAAACAAAAATAAAAACAACATAAATCTGTGCAAGCCCAAAAAGGTTCAAACTCAGCCTATGCTGCTTTATAAAACCAAAAATATCGCAGCTAATAAAGTATATTATGAGCACTATAGACATCGTTAAAATCGCAACTATTCTCAGTGAGCGATTTGGCTTACAGTAACTATTTATATTTATACAACTTAATTTACGTATAGCTCTCCATAGATCCTTGATTGGGGCCAAGTGTATATTTATTGCCGATCTAACACAATAATGATCTGCTAGATCTTAAGATAGTGATCAATCGGGACTGTAATGTGCAAGAGTGTACGGTAGTTAGGTGAACTTGATATTAGTGTTTGTTGATATTGGATGATGACTCTCCACATCTTTATCAAGTGCTGTGTGTGTCAAGTAGTATTCAAGAAGCTTGATCAATATTTTAAGTACTATGAATACGACTTTTTACAAGTGTGAATTGGATTACTTACATACGATACATAATATCATTGCATTAGTGATCCCCAAAATACAGGTCCAGGTCTAGTTGGCGGTTAGAAAAAGATGTGTGGCAATACATTTGTGCTATTTTACAATAACTAGCTTGTATCATGTATTTGTATCATAATTATGTTCTTAATTTAAGTTTATCTTGGACGTGAATTTGGAATGAAAGCTAGACTGAAATGATTTATCTATATCCATAGGATGGTAAACTGACTGGCTGGGTGGTATACCAACACTAAGCCTAAACCAACAACCTGGTAATAGCGACCTGAAACTTGGAGGGTGTGTTCTTTCAAAAGAGTAAGTATGCGTTGAGATAGGATTTTTGTAATGTCAGCTTCTAAAGGGGTATAAAAGTGGATTGAATTTCGACATCAACGCGAGCTAACCGCGGGCAAAAACTAATCCATACTAATATTATAAATGCGAAAGTAACTCTGTCTGTCTGTCTTTCTGTCTGCCTGTCTCTAGTGCACGCCTAAACCACTGAACCGATTTGAATGAAATTTGGTACAGATAAAGTCTGGGACCCGAGCAAGGACATAGGATAGTCATCCCGGAAATCCTCCGGAAACGGGTACTATCATTCCACGCGGACGAAGTCGCGGGCAAAAGCTAGCAATCATATGAACCTGAAATCGTCAATCCGCCTTGAACAAGCATAGTGATAAATGCTCACACCTTTTCTTTATCAAAAGAGAACTGTCAACTGAAGAGTCAGTAATTGACTAATATTTTGCTTCATACTTAACCCACATAAGTCCGAATGTATTAACTTAGAGATAAACCCACTTTAATTCTATAAGACTAGACATATTATATGTTCACAGCTTTTATGATTGTATTTAACTTGTTTAGAAAATGTCTGATTAGTCTTTCATGTTGAGATTATATTGAATGGACTCGAATTGATTAACTGGGTGTTAATTATTTAATACAAGAGAACTCCAAGGTGTGGGGGCAAATCGCTTGTTAATGCTGGTCAGTGACCTTAACTGCTCACCCTGATGGCTAAGATCTTCGGTTCGTTTCCTACCCACGAGAAATCTTTGTATGATGAGCATGATTGTTTTGTGTTTAAGTATAATTTATTTACATTATTACGTTTTCGCCCGCGCGGGTGTCGAAACTAGCATACCTTAATTAATTACCCCTTTAAGATTTGAATTTCCAAAAAATATTTCTCAGTACATACGTACTCCTCACAAAATATACCCTCCAAGTTTCGTGTCTCTAAGACCATTGTTTTGGGCCGTGCCTTAATATATGAACAATCAGTTAGTTTACCATTTTATATTAAAAATATTTAACTAAGCAAGGGTATAAATTTTCTGGTTAACATAATAGGCTCTGCCTATTTTGGTTTTTATATTTACAATTTTACGAAGAGATTTTAATGCTGCTAACCATTTCCCTAGCCTTTTCCCAACCATGTTGGGGTCGGCTTCCAGTCTAACCGGATTCAGCTGGATACCTGTGTTTCCCCTATCTGACCTCCACAACCCAGTAAATGGGCGACACGATACCTCTTGGTTAGACTAGACTGGTCAGAGTTTTTGGCTAACCAGTAACGACTGTCAAAGTTCTACGAATGACAACCGAGACCAACGGCTTTACGTGCTCTCCGAGGCACGGGATGTCAGTGATGTCCAAGATAAAGTTTAGAAAATAATAAATAAATAATTTAAATAAATTACTGGGACATCTTACACACGGCCATCCGATCCCAAGCTAAGCAGAGCTTGTGTTATGGTAATCAGACAACTGATATACATACTTATATAATTTTAAATACATACATATTATAGATAAATAAATAACACCCAGACACAGAACAAACAATTATGCTCATCACACAAAGTTTGTCCTGGGTGGGAATCGAACCCACGACCTCTGGCTTAGCAGTCATGGTCACTGACTACTAGACCAACAGGCCCGTCAAAATACATATGAATTGAAAAAGTCACATTGGTACTTGCCCGGATTCGAACCCACAACCTCTTACACGAGAGGCGGGCGCCTTATCCACTGGGCCATCACGTTATTTTAACGCTGCTAACCACTTAGATAAAATTACTCCTAAATCTCGACAGTTTGAAATAAGGTAAATTGCTCTTTAAATATTTCCTTTTAACCTTCTGCAATCCCTGCACAATGCCCTGTTTGGTCTCTCAATTAATCTCCTGCTAATGGCTGCCGCTGATGGCTTTATTGGGAACACCCGCGACTTGACGTCATGACGAGTTCGTTGTTTTTACTCGACAGTTCCGTAGCAACCTGATTGTGAGCCTCTGATTGATTGGAAAGGTTTCGCTAAATAATGGATGTTTTTTTTTTGTGGCTTGGTTTATTGGAATGAGTAACTGAATTGACTTGGTTGGGTACTGTTATTTATAAAAGAATAGCCTGTGAGGTCTTGATAACAAATAATTGTAGCTAATATTGTGAATGCTAATATGTTTTGGCGATTTCATTGTTATGCTTTCACATCCTTACTGTTGGATCAATCATCTAAAATGTGAATGCACCATACATATACGGACATACTTAATCTGGAATAGAGATACTAAAATAAAAAGTATTGTTTAAATGGTAAGTGTTAACATAATCTCTAACGCGAATGAAGTCACGTGCAAATGTTTAATATTATTTACATAAATACTAAATCAATACTGATAACTGTATAAAAAACATCACTTGGTCATCCATACGTAAAACACACTCATATACAGTCATAAACAACGTAATTTAACGGTCCCCGCCAGTTCTGTAACACTAGTTTGAATTTTTGAAAAACGAACTAGATCTGGTTACCGTTAGTGACGTCACAATGGTATAGCACATCATTATGGCGTTAATTGGAGCATTTTGGTAACAATTAATTTTTATATTTATCACGTTTCACATCATTCTTTGAGGTGTGAATATTTTTGTTTAATTAAATTATGTGGTAGTTAATTTAATTAAAGATTTAATTAGAGTTACTGATTTTTTTTATATTTCGCAGGTAATGTAATGATTTTAGATGTTAAAGTATTATGATTATTTTTAACCATAATTAATGTACATACTCCTAATGTAACATACTAGTATTTCGAAAATAAAGTTAGTATTAGGGTCTGTTTTACGTCCTCATTGGTTTTCCCTATATATTAAAAAATGGAACAGAATCTGTATGAAATTATCTGCCAGGTATTTAACCCAGAACTTATTAGAAGAATGTGAAACAGGCCCTTAATGTTGTTTTAATTAACCTATTTGCTACAGAGTTCTCAATCGCAAATTGTTGATAAATTTTCGAGCCTAATTGACCGAGTAAAAGCTCCAACCCTAAATCATTTTAACAGTATTTATTTTTATTTCTATACAGTTGTATATTTTTGTAATAAAGCAGCTGCCATGTTCTTTCTTCACGAGCCTGGGTTTAGTGGTAGAAAGTGCCTAAGGCATTAATAATAATTATTCCGCCTTTGTGCTTTAGCACGACTTGAAAAAAAAAACTTTAGTTAATTCACTACTTTAATGTTATTGTCATTCCATTTTGATATAAATTTAAAAAGAACCTATAACGTAATATTATCTGACAGCAAACGTTGTGTTAAACGGACCTAACAATTAATGCCATGTTGATTTGTCTGCGTGTTTCGTTCCTGTCACAAAACTGTATTTATAAGAAAAAAGTTTCGCGTCTCTTAAAAAAAACTACACATTTTTGTGTTTCTTTCAAGTTCCGAATGTGTAACAGTTATTCAGAGACAGAACCAACAAATCAAAGACTATATAAATCAGTCCATCCGTTCTCAAGTTATAAATGGTGCAAATTACCCTACTTTGTTTAATAAATATAATAAAAGAAGTAGGCTAAACACTCTCGCACCTCGTACCAAAGTTATTTCATTAACAATTGACCGCTCGTTTCTGTTCGCGTTTTGATAAACACACACGGAATAAATTTAATATGGCGTAACGGGGCTCAACTAAATCTCATGTAATTGGGTGTTCGCAGAGTGAATGAACACGAGGGATACTGTTAGTGCCCAAAGGATAGGAGGATGGCGGGCTTTGTAGAAGAAGAAAGGTCTTAGAATTGAATATATCGGTAAACTCCCATAGTTCAAGAAGGGGTAAATACCCTTTCTTGTCGAAATCCACGCTGTACTTCAGCCAGCGTATATTTTATGAGATTATTTTTGGCTTTGTGTTTCACGAAATTATTGTAGGTATTCTCATAAAAACTAAAAATGTTTATTTATAGCAATGTCGTTCACTTTTTTATTTGTACA
This sequence comes from Athetis lepigone, assembly GCA_033675125.1. NCBI lineage: Eukaryota > Metazoa > Arthropoda > Insecta > Lepidoptera > Noctuidae > Athetis > Athetis lepigone. The sequence goes on from CM066227.1 coordinate 22,642,163, forward strand.
TGAGTAGTGATAGTACAGTGTTTTCATAATTTTTTGACAACATGTCGGGCAAATTATTTTTCTATATTTGAAGCCATTAATTAGTTTAGTTATCATTAGATTAGTTATCTATAAATTAAGAATAAAAATATATAAGGAAAGGCTTTGTAAGGGCAAAAAATATATTAAGGCTCAAAATTCCATCACTGATACTTTTTTCACAAAATCGCTACTATCTCATCACTTACACCGACATATAACATTTATATATTTTAAAGGTATTAATTACGTTGGGAGCGTTCAAGTATTACGTAACGCAATTTTTGAAGATTTTTGACCCCCCCTCCCCCCACTGTAACGCTCCGTAACGTTTTTCTGTACCCCCCCACCCCCCTCTCTAAAGGTTACGTAACACTCAAGTCATCATTTTTACCCTGAAGTCGCAAAAAGTTGTTATAGTTTTTATCCTTCGTATAGTTTTAATTGCCTTATAATAAAACAAGAGATTTTTAATTCGCAACACCTGCGTATTTTGTGTGTGTATTTTGTAGCAAGTGAGGGCTTGTGGACCCTCCCGTAGTACCCATTAGGCCCTGCGCAGACGGCACACTTTTTGTGCGATCGAGTCTGCGGCGCACAAAAAGTTTGAACTAAGAGAACTAAGACTTTTTGCGCGTCGTGTGCGTTACTTCATATAATTGCATAGGTTCTATTTTCACAGACTAAAAAGTGCGTCACGGATAGTCTGTCGTCTGCGCAGGGCCTTATTATGTCTGGGTGGACATCTTGACACCGGCACTTCCTCAACTAGTTCATCGGCGTGTGCCGGCCGTAATCGCAAAAACGGCTTATGCCGTTGTGGTGGATGTCAGCCTCGTACCTGTCATATCAAGGGGAGTTTCCAGGGTGCTCCGCGGGGAGGACTCCACCATGCACCCCTTTTTTATATAAAAAAAGAAATAATGTTACGTAACGTGTTGTAAGAAGGACCCCCTCCCGCCCGTGTAACGCATCGTAACGTTTTACGAGACCCCCCCGCCCCCCCAAATTGCGTTACGTAATACTTGAACGCTCCCTGAGTTATGAGCCGACGACGCCGGGGCTTAGTGGAAACTCTTCAATTTGATTTATAATAGTATAATACCTATTATTTCTCTTCACTATGAATATTAGTTCTTAAATTTACTGGTAATGGACCTTTGAATAGTATGTTACGATAGGAGATGAAAAAAGCAAGATTTATTTAATGATAAAGTTGACTTGAGGTTAGGTTGCTAGATTTCAGATTTGCAATTGCATCGTATAAAACATACTCTAAGGATACCTAGAGATACTTCAAAGTTCAGTCACTGAAAGAATAATTGTACTCCGACTAGAGTTTTTAGCGATTAACGGTAAGAAACAAAATACTTGGCGTCTTTTTAACACTGGTGAGACTGAATCTATACTCATACATATTATTATAAAGCTGAACTGTTTATTTGGTTTAACACGCTAATCTCAGGAGTTACTATATAGTTCCTAATTAAAAGTTATTTTGGTGTTGGAAAGTCTGTCAATCGAGGAAGGCTTTATACTAACATCACGCTACGACCAACGGGAGCTGAGCAGTAACTAAAGACACGGGTAAGACCGCAGAAACTTCGTCACAGAGAAATATTATAAACCTTTAAAGTAACTGCAATAAATCATTCTATGGAAATACAATAACGCCAATGACATCAAGCCAGCATTTGGCTCCAAACCCCAGTTTATGAGACTTATTACTTGCCATTGTCAATAACCAGCCGATAACCGCTGCTCTGGTCACCAGCCTTAACCCTACACCGTTAAGACACAGAATATAAAGATACAGAAGGTCGACTTGAGTAAAATACAAAAATGGAAACGATATGGTATAGAGTGATACAGACTTTTGTTAACGGCTACGCACTTTGAAAATGACGAAAAAGATTGTAATTTCAGCGAGTTAAGGTTCAGCGTTGATGACGCAGTCGGTCAGTTACAAAGAGTTCTATTTTTTAGTAACCGACAAAAAAACCATAATATCCTGGTGGTTCTAGAAACAAATTGATGCCATTTATTTTCATTATGTATATAATCTAATCCCTGGCATTCATTTCAGTATTTTGAGAGCATTTTATTATTTCATGTGATTTCATGATTTCATTTAACATTAAGACCCAACCTTCTGTAATGTCTTTTCTGTGTGTGAGACCTCACGCGCTATGTGATTACCAGCATCGCATAATGCGGCGGTAATGAACGGGTTAGTTTCGCATGTCATTCCCAGCAAATGACATGGGCACGGGTTTTTGTGGGTTACTTGTTACAGTGGGTCATTTGTTAATGTATGTAATGTAAAAATTTTGGAATGGTTGAATAGCTATTTATTGTGAATTGTTAATTTTATAAGCCAGCTGTGTCCCATTGACAATATCACACTCAGGAAAGAGGCTAGTCTTTCCTGATATTGTGGTAGTAACACGTGGTCTATCGAACGATTCGATCAGATAGATTTAAGATAAATATCAGAAAGCATAAAGCTTTTCTTGTACATTAGTTTCCTTTTTATTTAATAAAATGTTAAGCTGTAGAATTTAAAAAGTCAATAAATAAATAGATTTTAAAATTAATTTTGTTATTTATGTTTTTGTTTAAATATTCTATTACTATCGAATTGCCTGAAAGTGGACAGTCTGTGAACTACCAATTCAAATTCGCAAAAAACCCGCTCATTTCACCCAAGAGGCGTTAAACAGAGGACCAGTTGTTACTGAATTAAAAAACAAACTGTATTTTGGCCACAAAAATGTGAGCATGACCACTATGTGGGTTTACGAGTGAACCTCGTTCGTATGTGGGACGCGTGTGCCCAGTGTTCACAAGATTTGTGAACGCAAGTGTAAAACGAGGATAATCTTAATACTTTTGTCTGTGAGTGTACTTGTCTACGTCATACTAGGAGAAAACTCATCTTAGGTATGTGAAACTGTTTGTAACTTGTTACTTGTGCTACGTGTTTAACATAAGCAGTGTCCGTCTTTCCGGAATATATGTTGCTGATTTTAATCAGCTGAATTACTTAGAACAATAAGGTTCAATAATCGTCTAGCCCTGTAATTGGTCGGCTATACATTTAACTAAACAACCAATCCTGGAGCACCCTGAGGTTGGGTTTGGTTAGGTTCTTTTTTATTATGTAGATGAAAATAAAAGCTCCGCCAACTACTTTTAGTAAAAATATTCAAGTAAGTTTGCTATTACTTAAACTAAGTTAAGTTTCAGTAGAATTGTGTTGCCGATAACTTAACCCAAAACTGTGCTCATTTAGTCAAGTAAATCAGACAACTAATGTATAAAAAGATATCTAGCTTCCCGTAATTTAATTAAAACTTGCCTAGATATGTGCTAAATACATGAACGAAATGTCAAATCTCAACAATGCTAATAACATAACCCTGAAATAAATTCCTGAATGTCTTTCACAGAACAATTCCATTTACCTCAAAAGCCACAGCTTCGCACACCAATTTCAACATTTTCGTACTAAACCGTTTTGAGAATAAGTACGTAATTTCGGTGGCTACTAATAAGCAGTTGTCAGTCAGTGCGAGTTGGGAGGAACAGGTTCCTTACGTAACGGGACCGGAGTGACCCCAATACGGTTTTCGGAACCTTTGGCCGGTGCCATGAAGGACATGAGATGAGATGCTTCTCGGATTGGTATTTTTGAATTTTACTGTATATCTATGAATTTGGAAATGGTTAAGCGATTTTCTGCATAGATGTGTTTGTGTATGTAAGTATTGTATGTTTGCCCGGCTCAAACGAAATTACTGGTGCGGGCGCCATGTGAAGTCCGTAATTAAAAAGTCCGAAATATTTTTTTTTCAGGAAAATCTCACGTATTGTGACTTTAATCATTTTCTATTTGATATTCAAATATTCCTGAGGGGTGTTCAGTAGACGAATGCTTAGGTTTATTCATCATCGTTATTATTATACTCGTCAATCGATGAAAACATCTACTCTTCATGTTAGCTTTGTATTAAAATCTCTCACAAGCATTTTTCGTACAAGCTTTGTCTGGGTGTGGTCAACTTTATTCTAACTATTTAGAAACACGAAAGATTATGAGGATATACTGTAATTTATCAATACAATAGTTGTGGTCTATCACGATACGACCTACAGCATAGCAATAACAAAATACCACTAATAAAATACGGTTATGTATGTCAAAAGATGGTTTTGAAACAGATGTTATCAAAACATACATCATTGTTACATAATTCGCCGAAACCCATAAATTACCCTTTTAAAGGAGAGGAGGCAAAAATGCAACACGATTGTTACAAAGTAAAAAACTCGCCTCTTTATAGCCGTCAGCGAGTTTGTATGCAAATTCCAAAGAAGCCTGTTTTGGAGTTTTTTCGTCGTTTGACCCAATTTTTTGTGCCAAATAAAAGTCATCTCACGGATGTAAGCCTGAGCCGGATTTCGTGACGTAGTTACCAAAAGAAAGTTATATTTTTTTCTTAAAGAAGAAAGGAAAAAAACCATGTGTTTAAATTTAGATAAAATACGGCCTTTTACCTTTGGCATTTCCGATTTGATGAGCTATCTAATTTAGTTAAATGTGAGAAGCATCTCACGAATTTAACGGATCTTGTGATTTATATTTTTTTCATATGAATAGAAAGCTGTGCGTGTGTGAGTCATATTAGTTTTAATAAAACACAAATCATTGTTTGTCCTTGACCTCATTGTGTGTGTGGTGAGAATTTTCTCACGAACTAAACAGATTCTGTGCAAAGAAAGTATTTTGACCACAAAGATATCCTTTTCGCGGAATTGCATTCGCTTTTGTTTTTATTCGGATTTTCCTTAATTGGATAAAGATTATTCGTCAGAGCTTTTACACACTTATATTTATAGAATTGTATACCAATACTAATAATTTTTTTTTTATAAAAACTAACAGTCAGAATATAGATCAGACTATTGATAATATATTCTTTATATATGACACATAAAAGGAGAAATATTTAAATTGTGATTTTACAATATAAGCAGTTCATATACCATCAATTATTTCCTTATTAATCACGTTTTGACTTCAAGCAGTAAACGATCCACATCATAGCTGTTCAACAGACGTTTTTTGTCCAACAAATAGACAATACGAGCAATTTATACCTAACAATACTTTTAAATACGTACTCTTACTTACTAGGTACCCGTATAATTTATCTTGTCAAACGTAGAAGTATAATTTGACAGGTAAACTAAGATTATAATTATTTTGCGCGGCTCTTTTTTTGAAAATGATTTTGGAATTTTTGTGTAATTAAAGTACGCGTACAAAGAGTGAGTGTTGTAACTGTATTTGATAAATTGGATTTGTAATTATTTTCAGCCTTTTTTGTGCATTATTAAAAGATGCAATGGGTTTTATTTGTTAAACAATTACATTATGAAATTTAAAGTGTAGAATTAATAAAAAAATGTTTACATATTTTTTCGGTAATCTATTTATATAATTAAAATGAGTGACTGATTGTTGATATATCAACGACCAGCAGAAACCGCTGGTCCTAAGGACGTGAAACTTGTAGGGTGTGTTCTTTGCGAAGAGAAGAAAAACATTTGGTCCTGAATTCGATCCCTAATCAATTTTGTTAACAGTTTACCCTAAAATATTTCAAAATACTTATGATTCAAACATTAGCTTATCAATAACCTCGATTTGGTGACTTATTTTACAAAAAATGTATCTCCAAATAATCAAATCCAATATCAGATTCCGAGTAAAAACTTCAACTGCTAAAACTTCACAAATCTAATCATTCAAAATCACACGAAACACAGACCAGACAATTATTTTAACAAAACGTGTTGCTAACAATCTCACGACTTCGTGTGTGCTCTCAAAGATAATAGCACAAGTTTAATAACACTCGCAAAACAAATCCGACAATTAACCTGGCTTTACAGTTAGACTCGTTTCACTTTTTGAGACGAAAGCCTTCCCCCTCCCCCGCGCGTCGCCATTTCACCGCACTCCCCCGCAATGGCCTCGAAACCTCGATATAAAGGTAAGTACTGATCACGTGACTGTAATGAATTTATTGTACCGAAAATCAACCACGTGTTGATTTTGTATAAATCTGGTAAAATGGTTTTTGGTTGTGCCAAAAATCAATTTTTTTTGCCATGGTTCCAAAATTATTTGATGAAAATGTAACTAATTGCGTCGATGATAAGTATTGTCATTGACAAATAATGTGAATTGTCGTATACCTCCCAGTCATTTTTTTTTATTACATGCTAATTTGTAATAACCTCAATTTTTTTTCAACGGTTTTTTTCTAAAAACCATATTTTTTTGGACTATTCCGATCTGTCACCCGTTTTGTCCCCACGGGTGACAGATAGGAAAAAAAAGTTCGATTTGTCCCCCAGTTAGCAATGTGTGGAACACATTTTCTATTAACCTCTTCACGCTACTGCGCGCCTAGTACTTTTGATTGATTTAAATACTAAGTATCTCAGTATTTTCAGTATTTTACCAACCCATGGGGACAAAACGGGGTGACAGATCGGAATAACCCATTTTTTTAAGGAAGTATATTCTATAAAATACATGTGACTATGTGATTGTTTGTCACTGAACTAGTGAGTAACCACAGAAGAATTTAGCCTGAAAGTTTCATTAAAAAGTTGTGAAACAAAGTGTACACTGTAAGTTAAAAATGTAGAGCTCAGAAAAGTAAATATCATTATTAACATACGGTTATAATTAAAGGGTTAGTAAAAGTAATTGAAAGACACTTACTGGACCAAATAGAAGGCGTTATGATCATGTATAGCAATTAGACGTTGCTTCCTTCTCATGCCTTTCTTCTAGGTATCGCTGCTGATCTAGAAATTAAAGAGAAAAACAAACTAAATCTGCTGCATTTAGGACAATAATATTTTTTCAAAGATACGTTGATAGATAATTTAGTAAGTATAATTAGGTGCACATAATCTATTAGCTTTTTTTTCAGACAGACCGATCGGCTCTTAGAGAACTGACGTGTAAGTGTTATTTTTACCAATTCACAAAAGAAATATTTTTTTTATCATTGAAAAATCCGTGTAAACTGTTTATTATCAAACCATAATAATTTTAGGCAGAGATGCTTGCATAAAATATAATACATAATTAATAATTATGTTGTTGTTCGGGTGTTGAGAAATGACAAAATCTACTTTAGTTAAAAAGTGGTTTTATCTAATGCGAGTACTATAAAAGTAGCAGTAATCACTATGTATAAGTAATAATAGATATTAATAGTGTAAATTAACGTAAAATACTTAATTATAACGCGCAACCAGTAATTTCATAATTAAGGATTATTTGACCTGGGGTCGTAAAAGTTTAATTCCTTCAATTTTAAAGCTTACATTAGGATGTTAATTATAATATTATTCATGAATGCAATCGACGTACATTTTATGATATTATTATAACGGGGATCAAACGCCACAAACATTTCTATGTTAATTTTGTAAATAAGAATTTTTAATTCGTTTACTTGTTCTTGTGGCCTATTTGACGTTTTAAAGATTTCGAGGTTTCACAGCTATCTTAATTGTTTGAGATAAGATTTTCACGACTTTTTCGTAATTTAATGTTTTATTAATTAAAAATAATCAGGTAACAGCTGTTTCATATCCATATAAATTTTTTTACAGAGAGGTCTAGCTCTAGATCACTAGTATTATTTAATCCATACTAATATTATAAATGGAAAAGTGTGTTTGTCTGTCTGTTTGTCTTTCTTTCACGGCAAAACGGAGCGACGGATTGACGTGATTTTTTAAGTGGAGATAGTTGAAGAGATGGCGAGTAACATAGGCTACTTTTTGTCTCTTTCTAACGCGAGCGAAGCCGCGGGCAGAAGCTAGTATGAAATATATTTAATATATATTTGATATAAAACACTAGTATCCAGCTAAATCCGGTAAGGCTGAAAGCCAATCCCAACATAGTTGGGAAAAGGCTTGGGAGATGAAGATGAAGTCCTTATTGATTTTTTGTTAATTTAAAATAAGTACGTACAGATGCTATTTATTACATGGAAAAATACTCTGGCGTCAACACACGCCTATACTACGAATACCTAATTCTACTACAGTTATTTTTACTAACAGAATACTATGATAGCATTGTTTATTACATTTAATATTTTCCAGATTGTATAGTTGGATACAAAAATAGAGAGTGGCAGCAAGTAGCCGATAAGAAAACAGAGAAAGAGCTTATAACCTCCACAGCCATCAAAAATTAAGCCACAAACAAATGAGCTGAACTAGTTGCTAAGCAAACAAAGCTTATCAGTGGGCAAGCACGTGTGGTACAGTTACCGTACGGGCCGGTGACGTCGAGCTAACTGCGCGCACGCCTCGCCGCCCGCGAACAAGGCCGTTCGACGCCCGCCGCGCCACGTGGCGGGACGATGCGTTTACTGCTATCATTCTAATGGATGGACGATGGACAGTGGCTATTGTTTTTTGATTTTTGCAATAGGTGTGGTCGAGTTATGTTAAGGTGTAAATTGTATAGTTTTTTTTTGTGTGAGTTTTTCGAATGTTGTAGAAATACAATCAAATTAATTCCTATAGAAAAATTGCGGCTTAATTCGAAATTGTAATGTGTAGTTATTTCTATCAATCTTTAGTTGCACGTGTGTCGCTAAGGATTATTTTAATTCAGTTACTACCAAGTTAAAGAGCTATTTATACACATAATTAATTTACTCCGAAGTTATAGAGCTATTATCACAGTCAGTTTTTTCTGAAAAAAATCATTGATTACAGTTACGATTCTCTTACGTTAAATTATATTCGAATTCCAATTCCATCTCTAGTCTATCTACATTTTAACAAGATTTTAATATCAATAGTGATTGAGATAAAATAGTGACAGCATTTTAAACATTTGAGCCCCGAGAATTGGGCTTGTTCTTCACATTCCGACATATAATTTAGTAGCTAAATATAAAAATCTCAAGGTGGCAGTGGCCACTGACCACTCGGGTTCGATGTCGGGGCTACGACCGGGCTCCGTCGCCCGAAACCGAGGCACCGTTAGGACAAGGACCTCAAGTAAAACCGCGTTACATTACACGTGTTACATTTGATGAGATGAGTGGTATACATATATGCCCTTACTAGTAATCACTGTGTAAAGTTATGTCATGAATAAAGCCTGTGTAACCATACATTTTTTGACGTATAAACCTGTCATAACTTTAGGCAGAGATTATTAGTACCTAAGGGCAATAGAATAGAAGTGGTGTGCATTTGTTTTTAGGTGTTGTTGGTTTAATTTGTAATGTGGAATGATTGTGAATCGTGATCAAGTTTGGGAGAGAACTTTTTTGCTCTATTTTCATTACTATTTAATACTGTTTTAAACATTTCGATATTTCATTTATTTATCTTGATTATTGCTTTAAAGATGTTTTTTATTTTTGTTTGTCTGCTTTTATGTTCAAATCAAATTCCGCAAATAGGTTTGGAATGGTAATTAACCTTAATTGACTATAAAACCTGAGGCATTTCAACTAGCCATCATCAATAATTGAAACAAAACAATGATTATTTTATTTTACTCCTGCCGTCCTTATAACCGCGTCTTTACCTCCAAAGCCTCCCAGACTCGCTCTCAATGAAATGTGGGTCAAGTTTATTGACAAATCAGGACGTTGCCCGTGCATCATCTCCGTCACTCCTATAGCTGCGTCTCTTTCGCACACACGCAGCGGTATTCTTTTAGGATGATGGAGCCTCCAATAGGAATCGTGTTCGGAGATGTATAAATAACAGTATTATAGTTCTTTTGGTGCCTTTTCAAGTAAAAAAAGAATGTAAACTACTGCCATCAGCTGCGATAGAACTTGTCATGTTTTCAAGCCGTTTTAGTAATTTAATACTTTGTAGGATTAGATAAAAAATTATGAGAAATAAAAAAAGTTGAGTAATAAAATAGCTGGTGACAGAACTTACATCAAAAAACCACTTTTGCACCATTTGTTATGTCAAACTAAATGTGATTTGCAAAATTACCCTTAAAAGAAGGGAATCCGTTTTTATTGATTTAAAGCTCTGTATATATTTATTTTACTGAAAGATAATTCAATAAATGCACGCCCAACCAAACCAACAACTTCTCAGATCATTGCTAAAATGAATAGATCAAATTAAATATTCTCAGCACTTTTTCAACAATACTATAATTTAGTGTGCCACAAAAGAATCTTCAGATCAGCAAAAAATATCAAAAACCTCCAAACACCCATTAACCTAGTGAAGGATGTGCGGCGTCATGTTACATGACGTCACTTCCTTTACTTATTGAAACGATATCCGGTTCGTTCCGGATTTAGGGGCGATGTAAATAAAGGGTTGTTTATACATTGTTAGGGGTAGTTTAATAGTCCCTGCTATTAAAAGCGACCCTTTTTTGCCAAATCCAAAGGCGTTTATAATGGGATAAATATGAACTGGCAGTCTATTATAATAATAGGCGTGTATCGGTTTAGTTTTCTTGAAGGGGTAAACAAGAACCTGTTAAGTATCAGTAAAAAAATATAATGATGGCTTATTATGTCTAAGTAATAATCTTGCATTTGAAGTGTAGCAATGAGTATCCTGATTACCCTCATTTTTCTGGACTTAGAGGACAAAATATTCATACTTTCATACTAATATTACCTCTAAATGCGAAAGTAATTCTGTCTGTCTGTCTGTCTCTTCTTCACGCCTGAACCACTAAACCGATTTGATCGCGATTTGGTACAGATATAGTCTGTGACCCAAAAAAGGACATAGGATAGTTTTCATCCCGGAAATCCCCCGGGAACGGGAACTATTATTGCACTCAGACGAAGTCGCGGGCAAAAGCTTGTAGGCCTAACTTAACGTCGGTGAAACCGCGAGGAATAGCTAGTGTGCAATAAATGATCTCTGAAGCGTCTGGAGCAATATACATAAGAGTGGCAGAAATGCAGCCGTTGACTAGAAAACTATTTTAAATAATACATTAATAATTAGATTTAACACTATGCTGTAAAGCAACACAGTTAGATGAAATTAAAAAATACAATCTTCTGGTATTTGTAGTTAAACTAGGAAACGATGTTCAATTCATCAACTTCGTGGATAGAGCCTATCCACTTAATTATGTGTTTTCAGTTTTTTGTTTGTTTGTTATTCTGTAAGTTGTGTCCTTTTATTGTTGTCCTTCTATTGTAATATGCACCTACCATGTTATATCTCACCAACTCTGGGTTGACTGGTAGAGAATGCCTAAGGCATTAAGTCCGCCCTTGTACGCTTGTGCATGAAGTTTTAAATAAATAAATAAGAAACGAACACATTTAAAACCAAGTACTTTTACTGAGAAACCAAGTGTACCAGTGTAATTGAAAAGTATTTATCGATATTACCAAACATCCTCAAAGGATGTAAGACGTACCAACGTAGATCAAAGATACGCTCACATCTCAAAGTTCCCACAGTGCGTGCGCACATGTTCAGTTTTTTCTCCAGTACCTGCAAGTCGGCCCAATTCAAATATTGACTGATTGAAGGGTTCGAAGGACATCTGTCGAGGCTCTACAGGTGAAAGCAGAAAGCCTAACATATGCACATAAAGAACATTATTGTTCCATACCATGTGGCCTTTTGAAATGGCCAAAATTTTAAAAATTTTCGTCTTTGTATGTTGTTTTTTTTTCTCATTTGTTGGGTAAGGGGTTATTTTTGACAATTATTATCTTTACAATGGCTGTACACACTTTCGTTTTGATTGAAATCAAAATACGGATTGTTATTTTCAAGATGTTTTGGTTGGAGAGGTTTGTGCCTGTATTAGACATCAACGAGCGAAGTGCAGAGATTCATTTTTAATTTGATTTCCCTGTTTCTTAGTTTGACGAAACCATTTATAATATTTATTATTATTTTGACTATTACAATAAATACTAATATTTGGAAATGAGTTAGGGAAAGGTCTAGACTATTCCGGATGCTATTCTTCATGATGTATTGCACAAAAATATTGTCTGGACTTCAGAAGAGCCGAAAATTACTGAGTTTGTTTCGGCATTTCTTCTCAGTTATCTCTTCGCAATTGTCTAACATTCATAAATAACTTTTAATTCTAGACCTCCAATTAAACCAGCCTTTTTCAAAAGCACCATAAAACGAATCTCGACGTAAATAACAATAATAATAGGTTCGTCCGCCATGGGATAGCGTCGAAGTGGGTCACAGACCGGCTTATTGGACGATTCGCACGAATTTAACTCGCACAAAACGTGCGAATCGACTCCTTTAAAAAAATATTATTTTTCTGTAGTCGATTCGCACGAAGTTCATTTATTGGCGTGCGAATCGACACCTTCACAAATATGTAGTAGGCTATTCGCACACATATTGTTTTTTTATCGAATGCAATTAAGGTAAAGTACACTTGAGTACAGAAGTAGTAAGGTCAAATGTGTTTTACTCGTAATAGATAGAAAATAAAAACACAATCTACACACATCAACATGGTCTAGAAATATTTCAATGTAACCTAAATAACTAATATTCTATTAACTTTTTGTTAAGACACCTACACATTAAAATAAACCTTGTTTAATAGCCTATCTTATCTGATAACAAACTTTTAGATAAAGTTAAATTAAAAAAAAAAAAACTCAGAAGAAGAGGTAAACTCAGACAACATTTCAATCTTAACTTTATTTTTTAAACATCAAAACATAAACAATTTTTTTTTTTTAAAACTGTTGAAAACCTAAAATTAATAATTCGTGGATTCACCTAAGACTCCCCTGACACATCTGCAGCGGTTCTGCACAGGTACTCAAAACAAGGGTGTCAATATCCTACTTTAAACTTTCACGTTGCATATTACTACTTTACTATTTCACGGGATTTAACGCGCACATACCTTTTTTATTTGTTTTTTGCTTGACGTTTCGGCAGGGTTACCCCTGCCATGGTCACAAGCAGAGTCTGCCTGTGACCATGGCAGGTGTCAATATCCTGTTGTGGAATACTGTCCCAAGTCCTGCTAAGATGCAAAAAAAAGCTGGTTTTCATGCACAATATCTTCTGGGAAATTCCTTACAGCTCTTCTCTGAAGCATAACCCAGGCATGCTCGACAGGATTTAAGTCAGGGGATTGTGCAGGCCAGTCTAAAGCGTAGATATTTTGCTGTTGTAACCAACTTGTAACGATACGCGCCGTATGTGGACGGGTAGTGTCGTTCATTTTTTTCCCATTTGCTGTCTGTGGGGCAAACATTACAGGCTCTAGTACCTCGTCTATGTATTTTAAAGCAGTCATATTGCCTTGTATCCAAACGTAGTCCGTTCTACCGCCGAGACGAATTCCTGCCCAAACCATAATCGTGCCACCTTGATATGCATGAACTTGTTGTAGGTGCTGCAGTCGATTCCAAGGCCCAGGTTCTCTCCAACGCGTACTTTTCGCGAATCAGGATGAAATCCAAACCTGGGTTCATCAGTGAAAAGCACAAGTGACAGTTTGGTTGGCAAGTGAAAGTTAAGGTTCCAGTTTTCGTGTGCAATAGCCCATTGTAATCTTTTTCCTCGATTGCCTCTCCTTAGGTACCCGAAGTAGCCTACGAAGACGTAGGTTGACTTCATGCAGTCGTCTTCTCAAAGTTAGACCTTTCAACCAATTGCATCACTGTTACATTTGGCAGACTTCGTGCAGCATTTACTATGAATCGATCCTGTACATGTATTGTAATGCGTTGAGGTCCTCGGTGCCGTTCCACCACTTCCCGTTACACGATAACGTGACTAAAGCCTGGATATAACGCTCTGTCTGTTCCTCCTTCAGAAACCGCAATTTAGGTAGCGCCAGCTTGAACAGGACATTGACATTGACACCCTTGTTTTAGGTAGGTCCACGGATTTAATAATTTTAAGTTTTTAACATTTTTTATAAATAAAATAGTTGTTTTAATTAGGTTTTGATGTTACAACACAGGAACCCGCCCAACAAAGCCAACGCCTGCCGGAGTTGCGGAATGTTTATAGTGGTTACCGTGACCCTGGAACATAAAGGGCAATCGAAGGAACATGAGTGGGTTTTAGTCAGTAAGAGTCTGACACGCCCTCCCGCCGCACCCAGGACGGGATCAGTCATTGAATTATTTCTCACTCACCAAAAAACAAAAATTACAAAAATAAAGTTTAGATTGAAACTTTGTCCGAGTTTTTCCTGTTCTTCTAAGTTTTTATTTAATTTAACTTTATCTAAAATTCATTATCAGATGAGATAGGTTATTAAACGAGGTTTGTTTTAATGTGTAGATGTCTTAACAAAAAGTTAATAGAATTTCAGTTATTTAGGTTTAATTGAAATATCCCTAAACATGTTGATGTGTGTAGATTGTGTAATAATTATTACTTATTCAATACAGATCTTTCTTACTTTCAAGTAAATATCTGTTATTTAAACTTCGATTATTTTTAGTTTTATTTCAGTGATGGCTGAATACGACTGTACTTTAATTTGTTTATTCCTTAAAATGAAATGTGTGCGAATAGCCTACTACATATTTGTGAAGGTGTCGATTCGCACGCCAATAAATGAACTTCGTGCGAATCGACTACAGAAATATAATATTTTTTTAAAGGAGTCGATTCGCACGTTTCGTGCGAGTTAAATTCGTGCGAATCGTCCAATAAGCCCACAGACCATGTTCTAGACTAGAACATAGATATGGACGGACCGGACCGCCTGATGCGAGGCTTTCTCTTCACTACTACGCACTTGACTGTGTTGCTAACATCGCGCTTGTTTGCGGAGTTAAGCAGAATTGAAGGTGATTGGTTAAATGATAATAAAGTTAAACGTAGAAGGTTGTAAGAGGAAAGTTGTGGGTGTAAAGGTTAAAAATGAAGTTTCTAGTGTACCTTTATGATACTAGATTTTTTTCGATCGTAGATGACGTCCCTATAAGTTTTTTAAAATGATACTTGCACACATCTTAACATGTGTGTTAAAAATCTTCGTAAAACTCGACATTTTTTCTACGATAATATGACTGAATTGTCATATAAATCGACTGACGATCATATGAATTGAATGACTTTGACTGCGACTTTTGACTTTGAATATTTTTTTTTTTTTTTTTTGGTGAGTGGGAAATCATCCAATGACTGCTCCCGTCCTGGGTGCGACGGGAGGGCGTGTCAGACTCTTACTGACTAAAACCCACTCATGTTCCTTCGATTGCCCTTTATGTTCCAGGGTCACGGTAACCACTATAAACATTCCGCAACCCCGGCAGGCGTTGGCCCTGTTGGGCCCCTTCCTGTGCTGACTCCTTCTCTTTGAGGCGCGCGTGGAACAAAACGCGCCGTCTACGCGGTCCTGGTCCTAGCCGGGCGGCGAGCTACCCATAGCTCGCCATCCGCAGAACCGCGCCTACGGTGGCCGGTAGTCGTCTTGCGACTCTCGACGTCTTCGCCTGGGTCTTAGTCCGGGGCGAGAGGCTCGTCGTTGCCTCTCGCGCGCCGCCGCTTCCTTCACTAGCATAACTGCTTCGCAGAAGGAGGCGACGGCATCCCATTCCGTCTCGCCCCGAAGCATGGCCTGAACCAGCGCCGGGCGCGAGAGGTCACCGCCGCCGATCGCCTCTACGAGGACACGTCGATGGTCCGCCCATGCGCGGCACACCTCCACCGTGTGCTCGACTGTGTCCTCCAGGCGACCGTTGCTGCAGTGGTGACACCCAGGCGTCGCTTCCGCCCGAATCCGACACAGGAACCTCCCGAACTGACCATGTCCGGTGAGGACCTGTGTCAAGCGAAACGTGAGAGTGCCATGACGCCTCTCCAGCCACTCCTCAAAGAGGGGTCTTACCGCCGCTATAACGGCGTGCCCAGCACTAGGTTGCGACAGTCGTTGTCTCCATTCCGCCATGAGATCTCGCCGGAGCTCCGTGCACTTCCACGAGCCACTCGTACGTGTGTGCAAGGACTGTTGCCTCCAGATCCCATATCTATAGATATTCAGTTTTAATTTATTTAGTTTAATTAATTCTGAAATAAATAATCCATTTTGGTGTTCTCACCAAAATGGATTATTTACCAAAAACCACCAAAAGTAGCCTATGTTACTCTCCATCCCTTCAACTATCTCCACTTAAAAAATCACGTCAATCCGTCGCTCCGTTTTGCCGTGAAAGAAAGACAAACAGACAGACAGACAGACACACTTTCCCATTTATAATATTAGTATGGATGACAACTGAACTGTTTCATCTTTAATACAATTATCGTTAAAATTGCACTTAGTTTTGGCTTTGAGTTTGTAATTTAAACTTTTTATTGATTTGCTTGATTGAACGAGATAGCATATTTATCAAAACAGCTATTTACACTAACATTATAAAGAGGAAAACTTTGTTTGTATGTTTGTTTGTTTGATTGTAATGAACAGGCTCAAAAACTATAGGACCGATTTAAAAATATCTTTCACCATTCGAAAGCTACATTGTCAACGAGTGACATAGGCTTTATATCATATAATATCACGCTATGTCACACGGGAATGAATCAGTAACCAAAAACCTAATGTAACGTAGGTGAACAGCTAGTATATAATAAACGAAAGCAGAGCAGTAACCAAAGAAGCAGATTTGAGAGCGACGACGACTTATTTTATAAAAAAACCCTATTATGACTATATTATAAAAATATCAATTTCTCCAATAACACTATATCCCAGGGACCTACAACTTTACCTAACTCCCAAGTACCAGGATCAGCTGTTTCGCTTTCACCTCGCTGGCCAATGTCCGCGCGTCGTTATCGATGCGGCGCGCGTCGCGTGCGCAAGTTCGCGATCAACTTCTACACTTGTGTATGTATGGGATTGTAGTGATGCACTGTGGATGCATGTTGTGGGTATAGTGATAGGTGTGTTGATTGATGGTAAGAGAAGCTGATGTGTATGGGAGAGACTATACAATGATGATTGTTGATCATCTATTATGGGTAACAAATCGGCTGGCTTTATTCTCCAGGATTTTTTTTGGTGAGCTTTGGTAGAGAGTTAAAGTGAGTTGTTATCACATCATGCTTGAAGACGACAGATTTCTCAAACTCTTCACATAAATAAATAGATAAGATTTTTATAAAATAACAATGCACTCCGACTTTCCATTGAGTAAAACTCGGCATTTGTTTCTGTTTTACGTGTATCACTGCTCTGTTTTCATGGGTTGTAGCTTGACGTTACATAGCCTTTACTGTTCCTCGTAAATCTGGCTGTGAAAGAATTTCAGAGCCTCAATATTAGTACAGAATTAGGATCACAAAACGTGTTACAATTTATATAATTTAAAAGTAACGATACATTTAATTAATGACTTCATTAAATTAAACTATTATACCAAACAATACATACTCAACACACCAGTAATACTGAAGCACGCACTGCAAGACACGAGTACACGACACATGTCATACTCATAGATTAGTCGGTAGCTCTCACAGACTACCGAGCAATTCGCGTGGTTTACCAGCAACTGCATATTCATAAGTCACCGATCATTTTAAAAGATTTATATTTAGATAGACGTTATTTTGACCACATCGTAACCAAAATTTTAATTGTTTTTGATGATTAAACGTTGTTACTGCATCTTGCTTCTGCACCTATCAGTAATGGAAAAAATGGTATTGAGTACTATGATATACAGTTTTTATGTAAACCTATGCATTGCGTCTTCTAAAAAGTATGACAGTGTATTGTGTGAGTAATTTTTGCTATATGTGGAAATGTCTGATATTAAAATGTTCTTTCTTCTTTCAGATATGTGCTGTCTCCTCGGGTAAGTACCTAGTTTAATCATTTGCATATGAATCTGAGTACCGATTTAACCTGCCATTGACAACTGTAGAAAGTTGATAAACATTTAAACAAAAAACCTTTGATTATTTTAAGTTTAGTCTACAACCTTGTCGGCACATCGCTCTATCATAACCCCAGCTAATCGTTTCAACACGAAGTGACTCACGCTTCTGACTACTGCTGTCGTAACGATGCAACTGCAATGATACTCATTGGGAAGTCCAACAAGTGGTCATTGAAACTGCTACGTTAAGTAACATCCTGAAACCTGAACATTCAGCAATACGTAACTTCTGTGAAGATGATTAACATGTCTATTTGTATAAAACTGTAATCGATTGTCAAAATGTTAAAGCTCTTGTTTGAAATCATTTTGGATTTGGGACGTCCTGTCAATATTTTTAATTGACTCTTTATTTTCTAGCAAACAGTAAGTTGATTTTAAAAAGGCAACGTTAAGGAACTGTCCCGATATTATTTAGTTGTCTGAACATTGGAAAGCCTCTTCAAGCTACCAGATTTCGTTGTGTTAAACCTTTGCCTCTCTCTATGTTTTATATATATATCTTTGCATCGATTATGTTTACATTAGAAAATCTCCCAAAGCTCTAGGTTAACTAGCCTATGCAGCATGATTTTATACGTCTTCTCCCCGATTATGTTCTGTTTTATTAGCCATAAATTTCCCAACCATATCCTAAAACTCCAGCCACTTTCGAGCCGTCAGCAGACATTCAACCGGCATCATTATCTTGCACTTGACATTAAGTGTGCATGGTCATTGCCGCTTGCCTGATCTGCGCATCTCCGGCGCGCGAGTGAAAGTTGCGCACCACCCCCCCTCCGCGTGCCCCCCCCACGCCGCCGTATATGTGTCACTGTTAGACCTCGTTGTGTCGATATAGTTTGTATGCCTTTTGTATTAGATTTTATGTGTTGTATTGGATATGGTGTTGGATTGTCAATTTGTGGGTTCATGATGTGTCGTTATTAGAGATAAAATGGAATGGTCTTCTTTTAACGAAACTAAACAGACGTGTTCTACCAAAATTCAAAACACATAGCTCGTTATTTAAAAAATTGAGACTTGAATACGATTAATTTAGCCAAAAGATGTGCTGGAAAAAAATTACAGTTTGTAAGCAATAACTACATGAAAAACACTGTGGTTATTGCGTTTCAGTACTAGTTAAGTAAAGAAAACCGATCGTAACTGTCTATCAAATTATTAACAATTCTTAGAAACGGCCTAACTCATAACTTCTAATCTACGGAATGTAATATTGACATTGCGTTGAATAAAGCGTCAAATTATGACAAATAGCAAAGTTTCTCAACAAGCAAATCTTTATCAGCAAACAGAGTTTTGTCAATGACTACTGATTTAGTCCTTTAACAAATAACTACACATTTTGAAGGAATTTCCTAAATGTTGTTTAATTATAAGAAGTTTCCATATTTTATATACTTGCGCTCCTAATAAGCTGCTGTGATTGGTCGACTGAAATATCAATAACCAATCATAAGACTGATACCCACCTGAGGGTTTCCCTTTGTCTTTCCGTTGATTCTATTTTTCCGAAAAAACGGGATTAATTAAAAAGTTTACAAACTAAATTAGTATGAGAGTATGATTAGTATGTATTCGTCAAAAAACGAATTTTCACTAATCCGACGAAAAAACTTTCGCCAAAGCTAACGAAAAGCTCAACATATTCGCACTGAAGGTACTAGGCTAACATAAAACATAAACAAGTCGAATCTTCGCATCCTTGCGATGAGTCAATATGCTGGCGCGAACCTCTGTGGGCGGCATCGGCACGGAACCGCGCTCTATGTAGGTCAGGTTTTTACGAAGGTGGCCGAATTGTTACGAACCTTAGATTAACATAATTGACGAATGATACGTTTGTTTATTGTTAATTGATGAATCGTTTGAAGATGACGCGTCATCTTAGATGGCGGATGAAAAGAGTCTTGTTGAATAAAGAAAAGGCATCCCGTTTTGCATTCGATGATTTCCCACTCCCAAAAAAATACCGTAAATAAGATATAATTCTAAAAGTAACCCGGAAGGTCTTATTATTTTGACAATTAATAAAGAAGGAACTAGTTTAAATTAAAGCAGAATAAAAGTTCTTAACTAGTTACAAATAAAAAAAACTGTAGGCCAAAACATAAGCAAATAGCACCAATGCTAGAACTCTACAAGGATCAAAAAAGTGCAAGTGACACACAAAGACTGGTAAACAAAATCTAAATTCATATAAAATTGACCGCAATACATTGAATGGATGAATATATGCCGTTCATATATGAATATATGAACAGAATGGGGCCGATCTGTTTACAAAGGGGGTTCTCTAAGAATTATGTAGACTATTATACGGTTCTAGAATCTAGCCTAGATGTTTCTTGGAACAATATCTTTTGAATTATATAGGTCCTGTTTGTATTATATGAATTTATTTAAATAATAAGAATATATGAATTCTGCATGCAATGCAATAACCATATTCGTTTTGATTATTTAGTTAACGTATGTATAATTGGGTTTAGCTGTTTCTAGTGACTTCGCTCGCTTATTATACAAACTTTTATGTCCTATTTTATCTCTAGGTTATAATCATCGCAAACTTAGAGGACTCTACTTAATATTAAAAGAAACGGCTGTATGTTGAGTACCCCCAAAAAGTTCCCCTATATAAAAATATTGTCCCGAAATTTGGCTTTCAAAAAATATTAGTCTAAGTAAGAAAACAATTTGAAAATGTATTTATCTCAATGTTTAGCGTAATATGTCCCATGAAGTCGTCGCCACTTCATTTAAATACAGTTCATTTACCTAGAAACAACAAGGTCATTGATATTGTCTTTATTGATTGGAAAACTCGTCATCATTTACTGTATTTTTACCTCACGAGTATACAATGCTAATACAATTATAAAAAAAATAGGTGACATAATTCATACACAAACAATAAGTATATATAATATACTTACATGTTTATTTTGAAGCAAAATCGTTGCCACGTAGTCGATGTTAAATCCTTAACATTATCATATCCACTTTTGATTTATCAATCCATCAATCAATCAATCCGTATCAAGGAGTCAGTCTTTCGCGCCTTTAACAATGTTCTGAGGGCTACCCGGGGGTCAGACAGTGGGAGACAAAGAAGGACTAGAACAAGAATAGAAATTACTACAGACGCCTAGGGCCTAGGCCTAGGATAGGGACTATTAAGCTAGGTAAAGGATTACTATTGCCTAGTGCAACGCCTAGGGACTATTAAGCTAGGTAGGCGATTACTATTGTCTAGCGTAACGCCTATAGAATCTACAAAATTGCCAACTAACTAAATGACCTAATTTAAAATGATTCCCACAGTTTAATAGATTCCTTAATAGGTTATTAGGCTACCCGCAGCTTAATAAAATTAGCCTAATTATAGTTAACAGGTATTGCTTAATTGATTACGATTAGTTAAGGTTTTTTATTCGATTTATGCGAAAAGAGTAATGACCTCATTCTAAGTTTTTTTTGTTAATTGTAGAATATATTTGAAATTTGATTGCTATTATAATTAATTTATAGATTTTTAAAAATTTATATCGAAAATTTAATTATATAAAAATAATGGCGTGATATTAAAAAATATTAACTATAAAAGGTACTCAAAATATTATTAAGTTTTAATAAACCATTTAAAATTAAAATGAAAACAAAGGAATGGAGGTAAATAAATTTGTGTCGCTACGGGCCGGCCGCGCCGTTAAAACTGTAAAAGAACCAGTCAAGCGACCTTCGAGCTATCAGCCGAAAACCGAACTGGTTCCGATAGCCCCGCACCGGAAAATACACATTTTCCGATTACGGTCTAACCACTAAACATATCCCATACAATAACAATTACAAACTCTCTAAAGATTCTAATATCTCTCAATCTTCCTACTCTTAAAGATTTTTCATGCAGTTAGTAATAGGACGGTCGTTAGTAAAAATAGAAAAAAAGGAAAAAAAAAGAAAAAAAAACAGGAAAAGATGTGATTGGCATAGTTATAAAATACAAAATAAAAATAATCTCTCGAATATTTACAAGGAGGGTAGAAATCGGAAAGATTATTATTATTAAGAATTAAATTGAAAAAAAAATACTAAAAGTTTATGAAAAAATAAATAAAAAAAAACTGGCGTCCGAAGTAAAGGCATCCACTGTGTGATCCACAAACGGCGGCACTGTCACGTCACTAACAAAATGCCAATTACAAACAATTCCCAAAACGCTTCGCTTTCGGTCGGCGTGTTTTGAATTTTTTTCTTTTTTTTTTTTTGTAAACGTACACTGTTTTTTATGTTTATCTCCCTGTAACTGTTGATTAGCGTCACTGTGGTTATGGTTGTGTCCGCACTACACTTCACTCACTCCGGCGGGCGCTGCGCGCGCGAGGTCTCGTCAGACTGGCGGCGCGGGCGCACCCCACTCACTTCCCACCAAAAATTTTCTACCACCGCGCGAGCCCAGGGCGGGCGAACCGCGGCCCGCTACGCCGCGTAGCACGTTGGTTATTACATTCGCTAATTAGTTATGATTTTGTGATTAATTATGTTAATTGATGTTGTTATTATTACCGTAAGATTCGTGATGTGTGGCCGAAATAATGATGTGATGTTTCGGGGCTTTTTAACTGTTTACTTTCTTTGCAGTTTTGAAACCGGAAATTAAAAAATTAAATATTTTCAAAAGCTGACTAATACAAATAAATATATAAGACTGAACTTAGAGTTTATAAAGTTCATAGTTTAAATTTTTTTATAATTTCAATTATTAACTCTCTGTAAATACTGTAGAATAATACAAATCATTGCCTAAAAACATAAATACTAAGAAAATAATAAAAGATAATAATTTTGCTTACATAAAGTAATACCCAGTCGAGTAGTTACAGCTATCATATGGAACTAGGTCTCGTGCCAGTAACTAACTCAGAGGATATTGCATCGGAAGCACGCAACAACAGCGCGATTGTAATTTATTTAGTTTTTCAGCACTCTGAAGGAAACATTCGTACAGCAATTATGTTATAAACACTAATAAGAAGGTTAGAAGCCGTCAAAATCAAACACAGGACGTTTGGTTCAAACTGCGATAAACGGTAGTTTGACCTAATTTTAAAATTAAATAATTATACTTAAACAAAAAATCCTTTCAGTTTTTTGCTGTTTTCGTGATACCTTCAGAACATAACGAATAATTTCTAGACTCGATAAAAAACACATAAATCTACAATATTAAAAAAATGCTTCAAATAAAAAGCGGCGCATTTCTCTTAAAGTTGACCACACCTGGCAACTGCTATCTCCATTGCGTACACGCACACTAACACACAAATACACAGCTTACGCACACAAGCGCGCACCGGCAGGCCTACAGACCTACAAACATTACTTTCACCTTTCTCCACTCTTATTGCTATTGAAATAAAGATGGTTTTACTTTGACGCTTTGTTAATAGTATGTTGGTTTGTCAGTTGGTAAGTAGGACACCGATGGTTTTCTTTATGGTCCCTGCTATGGCCCTCACAAGGTCCTCTTAGAGGTACAGTCGATCATGGTAAGGTCAGGCTTGTTCCTAAAGCTTTAACGTAGAAATGACTCATCTAATAGATGGGTGACCATCATTTTTAATGGCATGGGATGGGAAGGTTGTTCAATTTTTTGTATTAGTAATGCTTACTACATAATTTACTATAGATAAGATTGTTTGAATACGGTGACTGGTCGATGCTAGTAATCTTTGCAACAGTTTACATGTTTTTTTTTATAATTCATTACGGTCTAATGAAAAACTATAACCTGACAGATTCTCTCGTGTGTCTTTATATCCGAAGTTCTCTCAGTACAATTAAAATAATAACAACAAATACCAAACATAATCCTTTATTTAAATGTTTTAAGAAAATATAGTTTTATCGTAATTTAGAAGCGAATGAACGTATTTAAACAAAAAGTTTTGATGACGTGCTACTGTAATTATGACGTCTTTAAAACGTCTATCTTACGAGTACTTCTAAATTTAGTTAATTGAATAATTAAATTGTAATTTTTGTCATTTGAATACCTACCGCATATCGGCTAAGGAATTATATTAAATGAACAGGAACTCTAATCAACTTATTTGAATTTTACCTACAATTGTTTTTTTTCTGTACTTTTTTGTGTATTGTATATAACAGTGAGACACCCACAAAGTAAAAACCTTCTATTCCTTTATCTAAAGGGACATTATCTTAATTATAAATGTTCAATATCTCTCTTTCGAAGATTATGAAGAAAAAAACAAATTTTATTTATTTAGAACAAGAAATAAAATAAACAAGTTGAAACGATGATAACAACAGTACTTAGTATAAAACTGTAAAACTAAATAGTTGTATAAAATGGACTGAAATGATAATGTTTTTTTTAATCCCGCTCGCCTGATGCGTTCCCTCTTGACCATCCTTTGTTGACTTTAAGAGAAGGCTTAGCTTTATCTTTATACTTATATAAATTTATAAACTTAATACTTTGAGTATAAATTCAATTGTGTAAATACGAAAATTTATCTTTCAGGTTACATTAATTGTCTATCCTAAGAAGTGGATGTTCCTATCCAGAACCTGTTTCCCAATTATTTTATTAAAATCAGATGATATTAGTGTCAAAGTCAAAGTCAAAGTCAAAACGTTTATTTCCATTAGACCATGGAGGCACTTTGGAACGTCAATTACATTAAAAAAAATTTGATTCTAGTCGCCCAGTGTTCAAAGTTCATTTAATAATAACTAAATAAAATAACGAAGAAATCGCTACAAAGATGTGAGCAGATTCGTAGCAAACAATCATGTTTGTGTCTACGAAATAATTAAGCTCGTAGCTGCGTAGAGCTTGTGTCTACGACGACGGTCCAAGTGACCTAATTATATGAATTTATAGAATTGACTCTAATACATAATTATTATTTTTTTTAGTTTTCACCTCAATTTTTATTAATTAATAACCAATGAATATGCTTATTCTCTTATTCAAATTTTATAATTATATATTTTATACGCCATATTATCGAAGGATATGCTGGTTCAAATTTCCTAAATTCATTTGTTGTACTGTATATTCTTACATTTTTTATTAGTTTTATCTGATTTAAAAGTGTACTGCTGAGATTATAATTTTATTACTCAAGTGCTCAGTGACTGCAATAAATGAGTTTAATAATAAATTCGTAGAAAGAAAAATAATGTCTTTGGAGATAAATTCTAAATGTACCCCTACCTTTTAAGTACACATTGTGGAATGCAACAAACATTTTAAAAAATAAACCAATTTCCAAAAAATATTTTAATATTTTGTTATAACCTTTTACCCAATAATTAACGTTGCGTTAGTATGTAAGATGTCAACATTGTTGACGTCATCAGCCTCCTAGAATTTCTTTGTTTCAAGGTGTTTCTATTTTAAAAACAAATGATTGACGTCGGAAATCAGTGGAATATACCAATGACTTAGTTTATAAAATACATTTTAATGTTCCTATGATTTATTAATGTTATAAATATAGCTTATGAGAAAAAACACATATTATGAATTTATAGCGTCCACTAATGTATGTAAAAGAGTGATTTAGTTCCAACACCGCAAATCAAATGTTTAAAAAATCTATAATATAAAAATGAATCGCTAAATGTGTTGCTAAACGCAAATCTCGAGAACAGCAGAACCGATTTCGCTGATTTGTTTTTAAAATATTCCTTGAAGTATGAGGATGGTTCTTACATGAAAAAAAAATGCCTTGTATACGCTCAAAACAACACTTCTATACTCCAATACAAACTATTCGTAAGAATAGTTAAAAATCAATTTCAACTTTATTAATATGCCACAAAACAATTGAGTGACTTTAGTATGTAACTGATCAAGCGTCCCGCACTGGGATTACGTATCTTTCAGAAGCCGAGCGATCGCGATAATTTAGCAATATAAACGTCAATTCAAAATACGTCATGTCAAATAGCAATCTAGCGATAGTGCTGCCTCTGTGTAGCAATCAGTTAACTAAAATATGCATTTTTCGTTTGGTGGTTTCGTATTTAGTATGGTTTTTAAGAGCAAAGTAAAGTTTTTTTTGTTAAAGGAGATATTTAGTTAGTTCCAGAGATTGCTACTTTATCGTCATCGTAGCAATAAGTGCATTAGAACAATCAGCGAGCAATTAGCAATCGGTTCATACATAATACGATTTTTTTTTTATTAATCGCGCTCTGACCGCTCGGTCACTGCGCAAATATTGCTGATTGCTGTTTCATAGGTAACCCCGCCGGATAGCAGACTTGTTAATAAAATAAATAAGAAAAATCGACTGTTAGGTTAGGTTAGGCGGTAAAAAGTTCGCCAGGTCAGCTAGTAATTTAATAAAATGCATTTAAATATACACATCCCAATTTTTTTAAACATAAATCTAAATGTTCGACTCAATTTAAATAATAATAAATGGCGGGCTAACCAAAATATATGAGTTTATGTCACTTTTACTCGACTCGGCACTTAGTGAGACTGATGACGCTGACTTCTGACCCGGGTTCGACTTCCACGGTTATTGATGATGATAGGTCTGCGGAGTACCGTTGTGTCTCATGATAAAGGTTTTGTGATCCTGCACACATTCCAGGAAGAGTTCTTTAGGTATTTCTTCAGTATTGGAAGACTTCAGAAGTGTTCAGTTGTGTCTGCCACGGCATGTCAGCTACAAGTGAATATATCAGTTAAAGACATAACCTTGTGAAGGACATCTATCGTCCAGTTGAATCGATTTCAAAGGGCAGCTGCCTGTCTGAATGTGTGCAGATGAAGTGGTTAAATGACTTGTTTTAGGAGAGGTATTGGTTGTGACCTGATGTAGGATATTGATGATGATGATGACATACAATTTAACCTAGTTCTGTTCTGTTTCCTGCTTGATATGGAGGGAAGTTGAAATCATGTTTTTCTTACTCCTCCGCTGTTCTGTTTTGACTACTTTCGTTGCAGATCCAAGAGAGTTTGTTGAAATGTGTGCAGTTGAGATAAGATTGTTGTGACCTGAGGTAGGCCTGATTGATGATGATGACATAAAATTGCAATAACAAAGTTTTCGGCGACAGTGGTAAAGTCGCATACAGAATCTTAGCTTGGATGATCCTTCCTTATCATTGAATGAATGAGAAACTTTTTACCCTATTTAAAATACTTTCGTAAACTAAAGATAGAATTGATTGGAACTTATAATACTTGGACATCTTGCTTTAAAAAATATCCTATGAAAATATGCATTAGTTTTTATTAGTTATTACCATCCAACGTCCTACTTCACAATACGAGAACCATTTACTTCAATCTTTATTGATCTTTAAAAACAACAATCAAATAATCAAATATAATGAAAACGAAATACGTTGTTACTAGTTTTCCAATCAAAATATATCATCACGCTAAATCAAAAGGGGGTCAATAAGTAACAGTAAAGTTAAGACAATCTTTTTTTGACGCCTCGCAATGTTCCGATGTAATATCTTTGCAGGTGTTCGCCGCAAAAAAACTGTAGGTACCGATAGCCCTGTTCTTGTGGTACTTGGCCATTGTTATAAGAAACCAAACGGATTACTTTCTGTTTAATGAAACGTTGTTTCATGTTGGCATTATAGGAGCCAGTAATTTCATTAATTTAACCGTAGTGCTAGGCAATCTAAGTTTCACTCAGTTGTATTAGCCCCTTTGTGCTTATTTAATTATTTATTAAACTTCATGCACAAAATGTAAAAATCACTGCACATAGGCGGACTTAATGCCTTAGGCATTTTCTCCAAGTCTACCTTGCAGAGACATGCATGCATGGTAGGTGCAAAGGTACAAAATTATTACAAATATTTGCTAACTTCTGTTTTGTCTTCTGCTTGATGTGGAGGGAAGTGGAAATCTTGTTTTCTTACTCCTCCGCTGTTCATTTCTGATAAACTTAGTTGCGGGATCCATGACAGTTTAATCGTTTCTCTAGAACTCGTCAAGGTTCATAGCTCAGCGCTTATCTGGTAGACTCCACTGTTTGTTCTGGCTTTCAGGATTTGCAGTGGTTGGGAATAGTGTGGCGGAATTGTCAAAAAACTGTTGTCATTATTGGGAAAAACGTGAAGCAAACCAAATTATGTAAAATGAGTCGGTAGCTTGTGCAAGATTTCTTACAATCATAGCCACCGACCTAGAGTATATGCGTCATATCAAACTACGCACGTTCTCCGAAGACTAACTATCAGCAAGTAAAGGAGTGACGAGGACACCAGAGTGACGACGCGGTGGTAGTAGTGATCGCCGTACTGATACTTGTGGGGCCTAACTGTTCATCGACCAAGAGACAGCCGGCTGTCCTGCTGCTATTGTGTTTCTGTTGTCTTGAATTATGTGTGTTCGGAGTAAAAATTCAAACCAATAATTTTAAGGTTGCTATTACATATCACACCTTTGCACCCTTATATACAATGTTATAGAGTATAATATATGTATACAACCCAGTTACTATGTGGCACAATACCTCTTGGTTGGACTGATTGTCAAACTTTCTGATCTACGAATAACAACCAACGATGTCCTAGAAAAACTTAGACAGTACATATTTTCTCAAAATGTAACTTTGCTTAATCAGCGCGCTATCACAAATTCAAAGAACACACTACAGTTTAAAATAGCACCGCTATCGTAATATTTGTAAATCTGACAAAACATAAAGATCATGAATACTATGAATCATCTGTATCCTTGCAGCACACGCCTAGTTTTTTTCGTCCATCTCTCAAGGCGATACGTCTTTGAGTCAAGCTACAATCGGTCTTGTTATGATAATTTCGTTCTTAATTGCTGTCAGTGTCAGTGTTCATTTGTGGCCGAAATAGAAGCTTTTGAGTGATTAATGTACAGTTTTATTTGTTGGTTTTCGCAGTAGAAGATGTATAATAGACTAGCTTCTGCCCGCGCCTTCGCTCGCGTTAGAAAGAGACAAAAAGTAGCCTACGTTACTCTCCATCCCTTCAACTATCTCCACTTAAAAAATCACGTCAATCCGTCGCTCCGTTTTGCCGTGAAAGAAAGACAAACAGACAGACAGACAGACAGACACACTTTCCCATTTATAATATTAGTATGGATGGTACTGTAGTTTCCTGGACCTTAACGGTTTCATAGGTATAAGCTGTTTTAACATTCAAACAAGCTTATATGAAAAAAAAATAACACAATTGTGAACAAGCCCACAGGGTCTTTGAGCAAGTTAGTCAGATAGCAGTTAAAAACAATAAGGACATCACGATTTAAAATTATTTTTTCAAACAATATGTGTTAATATCAGGCGATTTTTTGATGGAATCGGTAGTCCGCTATTTCGCACTAAACAACTAAAAGCTACTAGAGATATTAGATTCCGAAATTTAGACCACCCCGTTCCGAAGTGTTGTGGAGGATGCAATATTCGGTATTTTACACCATTATCAATTGACGTACTTTTTATGAGCTGTCAAAACGCAATTCTCCAATAGATTTTGTATGGCAATGGCAACTTATGACGTCACTAAAATAACAACTCAGTTGACTATCTATTTATTGATTTCAAAGCAACTAAAAATCAAATTTTATAGCAAATTGAAAATGGACCGAATTTATTAGGCTGAAATTAAAAGAGGTTTTATAGAAATTGTGTCCAACATTTATTGGTTAATGGTGTAAACTACCCAATTTAATTACTTTCAGAGAAAAAGTTTGCACAAGGTCCAAACCTCAAAAAGCCGTGACCCGGAACAGCACGTATAAGACCCCAAAACATCAAGTTGATCTGCGATGGTATGCTACGAATATAATCAAGTACAATCCATTGTATACCATAATTAATTCCCGATAGCTATTAATAACATTACACTAATGAATTACACCGTCCGATTGATAAGTCGCATTGTTGCGCCTACGCCACTTACAAGTATCAGTACACAATTAGCACTCGTTAATTTTATTCTTTTCATTTTTCTTTTCATTTCAAATGATTCGCTAAACCGATTATGTTTTGTATTGAGAGCTTTTTTGTGGGTGCAGCTATGTATGATAGTTTTTTACAAAGACAGTCCAGTTAGTCATATTTTTTGAAGAGTGCGATTCTTTTTTTTGTATGAAAAAATGTGAATGTGTGCGAATTTTGAGACTGAAAGAGCACTATTATCTGGCAAATAGATTGTGATTACACCTGTGATAGTTCGCTTAGTTGATCTGCTAATTTCCATTGTGTCACACCAAAGTTACTAACAGAAATCATCATGATTATACAGGCTTAAAACTCATATTTACATAAGACAATTTACATTTTTATACTGGCTAAGACCGAAATTAATTTATTATTCTTACTTGCACTTACTTTGGCTTAGCTGTTCTTAGTATCTCTCTCTTCTCAATATTACCATTACAACAGTAATGCGATATTGCCTGGAATATTGTAGTTAAAAATGTGCTAAGCAACTTAGTTTAGTCTAAGACTGAGATTAATAGTAACGACTTCGGCCAAGCAATATTGCTATCACCGTCGCACAACTATCAAACTGCGAATCCAAGACAGAGAGGGAGAATAGCTAAGCCAAAGTACGAACGAAATTCTTTTATATCACAACCTAAGTCTCTAAAGCCTTAAATAAGGAAAAAGACATTGACGCAGTCTACACTACAACTATTCGACTTTACAACGCTCATATATCAAGAGAATCCGGAGGTAGAACACTGCCCACTTACGAGTATCTCAGTGCTGTCGATTCATCTATTAGAAGTACATCGACACACATACATGTATTATAGTTAGTAATAGTGATTCGCGAGTAATTACCGGACCCGTTGTTGCTGACTATACATCAAACGCGGTATGGCCAGTCATTACTAAGATGGATGAATCGCTTTCTTATAAATAGGTTGAGTCGCAGACTTGGTAGTATTATGAGCGGGTTAAGATTGACCTACATAAATGTGTACTAGTGTGAAATACCTACCTATCTAAAATACGTCCTTTAAGACACGATTCTTTTACAAGGTATTAAAACACAAAGAACCTGACTGAACTATTATTTACTGACATATTAAAAACATATTTTGTTCTGTGGCTTAAGACAAATAAATCACAAAATTTAATCAGAAAGTTTTTAGTGACTTTTTTCTTATATATTGTATAGCATTATGAGGACATGGTTACTATAGGATTTTTTCAAGATATCAGAGAACAATAATTACCTCTCTTTTTGTTAATATTTATATTACTAACTATTAAAGCTTATTGTTTCCGTGGGTCAGAGCCCGTACGTCCCCTAAGATTCGCACCCTGTGCCCATTCGTCCCCTGGAACTTTTGAGGGGCCTATTCGCCCCCTGAAGAATATTTATTTTAATTCATTCTTCTAATATAAGTACATGTATATAGTCCTGGTACAGTCGCGCAGAAAAGGGTAAAATAAAAATATAATAATTCCTTAAATATCATGTTTAAGTATTTCAAATAAGATTAAGTTTAATAAAATGCCTCTAGGCTCTAGGCATAGCGTCAGTCTTCAAAATAATTAATCGATTCGTCGATCGATCGTTTTCTATTTACCACTTCACGTTACTGCGCGCCTAGTACTTTGCATTGATTAAGGTGATCTTGTGAGAAAATTAAGGAATACAGTGAATTTTAAATTTTCGTACATGACTACTTCACGTTACAGCGCGCCTAGTACTTTGAATTGATTAAGGTGATCTTGTGAGAAAATTAAAAACACAGTGAATTTTAGATTTTCGTACATGACTACTTCACGTTACTGCGCGCCTAGTACTTTTGTTCTCTTAAGTTTTTTAACAAGCCATTCGTAAAGAGACAATATTACATCGTAAGCCTATCGACAGGTTACATTATTATCATGACGGATTATCATTCATCGTAGCTCTTTTTTCAATGATCTGTTATGATTTATTAAATTAATTGCGTTAATAAACTGTTCACAAGTGTACTATGTTAACCGTTTTTAGGTAAAATATAGGTGATTTTATCTCAGGGGACCAATAGGCACCTGAATAGGTGCCGAATCTTTAACTTATATTGTGTATATATTAGAGGAGACGAATGGGTACCTTAAAAATAATATTTTTATTAAAATATTAATTGGTCCCCTACCAGGAGACCAACGGGCACCTATATAGGGGCCGAATCCACAACTTTTATGCTGGGGGACAAATCTTAGGGGACGTACGGGCTCTGACCCGTTTCCGTGGCCATGCCACTTCTAAGTGAAAGCATGACATACTTATTAATATACAATTGCTTTATAGTACTACAACAGCAAAACATATTTTTATATCATACTTAACATTATTTTATTGCATTCAAAAGTTTGTTTCCTTTGAATTTGACGTGCTAATACACCGCCCTTCGCTCCGCTCATGTCCAAAGCCGTTGAAAGTAACTTTCATTTAATTTAACTCTAAACGTGAAGATTATTTAAGCTAACAGGTCGTCTAGTATAATAAGTCTTTTCCGCTATTATTTCTAACCAGTTTTATACGTGATGTGGACGCAGGCTACACTCCAACGTCACATTTACGTGAACAAATATACTTACGGTGGTAAATGATGTAACGTAATACAAATGTGGCGCCACAATTGTTGTGATACAAGCGTATGTCTGGTGTACAACCTCGTTTACTAGTCCTCTCATGTCCCGCTCCCGCTCCGCTCATAACACGCTCGTACCCGAAGCTCGCTCCGCTCATAGTCCTCTAGTACTTCAAGCTCTCTCCACTTATGGCCCGCAGGCACCTGATACCCGCTCCGCTCATAGCTATAGCCTAGCCTTTATAAGTGAGTTTCATTCAATTCGGCATCATGCTAATGGCGCGTCTGGCTTACTGACACAATTCTCTCGGTCGCTTAATTTATTTATTATTTATATTGGCAGCTTTAGTAAAGATGGATGTACTTAACACTGCACTAATGTTTACTGATGTATTTTTATTTTATATGTTTTTTATGCGTCTTATAAAGCTTTGTTGTAAGAGAAATGTTTCGACGGCTTACTGAAATCTAGGTAGCTAGACTTTATTTTTGGGTACGGTAGATAATTTTTGTACACATGTTGGACATGTAAGTAGAAACATTGTTTGCTTTATAAATAAATATTTAAGTCCCACAATGGCATAGTTTAACAAAAACACACTGGTTTTTCTGTGTATATTTTTTTTCTGATGACTGATGTGTTAGAATAATGAGTCTAGTGTTTCATAGCAATGACATAGTATAAATTTGAGTTCAACCTTTATCAACCACTTACTTAAAAACAATATCCTATTCTAACTCCGACTACGGCTGTAAAACTTAATTAATTTAGTAGATATAAAATAGAGGAAAATCTAGTGAAGAAACCTAATATAAAAGTTTAAAATAGCCAACCTAGTGAGCAAGCGTAATAATCGCGATGTTATTGCCTTTGTGAGAAGAGGCCTTTGCGCTCACTAGGACAAACATATATTTTTGTTATTTAATACATAGCTAGTTTATTTCTTCATTATAAAAAAATAACAGCTGTTTCTAAAAACCGTCTAATCAATATTCTATCTTATCTCACCAAACATAAGATTAACATGAAGATCAGTTAGAAAACCACTTCTAACTGCTCATGATCAGGCATCAAAGTTATACAGTTATACTTATAAATAAAACAGTTGTAGGTAGGCCTTACAAGCCAAAATACACATGCATAAAAATTAACACGGAACAAATATTTAATTGTAGGCCGTGAAAATATTAAACTGCGTGGGAATCGAACCGGCATTTGGTGTAAAACAAGCAATGGCGCCAATTGACTTGAATTTTTTGTAATAAAATCGGAAATTTACCATTCATTGACGGTGCGGATGTGGGAGAAATTGCAGGTGAGGCATTTTAATTTCGTCAATAAGGTCAACAATGTGTTTATAAATCCATTGGTAGTACAGTTAAAAGCCTGCGGTAATATGGCGGCCAGTTTTTGTTTAATGTATTTAGAATGAGGCAACCAGAGGAAGAATCTTTGTAATCAGATTACTGGTAATTCAAGAGATTATCTTCTTCAGAAGAGCTTGTTTATTTGCTATTTTGTTTGTAAGGGGAATCTCCGAAACCGATGATGCAATTCCGAAATATTTACACTAATAGAAAGGTTATTATTTCCTTTAGGATGTACCTAAAATTACGGGCGGCAAGTTGCACACTTCATGCACATAAAAATGTACAATGGCGGACTTAATGCCTTAGACATTCTCTACCAGTCACAATAGTAGTGGTAGTGGCAGAATTTCGATACTTCTGTCCCCTATTTTATACCCCTTTGGCGTTGAAATTCAATAAACAAACTCTTTCTTGGTACCTTCTTTTGTTGGTGGGTACCTTCTTTTTGCAAAGAACGCACCCTGCAAGATTTATGGCTCTACACTGCCTTGCGCTCCAGAAGAAGTCTCTTGATGATTTCCTATCCCACAAAAAAGAACCATTGGTTTGGGCTGAGCATTAAGGCGGTACCCCGACCAAAACGCTACGCGCAAGCAGTTTTTGAGTGATTTTTGGAGCTATCTACTTGTTATTTAAAAAAATATCAACATATAAAAAATACAGTAATTTTCTACATACCTTAATCTTGTTTCCACAATTGCGGAGTTATTTTTTATTTTTATTGAGTTTATCTTTAATAAATCTTCTTACAACGAAACCCCAAAAATGAGAAATAGTGAATAATAACATGCATCTCCTGGTAAAGTAAATAATTATTATTTAATTTTTCTACTGACACTAATGGATAGATAATTAAATTGTGAACATTTTCACACATTTTTTTTTCCAATAGACCAAAGTTAAATTTTATAAAGATTTTATTCTAAAATATGGGCGTATTTTCTTCAGTAACCTGCGCCCCGTTCGGTGCGGCAAAGAGGAAACGAATGCACAAGACCATTTGGTCAGGGTACCGCCTTAATATAACAACAGTCAGTCAACCAATCAGTCAGTCGGCTTACCAGATAGAGATATAATAAGATAAAAGATTTTAAAGAAATGAGGAAAAGGCTGCTCTATTTTAACCCCAACGGCTACCAACCTATCAATTCAATTTTAACCAGAATACCACACATACCTCTCCGAAATTCCACCAGCAGCCTCCCAAAATCTTAGTCATGATCTCACTTACCGTTATTAAAACCTGACATGTCATCACGATTGCACAACTTGCCATCATCGGGTCATCTCCGAGGGGATAGGAGCTGAGGGGGGAGGGGGGGCGTCCTAGTTCCTCAGTAACGGTGTGCGATGTAGGACACCAGCGTTTTTGCGAATGGACGGAATTTTTAAGAGTGGTCTTTACGTTATTTATTTGCGAACGCTTTGACGGTTGATTGTTTTTGTTTTTAGTGCTCTCTTTTTAATGGAGTTCCGTTTTTGTTTGGGACGGAAGCGGCGTGTGCGCTGATTGAGAATGTATGAATGCTAGTAAAATAGGTACGGAGAGAATAGTCGTCTCAAAACTTTTACGCTTTACATAATGCTAAACCCTTTTTTGCTTAACCTTTAGACCAAGCGACAGCCGGCTGTCTCGCTGCTATTGTCTTTCTATGGTGTCTCGAATCACGTGTGTTCGAAGGTTTATGCTGACTTGTAGCTTTTGCTACAATTAACCAATTAACCAGTTACGAAAAGCAATTAATAAAAAGTGACGCATGATCGTTAAAACAATACATGGTTAGTGCCCCCATTAATGTGTCATAAGGTATTTATGGCACATGTTGCCCATTAAATAATTTATTACACGAATACTCGCAAAAAAGAGTTTTATGTGTTATTCTGTTATATTACTGTTAAGTTGTATCAAAATCTGTTCAGTGATTTTTACATGAAAGAGTAACAAACATACATCCATACCCAAAAACTTTGACATTTATAGAATTAAACCTTCGAACATACGTGATTCGAGACACAATAGAAAGACAATAGCAGCGCGACAGCCGGCTGTCGGTTGGTCGTTGAAAGGTTAAGTAGGATTTTACCATTTTATTCTACTTGTTTACTTTTCAACTTACCCAAAGTCTTGATACCTACTAAAAATATTACAAAAATGTGAAGTCAATCTTATCTCCAGTATCTTTCGCTACTCCTCAATTAAGATATCAACGCGCGCTCCACAAGTGTGGATAAGACAGAAATACTGTGCTGTGACGGCAAACACTTATAATATGGACAAATATGGACAACTAATAATATGGAATGGTGGGAAACCGTATATTTGCTCTGCGGATCACGTATGAATATATTGGACTAATCTGAAGTAAAGTAGGACTTTTTATTTTTGTTTGAATACTTTTTGCTGTGTGGTAAGTTTGGAATGTAAACGGATTGGAAGTTTTTTTTTTATTTGCCGTTATAAATGGTTGAAAATTGATAAATTATTATTTACTAACTTTTGCCCGCGACTTCGTCAGCGTGGCTCCTGTTCCCGGGGAATTTCCGGGATGAAAACTATCCTATGTCCTATTCTCGGGTCCCAGACTATATCTGTACCAAATTTCATTTAAATCAGTTCAGTGGTTTAGGCGTCAAGAAGAGACAGACAGACAGCCAGAGTTACTTCGCATTTATAATATTAGTATGGATTAAGTCATCGACTGCCCTCGTAAATCTTATTGTTTAAGCAAAAAGGAGGAAACACTTAAATAAATTGTTCACCACTCTTATGGCGAGATAAAAAGATGTTACTAAACAAACACGTACTTTGGCTAAGCACCAT
Organism: Athetis lepigone; assembly: GCA_033675125.1. NCBI lineage: Eukaryota > Metazoa > Arthropoda > Insecta > Lepidoptera > Noctuidae > Athetis > Athetis lepigone. Next base: position 22,678,971 of record CM066227.1, read on the forward strand.
ACCTGTCACTGTCACACTACTGTCAAACGTCAAGTGCACGATAGAGACAGAACATGGCTAAGCCAAAGTGCTTAGTATCGTCTATTTATGTCGCCATTACTCTAGATAGACAGACTAGACATTTTAAGTTTCTTTAGTAAACACTTTATAAAATACTGTGAATAGGGAAGACGACAACATAAAAAAATGGCATTCTGTTTAGTCCGTATGATAGACTGGCCAAAAATACGGGACACGTATTTTTTTGCTTGATCAAATTAACAAAAAAAAAACAAAGATAAAGAGCAACAAAGTTTCGGAGCGGGGGCGTTTGACGTCACCATCTTGTAAAAATTGTATAAGATCGTGACGTCACGCGAAACTTTAACGCACTGTGTCGTCGTCATTTTACGTTTACAAGAAAAAAGAAAAAATACGTGTCCAAAATTTTTTGATAATCTAACTGACGGGCTAACTACTTTTTTTCGTCATCTCGCCTGCTGATGAAACCACATTGATGCTTGGCCGGTATGAAACGTCATGCATGACAGGCGGGGGTGAATCACTAGATCATCAGGTCTACAGGACTATCATTTTGTTTGAAAAATACGCTAACCTTTATTTACAACGAACTTCAAACCGCCCCAAGCTGGTTCAACCTCGTATTTGGATTCTGCTTTGCTTCCGTAGGTTGTAGCCAAATCCAACACAAAAATAATTTATCCATGCGAGCCAGTACCTTCTGACAATTCAATTCAATTCATTTATTCAATAAACAATTCACATTGTGTTTAAATGTTTTACCGTACACAAGAGATAAAAATAATATAAATCAGAATAAGTTAAGTTAATTTAATTTATAATGATGTAATACATCATTATAAATTAATTAATTAAATGTCACATACAATTATGTAAACTATTTACCATTAACTTGACCAAGTTTTCCTCTTTGTAATATTAGTTTAGATTATAACTGACAAATCCTCTTTAACCAGCCAATAGTAGCACAAGTTCAGGATCTTCAATAACTGAAAATAATTATCACAACGACGATTATAATTCATCTCCCTTAAAAAGTTTCCTACCGCAATTCTTCAAATTAATGACTGAGACGATCGATAGACGTAAAAAAATCAATTAAACATCTTTACAACATGTCTGTTCAGATCATTATCATTAATGTTAATAAAAATATTGATTACAGTTGTATGCTGTGACTCTGCCTGTTGTAACTTGTCAGTAGTTACTCATCACCAATCATTAACTGTTTCAGTATTACGGTAGATTAGTTTTTATAATAATTCGGACGCGACAGGTTACTAGTAAATTGACTACTGGCAAGTATTTGACCTAGATAACTGCGAATTGCACAATAAAATAAATTATTATGTATGAATGGATCTTGTTTTTGAAACGCGTTATTTTCATGTATCTACATTGTATTATTATTATTTTTTTTTTTTTTTTTTGTTGTAAGTATTATTTTTTTTTGTATTATAAATGGCAGTCTGATATTTGTCATGAAGTTTTTTTTTTACGTATTAAACCTTAGAACACACGTGATTCGAGAGACAAAAGCAGCGCGACAGCCGGTTGTCGCTTAGTCATTGAAAGGTGAAGCCTAAATCGCGAAACCAATTTCGATGGATTTTGATGTAGAGATAAATGGGACCTTTAAGGGTTTGCCACTTTTTTTAATCAAGACTTCATCTGCATCCGCTTTAGCCAATATTACGCGAACAAATTCGCGGGGAAATCCGCTTTAGCCAATATCACGCGAACAAGTTCGCGGGGAAATTTATAATCCTCACAATAATAATGCAATCTTATAATTACTTTTTGGTAAATAAATATTTTTATTATTTATTTATTAATCAATCATCGACACCCAATAAATCTACTGATATCATTACTGCTGGTCTTTCCTAAGGTCTCTCCTCAAAATGTAAATCTCTTTAAAACCCAACCAGTAGTATTTCACGGCCCATAAAACACCACAGACTCATAAAAAGTCACCGAACACTTACCTATGGCGACACGTGTCACATTGGTTAATTGTGCGCGTTTGCGCATAACATCTCGTCGATCACGTCGATACCAGCGAGATCAATCATCTGGTGACGAGAACACCGTTATACACGGCGAGATTAATAGAATGTGCGCGGGATGCGAGAATGTGGAAATGGAAAATGGAGCTTATGTATATTTTGTGTTGTTTGAAATGTATTTTAATAGAATGAATTTGAATTATGTTTTTGTTTTGTTCGATTTTAAGTAGAAGGTTAGTTGTAATCAAAAAATTAAATGTTAGAACACGATTAATATGTATGTTAGCCACGTTCTAGTTCTCTTTGAGATTGGAGTCGAAATTAACAAACGTTGCAGTGCTTTGGAAAAGCAATTTCGCTGTCACCGTCACACTACTGCCTAACTACGATGGCCAGTAAGGGACAGCTAGAATTAAGTCTAAGTACGTGCTAAATTGCTTTATTTTTAACATACATTAAAAAAAATACACAAATGCTACTTACTTATTGTACTAAGAAGATGTGACCATACTGAACATTTATTTCTCATATTACAGTCTACTTAAATACCACTGCAAAGTAATACTAAAATCTCTACGCACAATGTTTAGGGCTATTTTTTATATTCTTCACAAAGAATAAACCCTCCAAGTTTAATGTATTTAGTTAGTTATTGTTATATATTAACAAACACGTTGATATCAGGCAGTGAGTTTACTATTATATACATACTAGATGACCCGGTGAACTTCGTATCACTTACCTATTAATGTAAACAAAATTTATTTAAACCATATCACCTTTATTCATAAAAGATTTGTATCGATTTCCCCCCCCCCCCACATTATCACAATCTAGGTTCACGTGTATATGAGTGGCCTAATAGTTGTTTAGTAATCTGGCAATACTGTCATTGTCGCTGTCACCTAACTTTTGAAGAAAAGATCGTTGAAAGGAAATGTTATGAAATGGGCTTTTAGTTTTAAAAAAAAGTCCAGTATGGCCATACAAAAACAAAAAAAATATTAAAAGCACCATTATTTAATCAATACATCAATACATATAATAAAATCAATCCATACTAATATTATAAATGGGAAAGTGTGTATGTCTGTCTGTATGTTTGTCTTTCTTTCACGGCAAAACGGAGCGACGAATTGCCGTGATTTTTTAAGTGGAGATAGTTGAAGGGATGGGGAGTAACATAGGCTACTTTTTGTCTCTTTTTAACGCGAGCGAAGCCGCGGGCAAAAGCTAGTTGTATTATAAATGACAAAGTCTAATATTTGTGATTAAGTTTTTTTGTTACGTATTAAATCTTAGAACACACGTGATTCGAGAGACAATAGCAGCGCGACAGCCGGTTGTCGCTTAATCATTGAAAGGTGAAGCCTAAATCGCGAAACCAATTCCGATGGATTTTGATGTAGAGACAAATGGGACCATGAAGGATTTGCCACTTTTTTTTAATCAAGACCTTATCTGCATCCGCTTTAGCCAATATCACGCGAACAAATTCGCGGGGAAAAGTTATAATCCTCACAATAATAATGCAATCAATCATCGACACCCAATGAGTTTACTGATATCATTACTGCTGGTCTTTCCTAAGGTCTCTCCTCAAAATGTAAATCTCTTTTAAACCCAACCAGTAGTATTTCACGGCCCATAAAACACCACAGACTCATAAAAAGTCACCGAACACTTACCTATGGCGACACGTGTCACATTGGTTAATTGTGCGCGTTTGCGCATAACATCTCGTCGATCACGTCGATACCAGCGAGATCAATCATCTGGTGACGAGAACACCGTTATACACGGCGAGATTAATAGAATGTGCTCGGGATGCGAGAATTTGGAAATGGAAAATCGAGCTCTTTTTTTTTTGGTGAGTGGGAAATCATCAAATGTCTGCTCCCGTCCTGGGAAATGGAGCTTATGAAAATTTTATGGTGTTATAAATTATTTTAATAGAATGAATTGAATTTTTTGTTTGTTTTTAAGTAGAAGGCCATTTATATAATAGCCAAAATGAAATCTTTGGACGAGACTGATAGATTATACTTAGCACGTGCTTTGACAATGGTGCCGATTCTCTTGTGCACAAACTATCGTAAATTTAAGTTAAATGCATCTTTCTCTTTCCGTTTAATTAAGAAAAGGACAGAAGATCAAATATTAGATAAGTCCTGTCAAATTTAGACACTCCATAGATAATTTAGACGCAATTTAAAAACATGGCGTCTAAATATACGTCAATTGTCATCAGGCGCTGTCTAATTTGACAGGATTAAACTAAAATGTATCTTCTGTCCTTTTCTTTAAGAAATGGAAAGAGAAAGATGCACCTAACTTAAATTTACGTTAAGTTGTGCACAAGAGAATCGGCACCACTGTTGCTATAAAAGCATTCCGGCTGAGTATTATTGCTGTCACCGTCACACAACTGACAAACTACGATAGGAGGATAAAGTAGAGAATAGCGTTAATGTTAAAATAAACGTTACGTTTATTTATTTCGATCTAAGAGTGCAAGGAATAAGCAGGAACATTATTTAGGCTTTAATGACGCAACCCTATGGTATTTTTCCCGATACTTACTTAATCTGCAGAAAGGGTTTGTATTGTCAAAAAAATAACGTGCTTAAAGAAGACGTATTCAACTTCACAACCCTTTAAAGATACTACAATATTTAATTTTGTTTATTAAATACTTGCCGCATAAAAAACACACAGCACAATATTTACCATCCACACCCAACGAATCTAAGTAAACCGGCAGCACCCATTCGTTGTATAAATGAACTACAAGATTTACAACTCGCCCTTTTGCAGTCAGGAACTATGTTGAACTATGTCAGGAACTATGCTCGTACTGGTGCTTATAGAGAAGCTCTTGTACCGGTAGGCTTTGTGACTATTGAAGTGCTCCTGCACTGAATCATTTACCTGTTCTAAAGCTGCGTCTACGCTAGGTGAGCCGAGCATGAGCCGACTTATGAGCCATGCACGAGCTTCTCGGCTTCGTCATTCGCGGCGTCAAGTGTGACCGGACGTAAATCGATCACAATTCGCCTATGATGGGCTTGCCTAGTGTAGACGCAGCTTTAGAATCTGAGGTTCGATGTTGAGTATTAGTATTACGTTATAATGCTGCATCTCTGACTGAGAAACATCCGTCTATGATGCATCGATTCGATTATCGACAAATTTGTGACTACTAAGCCAGAGGTCGTGTGTCCGATTCCCATCTAAGACCAGTATTTTTGGGATAAGCATCATTGTTTGTACACAGGAAGGGGCCCAACAGGGCCAACGCCTGCCGGGGTTGCGATATGTTTATAATAGTTACCGTGACCCTGGAACATAAAGGGCAATCGAAGGAACATGAGTGGGGTTTAGTCAGTAAAAGTCTGACACGTCCTCCCGCCGCACCCAGGACGGGAGCAGTCATTTGATGATTTCCCACTCACCTGAAAAAAAAAACATTGTTTGTAAAATGTTTGTATGTATTTATAAATCCGTCCTAATAATAAAAGTTAAAGTCTGATTGATTTGAAAAATATTTTTTCGATTTCGGACCAGTAGTTCCTGAGATGAGCGCATCCAACCAAACAAGTAAACTGTTTTGCTATGTAATATTATAGTATAGATGCCAGTAGTTTGATTACCATACTATAATAAAAGTTTAACACAACCTTTCGATATCCCCAGTCGGAGCATCCATGAGGATTTTCCCCAAGAGAAAGAACAAAATAATAAGTGAGGAAGTGAACCAAGGATCATATTATCTAATGGTTGTGACCAAAAAAACCCCGTTTAACTATTTTTTTCCACAAGAGTAAAAGTACCTGTACAATAAAACAAAGAATATGAAATGCAATTAATTTTATGTAAGTACTAGGGGAACAAAGAGCTAAAGGCGTCAGCAGAAAGGTAGCTTGTTTGTTTGTTTACAGCACCTGTAATATAAACCATGACGGAATCTAAGGCTAACCGTAACTGACCACACAATCTTATCACAACAAAAACCAAGGAAATTTGAACCTTATTACAATAAATGTAAGGTTTAGGTAGAGTTTGGTAAAGTTGGTAAAAGTACCGCCAAAGTAAAGATGTTACCTTTTTTCGAGACAATAGCTTTTGCCCGTAACTGGACAGAATGTATTGGAGCGGTAAAAGTTGTTTGTTCTATTGTTAGCACTATCTCCGGAACTACTGGACCGATTTTGATCGGACTGTTTGGTGCTATGTAGAGTTAAGGTGTCGTTAAGTAGGTTATGGGAAGTTTGGTATGTTTTTGCTTTGCGAAGTGAACGGAGTTTTTTTTTTAATTATTGATGATGATGATTTAATGATGATGGTATTTTAATTGGCTAATAAACAAGAAGCTGACCATTGCGACTAATCCACATTTTTTAGTATCTGTACATACTTAGTTTGTAACTGTAAAAGAATAATTGAAGTAAGAGTTAAAAGTTTTGAAATTGAGAATTTATTTACAGCCTAATTGAGTGGAGTTGTTTAACAATCTTCTTACTTTTATATATCTACAATTTTGATTTATAAACATACTATCTATAGATTATTAGTAATTTAATTACGTTTTTCTTTTTTAGGGTTCCGTAGTCAACTAGGAACCCTTATAGTTTCGCCATATCTGTCTGTCTGTCCGTCCGTCCTCGCTTAATCTCTGTGACCGTTAGCACTAGAAAGCTGAAATTTGGTACCAATATGTATATCAATCACGCCGACAAAGTGGTAAAATAAAAAACGTTTTATTAGGGTAGCCCCCCTATATGTAAATAGGGAAGTGGTTTTTTTTTAGTTTCAACCTTGACGTGTGATATATTGTTGGGTTTACTAAAATCATTTTTTGTTACCTAATTTCAACAATTTCGGAAATAATCGCTCCAAAAGGAAAAATCAAAGCGTCCCCCCCCCCCCTCTAACTTTTGACCCGTAGGTTTAAAAAATATGAAAAAAATCTGGAAAGTAGAACTTTATAAGGACTTTCTAGGAAAATTATTTTGAACTTGATAGTAAGAACAGTTTTTGTACAAAAAAAGACAAAAAGGTTGTACAAAATAATTTCTGCGTACTTAGTATGTCAACGTAACAAATAGCCTTTTTTTTAAACTTATAAGTAGGTACACTTATTGTGACGGACGGGAAACTACGGAACCCTACATTGAGCGTGGCCCGACACGCTCTTGGTCGGTTTTTTTATTATTTTGTAAAATTGTATCTTCTTAACCTTTCGACAACAAGCGACAGCCGGCTATTGCGTTGCTATTATCTTTCTCTTGTACCTCGAATCTCGTGTGTCCGAAGGTTTATTTTTTTTTTTATTTCACTACCCTTATTTGACTGGTAGAGAATACCTGGGGTTTTAAGTAAAACATTTTACCTTTGTGTATAAACAATAAATAAATAAAACCTCGGTCTGTTTGTGCCGTTTTTACAATAAACCACTTAATTCTAGGCTATTTAATTTGCGTCTTCATTTGCATCCGCTATAATCGATATTCACTCTGACGATTTCGTGATCAAAACATAGTAAATTCATCTAGTAATTTCCAAAATATATAATATCCTGATACACATAACAGCAGACCTGCGTGCTGCAGACGTGCGCGGACGCACGTCACGGTCGATGTCTTGCGCGGCATTCGTGCGCTACGTGTGACAAGCGACACTCACGCGCAACGAACGTATTGCTACGGTTTTTTAAATAAGGAATCGGTCAACCTGGGGTATTGCTGGCTGTTTCATTGGAGTAGGTGCTTTAACCCTTCACACACACGTGATTCGAGACAAAATGTGCACGTGTATCTCTTCGTAGATTTCACCTACTACACACACGCCGGTTGTTAAAACAACATATAGGCGAAACTCCTATAAACTCCTATTTAATAAGAGCATGCCGCTCTTACAATGAGACCTGCCAGGATGTTGACATCGATTTATTTAACACGGGGGTCCGTAAATTGAAAAGGACTCTCTGTTGTAATTATTTTGATACGGTCTAACTAATCTGTCTATTTTGTAATCTTTGTTTGTTAATTTTTGTAATCTGTGTTCGTCTTTACCTATCTACTGTAGTCTCTTCTCTTATTTACTCACTCAACTATCTGTGAAAACTTTTAATTGGCCTTTGTTTTAGTAACCTGTTTTTTTTTCTGTTATTAGCTGTAAGTTTTCCTAATAAAATAAAATAAAAATGAATAAAATAAAATGTAAAGACAATAGCAGCCCGACAGCCGGCGGTCGTTGAAAGATTAAAAAATTAGGGCATGTATACTAAGTTAGTACGCGCTAAAAGAACCAGGCAAATGCGCGTCTGAAATGATCATATAAATCCAGTTATTTATAAATAAAGTAGTGATTTATTAATGATTTGGATTTTTATTTGTTTATGCGGGACGTAGACGTGTAATAATTATATATAGTGGTCTAATTAATTACTAAAATACAAACAAAAAAAAAGCATTCTATGATTGTTATTTATTTAGGGCCAGCGAGTTGCGGTGGAAATTCAGATTTTCATAATGTTCTACACATTTCATAGAATTTCTGATATTTTTGGATTTCTGTGAACCGAAGTGTGCAATAGACCGCATGGCTTTAGCTGCAGAAATTAATTGTTTTTTCTAACATTTGTGTACATTGTCCTTCCACAAATTTTTAACGCATAATGAAGAACAATATCGCTCTATTTTTTAAAACAATGTTGTCCTAATCGACCATATACAATTATTTTGTCACAATAATTATTGTCTTTCACCAACATTAGCCAGCACACGTTTGGCCAACATTGGCGAGACAAATCACACAATACATGAAAGTCTTTCACTTAAAAAACAATACACTAACATTATCGAAGCTTCATTCAAAAATAGAATGCGCGATGACAGTTCTATTTACTTTTTAATGATTTAAAAAAGGAACGTACCAAAGAGTAATGAACACATGTTTAGAGGATTTATTTTTAAAGTTTTATGACTTTTTGTTTGTATATCTGTGGGTACAGTTAGGGAAACAGGCTTGAACGAAATAATTGCCGTTACCGGTCGTAAAGGCGGCAAAGTTTTATTGGGCGTGTGTTTATTGCGGATTGCCGTTAAATATTCTAATATTTTGGTAACGTTTTAGAAAGAGATTCTTAATGTTTGGTATTACAAGAATGCCGGTTGAGGTAATGAGGTGTTTGAGGCAGAATAAACTATTACCTCATTGTTGGCATTTCATTACTGTTCATTGCTTATGGCTTTAATTCAATTTTTTCACATGTTTTGCCAAATCTCATGAAGCATATTTAATAAAAAATCATTAGAAGAGGGAAAAAATGTTTAATAATATATTTTTTGTTTTGATCATATGTAGAAAAAAAACATCTGATAAAGTTAGTAATAATATTTTACTTGTATAATTAGATAATTACACATCCGATAATCTCTTTAATGGCACATCAATCAATTCAATTCCACCAATATACCGATACAATCGCCGTATAATAGTTACCAGTCACCAATTTTTCAAATACTCCAACTATTCTTAATTTTACACTAACACCACTTCCTTTTTTCTCAAAATCTCAGAAATCATGTAAAGCAATAAAGAAATAAACAACTCCTTGTGCCAGTTATGTAGTGTAAGTAGGTAAGCAGGGGGCCAATTCTCGATTTTCGCCATTTATCTCGAGTTCGAGATTGTAAGTCTATCTCTATGTCTATCAAAAATATCTCTATCTCTACCAAAAAACATCGAATTGAGCAGAATTCCGTATTCTCAGTCGAAATAGAAATAAATGTCACGAAAATGTCGAGTCGAGTGAAGATAATGTTACCATTATGAAGAAACGCACGTTCCGTTTTAGGTAGCTAAGTAAAAGTAGCATAAGTGAATGAATGATTTTGTTTTAGAATGCTGAATATACGAATATTTATATAAAACGAAACGTTTGGTGTAAAAATAATCAGTTTGACAGTTGACTGTCTGTCAGTGACATTATTCAAGTGTTAGGTAGGAAGTAAATGATAAAGTTCTTTATTTTAAAATAAAAATAGCTAAGTCATACAAAAAATCAATTATAATAAAATCGGTTACGATAATTGTGCACTCAACAAATACGTAATTTAGGTATTTTAGGGTGTGCAAGATAGAAATTCTAATAAACAAATAAACTCGTCCATATTTCAGTGGTTTCAAGTCTAATCGTGGTCGTCGTTTCAAGAAAACACGATGCACAAATCAAAAAGTATACATCGAAATTCCAGTAGGTATGAGATGCCAAGCCGTATTGTATTAAAAAAATAAGGAAATAAAAACACAGTGTACAATCCAAAACTCAACGAATTCACTCAGAAATGACGTATCTCTACAATCGACATGACATCTCTACTGCTCAGGAGCACTCGACATGAACTCTAACGTTAGCCTTCGACAAATGTCGAACTCGACATTCCCAGAATAGCAACTTTTAAAATTTGACGAAAAAATGACGTCATTCGAATTTTTTGTCGAATTCGACATCATCTCTAAAACCGAGAATTGGCCCCCTGTGCTCGCTCCACTTGCAGTTTGGGTTACTCGCCACCGCCGCGCCTGACGTCAGCCACGGAGTACGAACGAAGGCTTTGATGGACATTAAACTTGTGTGTATGTGGTAGTCCTGAAATTGATAATGTCATAAAATATTAAACGAGACCAATGTGTCCACGGTGTCTACAATTTCATGTAACTGTTACATTGTATAAAAAAAAAAACAAAATAAAGCAAAATAATTAAAAATAAGTTCCAACTTATCCTAGAATACTCAGTACTTTTCTTTGAAAGGCTAAATGATAAAAAAAATCTATTAGGTCAATTAGATTATCAAAAAATATTTTTTTTAAGACACATATTTTTTTTAAATCTTGGAATTGGAAACAAAATATGACGACGCCGACGGTTTGGTGCGTTGAAGTTTCGCGTGACGTCACCGCCTAGGTACAACAATTTTTACTGAGAGGTGACGATCCCCACTCCGTTACTTTGGTGCTCATTATCTGTTTTTATTAAACCTTCAAACACACGTGATTCGAGACACAATAGAAACACAATAGCAACGCGACAGCCGGCTGGTACCTGGTCGTCGAAAGGTTAATTTGACCAAGCGAAAAATACGTCTCTTAATATTTGCTCGATTTGTGTTCTATTTACTAATTCTAAAAATCCTATATTCAAAAAATAAGATTCCATATTGTTATAGATATTATAGGCATAGGAATATAAGAAGTGAGTTTCACTTCAGTATATTTTAGTTTCAACACACTCTCATTTATAATTATCTCAATTGATAAAACGGTTTTTAAATCGTGTTCTCTTAACAGATCTGCAATAAAAATCTTTAGGAATATGCAAAGAAACAAATAAGCACAAAAGCCCCTACTGCTTTTGTATTATTATTTTACTTTTTTCTACACGTTCCATTGTCCTCTAAGTGAACCTCATTCATTTAATTTTATCCGTGATTTTAATGACTTTATCATAATTGTTAAGAAACCATGTTTTCAACATATATTTTGTTTGTCGGTATCATTTATTTTTATTTATATTTCTATCAAAACTTTTGCCACACTCAATCACTGCGAGAAATGTTCGATTCAGTTTGTATCAGTGCGCTATGTAGCTATTTCAATATTACAAGGCGCTGTATAACCATTTTCGCAGATTTCCTTAATAAAGACTAAAATATATTCTTTATAGACTTACGTTTTTATAATAGATCTTAGAATGGTGATAGACCTTTTAAACTTTCTCGTTATAGAGTATTTTATTTTAAAAATCAAGGACTGAAAAATCTAGGACACAAAGTAAATATACGCAAAGAGTATAATAATTATTATTTACTTTGTGTCCTACTGTCACCGAAGCGTGTTCAACTTTATTGTATATAATTATATATATAATTTAACCAAAGTGATCCTATAAGGTTTCCGTTTTTACCTTTTAGGTAAAGAACCCTAAAAATTGAAGATAAATTAAATAAATTATATTTTTTATTGATTAGTGAGCACTTGGTCTGCTGTCAAGTTTTTGACCTTGTCAACTATATGGATGAAGTAACTAACCAAAGTCTATAACAGGACCCACTTTTTTGACAATACTGCAACCTTACAACGGAAAAGTCTTTTAAAATAAAGAAGACCATCTATTTCTATTTTTATTTCAAGAAAAAGAGTTCCAAAATTCAGTGACCGCGCACTATGTAAGCCAAAAATAAATGCAGAGTGCCAAACCGTGTGCAATTGGTCACAGCGTGGGGTCAAGTAGGGCGCGGTGCGCACGCGCAAATATCCGTCACACTTCGACCTCACTTGCGGTATCGGCACAATGTCAACTGTGATCATAGCCACCATTTTTTTTTTAACTGAGTTTCGGATGTCACGGTGTCGCCAAATTTTTTTGAGAGATTTAGAAGTGGAACACTTGGTGGCTCTTAGTTTCCTGTTTTTTAGGGTTCCGTACCTCAAAAGGTAAAAACGGAACCCTTATAGGATCACTTTGTTGTCCGTCTGTCCGTCCGTCCGTCCGTCTGTCAAGATCCTTTTTCTCAGAAACGCGTAGAGATATCAAGCTGAAATTAATACCACATACTTAGGTCTGCAATCTCTCAAAGCAGTGAAAAAATCAAGTTTCTAAATCAACGCGATAAAAAGATACGACGGTTTATATTGCATATTTAGACATTTTCAAGGGAATCAAAACCTATAGGGTACTTCCCATTGACCAAGAATCATGAAATTTGGCAAGAAACAAGGTCATGTAGCACAAGTAAAGGAAAAACTCCGAAAACCGTAAATTTGTAGTTAGTTCACATCCATCCGTCCTTCCGTTTGACCGTCTGTCAAGACTCTTTTTCTCAGAAACGCTTCGAGATATCAAGCTGAAATTAATATCACATACTCAAGTTTGCTATCTCACAAAGCAGTGAAAAAATCAAGTTTCTAAATCAAGGCAATTAAAAGACACGGCGGTTTATATTGCATTTTGACATTAATTTGCTAGCGAATCAAAACCTATAGGGTACTTCCCATTGACCAAGAATCATGAAATTTGGCAAGAAGCAAGGTCATGTAGCATAAGTAAAGGAAAAACTCCAAAATGCGTAAAGGACATTGACCATCCATGTATGGGAGTTGGGCCGAGTGTTGCCCAGAATGAACACATAGTGCATTATGTACCTTAGGCTAATACTACTCTGTAAACGAAAGCTCAATAAAATCTATTCGAGGAGAATTGAGAAAAAACAGTTTTTTTTTTTTCAAGATTTTTTATTGGTGAAGAATGACATCCAATGGTACGTACCGCAGTAATTATTTTAAACAATTGCTCACTTTATAATTACAATCAAGTATTTCATAGTTTCTGACATTCAGAATTGATTTACATTAATAATACTCACAGTTATCTACTTGACATTAAACAATGAAGTTCTAACATTGATAAATATTACATTATTCGTTTACATCGTACGATCAGCCCCCCTAGACAAGCATTAGCATTGTAGAATAAATAGCGAAAACGAATCGATTTTCAAATGTATGGAGATGTTAAATTGTTTAGCGAAAGCTTATGTCAATTCCCTTAATCAGTAAGTCAATTAACTTAATACCGTCTCGGTGCCTAGCCCATTCTAAAAACCAAACTAAGCACATAATGTGGGCACAACTGTCAATTGTTCTGCGATCTGTGAAACATGTTCATCATTTCCATTTTGTACTTCTATTTCCTTCTTTATTTTTATTTTTTGTTAGTATTTCATTGTGGCATTTGGGTTTTTGTGCGTAGTTTGTTAATTGTTTTTTATTCATTGTTTCTTTCTTTAGTGTTGTGTATGTCTTGTGAGAATGTACCAAATAAATGTATTATTTATCTATCTACATAAGCAGCAACACTTTATTATGCACTCTATTCCACGATTGTCCTGATGCAGAAGTGGTATATTTTCGACAAAACATGTCTACTCTTTATGGTGCTCGTATGAGTTGGACATTACTGGAAAGCATAGTACTTAAATGCTGAGAGATCGCTAAGATCTCCGTTATAGTGTTGGATATGAAATGATCCACTGCTGCGTACATGTTCACTGTAATAACTGGGCGCAAGTTTTATTTGGTAGGTGCCTACAGCGAAAAAGGTCAATTCTTCAGCGGTCAATATCGGGAATAATTATATTAAAATAATAGTTTTAGCTTAAATCGTCCCGAAAATCTTAAAAACAAAACTAAAAAAAAAAAACACTGGGACCGATTTTTTTTATAATTTTTAAAATTATATGTTAATGCAAGTAATCATTTGGAAGTACTCCCATGTCTGGGCAGCATATGGCCCAGAACCGGTCAATGTCCTTTGTAGTTATTTCAAAAAAAAAACCGGTCAAGTGCGAGTTCTACTCGCGCAACGAGGGTTCCGTTAATTTGTTTTTTATTGAAATAACTACAAATTTACGGTTTTCGGAGTTTTCTCTTTACTTGTGCTACATGACCTTGCTTCTTGCCAAATTTCACGATTCTAGGTCAATGGGAAGTACCCTATAGGTTTTGAGTTTTGATTCCCTTGAAAATGTCTAAATATGTAATATAAATCGCCGTATCTTTTTATTGCGTTGATTTAGAAACTTGATTTTTTCACTGCTTTAAGAGATAGCAGACCTAAGTATGTGATATTAATTTGAGCTTGATATCTCGACGCGTTTCTGAAAAAAAAAGGTCTTGACAGACGGACGAACGGGAGGACGGACGGATGTGAACTAACTACAAATTTACTGTTTTCAGATTTTTTCCTTTACTTTTGCTACATGACGTTGCTTCTTGCCAAATTTCATGATTCTTGGTCAATGGGAAGTACCCTATAGGTTTTGAGTTTTGATTCGGTTGAAAATGTCTAAATATGCAATATAAACCGCCGTATCTTTTTATTGCGTTGATTTAGAAACTTGATTTTTTCACTGCTTTGGGAGATAGCAGACTTGAGTATGTGGTATTAATTTCAGTTTGATATCTCGACGCGTTCCTGAGAAAAAGGTTCTTGACAGACAGACGGACAGGCGGACGCCTGATGTGAACTAACTACAAACTTACGGTTTTCAGAGTTTTCCTTTTACTTGTGCTACATGACCTTGCTTCTTGCCAAATTTCACAATTCTAGGTCAATGGGAAGTACCCTATAGGTTTTGAGTTTTGATTCCCTTGAAAATGTCTAAATATGCAATATAAACCGCCGTATCTTTTTATTGCGTTGATTTAGAAACTTGATCTTTTCACTGCTTTGAGAGATAGCAGACCTGAGTATGTGATATTAATTTCAGCTTGATATCTCGACGCGTTTCTGAGAAAAAGGTTCTTGACAGACAGACAGACGGACAGACGGACGCCTGATGTCAACTAACTTCAAATTTACGGTTTTCGGAGTTTTCCCTTTACTTGTGCTACATGACCTTGCCTTTTGCCAAATTTCATGATTCTAGGTCAATGGGAAGTACCCTATAGGTTTTGAGTTTTGATTCTCTTGAAAATATCTAAATATGCAATATAAACCGCCGTATTTTTTTATTGCATTGATTTAGAAACTTGATTTTTTCACTGCTGTGAGAGATAGCAGATCTAAATATGTGATATTAATTTCAGCTTGAAATCTCGACGCGTTTATGAGAAAAAGGTTATTGACAGACAGACGGACAGACGGACGCCTGGTGTGAACTAACTACAAATTTACGGTTTTCGGAGTTTTCCCTTTACTTGTGCTACATGACCTTGCTTTTTGCCAAATTTCATGATTCTAGGTCAATGGGAAGTGCCCTATAGGTTTTGATTTCCTTGCAAATGTCCAAATTTGCAATATAAACCGCCGTATCTTTTTATTGCGTTGATTTAAAAAACTTGATTTTTTCACTGCTTTAAGAGATAACAGACCCGAGAATGTGATATTAATTTCAGCTTGATATCTCGACGCGTTTCTGAGAAAAAGGGTCTTGACAGCCGGACGGACGGACAGACGGACAACAAAGTGATCCTATAAGGGTTCCGTTTTTACCTTTTGAGGTACGGAACCCTAAAAATTAACCGAACCCTCTTTGCGCGAGTCCAACTCGCACTTGACCGGTTTTTTTTTATTTATATCAATCGTATTATGATCTTATAAGTGCGTGCCAAGCTTTTTAGCTCGTATGAAAGGCTTGTGCAGGAATACCACAGGAATACTGTTATTTATTTAATAAGTACTAGCTTGTGCCCGCGACTTCGTCCGCGTGGAATAATAGCTCCCGTTCCCGCGGGATTAAAGCTATTCTATGTCCTTTCTCGGGTGCCAGACTATTTCTGTACCAAATTTCATTCAAATCGGTTCAGTGGTTTAGACGTGAAGAAGAGATAGACAGACATCTTCACGCCTAAGACAGAGTAACTCGCATTTGTAATATTAGTATGGATTAAGAAAAAAATCAAAGACAAAGTCGAATCGTTAATTTACCTCAACGTTATTTTAATTCTATGACCGCTACGCAAATATCGGCTTGGATATGTCAAGAATGTTGCTGTAAAAGACCGAAAGCAATAAATTCAGCCACACCTGCGAGCCCAATGCTATCCCAGCGCACGGATCCTAACGATACAGCTAATGTAACATTAAGGCGAAAAGTTGCGTCACCTGCGACTCAGTCCAGCCAACCAAACACTCGCGGGTCAACCATAACTCAATGCACTCTTGAAACTGTACTGTTGGAGCTCCGAGCGTTCCGTGAAGAAAGTGAGATCAGGTACCATACCCAAGAAGCCTCTATAAATAAAATGGCCGAAAATATAAAAGAAATAAGATGTTCCATAACCACTCTTAGCAATAAATATAACATCCTTCGGACGGACGTGGACCAGTTGCTGGTGACCTCCGATGCCACTTCCAGCACACTTACCACACTAAAGTTACAGTGTGATGAAAATACAAAAAATATATTGGATCTGGGAAAAAAAGATTTTGGCTGTGAAATTATGACCCAAACACAACGTATTGATAAAATTGAAAAATTAATAGCGATCACTGAAAAATCATCAAGCACATTAACTGAATTACATGGTAATAATAATCATCACTCAACCATTGATGTCTTGGATCCCATAGCTTTGACACCGCATATTCCACACCCTGTTTTATCATCATCAACTGTCTACGGTAACTTATCGCAACCATTATTAAACAGCGAGCAGCCGCCAACAACCTCGTATAATACCAGAATATTTACGACCGGTAAAACACAACCGCGTTCTCGTCGGTCTGTCATTCGCGCTACTGGTGCAGCTGATGCAGATTTAAAAACCCTGGAACCTATCAAGTACATTCATGCTTGGAACTTTCATCCTGATGTATCTGAGGAAAACATTCAGTCTTACCTTCACAGAAAGCACCCAAACAACACCTTCTCTATAAAAAAACCTGATCCTGAGCACTCCAGACATAACTGCTTTATACTGGGAGTCCCGATACACCTGTTTGACTTTTACCTGTCACCTGACAATTGGCCTACAAACACATCAATTCAAGAATGGTTCACCTATAGAAACGCGAGGAAGAAAACTGAATCTGCTGATACGAATAAATCATTTTTTCGTGAAGAAAACTAAAAAGCTTGATTTGATTTTCTACCAAAACGTCCGGGGATTAAAGTCTAGACGTTCGGATATCAGGAATATACTACACACCTTCCCAAGTAACCTACTAGCTTTAACAGAGACTAGACTCGATGATAGCGTTTTTGACTCGGAGGTATTCCCGCAAGAATACGCCGTGCTGCGATGTGACCGAGTGGCCCGGGGCGGCGGAGGCGTGCTGCTGGCCGCGCGCTCGCCTTACTCACTCACACGTTTGGACTGCAAGCCTGAGCAGTACGACGAAATAATATGTGCAATTGTTACCAAAGGTCGATTACGCTTTGCTTGCTGTGTTGTCTATTTAGCTCCTAATGTTGCCGATTCTAGATATTATTCTATTTTTAATTGTATAAGAAGAATTATGTGCAGTATTATCAAACTACCGCTAATAATATTAGGTGATTTTAACCTTTGTTCAGCTAGTGTAAGTATAAATAATGATTTTGAATTGTTTCTTTCTGAATGTAATCTGTTGCAGGAAAACATAATTTTAAATGATCTTGGCAGAATGTTGGATCTTATATTGGTTAACTCATGCGTGGCGGGAGTCTCAGTTTCAGAATGTCACGGCATTGTATCACCTGAAGTGCACCACAAACCGTTAGATATTTCCATTAATATTAACACGCCCTATGCTAGTTCGCACGACAACGCCTACTGTTCAAAATACTCGACTAATAGTACAACTTTAGCGCGAAACTTTCGTAAGGCAGACTTTTTAGTATTGTACTCTGAACTGGCTGCTATAGACTGGGAGCCAGTGTACTCTTGTGATGAGGTTAACATTGCTGTTGACACCTTTTATGGCTTAATTAATAATATTATTTGTCAAGTCGTCCCTTTTAAGCAGATTAAAGCAAACCGACTGCACTACCCCAAATGGTTTACACCTACCTCCATTAAACTCAATAACCTAAAAAATCATTACCATAAACTATACAAGCAGAACAATAAACACCAACTAAATTACGCATTTTTTACATACTACAGACGGTTATTAAAGAAAAGTATAGAGGCTGATTTTGTTTCGTATACTGACCGCATTCAATCTAATATCAAACGTGATCCAAAAATTTTTGGACCTTTGTGAAAAATAACAGGCTAAACAATGAGCAGGCTACTTTTGGCGACATGTCACCGACGCAAGTGGCAGATGCGTTTTCAAGGTATTTTAGTAGCGTCTTCTTACCTAATTTACCATCATTGGATCCCGAAGTTGCTCTTGCTACGGCCAATACGTCTCATAACTGCGCGTCTCAGCTGGTAAATATAGAATTCATCCGCGAATCTGAAGTACGTGGAGCTATGGCTAGACTTCCTCCTAAATCAACTCAAGGTCCAGACGGAATACCTCAGTATATTGTTAAGGACTGTTGCGAAATCTTTAAAAAGCCCCTAACATTTATTTATAACCTGTCCATTAATGCAAATATATACCCAACTGAATGGAAAACATCTAGAGTAGTTCCGGTTCACAAAGTTGGTTCAAAAAGTGAAATAAATAACTATAGGCCAATAGCAGTGTTATGTATATTCGGTAAAGTATTTGAATCGGTGCTCTATAATAAAATATATAAACAGCTGCAACGATGGTTCGTGGATGAGCAGCATGGATTCCTGCCAAATCGCTCAACCACGTCTAATCTTCTTAATATCACTACTCTATTAGCGGAAAACATTCATTGCAAAAAGCAAGTAGATGTAGCCTATTTTGACTTTCAGAAGGCTTTTGACCGGGTAGACAATGACATTCTTTTAAGTAAGTTAGCCTTGGCAGGTTTCTCCGCGACGTTGCTTAAGTTCTTTGCGAATTATCTACATGAGCGCAAGCAATATGTTTCATATCTATGTGCCAATTCGGAGCACTACTCGGTTACTTCTGGCATAGGCCAAGGCACTAACCTCGGGCCTCTACTTTTTCTGATAGTTGCTAACGATCTACCCACATATGTTAAACATTCCACAGTTTTAATGTACGCTGATGATGTCAAAGTAGCTTTTCCAATAGTCAACTCTAGTGATACAGCCAAACTACAACTTGATATTGACAATATTCACACATGGAGCATGGTAAATAACCTCAGTCTTAATATCAATAAGTGCGCTATCATGACGTTCTCAAAAGCCTCACAACCAATACACAACACATACACTCTGAACAATGTTCCCCTGCAACGTGTTACAACCGTGCGCGATCTAGGTGCTAACTTTGATCCCCACCTAACCTTTAACCGGCACATAATTCAGATCTGTAACAAATCCCGGAAAAACTTGGGATTTGTGTTGCGTCAGGCAAAAATATTTAATAAAAGGCAAGCCATAGCCCTTTTGTACAACTCATACATTCGCAGCATACTTGAAACCAATAGTGCAATCTGGAACCCACACGAAAAATCCTATGCATTGGCCATTGAAAAGGTTCAAAAGTCTTTTATACGATACCTCTACTTAAAATTATATGGTTATTATCCGCACCTATACCCTACACCATTTGTGCTAGGTATGGTGACCTATCAAAGTTTAGAAGTCAGAAGAAATCTTGCTATCGTTAAATATTTTATCCGCCTTATTCGTGGTTCCCAGTTCAATTCCTCACTTTTACAGTGCATTCCTTTTAATGTACCTCTACCTATCCGTCATGCACTTCGCCCTCGGCAACGTCCTCTATTCTCAGTGCCTCAAACCGGTTCCAAATCGCTTAAGACCAGCTCCACTGTATGTAGCCCTCACCCTTATAAACAACATTCTATTATTTGACGATACATTGGATATCTTTGCGACTGCTGAGCTGAGATTCCTGAACACTGCTACTCCTTACCTGGAATCCATTGCTGCCTCTAGTACAATCGCTTTAGACTGAATAAATAATATTCATATATACAATTTGTTATGTTAATTCTAATTTCTTATTCTGTTCAGTTTTATATAATTATTTACTTTTGATCGTCTTTTTTTTATATAATTTCAATTATCTATGTAATTCCTTTTACTGACCAATAACTTGTGTGTGTGGTTATATACTGTTAATTCAAGTTGGTTATAATAAATAAATAAATAAAATAAAATAAAAAAAATAAATAAATTTAAAGTTCAATGGCGCTTTAGAACATTTACAATAACAAAAAAAATGTAGTTGCCCAAAATAATGCCAAACAGTTGCCGAAAAAATAAGTCATACATATCATAGAACTTATGAACATTGACTGTGCTAAAGGCCAGTGCAGCCTGGCTTGCTATTAGTGAAGTGTTTAAAATTTGATACAAAATCTTGTGACACCCTTTTTAAAACCCTAAACTAGCTTGTAAATTTTACCTATTCATTTAAAGCTATATTTTTCAAAAGTATTACTTGCACCTTGATTCTTCAAAACAATTGCCCTTCACGTACTTCAGGAAAAAAAATATCTACCTGTAAAACAACCCCAACAATTCCTTAATCACTATTGTCTTGTGCAACAACACAGGATTGCACAATACATTGCACAAAGTGTGCACCTCCAATAGATTCGTGGGCGGTCAATTTGTCGCGCCTTACTGTGCCACGCTTCGTTTTTGTCATAGGGGAAGCTCACCTGATTGTTAGTCTGCCTATAATGGACCACGGTAGCGTGCAAATTGAGAAGTTAAGGTTACTGAGCAGAACGTGTTTTAAGTCAATTTTGTCTCACGAAACCAGTGCTTTTGTCATCTTTATCCTTATTTAAATCTCGGTATATTTGAAAAGAGTCATTGGTGATTGAATATTTGTAAAGAGTCTGTCGAATTTGGGTTTTCATGATTAATCCTTCGAACACGTAAGCCGGCTGCCGGTTGGTCGTTGAAAGGTTAAATGAACAACTCTTCGAGCTTCGTCGAACTTATTTATGATTAGCTTTGGTATGCCTCGTGTATGAGTATTATTAATGCTAGATTTATCAAGACTAGATGACTTATACATTCTAGCCTGAGTATTTTTGAATATTCCCGATACACGCAATCAAATTTCTCGCTTAGAGCATTTATTTGTAATACATTTACATTTCCAACTTGCTCAGGGTGCAAGCACATTTATCCGTCTATGTTAATCACCATCTCCATATCCCAACCGTGTTGGGGTCGTTTCCCAGTCTAACCGGATTCAGCTAGACACCAGTGTTCTACGTGAATCAATTGCCTATTAGAGCTCCACAACCCAATTACTGGGCGACAAGATACTCCTTGACACCTTGGTAGACTCAGACTGGTTAGACTTTAGGGCTATAGACTACAGACAAACGAGATATCAATGATGTCAAAGATAAACTTTAGGCACATATGAATGGTAAAAGTAGACGCAGTAGTACTTCCCCGGACTTGTCTATGTTAATGATCTCGTAATACATAATTAGTTTTATGTTTTCTATGACCTTCCCCACCTACCCTATAGCTGAGTCGGGATACAGCAAACGTTCCACGACGGCAAAAATTATTAAGACCCTTGAAAAAAAAACTTGATGCATTTTAAAATAACTTCCCTAACAATTACATCACCATCCGTTTTTACAAACCTGTCAGCTCACCTTTATTGTCCACGTCAACACCCCGCCGAGGTTCACAGTCAGGCCACAATAGCTGACCAAAATATTTACCATTCAGCTAGCTACCGGATTTTTTACCTTTAAGAATTCAAAGGACACTTGTTTCTATCAAATTTATGGATGTATTGTCGCAAAGACTTTGTTTTAAAACAGTTTAAGTGCAGTAGCACCTTGATTCGAGGAAATTCTTTGTGAAGCGTGGAAATTACGTTCGTTTTGTTGTCGGAACGAAGGATTCAAATTGGGTAGTTCGAGCTGTTGTAAATTACGTGCTTTTATTGCATGTCGTTTGATGGGCGGCCGATAGATACGGTGCATGTTTTGAGTCATATGTTCTTGAAATAAATAGTCAAATTATTAGGTATACTGACGTAGCTATATGGTGGTGACCAGACTGACAGAATGCCATAGTCTCGGGATAGAATGGGTTCCTGGCTTGATGTAAGTAGGGGTCCCGAATCCATAACTATACGCCAGAGGCGTAACGAGGTATAGGCTGGACCGTGCAGTGTATCATAGACCCGATAAATTTTGAACGACCTTTTAAGACACGTTCCACCACTACTAAAATATCATTTAGAGTTATAACAAATTATTTTTACTCTCTGTTAGTAAAAAAATACATACCCGCACCTGGGCCGATGAAAAACATTTCAAATAAATTATTCATTTCGAACTGAGATCTGACAGGTACCTACGTAGACCTACGTAGATACCTCTCAGGTCTCAGTCTTAACTAGGTCCACTCTGTTTGTAAGGTCTTTGATTATTGCTTCGATTTCGTGGGACATAGTGTGATGCGTAATCGCTATCGTAGGTATATTGTCTATCGCAAACAATCAAAGCATTCCTATTTTTATTATTATAGTATAGATTTATTAATAATCTAAATATTATGGTACCTACTTACTTACAGGCAGATAACATCATGTTCGTAATCAAGCCATATTTTTTTATTAATTACTTACTAGCCTTTGCCCGCGACATCGTCCACGTGGATTAAAAGTTCCCATTCCCGGGGGAGTCCCAGACCTAAGTATATCTGTACCAATTTTTATTCAAATCAGTTCCCCCCCGGAACTGATTTGAATAAAAATTAAGCGTGAAAAAAAGACAGACCGACAGACAGAGTTACTTTCGCATTTATAATATTATTAATACGGATTATAGGTATTTCCCTTTGTAACACTTAAGGTTATTACTTAATAATTTAAAATAAATATATAGTAATGTTAATTTTCGTATATTTGCATCCCATTCAACACGTCCTTCATGGCTATCCTTATCACACGGTGCTTTATTGTTCTCCCAAGTAGTGATTTTTCTTTACCAAGTAGGTATGATTTCTGTGTTAGGTACTATTAAGGATTGACAACGACATCTATGTATTAAGGATTGGAAACTATACAGTTACGCAGAGCCATCTAGCGCACGTACTGTAAATTTTGAATAACATTTTTGGTAATGAAACTAGATGGCAGTGCTACCAGTATTTATTAATTAAATAATTGTGATTTAGTTCTTTAATATTTTAAAGTGAATATTGAATACTAAGCTTTTAAACAAATAATTATATTTAAAGGTACTGCGGTGTTTCAATAAAATAATAAAATATAAAAAAACGTTTGATACTTAAGAACAATTGAAAGCTAGCGGCATCTAGCGGTAAACTATGAAAACATTAGTTATTGCATTAGATAACAGATGTCACAGTATGTATCAAAAACATCGTCAGTTTGTACAGAATGTTACAGTTTTCGCTCGTCAGTGATAAGTGATAACATCAGATAAACTCATTAAAATTATCGTCATTAACAAGGCACTAGGATACGGTCGGTATCTTTCTACTCATCATTACAAAAAGTCGTTAATTTAAACATTCTCCAACCTGATATTATATTTATGGCAATAAGCAAGTTTTTTACAGAACTTAAAGAAAGTATTTTCTCCCAAATAAGTAAACACAACTAAAACATAATAAAACTATGAGATTTCTGAAGACTGGCAAACATTTTAATAAGATAAGTTTGCTTCGAGAAGTTGGTAGTAGTTAATTAAGGCTCAGTTTTCGTCAGTGTAGACGTGTAGATAGAAAGTAGACTTAGATTTCCTTCCTCAAAGTCTAGGCCTACTTATACTCACCATAGCAAATTCAACCAGCTCAATGGTTTACCTGTGAAAACGGTATCGTTAAACTATGATAGATATAAGTATACTAGTATGAATTTATAAATTATACTCATCATAATAATATATAAGTTTATCAGTTGTCTGGTTACCATAGTACAAGCTCTGCTTACTTTGGGATCAGATGACCGTGTGTGAGTTGTCTTAGGATATTTATTTATTAATGGATGAGGAAGGATAAAGGAGAATGAATGAAGGAGATGGCGGGACGAACTGTGCAGATTTTTACCCAATAGAATACTTACCATCATTAACCTAAAACCTAGGACACAATTTCTATAAAACTCTTTTAATTTTAGCCCTAAAAATCGGTTCATTTCCAAATTATTGTAAAATTGGGTTTTTAGTTGCTTTGAAATCAATAAAATTTGTCAATTGAGTTACTAGTTTGTGACATCATAAGGTGACATTAGGTAGATACTGTACAAAATCTATGGGAAACTCGCGTTTTGACAACTCACAAAAAGTATGTCAATAAATTGATGATAGTAACAAATACCGTATTAGAAGGAACAAGTAAAGTATCTAACAGTAAGACTAGGGAAAGAGCTTTGCCCAGGAGTGGGACAGAACAGGCTAACAAAACAATTATACTTTCTTGTTGTAAAGGTATGTCATACTTTCCTTAAGTAATTAATACTTCTCTATTAACACTTTAATATAATAGCCTATTAGCAGTTGCATAAAATCGTCCTCATGCGCTGCTATCAAACGCACTTTGTACCGGACTTTGCTCTAAAAGGAAAAACGTGACTCACGACATAAACCATAAACTCACGAAGCATAAACAATAGCCTTTTAATAACCTAATTTTGCACAATTCAAAACCCTGCAATTTCATCTCGTATTTTGTCACCCGTCAAACGTATTCACATGTTTGAATGCCCACCGGCGCGTTTCCGCGTCGGGGCCCAAAAATAAACCTTTGTTTAGATTCAGCATTATTTTGGCGAAATATTTTCATTGTTTTATCGACACGGACCGTTATGCGAATCGTGTGATTTCGAGGGGCCCCAGGTTAATGACGCTGTCGTAATGACTAATGCGCTTTACCTTATCAGGCGAAATAAGTGCAATGCAGTTCTTAGAATTGAAGCGGTCAGGTTTCGCGGTACTTACTTATCTAATCCGGTATTTGACACCATCATCAATTGACGTACTTTTTATGAGCTGTCAAAACGCAATTCTCCGATAGACTTTGTATGCCAATACCAGCTTGTGACGTCACAAGCTAGCAACCCTATTGACTAACTATTTATTGATTTTAAAGCAATAAAAAATCCAATTTTACAGTAAATTAAAAACAAAACCGATGCTTAGGACTAATAAAAAGATAGGTTTTATAAAAAATATGTCTTAGATTTATCGGTTAACAGTGTCAAATACCGTATTGGTGTCTGTTGGTAGTTAAGTACTAATAGCAAGGTTAAGTAAAGTTTTTACCTAAACACTTACTTACTTACTTGCCAATTTGTTGGAGATAGTCCAACAAATTGGCATAGTATGACCTATTTCATATCACGCACGTTTCGCACGTGGTCATATAACTCAGGTTACTCAGGAGCAAACGATCAGCTTTCGCGGTACTCCTCTACATCAGCTTACAATTACACTTAGCTTACAGTAGTTGGTAAGAAAGTTTTCAAGTATCTATTAAGGAACTCGGTGTTCGTAATAAAATTGTGTATTATGCAAGTAGGATATTGAATCACTTTTACACGTCATAATTATAATTTTTGAGCACACAACTCTCGAGTCAAACAAACCGACTTTATTTTGTAGGATAGCTAACTTTTATTACAGAAGGTAACATCTACATACAAAACAACACAGAGCTCCACCCCTTAAAAACATGCCAGTTATAATTTTTGGTAAAACTTTCCCTAATTCGTCCTTGCGTTGAAAATTTTTCGACGTTGATTGTCGCTGAGAGATATTGTGACTTGAATTTTAATGTCCATGCTTTAAATATTTATGACAGTTAGCTCTCATTTTCCAAGCTGAACCTTAACACGGTCAGTTTAAAGAAACCACTTACAATTCCCCGACAGAGTGATTACGGAGCTATAATACAAGTCCATCAGCTATCTAATAGCTTCCACACATCCATTGAAGTGACCGGTCAATACGGTGGATTTCCTTGGCCGGGAATCGAACCAGGGCGTCTCCGTGGCAACGGCGGCACAACACGTCGCTCCTTAATCATTCAGCAGTCAATGGATCGAAGACTTATTGCAGGGTTTGTTTTGGATTGGGAGTTATTTGTTAATTGGTCAGATTTCTATTGGAATAGTCGAGGTCTTCCTGGTAGAGACGCTTTTCAGCTTATTTTATTTATTTATTTAAGGTTAACCAACAACTATGTACACATAACAATAACAGTTTACAAGTTACAACAGGAAAATTACATGTGCAACAGTTAATTACAGGTACACCGCTAGAACTAACACGTTGGTAAAAACATTATAAAATAAAATCAGAAAAATTAAATAAACTGTGCAACAATTATTTTATGTATACTAGCATTTTTTTCACCATTTCATTCGCATGATTGTCTGTTATCTCGGATTTACACGAAATTTTAAAAAAAACGGAAATGAGAACCTCCTTCTTTTCTGATGTCAATTAGTTTACCAACAGTTTTAAAAGCTTTATTTTTTTATAGTTTCAGTTGTCATTTACAACATATTCTATCGAAATTTTTAGGTCACAGGATAGTTATGCAGCAACATTCAGCGCCCAACAGTTAAACTTAACATCCTATATCTCGCAATCAGAGTTTAACGTGGCATAA
Source organism: Athetis lepigone (assembly GCA_033675125.1). NCBI lineage: Eukaryota > Metazoa > Arthropoda > Insecta > Lepidoptera > Noctuidae > Athetis > Athetis lepigone. The sequence continues at coordinate 22,706,206 of CM066227.1, forward strand.
GCATAATATAATACAAAATCCCGACACAACAGTCTGGGCAGTAGCTCATCAGACAACGCCATGGTCGGATGCTCAATCATGCTTGTAGAATGATTCATGCACTGCTGGGCACACTAGCCGTTACGTGTCTAGACAGCAGCACCTCTAGGCAAGTGGCATCGAAGAATAGATGGTACAATATAATAGATTGTTATATGTACGGGACTGACAAGCTTACGCTAAGTAATTTTACATCCCGTATCGAAGTCTATTCTACAATTCCACTCGCCTATATGTGCTCTACTCTCATTCCTTTCGCTTTCTGACTCTGTGCCATAGTTAAAACATGTCCCATCTTTATTTGAAACTTGGCAGTTCATATCTTCGAAATAATAATTATTAAAGTTATTACATACCTATATTTAACTTAGTCGTACAAAGTTGATGATACCTAATTGACTGTCAAGAAACCCAAATTAAACTTTTGGTAAAAAAGCTCTAAACTAATATTAATTAGGTAATAAAGATATAAATAAAGTAAAAAATAAATATTTGTATGCCTTTCCTCGTCTCCGCTGCTTATATAAAAACGTGTTTGTTTTTTTTAAAACAGATACAGCAATGGTACCAGTGCTGGGTTTGTTACCACAATTCAACATATCTAAGAATCATTACAGATATCTGTTAGCACTACACAATAAACAGCATTAATCCTTCGAACACACGTGATTCTAGACACAACAGAAAGATAACAGAACCGCGACAGCCGGCTGTCGCTTGGTCGTCGAAAGGTTAATTTAATAAAATAGTCTTGCACTTCTACTGGGTTCCAACTTCAACAAGCGAAAAATATTTATTGCTGCACCCACTAGCGTTTTATCACCATCACATAGCTGAATACTATCATCGCCGTATTACAACCGGTGCATGTATCATGTGTGTCTGTGTACCGATTATACAAAAATAAATCTTTACATAAAACTTTTCTGTTAATGAAGCAGTACATTCGCACACAAAACAAACAACCTCGCGCCGTAAAATCGCAAGTTCCTCTTTCATTCTGTCGTGCGTAAAGATATTAGCTTATCGTACTCCAGTTCATTGGGTTGATTGTGTTACCTCCTTATAACCGAAACTCCGCATGTCGCTCACGCTGCCGTGTCAGCCACGCGTGACGAGTCACCTGCGTGGAACTGTCACTCAATAGCGAAGTACAGAAGGGCCAGCAATCTGTCACGTGATACGTTAGTTGGTGCAGAGTTTTTAAACGTACTACACCAATGATATTATAAATAAAAAGGTGCAGATAGGTTACAGGCAATCATCATGTGCCTCTTCAAAATGTAGCTATTTTACCAAACTGTATTCGTCGTCTTTTTTTCACTCGCAATACTTGAATCATGTCATTCTAATTAACCATCTAATTGTATGTGTGCGCTAGTGTGCCTTTTTAATAGATAGATAAAATGTCGTATAAGTAACCTATCTACTTACATCTTTTCACTTATAATAAATCATTGATCATAATAAATCAAGAACAATGTTAAAATGGATCTATGTAATTTGGACACCTCGTACGGTTATAATACAGTGTACCTCAAACATTTTTGTAACATCTTATAAACCTGTGTTATGCAAATAAACGATTTGTACTTGTATTGTATTTGTATTGAACTATACGAAACCACACTCCAAAAACACAATTTTGAAATTGAATTGTGTTTAAGTAAAGGTCCTTCGAATGCATTCCTGTGATTGGTTTATAACATTGGTCTAAACTTCTCTGGAGATTTTCAAAATGAGAGAAGAATAATTTGCTCTACGTTTAGTCCCACTGCTACACTTTTTTTGGAAAATTGAGACTTAAGTCAATACATTAGATTCATATACAGGTTTAATAAAGTTAACCTTCTTTACTTTCGTCGTAATAAATTCTGCGAGGGTTCCAATGCATATAAAGGGGCTCCTTATTAGCGTGACACCGAATCAGGTCACTAAAAGAATTGGGACGATCGATGCCTTAAAATATGTTAAGTGATTCAGGAATTAAATGCCTCAACGTTTTGTTGACAAGAACCAAATAAAAGATACAAACCTTTTGCTTACCGAGTTTAGACATCAAGACGTGTTATTAGCAGATGCGTTAAAACATTTACATAAAACTAACCACAAACGCTCGCACTAAAACTTTAAGCGCAAACCATAATATTTACTATAAAAAACCCTTCCCATAAAACAGAATCGTTTTATTTTGCGAACCGGGAGTCGAACCCGCAGCATCCGCTTCCGCGGCGCAGTTAATAGCAGGGGAGATAATACCCGGTAATGCTGTGGTACGGCCAAAGAGTAGATAAACATGGAGAATTTTGTCTGGATGATCGTTGTTAGTAGAGAAGTTGTTATTCAAACTAAATCCCGAATATAGCTTATTTTATTTCTTTTAAATTACAAACTTTCAATAAAGTCTACGTAGATTTAATATCTATATGTATACAATTATAAAATAGTAAACTGATTGGAATGTTGATAAATCAGCACACAGCTCAAACCGCAGGTCTTAGAGATATGAAACTGGGAGGATATGTTCTTTGTGAAAAGTAAGTATCCTCTAAGAAAGGATTTTTGGAAACTCCAAGCTTTAAGGTGTAAAATAGGGGGTACAAATTCCTATATTCATGCGGGCAAAAGCTAGTACATAAACCAAGAAAAAAAACACAGATGTTAAAATGTTTATGACTTGTTTACAGCTATGTGACACATCAATACAAAGCGATTCACTTGCACATTTCAACATTTCGTGTGCCAACAGAGCCAGGTGTGTAAAGTTAGCACTCCATTCACACAGATTCATTGGAACAAGTAGTTACTAAAGTAATGGTTTTATAGAGGAAGAACAACGTGGAACTAAATGTTCAGTGTGTAATCTTAATATTAATGACAAATTATATACTACCTGCTTTCTCGTGTTAAATTATAATTACATTTAAAACTACCGTCTGACTGACTGTTTGGCATAACTACACACATCAAAAGTGTCTAGGGATATTTTAATTAAACCTAAATTACTAAAATTCTATTAACTTTTTGTTAAGACACCTACACTTTAAAATAAACCTTGTTTGATTGCCTATCTAATCTGATAATAAACTTTTAGATAAAGTTAAATAAAAAAAAACTTAGAAGAAGAGGAAAAACTCAACAAAATTTCAATTTAACTTTATTTTTGAAATTTCAAAACCTAAACAACAAAACAATTTTTTTTTTATAAAAATTGTAGAAAACTTAAAATTAATAATTCGTGGATCCACCTAAGAATCTCCGGACACATCTGGAGCGGTTCTGCATACTCAAAACAAGGGTGTCAATATCCTGTTGTGGAGTACTGTCCCAAATCCTGCTAAGATGCAAGAAAAGCTGGTTTTGATGCACAATATCAACAGGGAAATTCCTACGAGCTCTTCTCTGCAGCATATTCCAGGCATGCTCAATAGGATTTAAGTCAGGGGATTGTGCAGGCCGGTCTAAAGCTTGGATAACATGCTGTTGTAACCAACTTGTAACGATACGCGCCGTATGTGGACGGGCATTGTCGTGCATTAGCTGGAAATTTTGTCCCATTTGCTGATTGTGGGGCAAGATTACAGGCTCTAGCACCTCATCTCGGTATTTTCGAGCAGTCATATTGCCTTGTATCCAAACGAGGTCCGTTCTACCGCCGAGACGAATTCCTGCCCAAACCATAATCGTGCCACCTTAATATGCATGAACTTGTTGTGGGTGCTGCAGTCGATTCCAACGTCCAGGTTTTCTCCAAACGCGTACTCTTCGCGAATCAGGATGAAATCCAAACCTAGATTCATCAGTGAAAAGCACAAGTGACCATTGAGAATGGTTCCAGTTTTCGTGTGCAATAGCCCATTGTAATCTTCTTCCTCGATTACCTCTCCTTAGTGCTGATACCCAAAATGGCCTACGAGCACGTAGATTGACTTCATGCAGTCGCCTTCTCAAAGTTTGACCGCTTACCAGCAAACCATAGTCTCTCTGTAGCCTTTGAACCAATTGCATCGCCGCTGCATTTAGTTGACTTCGTGCAGCATTTACTATGAATCGGTCCTGTACATGTGTTGTAATGCGTTGAGGTCCTCGGTGCCGTTCCACCACTTCCTCCGTGACACGATAACATGACCAAAGCCTGGATATAACGCTCTGACTGGTCTTCATGGCTTCAGAAACGGCAATTGTGGGACAGTATTCCACAACAGGATATTGACACCCTTATTTTGAGTATGCAGAACCGCTGCAGATGTGTCAGGAGAGTCTTAGGTGGATCCACGGAATATTAATTTTAAGTTTTCAAGAATTTTTATAAAAAAAATTGTTGTTTTGTTTAAGTTTTGATGTTTCAAAAATAAAGTTAAAATTGAAATTTTGTTTGAGTTTTTCCTCTTCTTCTAAGTTTTTTTTTAATTTAACTTTATCTAAAAGTTTATTATCAGATTAAATAGTCTATTAAACAAGGTTTATTTTAATGTGTACATGTTTTAACAAAAAGTTAATAGAATTTTAGTAATTTAGGTTTAATTGAAATATCCCTAGACACTTTTGATGTGTGTATTTATTTTATTTATTTATTTATTTGAACAACTTGAACTAAAGAGTCCATTTTATATTGAACTAGCTGTCCTCCGCGGTTTTGCGCGTGTTTTCGATTACTGCTCCACTCCCGTCGTCGGCTGCATATTATATGTAAGTATGACCAAAAGCATTCCTCGATAAATCGGCTAAAATATAATATTTAAAATTCAAACAAGTACTTTCAAAAAATGGCGCGATTAACCAAACAAACAAACTCTTCAGTTACATAACATTAGTATAGAAATATTAATATGTAATTTTTAAATAAATAATATATAAATATTTCAACCACTTATTCAGACAAAATTTATACTTACTTACATACAATACAACAATCAAGTACCTAATTGTCTCGCAAAAAACGAAGGCTGTACGACCCATAATCGGAGTAATTAAGTAGATATGTCCAAAAAAGTCTTCACATTTTTTGTTGAAGCAAGAATTCTGCCTACCTTCGCGGGAGTGAGGTCATAATATACCTGTATCGACGAGGTCGACAAACTTGACTCTTGGAAAATACTTTTTAGGGTTCCGTACCCTGCCGGGGTTTCGGAATAGTTATAATAGCTTTACCGTGACCCCGGAACATAAAATGGCAACCGAAGGAACATGAGTGGGTTTTAGTCAGTAAAAGTCTAACACCCAAAAAGTCCCACCCCGCTCAGGACGGGAGAAGTCATTTGATGATTTCCCACTCACCAAAAAAAAGGTTCCGTACCCGAAGGGTAAAAATTCCCTATTACTAAGACTTTTGACTGTCAGTCCATCCGACCACAGACTAATCTGTGATCCGACTGTCTATCACCAGGCTGTATCTCAAATTCTCAACAAACGCGAAAGCAAAACAGTTGAAAAATAATGATGTATTTCTGTTGCCGCTTTAATAACAATTATACTAAAAACAAATAAAATATTTTTAGGGTGGCATCCATACAACATATGTATTTTATTTTGCAGTTTTTTGCCTGTTCGGTTCCGTACCATACCGTTTGTGCACGAGTCACGCCTTTATTTCTATGCAGGGTAGACGGCAAAGGTCGAATTGTAAAAACGCCGCTTGAACCGCGGTCAATATTGAACGCTTCGTGTTGTCAATCAGTTCAGTTCAGTTTGGAAGTTCTTTATTTAAAACATAAACAAATAATAATACTTTTTGTGTTATTTAGCTATCCTATGTCCTTTCTCGGGTCCCAGACTATATCTGTACCAAATTTCATTCAAATCGTTCTGATGTTTAGGCGTGAAGAAGAGACAGACGGACCGACAGACAGCTGAAATAATAATGTAAAGTAGACTAATCAACCATAATAAGTAACATATAGACAAAGTGTTGCGTTAGTATGTCGATAATTAGTAAATTGCTTGAAATCGTTATTAGTCCAGTAATTGCCACGGACACAGTTTTTTTACCGGCCGGATACGTGATATCTGCACATCTTTGTTTCATTAAACATAATTATATTTTCTACGAATATTTGTAATTATATTAACGACGACCGGTTAATCAATGTTTAGGGTTACATGTAAGTTTATCGACTTTTTACTACGTGTATTTATTGTTTTATTTTTGTTATGAAATGTTGTGATTATGGTAGTCAAAACATTGTAATTTTCCTATAGCGATAGTCATTGTAAACTGGTAGAACGAATTCCAAGGTAAAAAAAAAATCCAGTCAGTGTGTCTATTCAATTTACTTAGCTTATGTTACCCAGGTGAGTCGATTCCTATGTGAATTGAGTATTTCTTTGTTTACCTGAATGATAATATCACCTACAAGTTACAGTTCTACTTTGTGTCAAATAAAACTGTGTCATCTGGCATAAGACGCTTCCTTCTTGTGCATAAGGTTGTTTGTTGTTGTTTGGTTTGATACACACTGGACAAGTATCACTGTGATTTTTTCATCATCATCATCTCCCTAGCCTTTTCCCAATCGTGTTGGGGTCGGCTGCCAGCCTAACCGGATTCAGCTGGATACCGGTGTTTTACGTGGAGCGACTGCCTACCTGACCTCCACAACCCAGTAACTGGGCGACACGATACCTCTTGGTTAGACTGGTCATAGTTTCTGGCTAACCAGTAACGACTGCCAAAGTTCTACGAATGACAACCGGGACCAACGGCTTTACGTGCTTTCCGAGGCACGGGATGTCTAAGATAAACTTTAGAAAATACATATGAATTGAAAAAGTCACATTGGTACTTGCCCGGATTCGAACCCACAACCTCTTACACGAGAGGCGGGCGCCTTATCCACTAGGCCATCACGACACTTCACTGTGATTTTTTTTTCTTTTTCTTTTTTTTTTCACTGTGGTTTTTTCATATTATACTTTATTTGTTATTAACCAGCTGCCCCCCACGGTTATACCCACGTATTTGTTATTGCTCCGTGCTCGAAGGTCGTAGCGTAATGTTATATAGCCTGTTGCCTTCCACGATAAATGGGCTATCTAACAAGTTAGTAATAAAGTGCCTGTACCTTCTCTGTGTGAAAAATATACTCAGCAGTAAATATTGACAATTTTAATCCAATATAACTCACTAGCTTTTGCCCGCGGCTTCGCTCGCGTTAGAAAGAGACAAAAAGTAGCCTATGTTACTCTCCATCCCTTCAACTATCTCCACTTAAAAATCACCTCAATTCGTCGCTCTGTTTTGCCGTGAAAGAAAGACAAACATACAGACAGACACACTTTCCCATTTATAATATAAGTATGGATATTAGATTAATATTGTTATTATTTTCTTGTGGTAGTCTAAATAAAGCCAATCTAGTACGACGTCCAGTCAAGTCCAACGTTAAGTATTTATCTTAATTTGTTTTTGCAAATGAATAAATGACTATTGACTATGACTATTGACTATTGCCAATCATCAGATGTTACGGCTAAACGTCTGTAATTTCAATACTTATGTACATATATGTGTGAGTAAATAAATACACCGCGTACGACCAGGTAAAGTCTATTTTTCCTCCTCCGTATATAAATAGAACTGCAGTTCCGATTACACACAATAATACCTTATGATTACTCAATGCACTTTTTCTAGGAAAAGAATAAACATTACATAACACTTCGAACTCTTGAAATAATTTCCTCAGTGAATGAGCCAATATTTTTTAATTGGTATATACAAATTATTCGTACATTTCGTAGGTACTTATGTGATAAATATTTGAGTTTGTTTGTTTGTCTGTTCTGTTCGATTTGCGTTGATACTGTTAATTGGTTGTTGTTTTCTGTATTCGTGTAAGCAAATTGAATCTGGATTCTAGACTTTCTATAAGAAATAATTCTTTTTCGTATGCTAACTTGTATCTTACAGTTACGGGCAATTACTGAAACTATAAAACTCAGTTGATTGCCGTGGTTGCGGAATAGTTCTAATAGTTACCGTGACCCCGGAACATAAAGGGCAACCGAAGGAACATGGGTGGGTTTTAGTCAGTAAAAGTCTGACACGCCCGTTGACGAAGCATACGCGCAGTGCGCTGAATTTTGTATGTAAGCTGCAAGCAGAAACTATGTCGGCTCAACTCTCTGAGTGCATTTACTGTAGGCTGGCTTTTTCACCAACATCTGCAACTTATTCCCTACTCAATTTGTTCTCTTAACACCTGATAGACTTCACTGCAGTAACGGTCGCCTGGAGGACACGGTCGAGCACACGGTGGAGGTGTGCCGCGCATGGGCGGACCATCGACGTGTCCTCGTAGAGGCGATCGGCGGCGGTGACCTCTCGCGCCCGGCGCTGGTTCAGGCCATGCTCCGGGGCAAGACGGAATGGGATGCCGTCGCCTCCTTCTGCGAAGCAGTTATGCTGGTGAAGGAAGCGGCGGCGCGCGAGAGGCAACGACGAGCCTCTCGCCCCGGACTAAGACCCAGGCGAAGACGTCGAGAGTCGCAAGACGACTACCGGCCACCGTAGGCGCGGTTCTGCGGATGGCGAGCTATGGGTAGCTCGCCGCCCGGCTAGGACCAGGACCGCGTAGACGGCGCGTTTTGTTCCACGCGCGCCTCAAAGAGAAGGAGTCAGCACAGGAAGGGGCCCAACAGGGCCAACGCCTGCCGGGGTTGCGGAATGTTTATAATAGTTACCGTGACCTCGGAACATAAAGGGCAATCGAAGGAACATGAGTGGGTTTTAGTCAGTAAGAGTCTGACACGCCCTCCCGTCGCACCCAGGACGGGAGCAGTCATTGGATGATTTCCCACTCACCAAAAAAAAAAAAAAAAAAAAAAAAAAAAAAAAAAAAAAAAAAAAAAAAAAACACCTGATAGACTTGATACAGTTGTGTAGAATAGGCATAAAGAATAAACTCTGGAAAAAGTATAGGCCCGTGATCCTTTTCTGGATTACCTACTTATGCATATATTGTAAGCGGAGATATAGTATATAAATAACTAAAATTTTTACATTTTGATATTACAGTATTTAATAGTTAATTTACCTACCTGTAAACTTATTAATTTTCTAAAACGTAGGTGTTCCGGTCTGCTACTTTATTGATGTGCTTTATGTCCATAATGATTTTCATTATAAATTTATTACCTGAACACACGTTTATGGAAAAGCAATAAAGATATTGAGTACCAATTTTTAATGGAAAAGCTCTTACTCAACTCCGTGAATTAATATTTCTCTTAACTCACTAAAATATTAAATCTTTGAACAGGTATAGCGTGAATTTGACACATTTACAAATCTATTAAACTTTTCAAATGTACTTTGTATAAAAGATCTAACGAAGTTCACGGGAGGTCAGAGGATTCAGGTTGTTCTTGAATTAACCTGATGATTAAATATTCAATCCTTTTAGTATGTCAGCTGCACGCCAACTTAGACTTTTTCCAAGTTAATTAGGGTTTGGCGTGTGATCAGTGAGAGATAAATTATTTATAAACTTGCTGTCCCTGTGATTTTACCCACTATAACTTACTAGCTTTTGCCCGCGGCTTCGCTCGCGTTAGAAAGAGACAAAAAGTAGCTTATGTTACTCCATCCCTTCAACTATCTCCACTTAAAAAATCACGTCAATTCGTCGCTCCGTTTTGTCGTGAAAGGAAGACAAACATACAGACAGACAGACGGACACACTTTCCCATTTATAATATTAGTATGGTTTAGCTGTCTCTCGCGGTTTCATCCCCGCTTATTGTTACATGCTCTGCTTCCGTCAGTCTTAGCGTAAGCTTTATAGCCTGTAGCCTTTTTAACACTAAGATTTTTTGCAACAGTAGTTCCCGAGTTTAGCTCCTTCAATATAAGAAAAAACTCTTCAGCTTTACAATATGAATAACTTATCTTAATTAACTTATTAGTATCTTTATTTTCTGTTCCATTCCATGTGTCTTATAGAGATGAACATAATTACTATGTTCTTAATAGGCGCGTTCAAATCTGTATTGCGGTCTCCCACAATATACTAATGTAATAATCAATAACATACTACATCTAATGTCATTTTAATAGTTTTCCTTAAAGTCTGGCTATCATACTTTATTCAAGTAGGGTTATATTCTACTCCTACTGGTATTTCCAGATATTAGCGTGTTTAAACAAACAGAAACTGAAACACTCTCTTCAACTTAGACTTAAATAAAACAATAATTAGTGTTTTATAGTGTTATTTTTTAGAGTATTACCGTGAGTGTGATGATAATCAGTTCCATCTATTAATTTCCCTAACTAACTCAAAAACATTGTACTCATTACTGTTGTTATTGTATAACCGTGCTGTGGGCGACTTGGATGTTCATTTTTCATGATAATGTGTTGGTTCGTGCAGTTCCTTAAGATAAGATGTTGAGCTCGGGCTTCGTTCACACGGCATTGTCCTGCACGTTTTTTGCAGTATACGTCTTAACGTATGAATAGTGACCATACAACGTACATAGATCCATTCACACGACGATAGTACCGCTAAAAAACGTGTACCGCTTATACGTTTAAACGCATACTCAACGGACTTGTCAAGCAAATCGAATGAACTTTGACGTATTGGGTTCGCAGTGGTATATGGTACAGCTTATGACAACTGTGTGGAAACTGCGCCTATTCGTTCTTACACGTATTAAAATTTACCATATGAACACCCGGTTGACTACACGTTTAAAAAACGATTATAAAAAAACGTGCAGGACAATGCCGTGTGAACGAAGCCTGAGTGCTACTTGTTTAAGCAGGTTTACCTAAACTGTTTTTGGCACTATCCTCAAAATGCTAGCCCGGGTGCTAATACTCATACTACATAATTCATTAAATCCCTAAATTTTTTACCATTTTGAATTCTGTCTGGACTTTAATAGAAACTATGATACCTAAATTTGTTTTGGTGTTGCTTCTCAGAGGTAGTCGGTTAGAAGATGACAAAGCCAACTTTTAAACTTTCGCGTTTCATGTTAACACATTATTATACCGGGTATTAACGCGAACAGTGATTATAAATACCTTGGAAGGCTTGACGTTTCACGTTGACCTGTGCAACCAGGTCGAAACGTCAAGCCTTCCAAGGTATTTATAATCACTGCTTGCGTTAATACCCGGTATAATAATATGTGATGACAAAGCCAGCTACTTCCAATAAATATAGGTAGGTATATGCGACGTGTAAAAGTGATTCTAATATCCTACTTTAATAATAAACAATTCCATACATTTCATGTACTATTTTACGCCAAAGATTCATCCCTGTTGATCGAGAGTACATAGTACTCAACAAACATAGCCACGAGCTGTCCATACTAATCAGTTCTCAATTACTTCGCCCATTACTACGGATTATATATCAATTAGCTCTTTGTAGTAGTTCGTAATTAAGTCATTACGTGTTGCAGTAATAGGTATTGTGTTGATTGAATAAATTATGTTTTTAATAAATGAAGGATATTTTCTGTTATCATGTTACTTCATACTAGCAATTTGTTTGTATCGTGGTTACAAACATAATTTCATTTTAACAAACATCCAGTCTCAGATTTTCCTGCATGTCATAAATATAAGTAATTGTTCCGTGACTTAAACCACATAGGACATCATAGAACATCGGCCAATCACTTAACCATTGCGTCAATAGTGTCGTCTTGGATCTACTTGTTGTACGCTATATATATATAATATATATTTGCTCCGGGATTCGAACCCAGAACAAGCAAGAACAGGAGCCACTCGCATAGCTTGATCAAGTCCCCAATTAGGCCAACAGTGGATGTGGCATTCGTATCTTCTAGAAATTTCTCTAAGAGTCAAACAAAAATAAAAGAGCAATAAAATTTTTAAATCATTTATTTTTCATCGAAAAAATATCCTTCGCTACAAATATGATAGGATGACGATGACCCGGTGTCGAGACGATGGACAACGTGCGAATGGAATGCGTAAGTACATACGAACAGGTCGAAAACAGGCGAAAATGTTAACACATCCTGAAGCAGACACAATGATCTTTGTGACAGATCAAAGACAAGATGGTGTAGCTGTAGTGGAACAAAATATTGAAAGGGATGAATTGATATCTCTCAATATTGTTATCATCTTTAATTACTTGATCAACGAAGTTTGAAGAGAACTTTATATAAGAATAATTGTGATTCATCAAGACGTAATATAGTAAATCTCCAATAACAACAGCCTGTATAATGTCAGTGCTTTATCCTGCCATATTCTTTATTAGGTCATTGTTCTGCTTGAAGCTGCGCGAATCCAACAGAAACTAATAGAAGCGCTAGCTGATAAGCAACAGTATTTACGAGGGGCAACGTTCGAACACAATGTAAACATAACAGTACTATGTAGCTATTTGTCCTAGAGCCCCACGCGCCTGCATAAGTGCCAATACATTTCATCTAATGTACTGGCACCCACAATCTGCCGCCTACAACCCACCTCAACAAATATACTTACTTTAAACAATAAATATAGACAAAAATAAAACAGATGTTCGCATCCGTAGTAACTAGTTATAATAAATCTTTTACAAATAAAATCTCCGATAAATTTCATCTAACACAAACTTAAATTACAATATATACAAACATTTAAACATAGTAATACGACAACTGGATGAAGTACTATTGTACCCTGTTATTTACAAAGAAAATGGTGCGTTTCTAACACACGACAAAGATTGACAATCAACTACTGATATAAAAAAATTGGAAACTGGCTGCTCTAATTCAGTAGACATTGAAAATTCGACGTTATAACCCAAAAATAACCTTATTAAAATTACATATAATTTATACCCTAATAAAGGATTCACAATAATATTTATCTACGTGCATTGTTTTTGCCAGACCATTGAATTTCTAAATTCTATTCTCATATAATTCGACACTTTAAAATGGCTGCGGCCCCGCTAGAGATCAGGGGAGCGTTACTTGTCCTTGGGACGTTATTTTCTTTGAAAACAAACACTCATGAAGGTGCAGCTAAAGTTTTGGAAATTTAGACCATAATAGTATTGCCAATAATACTCTCTTTACCATCCAATAGTTCCGAGTACCCTGACTCATCGCTACAAGCACTGTCGTTGTCTCCAGTGTTCTTGAAGACTTCAGTTTCCGTGCTCGAATTTAGGCTGTCCACGTCGGTCAAGTTATCAATGAGAGATTCAAACTTTCCTTCAAAATCTGACAAAATATTAGAATCAGCTCGCAATGGGGGGTATGTGGACCTTCGCCTAAAGGTATTCTTCTCACCGATTGGCACATGGTTCACCTCCTCGGCAGCATTAGAGTCAGAATTATTCATAATATGCACAGAGTTGTAGCTCCTATTACTGCTCCTTATATCGTTGTGTTCAAAACTCTGTTCCATATAAGAAGCAGCCGTGTCAGCATGTTCCTTCTGGTCTTCCTGAGGAAACGAGGGCAGAGATGATGGCTCGGTGTCAGTGACCGTGCTGGCGGTCTCACAGCCCGAAGAAACAGATCCGTCGTCGCTATCCGTGACGAGGTAGTTACTTTGCATCAGCGCCTTACAGTCACCCTCAGCCACCGCGTTTTCACTCAGTTCGTTTGATTCGGCAATCGCTTCCAGCAATCTTGTTTCCTTCTCTCCATCACTTTGACTAGTGTCTTCGATACGTTCATTCTTTTGGCTTTCCTTCACCAATAGTTCCAGGAATTCATCGGAGACGGTGACAGTACCGCTTCCAGAGTCGGATAGCGTTCTATTTATAACTCCCTCGGGGCATGACGTTTTCCTCGGGGACTTTATATCGGGCCGTCGTCGGTCGAGCGTTTGCGAGGAATATAAGTTGTCCATCGTCAAAGACGTTCGTGACCAGGCCTCGCCGTTCTGTTTAGCGTTCATCTCCGCCTCTTCTTCATCTTCTTCTGAACAAAGTTCTTCGATAGCTCCCAGTTTTGGAGCTGATTTTGACCTCTCTAGCGGCGGTCTGTAGTTCATTGATCCGACGCTAAGTAAGATTTTTCTACGAGGCATACTGGGGTTGTCGTACACACTGTTAGCCAGACTGAGCCTAGCATTTTGTTTTGAGATTCTGTCCTTTTTGAATTCGCTTAGGGCCTGCTTTAGTTTGACTTGAAGTTCTTCTGTAATCTTCTTTGATATTGATTCTTTGGTGCAAAGGACGGCGTGGCAACGAAGCTCGTGCTTTAGCTTCTTGCCCTCGTGGCGGTACACCCAGCAGAAGAGCTTAGGGTAGTGTGGTGGGCTGGCACAGTATGTGATGCGGTGGGACCAGTACTCGGTGAGGCCGTGCTCCTTGGTGAAGCCCTTGAGGCCGGAGTTGGTGACGGACAACTTCATCACGACGTCGGGTTTTGTCGACTGCTGGTAGTTGCGCCACAGTGTCGCCAGCGGCTTCTCGACGCAGCTCTCACCTGCAACCAAATAAAAAACAGTTATAATTTACTCTTGTAGAAGCTGCTGCAGCATTTGACTAAAACGATACATCAGAATTGTGTGATTAAAGGACAATATTATGTTAATTAAATATCTTATGGGACCAGTCTAGCTGGTCTTCAATGATTAAGAATACATTTCAAACAAGAATATCAGGTTTTTGAGTTCATCTATAAGGAAATCATTTAGTATACTTTGATGCATAACCGACGAAAGCGCTCGAGGACGGAACCGGTAATTTTAAGCCTCTCATATCTAGCGTGGTATCAAGGAACATGCATTTGCTTCCTAATATTATATATAAACTGATAATATCTAATCAGAGTGGAGAACAAGATACGTTCGCCCACTTGACCATTGTAATCTGTGTGTACATAATCTGTTATTATAATGATCTGTCGATCGAACGTTTCGAGGTGAACTAGTAATGTGAATGAGAATGTAGTAAGTGAGATACATTTATAAACGTGGTCTCCGTGACATGGAGCACAGTTTTTGATGACGTCAAAGTTTAATTAAAAACATCTAAACATTTTTGAAGACTCCAATAAGAACAGATTAAATGCGACGTCATATAACCGGCTTGTATAACTTGCTTACTTAGTTCAGTAATAAAATTTGTAATCTAAATATAATCTATAGTGTATCTACACTCTGATCTTAGCCAAAAGACCGAGAAGCGATGCTGTAGTGTATCTAGATTATAAGATTCAAGTTTATAGATCTAGCTCTATGAGGAAGACATCTTGCTAAAGTTTATGTTTATGAATTCGGTTTTGAACGGAAGCCGTATTTCTAAAGATTTATGTTATATTATAATTTATTTTTGCAGCAAATTAGAAGTATATGGTATACTGAATGACAAAAGCTTGAAAGGCTTTGAATGAAGGTTAATTAATATCAAATTTATTCACGGACCGTCCGTTCATTAAAATACCATTTTCTCATGCCATTTTCTACCCTTTTAAATAACATTATAATTAATGGCTTATTTGTTTTGTTTATTGTTTAAGAAGTCATAACTAACAATGGAACCAACAGTCACAATATGGTGCAAGCATGATTCCAGGGACCTCGTTAGGTCCCGTAAAGTTTCGGCTCAGAGCAAACTACGATCCTTAAAAGTTACCAAACTTTGTGCTTCATTAAGCTGGGGTTACGGCGCATGCGTCAAAGCTTAATATTACTTCTTGGTTTCTTTCATGGCTTTACTTCAAGTAGAGAACCAGCAAAGCGAACGATCTATCACCACGAGTCCTTAATGCACATTACGCCCTCGGGTTGACCTTTGGACCAAAGATAAGTAGTTCAGAGATCGATCCCTTTTCAAAGCAATTTCCTCTACCTCCTTCGTGCCGGATTTCCTTTCTCTTCTCGATCTTTGATAAACGAAACAAAATTTTTTTTTCTGTCTTTGCATCGACAACAGGTTAATTGTATACTTACACCTGAATATAGTATCTAATAAAATATAGAAATTCTCTGGCTGCCCTTTTGCGAAAATTGACCTTTCGCCTTTGGTGACCAGAACCGAAGTCACATTATTTTGTTGGTCATTTAGTTTTAGTTTCTGTGATGATTCAGTGCTCGCTAAGGCACCCGTCTCTCATTGGAAGAAAAGGTGCATCTTGGGCATCATTATGCGTATACACAAATTATCGGTGATAAAGAAAAACATTGCGAGGAAACCTGATGTATAAGGCCTAGGGAGGCTAAAGGACAAAGAAGGAAAAAGCAGGCAACTAGTTTTTTTATTAACATTTTAAATTGCTTTTTCATTAAATTTTTCAACAATGACTCCTCTTAGGAAAAGAATTGAGTTTGACAGAAGTTTCCAATCAAAGTGATCATCGTTCATAAAATCATATTTATTTTGTAAATAGGTTATATCATAACACTTTTACACGTCAAAATTTGTTTTTTTTTTTATTTTATTTTGTAAGCGAACGATGGGGCCGGTGTTTCGTAGCTGGACTGCTCTGAAAAGAAACATCCGAAACAAACTCAGAGGTCAAAGTCTCTTTAAGGGACAACGCACACCGGAATGGCAGCGGCCGGCAGCGGCCGCCCGCGGCGCCGCGAGGCCGCCAGCAGCGGCCGCCAGCGTCGCTAGAAACAACAGGCGCGCGCATGGCGAGCGGCCGCTCGCGGCGCCGCGGGCGGCCGCCGACGGCCGCTGGCAGTCTCGCGACCTTTTCAAGCTTTTCAAGCGATACTAGACTTTTAAGTATGTAGTTAAAGTTTAAAATTATTTCACACTGAAAGTGCTCGCCGCGCCGCTGCCGGCCGCTGCCATTCCGGTGTGACTCGGGCCTTAAAGTCCATACAATCGTATTGGTCAAAAATGTGCGAGAACCATGGAGGTTAATGTCTGAGGCACTCTCTTGATGAGAGAAGGACACAGATTTGAGTGGACCTGTCCAGACAGTGCAAGCATTTGTCAGTAATCGTTTAGCTCAACTAAAAACTAAGGAGCCCAACGTCTTGACGAACAGTACCAAAGTAAAGACATTTGGGTATGCCGCATTAAATACTCAAACCGTCAGACCGAATATATTAAAAAAGAAAAACAAAAAAAACCAACGACCTCCATAGTCCTCACATTCACAAAAAAAAATGTCACAAAAAGTTCAAGTATTATCCATATGAAAGGAGGCCTCTGCCTTATTCTTCTCTGTATACATAAGTAGTAGCATTTCGCCCGGCGACAGAACAGTATTAGACTGATACCTAACCTCATATAGATTAGAAAACCTTGTACAATTAAAAAGTCACATGAAGGCTAGATTTATAACATTTTCTCTATTGTTAACTTTGCTTGGGAAATAAATGAGGCTTGTTTTATCTGAAGCGATCAGAGGAAGTTAAGATCGTTGGGAAACAGGGAAATTTACCTGACACGCACACGGAACCGCGACACCAAGGATGTCATGATGTGTTTATTTATTACGATTACCAATTTTTTAGAAACCAATCTTTTAACGTTTTTTAAAGTAATGCTGTCGGTCTTGCTTGAAAGCACAATTTTTAGAAACCAATCATTTCAAAGATTTTTAAATGTATTGCTGTCTGTCTTGCTTTCACGCCAAAACTACAGAACTGATTTAAATGAAGATTGGTAAAAAGATAGTCCATAGCTTAAGAAAGGATATAAGATAGTATTAATCCCAAAAATCCGGGAGCGGGAGCTTCGCAAGAAAAAAGGGAAAGCGAGGGACACCTAGTTTTTCTATAAAGATATTGAATACAATAATATAATGCACGTGTGAACATATTATTATATGACGTGCGTTAGTAAAAAATTATAAAACCCACACGAATGAATAATTTCATTCGTAATATTATTTTCGACAGCGAAAATCGTGAAGATATAAATAAAATAAAACCAAACTTCAGCGTTTTAGATAAATTTATGTTATATTTATTTCAGAAAATCTGAAAGACTTACGTATATTTTCAATAAGAAATACTACGCTGTTTTATTAAGATTTACAACATTTACGATCGAAAAAAAATTGAAATTATTTCTCTAGACGAAGTTACACCAATACATGTTAATATTGCACCATTCGTGTGAATTGAAATGTTAATATCAGATATTGAACATGTAGCTTATGATCGAGTGTTAAAAA
Source organism: Athetis lepigone (assembly GCA_033675125.1). Classification (NCBI taxonomy): domain Eukaryota; kingdom Metazoa; phylum Arthropoda; class Insecta; order Lepidoptera; family Noctuidae; genus Athetis; species Athetis lepigone. Next base: position 22,724,332 of record CM066227.1, read on the forward strand.
GTATTATTCAGATTAGCGATAGTCGTGATCTGATCTAGGTGTTAATATTATTAGCAGTGTGATAATTACTGGGCGAAACAAAATTCGTGTGTAAGATATAACAAGGTGTAATGTACAAATTGTATTTTATATCACGTTCAGGAAATGTCGAGAACGTTTTTCGCTACTACATATGTATACTTAGAGTTCTTTGTGTAGTATGTCGTAGGAAGATATACTACTAGCCAAAGCAATATTGCCGTGTTCCGCATTGAAGGGTACACAGGGTGTTGGTGTGATTACAGGCATATGAGAGATATCATCATTGTCTCTGGGGTGGAAACACATTTGCGCAGGCTTGTAGTATTGCAGATGTGATGGTTATGGTGTAGTAATAATAAACAACAGCTCATAATAAGGCTTAGCAGTCAGGGTCACTTACCACTAGACCAACAAGTCTGTCAAAAGTTAGTACATCTAGTAACAACAGTTTAACAGTTAGAGGTGCACAGTTAAGACACACGAATAGTACACAACACTGATCCTAGTTATCCTCGAGTACCATCAGCACGTTTAATTTGTATCATAAATCTCATAATGTACAAACAGTAAAACTTGAAACAACTTTCTATCTATACATATAAAATGGTAAAGGGTAAATGGTAAAGGGTAATGGTAAAAGGTAAAGTGACTGATTTTTGTTATCAAGGCACAGCCCAAACCGCTGCTCATAGAGACATAAAACTTATAGTGTACGAGACAAAAAGTAGCCTATGTTACTCTCCATCCCTTCAACTATCTCCACTTAAAAAATCACGTCAATTCGTCGCTCCGTTTTGCCGTAAAAGAAAGACAAACAAACAGACAGACAGACAGACACACTTTCCCATTTATAATATTAGTATGGATGATCTTTGTGAAGTGTAAGTATCCACTATAAAAGGATTTTTGGAAATTTCAACCCTAATTAGGTAATATAGGGGACGGAGGTTTCTACATTCACGCAGGCGGAGCCGCAGGCGAGAGCTAGGGGAACAGTGGAACGTAAAACTAATTAAGAGTAACACATATGAGGCTAAAGTACGGCCCACAAAACAGCTGAAGGTAATGGCTCGTAAAATTGTGGAATTTATCGGTTTCTGTGAGAATACTTAGACTGTGGAATCTGATGGCAACGGTAAGTTTTAGTTCCGTTTCTTCCTCATTATTTATTTTATTATCTGCCCTTAGTGCGTGTGTTTACTAGGACACTTTATAGATGGTTAATTTTCTTTCTTTAATGTTGTGGCTGAATGTCTTTCTTATATCTCATCACATTATGGGTCAAGAGCACTATTATTAAGCCTTTGGTGTCCGTCTGTCTGTTCTTCAAGTTTGTCAATATTGACACCCCTATCTGCAAGTGGGCTGTACCTATCTCATCACTATCACGGGGTTCTGTACTCTAACAAGCTAATAGGCAATCGTGTAAATTTCGTCTAAATTTCATGAACTGACTCGACCTCCAATAGTTTTAAAGACTGAGCTACCGTAAAGTGAATTCTAACTCAATTTTTCACCTCTATAATATGCTATTAGGTTCATTAATATCCACTATATGAATCATCATAATCTTATCGAAATCTTCCACTCTCTATCACTAATAAACTCTTTATCAGACCTCTAAAGCCTTAGCTCGGCGCCGGGGTCCCATAACTGAAGCGATCAAACAACCCATAAACAATGCCGGACGCGACGACCCATAAAGCAGCCTCGTAAAACAAAAGTAACAGAATAACGAGTTTATTTACTTGTAATTGTAATAATTCGACTTTTAATAAAGAAAGGCTTTGAACAAGACGAGAGGGAAGATTTCAGGATAAGATATCGATAATGTTTGAAAAACTTATTGCTAACTAGCATACATAGAAGATTTTTTTGAATGGTGTTGTGATAGTCCAATGGTCCAACCTTTCGTTCATGTGGTAGATAAGGCAAATTACCATTGTGACTTTTACATTTCAAGAAATTTACTAAGTTCATCTAGTAACTTCGGAAAGCACGTAAAGCCTTTTATCCCGGTTGTTATTTGTAGATTTTTGACAATTGTTACGGGTATTCAGTCAATCCTAGGAGTGCCGTGTTACCCAGTACCTGGGGTTGGGAAGATCTGATGGACAGTACTTTTAATTAAACACTGATATTCAGCTAGATCAAGTTAGACTCTATCGCAAATCTTACTCGTAGACTAATTGCTAGTAAAAACCAAAAACACAAGGAAGGGTTTTGGTTTTACATCGTTCAAAGGTGTAATAGAATACTTGAAAAAACATACCTCTTATAAACTTTCAGCCAAAAAAACTGTCTGACAATCCTTACAGAAGCAAAACTAAATAGGACTAATACATGATTAAATTACTGACTATATCACTATACAAATTAAACGTCAAGTTGACGAATCCAAAGGGCTTGGCTGTCAATTGCAGGCGGAGTGCCACTGAGTCCCTCGCAGGCTCTCGATTTATCAAGCATATAAACCCTTTTGATAACTACCTAATAGAATTTTCTTAGTAATAGGGTTCCACAACTTAAAAAAAAAATTAAAATGTTTATTATCACTTTTTTTGTCCATCACATGCTTGTATGTACGAGTGCCTCTTACTGTGAGTGCCTTCAGCAAACGCAGCGTAAGCGCCTGGCATAAGCCAGTGGCACTGCCGCCGCTCGGCAAAAACCTGCACAAGCGTGGCATGTGGCGTTTTTTCAGATAGAAAGCTAAAATGTTCTATTACCGATATGAAATAATTAGAAACAGCCTTTCTATGCTGTTGACAAAACCTATGTTTAAGAGACTAATTCGCTCTTGGGCAGTTTTAAATCCAACTAGCTTTTGCCCGCGGCTTCGCTCGCGTTAGAAAGAGACAAAAAGTAGCCTATGTTACTCTTCATCTCTTCAACTATCTCCACTTAAAAAATCACGTCAATTTGTCGCTCCGTTTTGCCGTGAAAGAAAGACAAACATACAGACAGACAGACAGACACACTTTCCCATTTATAATATTAGTATGGATGTATTGCATAATACATATATCATTATGTATTCCAACTAAAGATAATATTCCAGAGTTCACGGCCCCTAGTTCACCAGTTTTTAGTGAAATTATCACTACTATGATCGTAAAAAAATTAAGTAAATACATTACGTTTTTATCAATAAACAAACGCGCCCGTAGCGTCCTGCGAGACTTGTATCGCTATGTGAACTGCTTATTAAACATTACATGCAAATCGACTCCGCCCGAACTAGTATTTACATAAGTAATGTATTTTTCACGTTTTTACATAAACCATTATATTATTCTAGGTAGATATGTTATTGATCTCCTTTTAATTTAGGTAAGTGAGTGGACTTTAGCTTTAGTTTATAAGATAAACGCCTTACTAATAAACGCTGCATAAAGTTATGACAGGTTTATACGTCAAAAAATGTATGGTTACATAGGCTTTATTCATTGCATAACTTTACACAGTGATTATTAGTAAGGGCATAGGTGTTTATTATATCAGTCTGTCTATCAGTGTTTGATAGTAAATGTTAGATAGTTAAAGTAGTTCTAGCTCTGTTACAATAAATACAGAACTCTTCGTGTTCCAGTTCAACTCGCGCTCGGTTTTTGTTTTGGTTATTATAAAAGCGAAAGTTCAGAGTAAGAAGAAGGCAGCAAGAACTAATTAAATCAACCGACTTAAAAAAAAGGAGGAGGTTCTCAATTCGACTGTATGTTTTTTTTTAGACATTGACTTCCACGCAGATAAATTCTTTAGTAAAAGCTTTATAAATTATTAGAAAAATATTGTAAACTAGGTTAGATTACACAATTTTAACTCTGCCAAAAATTTGACTGTTACGTCTTGTTATGTATGCTCTATCAATCCTTACTAAAACTTTTACTTAATATTTACAAACGTGACTTTGCTTGTTGGTTCTACGTTTACGCCTGAACTACTTAGCTAATTTTCATGAAATATTGCATTTAGAAATAAATAATAAAGTAGCTTGTATCTCAAAAATATCGTTTGTTCCGAATTATGCTTAAAACAATCTAATTTAACGTTAATGAAACCGTAGCCAACAGCTATTAAGTAATAACTCGGAATTTAAACGTAAATGACGATGGCGCGTGAACAATATGTATAGTTCTAATTTATTAGTCAATAAAATTACTATTTTATTTGAAGTCATTAAGATAAGAACTATTTAATTTTAATAGGTAGCTAAGTAATTTGTACTATCTACCTATTTTATACAGATCGAAATAAGTATCTTTGGACAACTCCCACACCGCCATCTGTTCCCAATTTATTTTTATTTTTTTTATTTATTTAACATACAACATTTAGGCAGAGCCTGTGTTCTGGTATTCAGAAACCTGATATACATACTTATATATTTAAATCAATATTATAAAAAAGTATCCAGAAACTACACAAGCCATCATGTTCATCACACAAAGATTTGTCCTGGGTGGGATTCGAACCACAACCTACTAAAATTCAATGCTTAACCTACTTAAAATAATAAACTGGCAATATTTTATACAAAAAAGGTTGATACTCCATAATATAAGCAGCAAAACGTTGCAGAATTACCTGCGTGTTCGAAAATTCGAATAAGGAACGTTGGAACATAACTGACGCGAATATAATTTATTGCGACAATTCTTCGAGTTTCGTTGCAGAATCGACCTGCCTGCATTGCGTATGTTCCCGGTCTGTCACAAGATTATACGTATTTATTTAAACGTGAAGTTTTTATTAATTACGTACTAAATATTTCTTACTTATGGGACAGGTTGATTTCCTAAGTATATTCTGTAAGCGACTCTGCTGACATTTAGAGAAAAATAAAAAATATTGAATAATATTTTATTGGTACTACGTATTTCAAGGACGAATTTTACGAAACTTGGACGCGCGAATTAGCAGGAAAAATACAAAAACTTTTAAACGTCAGTTTACAAAAACACTTAAGACGATGATTCAATAAACAAATAACTAATCTTAACATAATACTAACTTTTTTCCATCTTAAATTATTATTCTTAAAAATATTTCACCCATATTAAAAACTCTATCTATCCCTTCCTTCCTTTTAGTACTGACGCACTCCATTAAGAGATACTGCACATCTCTTTTCAACGTCAACTTATTTTTTGCACAAGATCCTCAAAACCAAACTTAAAGTTCAACCGTCATAAGTTCAATTCTGCAATAACCGTCACGTCACTAGTACCTGCACTGATGACGTCACTCAAGTACCGGCAACGTGTTGTAACATGGTACCTTGCGGTCAGGCGGTCATGTGCGACCACTGCCGGCCGGTCTGCGGTAAAGGTTTACTTTGATAGTTTCACGTTACTTGAGCTATTGTATATGTTTGTATTGAGGATGGGTTTTGGGAGAGTGAAATGGTGTTTTAGTCGGTGTAGATGTCGTTTGTGGTTTGTATACTAGAATATACCTCGCTGCCGAGGTGATTTTGAGTGTGTAGACTCGACTATTACTGTTCCTATAAGACCAAATCGGATAGACAAAATCCAATAGACCATTTCTAATAGAACGCATCCAAAAACTAAACTTAATAGACCAAAACTCAACATACCAAAACCAAAAACTCTTGGCCATCTCTTTGACTAGATTCTAGATTCAGGGTGTTTTCTTTTTATAGAGTAAGTAGGTCATCATCATCTCCCTAGCCTTTATCCCAACCGCGTTGGGGTCGGATGCCAGCCTAACCGGATTCAGCTCGATACCGGTGTTTTACGTGGAGCGACTGCCTATCTGACCTCCACAACCCAGTAACTGGGCGACACGATACCTCTTGGTTCCTCTTGGGTATAGAGTAAGTAGGTAACCACTTAGAAAGTATTTTTAAAAAATACCACCCCTTATAGTATAAAATACGGGATGGAAGTATTGACATCGACGCGGGTCAAGCCGCGTGCTAAAGCTAGTTGTTGGCATAAAAAGCAAATGATTACCAGCAAACATTTAGGTACTGATAAAAGATGAGGGTAATTTGCACATAATAATTATGTGGGTATGTAAATACAGAGTACATAGAGTTAAAATGTAAGCTATTTATTTAGATAAAACTGTACCATTCTCTTGTCAGAGCAAACTTGGTATTACAGCGTAATTTTATAAGATTTACTTTTATTTTTTGTTCTACTATCTACTAAGGTATAATCAACGTCAAATGGACACCACTCAAAGTTTTTCTCGAGGCGTAAGTACAGGATTGACTGTTAACTTTCTCCTACACTTATATCGTAAGCTTTCAAGAGCAGACCTTAATTATGAACAATCAAATAAATGTCAGTACAATTTTCTCTTGCTAGTTGTATCGCCCGACAATGCTCGCTTTGATCGAACGTTGCATCATTACTAGTGACCGTTAAGCGATGAGTCAGAGTACCTACCCGGTTTAAAAAGTCACTTTTTCCTTATGACGTCATTGCGTTATCCTATTAAAATTTATTTCTAATTCTTAATTAAATGTGACCATGACGAAACCTAATGAGTTTATTGATCTTCTGCAATTTATTAAGTCTTGTTTTTAACTTGATGATTTATAGCTAATTTTGTCGGTTATTGAGGATGCAAGTCGAGTCCAAACTTGGTGAACATCTAAATGACAAATAAGGAGACTTAAAGTTATGTACAGATATACAAATTAAGAATCAGGTGGTTAAGTTTTTTCATATTGAGGTTGCTGGTTCAAAACCGGGCGAGTACCAATGCGGCTTAAAATTCATAATGAAAGTACTTTATGAACATTATGACATCACTGGCATCTTGTGCCTCGGAAGCAAGTTCTCGTTACAGATAGTCAGAAGCCAGAAAGTCTGAACAACAGGTATCGCGTGTTACATAGTAACTGAGTTGTAGAAGTCTGATAGGTAGTCGCTTCATGTAAAACTGGTATTAGCTACACAAGAAGCCAATTGTAGCATACTAAGGATAAAGCTAAAGTGATGCTGATTTTAAATAGAACCAGGTCTATTAACCGTTTACTGATTGTATCAAATAAACATTATATCTTTCTTCCTTTCATAACAGCCAGACAGTCAGATCGACGGCTGGCGGGCAAGTGAGCCTGACAACCGCGACGGCTCCGGCGCACTTTCACTATCATCTCGTCACGTTCATTGAACCTAATGTCAACTCCTCTTATTGCTAAACCGGGTTTTTTCACTAGCCTCTATTATGATAACAATGATTACTTAACGGATTCTGTTAGTGAGAATGACCCATAGATTGGTTTTGAAATATTCTTTGATTGTTTGATTTAATTAAGATATTTATACTCAGATACTAGGTTCCGTATTGCTTAGAGGGCACCAATGTTTCTTTATCAATTCATACGTATTTTATAAGTTTATCGTGAACATTACGGGCATCGATAAAGGAATCGAGAATTAATATTATTGTCCCACTATTACTGACTTATTTCAGAGGAAAACCCTTTTCTACAGTGGTAACGGTTGGTATTATATTATTGTACTAACTATGTACTTTTTGTAAAGGGGGAGCGCTCAAAAATGTTGCTTCTTCTTGGACTATACATTACTTTTAATTAAATGTTTATGTTTAGTTAACGTCTAATGCTACGGTCACATTTTTATATCTATCTGACAGAGTACAACTCATTATCACCAGGGGAATATAATAGAAAAAATAGTCAACATCAACTAAAAATGGAAGTTCGTCAAAATTCGGCTCTAATTAGCACTAAGAAAGATTGATAGTTAATTCTGTAAAATATTAGTTTTTTTAAACACTTGAGGTGTAAATTGTTTAGCAACTGGTTCTTAATTCCTTCAATATAGTTTTTTTCGACTAATTTGCATGTTTTCGATGTAAATTATATTCTCAGATCCTCTGCTATTATAATAGTAGGTATACAAGTTATTCAATTATAATAAAGTGTTATTTTATCTTGTTTAGAATGAGTTTTTGCACGTTTTTTGCGTTGTACCCTTTACCCTCGCAAAACTTTAGGCTACAAATGGAGTTTTTAATAAAAAATATTTGATCGACGTGTAACTTGAGTTATCAAATTATTTTAATTTATAATTATATTTTAGAACTTTTAATTAGTCTAGTTTACAGCTAATATTATGTCAATAAGGATTAGCTTAGCTAAGTTCGAGCGTTAGTTTAGCTAAGTTCTATCTGTGTCCTGCATTCGATAGCTAGCAAAGTACGTCCTTGGGAGCACTTTTCTAAATTTTGGCTTGTATTTATGCGACATTTATAATGTACACCATAATGTATGGCAAAAAATGTAGATCATGTTTTTAAACCTAGCTCATTTAATTATCTCAATTAGCTCGTATGCATGTTTTATAAATGAAATAGTTCATAACGTGTTCTAGTTCACCAATAACACGATATTAAAAAAAGCATTACTAAAGTTATGGAGAAGAAAAAACTACTATCAACAACGACCCTATTACCTCGAAACTACCTATCTACCGCTAAATGTGTTGCTAAGGACAACACTCGGAAACTTTATTAGTATCAGTCCAAGAAAGTTTATTAATAAAGAGAAAAAAAATTTTTCAAGGGCCCAAATATAATCGTATTCGGTAAAAACATAATTTTGGTTTAAACTCTTCTTGAGATCCAACAAACATTCTTTAAGTTACGAATAGGATTTTTATTGCATTTGTCACTAGTTCTGTTAATAACAAATAGTTCACTTGACTTTAAAAGTTATAATATAAACTTTATATATTGAGGATTGCCCTACCTAGCCCTTCTTTGTTATGGGGTTAATGGGGTTACTTATCTATATATACTTAGATGTGGATCATGACTTGCCTTGCTTACCTGCGAACAAAGAAAAAAACAAATGAATAAATTGGTTTAATAAATGGTCAACGAATAGTCATAGTTATAGTATTTTATTGGTAAGGGATTCTTACAAGTCATATTCACGTAAAACACAATACATTATTAAACACATGTCAACAAATTGATAGATCACACATAAATTAAATCAAGTCAAAAGAAAAAGTCACAATAAAAAGTCACAGTACAAATTACATTTCAAATTAATATATGTCAAAGTTTAAATCATCTGAAATTCGTCAAAAGAATGAAACGCTTGCTCGATAAGCCATCTTCTCAAGCGAGCTTTGAAGCTGCCTATCGTTGGGAATAAGAAGAGGAGAAGCCATTTTTAACTGATGTAGCTCCTAGCCTAAGTTGGTAATATAGGTCGAGGGCAGGAAGTTGAAATGGTGTAATTTAACTTTCGAACACACGTGAGTTAAGACACAATAGAAAGACATAAGCAGCGCGGCAGCCGGCTGTTGCTTGGTCGTTAAACGGTTAATGGTCTATGTCTTAGTTAAATGGAGAAACACAGTGATAAACCATTAATTGCATCACACAGAAGTAAAAATAATTACCTGTTGATATACCTGCCTGGTTAATGTAAGTATATTATTATTTACACTTTACAGTCTTCAAAATATTATGAAGTTACAAGAGATTGTTTAAACAGCCTGTTATGGACTTCATCTTTTGTTGCAATTTGTAAACAATAATATTTTTGTTTGTCACCTACAATAAAATTATTAGGAAGGCCTTATTACGAATAGCTTCCATACCGTTTAAGGTTGGTATAAGTCAATCGAATTGTTTAAATTTATTTTTATATATAAAAAGGTCTAAATTTATTTTTATATATAAAATCTACATAATTATTTATTTTAGTTAAAAACTGCAATTTTGAGTATTTTTGATATTCAAATAGGCTCTTAATTACTATTTTAAAAGTATGTATGTTTTGTTTTTATATTACCACATTGTCTGACACACATAATAATTATTACAGTAACGGTATATAATTTCATTATTATGTGTATAAATATTATTACAAGTGAATGAACCTTCCATATTGAAACTGTCTACATCTGAATAAATACGAATTTACAGCAATAATGGCGGTTCAAAGTTTTCCACTATAAAACAACTTGATTTAACTGGAATATTAGCCTTCGGTCATTTACATAACTATGGCGAATTAATAAAATAACTATAGGTATAATAAAATTTTATATTATTGTGACAAATACGTTAATTTATTATATTGCGAACTCCATTGTTCTAATACGTAAATTGATATTAATTTATGTCTACTGAAAAGATAAAACTCTAACAGTAGATGCTAAATGTAACACTAATAATGTTTTGTGACGTCGGTCGATATATGACGCTAGTTCAATACCTGTTATTTTTAAGCTCATGTCATCATCATAATCTCCCTAGCCTTTTCAGCCTAACATTCAGCAGATACCAGTGTTTTTAGTTAAACGACTGCCTATCTGACCACCATAACCCAGTTACTGGCGACACGATACCCCTTGGTTAGGCTGATCAGACTTTCTGGCTTCTGAATATCCATAACGACTGTCAAAGTTCTACGAATGACAACCAGGACCAACGGCTGTACGCGTGTTCCGAGACACGGAATGTCCTGTGATGTTCATAATAAACTTTAGAAATTATCAAATTACATAAATTAATTGAAAAAGTTACATTAGTACTTGCTCTGATTCGAACTCACAACCTCTTTACGTGAGAGGCGGCCGCCTTAGCCACCATCACGAAAAAAATTAAAGCACGTGTCATCAGAACATTACAATACTGTAGCAGTATTTATACCTAACCTCTTCTTAACAAAATCATTTATTCAAATTAACCACTTTTCATTCTAAAGTAAGTGGGTAATTTGAATAAATGATTCGGAGTTTGAGTTCGATTAAGTCCTTAATAGAAAAAAAAGAAAAAATATATACTTGATCTACCTATTTCTAGAAACTGCCCGATTCTTTTTCTATACTATAATATTATAAAGAGGAAAACTTTGTTTGATTATAATGAATAGGCTCAAAAACTACTGGACCGATTTTAAAAATTCTTGCACCATTCAAAAGCTACATTGTCCACGAATAACATAGGCTATATAATATCACGCTATGTCCCACGGGAGCGAAGCAGTAACCAAAAACCTAATGTAACGTGGGTGAAACTGCGAGGAATAGATAGTTGTTTCATAAAAAAACAACTGTTTTCTGAATTCTAAATCTAGTTACGTTATAGTTGTAAATTAGGTGATCTATATACATGATATTAGGAACCACCAGTGGGTGTAACCTTGAACTTATTCCGAAATATACGTCACATTTTAGTACCTGTTTCTAGATTTATACTTAGTTATTTATATCAAATCCTATCGAACACCGTGACCAGCCGGCTTCGTGCTTTGGTCTAATGTTTCAGGAATTAAGTTTTTATTAACAAAACTAAAGCAGGGGCTGCTTTAGTAGAGCAATGTTCAGTTAGTAGTTCCTCTAGACAAGTACCATTGTAGAGTAGAATAGATTATATACAATTTGAAAAAAACCGGCCAAGAGCGTGTCGGGCCACGCTCAATGTAGGGTTCCGTAGTTTTCCGTCCGTCACAATAAGTGTTCCCACTTATAAGTTTAAAAAAAGGTTTTTGTTACGTTGACATACTAAGTGCGCAGAAATTATTTTGTACAACCTTTTTGTCTTTTTTGTACAAAAACTGTTCTTTCTATCAAGTTCAAAATAATTTTCCTAGAAAGTACTTATAAAGTTCTACTTTCCAGATTTTTTTCATATTTTTTAAACCTACGGGTCAAAAGTTAGAGGGACGCTTTGATTTTTCCTTTTGGAGCGATTATTTCCGAAATTATTGACATTATCAAAAAATGATTTTAGTAAACCCTTATTCATTTTTAAATACCTATCTAACAATATATCACACGTCAGGGTTGAAATTAAAAAAAAAAAACACTTCCCTCTTTACATATGGGGGGCTACCCTAATAAATCTTTATTTTACCACTTTGTCGGCGTTATTGATATACATATTGGTACCAAATTTCAGCTTTCTAGTACTAACGGTCACAGAGATTAAGCGAGGACGGACGGACAGACAGACAGACATGGCGAAACTATAAGGGTTCCTAGTTAACTACGGAACCCTAAAAAGGGAGTGGGTATAGGATTGAGGATGTCAAATTACTTATCGGACGCTTATGTCAATTTCATAAACAATCATATACAAAAATATTTTTAATACAAAAATATTATATTATATCATCTATTCCAAAATGCCACTTGTCTGTAGTTGATGAAATTAAAATGTTCTCGCGAGGTATAAGCGATAAGGTCGCTTTTGTGAACATTTTGTTATCCTAAGTTTCTTAAGTACAATATCGAATAAATACACACATTTAAACAAACCAACACAATAATATTCCCCTTTATAAAAATACTTTTACAGACCTACTTAGTCTACTTAAGCATCTCAAACAGAATGACCAAGTAATAAGGAAGCTTGAAGACTTCCTCCTGTTCAGTATTCATTGCGGGTCGTGTTCTCGTAGGCACGCGCGCGTTCGGAAGCGAACAAGTAATGGAATAGTTACATGCGGAAGTGTGGCTCTGGTAGAGTTCGCGAAGGCTGTTTTTCTTCGAATTGTTTGCCCATATCACGTGCTTACTTACGTGAAGGTTGAGAAACTTAGAAATTTAAGGAAGTCCCCATTCACGAGGTTGTAATAAAAATGTAATTGTACCTAGTTACGGAAAAATTCTATGGTTTTTGCGATAAGTTGTTGGAACGGTGAGTTTTGTCATTGTTTTGAAGATCTTTTAAGATACTTCTTTAACTTATATAACTTCGAGTGTTATTAAAAACTGAATATTTTAACCAAAACCGGTTGAAACCACAATTCTCCTATTTACTACATCATAGTAGTATACTAACAATTATGAAAACCTTGCCAATTTCAATTAGAAAATACTCTTAAAAGGTATATAACACAACCTAATATTCATTTCACTTAAATAAAAATCCTTGATAGCCACTATCGCAGCTATCTTTCAATTTCAATCAAGTGAAGCATTTTCAATAACTTCTAATAAAACTAGTTTTCCGTATAGACCTAAATGCCTAGACTGAGTCAAGGGCTGGCCAAGCGCGAGTAGGCGCGAGCTTTCACCAACAAACACGATCGAGGAATCTCGAACTTTATAAACTCCTACCTATAAGCACTAATTGTAGACTATTTGTATCCTTGTCTATCACACAGAGAAGATTTTTTGTCTCTTTCTTTACAAAGGCAGATAGTTCTTAAAGGTTTTTTCCGGGTAGGAACTTAGGAGCTAAGTAGGAAGTTCAATCAGCGGGTCAAAGTAATCAATCAATCAAACAGTGAAGTTATTCCGGTTATTCTATTAACAACTCTATATAATTATGTTACTATGTATAGGTTACTATTTTATATCGGTTAGTTTTTATCGTCACACAATACGCGGTAGAATCTATTTATGATAACTTATATCTGCTGAGATGTCTTATTTCCCAGGAGTTATTGAAGTATCGCGGAAACGATTTGATACCGTTTCTCTGATATTCTCTAGAATAGATTTAAGATAACTCTTATAGTAAGTAGGAATATCTGATGTATCGAAGGAACATTTAAAACATCTAAGCTCATATTATATACAAAAACGAGACTGATCAAATGCCTGTAGGTCATACAGATATTTCTCGACTATTTTTCTCGACTAGAAATCGTACTCGCGACACACACCACAACAACCAATCGCTCAACCACTGCGCCAACGCTCCATCAGTCTGTTACGTCGTTTTTTTTTTCTTTTTTTCTTTTAATGAAATTACACAACACAGAAATAATGCGGAAAATCTACCGTACTATACTTTATACCGCATACAATAAATCCCATACATTCTTTAATATCTATAAGTAAATATCTGTATGTATGTCAATCCATAACTGTTCTTCACTTAGTAGTTATTAGCACATAGTGACAATAGCACAACTCTAAGAAAACGGTTGACTGTCGGATGCAGACAGCGGAAGTGACGTCATTACGTCGGAGTGACGTGGGGATAGGGTTGGCACTACCGTGGGTATTCAATTGAGTACGTTGTTCTCACATAGTACCTTAGATTCAACAATGAATGATGTAACCAAATTTTTGTTGTCTATTGATTTTAAAAGAGTGTTCATGGAGTTTTTTGCTCGTTCTTCTCCATGGGACCTACTGTTTGGAACGAGCAACTAGCTTCAATTTTCTGACCGCCTGACGATTCGAAAAAACCTGTAAATAGTTTATTTGAATAAAATAGTTTTTAGTTTGAGTTTTAGTAATCATTTGTGAAATAGCGAATATGAGACTCTATTATTAAGATTGATCAGTGTATTTTTGAACCAAGTAGACACTTGACATCTTTAGAGAGTATGACATCTTTAGGGAGTAACAGTTCGCTGATAAAAATAAAACATAAATTCTACCTGAGACAGTCGTATATTATTTTATTGCAAATAAAATTTAATAAAAATGAGGTCTCTATTAATGTAAAGTTCATATAGAAAATCTGTTGTAAGTATTACTCATAGACATGAGATAAGCGATGCTCGACTATTTAAGCAATTTCCTACGTAATAATCATTTTCTATTATTATTAAATCCACTTTTATGACACCTTCTCAGAAATCATAATAATACCTACTTATTACTGTCTCAACATTAGACAGAACAATTGTTACTTATAAATCATTTATGACTTTACTGTGTATTATTTAAGTTTTACGACTGCCATTCAAATATAAACTATCACTTGAAGTTTTATCTGAAACATTCTTTTCTGTGTTTTCAAGTCAGATAATCTTATGTAGGTACATTATTTTTCACAGAAATATATATAACATCTATTTTAAGCATAATATGAATAAAGTAGTATTTTATTTTTATATCGGTTAGGAGATGCTATTAAAAACTAGTCATGATGACTAAGTTCGCTGAAATAATTATATGTATGTTAATTAATACTCATGCTATTATGTTTTTAATTTTATTTTTAGTTAGTGTTCACAAAATATGTTTATGAAAGAGCAGATATTTTATTTACTTGAACCACACTTCATAGACATATATGAGATCAGATATTCAAAGTTCTTCATATAAAGATAATACAACGACCCTTTCCAGATTTCTTTTAAACAAAAACTAAAACCAAATGAAGCCAGAATGATCTAAATGAAGACACAACCCTAGCTCAAAAGTCATCGAAACAATAGTGATAGGACATAATATAAGTACCGTATATCATATTTTGACACCACAATGGAACCTTCTGCTACCCAGGACAACACTCACCACATAGTTTTCATAGCACACTATACATTGCTACCTCACATTCCGCTTCCTAAAGAACATGTAATACAAAGCGAGAGATGTTTACCGAAGTGTAGATATTTTCGTCTATTATGTCGCAGTAAGGAAGATGTTCCCACTGTATACAATAGGACATTAGTATTGACTTCGTGCTGGTATTGACCTGAAGAAACCTCGTTTTGGCGCCGACTGTTATTATTTGACAAGAAATGTGCGAGATTTTGATTATATTTCAATTTGTTAAGTGGTGAAGTAGGTTGATGCGACAATAGGGAGAACTGCCATTAATCGTATGTTTACATTATATATGTTTTTTTTGCTGGCTTTGATGATTCAGATAAAAAAGCCGTAAGTAACTAACTCACGCAACAAATAACGTGTTATCGGTCAACGCCATGCGATGCATGTGTGTTACGTTATTATACGTATATTACTTTTTGGTTGTAATATCATTGGGTACCTATATTTATTCCAGAATAAATTTCTATAAAATATAATGTTTCTAAAAAAACCTTTTAATACATTTAAAAAGATTCTCAAAGGTACAGAAAGTTGTCCTGGCGGATAGGAAAGCACGAATTTAGATTCTTGCAGAGTTAAAACTATATAACTACGAACATTAATAATAGATAATAGGGATGACGACAGCATTAAAAAAATGTCATTCTATTTAGTTCGTTTGAAAGATCGGCCGAAAATACGTGACACGTATCTTTTGATTGATCAAATTAATAAAAAATTACAAAGATAAAGAGCAACAAAGTTCCGGAGCGGGGGCTTTTGACGTCACCGTAATGCAAAAAATGTATCTTATTGTGACGTCACGCGCAACTTCAACGCACTGTATCGTCGTCATTCTTCGTTTACGAGAAAAAAAACGTGTCCAAAATTTTTTGATAATCTTTCTGACGGACTAATTACTTTTTTTGTCGTCTCGTCTATTACAGAAATTTACCTAAAATTTACATGAATGCTCTGTACAGTCTCTAAAGTATAAACTATTGCGCTATTGCAGTAAGGGGTTAGTAATGTGTGTTGCACAACTCAATGCTTATTTTCATAACACCAAGGTCCAAGCAAGAAAAGTCACGTGGCAAGCTAGAGTCAAGTATTTTTTGCAATGGATAATAAAAATTACATAATTGTCGTGTCTTTATAAAAAAAGCTGATGTTGGTATTGTGAATAGCGATAATAATATAATTTAACATCGCACTAACAAACTAACGGTAGGTGTAACGAAAACAATTATATATTATTATAATAATTGCTTGACAATTAATATTTAACAGGCATTTATCTGCCAATCAGCCTGAAAATTACTCTGTCTTTTGTAATATATTTTATTTAAGTTTATGGGTTTTTACCTACTATTATTGTTTTAATGTGCCACATCTAAACAAATATTGGAATATCGAATGAAAAATTTAATTGTTTAAAACATCTATGTTATAACTAGCTTTTGCCCGCGGCTTCGCTCGCGTTAGAAAGAGACAAAATGTAGCCTACGTTACTCTCCATCCCTTCAACTATCTCCACTTAAAAAATCACGTCAATTCGTCGCTCCGTTTTGTCGTGAAAGAAAGACAAACATACAGACAGACACACTTTCCCATTTATAATATTAGTATGGATGTTCATGATACCAATCTATAATTAAGTAATGCGATCTACCTAAATAACTGACGTCTTTGTTAAAATTGCCTATTGTGTAAGTTTTTGTTGACTTAATTATTTTACCTTCTGTATTTATTCACGTCAGTTCTTGACGTCCTTCAAAATAGGCAGTGAAATTCAATATACCTTACTTCTTCACAAAGCTCGCTTTGATTAGCTAAATATCGACATATTTTTACGAAATAGTTTCATCATCAACTTTTATTTCAATATCGTTATCGTCGATCGATGGGATGACCACAATGCTCGTGCCTTCTCTTTATGAGAAGAGGCCTTTGCTCTGCGGGGGCAAATAACAGTTCGTTTAATATATTTATTTTTATTTATAATTTCGAGAGCTAGCTTTAGCTTTTATTATGTATTGTCGTTTGCATGTGAATTTTGTTTAACATTCAACTTAAAACAGCGTCAATTTTACATAGAAAGAGCCGCCCAAAGTATCTTATTTACAAGTTCAATCCTTTTAGGAAAATATGTAAATTTAGTACCTGGGCTTGATAAAGTCTCCCTTGGGAAAATCGTCGCTAAACCGAGGTCGGTGGAGGATGACTACCTGAGTTCTACATTACGATACTAACAACTTTGAGCTACCCTCGCTAGGATAAGGAGTAATGGGATTTGGAATCAATTTGGCCTTGTATTGTCTCTGTCGCTAAGACTAGGGATCGGGTTATCGAATGCATATTTAAATAAAGCGTATTATTTGCTAAAAGAGTCTAAACATGATTTAAAGAATCATTTCGCAATGCATCTTTATATGATATTTGTTCCGGATTTTAAGTAACACATAATTAAGAACTTACCAAAATTATTAAATGAATAACAGGCATCAAGTTCGTCGTGCACGACTATCTCGAGATCACAGGATTTTTTGATACAAAGGCCTATTTCATAGGAGAACCAGACATTTAGGCAGACATGTATACGATTATCTCATCTCTACCCATGATATTGACAAATCCTTTCATAGTATGATATGTCCTACATATTTCAATCACTGAAGCATTTACATGAGTAATACCGACGAAGCGTCTTTGGTAGACCGTACACAAACCTCCTACCACACAGTGTGTACACATGGACTCACAAATTGGTCACTAAAACAAACATTCGCCACGCTCCAAATTCTTCATCTCAAAGCTCAACAATTAACAAAAAATCAACATAATTCTCTCGTAAAACAGACTAAATTAAGAAGTTATTATACTTATTATATAAACAGCACAATAGGAGGAAGCAGCGGATACCGATTGCGCAACGGTTGCGCAAACGTACGACAATTTACTATGCAGTGTTTTTATAGCGAGCTTAGAAAGTATAGTGTGCTCGCAACGAATTGGCGGATGGCGTTGAAGCCAGTTTTGGCACGCGACTATAAACACGAGATTTTGTAACGGTACTGTAATGTAATAAGTACTCGTAATGGGTGATTAGAGATATTATTCAAGAAGGTCTTCGATGTGTTAAGCTATATAAATCAATGGATCTTCTTAACATCAAATTTCTCAAATTACTTTTACTTCACCCATGAAATCGAGTAAAGAATTCTTGCCTACTCATCATCTCGCTGCCTTTTTGCCATTTTATTTGTAGTACAACAAATTTTCTTCATCCATGACCTTCTGTCAGCCGTCATGCACTCACATCTTTCTCCTTCATATCATTCTTCGCACAATTCATCAATCTGTGCTACAGCCATTCTCTATCCGCCCATCCCTTCACAAACTTTGCGTCATTAAATATCCTAGAGACCCAGACAGTCGATGAAGTGGCTACTCCGAATTTTAAATCCAGTCTAAAAGAGGACTACATAAATCAGATATATTTGCTATCCCTTTGATACAGGAGACGACTAGATAGAAGACAATTAACGATTACCTATAAAGTAGAAATAAAAGGCCTTTTGTAACACTATTCACCTTGAATTTCAAGGGTTCTATCCTAATGACAGGAAAAATTGGAAATTTTCCTTTAAAACGATAAAATGTATATGTTAATGTGTTAATATTGAAACAAGATTATATAATTTATTCAATCGGCTTAAGCAATATTAATAGAATATCGTTTTTATTTTTTTATTATATTAATTAGTCCTTGGCCCGTACTTAGAAATTGTTGGTTTATCGGAATTTTATGGATATGTTTAAATTTATTATATCCTCTAGATTGAATTGGATTATGAATGGAAACTGGCTAAAAATGTAGGAGATGTAAAAGTGTACAATACGTGCTTTCTTTTTTCCTGAAATGACACTGAATCCTACACTATGTGTGTCTATGGGACATAAAAACACAAACAAACCATAAACATTCAATTTAAGTCTGAGTTGTCATTTAAGCTAGTAGATAAGTTACAATAATGTATTTTGAAATACGTCACATCTCAATAGATTATTTGTTAGAATAGCAACATGACCGATTGTTCACAAGTCTGGGACCTATCTAGCTATATTATCTATCGTCTTAACTCAACTATCTGAGGAATGTGTGATTGAATCGCGGTCTACAACTCGGAAGATAACAAGAATAGCTATCGATTGTTGACGTTGAATTCCTATAAGCTACGAGTCGTTAATTAAATCGTCTTTTCGGCTTCAACCGTCTATTTTCATAAAAATGTCAATCTCTATGCTATTCCATTATAAAATAAATCATGTCATTGTCCCATTATTATACTAACAAACCAATTAAGTTCAATTTATTCATTCATTTATTTATTTATAAATAAATAAATATAGATTGTGAGCTTACAGAAATTTCATTTTTATTTAAATGTCCGGTCTGTCTACAAAATATATGTATATCTTAGATGTATGAGGTATTTGCTGTGTTCAGTTGTGTAGAGCCAGACTATTTCAATATCGTTTCGGAGTTTTCTTCTTCACATAATAATAATATATAGTTGCCTCCAGTAGTTATCTAATGCAAATGACATAAACTTTTTGACCAATATTTGCTTATTCAGAGAGTTTCCAAATAATGTTAAAACATACGTCATGTTGATTTGTCACCAAGTATACACCTGTGTTAGCTACGCACGGTTTATTCAGACAAGATAGATATCTCGCAAATCATGTTGTTAGATAAATAATTATAATGTTTACTATAAGGTATAATCGTTTCGCACGACAGTATTTATTTGATTAGATTATCACGCAGACGCTGCTAATCATTCACCGAATATGTTTATTAAATTAGCATAATGTACCTACTTACAAGTTATCAGTTTGTGAAATGTCTATAAAATTCAAATTACTTGTTACTAGCTGGTCCCCTGCGGTTTCATCCGTATTTTTGGTTACTACTCCGCTCCCTTGACATAACATAATAGACAGATGTAACATCACGCAACGGGACCAGAACAATAACTAAAATAAAAACGCGGGTGAAGCCGGGACCGCTAATTTATAATATAAACTGTGACGTAAAAGCACCCGTAACGTGATTCCCACGCCAAGAAAATATTTGTCCCGTCTGGTTAAAGAGAAACTCCTAACGAGGCTCAAGGTCAACAAAAAACATTAAAAAGGCCGTAAAAGAAATAAACATCGCAATCTACGACAGTTTTCCGACCCAAGAAATGCTCTGACTGTATAAACATTAAACATTTGACCTATATTTATATCCGTCTACTTTGTCTCAAAAACTCTTTACTGCTCTTCCTTGTTTGAAGGTCGACCTTCTCAACTCCTCAGTGGTGAGTGCCACTCACAAGTGTCCACCGTGTCCCAATCGTGTCTAATGTGTATACTTGGGTGAAACAAACATACTGTGTTTGCCCTGGGCACACGACCGTTTTCCATCAATCATATTTTTGTCACTTATGTGTTCTGACACACACGCGGATGTTTTCGGAAAATATCATTCTTTTCCCGTAGGATTTTGTGTTCGAAAGAACTTTTTTTTGTAAGTGAAATCATTTCTATCGTGGCTAAATAATGATAATAATAGGCTTATATTAGACAGTATTAGGCTTGTGTCCCACAGCAGGGTAAAAGCCTCTTTTCATACAGAGAAGGCACGAGCATTGATGACAACGCTTGCTCAAAAGCAGATTAGGTATTTTAGCCCTACATTAAATCTTCTTCACCGATGTCTATGATGTACAATATAAACTTTAGAAAGAATTTAATTATGTGAATTGAAAAAGTCACTTGTCTGAAATCAAACGGAATCAAACCTTAGATGCGAGGCAGACTTGAATGATTAACAACAGTTCGTCACAAAAGTTTTTAAAAAGAATTTCTTTAAACAAACTTCTAATTTGATCAGAGGCATTGTAGGGTATCTCTATCTACTAAGGCTTATGAATTCTTCTCATTTATTGTTTAGAAGATGAATTTATGAAATATTCGCCATTTCGCCTTGTTATTTGATCTTTCAAGTTCTCTGTTTAGTTTTCCGATAAGATTTTTTACGACATCATTCCTGTAAAAGATTACAGGCTTGTTTTTATGTTCACTGAAATTCAGTACAGGAGGCAAACATTTTTTTACAAGAAAATCAATTGAAGTTTACGAAGAACGTTTCGGTACAAAGGGAGTGATCAGAGAGTTCATTTAAACAAACATCTCGGAACGAAGCTGTCTTCACAAACACTTCTAGTTAGGTATTTGTATGTTATTTGCGTACTGTGTGTTTATGCACTTTAGAGATAGTTCATTTCTTTCATGATTACGTGATTTTAGTTACTTTAGTCGTCAAGTCTCGTTTGAAATAAATTATTTTAAAATTCAAACAATTAAAGACAGAAATTATATAACTATTTTAGAAGACAAAATAGAGGATCTGCAAAGGGGCAGCCGCAAGGCTAACATTGAAATAAAAAATGTACCAAAACTGGCTAAAGAAACCAAGGAAGATTTAATAAAACTTGCCACCTCCTTATCAGATGAAATTGGATGTAATATTACAAAAGCGGACATCAGCGACATTTTCCGAGTACAGAATAAGCGTGTCAAAACGAAAAATAGTACAATTATAGTTGAGATGACATCAACTATTGTAAAAACTGATTTTCTGAAAAAAGCCAAGGACTATAACAGAAATAATAATGAAAAATTACGTGCTAAGCATCTGGGCTTTAAGACTGAAGAAGACACTCCCATATATGTCTCAGAACAACTCACATCAAAAGGAGCTCGACTTCACTTCCTCGCGCGCGACCTAGCAAAATCAAAGGTATATAAATACTGCTGGACAGCTTTCGGCAAAGTTCATATTAAGAAGGATGACAACTCTCCTACAATTATCATTACAAATGAGTCGCAGGTCCATAACCTTTTGCAACTTAAATGACTAGATGTCACACTACGAATTATCAAATCATGCACTTTGTATTGTTTACTTTTTCGTTACCTCTACCTATTACGGTTTTATACTGCCATTAGATGTATAAAACTAACTATTGCTAAAATTAAACTCAAACCTATTATCTGGTTAATTACACATCAAAAAGTCGTTATGTTACTTTTGAACATTTATCATATTGCATGTATCCTACTGTGTCGTAAAGTTTATTCGTCTTGTTTATGTATAGACCTAAAAAGTTCAAACTTAACTTCTAAGATTAACATTAAACCTATTAACGGGTTCACAATCAATTTGTATACCATAATATTATCACATCGCGCACTTACACACTTACACCTCTCAACTTCACTTCCACTAAGTTTGTCAAATACACACACAACAATTACACACACTTTCAACATTACTCGAATTGTTTGTATAGCTACATACTTCTGCACTCGCAAAACTTGTAAATATGGATAGTACCCTACAGAATTTGAACGATATAGATAGTCACGAAATAGCCCAAGTGATCGACTGCGAACCCAATGAACTTACGAAACATATTAGTCCCAATTCTCCTGGTTTTTCTATTATTTCGCAAAATATTAGATCTATTTATTCTAACCTCGACGATCTTCAACTAAACATAGCAAATCTTAAAGTGGATATTGACCTCATAGTTCTAACTGAATGTAGACTATGTCTAAATAAACACATACCTCAAATAACAAACTATAGTTCGCATCAAACCACAAACCATCTTAACAAAGCTGATGGTGTAGTCATTTACATTAAAAATACACATAAATATAAAATAAGAGAAATAAAACTAACCCACGCGTCTTGCCTAGAGATCCGCATTTCTCCAGATCTAACAGTAATCGCGATTTATCGATCCCCCTCAACTGCAAACGCTGACGAATTTATCCAATCTTTAAACAATCATCTTACTACCATTACTTCTACTAAAAATTTAATTGTCACCGGCGACATTAATATCAATCTGATAATAAATCAAACCGAGCAATCTCAAGAGCGCACTAATAGACTAAGTTACCTAAACATGCTAGCAATGCATGGTCTTCTTCCCGGTCACTCGCTGCCCACGAGGGGTCAAAATTGTCTCGATCACTTCATTATTAGGCTTAAACATACCAGTAAATCTGCAACCATTGCTATCATTCACACAACTATCACAGACCACTTTACGACCTTTCTAAAAATTAACAACCATACAAACGTAATAAAACCTACAAAAATTAAATCCGTTCTTAACTTAGAGCAAGGTCTCGCTCTCCTAAAAGATAGTAACCTTGCAGACTTGCTGAAACTAACTAACCCAAATACACTGGCTAATAACTTAATAAAAATTCTTCACAATTGCATCGCGCGTAGTACTATTACTAAAATGATTCCGTTAAAAAACAGAACACTTAAGCCATGGATGACTGTGGGACTTTTACGCTGTATACATAACCGAAATAATATGCAACGAAGACTGAGGCTCGACCCGCTTAATGAAGTACTCAAAATTACGTACAAAAGGTACAGGAACTACTGCAACAGCATCATCAAAAAACAGAAACGTAAATACGACCGCGATCAACTCACCAAAGCACACAAAAATCCCAAAAAGACGTGGGAACTCATAAATAACATTACCCAACGAAAACCTAAAAAAGTAAATAGCCTAGATCTCTTAGAGATATCCAATGACCCACAGAAGTCTATTAACGAGGTGAATAATTTTTTCTCTAACATTGGTAAGCAGCTTGCGGATAATATCACCCCATCTTTTTCAGTAAATCACAATTCATCCTACACACCAACCTCATCTTTCGTTCTACTCGACACAGACCCTTGCGAAGTCCATGATACTCTAATGAGCTTAAAAGTAGACAGCGCTGCTGGCTGGGACAATATTCCAGTTAGATTCCTAAAATTTGCTCACGAACAAATTGTCCCAATCTTAAGTTACTTGGCAAACATTTGCTTCGAGCAGGGACTTTTTCCGGATGCCTTAAAAGTAGCCTTGATAACACCTGTGTACAAGAGTGGTGATAGTTCAGACCCCTCAAACTACAGACCTATCTCAGTCCTGCCTTCTATATCTAAAATATTAGAACGACTCTTAAACTCACGTCTAATGAAATACATCTCAAAATATAACTTTCTATCCCCTTCTCAGTTTGGATTTAGACAGGGAAGGTCTACTGAAGACGCGGTTTTGTCACTAACATCTACTCTCGTTGAGAAAGTGGATGAAGGTAGTAAATGCCTGGCAGTATTCCTCGATCTCAAAAAAGCCTTCGACACAGTCTCTGTTCCCATACTTCTACATAGGCTCGAAGACATTGGAATAAGAGGTCCCCCCCTCGAGTTGTTCAAATCCTACCTGACTAATCGTAAGCAAACAGTAAAAATAGGGGAATTCATTAGCACAGAGGAAACAATCACGTACGGCGTCGGACAGGGTAGTGTGCTTGGTCCTACGTTGTTCCTTGTCTATATTAATAGCCTTTGCAATATGTATATAGACAGGGGTCACATTTTCTCTTATGCGGATGATACCGCCATAGTCTTCGCTGATCAATCCTGGGCAGAAGTTAAAAAAGCAGCTGAAATTGGTCTGTCAAAGGTCGCCAATTGGCTCAACTGTAACCTACTCACACTCAACGCATCCAAGTCCAATTACATTTGCTTCACTAAGTACTCACGCTCTCAACCGTCTCTCGATTTCCAAATTAAGATTCACTGCTGTGCCAACTCCCTAATACCTGACTGCTCCTGTACAATAATTGAAAGACTACAGTATACTAAATACCTGGGCATCATGATTGACCAGCGCTTGTCCTGGCACATGCATACTGAACTGATCATGAAAAGGGTTAGAAAATTAATCTGGACATTTAAGACATTGCGCCACATTGCCTCAAAGAATTTACTCCAGAGAGTCTACTTGTCACTAGCTCAGTCAATTCTCACATACTGTCTACCATGCTGGGGCGGAACAACAAAGATGAAATTTCTGGAACTTGAAAGGGCCCAGCGTTCTCTGCTTAAGGTTATGTTTTTCAAACCTTACAGGTTCCCTACCCAAATTCTTTACCAATCCTCAGACCTTCTGTCAGTAAGAAAACTTTACCTTCTCCATCTCATTTTGAGGAAACATAAATCCCTCCCGTATGACCCCACCAGATCAAATATAAGTAGCAGAAGGCGTTACTTGGTCGCTCCGTCTGTCCCGGTAAAATCTGTCTTTGCAAGGAGGCAGTACGCAAGGCAAGCCTCCCACTTATATAACCTATTGAATAAAGAACTGCACATTCATCCTCTGAAACTCCGTGAATGTAAATCAATTTTGACTGAATGGCTTAAAACTAAAACATATGACGACATTGAGGCCATACTTACATCGCTTGCATGACCTATTTGGCTGAGTTACCGTTAGTGGAGGAAGGTATACAAAATTTCCTCCGATCCCAAGACGTTGTCGTAGGGCTAACCTAAACCTAAGCACATATTATTATTTAAAAACCAATCTGATATCCAATCCTTATACCTATCTATACAAACAAAAACAATTCGCACACTTTCTTACTTATTCACATACACTCATCCACACTCACAACACAACACGCACTCACGAACTCACACTCAAATCCTACTCATACAAATCACTCACCCTAGTGCGCTCCTTTTTGTACTTTCCTTTTCTTGTTTATATTGCATAACTTTGTATAATGATTGTTAAGCGGAAGGGCGGAGACACCTAACACAAGCATCTTCTTGCTTAAAAGGTGTTCTCCAAACTTATTATGTAAAAGTAATGTGAAAACGCAATAAACATTTTTATTTTTATTTTTATTTATTTTTTTATTTATTTCTTCTACTTAATTCTTTTCAGAGTTCTGTATACTAAGGGTGCCTTTCATCCGCCTACGTGTCTCAAAGAGTGTGTATTATGACGGGTACAAATGGAGTCATTAGGACTTTAGGAATGGGAAATAAGATATTACTTTCTTTCTACTGGAGTACTACTTGAGCACCTATTTTTTGGGCACTTGGCTTTCCAAAGAGCCTTTTAAGGGGTCTCTATACACTACAAGAAACGTCACGTTTTTTCTCGATGTAAATATTGTAAGGCAACCGTTATACGGAATACTGTGCGAATCCGACTCACGCTTGACCGGTTTACTGACTACGGGCTGAGGTATTACATCAATAAAAACAAGCTAATTCATAGATTTGTGTTAATATAATTCATGATTTATTATCCGATACGTTTTTATCACATAAACACAAAAACGCGTTAGCAACAGCACCTAGCAACAACGCTATTGCAATTTTTTGTTCACAAACCAATATATCAAGATAAAATAAATGTTATCGTTCAGTATCTGGCAACTTATCAAAATTATGGCTTGGTAGATGTTTCGGCTGCTGAATTTCGTCCGTTCTGGTCGAAACATTAATTAAAATATTTTTGAGGGGTGTTTTGGACGATACTTACTTATTTAACCTAATTTTGCACGGTCAGATTGAAAAATCTTTATATTTTGACTACAACATAAAGTAATCTATACCAATATTATAAAGAGGAATGATTTGATTGTTTGTTTGTTTGCTTTGAATTGGATCCGTACCTACAGAACAATGTGAAAAATTAATATTTTATATTATAATAATAATTTATATTATAATAATTTTGTTCGGTCAGTAAGAAAAACCATTTAATTTCGACTGTAAAAACTAAAGCTTAAAAAGTATCTTCCGACACACTCCTCAAAAACATTAATATATAATTAATTTCCAGTTTTGACCGGAGCGGACGAAAATCAGCGGCCAAAACACTCACTAACCAAAATTCATTCACGATTCAAAGTAGATATTTATATAATATCATCCGAAACAACATTCACGTATTTCATGAACGGATTCATTGAGTCAGGCGACAATTTCGTGGAAAAGCTTTTCAGCGGAAGCTTTTGTGCGTGAAAAATATTTACGGTGACTGGAGGTTCGGAGAAATCGATATTTGGAAGTGCTGATGCTGTGACTAATGTAAAGATTTAAAATGAGGAAGGATATTTTTTTCAATAAAAAATATTTTGGGGAAAACTCACACACGGCCATCTTATCCCAAACTAGGCAGATATTGTGTTATGGTAACCAGAAATCAAATCCACTACCACCAGCAATGATGGCGAGCGATGGGTAGCTCGCCGCCCGGCTAGGACCAGGGCCGCGTCGACGGCGCGTTAGTGTTCCACGCGCGCCTCAAAGAGAAGGAGTCAGCACAGGAAGGGGCCTAACAGGGCCACGCCTGCCGGGGTTGCGGAATGTTTATAATAGTTACCGTGACCCTGGAACATAAAGGGCAATCGAAGGAACATGAGTGGGTTTTAGTCAGTAAAAGTCTGACACGCCCTCCCGGAGCAGTCATTGGATGATTTCCCACTAAAAAAAAAATCCACCAGCTATGGAAAAGAGGATAAAATTTTTATGTGTTCAGTGAATTAAGTGGTTACTGTTTTGCCCACGAGCTGTATATCTATACATGTGAAATATTTTTTGTAATCGGACTAGTTGTTAAAACATCAAAAAATAGACCTATTAAAAAAAAATTACATTAAAGAAAAACTGTGTACCTCTTGCTAAGCACGTTGCTCATTCATTAGATTAATGTTTAATTTGGTTAATGTTTACTTAAGTTAATAGTAATATTAATTTTAACACTGACTATTATTAGTATCTAGAAATAACGGTCTTATTTTGACCGTTCAGGGCCGCATAAATACAAAATTTTCCTTACACTTAAACCGTTGCGTGCACAGGAAAATTCCACGCTACCTGCCATTAATTCCTCAATAACTACACATTTAGTTTTCGCTACATGTTACTCACGAACCTCTTAAATTACTGTACTATTTTTGAGCAACACTAATAATTCTATCAGCGCGGTTTGCTTCAGATTTTTTACGACTGTTTTGTTTGTTTACGTTACCGAAATGTGCGATCCATTCGCGGTTTACTGAATAAATGGAGTTTACATTAGATTTGGTTGTACACCTTTTTCCAGGTACTTAGGTAGCGCTGTGGAGATCGGGAGCGCCGCTACTGAATCGGAAATTCAATCGTTTGCTAATTAATGAGCTTTTTAACTAAAAAAATGGTTGCCTGTAAAGTCGGTTTTACGGGCGAAGATTTTACGTGACAACGTCTTTTACCGATCATAGTTGAGTGGGAGAGAGACGCAAGGCATTCGGCGGGCCTCTCTCTCGTTCGGTGACTCATCGTAACGTTACCGAGCGTTACACTTTTTCATAAGTGACTCCCAGCCGCAACCTAATTTAAGACGTTGTCACGTCAAAATATCTGCTTTCTGCGGCTTTGTCCTTTTGCTTTTATACAAACTATTTCACATTATTATAACGTTAAAGTTTATTTTGAAAAATAATTTAAGTAGTGCTGTTTTGTAGACTCTTTTTATGAAGTAGATCTTGATACCTACATTATTGAAAGAAACTACCAAAAAAGCGTATCTCTTTATATGTAAAGATTGTTAGGCAGCCTGACGACGACGGGTTGTTAAGTCTTTCTTCTCAATGTACATCAGAATTCATCTCATAAGCAAACATAAAACTACGAAATAAAGTGTTAATTAGGCAACAGTAGTAAAATTACACATACATAAATATTTGTAGGTACAGGTTTATTGTCGATGTTTCTAGAAATATAGATATTTTTTTTGTATAAAACATCTGTGTTGGTTGTTTTTTGTTTGTTAGAGCGTCGGCAGTGGGAAAACTACTAAATGGAATTAACTCCTGAAAGCTATGGAGAGTCAGTTGATGTTAAACTATTAATTTAACTTTGAGATAGATGTTTTAGTAACATAAAAAAACAAATTTAGGAATTTAACGTCTTGTTACATGTTACAAAAGTAAAATATTTAGAGCTAAAATTTATTTTTGTACAATTTAGTAAATACTAGCATTATCACATGCATTTCTTATGATTCAGATCATGACAAACACATATTTTATTCAAACAATCACTTAATTTGTAAATATTGTTATTTAAATGTTCTTTATTATTTCTGACCCAAGTAACAAGTTATACTAATGCGAAAGTTATCATACCTCAAAATGTTAATAAACATTGACAAAGATTTATTGGTTTTATTAAAAAAACAGAGCTATAAACCTCGGAACTTGTACGCAGGTAGAATTTTTATGTCGGTAATAAACAGACTATAAATCATATCACATAGGGAAAGATTCCAAGCGGGAAACTTTGAGAAGACGAATTCAATCTATACTAATATTATAAATGGGAAAATGTGTCTATCTGTCTGTATGTTTGTCTTTCTTTCACGGCAAAACGGAGCGATGAATTGACGTGATTTTTTGAGTGGAGATAGTTGAAGGGATGGACAGTAACATAGGTTACTTTTTGTCTCTTTCTAACGCGAGCGAAGCAGCGGGCAAAAGCTAATAATATATAAAAACTGTAGTTATGTGAGTCTGTATATTTCTTTCTCTCTTCTTTTAGTATTCATTATTGGTTTCAGATTTCAGATTGATGTGTTATCGAGCTGTTGCTAGGTAATGTATGATCACCGCTATAATTGAATATGTATGTGTGTTTAAGCATTTTCTGGAGGGGAAGTTAGTTAGACAATTTGACTGTTTTGAGTATTGAACTTATTTATATTAATTAATCATTGCTGACGGCTTCCTTCTCGTGAATGTAATTTGATTCGGACGATTTTTCATACACTTTTGTTTCTTATTTCACCACCTTAGGTGCTGAATTTTCAAAAATTCTTTGTTTGTGTACACAGGTGTAGTCTATTTTTTTTTAACAAACGAGTACTGAGTATATCTCCTTCACATTTCCGGTATTGGACAGAGAGAGATGGGAAATTAGTCGAGGCAGATCCAACGCTTCTAACACCAATAATAACACTTATGCTAATTATGTAGACCAATAGAAACGCATAAATGTTTTTTGGTACTCGTTTGTTAAAAAAAACAGACTATAGTGTAAAATAAGCCGAAATTTTTACCGCCCCAGTTGTTTTAGCTGTGAGGTGATATGCCAGTCAGTCAGGTATCATTTTACGTATATT
Organism: Athetis lepigone; assembly: GCA_033675125.1. Taxonomy (NCBI): domain Eukaryota; kingdom Metazoa; phylum Arthropoda; class Insecta; order Lepidoptera; family Noctuidae; genus Athetis; species Athetis lepigone. The sequence continues at coordinate 22,754,711 of CM066227.1, forward strand.
TCTCTTTGGTAGTTTGATTTGTTTGTTAAATATTTTTCATACCATTAAATCACTGAAAATAACAAAGGAATTACGAGTTAGTTATAATCCTATTACAGTGTACACTGTAATAAAGATTAAAACTATTACATCACTTAGATTGTCAACAGACTGTCCACTGTAATCTCAGATAAGATTAATTTATTAATTAGCGTTCTTTGCTTTAATCTAATATTATTCAGTGTAGATACGTGAGCTATACATTTAAGATGTTGATAAACTATCAACAAGTTTTGGTAAAAATATTGACTTAGCTTACACAGTTATGTCACCGATATTTATTCACTATTTTGCACTTCCAAAAGGGATTTTTATACTTGTTTGTTTATTGTATATTACAGACTGAAAATTGATTTGGCTTTTTGTGGTATATTAGTTGTAGAACTAATGACCCTTGGCTAGACATGCGCTTGTGAGAATACTGCTTTATTTTTTAACATGAAGCCTAATTGGTATTGTAAATTATACACTGTCAAAGTGGTCCATGTAATTTACGCTAATATAATAGAGAAGCAAAGGTTGTTTTATTTTTATTTCTTGATTTATTGAGACCATTCTCCGGAAGTAATGAACCAATTCTAAAAAAATTAAAAGCTACATTCCACTAATAGAAAGCTACTTTATTTCTAAGTGCTATAGGGCAGTTTTAGATTAATTAAACGCAAAGACGCGGACAAAACCTAGTTTTAGATAAAAACAAATTAATTTATGAGCAAAGTCACCTTCCCTAAAAACCCAGACGTACGGCTTAAAACTCTTAATAAACCATAATCTTCGGAATACCAGTTACAATAATGATTAATCCTCATATCTACATTACCTCATAAATTCGTAAGAAACTCGTTCCCGTCACCTGCGGCGGTAATCTCGGATTAGCCGCGGAGTACCACGTTACCAGACATTACCAAATGTTACCAAGCGTTACCAAACGGTTCTCCCACGCCCACGCGGTACAAGCTTCGTGTTCCGAGGCGCCAAGTCAATGACATATTTGGCGGATAAGAAGGACGCCTTTTGCAACAAGATGTTAATATTATGTTAATCAAGTTCTCTTTGCTTTTTAAAAGACCGTCGGCAGTCTGCTTAGGTTCGTCGATTTGCATATTTTATACACTTACAGGACAATGAATGGAACTGGTCTAAATGTTCGCCACAAACGAGGTGTATATAACTAAAGAGATTGCTAAATACTAATGGTGCTGATGCCACGCGTCATGCTCGTGAACGGGCGCTGTCAGTTGAGATCGGTCATCTCTTAACTGCCATGACTTTATATTATTATTCTCATATTTTAATCCATCGTTTTTTTGTTATTTATCTACATTGATTTCACATATAGAAGCACCAAAAAGACTGTAACCAAGATCTTGTAAACCATGATTATTTTTAAAAAGAGTGTCCGTGGAGTTTCTTGCCTGTTCTTCTCCATAGAGATCTACGTTTTGGAACAGGCAATTAGCGTCACTTTTCTGACTAACCGACCGACTCTTTGACAATTCATAAGTACCTGTAAATGGTCTAAGTGAAATAAATACCTTGAATTTTGTTTTTTTTTTTTGACTAAGTAATTAAAACAGACAACAAAAATATAGCGTCAGTGAAAAGTTAAGACGAAATTAAAAATCCATGTTTTACAAGGTTTCCTATGTTATGCGCATAGAAAACTTATGTTTTCTTCAATTGTGAATTTTTAAATGTTAGGTTACGTCTCGTTAGTAGTCTACTACTACATTTTACATTTGAACGAAGCCCTAAATATTCTTGTTCAAAATCCTTTCAAGTCTTATTATGAATTTTAATAGGATTATGAGTTGAACAGAGTTATTATTTTTGTGACTGACTTGGTTTTAGATTCGTTGCTACTAACAAAATATGATTATGATATAGACAGATATCTGTAAAAGTATTTAAAATTAAGTCTAAAATAAATATCAAATGCGCTTTATTTTGTATAGAGCCTAAAAGAGTCTTAAGATAAAATTGTAATTAAATGTTCGTTGAACCCAGAGCAAGGTTCCAGTGTGCTGTTCACTCAAGGACCAATGAAGCGATAAATAATAGAGCTAATCTAGTCGAACGCTAATTACAGATCTGTGTTCTTTTACATAGCGTTCAATTGCTAAGAAAACTATTAGAGGTTAATGTCCACTCGCTTTTATTATCTACTGAATAGTTTTACAACAATCATTATAAATAGCTACAAAGTGCGTTACAATTTGTCAGAATGACGGTTTTAACAAAAGACGTTCGCACGAACGAACGGTTGCCCGAATATCGACCGCACGAAGGATCGTGTGATAGAAGGACGTTTTCCCGAATGAGTGAATTCGCACTACGCGTATTCGGCACTCACAAAAACCTCATAGAATACCAAATCAGTTTAGCATTATTTCAAGATAATCCACCTACCATAGACCCACATTCAGTAATCAGTAATCTTGCAAAACGAAACAAAAGCCTTGCTCCAAGTAATAAGTGTGCCAATGACATGATTTAATAATCCAAGAATAACGCACTATTCTAACACATCGCGTGCATGCCCACCGAATAAGGCAGCGAGCCTGCAGAACTGAGCCTTATAAAGGTACAATGACCACGAAATAGCTTACAACTTAGATTCCCAACCTCCATCGAAAGATTAACAACCTTATGAATTAAAAGATAAAGCATAATTTAACATGCTGTATACTGTGACTTAGATTAGTTGATAGATCTTTAGGAATTGAACTTTAGTAAGCAATTAATAGGATTGGTTTTACAATGTTGTGGGTTATATAGTATGGTTGTGTAGGCTTGGTCCATTCATGCATACCAATCCGGTCTGTTAGTTCGCCTTGATATTATTTTGTTATTCGTATGCACTTTGTCAAGTGTTTTGTCTCATTGTTTGGTAATCAGCTACACATCGCGATGTATTGGGAGGTTATTGTTGTTCTATTTCGCTATTTTAATGAGGAACTTCGTTTATCCTGTCATTATTTTAACTTATTTGGGGTGACCCCAGAAACCTTCCACATATAAAGTTATTCATCGTCGTCTTATTTTAGAGGTTCAATACAAAGGAAATTTTAATTAGATAAGGTGATAGAAATTGCGAGAATTTTCACATTTTAACTTACTCCATACTCATAAAATAATGTTGCTACATTATTATTGGTACATTGTTGATCTACCTACTACAACACACTACAACACAGACTACAATACTACCAATAAAATTCAAAAAACGTTTTTTTCTTTAACTAATACGTTGTTCGTTTTGTACGTTTTTTTTTTTGTTTAAAAACATAGTTTATTTTTATCTTGTTAAATTAGTTATCTGTTTTCACGGGTGAAGAGTTTTCTCACACTAAAGGATAGTTCATTGACATTATACTGTAACCTGCTTAATTGTATTTAGTTAAGTTATACAGTACTAGTATCTGACCAGTGTTACCAATGGTATTGTGTCGCCCAGTTACTGGGTTGTGGAGGTCTGATAGGCAGTCACTTTACGTAAAACTCTGGTATCCAGCTGAATTCGGTTAGGCTGGAAGCCGACCCCAACATAGTTGGGAAAAGGGTAGGGAGATGATGATTATGATACAGTATGCCTCTGGTATTGGTAGATGGTTGATTGATGGTTTTGGTAGATGTCTATAGGCCACACGGTGACCGCTTAACATTAGGTGGCTTATCTGCTAATTTGTCATCCAATGACTTCAGGAGTACTAACATTCTAACCTCTTCATAAAACAAATCCAACCTTCCGAATTTGCATTAAATAAAATAAATAAATATAAATAAAATAAACCTTCTATTTTTTTGATAAATTATAATAATTGGCATATCTATACCAATTTTAAAATCTGGCCATTACATATCTGCATTTATTTATTCAGACCTATAAATAAGTGGGGTTACTCTATAGATCCCACCTCTCTCTCTCTTTGGATTTTGTCAGAAATGTAATAAAAACGTCACGTATTCGTCTCGCTTACCTGTAAACAAAAGAAAATTACATTAAAAACAAGCCTCAAAGTCTAACACGAAATATAATATTAGCTTCTGTCTAATTCAGTAAGCCGATTACGTCCGCAATCTGTAGTGATTGATTTTGTGAACTTCGTTCGCAATTACGTTCAATCTCGTTTATTCTGTCAGTTAGAGCTGCTCAATTAAGAGATTGTGTTAATTACAGTCAGCGATCGTCGTTTGTTATTGTGACGTCATTTTATGTCTGTTAAGGAATATAAAGCTCCTGGTTTGCTTCTCCCGTTTTCCATATAACTTAAATGACCAAAGTAATATTAAATAAAAAAGAAAGAAAGAAGAAGAAAGTCTGTAAGTCAATTTGTTACGCTTTTGCGGCTAAACCTTTGAATCGATTTTATTGAAATTTGGTATGGAACAAGTTCGAACCAAAAAGGAAAACTATCAGCGTTGTGCGCTGGGCATAAGGCTACTTTTTAATCTGCCACTTTGTATGGTTACGCAAAATCCCTAGCAAACTGATATCTTTATTTAATTTTATTTATAATAACTTGCTAACAACTCGACAATAAATATTTCTTTGAAAACTATGCTAAACTCTTGATGAACAATTTTACAGAGAAATTATAATGATAATTATTACTATTTAACGCGAAAGAGTTACGCTTTGTATCAATGATTGTTTCTTTTTTTTTAATTCCCAATTTATTTAGGGACAGTTGTCTCCAAAGACATGAGAGCCGCAGCGAAAAAAACAAAAAGAAACGGGAAGGAGTCATTGATTTGAAATTATATTCTCGACAATATACTTAGCAGCATCTGATGTTGGCTCCGCTAATGTACTTAAAAATACGCCTAAATAATATTTATTTATGTTAAATGTCTGCAATGATACTTACTCATTACTGATATTGATTGGTAATCCTAGAAATTCAAAGTTCCAGTGAAATTGTAAAATAAGCCGCGCAGTGAAGCCGCATGTCAAAACTAGTTTCCGATTACGCCCATACCAAATTCTCGTTTACCAGTAATCGCTTTACTGAACAAAAATATAGAGAGGAATACCGAGAGAGTTCGGAATAACATTAAATCTTCAAAGAGCAATTTGTTTGAGTTGTGAAGTGTTAGTCGAGATTGTCTCCAATTAAAATCTTTTGCAATTTGCACGCTGTCACAATCTATTGAGAAATGCTTTTGAATATTCATCCGTGTTCTGATTGCAGGCATTTTTCTACATATTTACCTTTTATTAACTGCTGACAATAGCAGTCATTATGTTAAAACAAATGACAATGATTATTTGTGGATTAATAGAAAAATACCAGCATTGCAAAAGCCTTTTCTAATACATTAAAGACACAAGCATTGAGTACGCTTGCTAAAAGCGAAATGACGATTTCAGACTCATATTTTAGCTGTACTCAATAATTTTACGGTACGTAGGTAGTATGATGTTGTATCCTAAACTATTCGTCAAAAAATGTCACAAAAACAGCATTGTAAATGATTTATTAACAAACTGGTATATTTGCTGATATAAATAGGATTGTATATGTATATGATATGAATAAAATCAAATAAAAATAGCATTTTCTTGGTGGCAGCTAGCTATTTTAAGACCAATTAAGTATTCAAAACCCGCTCAAAATCTCCAAACGTCCTTCAAAAACTATTCTAGAAAAGAAAAGAATAATATGTACTGTCATTGACATTTCCAATCCGGACAGACAACTAGTAAGGATCCAAGATACTTATGTAAATTCTAGGTGGATATTTTAGGCATTCAAGAGCAATATGAATGCATAATAAAGTGTTTGCCCATAGAATCTGGATACACTGTTAAAAGCCAAAATTATACTGAAATGATTAAAAAAAATGATGATGATTAAAATGATTTTTATTTCTGTAAATAGGTAATAAATTACACTTTTACACGTCATTCATTTTTTTTTTCTTATTTTATTCGAACGATGGGGCCGGTGTTTCCTAGCTGGACTACTCTGAGAAGAAACAACCGAAACAAACTCAGAGGTCAAAGTCTCTTTTAAAGTCCATACAATATTGTATTGGTCAAATTATGCGAGGACCATGAAGGAAATAACTGAAGTGATCTCTTGATGAGAGAATCACACAGATTTGAGTGGACCTGTCCAAACAGTGCAAGCATTTGTCAAAAGTCGTTTAGCTCAACTAAAACGTAAGGAGCCTAACGTCTTGACGAACAATACCAAAGTAAGGACATTCGGGTAGGCCGCATTAAATACTCAAACCGTCAGTAATAGTCAAATATACTAGTAAAGTAACCTAACAGCCCACATAGTCCTCTACTAATTTTATTTATAAGAAAAAAAGGTTTGTGCATAATTAAATTAGGTGCTATTTCTGATATAGTGGTCGGAGTAGTTTCTATATCCTATTTACTAATATTGCCTATAGCCCCGGATCTACCTTTTATTTTAATGAAGGCAGAAACTTGATGAAGAAGAAGACATATCTTAATAAAAATCATTTGATAAAAGCATTATGCAAATATAAATTGAAGTGCATTTCAGTCAATTTATCTTTACAGTACATACAAAGTTATATAGTTTAAAGTCGACAATAAGTCAATCAGGCTTCCGTAAACTATGCCCTTTGTAGAACAAGATTTTTATTTATTTAATCATATTTTTATGATTTTGGGGCCTCCTGAAACTGGCGACCAGTGCGATATACTATGCGAATATTCGTCTTATCGCGACATAGCCACGGCGTAAAACGACGACTATTAATAAAGATTTTCTCAAAATAAACCTCAGCTGTAATAATGAATACACTATAACAATTTATTTATTTTATTTGAATAAAATTTGGTCTGTCTTGTTTATTTTGAGTTTATATGAAGATTTTTTTGTTTTATTTTTATGTTTACGACATATATTTATGGAAGCTTTTAAATGGCAAATGTCAGTGTCATTGAAAGTTGTTATAAATAAACAAAATCATTTGTTGCTAAAATAAGAATGGCTGAAAAACTTGTTGCTGCGCTGTATGTCGGGGGTTCGATTCCCGCAATATAATAATCTTTATGGCCTACCGAATACTCTTAACGTCTGGCCGTTTATGTGTAAGTTTTGTAGGCAGGGTCTCAAGTCTGCTATTGCAATAGAGTAGTTTAATGATTCATTTTTGACGTATAACATCGAACTTTTGACATAAAAAACTCTAAAAGTAATCAAATACCCGTACAATGACTGGTCATTGAGACACGGTTGCAATAGCAAGCTTGAGCCTTAGAAGCAATATTTCAATGAGAACCACTGAATTTGATGAAAATACGTCATCGTAGCTGTGATTTGTGTTGCATCGCATCTCAGTGGTAATGTTGTAATCGTAGGAAATGCGGTTATATCATGTGTATGCGCCAAGTCGTTAAGTACTCATTACGACATCGTATAAACAGTTTATGTGTAATAGCGTTAGCATTTTGATTGATGACCGATAGAAACATTACTCGATAGAACTAGTCAACTACCTAACTGTTCTAGTAGACCTAACATTGTATTAAACTGTGTATATAAATATTATTTTTACAGCTTAAAAAAAATAACGGCCAAATGTTTATTATTTAGTATTATTTTTCAAATAACTGCATTTTTGTAGGAAATATTCAAATTAATTGGCAAATAGTTGACACTGTTTTGAATTTCTTGTGAAATAACGGAACTTATTGCATGGTAATATATAAATAAAACAGTTTGAAAACGATAGCGTTATATCGTTATTTTTCTAATGTTTTATCTCGGACAGATTTATAATAACAATCTAGATCTGGACGATGATCAGATTTACAATATTCATTAATTGGATACTTCCTAATTAAGTATGGCAGAAGTCAAGTTCCCAATTTAGTAAATAAAAGTCCGATATCGCCATCCGCATTGAGTGAGCGTGGTGATAATGCTCTTGCCTTCTTTGTATGAGAAAAGGAGAGGTATAAGCTGGTATTATTTATTAAAGCATGGTTTGACTGACAAATCGAATGTCTTACTTATTGACAGAACATTTGACACTCATAACATTGACCCAAAAACGAACCCTTCAATTGCAATCAATAAACGTAAATTAAACAGTGTTTCAATTAGTTTCCTTCAATTAAAGTTAATAAATTCGTTAAAACCCTCAAGTACTCAATTGAGCAAGAGTATGTGCGGACATGGCGGCGTTTTGTAAAACAATTAATGTTCGTTATACATATCCTGTTTCACAAGACATGTCCCGCTTTACCGGCCTGGTATTAGGCACTGTGTTTGCAATGCATTTGGTACAAGGCGGTGTGCACGCGATAGTGTTCGTCTCGGCCTATTGCTTGCGTTGCTGTGCGTTTTGGAGTTGGTTTTATAGAGAAACGCCTAGTTATTTGTTTAATACTTGACTTACTTAATAAGATGAAGGTAAATAAATTTTATAGCCTTAAAATACATAATTACAGCCTTCACGATTTATTTACTTTTTTAGGTCAGCTGAATTATAACGGCACGAATGCATAACATATTATTTGTAAACAACTACAAACAAAACTCAAAAGTTAGTGCACAAAGAGTTGTTTTTGTTCGTCAAATACCAGAATGTTTGGTGTTTTTTGTTTGCCCGCGTCGATGACGGCCTTCCCAATGCCGATTGTAAAACATGGCACAATATTATTATGTATTGAATTGTATATCGATACAATAACTTTGAGGACTGTGAGAATATTGTGAAATGATGAAACTTTGGAACAAATGGTCTATTGAGTCGTAATTTCTTGTGTCAGGTCATTCGAGTGAGTTTGACTGTGTATTTGCTATTTGGAAAGAAATGATCTTTGACATTTTAAATAATTTCGTCTTGTTATTATGTTGAAAGCCAATGCTTATTCGGTCACTGACTAAACAGGTGTCTGGCTTATAAAGCTGAAAGTAAGTAGGTATTTTACAGAAAGAAATGACAGTCCAATACGAATTTGGATATGACTTGCATACGGGAGAAGTCACAGGAGCAAGCTAGAATTTTTATACAAATTTTAGTAATTTAAATAATCATTAATTTCATGATCATAATTTATTGCACATTTTATAACATATATTTCAAACGACACTCATAAATATACATGATCTTTTGACGTATTTTATAATTGAATAATAATTATGGTCTTTATTAAAACATTATATTCTAGTTCCTAAATATTTCCTTACCAAGTTGACTTGGATAATAATAGCGATTTATTGTGACTCAAAACTGTAGCTATTTTAGTTTTAGTTACGCCAAGGTTGTCTAATAATTAGCATTTCCGAATTTATTAAGATTTCGATTAAATTAGTTTTATTTCTCACCATTTTTTTAGCCTTTAACTTTTAAATAATATTCTTCTTAGCCACGAAAGAAAGAAAAGACGTTTATTTTCGACAGCCAAGTCGATATGATATACAAAAACATAAAAATTAAAAACAAGATAAAAATAAAGGAGAATGACCAAAAATAAACGCAGTTTGGTCCATGGTAACCGTCAAATCATTTATCCAAATGTCCGAAAAGTGTGAAGTGTTCGCAACAAGTTAAAGTAAGCAGTTAGGTACAATTAACTGTTGACTCACATACCTGGGACTCAGTACACTGAACTGATAAACTTCTATTTGAACGGGAACTGCATTAATTCCTGAACCAACTTTGTATGTAAATGTGTGATCAATGCACAGAGTACATAAATTATTATTACAGTTTACTCATAGGATGCTAAATGCAATGAGATTACGCATCTATGAGTTTAGTATTGTTTGGTTAGAAAACTGCAGTTTTGTAGATAAAATAGATTAATTTATCACCTGCGTGTATGGAGTAATTATCCACAGAATTTATTATGGTTAAAGTCGGTTGAATAATTTATATTTTCTAAATATTGTTTTTGAGGCTACGTTAGAATCATTCAGGTAGACCTTTAGCACTTAAAGGATGTTAAATTAAAGATAAAAAACATAATAATAAAAAAACTAAATAATAATAAAAATTCAAATAAATAAAATGTATATAAATTCTACAACCTTAGGTTAGTTTAAGAAATTATTTAAATTACACGGGTGGCACTATTGCAATGTTTGATCGTTTGTCTGTTGCGGCACGTGACTGCTACAAAATTGTATGACCTAACTACAGGTATTTATTCCGAGTCTATTTATTAGCATAAAGTAGGTATTAGTAAGTTATTTTTGTAAACAAATAAACGAATTCGGCAACATTAAAAAAATCGACACCTTTGTTTTATTGTCACTGAACAAAATATTTTCAAATTCAGTTTTTCATTGTTCGGACAGCTTGTATCAAAACAGTGGTATTCAGTAGGTCACATATTGTTTCATAATAATCGCAACACTATTGTTACTTATTTAGACAAACTCGTGCGACAGAACGGGTGCGAACTAACTCTCATGAGTCATGTACACTTAATTACTTATAATTGATGTGTCTAAGTGAGTTAAAAGGTTAATAGTGAGCATACGGCAAGGGTAACGGAATTAGGTTTTAAGCCTTTAGATTTTACTACACGTCATGAAATTGGTGTATTTTGTCCATCTATTAGCTAATGTTTAAAAAAAATACTAAATATTTATTGCCGCTACAGTAGGCTGCCGCCTCTCAAGCATAAGGTCGTTATAAGTTGATGAGACTATTCCAATTCTTGGGTACTTTCTAAATTTAGTTAGAAATATTACTGTCATCCTATCCTTGGAAAAGCTTGTAAAGCCGTCTTTCAACAATAAGTAACGAATGTAGGTATGAGTCGCTATGTTCCGCATTAAAATTAATTGTTGTGCACAATTGAAAGACAATAGCAGCGCGACAGCCGGCTGTCACTTGGTCATCGAAAAATTGATAGTGTATTTTCACTATAAAACTGTTTACAATAGTGTAGTTAGCTAATTTCACTTAACAGAAGTCCACTTTTTCGCAGTCAAGTATTTTTATAGTCCATTTGATCAAAATAAATTAAACTAAATATTACACTCAAAGATTCTATTCAGAATGTAGATTTAAAAATAAATAATAGATTACAAAAGAAAACAATGTTGTTATGAAACACGATATCACTAAACATAATATTTATCTCAAATACAATTTGAAGCTGATACAAACAGGTACATTATCTACATGCAAAATAAATAAACAAAGTGGCAACATTGAGCCGATGACTCATTCGCCTGCATTTTGAATAATTCATTTTTAATTAATAGAAGTATCTAGAGTTAAGCTATGAACAGGGAAGTAACCACCGCTGTATCATTTAAATGAGGCCCCGCAGTTACAGGGGCCCCGAAACTTTGAGCTATAGATACCGGTGGCGGCCCATCCTGGACCCTGACATTTGCGTTTGCCTGGCACGGCCACCCAGAATTGCACCTCTAGGTGTGTTGCAATTCAATGTACTTTTATATAGGAATATATACGGATCAAATAAGCAATTATTAAAATGACCTTTTTAAAAAGGTCTGTGTAGACAGCGGACCCCCTTCCACCATTTTTGGCCCTTATATAAAAAGACTGGCCACTACTCATGACTATTGATCCCTCATTCCACAAAGTTAACTTTAACCATTTTCTCGTGACACACGATCTTCATCAACATGCTGTAGCCTTCCACGCCCCAATTACATTCAATATTAATTAGAGCTTGCAGTTTTCCGTACATCTGGCAAGCTGTGCGCTGTAGCGTCACGACTCGGGGTGGTTGTCACGTGCTGAATTGTAATTTGTCTTGTTATAATTAATGGGTTTCCAACTTTTACGTGTACCAATTATATTTTCTAGACTAATTTTCAGTTATATTTTAAGTGAATACTAGGCAAGAAGATATAGTAGATAGTGTACTATTATGAATTATAATAACCTCATAATATAACCGAGAAGAGATCGTGCGTATATGCGTATTTATATGTCACCAATATCCTACAAAATTTGTGATAAGAATTTCTGACTGCTACTGAGAATTTTTTAGTATAAACAAATCCATTTTACTTGATTTGGTAGTTGAACTTGAGACGACAATTAGAGCAAAATACGACGCAGTAATTTGTCCTAATTAGAAGTTATTAGAAGGCAAACATCAACCGTCGCATACAATTTTCGAGAAAATATTTCGTGAATGGATCCTGTTCGTGCACAACCGTCAAGAGTCGTGAGTTTCGCCTTAAATAAATTCCTCAATTCGTGTTTACCTCAAGCCGGTTTTTGGCAAAACAAAGAAGAATGTCGGAGTTTGTTTGGTCTACCAAATATTTGTTTGGCCGATAGCCTAATTGATCCACTTTTTGATAAAAATTGGATGATATTATCGACTAGCTTTCGCTTGCGGCTTCACCCGAGTGGATCTTAAGACTTCTAACCCTTGTTTTACCCCTTTAGGATTAGAATTTTCTGAAATCCTTTTATAATAGATACTCACTCTTCACAATGAACACACCCTCCAAGTTTCATGTCTCTAGGACCAGTGGTTTGGGCTGTGCGTTGATATATCAACAGTCAGCCAATCAGTCAGTTTACCATAAATATAAATATATAAAAGTTTAATAACGTTTCTTCAGTATCTGCATGTGTTAAAGGAACATTTTCCCGTATTTTCTTTATTTCCACGACACAGCGGATCCGTCATGCTTGCTCGTGAGGCCACGACTCTGCTCATTAACATTCGTTAACGACATCGTGACGGCTCAACTATGTGTCTACGAATAATTAACATGTACTGTGTACTGCGTGATTGAGTATTTGATGTACTCATCGTTCTTTTGAATGAGACATATATTTTATATGAGTGGGTAGGTGTTAGAATGCTTAGTGTGATTTGAAAGGTTGATACTAAATGTTTTCATCCTGGAAATTCTACGTTCTGACCTTGTGTTACAGCATCTTTCTAAATAAAAATATACTTAACAGATGCCGTCCACCTATAGAGAGAATTTTAGTTTCCTTCATAATATTGGGAATACCAAAACGAAAAAATATTCTGCAAGTTAAAAAGGTCGGTACTCTTGAAACGCCATATTATTTTTTGTGTCAATTTCACTTTCATTTCTGCTTTTGCGGTTTACTGAGCCACTTTATCCACCATTTCTCAATATTTACCATTCTGTTACGACGATATTGCTGAATATAAAATGGCAGTTTCTCGTCTCCGTTTTACTGAGTACAGGTACACCAAAGTTAGGCCCTACTACTAATACCGGGCCTAATCCTGGCTTTGGTTAACCAAAGCGGAGTAGAGAGATGTGTCGTAATAAATCAATAGCATACTGTATGTGTTGAAGCTTAGCACTGAGCTGTCAAAATGATGCAAGCTGATTGGTTAACATCTCCGCTCCTCTCCGCTTTGGTGGAAACCGAGCTTTACACAAGGAAAAAGAAGCACAGAGTGAAATTACGTTATCGAGTGCCGCTGGCGGGCAGCGCGGAGAGTGCTTGCGTTTTTCTTTTTTTGTGGACTGAGTAAAAATGTAAGCAGACTCGAGCGTACCTCATTCATATTTAGGGATTAGTGGATGCAGAATTTTCACTCACATTTTTCGTGAGGTATTTACTTTAACTGTGAGGTTTGTGTACGAGATTCGGTTTTAAAATCATACACCTATTTTATTTGTGAGAAATTGTGTTGTGTCAATATCGGTGCGATAATCCATACCATAGTAATATTATAATTGCGACAGGAAGTCTGTTTGTCTCGATTTCACGATAAAACTACTAAAACGATTTAAATGAAATTTGCTACAGAGATAGTCCATTGCCTAAAAAAGGACATATTTACAGGAATAGTTTTTATTACATAAAACCCACGGGGAAACGGAAACTGCGCGAGTAAAACTGGTGATAGCTGAAGATAAATAATAAACGCTTTCTTGTTGTGACATAACACTTATCTATACTTCTATACTAATATTAAAAAGAGATAAAATTTGTAAGTTTGTAAGTTTGTATGTAGGGGGTAATCTCTGGAAGTACTGGTCCGATTTGAAAAATTCTTTCAGTGCTAGATAGCCCATTTATCGCGGAATGCTATAGGCTATATACCTTCACGCTACGACCCACGGGAGCGGAGCAGTAACGTAAATTGTGGGTGAAACCGCAGGGGACAGCTAGTCTTCAGATATATTCACAGCGAAGAAGGTCGCGTGCTGTCGTGCTTAACTTTTTAGGTGACATAACTTTTTATACGTAGTTCTTATGGGAAACAATATGACTAAGTACGTAGTTCCTGCTTAACTAATGTAGAGATAATGTTTGTGCGCAAATACGCGCATTCTTGCGTGACATAACGTTTGCGCAAACTATTGCGCACTTTGAGATTCTCTCACAACATAGGGTTATTGACATCTGTGTTGTTATGTGTTGGGAATTATAATGTTACTAGCTTTTGCCCGCGGCTTCGCTCGCGTTAGAAAGAGACAAAAAGTAGCCTATGTTTATCTCCATCCCTTCAACTATCTCCACTCAAAAAATCACGTCAATTCATCGCTCCGTTTTGCCGTGAAAGAAAGACAAACAGACAGACAGACAGACAGACAGACAGACACACTTTCCCAATTTATAATATTAAGTATAGTATGGATGTTATATTTCTTAGGTTCGTATGTACTGTATTGGTTATGGAAGATTTATTTAAATTATATTAGATAAAGTACTAATTTATTCATCGCATCTTGTTTATGTGTGTACTGTGTGTTCGCGTGTTATTTTAATTGGTATTTTATTGCCGGTTGTTGTTTAAGTAATCTATATTGTATAGCTAAAATATAAAATAGGTAAAGAAATCAATTATTACTAACATGTATTTTAAATATTGTCATTTTTTCTCTCAATCTATATTTTATTATAAGTTTTTATAATAGATTATCTGAAAAAAATATCGGGAAATATTAAATAAGTATTTTGTTCAAAAGATTAATTCAAGATGAGTCGTGAATACTATCATGTTATTAAGGAAATTAAAAAAAAACACACACACTCAAAATAAAACAAAACATGTGAATAATTTGTAATTGATTGATAATCCATTGTTTTTCAATAAAAAGCGATACGTGTTAACTAGCTATAAGTAATACAATAGAATATTATTATAATTTAATTATCTAATGATAGCCTGTATCGCTTGGTTATTGTGTAACTGTTTTTATTAGAAAACGTTGGTCGGTATAATTTGTTTACAGTCGTTGTATAAGTCAGTGCAAATGTACTTCGTATAATACTTTAGGATTTTCTGAATAAATTGTGCAAGACAAATAATTTGTACCTGAACTCAACATTTTTTGTGTTTAAAAAATTATTTACATGATTTTTTCAGGCGCACTTGTCGTGTATTTTATATAAGTAGCTTATTTGTGCCGACATCCATTTGATCATGTTTCGAATTTTGGGTTTAAATCAGATCATGTGAATTTAAATGAGATTGACACAAATCAATTTAATAAATTGTTTCTCAAACAAGTTTGATGAACAATTTGTGTGAAAAGCTAATGCCACTAATTTCAGTTTTCGTACTAACAGTACCTTACGACAGGCCAATCAGGTTTGTCCTAAATTCCGTATTTTTACGTTTTCGAAACAGCTGAAAAATATAAAAAACTTACATGAAATTGCGTTATTATTAGCAAACGCTAAAGGAGGTTCTAGCTTCTTTAGGTATAATTTTACATACAATATGTACTTATTTTTTATTTTTATTGCAAATACAATTAATTAATTATATTATCTTTTGTCTCATTCCTGAAAAAATACTTCGTTTTTTGCAACAACTTCAAGAGCTGTCATTATGTAAATTATTATGGACTGTGACCCGTTATAAGATAACCTCACATCTCACATTACGGAAACTATTATTACCATAAAAATAGTTTCATTTAAAAACTATTAAATTGTTATAGAAGCAAAACGTAATATAATGTTAAGAATAAATCATTTTCTTCCTGATATTTTTTTCATAATAAAACTTTATAAAACTGGTTTTTATTCAATCAAGAGGAAACGTACGTCGTGCCGAATAAATTACCAATTACCGTTTAAACAATGGGGAATTTATTTATAATTGAACTAAGTACCCACATGTCGCTGTGACTTTTCCGGGGAAAAAAACCATTTTATTGACATACCTTCTGATGGGGTCAAATAACTTATTATTGGTTACTTTTTTTTTAATCGAGCCATTATTGAATGTATGTGTCTGTTTTTCTGTCCCATGACTTTATCCCAAGGATTTCCTCTGGGAGGGCGTTATTTAAAGTTTCAGCTGAAAACCCTCTAAAAACGAACCTTTTATGTGCACATCCCACTAACGTTTGTAGGATGTGCACAAACAACGTTTGGCTGGTATAAAAGTCTTTTGAATTGTGCCACTTTTCTATTAAAATAATCACTTCAAAATATTTTTCACAAATTTTATCTTCAAAATATAACAACTTTTTTGCTAATTTTATTCGTTATTTCTAATTAAATAGGTTCTTATTTTTTTTTAATTTATAGACTCTTTTTGTAAATATTCCGGTTAAGGAATATTATCATAAAACGCGAACACGTGCTTCAAAGTTTGATCACAACGTGGCGAGTAAATTATTGATAATAGACCTTATTTAAATCATAGTTAATTTCAATATGCAAAAAACTACAAGATTTTCTCGTGTCCACGGGTTTAGAAACGTGAGCCGTCACGTTTACATGTGTTATTTGCAAATTGTTAACGTTTTTTACACTAAACTAATTATAACATCAGATTTACGACACATGTTCGGTTTAAATTTTGTCGGCTTTAACTATAAATAAATAAATACCTTAGAACCACTCACACACGGCCATCTAATTCCAAGCTAGGCAATAAGGTAATCAGACAACTGATATTCATACATTTGTTATATTTATCTGTTGTTTGGATGTTTTTCTTATTTACAAATAATTTATTTTATAAAACCCAGACACAGAACAAACACACCATCATCTCATATATAGGTAATAACCCTTTATTTTTGTACTCATTACAAACTAAAACCTAATAACTTTTCAAGTTTACATGGTGAGCCAGGCAACCTTCCTTATGTTTTATGAAGCAAGTTTTTTATATTACATATATCCATACTATATTTTGTCTCGTCCTGATACCTACTCCACTCCCTTTCCCCAAGATCTAGAACTTCATAATCCCACATATCTACGCCTGTCTTCTGACCTATCAACATACAACCTGTTATCAAAAAGGGTCAGTCCGATAACCGATCCGCAGATAATCAGGTGATGTCGCAACACATGCGCCGGATCACGTAAAAACTCGTCGGCTGTAGAAAGTGGCGCTCGGATCGAGGCCGGCGCGCGCGCACCGTTGTGAGCCGCGGATATGAACCTGCTGGCTTCTAGCTGCATGCATTTGTTGAATTGTTCAGCAATACGTTCGAACAATAAATCTGATTAACACTACAACATATTGTTGTGGACAAAATAATAAAGAGAAATTATATTGGTTAGATCTAGGAAGTAGTAGTAAGAAAAATGAAACTCTAAAATTCTGACTTATTTTATAAAAATGCGTTATTTGATGTCTATTTAGGTTACATGTTAAAGTAATAGTGGTAATGCACGTTTTTGCTGACTGTACATGTTATCACTACAATCGAAAAGCAGTTTAGATAACAGTTAGTTATGTTAATCTTTATTTATGTCTAGTTAATAGATTATTAACTGCGATATGGACGAGCTGACGAGACGGGAAGTTCAAGTAAAGTAGTTATTTTAAAGTAATAATAGGTATTCAATTTAATATTAGACACCCATACATGGTAAGTACAAAAGAATATTAACAACAATTGACTAACTTTTTAATAATAACAAATGAAGAATTACCATGTTTCATATTGGTCTTGCAATAATTAATTCTGATGTACTCACAATATTAACAAACATTAATGACCAATTACAAACGTGATTACTCGATCGATTATTGAAACTACAAGTGTTACATTGTATTGTAATAATTAATTGGTACATAATGGTTTTGTTATGTATTATCATAATTACAAACGCGCTGTATAAAAAGGTAGGCAGTAATATATTGCTTGCTAGGTAGGTAAGCAATAAATTTATGAATACATTCAATCAAGTTGCAAGACTGAAAAAGCAAAAAAAAAAACAATAAATTTCTAGTACTTAAAACCTAATTATAAATTTTTAATTACATAAGACTAACACTATTACACTTGTAAATTAAAGTCTGAAAATATTTTATTCAATGTTTGAATGGAATTATTCAAATCGAATCTGTTTCACCTCATTTTGTGTTTACTATAAACAGCTAAGCACTTTGTTTTGCAAATTCTGCACTCTGCATAAACTTACTATTTTATGAAGTACTGCACCATTTATTTTTGAATAATATTCTCGCATTGCAGCTATGCTCCGATTATTTATCCACAATACGTTTATATTCATTTATTTGCGTATTTCCAATGCGACTTTTTAAATTTAAGTACACAAATGTCAGTTTATCTTTGACGCCACGGACATCAGTAAATGCTCATGCCTTCTCTGCGTAAGAAGAGGCCTTTGCTCTACAGTAGGGCAAGCTAATAGTATAATTACTAAAAATATACATATCTAATGGTGCTCCCACATTGCCGTTATAAAATGTTTGTAAACATTTTATAACACCAAAACATTTACTAACAAATGTTAACAATTGTTGCACTTTGTTAGAAACTGTTACATGTTATAAGTGCTCCTACATTGATGGAAAATGTTTAAACATTTTATAACATCTCTAACCGTACCGTAAGGCTTCAAGCTAAAGTATACTACTTAAATTCACATTAATAATAAATTATTATCATATCGACTACTTAACAACTCGATATTTATTTTCAATCTACATATAAGACCGGTTTTGTAAACATATTTGTGTATTTGCGTCAATCACTGATGTTGCCCCATAAAAAAATAAATAGATACACGATTGCCAGAAGAATATGTATATTCGCCAGTAAAATAAAATTTGTTTCTGATTACTTAATTTGTTCTCAGTATTATTTGTGGTATTCCTGACCAATCTTCAAAGACGAAGTTGTTCAGAAACCTCGTTTACTTGCCTCTTACAAACTTTTAGAAACAACACCAAACTGAATCAAAATATTTTTGTTCCCAATAGACTAAATCAGGCCTAAAGGTTGTTGACTTCATAAAAATGGGCTGGTCATGAGAACTAACCTTATGAATATTAAGTATTATCACGCTACACATTCTTCGAGCTCGTACACTGAACGTCGTTCCGTAAACCGTTACAATAGCTAACAGATGTTAAGTAATATAACAGATGGTAATAGTCCCTGTTCCACTAAATATGATTCTAGATACACATTACCAGGCACGTAGGCGTGTACTAAATGTACGGTAATAAACGGCTATGAAAGAATAAGGCTATAATCGTAAAGTACGATAGTCTACAGAAGGATACCGCTGCGCTTTACGACGCCCACAGAAGGGACGATGAACGGATTTGCCGGAACATATTCAATCGTGTGTCATTCAACTCTTCTTTATTTGGCGATTGAATTAAAAAGGTGAGTCAACATTACATAATTTTGCAAAACCAGGTCTCTTTAGTTCAAATACGGCGTAACCCACATACCTTTAAAGCTGTCTGCGCAAGTTATGTAACACATCGAATTACATAAATTTGATTGTTTCCTATGAAGCTTTTGCTTGTACTTTTTGGAAAATTATTGGAGGCTGGAGTGGGTTTACTGACTTTAATGGTAATAGGCGTGACGACGAAAAAAAAGTAATTAGTCCGTCAGTGAGATTATTAAAAAAAAATTGGACACGTATTTTTTCTTTTTTCTTGTAAACTAAAAATGACGACGATACAGTGCGTTAAAGTTGTGCGTGGCGTCACGATCAGATACAATTTTATTTTTGCATTACAGTGACGTCAAAAGCCCCCACTCCAGAACTTTGTTCCTCTTAATCTTTGTATTTTTTTATTATTTTGATGAAGCAAAAAATACGTCTCCCGTAATTTTGGCCGATCTACAAGACGGACTAAACGGAATGCCATTTTTTTCATGCTATCGTCATCCCTATTACAGTTATATTATAAGCCTAAACTTTCCCACTGCAGGGCAAAGGCCTCCCTACCCTCCTTCCACCTCTCTCTGCATAAAGCTATTTGGGACCAGTCTTTATCGAAGGAGTCTAGTTCGTCCCGCCATCTCCGCCTCGGCCTACCGCGATGTCGCTTTCCATGTGAAGGCACCCATAGGGTCGTGCGTTTAGCCCATCGCTCGTCCGACATGCGGCAGATGTGTCCAGCCCAGTTCCATTTCAGTGTGGCAGCTTTCCGAGTGACATCAGTGATTTTTGTAATGGAGCGGATAGTAGTATTCCTAACCCGGTCTACCAACTTGATACCCAGAATACTACGTTCCATTGTTCTCTGGCATACTACGAGGGTGGACCTCTGCTGATATGTCAAAGACCATGTCTGAGAACCATACGTGAGGATGGGGAGAATGCACACGTCGATGAGTTTTCTTTTAAGGGACAGAGGAAGATTGCCTTTCATGAGGTCTTTCATGGCCCAATAGCTCTTCCAGGCATTTTCGGTGCGTCTTGCTACTTCTTTGTTTTGTCTCGCCTGGAAAGAGACTATTTGACCAAGGTAAAGATACTCATCGACGTATTCTAGTTCTTCTCCTGCAACTGTGATTCTTACATGTGTGCTATTTGTCATCAACTTGGTCTTTGACATATTCATCCGAAGTCCGACCTCTAGGCTTGCTGTGCTCAGATCGTTGAGCATCTGCGTCAACTCGGAGGCTGAAGCCGCGAATAGGACAATATCGTCAGCGAATCGGAGATTTGACAATCTCTTATCGCCAACCACGATGCCTCTCTCAGCCCAGCCTGCTGCCAACTTTCTGAAAACTTCCTCTAGAACAGCCGTGAATAGTTTTGGAGACAGCGGGTCTCCTTGTTTAACTCCTTTATTTGTCCTATTACAGTTACTAAAATCTTCCTCCTATTACAGTTACTAAAATCTTTAACGTCTTTAACAAATCGAAACGTTTGCGGTACTTACTGCTTAATTATGTCATTTATGTTGTAGATAAAAGGTCTACGTATTAACATTGGGATTGTTATATTTTGATAAGACTATTATATATTTTTTATACCTACTTCCTAAATAAATAGAGATAATTAATGTTTATTATCTTCTAGACGAATACGAAGTCAGATAAAATTATATAATTATAAATTATTTTGATAGCCTAAGTGATTGCTTTGGGTTCACGCTAATTTTT
Source organism: Athetis lepigone (assembly GCA_033675125.1). Classification (NCBI taxonomy): domain Eukaryota; kingdom Metazoa; phylum Arthropoda; class Insecta; order Lepidoptera; family Noctuidae; genus Athetis; species Athetis lepigone. The sequence goes on from CM066227.1 coordinate 22,776,052, forward strand.
TACCCAATTTTATTAAAATAAAAAGTTATTGAGCCGTGAATGGTTTTTCAGCCATGCTTACTTTCGATTATAAATTTGTAAATACAGGTCCTTTCATTTTCTGCAAGTATTGACGTACGTTCTAAGACTGAATTACCTAATGTGTTCTTAGCGCCAGTAACTGACAATCTTTAAACATAATTATTATTAGATTCACTCCAAAGATGTACAGCAAGCCCACGTGCGTACAATCAATATTTACTGTTACACGACAGGAATGATGAATGAACAGAATTAAAACGTAATGTTTACTTGTTTTTTAACACGCAATTACGCCGCACTTCCCCTAATTAAATTTAAATAAGAAAAACCGCAAAAAGCTTTTATCAAAAGATTATAATGGCATTTAAACCTTTTAAGAAGAGTTTAATGATGTTACGTGTTCAGGAAATAATGTCACTGACGTAACGTAAGATTGTTCTTCGATATGTACTTTAAGTTTATTTAACAAACATTGTGCGAATCATTATGACCTTTAATGTAACACGAATTACAGGTCAAATTGGCATGCGTAAATGTTTCGACACGTTTCCGTGTTTACTTTGTGTTTGACTATAGGAAATCACAAGTTTTGGTGAACACTGAGATAACTCAAAATATGAATGAAGTTATAATCTTTGTTTTAACAATTGACAATCAGGTCTATTAATGCATCTATTTACAAGAATGTTTAATAAGTATCTTTATATGCTACTTATTATTATTTATTTTTTAATTTATGTTATCCGTGGAAAATAACTTAGTCGCGTGCAGAAGTTACTAAGTAAATATTTACTCAAATCTTCCTGTTAGCAGTGCTTAATATAACGAATTCTTAATATAATTCGTAAATTCAATTCAATTCAATTCAATTTGCGGTGGTTTTACCACAACAATACACTATCAAGACATAAACTAATCAATAGAATAATGTTTAATATTTATATTTTTAAGAGCGACGCGACGTTCGCTTAATATTGAATAATATAAACTTCAGAAGAAGATACACAATAACCAAACAAGTTTTTCAACACTCCGAAAGATTATTTTGTTAGCAATTAATAATCTTTGTATTATAAAAAATAAATAGACTGACTGACACTATCAGAAGCTAGAAATGCAAGGACCGTGGTTCCTTCTTGTGACTCAGTAAGATGCTCCTATTGGAAATCCGTCTCCAAACGCAGGAACATAAAGGACGACAAATTGAAAATTCGCGGGCAAAGTAACTGAAAACGAGAAACGTATAAACAAAACAAGATCAGAACTTTATGATTCATAAAGTATGTTTACGTGATACCCTTTGATTGACTGTGCATGACATCTGACCACACAGTGGTCAGTTATGTCACTACTGTGGTCACTGATCATAGATTGTGGTCATGCATTAACATTCTTAGCTACAATGCTAATGTGTAGTTATGTGGCTTCTTAAGTAGCATGTTTATTGATTAAAAGGTAGTGAATCATTTACTTTTTAATTATTGGCTGAAAACCGAATTCACATTTTGGCGAATAGTGAAAATGTTGCCGGATGCAAGATGCAATGCATCTTGCTTCTATCGACTTGATCGATGTTATGGTTGATCCCAAAGAAAAGTTGTTTATAATAATTGGTACATTAAAAAGCCTGTATTGCAATAATTAGGTCATAAGTATAACAAGAGTTTGTCAGTATCTTTGTAGAAGTGTCTCAGCAAATTTTTGGGGTTTTTCTAGAATGCAAAAAAAAACTGGCTCGTACTAATTTTGACCCCTAAGCCACTGTCACTGTTAACAACTTATTTTCAGTGCAACTCATTGTATATCTTCAATCTTCACTATAACTAATTAATATACCTTTCGTTTTAATAGGCCAACACTGTCAAGGTATGAGACAGACACATCCAATCACAGAGCCTGAACGGAAGTCACGTGTGCTTGGCGCCTCGTCTTCCGGCACAGGACACTACTACAGATTTACGATGTCCTACACTCTATTATACTGTTGATTCATTATAGGATGGGAACAATTACTATAATTATACGAGAATAAATGTTTGATTAGAATTGTTGAGTTATTAGTTATAATATTAAGTCCAAACATTATCCTGTCCAACCAGCTATTAACAAATCCATTTGTGTATTCAAAAACCTAAAATCCGATTGCAGGGACACCCACAGAGCTCAAATTAAACCATGAAATAAAACCATTTAGTAAACCAATCAAATACACGCAAAAAATAATATATAATAAATAATAATTAACATTCACACCGTACAGAAATTATGTTCATGTTTTAGGTATATAACATCGAATGTTTTTTGCTGAACCCAAAGAGACTCAAAATTTTGTGTCGTTTTTGCTTTAATTAGTAATTATTGTTACCGATGCTCGTATGTTTGTTACTCACTTTTAATTCAAAATATTATTATGGTCCTAAACGAAATTTGCTCATGACTGTACATGCCTTAACCCATTACGGGTAAGAGTGGATATTTACATTCCTATTTATATATTGTGGTTTTAATAAAGACTTAGGCTAGCCGCACACACACAATAATATTGACAATAAAGTACGTATTGTCAATAATATTGTGTGTGTGCGGCCTGTATTGCGGTATTGGATAGATAGAATCTAGATTATTGACAATCTTGTATTGACAATATTATTGTGTGTGTGCGGCTAGCCAAACATATTGAAGCAGTTTTGAATTTTATTTTGACATTACAAACAATATTCTAATGGCGGAATACTCAAACGTCACTCAATTCTGAGACGCTCTCAAATCTATAGCTGTCCTTATTTTTTCCCTTTAGAATGACAAAGACAGCAAGAGATTTGAGAGCATCTCAGAATTGAGTGACGTTCGAGTATTCGGCCATAAGTGTGTCAGACAAAATTTTCTTAGAAAACGATAAGTAATTTTGGCCCATGACTACATTGACTAAAACTAGTTACTCTGAAATTGTCTAAAAGTTCAAACATTTTCCGTGCAATTTACTTCGAAGTTGTTATCTTCGACTTTCATAAAACTCTTTGTACCGTCAGGACTTTTTGGAAACTACAATGAAATTACAGATTCTAAAGACAGTTTTTCATTAACAGTTTACACGATGTATTTTAAAGAATTTTCATATGATGATAACCGACAATCCCAGGGACGAAGTCCTGAGTCAATAACAATCCATTAATCAATTTATAAATCAAATCAAACACAAAACACCCACAAAACATTTTTGAACGTCATTTGACCCCATTTGACCCCGGATCGTCTTCGCCATTTTTTGTTTTAACAAAATCAATTAAGTAAAGAACCGTAGGTAAATGTATTTGTTAAAAACTCAGTACTGTGACGATTGGAAAGACCTCCGGGACCTAATGTGTGTGCGGAGTAATGTGGGAGGGCTTGAAGAACCCTCCGGTCAACACTTTGGTACAGTGTAACTAATAAATATAAAGAGGAAGCACTTTTAACTGTATTTATTGTTCTTTTAATACGTGCTCTTTCCATGAGGCTCTGACGCGACATGCGTCAAACCGTATAAAAAACAAACTACAAGATCAAATTGAAATATTCTCTCTAGAATATTTCATTTTGATTTTATAGTTTGTTTTTTATACGGTTTCCCTTCCATGCTGAGTGTTAAGAAGAAAACCTCAAAGGTACTCTAGCTAGTTAATTAAAGCAGTCACATAAAGACTGCACAGTACAGATGCTTTTGAACATTTTGTAGAATAAACAAACATGAGCACTTGTTTTTGTATGAACGTACTATGAGTGTGTAGGTATTTCGGCCACTGAGTTTGGCCCGCTCCGATCGAAACAAGAATTCCTTTATGATTAATATTTTTGAGGAGTGTTTCGGACTTCTGTAAGATAATATTCAGAATGCAAAACCTGTTCAATGCGACCTTGCAAAATAAAGTAATTTAATTATTTTTATAGAGTGAGAATGAACGGATTTTTCATTCTGTCTATACCAAATTAGTTTCAAAAAGTGTCGTCCGAAACAACATGAATTACAAATAATGAATTTTTTGTTTCGACCGGACCAGGCGAATCTCGGCGCCGAACCACGTACTATGCCGTGTGAGTGAGTGAGTGAGTTATATAAGTGTTGTGTAAGTGTTGTGCAAAGGTGTGTGATGAGTGATTTGTTAACATAACATATGATAGGTCTGAGATCACAGTGTTTTGGTGATGTGGGTACTGTTTACGCCTATTTCATGTTCTATTTCTTTTGTTAAAAGCGACGTCAATTGTAGAGGTTTTGCGTGTGTTGCATAAGCACGAAATTACTGTGTTGTTCCTTTTCAAATTGGTCAGAAAAGTATGTTATTGATACACGGATTATGTATGTATGCTAATTTTACTAAATTTTTAATTTATTATATTATGAAAAATATGAGACTGGTTTAATAATATCCTCGAAAAGATGAAGCTGGTTTCAAAAAATTATAAAGTAAAGCTGCGTTGGGGCTAAAATATAAAAATAAAGAAGGAAGCGATTGGTATCGGACGTCACTTTTACGGAAATCATTCAATAATATAATTATGAACATCCATTTTTGGATGTCCGACCTTTCCGCGCGGTAATCCTGGTTTACGGACAAACTGAAATTATCTTTTTCCTCTTAGCTTTTTCGTTATTTTTAGACTTTAGGCATATAAATTATTTACTGACTTATAAAAACTATTGAAACCACATTATATAATGGTTTATTGCTTGCAATTAAGTGTTTAGACGCTTTTTGCTGTTTTCTTGGTAAAACCCCATGATCTCCACTTAACAAAAAATAACTTGACTGTTATTAAAATGACAGATATATTTAGTAAAGTCAATATTATGTTCTTAATGTTAAGCAAAACATTATACTTCAAGGTTTTTTAATATTTGTCCTTTTTTAAGAGTCACAATAGTCTTTAAGCTGATGTAGCTAAGGTACTTATTATTATGTATACTTACATAACTACCTGGTCGGTGTGGATTATGGTCCTAACTCTAAACCATAAGACAAAACAAATAAATCAACAAGTACTTAGAACTGTTTACTGTTAAATTCCACACTTGGAAATATTTAGATATTTTATTTGCATAGATAATAAAAAACCAGATGGGGCCAGTTCTTTGACGTCATACAAACTAATCACCATTAAGTTATAAATAGTTTAAATATAATTCAATCACAAAGTTCATTGAGTCGTTAATAACGAACATAATTGTTTAACTTTAAAGATTAATACCTGCCTGTTACTGTCCCAGTGCAGGGCAAAGGCCTCTTCTCATACAGAGCTAAATTGGTCATTGGGCAAGCTTACTATACTTAAGTTCAGATTTCCTCATGGTATTTTTCTTCAATGATGTCTAGGATTTTTTTTTTGAAAATACATAATAATTATATAGGTTGATAAAGTAGCATGAATACTTTATCAATTTATATATTGATCAGATTCGATTGCATAATCTCCTAACGCCTAAATAGTTAACGTTCCGACGACCAACCGACAGCCGGCTGTCGGGCTGCTAATATTTTTCCATTGTATCTCAAATCACGTGGGATGCTTAAAGGCTCGAGCAGACCAAATGCGTAAGCGTAGACGTAAGCGTAAACGTGCGCGTACCACTGAGTTGTAATGTATGGAACTGTACAAGACAGGACACACCGCTTGCGTAACGTCATCACGTCCACGTGCATGCAAGCGGTGTGTCCTGTCTTATACAGTTCCATACATTACAACTCAGTGGTACGCGCACGTTTACGTCACGTTGACGCTCACGTCAACGCATACGCATTCGGTGTGCTGGAGCCTTAAAGGCTCTTCTAGTACCTAAATAAATACTTTATATTAATGAAAGGTTCCAAAGTTAGTAGAAATATTTTTATTATAGATATTTTAGGTGTAATAAACCTAAAATGTGTTATTGAACCAACGTGACTATAAAAAAGAAATAAGAAGTCATGTAGCCTTTCACCTTATCATAGTTTTGATTGATATTGACACCCTAGTGTGAATTTTAGCAACTATTACTTGTTGATTTCTAAGTTTAACAAGTAACGTAGGTTATTTTGCAAGAGGTAGGTTCAGACTTTCTATTTATTTAACGAAGATATCTTTTCCGGAATTGATTACATTAGAATACTTGACAATGTCACTTGAAGGTTTATTTGTTGTAGGTATGTCAATTCGGTTGCGAAGGCTTGACAATAAATTTTAATATTTTTTAATATGCGCCGAGTAAATTAAGGAATATATAATAATATACTTAATCATGCAGAGTCCGTGGCACACTTCATCTTACTGTACTTTAGATTTTTTCCAATGCCATAAAACTATCTGTTGTACTCATGAAACTATTATATTGGTATTATTTTATAATTAAATTCACGAAACCATCTAACTCTTACTAGAACAAAAGAAAATTACAAGAAAAAACTATTATTTTCAAGGCATTAAAAGAAAATTAAGCTAATTACATAATTATTAAAGTACATTAATAATAGTAACAAAATGAGAGTAATAGTAAATAATGATGGCGTCCTAAAGAACTAGTTTTTCAAGTAATTTGTGGGCGTGTGTTTGAGGCCATTAGTCAAAATACTGCAGACTGTATTAGTCAGCGATATATTACCAGTAGATCTGTCACTTTGATTGTTATTACACAACTGCAATCAGTTTTGTAATGATCTAAAGTTCTAAACTTCATAGTTTCATTTCCCAGCCCTAACTAAAAAAAACATGATTTTTTGTTACTGAACAATGTGCAAAGTTTCTTGTTACTGAAAAAATAAGATGATCAAAAGTGTTTTTCTGCGGATCATAAATTCATATCTGTCAAGTATATCTTAAGCACCAGTATCAAGATTATAAGTCAGATTTTTAATTTATGTCCAAAAAAACGTGATTTCATTACGAACTTGAATTTATTTATGAGTGGAAATAAATTTCCGCTGTCTAACTATGATAATAATTTACGAAGTAGACTCTAATCATTACGAAATGGGAAACCACTTCAGGCATAGAAAATAAGTACCTACTTAAAAAAGGTCTTTTAATTTGTTGCGAAAAAGAAATAATATATAACATTACAGCTTTGTTGGCAACTTCACAAAAATGGTTCTTACATTACGCCTACCAGTACTTGAGGAAAATTAGGATACTCCGAATGAGGCTTACCTGAAACAAATAACACGAATTTATTAGAATGATTAGTAGGTAATATTCTTAAATTAATATCGTACTCATTGCTATTTTGACTATTTATTCATCCATTTTAATATTATAAAGAGGAAAGATTTGATCGTTAGGTTTTTGTTATGATTTAACTGTAAACTACTGAAGCGATTTAAATAAATATTTTATCAATATAAAACTACATAAGTAGCAAGTAATATAAGCCATATAACACCACGCAATGTCCCATGAGAGCGGAGCAGTAGTAGCAGTAGTAGTCGGGGTTGCGGAATGTTTATAATAGTTACCGTAACCCCGGACCATAAAGGGCAACCAAAGGAACATGAGTGGGTTTTGGTCAGTAAAAGTCTTACACGAAGGACGGGAGAAGTCATTTGATGATTTCCCACTCACCAAAAAAAACCCGGCTGTCGGACTGCTATTGTCTTTCTATTGTATTTCGAATCACGTATGTTCGAAGAATAATTATATACAAAAAAAAAACAACTGACAACCAAATAACAATACAGGAAAAAGATAAAATATTTTTTTAGTATTATTCGCTTACCGAACTAGCTGCCCATCCAAATGGTTGCAATCTGCACCAGATGCTTTTAATTTAGCTGCGATACAACTGATTCGAGTACATATGTACGGCGAGTTTGTCGGTCTGTACGACCCATCCAAGGCCTCGCAATGTTTATAGGATATAAATGTAATGTTCGATGAATCACGGGAGTATTGTTTACGATGATATAACAGTGGTTATGTCTATTTGTGTTGTATGGTTCACGGGTGACTCACTGGCGAAGGCATTGTGGTCGCCCCGTTTTAAGACAAGGTTCTAGTAATAGTGAGGATTCACTGAACAATAAGTGCTCTAGAACCTTGCCACAGTAAATGTCACAAACTGGAAAAACTGTCAATGCTCAAGACAGTTTTAACGGGATGTAAAAATAATTCATAAAGGCACGAAATACGCGGTTCTCTTCAAAGTCATGAATGATTTAAATTAAATGTAAATTAAATTATACTAAGTAAATTACAATAGCAGACGTATCATTATACATTTAAATATAATAATGATGTAAATAATAATATAATTTACAATGACACATTGTTTGTATTGTTAAATTCGTAGGCGTGGTACGGTAATCAAAATGATTTGTTTAGCCATGACAGGTGTATATGTATATTTACAAATAGTCGCACTAGCATTTGAATAAAACAATGTATAAACCGGTTTTTCACAAATAATTAACAATGAATATTAAATTGTACCGACAATCTTAGTATGAACAAGATAAACTTGATTTACCGATATAAATATAAATCATACTTAATTATTTTCCGTATATACCTTATCTATCTATAAAATATGTAAAATGGTAAACTGACAGATTGACGGGCAAACTGTTATTAATATTGATATATCAACGCACAACCCAAACCGCTGGTCCTAGAAACAAGAAGCTTAGAGGATGTGTTCTTCCTTGTGAACAGTAGGTAGCCACTAAGAAAATACATTGAAAATTACTACCCTAAATAAGGGATGCAAGTTTCGACAATTACGCGGACAAAACCGCGGGCCCAAGCTATTAATTATCGTTATAAAATACTAGCTTTTGCCCGCGACTTCGTCCGCGTGGAATAGTTCCCGTTCCCGGGGGATTTTCGGGGATGAAAACTATCCTATGTCCTTTCTTGGGTCCCAGACTATATCTGTACCAAATTTCATTTAAATCGGTTTAGTGGTTCAGGCATGAAGAAGAGACAGACAGACAGACAGAAAGACACAAACAAACAGACAGACAGACAGAGTTACTTTCGCATTTATAATATTAGTATGGACTAGTATGGATATAATTTCTCACATCCATACATTCCATACCACGACGCTTCAACAAAGGTATCAGCAATGCGGATAACGCGAGCAATTGATTCAATTTAAAGCTTGACTCACATCAACAGTGACACAATTCTCATGAAGAGGGCACATAGGTGCTGCCCCCTGGGGGCGTGGCCTTACTCGCTTGTTATTGTATCGCTTCCCGTGGTTCACGTGGCTTAGAAATCGGCGTCATTTGTTTTATCGCTGGCCGGGAGAAATCAGGCTGGGTTTTATAGAGATACAGGTAACTGATGGTTATGATGATAGCGGCTTTGATGGTCTTTATAATAGTAAGAGTTTAACCTCCTCTTTTTAGGGTTCCGTAGTCAACTAGGAACCCTTATAGTTTCGCCATGTCTGTCCGTCCGTCCTCGCTTAATCTCTGTAACCGTTAGCACTAGAAAGCTGAAATTTGGTGCCAATATGTATATCAACCACGCCGACAAAGTGCAAAAATAAAAATTGGAAAAAAACGTTTTATTAGGGTAGCCCCCCTATATGTAAATAGGGAAGTGGTTTTTTTTTTAATTACAACCCTGACGTGTGATATATTGTTGGATAGGTATTTAAAAATGAATAGGGGTTTACTAAAATAATTTTTTGATAATGTCAATAATTTCGGAAATAATCGCTCCAAAAGGAAAAATCAAAGCGTCCCCCCCCCCCCCTCTAACTTTTGACCCGTAGGTTTAAAAAATATGAAAAAAATCTGGAAAGTAGAACTTTATAAGAACTTTCTAGGAAAATTATTTTGAACTTGATAGAAAGAACAGTTTTTGTACAAAAAAAGACAAAAAGGTTGTACAAAATAATTTTTGCGTACTTAGTATGTCAACGTAACAAATAGCCTTTTTTTAAACTTATAAGTAGATACACTTATTGTGACGGACGGGAAACTACGGAACCCTACATTGAGCGTGGCCCGACACGCTCTTGGCCGGTTTTTTCTTATTTGTCTTTATTTTATATCTACTGAAGGAATAAGAAACAAATCAACAACAACAACAGAATTGATGATTAGCAAGACATAATATTAATCTAAATGGTTTTTATTGGCTTATTCGGTTATTATTAAGTTAGTCATATTTATTTTTATGAAAATAATATTTTACTAAGGTATTAAAAATCTATCTCTAGTTTTTTGCACGTCCTTCATAAAAGTGTGACCTAGATACTAAACGCCGATACACTAAACAAAAACTTGTGGTGTCGAAAATCATGTAAATGACGCACTAATTAAATTCGCATTACACCTGCCTGACATCATATCCGCACTTTATACTTAACTAACATTGTATAACATACTCTAATATATCAGCATATTCCGTGAGTCATCAATAAAAGGTTTTAAAAACTACGTACATTAAACCACCTATTATTTTTTAAAGCGTTTTTCCTTTGGTGATAATCGGAACACAGCAAATAACTGCATTCTATCGCGTACCTCATCTAAGGAGAACACTATAATAAATCTGAAGTGGCCGCATACTATCCATGCACAAGTTACGAGGCACTGGGTACACTATACATTAAATCATAAGGCTCGTTCAGATCGAAACACAAGCGGCGACAATGGTGCTGCTTCTCTTGTTCACAAACTTAACTAAATTTAAGTTAAGTGCATCTTTCTCTTTCTATTTCATTAAGAAAAGGACAGAAGATAGATCTGTCAAATTAGACAGAGCCTCAAGTAAATTGACGTATATTAGTGGCCATGTCCATGTTTTTAATCGCGTCTAAATTATCTATGGAGAGGCCTAATTTGACAGTTCTACCCTAAGCGCCTTACTAATAAACGCTGCATAAAGTTATGACAGGTTTATACGTCAAAAAATGTATGGTTACACAGGCTTTATTCATTGCATAACTTTACACAGTGATTATTAGTAAGGGAATAATATTTTATCTTCCTTCTCTTTTCTCCTTTTCTCAATGAAACGAAAAGAAAAAAATACAATGAACTTAAATTTAGTTATGTTTGTGAAAAAGGGAATCGGCACCATTTTTCCCTCCGTTAATTCAAAACAGGGATTCGTTGTGCCTAATCCTCCTGCGCATAGTGGCAATGAATTTTAAATCTATCGCAATACCCTCAGAGCACGTTTTCTCGTTGTTTTTAGTGTCTATGCAAATCACTATTCCGCCACACAGCATATAAATTCTAAACACGTTCACGTTTATGTTTTGATTTCGCAGTCGTTCGACGGAATGCTTTGCCTTGCTACTTTTAACAACCGACGACTTTAAACGACTGGTCGTCTGGACAAGGTCTTAAGTCTGTGAGTGTAGAAGCTCGCAAAAGTAGGACGATGGCCAGTTAGCTCCCTACAAGCAGGATATTGGCAGTTGATGCCATCGGTGTTATGTCAGACTGATCAGCGATCGCATTCTATCATAGAAAGCAGTTTGAACAGAAGGTATTACTGCAACGATCTGGAGATTACTTTGAAGTATTGCCATTATAGTAATGCTTGTTTGTTATAAGAAGTATTCCATTCATTTTAACATTACACAAATAGTGTTATTTTGATGCTAGCATATAAAATACGAAATTACACGCTAATTCAAATTTAAAATGCAGTCGACTTAAAAATATAAGATTATTTTATCGTCATTGGCCAACTATAATTAGGTAGAGCTAGGTAGTTAGGTAAAGTCACTAAATTAATAGCCATCCTCATTAGAATGGCTTTAATTACTGAGCGTTTATTAAGGAACATGTTTCTAGAAGTTTTTGAAAAGTCAAATCAATTAAGGTTATAAAAAACAGCATAAATTTAAGACCGATAATTAAACCTAGGCTTTAAATAGCCAGTAGTAGATAGGCAGACTAGACTGCCTTATAGAAATCTATACTTCTTTTAACATTATAGGAGAGACTATTTTCGCAAATCGTCAAACTATAATGTCAAGACAGAGTCGGAGAATAGCTCACCCAAAGTAAGTGCTAATTTCAGCTTAATTATCGTATCCAGAGTTCATGGTCTTTAGGTCTGGTACGAAGGGCCCTACCACAGTTCCTCCTATTTTAATAAATGGCCACCCGGTAAAAAGGGTATATAAGTTTAAATATCTGGGGCACATCGTAACAGACGACTTAAAAGATGATCTGGACCTGGAGAGGGAGCGCAGAGCATTATCAGTTAGAGCGAATATGCTGGCCCGCAGGTTCTCTCGATGTACTGTTGCCATCAAACTAGTTCTTTTTAAGGCATACTGCACATCGCTGTACTCGGGAGCCCTGTGGTTCTCATATACTCAAAAGGCTTATAATGCTTTGCGTATACAATATAACAACGCGTTCAGGGTATTGTTGCGTCTGCCACGCTTCTGTAGTGCGTCGGCAATGTTTGCCGACGCACGCACTGATAGTTTTGATGCGTTGTGGCGTAAGAAATCTGCCTCGCTACTCCACAGACTGCGCGGCAGTCCCATCCCAACACTATCCTGCAAGCGATAGCCGCACGGGCAGATAGCCCACTAGTGTGGGCGCTCATTAACCGCACCCGATCTGTTTTAGATATTAAGTACTAACATAGGTTAAGTTACTTTTTTACTAACACAGTGGACCCTGTTGTAGTCTGTATTAAGTAAATAAATTATTATTATTATTATAAGCTGCAAATTTTGTGTTTCCAAGAATCAAAGCAAAGCAAACAACAATTTAATCTGCCATTAATTTAATAAAACATGAAACAGGTTTGACAATTACGTCTAACAACCAGTTCTCGTCTGTCAGGTAAGGTCTATTTTTGACGCCCAACTCTCGTACCAATCGGATTTAATTGGAATGGTACAAGTAATTGAATTAACTAAGTTAGTTATACAACGAGTGGTTACATTCGTAATTCGTATTACGGAAATGTTTAATGATCCGATGTTTTGTAATGAAACTGAAAATGATCATGTGATCAAAAGAGTTTTCTAAGATAAAACGTAAATAAATCATAAATCATAAACACAACATAAACGTTTGTGTGTTTTCCATTATTTTAAGTCATATACAATAACAATCAGACATAGACTTACTATCCGAATGCGATAAGACACACAAATATGTTCGATGAACATATAAAATAATCGAAACCGCAACTAATCGCTCAACCAAATACACATACAAATACTTTCAAACGTTCTGAGATTGTAACATCTTGCATCGCCAAAATTTTCTTTTTATTATCCTTTTCACGGCAATCGGCATTTAAAACTTTCGGTATTTTGAATTTCGGTGTTTTGGACGGTATTTCAATCATAGGTATTATGAACTTTCGGGATTTTGATACGTACCCATTATAACTACAGGATTACACCAACGTAAACCTCTTGTTAACCATTATTTATGTCATATTTTACATGTATTTATTGTATATATTTATAGATAAATATGTAAATATGTATGTAAGCCTATTTTATATATAGGTAAATATATGAGTATGTTTATTATTTGTTATTTAGTGATAATATAATACTTACTTTATACATCATTTTACACTCTCACACTTTTAGTGCATCTACCTAATAATTTCTCTGCACCACCTGAAGGTAGACTGGTAGAGAATGCCTACGGCATTAAGTCCGCCTGTACACTACGTACTAAGAATTAAATAAATAAATAAATAAATAAATATTTTGTGTACCTTATCGTTTGTTAGACCACTAAAATAAATAATAGTAACTACTTTACTTATTACATATGCGTTGAAAACTCAAAAACAATACTAAGAACTAACCAATGTATGTATGCGGGTGACTTCTCGCGGTAATGAAGACACTAACTAGCTCATTACTGCGTACTTTTTGTCACATAGGAACGTCAGAAATAAATTTACATAAAGAACTGGCGCCTAAACCTTCGAATAATAAGTCTATCACTATTTAGGGCCATTCACTATGTAGAACACCGATAGAGCACATTTGTTATGTGCTTTATCGGTTCCTACTCTGGTACATGTATTGTTATGTATTTACATATTATTACTAGGATTGTTGCGAAATTGTTTAATTTATAGATTCAGGTTTATCAGGTATGTTTTCAGCCTTATTTAGCAAGCTGAACTATAATTTATTTTTTACACTTCATGCACAAAGGTTTAAAAGAGAACCTAATGAGTCGAATTACACGATATTTTTATCAAAGTGACTCTTGCGTAAAGTCGATGACCTGATTGATGATTTCTATATTAAGACTGTATGATATTTTTATGACATCGAAACGTAAGAGATTTTTCTTGGGAAGAAGCAATAACATCAAATGCGTTCGTCATCTCATTTGGACATAATAAACATATACCTAGTGCCGTTCAAAAATTTAAAAAATGCAAAGATGACCTATTTCAGATTTCGTAATCATTATTTTCTGTGTAAATAAAATATATGGGTACTGTAATGTTAGGAAATCTCCGAAAAAACTAACAAAATGTATTGCAAATGTAAATATTTGTAAAAGCCAAAACTGGAAATAAATCAAAATAAAACCAGTAATTAGGTTGATTAATAACGATGATGAATCAGAGTATACAGCAACCTTTTAAATTTCTCATACACACGGCAGATTGCAAATATCTGTGAACCAATCAAGATATCAATATGTTGCAATTCGCAAAATATTCGCAAGATATAAGTCATCGAACTGCAGTTTCGATGTGACCTTCACACACCTGCACGGGCTCTGGTATACAAAGATTTGACGAAGGTATTTAGGTTCGTTTACGTTTTTTATGCTCCTGAATACAAAGTTTGTTAAGAAACCAGTTTTTGATGTTTGGCAAAAAAGGGAAAGCCCAAAAAAATTGGACTTTTTTATATTGCTTGAAACACACAAACACCAACAGTTTAGTTAAAGCTCAGATTAGTAAACAGAAGGCAGATAGATAGCGCGGAACACCGCGAGTGAGGTCAACAAAGCAAATACAAAACCAAAAGCGAATACAATCTCGAGTCAGTGCGGCACGAAGCGTCGCGCCGTAAACATGTCACAGAAAATATTCATATTTTCGAGAATGATAACGTCTTTTGTTTGTAAACATTGCAAAAATTGTTCCCTAAATCAAAAGAGACAAGATGGAGTACCTTTTTATTGATTAATATAATTAATTTTGCCTTTTTGGATGTTATTTTATTTGGAACACAAAACCTCAACAGAAATCTGTCGGTGTTGCTATTTTATTGTGAAAAAATTTACCCCTAAGTTGGGAAATATGTATTGGACACAGGATTATCGATCTACAAGAATATTTATTTCGAGTGTTTTTTTCTCTTTGGTTGGTATGTTTGTATCATGTGTGTGTACCTATCTTGCATGTGTCAAAAGTCTTCGTTAATAAAAGTAGTGAATGTTTTGTCTCTGACTAAAATTATGTACACCAGTCGATGCGCCAACATAAAGTAAATATAGTAAAAACAGAAAAAGATGACAACTAATATTTTATATTCTGTCCTTTTCTTTAAGAAATGGAAAGAGACAGATGCATTTAACTTAAATTTAGTAGTTTGTGAATAAGAGAATAAATTAGCGCGTTCAAGTTTCAAACAAACAAACTTTTTAGCTTTATAAAATTGTTATTACACCTAAGCACTTTATTATTTATATCCCTAAGTTGTTCCATAATTTTAAACACAATAAATCAATTATTATTTTGTACTATCTGCCCGCTTCCAGCTTAGCCAGGGTGCATTTTTTTTAAATCAATGTTGTCATACCAACATCGTCTTGACAATTACAAACACAACAAGGTAGATCCACCTAATTAGGCGTAGCAGTTCTTATGCTACGCGCGTGCCTACATACTTTTAGTAAATTCATAAATTGATTTTAATAAATATAAACAGATAAGAATGAAATATTACGGGTAATTTTTCATCATCCTGGCAACCGGAACGCACACAGAGACGACGTGTTCTTACAGCGCAGTCGTGTGGTAGTCACGCACACACGTCTCGACGTTCGCCGCACTCGTAATGTTCCGCGCTGTCTATCTGCCTACTGTTTTATAATCTGAGAGTTAAAGCATCAATTTGAATAAGTAATTATGATAGATGCGTGATGACATACCGTCCCGTCCCGTCTCATATTCCAATTTAGGAAAGGTTAAAATCCAGGAGAGGAAATAAAAGTTGATGTAGTGACAGTCGATGAAAGTCAATCTACATAATTCCAGCAAAAGTTTTAACTGCATACATTCTTGGCATCATTGAAATAGCCAGGTGGATACAGGTACGTGTGCGGAATATATGAGTACGAAATCTGAATGCTTTGGCATCTGTTGTGCGATTTGCGGAATAAATGATGGAAAGCTGTTGGCTTCCAACTTTGTGGAAAGGATGCTAAAGGAAATTCGGTCTACATTTGGTAACAACAAGTTAAATGCAGCATATAAAACATTCATCCAGGTCCAAATGTCCAGATTAGATTGGATTAGAAAAAATAATAATAGAAATTCGTATATCAATGACCATTCACCAAAAGCACCATAATAAGAACAATAACACAATTACTTAAGATAAGCTAAGAAACGTGCCATCGCAAGGCTAAAAGAAGATAATAAGCTAATATCTTTAGCCGAAATTGCTGAATAAGCGTTATAAAGCTATCGCAATATTGACTAATTTTATTAATTGGTTAACTGTCTGAAGATCATTCCAATTCATCTACATATAGATAGTGAAGCGAGACTGTTTGCATCATTTGAGATGTAAACAATCCCATCGCTGCAATGACCGCACTCACTATAGATTGGAAATCTATTCACCCTGTCTGCACTGTAGCAAGGACAGGTCCCAAGGTCCCACGGGGCAAACAATACACACAAACATACCTAATGGACAGCTCCAATAACTGATATGAACAATATTATTATAATGGCGTATCATATGCTTCCATTCAACGAATCTATTGTGTTTCCCATCAGCAATATTGAATCCATTAGTGGAATTAAATCTGACACGATGCATTGTGGTGTACCGTGACATGTTGATGTAAATGCTTTCATCTTGGTAAAAGATTTTTATACTCTGAAACGTGTATTTAAAGTTATACCCTATCTACCTGAGTAAGTGATGTAGCTAGTAGGAAGTATTGCATTATAATTGTCAATATTTCGACAGTTGATAATCATTGTGATAAACGGATTAACAAACGGTAAAATTTGGTCACAAAATAATGTGATAATGCGTAAGGAAGTAAAAATATTAATCCTTTAAACACAAGACAGTGTTTAGAGACACAATAGAAAGACAATAGCAGCGCGTCAGCCGGCTGTCGGTTGGCCGTCAAAAGGTTAAAAATTACAATTAAATAATACTCAAATGTTTCTATATAATAAAAAAATACAAAAAATAATGTATTCACATACGTCAAAGCCATTTAATAGGTCTATTTAATAACCATAATTGAGTAACTAATAAATCATTCCACAAATAACTTGATATGCCGATTTTGCAGCAATTTTGTTAACAAATTCAAGAGACGAAAATATCAATCAATTTTATTTATGCAGCTGTCATTATAGATTCATCACACGTTATGTTCTATTTTTGGTATAGCAACATTTAGTTCCGGCATCAATCATCCACATTTTAAGGTTAAATCTACAACTGGGATTAATATAAAAATAGTATATTTCTGTTTACTTTCTACACGTGATTTCTGCGATTTTCAATGTTATGGTTTAAAACTTAGTTACTTTCGCCTTGAAAGCATTTTATCACCAGTATAATGAGATTAGCTATCAATTCAACATGTCACACTTAAATTTAGCCAGATTGATGATGTTCCATATATCTACGGTGAATTATTTTAAGAAAGATATCCTTGCTCTTCAGCCTCGTTTAAGGAGAACCGACACTGTGTATCGAAAAGTGTTCGTTGCGAGGCTAAACAAGTGAGGTTACTATCGCAAAAGTAAAATCTTGAGAAAAGCTTCAAAAGCATTCGAGATTATGTTTACTAAACTTAAACTGTTTGCTGCTGCTCTATTAACTACTTTCGTTATCAAGAATATGATTATTTTTCTGTTCAGTTCAATACACTCCGTCTGAAACTGAAAAATTATTTGCATACACTTGGAACTTTAGCGCTATTGTGGGAAAATTTTGAACTATTACTTATTAGTTCTTTTTACTATACATTTTAGTTGTTTATGATAGCTAACTTCTGACTATAGTGCTTTGTAGTATAGGTAGCTACTTGGCACTGTTCTGACCACGAAGCCTTTCACCGACAGGTATCGAATCTCCGATGGTATCTGGACACAGCGGCTCCTGTCAAGTTCATCAACTTTCACTCGCTCGGTGTCGTTTACCATGAACAGAAGAAATTATCTGCATTTCGACGAAAAGGGCATCACTTATAAAGATTTATTTTATCATTCTTCCTGCAAAACGCTTCCTTGTTTCACCGGTTCGTAATTTGTAATGCCCTATGCTTTTTCCTTATGGAAAAATTCCAAGATTGTTAAGAAATTAATAAGTAAAGAGCCTGTCGAAAACTGTTTATATTGGTTACATCATTGTCTATGAGCATCACATTGACCTGTTGACCTAGATTGACAAGTCTGATCGGTTTTATGAATCCATTTGACGATTGTTAGAGGTGTCATTTAAATAACTCTAGGTTTATAACTAATGTTTAGCGGAATATGCTTGTATTGATGATACATCTAAGAATTTTGAAGCTGAATGGCTATAATTATAAAAAAAAACGTACCTATGTTTTGACAAATCTTCATAACGTCATAAAGAAACAATATAATTATAATATAGTACGTAATTAGTCGGTAAAACACAAAGTTCACTCAAAATAAGTTTCTCAAGACTCAGGTCAAGATTTTTTACCATAAACTTATATTTAGAAACTGAAATAATCAAATAATAAAAGTTTTTACATATAAAAGTTAAAACATGGTTTGATAATTATGGTTTTTGTATGCATTTAATTTGAAACCTATATCTATTTTTGGAAATCAAAATAATGATATAATACATGTTTTTAAGTCTAAAAATGAAAACAACGCACAATAATTATGATTTTGTCCATTTTTAATTTGAAACCTAAACTTATTTTTAGGAAACGAAATAATGACAGGCTAACAAGCTTAAACGATAAAATAAAACATAATTTAGTTTTTGCTTACATTTAGTTTGAATATAAAACCGCAGACTGGCTCGAAGAACATAATATATTCTTAAAATAGTTGGGTAGAGTTAAAAACAATGACATTCTTTCAAGAAACTAACTAGAACCCTCTGACAGGCACCAGGTTTTTGAATAACTTAGAAAAAGTTATGATAAACGTTCACGACAATACACCAAACATCCAAAAATCTAAACGCGGAAAAGTTAAAGAAACCGTACACTAAATAGAAATACGACACAGTCACCGGCTGATCGTATTGCATGACGTCATAGTTTACACAGATAACAGATAGTCTCTGGTGTCCAGACGATGACGTCACAGAGACAGCAGTAATCTTCAGACCGATAAAAAGTTAGGCCGCTTGTACACGGTGAGACAATTCGTTGTGGCTGTTGTAGACAATGTGATCATGAACATGACTAGACAATAATTTTACAGAAATTGAAATCGAAAAGCAAAGCGGTGTCTTACGTAGGTTAGTTTTTTTTTTGAAGTTTAGAGAGGCAGATTTTTATAGATATTCAGTTCTTGTCCAATGTCGGCTTTTCCAACTGTAGGCAAACAGCCTTATAATTCCATAACAGCTTTAAGACAATTCCCAACACTAGATTACACTGCAATGACCACACGTGACTAATCTACACTCATTGACGTAGAAGATATAACTCTCTTTATAAGCTCTTCATATAGAAAGAAGATAGCAGGCTAATTACTTAGGTAATCCAATGTTTGACTCCCAAAATTCCCAAAACATTGACTCACAATATTGAACTTCGGACTTAGGATTTCCAGGAGTTTTGGCGTCACGAGCACTTCGTCATGTTCAAGACATTTCTGTACGATAAAAGTTGTTGTAATATTGTGAATCTTTTAAGTTACCATGGATACAATCATGTAATTATACAGAGAATAAATAATCAAGAAATATGATAAAGAGAAGTAGGTAGCCTCAAAAAAATTGGCAGCAGGAAACCCAGCAAATACCTGGTAAATAAATCAAGTTTCTTAGATGACTTGCAAACAGAAGGCTAAGGTTAAAGTAATGACCGGCTAGAGCAAATTGCGTAACGGTTGTAATTACTGAAACATCCCACATTTGCCATCGAACAATGGTGAATATTTGAGAGTAGCTCTTCATTACTTCTCATAAGTTAATGAATTTAAAATGGTAATACTTCTAGTATGAGCACATGAGAACGTAACATATTATTATTACTAGCTGTACTTACAAATATTATGTTATTTGTATGACATGAGGTATATATTTTCCCGCTGGTTCTTCTCCATAGAGATCTACACTTTAGAACAAGCAACTAGTTTGAACTTTCTGACTAACCGACCGACGCTTCATAAGTGAATGTAAACGGTGTAAGTAAAATAAATACTTCAAATTTTAAATAAATTCACATGGAAAATTCTTTCTGCAATTTGACGTTTTTTTTTAACAAAATGTTATCGCTTTACCACCCTGGGTTGACATTGATCTGGTACAGAATGCCTAAGTCCGCCTTTGTATCTTTGCGCATGAATTTTAATAAATAAGTAATTGACTTCGCTTTGGTGGGGCTAGGTTAACCTTTCAACGACCAACCGACAGCTGGCTGTCGGACTGCTATTGTCTTTCTATTGTGTCTGAAATCACGTGTGTTCGAAGGTTTAAACTTAAATACGTATAAAACAATCTATTAATAAATACATGAAAATTACTTATAACAGTCAGATTAGGCAATTTTCTTGCCAAATTTTCAAGACTTTCTTCATTAGTATTGGCATCAAGCCTCAGCATACAATACTTCTTTACGATTTTGTTATAAGTATACAAGACAGTCATGCTAATAAAGATTTAAATTGTTTATTCAAATTACTTTAAAAACAAGAGAGGTTTCCCGCGCAATGAGTGCATTAAGCCCTCTCATTATAATGTATGAGTAGATGCTTAAGACAATGGCGCACATTTGTCGAATCATTTGTTATGTCATTGTGTCCGTAGTTACCGTCACACGCATTATGCTCATGTTACAGTTTTTGTTACAGACAGATTATTTCATCGTTACCCAAACGATGTTCAACTTTCAGAACTTTGCTCTTTAATTTCATCATTATTTTGAGTTACAAATTGGCTGTTGTTATTTCGTTTATTCACATGGATAAGTTATGTTTCTAAATTTATATTTTGCATTCGATAGTAACTCTGTATTTTACGCTTTCACGGCTAAGCCAGTGAACCGATTTTGATGAAGCTGGATACAGCACAAGTAAAATATTGTAGCAATCGTAAAACAGGAAATGTTACTGCAATCATAATAATGTCATCATCAATAAATGCTAATAAGATTGAATTTTGAAACACTTAGGTAAAAAAAATCTTTAATAGAGGATTATGAGCTGGAATACATGCAAATAGGTAGAGGTAACCAGACAACAGAAAAAAAAGAAAAGATAATTCAAATGCGAAAACATTGATCAACAAATCGTACCAAATATCAAAGTAATCCTATAGATTAATATGTAATCGTAATCACCAACAAATAGAACTACGATTGAGAATGATAATACACTTATCTCAAATAATTGGGTTTTAGGTTTATTTAGATAAAGCTAATGTGCGTGTTGAAGCACTTTAGGGATTTACTTGTCAGGAATACTAGTCGGAATTAGAGTTGATGATGTTTATGTTATTTGCATAGATACTGCAGCATTATATCTATGGGAGGGTTAAACTAATGCGTGGCAACGAGTCTCTAAAGTTGTAACCAAACTTTAAGAGCGATTCTTATGTGCAATACTTTCCAGCGATACATGTGATCGCAGGGCAGAAAGCACAAGGCAAAGGAACTTATTACTAGGAGACCAATACCAGTTGGAGCGTTAATCGTGCGTCAAATTTCGGGAGCCTGATATACACTTACCGAGCTCCCGAGTTATGGCAGCAAAACTGTGAAGTTTTAGTCGGTAAGAGTCTAATATAACCTTCTATTTTTTCTAGGCTGAGGGTATCCATCAGAATTTACACATAAAAAGGGTAGGAACTCCTTCAATGTTTTATACGTCTCAATAAACTCAATCATAACTAATTCATCATCTGAGAGATTATATTCTCTAAAAGTTATCAAAGCATAAAATGGTTCAAATACCACGAAACAAAGAGAAATTCCCAACCACTTCCCAACAATTGTGTACCTAACCAAAATTTCAACTTTGTTTTTATTTCAACCAACATTTTACCTGATGAAGTTTTCCTTTTGCTAGAGTTTGCTTTAACTACCGCTTCATGATTTGTTTGTTTATCCAGCGGTGTGCCCTTTACGTAATTTTTATGAAACTGTGAAGATGTAGATAGAATAACCAACTATGATGCTTTAAAATTTAGCCAAAAATCTGTCTTACTAATGAAAAAACTACATTTGTAATGAGAACACGTTTTGTTCGCCTTATCCAATTTAAAGTCATGTTCAAACTACATTCGAAGCGCGTCGGCAGCCGAGCTTTATTTGCTTATTCCAGAGGCATGTTAGAATTCCAATCGCAAGTTTCTTGATATTCTGCGATAACGTCTTTGCAATATTTTGTGTCTTTATTAAGTTGCTGAACAGCATCATCCAAAAAAATTTCGCTTTTCACTTGAGCTCCAATAGATTGTCTTCCCAATGTTTTCCTGGTGTTATAAATTTCGGATCCATGAACACCAAACCTCCAAAATCCAAAAGTATTTCAAATGTTTTCAACAAGATCAAGCCAAAGTACTAAACCTAATAATATTTGTGTGGCGTTCAAAGCTCTCGGGTGTATAACATCGCGACTATTATACATGTCTCCTTGACCCGCTTGATTCATCACGGGGTAGTTATCAGCGTGCCCTCCAAAAGGTGAACCAGTTCAACATACCTCATTTAATTACACTTGTAGATCTCGCTACGTGACACTATTATTCTAAAAACGTGTTTTTTCACGACGTTTCTTTGTGAGCCTCAACTTGAGAAAAGGTTGACGAGGCTCTTTTATTTTATTTTCTTTGCAAAAATGTCTTTGGTATCAGAGATGAAAAAGATTGTTATCTCGGAAAAAAATTCTTGAACAAAACATTTTAGAGAACTGTCGTAGAATATGATTGGACTGGGATTTCAATTTGTGGTACGATTTGGACAAATATTATTTTTAGGTGTGCCGGTGGCTTACCCTACGTGGGCTAAGTGTAATGTCAACAAGTATTGAATAACACAACTATCTAATAGCCATATAGTGACTAAAATTGAAAAAAAAATATTTATACACGAATCGAAAAACAAAATCTTGTGTAATCTGCAAACACTTCATTACCATATTACTTATAGAGTGGATTCCTCTAGAAGTTAAAAACGCAAACCCAACCACGAGCCATCTCGTCCAGTCCCAAAGTAACTTATTACTCCCGACATACAGTTTCCGGTCACGCGTTTAATGGAAATCAATTTCGCACGTAACTCGATCAGGTTTGATTGGAGGCTGCGATTGATTGGCTGATAGCGCGCGAACTTCGCGGCCATCACGTGCCAAATGCTGTAACGCACGAACTCGAATGCTTCGGGACGGTGCTGGCGTTGCATCATGAATGTATAACGTGTGTGCTGTTATGTCATCCTGGTAGTGCGGCCGGTGACTTGTCGGGTAACAGTTGAAATATTAATGGAGAAGATATACTTGTTCAGATATTAACTAGATTTTTGGTTTGCAAATGGCGTTCTAAAGTGCCTTTATTGGTCGAATCGAAATGAATTATCTGACTTTGACTTTATAAGTATAGATAGAGATCTTCATAGAGATGTATACTTTAAATTTCTGCCCACTTTAGTGTAGATTTAAGTATTCGAAATATATAAACTTTATAAAACGATAATATATTTAATTGGCTATGACAGTAATGGTTCAAAGAATGAATAAATGATGTCAGCTCATTATCATTATCCAAAAGGTACTGGTTATCCAAAAGGTACTACTTATCAGCATATTAATATAATGAGAAGCCTTAACACGAGTACTTAACTAAATGAATTTTAGCATTCAAAGCCAATTTGAAGATATCTTTAAAACATCACAAACATCGATCGAATACTTATGTTAATCTACATAATATATACATTCACTTCATCAATAGCAAACACATTAGCCCAGCATTCATTATTTGTGACGTCACAAGTACAAACCCGACAAAATGTTTTACACAAAAAAAAATACCAGTCTCGCCTTTCACTCGTGACAACTTGTTACCACAGTTATACTTGTTTACGAGAGACGATGTTTTTCAGTCGTTTGTGCACGTACCTGAAAGACTAGCGATCTATTGCAATGTTCAGTGTCAACAAGTGTAAGCCACATTTCAATACTGAAAGATTCATGAAATGAAAACGTGCCTTTTCATAGCAACGAGGAATTTGAGTTGATTTTATTATCAATGCCATTTGAAAGATGTTATTTATAATCAATTGATATTTTTGCTCAACCAAAGATTGCTGAGTTTTAGGTTCCAAATTGTAATGAAACAATCTTTCGCACGCGGCTTTGCTCGCTTGGATGTCGAACTTCCAACCACTATTAACCCCTTTTAAGGGTCGAAATTCTAAAAAGCCTTTCTTTGTGCATACTAAACCTACTCTTTACAAAGAACACACCTTCCAAGCTTCATGTCACTAGGTCCAGCGGTTTGGACTGTGCGTTGATATTTCAATTAACTAAAATTAGTCACTTAGGCAGTCAATTTACCATTTTATTAATGTAGGCTGATATATTTGTTCCAAAGATAACATAGACTGTAGACTTTTAGATCTCAAATTGTAATAAATGTGTGTGACATTTTTTCCCTTATCATATCTGCTTCAGCCAGAATGTTGTTACCATTCATGATTGTAACAAAAACTCTTTGATTACCCACCGTGGGAATCTTTGATAAGATATAAACCGACTCTACAATAATAATAGTTTCTAAAAACTAAGTATATTAATTAAGGTTTTTCACAATCATGCTTTTTCTTTGTCAAAAAACAACAAGAATATAACGAAGCATTTTTTCTGCGATCTTATCTGGTCATAATAAAATCTCCCGCAAATAAAAATACTTGTTGCCTCAAAAATGTGTCCAATTCTTAATGTTAGACTTGTTTAGACACATCTTTGTATAACTAGTTTAGCCAGTTCTACCTGGACCTGTTTTCTGTTATTCAATAAAAAACCTTATTCTAAAACAATGAAGTGTGTTTTAGATTGAACTGAACTACGTATTAGTTTAAGGCAAGGTGAAGGAAACCACTTAACCAGAATAGATTTGATTTTGGTATTTATTTGTTTAACGACTTTGTTTTTGTTTGTTTGTTTATCTTTATAACATTGCTAATCCTCTATTTGATTTTCCAAGTCGCTGGGCTGTCAGTATATTTTATTTCCAGTACATTGTTTACCTTAACACCTAGCGATGGGGACTTTTAATATTGCTTTTATAATGGTGTAATTTAGACCTCCACACATTTTCAGAGCTATTCGAGCTATTGTATGATCACCATTATTTTTCGTCTATTTTAACTGAATAACTAGTTTAACTAGTAGTGATTGTGGTGTTACGTTTGGCCATTTGGGCAAGGTTAAAAATTCGACGGATCGGCGATGACATCAATATTGTGATGGCTTTAAAACTTCTTTTATTGAAGATTCCCCACCATTGGGAGCTTCTTTATCATCATCTCCCTAGCCTTTTCCCAACTGTGTTGGGGTCGACTGCCAGCCTAACCGGGTACAGCGTGGAGCGACTGCCTGTCAGACCTCCATAACCCAGTAACTGGGCGACACGATACCTCTTGGTTAGACTGGTCAGAGTTTCTAACTAACCAGTAACGACTGCCAAATTCTACGAATGACAACCGGGACCAACGGCTTTACGTGCTTTCCGAGGCACGGGATGTCAGTGATGTCCAAGATAAACTTTAGAAAGTACATTTGAATTGATAAGGTCACATTGGTACTTGCCCGGATTCGAACCCACAACCTCTTACACGAGAGGCGGGCGCCTTAATATTATACGGTGTAATACGTAGTACGAATTCCTTCATGGACATTTCTCTACTTTAATTCATCATAATGTTGATGTTTCAGACCTCAAAACATACCCACAGTAATGTAAATTTCCATTATAAAACACGGCGACTTATTTTTGGTCAAAACGTTACTTGCAATGTGACTGCAATCATTGAGAATCATCTTTACATCCTAGTAATAAGAAAATTATTGTTAAACTTTAATCAGCGGTAATCTATGCAAATATTTCATTGTTTTACTAATCAACTTATTTCATCAGAATAAAACATGAAACTAAACATAAGCTGCCGTAGGTATTACTTACGATTTTTCTCACTAGTAAAAACAAATTGTATCCAAATCTTAGTGAACTCCACTAAGATTCGGATAAAATTGCTTTTACCAGTCTGAGAAAATCGCTGATTAAAAAACCTTCAAATAAAATGTAAGTTTCACATAATAGATATATTTTTTTTTTATTATCCGAACCATAAAAACCAGTTTTAACACAACACGTTGCGAAAATAATCATCTTAAAATATTCTATGATAAAGACTTGGTAATTACGATATTTTTTGTTAAATAATCAATAACAACCATACTCATAAATTTATAAATAATAATAATAATAATAATAATAATAACTAGCCCGTACTGTCCCACTGCTGGGCAAAGGCCTCCCTCCATTCCTTCCATCTGTCGCGACTTTGCGCTACGTCTTGCCATTCCTCAAGGAAGCCGACCAAGTCGTCCCGCCATCTCTTTCTTGGTCTGCCGCGAAAATTATAATTGCCGTGAAATTTATAATTACAGGAATTTAATAAATATAGCACGTGTACACTATCGTGAGGTCTTTTATTAATTAATTTACGTTTATTGAAAATTATGCGTAAAATGTTACTTATATATTTTACTTGAACATACCTAACTTTATTATTTTATTTATTAAGGACAATAAACAGTTACATGCTAAAAATAATGCTAATTATAGGTATTCTTGGAAAATAAAATTGAAATAACACTGGGATTAATTATTTTTGCTAATTAATAGAAACAATTCAGCACAGATTTACTTAAATTACGAGTTCTGTCTGATTAAGCTTTCAGGGACAGTCGTATTTAATTTAACCTGTATCTTTTGGTATTTAATTAGTTGATCCCAAACGTAACAAATCTCTAACTTTATACAGAATGTAGGGGATAATACCAGAGTAATTGTTTTGGTAGTAACTTGTAGAAGTAATATCCATACTAATATTATAAATGGGAAAGTGTGTC
Organism: Athetis lepigone; assembly: GCA_033675125.1. Taxonomy (NCBI): domain Eukaryota; kingdom Metazoa; phylum Arthropoda; class Insecta; order Lepidoptera; family Noctuidae; genus Athetis; species Athetis lepigone. Next base: position 22,803,568 of record CM066227.1, read on the forward strand.
TGTCTGTCTGTCTGTATGTTTATCTTTCTTTCACGGCAAAACTGAGCGACAAATTGACGTGATTTTTTAAGTGGAGATAGTTTAAGGGATGGAGAGTAACATAGGCTACTTTTTGTCTCTTTCTAACGCGAGCGAAGCCGCGGGCAGAAGCTAGTCTATTATACATTTAAAAATTAACCCCTATTTCCCTTAGTCATACTATAACTTAGCAGTAACTCGTCCGATTTTATTCAACTTAAATTTTGCTGTCCTAATACTTTTCAGAAGGTTCTAGCTAAACGAAATAAATGTATTATTAAAATTGACGAAAATTTACCGACTTAAGAATTTAATAAAAACTTGACGACTATTTTGAGCTTCAAAGGTTGAGACTGTTCCAGACCCTGTCATCGAAATCTACTCTAGTAGGTAGTTTAAATACATTTTTATTTTTCAGAAAGGTTTAATTTTTTTTAGTTTTAATACACTCTTTTAGGTAGTTTTTCAGAAATCAAAAAATCAGCTTGAATAATTTCTTCTATATACGCACTTTGAAATTCCGCTGTTCCGCAGCTTATCAGTAAACGAAGGCGAGTACCTACATGAAGCTCGGAACATCGATTATGTGTGACCGACGTGCGCAAGCGCAGCGTAACTACCGCTTTGTACAGAGTTTTAATTATTATAACGGAAATACAAGTCTAGATTATTTATCCGATGGTTATTGTGACGTACTGTGGAAGATATGCTGTTTTTGGTTTGTGTAATTTAATTTTTTCCATTTTTGGGAGTGATTATGCTTCTTGAAATACTTAAACTTCTTTTAAGATTTGAGTTTTGATTGAAAAAATGATATGATTGGTTCTAAATGTGCAGTTCTTGTTTTCGTATACATAAACAAGTTTGTTAATAAAGGTATTTCTTTTTTTTTTGGTTTATTAGTAGCTTCTTTTCTGTCTATTTTTTAACTTCAGAATACCTATAATATTATGCTTCAGAAGTAGTTCATTAGGTACCCATTTCATATACTATGTTCAATTAATAAATAAACAAAAGAACAAATTATCATATACCTACTGTGCTGTTTAAATATTCAGGCTATATTCAATATCGATTAAATGGAAATTAGTTATTTCAATTGAATCAACATTGGTTATCGCCATATCAATTTAATTTTCTGCAATTTTAATTAACAAATGCCATTTAAACGCAGACTTTAGAACGGCTTATTCCAACCTCTCATTCGAACCATTAAGCATTTAATTAAGGGAACAAATTAAACGCTCACCAAAATAATATTCTTGCGTACCAAAATTTGTAAATGATCACCAAAAAAATGTAAATGATCACCAAAAAATAGTAAATGATCACCAAAAATACTAAATGATCACCAAATTAATGTGTTAGGTTAGGTTAGAACTGTGACCACACTGACTAGATCTACTAGTGATTCATTTTATTTACCTTAGTCAAAATCAAAATCAGTCTAATTCATATAAAAATGAAAATAGGTTATTTGTAGAATACTTTATGAAACATAATATGGTGATCATTTACTATTTTTTTGGTGATCATTTACTATTTTTGTCTGTCAGTGTCATGTCATTATGTTACTATATTTGGTGGTAAGTTAAACATAAGCCTTTAATTAATGTCATTGTGGGCGCAGTGGTTATGCAGTTTGCTGTTGTTCTGTGTGTCGCGGGGTCGATTCCCACACGGAACTAATATTGTATGATGAGACAAATTTTTTTTTTCATGTGTGGTAGGTTGTTATTGAGTTTATGTGTTTATAAACGACTTAAATTCATGTTACTTTGAACTAGGTCCTAAAAGACATCAAAATTATCATAGTAAAGGGTTCGCAATGCCGCTCTTGGCCACACGAGCACATTTCATCCATATCACTGCCCAGTAATCCTCATACATAATTATTTGAAAGATAGTAAGCTTGTTTAAACTCGCACTTCTCGTAGCACTCGTACAATTATCGCCCGCAGAGTTACTCGTATTTAACACCAGATGGCGCGATTACTGTGCAAACGGCTGCACAGGCCAGTTTGCACAGATTGTATCTGCGAGCTTGTAAATCGTTGAGGACTTCTTGAGTGTTTCACGATCTTGTTTGTTTATGTGTGTCTGGACTAATTTTGTTTGGTAAACATTAAATGGGAATAAAGGTTTTTGTTTTAGATCTGGTTTAAAAGCTTTTTTTGGAATAGTGTTTAGGTGTAATGGTAACCTAATAGAACCATTAACGCTACCAAAAATCCGAGTGTCTCTACTGGCAAACATTTAAATCGATTAATATTTCACCGGTCCAACTAACTAAATGGGACGAATATTAAATGTTAACAACACTATTAAATATGTCGGCGTCTCACTTTGTAAACAACACGTGCATCGGGCTGCGCGGCGGAGCGCGCTACGTCACTTCCCCACCACTAGCACGGAGTCGAGGCGCACTGCTCCGTAGTGTGCTACGTCGTAGCGCGCTACGTCGTAGCACATTGCGTCGTCGCCCCACCTCCACTTGTACCGTATAAAAGAGGCCGCACAGCGGTAAAATGGCATTCTGACTTCGAGCGTTGCCCGGTGCACAGGTTGTATCTCTTTAATTAATATTACTTTGCCTCTCTGTACATTGTGTTACACTATTTTTTTATTACTGTATTACTGGGTGTCATGATTATTGTTGTAAGATGTTAAGTTAATTATCTTGATTAAAGCTAGCTTCTTGTAATTAATTAAATAAGTGATTATAAGTAATTAATTAAATAAGTGGCAATAAAATTGATTTATTACCGTTGAAAAACTGGTTTAATTTAACAACATGACTGATCCTGTGCCGACATCAGAAGTGGGATCAGACCCACTCCCACCTATATCTGGGACTGCCGGCAATTTAATACAGGAGCAAATGTCATTTTTTTCGGCTAGTATGGAAACTATTTTTCAAAAAATAGCAGATAGTATGACACCTCGCCATATGACACCCAGTATGCAGTCGATGCTGGTTCCTTTCGATCCTGATACACCAGAATCCGATATTATCAACTGGTGTGCTTTGAGTGAGATCGTAATTGAGAGTAAGAGGATAGAAGGTGTAGACCTTATTTTAGCCCTTACGCACTCCTTAAAGGGCCGCGCCGCCATGTGTCTTACAAAAATCAAGCCAGACAATATTTCATGGGTTGCTATTAAAGAAATGCTAATTTCTAGCTTTTCTAAACCCATGACAATGCAGGATCATTTTGATTTAATTATCAAATTTCAAATTGATAACAAAGAAACCCCAGCAGAGGCAGGGATGCGATTGTGGCAACTTATTGAAAAGGTTCCCGGCGCGAATTTACCTGAAAATGTAGTGACCGGTTTTGCTATATCTGTCTTATCACAGTGCGATGACAAAGTTCGCCGTGAGCTCAATTCGGTCGTTATAAGCGATAAGAATCAACTCTTCCGCACGCTGCGTAGCTTCTCTTTGAAGAGGAGAAATGAAGAGACAGGCACAACCGAACCAGACGCGAAAAGACCCCGTCCTTCAACACCATTTCGGGGAATCTGTCATTTCTGTGGGAAAATTGGTCATCGAGGGCAGGAATGTCGTCTCAAACAGCACATTGCCTCAAAAGGTGCACCTGTTTCAGCGAAAACTCCACAGTCGAACCCCGGAGTGACTTGCTTCGTTTGTGGTGAAGCTGGCCACATAGTCACCAATTGCCCTAAACGCTGGAAGAAAAAAGAAGACCCCACGCCGAGCAACACCAGCAAGCAAGTAAACCTGTGTTCCAGAGCGGCGCGTGGTGATCTAGAAATAAGTGCGAAAACTCCACAGTCGAACCCCGGAGTGACTTGCTTCGTTTGTGGTGAAGCTGGCCACATAGTCACCAATTGCCCTAAACGCTGGAAGAAAAAAGAAGACCCCACGCCGAGCAACACCAGCAAGCAAGTAAACCTGTGTTCCAGAGCGGCGCGTGGTGATCTAGAAATAAGTGGTATGCAATTTCCTTTCATATTTGATTCTGGATCTGAGTGTAGCCTTATGAAACAAAGTATTTGTGATCTTGTTGCGGGTGAAAAGTTTCATGAACAAGTACTATTAAGGGGGGTCGGTTCTAATAATATTAGTTGCTCGCTCCAAATAAAATGCTCAACTGTGGTACAAAATTGTATTCTCGATGTTATGTATCATGTATTACCGGACGAATATCTCAACGAAAACATATTATTAGGCCGTGACATTTTAGAGCAAGAAATATCCGTTGTAATTAGTAACGATACCTTAACTTTTTCAAAAAATAAAGTTTCAAATCTGAGCTCCAAATTTGAATTGCCTCTTGATATTAATTTAATTGATACGGACCTTACAGGCAAAGAAAAAGAACAATTGGTTGAAATACTTGCTAAATATTCTTCATATTTTATACAAAAACTCCCTACTACGCGTATTAAAACCGGTGAGCTAAAAATCGATCTCATAGATCCGAATAAAACTGTACATAGGCGACCTTACAGGTTATCTCCCAATGAATTAGGTATAGTTAATGAAAAGGTTCAAGAACTATTAGATGCTAACATAATTCGAGAAAGTTCTTCACCTTTCGCGAGTCCTATATTATTAATAAAAAAAAAGGACGGTAGCGATCGTATGTGTGTTGATTACAGGGAACTCAATAGCAATACTCGACCAGACAGCTATCCTTTGCCACTAATTAGTGATCAAATCGATAAGTTACATGGGGCCTGTTTCTTCTCTAGCTTAGATATGGCCTCAGGATTCCACCAAATTAGCGTTCATAAAGAATCTATAGAGAAAACCGCGTTCGTAACACCCTCGGGTCAGTTTGAGTACTTAACTATGCCATTTGGTTTACGAAATGCTCCACAGGTTTTTCAAAGGGCCATTAATACTGCACTTAAACCTCTAAAAGACGATAAAATTCTGGTCTACATGGATGACGTACTTTCTGCATCAGAGACTGTACAAGAAGGGTTGTTTCGTTTAAACAAATTACTGGATATATTATCTAAAGCTGGATTTTCTTTTAACTTTAAAAAATGTTCATTTATGAAGACCAAAATTGAATATTTGGGTTTCGTAATATCCTCTGGAGAAATTAGACCAAATCCACATAAGATTGAAGCCCTAAAAAATATCTCTCCTCCAAGCACGGCTACTCAGGTTCGACAATTTATAGGCCTAGCCACATATTTTAGACAATTTATTCCAAATTTTTCAAAGTTAATGAAACCTTTATATCCTTTAACTGCGGTCAAAAAGGGTAAAATTAATTGGACCTCTGAACATAATGACGTACACAAGAAAATTGTAAATTATCTCATTTCTGAGCCAGTTTTGAAAATTTTTGACCCTTCTTTACCCATTGAACTCCACACTGACGCAAGCAGTGAAGGATATGGAGCTATACTCATACAAAAAAATAATAATTTACCTCACGTTCAGTCACAAAACCACAAGTGCAGAAAGTCGCTATCATTCATATGAATTGGAAACATTAGCCGTAGTTAAATCTGTGGAACATTTTCGACATTACCTATATGGGCGTAAATTTACGGTTTTTACAGACTGTAACGCATTAAAGGCTTCGCATTCCAAAAAAGACCTTACACCTAGAGTACATAGTGTAACACCTTTTTTTTCACAATGAATATTGTAAACTTGTATCACTATCTTTGTTGGTCTACCTTGCGTGTTGTATAGTGTATTTGTCTAAAGGATAAATGTTCCGTTTATTCACTGCACTTTTTGACACCTTTAATTCGTTTTACTATACCATTGTTGAGTTTTTTTCATCATTTTACATTGTTTTAGCTGAAATAAAAACTTAGAAGCAAAGTTTGTTTTTAACTTATAATGACATTTATAAAAAATGACGTTTAGTTTAGGTTTTGAAGTTTGACAGTTCTTTCTTGGTCGTTTAGAAACTTTGAGTCATAGTAGTATGGAAAGACGAAATTATGTATCGAGTGTTTTGTAGTGTGTTTGGCTTCGAAATTCAATATCTTTCCGGAATTGTCGTTTCAGATTCTTCTGTGGTAATTGTTTCGCCACTTCTTAATAAAGAAGTAATTTTCGGTGTTCAAAATTAGTGTATTCGTAATAATCGATATTAAAATCGATATTTCGTTTCTAGACGAAACCTTCTAGAAGGAATGCGTCACTTGAATTGTGACGCTGCCATTTTTTCCTTGTCTGGGCGAAGACCACATCGTTATATTTTCTTCTAAATAATTTGGTAATTTCCTCATCTTATTTCAATAGTATAGTCGTTTTATTTTGATGTATAATGCATCCTGTCCGCCGTGTAGTGTTTTCATGGTTGTATTTTGCGTATTTCCATAGATTTTGTGTCGGCGTCCGACACGTGGTATCTGGGTACACGGTTACTGCACGCCCCTGTTGTCGGCAGTAGACCGTAGTTAAGCCGCCTTCGCAGCCTCCGAGCGGAGAGAAGCCGGCCCCAAGCAAGACCTATTTTCCCTGGTGGTGAGTTTTCATATTTTCCTTGTTACGTTTTGAGTACTTTGTTGTTCTGTGTTAGTAACACACGGGTTTTCCTACAGCCTACGCAGCCGAGTGAGTTGGAGCCGAACGGGACCGTAATTGGGTTTCCAATTAAGACTCCATCTTCCCCGGCAGGTTAGTGTCTTGGACTAAAATCCCCCCGTTGTGATTATTTTATTCCACACGGTTCTAATGTGTTGTGTATTGTGTTCTGCAGAGTAGGGAGACACCCCCAGGTAGACATTAGGTCACACCGGCCGCGCCACCAAGCCTCCCTCGGTGAGTTTTTCTTTCATTTTTGTTGTAGTGCTGTGCGTGGATGTAAATTTCAACCCTTTCCGTTGCTTTTTCAATGGGCAACATTACCATTATCTACCTGTTCTAAACATTTTATAGAATAAATAGAATTACCTTTCGTTTTGGAATAATAGTTTATTCATTTTTTATATAATAGTGGATTATACACAGATAATAATAATAATATATTGGGTCGTGCGGCTCGGTGGGTTGCACGCTACCTTAATACCGCAATAGTGTTACTGTCATTTCTGCACAGTGCCCTCATTTTAGTTTTTGTTTAGCTTTCTCCTAAGACATTCTTTTTTCATTATTCTCAGGAGGCTGTATGTGTACGGTACGTCCCGAGCTGTTTATGTATATGTACGGTACGTCCCGGACTGTGTGTACGGTACGTCCCGAGCTGTATATTGAACTGGAGGGTCCTGTGACCCTTGTCCGGACCCAATGTCGGGTTAAGGTCTGACCCCTGCTCGGACCCCCTGTTTTGTCATTGCCGTAGCGAGGTACCCCGGTATTTTTTTATCTATAATTTAACTTAAGTACTTAGCACTTTAAATAAAATTTTAATTTAAATTCAATTCACCGTGATCAGCCAAACGCCAACAGGGCCCTATATTTTTAATTTAAGATATTTTTAAAAACAAAGTTTTTTAATAAATGTATTAAATTTTTCAACTTTTATTTTTTTGGTTCTTACAACCCCCTCTTCACCTTTTACCCCCTATCCCGTTACAATTCTGGCGCCCGAACAGGGACCCTGTTGTGACGTGGTAACTGCTCCCCACCACTGGTCTTTCGCTCCGTGATGGTTGGCTGATCACACTTTTTTTTTAAAAAAAACTAGAACATTTTTCGAGTCAATTTTTATTGAGTTAAGTCTTCAATAGCAATCATTTTTACTATTATTGGCCTACTGTATGGTATATTTTAACGCAATTTTGAAATTGTATAATGTGTTATATATTTTTACCCAATTTTGGAATTGTATAACTGGTTATATATTTTAACCCATTTTGAATTCTTACATAATAACTACATCATATGTTTCACTACAATTTTATTGCTGTATAACTTTTTAATTCTATTATATACTGCTACGTTTGTATTGCGTGCGCTTGGCTGATCGTTGCGATTTCGATTACATTTTATATCTGAACTTACATTTTATCTAGACATGGTTGAGGAGCGTCCTATTCGTTTCCATCTTTTAAATAAGGACGAACTTCAATATGAAGTTGCTATTCGCGATGAGATACCGGAGACTACCGTAGAAAAATTGCGTAGCCAAATTAGAAAATTAAGTCTTCAAATACCAACGGATGAGGTATCTGTGTTTGAGGGTAACATTAGCGCGGAACTGAGCACCATTAACTCCAAGCTCACCGAACTTGAATTATTGTGTGACACTAAACCACTGTTGCTTAAAAAATTACGTCGCATACAAGCCTTAGGCAATCATTTATTTCACCGGTTAAGTAGAGTGGAACCCGTTGAGGAACCTGACTCTGTTCTGAAATCCACCCTTGATGATCGTTTACTGATTATCGTTCAACGCATGGACCGCATGTTACACACCTTCCAGAGTAGCTTCGAAAATAAACCCGAGGTTGAGGTTCCTTCCGATCAAGGCAAAGCTGTTCCTAGCGTAAGTACCGACTCAGAGCTGATCCCTAATGTTCAACAAGTAGTAACCTGTGACCGTCCTATTAACGTACATTCATTCAACATCAAATTTAGTGGAAAAGGTAGTGTGCTCTCTTTTATTCAGCGGGTAGAGGAACTCTGTGTCTCGCGTAATGTATCCGAACAGAAGTTATTCAATTCCGTTGTCGAACTTTTCACCGACCAGGCCTTGTTGTGGTTTCGCGGAATTAAAAATCGTATTGCCGACTGGAAACAGCTGAAGGATCTTTTATTGGACGAATATCTCCCTGTAGATTACGATTACCGCTTGCTGGACGAGATTCGAAACCGAACTCAGGGTGCTGAAGAGACCATTTCGGAATACTTTAGTATTATGCAGAATTATTTCCTTTTATTACGTCGACCTCTTTCTGAAGTGGAGAAATTAGAAATATTTAAATTTAATATTAGGCCTTTTTATTCCACCAAGCTAGCGTTGGAGGAAATTAAATCGTTGGACGACCTCAAACATCGTTGCCGACAATTAGAAGCCGCAAAATATCGCGCGGAAAATTTTAGAGAACCAGTACGAAATCTTTCTACAGCTGTAGCCCCTGACCTTACTTATAAGGGTCGTAATAGCAGTAAATCTTTAAATTCACGTTGTGAAGCTGTTGGTGCCCGGGATGGGAAGGATATGTTCTGCGTAAGGTGTCGCGTAAACGATCATGTTCTGTCCCAGTGCACGGCCCCTCGTATCGTGATTTGCTATCGTTGCGGTGAAAAAGGTGTTACTTCCCGCACATGTCCTAAATGTTCGCCTAAAGTGGATAAAAATGCTCCGTCAAAAAACTTGTAGGCGACCATCGTTACAATGATGCTGAAAAAGGCTTAGGTTGTGATAATTCATGTGTTTTACTTAGTTCTAATAATTCTAACGTAGCGATGGTCCGCTCGGATGCTAAGGATTCCCGTCCTTATTTGAATGTTACCATTGGTGGCATACTTTTCTCTGGCCTTTTAGATTCAGGATCGGAGATTTCCATTATAGGTGGTCCGGCGGTAGAAACATTTTCTTATCTTGCCGACTTGTGTAATGTTCTTCCTGGTAATGAAATAACTTCGGTAGTTACGGCGAATGGATCGACTTCTACTGTATCTGGCTACATGTTTCTGCCGGTTACAGTCAATAATGTTTTGCGTGTGGTTAAGTTTTTTGTAATTCCCGAAGTATCTTCTCCTTTATTATTTGGTATAAATTTTTGGAAGGCGTTCAATATAGCGCCTGACGTTTTACGTTTGATTGATGAAAGTGATTCTAGCTTTTCCTGCGGTGCTGCAGAAGCTGATGCTTTTCAAGTTAATGGTTTACAACCTTTTGATGTTTTAACTGAAGAACAACGGAGGAAGGCAGACACGGTTTGTGGGATGTTTAAAGAAATTTCCTCTGAAGAAAAGGGTTTGGGTAGGACTCACTTAATTACCCACAACATTGATACAGGAGATGCCGCTCCAATTAAACAGCGTTATTACCCGCTTTCGCCCGATAAGCTTCGCGAGTTGAATAAGCAGTTGGACGAAATGCTGAAGTTGGACGTGGTCGAACCTAGCAAGAGCCCTTGGAACAACCCTATTACCATGGCTCCCAAAGCAAATGGAGAAATGCGGTTTTGCTTGGACAGCCGGAAACTTAATGCTGTGTCTAAGCATGATGCCTATCCTCTGCCTTATATTAATAGCATTCTCGATCAATTACGAGATGCACACTTTCTTTCCTCAATTGATTTAAAATCTGCGTTCTGGCAAATACCTTTGTCGAGTTCTTCTAAGGAGAAAACCGCGTTTACTGTACCGTCGCGTGGTTTATTTCATTTTAAAGTTATGTGTTTCGGACTGACTTCAGCGCCCGCTACACAGCAGCGGCTGATGGATCAAATGTTTGGCCCGGAATTTGATGGCCGTGTATTTATATATTTAGATGATATTATCGCCATAAGTAAGACGTTTGAAGAGCATTTGGACCTTTTATTAAAAATTTTTGAGAGATTGCGTTCCGCTAATCTCACTATTAACTTACAAAAATGTTGTTTTTTCCGTAAACAGTTAAAGTATCTTGGTTATATCGTCGATGGGGTAGGTCTAAGGACGGATCCGGAAAAAATTCAAGCTATCACTGAATTTCCTACACCCACTTGCCCTAAGGACGTGAAAAGTTTTCTAGGAACTGCGTCGTATTATCGAAGATTTATCAAAGGGTTTAGCACGATTGCTGCTCCCCTAAATGCACTTACCTCGACTCGCAAGAATAGACCTCCTTTCACTTGGTCCGAACAAGCTGAGTCTGCGTTCCAGGAATTAAAACGTGCTTTAACATCTGCACCTATCTTAGCGTGTCCAAATTTTTCCCTGCCTTTTACAGTACATACGGATGCATCTAACGTCGGGATTGGAGGAATGTTGACCCAAACCCTGGAGGGTGAAGAACATCCCATAGCTTATTACAGTCGTTCCCTTAACCGACAAGAGCGGAATTATTCAGCTACTGAGCGAGAGGCCTTAGCTGTCGTTAATGTAGTAGAACATTTTAAACCATATTTGGAAGGCAGTAAACCTTTTAAAATTATTACAGATCACGCCAGTTTAAAGTGGTTTCTTAACCTCAAGAACCCTACCGGTCGTTTGGAGCGTTGGGGCTGTAGACTTTCACCTTATAATTTTATTATAGAGCATCGACGTGGCCGCGAAAACATAGTTCCGGATTCACTTTCTCGTGCGGTGCCTGTATTTTCTATAGAGGAGTCTGTGAAGGATCCTTGGTTTTACAATATTTATTCCCGTTGTAGAGATAGGCCGCAAACGTGCCCTAACTATCAGATTGTGGATGGTCAACTTTTTCGTTTTACTAAAGGTAAGTCGACGTTAACTGGTGATTTCGATTGGAAAGAAGTTGTTCCTGCAGAAAGGAGACAGCGGCTTGTTTCAGATAATCATGATTCACCGCTGGGAGCTCACTTTGGAATCGAGAAGACTTACCAACGTTTGAGACTCCGATATTTTTGGCCCGGAATGTACAAAGATGTGGAGGACTTTGTGTCCAACTGTTCAACTTGCAAGGCTTTTAAACACCCTAATAAACCCACACCTGGTTTGCTTGGGAATCCCAAGGTCTGTCGTAGACCCTTCCAGTGTATCAGCATGGATTTAGTTGGTCCACTGCCAAAGTCTCGACAGCAGAATGAGTATCTCCTCGTAGTGGTGTGTTGTTTTTCGAAGTACTGTATGTTGTTTCCCCTGAGACGTGCTACAAGTCAAGCAGTTGCTCAACGTTTGGAGGAAAGGGTCTTTCTGGTCCACGGCATTCCTCAAACTGTCATAGCGGACAATGGCCCTCAGTTTATTGGACGCGAAGTTAAGGCTTTGTTTGTCAAGTATAATATTCCCCAAGTTCATTTTACCCCTACTTACTGTCCTCAGGTGAATACGGTAGAACGGTATAACCGGACTCTCGTCACGGCTATTGCCGCACTTGTAGGAACAGATCAGCGTACATGGGATTCAAATATTTATCAAATTCAATTCGCGTTAAATACCGCAGTAAATGCTTCTACCTCCTTTACCCCTTTTATGATTGTACATGGTCGTGAAGCCGTCGTGGATGGCAACATTTATGGCGATAGTGAGGACTTGGATGAGATCACGTGCAGCTCGCGCGAAGGTTATGTCCAGGAACTGGGCGAGTTAAAGGAAGTATTCCTTAAGGTAGGGCAAGAATTGAAAAAATCTCATTCCCGTAATGCCAAGTATTATAATCAGCATCGTAGGGATATCGAATTCGAAGTAGGTGATTCAGTTTGGCGTCGCACTCATTTTCGGAGTGATGCAGCTAAACGTTTCTCTTATAAGCTAGCGCCGCGTTTTGAGAAATGCAAGGTGATCGATAAGCTTTCGAAATTAGTGTATTTGCTTGAAGACGAAAATGGTCGTACTACCAAATGCCATATCAAGGATATCAAGAGTGTGGACTAAGTTCTTGTATTTTGGGCTGTCTACTATAAATTGTTTGTCTTTTTTAATTTTCTTTAATATTACTTTCCAATTTTCAGGAAAGTAGTCTTTCTTTTTTTTGGAGGTTTGTTTTCCTAGTAGAATGCTGGAGGGCCAGCGTGAATTTTTCTCAGTATCCTCGAAAAATTCTGGCGAGGAAGGGGATACTAGAATTGTAACGGGATAGGGGGTAAAAGGTGAAGAGGGGGTTGTAAGAACCAAAAAAATAAAAGTTGAAAAATTTAATACATTTATTAAAAAACTTTGTTTTTAAAAATATCTTAAATTAAAAATATAGGGCCCTGTTGGCGTTTGGCTGATCACGGTGAATTGAATTTAAATTAAAATTTTATTTAAAGTGCTAAGTACTTAAGTTAAATTATAGATAAAAAAATACCGGGGTACCTCGCTACGGCAATGACAAAACAGGGGGTCCGAGCAGGGGTCAGACCTTAACCCGACATTGGGTCCGGACAAGGGTCACAGGACCCTCCAGTTCAATATACAGCTCGGGACGTACCGTACACACAGTCCGGGACGTACCGTACATATACATAAACAGCTCGGGACGTACCGTACACATACAGCCTCCTGAGAATAATGAAAAAAGAATGTCTTAGGAGAAAGCTAAACAAAAACTAAAATGAGGGCACTGTGCAGAAATGACAGTAACACTATTGCGGTATTAAGGTAGCGTGCAACCCACCGAGCCGCACGACCCAATATATTATTATTATTATCTGTGTATAATCCACTATTATATAAAAAATGAATAAACTATTATTCCAAAACGAAAGGTAATTCTATTTATTCTATAAAATGTTTAGAACAGGTAGATAATGGTAATGTTGCCCATTGAAAAAGCAACGGAAAGGGTTGAAATTTACATCCACGCACAGCACTACAACAAAAATGAAAGAAAAACTCACCGAGGGAGGCTTGGTGGCGCGGCCGGTGTGACCTAATGTCTACCTGGGGGTGTCTCCCTACTCTGCAGAACACAATACACAACACATTAGAACCGTGTGGAATAAAATAATCACAACGGGGGGGATTTTAGTCCAAGACACTAACCTGCCGGGGAAGATGGAGTCTTAATTGGAAACCCAATTACGGTCCCGTTCGGCTCCAACTCACTCGGCTGCGTAGGCTGTAGGAAAACCCGTGTGTTACTAACACAGAACAACAAAGTACTCAAAACGTAACAAGGAAAATATGAAAACTCACCACCAGGGAAAATAGGTCTTGCTTGGGGCCGGCTTCTCTCCGCTCGGAGGCTGCGAAGGCGGCTTAACTACGGTCTACTGCCGACAACAGGGGCGTGCAGTAACCGTGTACCCAGATACCACGTGTCGGACGCCGACACAAAATCTATGGAAATACGCAAAATACAACCATGAAAACACTACACGGCGGACAGGATGCATTATACATCAAAATAAAACGACTATACTATTGAAATAAGATGAGGAAATTACCAAATTATTTAGAAGAAAATATAACGATGTGGTCTTCGCCCAGACAAGGAAAAAATGGCAGCGTCACAATTCAAGTGACGCATTCCTTCTAGAAGGTTTCGTCTAGAAACGAAATATCGATTTTAATATCGATTATTACGAATACACTAATTTTGAACACCGAAAATTACTTCTTTATTAAGAAGTGGCGAAACAATTACCACAGAAGAATCTGAAACGACAATTCCGGAAAGATATTGAATTTCGAAGCCAAACACACTACAAAACACTCGATACATAATTTCGTCTTTCCATACTACTATGACTCAAAGTTTCTAAACGACCAAGAAAGAACTGTCAAACTTCAAAACCTAAACTAAACGTCATTTTTTATAAATGTCATTATAAGTTAAAAACAAACTTTGCTTCTAAGTTTTTATTTCAGCTAAAACAATGTAAAATGATGAAAAAAACTCAACAATGGTATAGTAAAACGAATTAAAGGTGTCAAAAAGTGCAGTGAATAAACGGAACATTTATCCTTTAGACAAATACACTATACAACACGCAAGGTAGACCAACAAAGATAGTGATACAAGTTTACAATATTCATTGTGAAAAAAAAGGTGTTACAATAGGTGGTGGGCAATTTTGCAGTCGTATGATTTTAATATCATCTATAAAGAGGGAAAAAATATGGCACACGCAGACTTCCTTTCACGCAATCATGCTGACACATCTTTGACTGCTAAACCAGCTAGAATTGTAAATTTGTCTGAACTGGAGAGGAATTGGCTGTCTGTAGAACAGCAACGAGATTCTGAAATATCTGATATTATTTCCAAATTCCGTTCAAATTGCTTTCCGTCTGAAATATCACACACATACGATATTAGGCAGGGCATCCTTTACCGTAAAATAGAACGGAATAAAATCACTAAATGGTTACCAATATTACCACACTCTTTAACCTGGTCAATGATTAATCATGTTCACAGCGAAATTAAACACCTTGGTTATGAGAAAACGCTCGATAAATTATACGACCTTTATTGGTTCCAAAATATGTCCAAACTTGTGAAGAAATTTGTAGATTCTTGTATAATTTGTAAAGCTCCCAAAGGTCCGTCGGGTGCCCAGCAGGTCCGTTTACATTCAATCCCTAAATTGGCCGTTCCATGGCATACAATTCATTTAGATTTGACTGGTAAACTCAGCGGAAAAAGCGAGCGCAAGGAATATTGTTCCGTCATTATAGATGGTTTTACAAAATTTGTCTTATTAGAGCATACCTCAACCCTAAATGCATCCGATACTATTCAATGCCTTAAAAATGCAGTTAACTTATTTGGCGCTCCAAAAAAAATAATTGCAGACCGTGGTAGGTCCTACGACAATACTGAATTTAAAATTTTTTGTAAAGATAATCAGATTGATTTACATTTAATAGCCACTGGTTCCAGTAGGGCAAATGGTCAGGTTGAGCGTGTTATGAGAACCTTGAAAAGTATGCTCACTATAGCTGAAGCAGATTCGGATAGCTTATGGCAAGATCATTTAGGCGATATTCAATTAGCTCTCAATAGTACTCGTTGTAGAGTAGAGTCTAAGTAGACCGGACCAGAAATAGTAACAGGATGACCAAGCGGTACTCAATCAGTTTTTCATGTTTTAGATGTAACATTGTAAGCCGAGCGTACGAGGACGTCCGCACGTCAGCATGGCCGTGTCGGCGTCTCACTTTGTAAACAACACGTGCATCGGGCTGCGCGGCGGAGCGCGCTACGTCACTTCCCCACCACTAGCACGGAGTCGAGGCGCACTGCTCCGTAGTGTGCTACGTCGTAGCGCGCTACGTCGTAGCACATTGCGTCGTCGCCCCACCTCCACTTGTACCGTATAAAAGAGGCCGCACAGCGGTAAAATGGCATTCTGACTTCGAGCGTTGCCCGGTGCACAGTTTGTATCTCTTTAATTAATATTACTTTGCCTCTCTGTACATTGTGTTACACTATTTTTTTATTACTGTATTACTGGGTGTCATGATTATTGTTGTAAGATGTTAAGTTAATTATCTTGATTAAAGCTAGCTTCTTGTAATTAATTAAATAAGTGATTATAAGTAATTAATTAAATAAGTGGCAATAAAATTGATTTATTACCGTTGAAAAACTGGTTTAATTTAACAACATGACTGATCCTGTGCCGACAAATATTTATTGTCATAATAAATGCAAACGATTAAAACTTTATACCCCACCTACATTAAAATCGTGTGCTAAAGTTATTGAACAAGAACATCATAAACTAGTTTTATCATACTTTAGTACGATAATTATATAAATACGTGACGTGCACAGACAATGAACTGTGCTAATGTACTTAATATCCAGGTTATGAAACGCATCGTTCTAATGCACAGTGTTATGAAACTTGATGCACGAAAATATTAATAACTTCGATAATTTTGTATATCTTTAATTACATACGAAATTATGTTTAATTGCACAGACGTTCGTAATGTTTATCATACGTCGGTTTTTTTTTCTGTTTGGATGCACACATGGAGTATCTCGTTCGTTCATCTCCATAAGAGCCTATTGCTTGGGATGATTAAATTTTAACTATTCTCTGGAGCCTCTCAAAAGTTTATTTGGAACGAATAATTTGATTTGTACTATGATGACATATTTTTGAGAATTATCAATAACTCAATTGTCTATAATTTATATGTCTCTAGGGACTGTGCGACCGTCGACGCTGACGCTTTCACGGTCGCACACTTGAGTTGAATTGGCCAAAACAATATTATGTAAAACTATATCGTCTTGTCTGGTATACCACAGGTCAAACGTTGGACTCTTAGAAACAACATAAATATTAAACAAATCATCAAAATAGTTATTGCAATAAACATAAATAGAATTCCAGGAATATTTCAAAATATTTCTAAATCAAACGACCAAAGTTTCTCTGTACTTATTATACAACCATAACATGTTTAATACTAGGAACAATATATCGATAAGGAAAAACAATATCCGTGTAATTTAAACAATTACAAACTATTATATTTATCCCCGCCATGTTTTTTCCTACTTCACTTATTCACGTACAGTCAGCATCAAAAGTCGATGACCACATTTAAAATTTCAAAATCGCTGTACACCGTATAATACCTAAATTGCTTAACATGACAAGCACCAGAAATTAATGATCATCGTAAAAGAGCATAAGTAGGTGACCACCACTTTTCAAAAGTCGCTAAACAAAGTTATGGCAAAAAAAGCATGACATTCTTCGTCTCTAAAGTCACTAAACAAATTTTTGACAAAAATAGCATACCATCGTTCATCTCAAAAGTCCCTGAACAGCATCAATTGTTTTTTGGGTTTAATATGTGTGTGTACTCGTATTTTTATGAAGTGACATTAATATAACATTCCTTTCCGAAGTTTGACAACAAAACATCTGGGGGCACGGTAGTACCTCCACCAAGATGATAAATTATTCTGATTAGTAAAACCGTTTATAATCCACCCTGAGTACTTGTCGCAGATATAAATAAATATCTTAGGACAACTCACACACGGTCATCTGATCCCAAGCTAAGCAGAGCTTGTGTTATGGTAACCAGACAACAAACTTATATACTTTATAAATACATACATATTAATTATAGATAATTTACACCCAGACACAGAACAAAAAATCATGCTCATCACACAAAGTTTGTCCTGGGTGGGAATCGAACCCACGACCTCCGGCTTAGCAGTCAGGGTCACTAACCACTAGACCAACAGGCATATCAGATTTTTTTTTTGTAATAATTTTTTACATCAGTGTAGACTGTCAACAAAGTTATAATTAAGTGGAAATATTCTTCTTATATTTAAGGTTAAATATTTTTTTAAATACCCCCAACTATGTTTTCTAAACAATTTATTTAAAAGGGAAACTGCGTGAATTTTGAAAATGAGCCATTGGTTTACAAATAAGGTTATAATTCAATCGAACTAAAAAAATGATTAATGATAGATAGATAGTAAGACTTACAGTTTTACAAATAAGGCTATATTCAATCGTGATATGGAAAGTTTAGATGACTTTGAAAATGTGCTTGTTGCTTGATCACCCACTTCTACTATTCTCATTGGCTCTAAGAAATAAAAATAATATATTTTGGAAAGTTAAATTCGTAATTTACATCCATTAAATATTTTTACATGATTTAGTTTTGATAGGACAATATTGGATTTGTAACTCTGAAGATAGAAACAAGCACTTTTTAGTTTGCAGTTCAGTATCCGAAACAAAGTAATGTTCAGCAACTTTTGGTAGTTATGCTGTTAAGTTTTTTTTTGAACGTTGCCATGATTACACTAGATACCAAAAGAACCATTTTATATTGTTCAATGACTTTTGCAAAACTAATTGTTGTGTTATTTTTGGATGTTATAACGATCAGCAATTTTTGACAAAATGGTGTTTAGTTAATTTTGAACTTTAATGATGTTCATTCAATACTGGCGCCTATCTTGTTGAGCGATTTATGGATGATATAGTGTTCAGCGGTTTTGAAAATCTGAATGTGGTCAGCGACTTTTG
Source organism: Athetis lepigone (assembly GCA_033675125.1). Lineage (NCBI taxonomy): Eukaryota > Metazoa > Arthropoda > Insecta > Lepidoptera > Noctuidae > Athetis > Athetis lepigone. Next base: position 22,822,108 of record CM066227.1, read on the forward strand.
ATGCTGACTGTACAAACGTGCGAAATAGTTGTGTCAACAGTTGCGTTATTTTGCTTGCAGTGACTGTTGCACTTGAGTGTTGTGTTGTACGAAATTGTCTATAGTTGCTAAAGTGACTATTGAAACATGCTATTTACAATTTAAAGTAGAGCATTATGAATCTGGTCGAGGAAGTTTTGTTTCGAATAATATTGGTAATTGTGTCACACCTCTATTTAGTGACGAAGTAATTGTATGTTGATGAATCACGCGAATGCTTGCTTGTTCTCGCATGAATATTCCCTACCAGTCTGCTCAGTCTATAACGACATGAGAAATAATATATTACTAAATACTTATTTCTAATACACCAAGGTCCACGTAGGCGCAAGTTTTAATTGAATTATAATTGTCTGCCGGTCGTTTTCCTACCTACATGACGTAGCGACGCCGGCGCGGCGCTGAGACACTACAAACGTTTAATCAACTGTTGGCTCGTGGCCATGCTGCATTTCCGTAGCTTTGCATTAATGTTGCATACTTAACTAGTAAGTTCCCAAGGGAGGACCTATTTACTTTTTTGATAAATAACTTTCTGCTCTTTTCCTAGCTAAGTATATTACGGTCAGCGTTTAGGCTACGAAGGTAAACCGAATATCAGTGCTTTATATGAGGCGACTGACTGTCAGACCTCCACAACTTGATATTAAGGACCACAACTGGGTAAGATTACACTCACAGAATAGATATATCGTTACAGAACAGATATACCTATCTGTTCTGTGTGTAAGATGATACCTATGCGTTGATTAGAGTAACTGTCAAACTTTAGGCTTCTGACTATCCCATAGCGATTGTCAATGATCTACGAACAACTACCAGAACCAAAGACTTTGCGTGCTTTCCGAGGCACGGGATTTTATCTTTCTGCAAGAAGATTAATGCCGAATAACGCAAAAAATACTTTTCTTTCAAAATCTGACGTTAAAATATCGTAGGTATTCGTTTCTTCGTACAATGCAATCTTTAGCATTCGTATTTGTCAACGAGTGAATTAATTGATCTTACTCGGAATGCCGGAATATTTCACGCTTACCGACCGATTCTAATACGTTGCCGATATTTGCGAAACTATTGCACGTTTACATACCTATTAATACGCTTTTTTGTAGAAATCTAAATTGGTAGTGAGGAAATTGTCTGTATCTTTGCACCTACTGCATCACCTTAAGATAGACTGATAGAAAATGCCCAAGGTGTTAAGTCCGTCTTTATACAGTGTTTAATAAAATAAATAAAAAGTTAATACTGCAAGAAACAGTAACCATTCTTAGGTGATATTATATGTACTTCATCGAGATTAGGTGTTATCCACAACTGAGCATAATGCTTCCCCCAAACCGCGTTACTTGACCTGTTCTTTGGCTATCCTCCGTGTAGAAATTACTTTTATTGGATACTTGTAGAAAAATTTAAGTAAATTCATTTATTTCCATTAGACGAAAAAAGGCACTTTAGAAAAAATAATGAATCTAATTGGCCATTCCAAAATGTTAATTCGTATGGAGAACCCATTCCAAAATGATAACATGTCATTCGACACAATTCGTCATCATTCTATTTTATTTAGTTTACAACTAGAGAAAAAAATGCTTGATCGTATATCTCAATGATAAAATACAAGCCAAATCTCATGAAATATAATAATTATGGCGCAAATGTAAATATAAAACAAGCAGATTATGACAGAATTTGCATGACTGAATATTATGAATCTGTGCCAGCATTTTTTGCATGGAATGCAATATTGCGTGTGCGCATATTTTTTAATAAAGAACGTTGTTTTTCTAGTAGTATAATGTGTTCTACGAATATAAGAAAAACATGTGTTGTCAGGTTAAATAACGTTGGTAAGAAATAAACCCACAGTTTATAAACTTCCAATTAACCTTTCGACGACCAAGCGACAGCCGGCTGTCAGGCAGGCTGATGTTGCCTTTCTATTGTGTTTCTATCAAGTGTGTTCGAAGGTTTAATAGTATAATGTATGTAGGTTGTCAATTTTAAACACACAATACGACAATTAAGATAAATTCCAACATTTAAAAACGTGAGTTGTAATTTTAAAAAGAAAAATAAAGGCTCTACCTACTGAAACATCTACCTATATTTTTTGCTTTTACGAAATACATAAGCAGGTAAATATTATATTTTACGATGTTAATTTTATAAAATACCTCGTCCGGACCCAAGGGACAATGAAAACCACATTTCTTACAAAATAAATGAATAATAATCGGTTTTAATGAGACACACGTGTTGTCTCGTTGAATTAATCTTCAAGTTTCTTTTATAACAACCTCGAAAATAAGTTCAAGGACACACATAGTGAAGTACGTACAAATGTGACAGGTAATGTCGAAAGATTTGTCGAATATGTCGTAGAAAAAGCCCACGACAAGTCTGTGACATATTTCGAGTTGAGCACTTACATACATATTTGTACATATAAGGCTGAGGCTACAGTAGGCAGCGATTTGCGATGCGACTGGATGAGCGAAACGAGATAAACGTGGAATGGCTACATTATAAGCGAAAATCTGACGTATATTCGATTCAATTTCGCTGATACGTCGATGAAGCCGGTGCCGCGATTACAGTAATGTAGTTCCTGTCGCAGAAATAATCAAAGATCGCTAGTAATATTTGATGAACGGTGTAGCCATTTAGTGAGAATCCATGTATTTGTTTCAATCGCTCGTGCGTCGCAGTTCTCGTCGCAGCCTAGTGTAGCCTCAGCCTAAGGTTCAAGTTTTTACGAGCCCATTGTTGGAAATTTCAAGGAAACAAAGGCATGTTGGAAGGAGCACTTAAGAAAACAATAGAAAATGTTTAATAACCGAAGAACATTTAATCCTCAGTCCTTAAGGAACCATGCTTGTTAGAAAGGTCAAGAGGTTATCGTACGCGAGTAATGTGGGCACCAACATATTCGTACATAATAACATTTCTTTTATTATCGTGGATATCAAAACTGTATGTAATATATGAGGAAATTGTTTGTTGGTAAGTAAGTACTTAATATCTGAAAGTTAAAAGTCTTTCACTACTAGAAAGCTATTATATTTCCGAGTGCCAAAGGATATTGGTAGTTAAGATTAGTACACAGTATAGACTTTCATGAAAGTAAACAGCCGGTAGAAATAAGTACTGAAATTGGCTGATAATAAATAAAACATACCTAATAATGTAGTGGCTAAACTTTGACTTTTTTAAAGCATAGTTCATTAGCGTTAGTATAGTTTTTTTAGTTTCTTACTTGTCTCTACTACTAGTGATCCTTAAAATTGTTCACAGGTACTTGTAGCAGTGAAAACTATCCTTTTGCATTCACTTTACTATACATAGTATAAAACAAAGTCGCTATCCGCCCTCTGTCCCTATGTATGCTTAGATCTTTAAAACCATTCAACGATTTTGATGCGGTTTTTTTTAATAGATAGAGTTATTCTTAAGGCAGTTTTATATGTATAAAACATGCTTATTATAGTAGAGAAAAGCTGGGATTTTTATAGATTTCTAACACCCGTGCGAAGCTGGGGCGGGTCGCTAGTTAAGTATAACTTGTAACAACTAAATATACCTGATAAAATATCATAAGTTGTTGCCAATAAATTAATGTATTGCAATGGAAACACATGAATATTTAGCTATGATTTCCTTACAAGGTTTCCTCCTACACCCATATTTAAACCCAAAATTTAAATCAGTTTCAAGCCTCACATTCAAGGTAAAATTTTCTAAATCTTGTTTCCTCCACACTAGTTATATTTATTTCACCATGCATCACGTCAGTTAAAGGCACGTTCACAAATGAACCGTGCTATGTACGCGCGGCGCGTGCCGTGTTGCCTCAGCGGTCCAGTGTGTGGCGACCTTCACGCCGTACTTTCTAGGAGCAACCAGCCGTGCCGCAGCATATGAGAGGCCGTTTAACTAGTCTAAGAAAATACGAAGAAAATGTTCTATTTTGCGAATGGATAGCTTTTAGATGCATGTGTGTTCTTTGAGCTGCAATTTTTTAATTTCTTGGATTTTTTCAGGGTGTAACTGTTGCTATCTATTACTTGCCTATACCACGATGATTCAAACTTTATAAGTATTTCCATTCTTACCTAAGGTATGAGTATAGAGGAAGTTTTAGCTTTTATAATGAGACGAAGGTTTGCAGGAGGACCGAATACTCAAACCTCGCTCAATTATAACACGCTCTTAAACCTGTTGCTGTCTTTGTCACTCTAAAGAATTAAAGTAAGGAGAGCAAATGATTTGAGAGCGTCTTAACTTTTCGACGACCAAGCGACAGCTAGCTGACGGGCTGCTATGGTATTTCTATTGTATCTAGAACCATGTGTGTTCGAAGGAACAAAATTAAATGACAATTGGGTATTCGGGCGTTAGACTATAGGATGAGACAAACCTGCTACTTGAAAAAAGGTTACCCGATCTACTTCGGGTGCTTTGGTTCCGTTCTAAGAAAACTGCATGATTTAAAAAAATGTTTAGCTTCTAGTTTACATAAGTATATATAAATATTCGCTACTAAATATTCGACATTTACATTCACCGGTATCAAATGATTGCAGTTGCTGTCGCAACGTTGTGGAAGTTGGTCATACGGTTACGTAGTGTTTGTTCGTCAGTCACGCGCCAGGGAGTCACAGGAACAGGCACATTAAAAAGGGTTTCTTAGTCAAATTCACTGAACTGTGAAAGGAAGTGGTTTGTGAGGGGGAAAGCGGAACGTCCCGTGCACTCTCTGCCCGAGTGTTATGAATATGGGAGTCATTTTTGGCTGGCTTCTTGAACCAGTGATTCGTTTTGGAATTGATGGTCTTAGATTAAATTCCCACATAGGGCAAATCTTTGTGTGATGAATACGATTGTGTGTGTCTGGTTGTAAGCTGTATATTTAAATGGTTAACTGATTGATTGACTGACTGTTCATATAAACTCAACTCAAACTCAAAATCAAATCATTAATTTCTAATAGACCATTTCAAAGGCACTTTAGAACGTCAAAAACAAAGAAAAATGAATCTAGTTGCCCATTCCAAAAAGTTGATTCGTATGGAGAAGAACGGGCAAGAAACTCCATACTTACTCTTTTAAAATAATGCTTTTACAATAGTATTTGTACATGGTTATATTAACGCACAGCCCAAATCGCAGGATCGAGAGACATGAGACTTAGGGCGTGTGTTCTTTGTGAAGAGTAAGTACCTAACCACAAAGGAAAAGATTTTTGGAAATTCCAACTCTAAAGGGGTAAAATAAATAATGGAAGTATCGACATTCACGCGGGCGATAGTTTATTTATCTATACTAATATTATAAAGAGGTAAAATTTGTAAGTTTGTAAGTTTGTATGTAGGGGGTAATCTCTGGAACTACTGGTCCGATTTAAAAAATTCTTTCAGTGGTACATAGCCCATTTATCGAGGAATGCTATAGGCTATATACCATCACGCTACGACCGGGACGACACGGGAGCGGAGCAGTAACGAAAAATGCGGGTGAAACCGCAAGGGAACAGCTAGTAATATGTAAGTATGTATATGTATACAAATTATGTAAGTGTTGTCTGATTACCATAGTAGCTCTACCTAGGTTAGCCGTGTGTTAGTTGTCCCAAGATATATTTAATTAAATACACCGCGTTTAACACTTTAATCGCATAGATAACAGCACACAAGATACTGCAACATAACTGTAATCGCTTATTATAGGAAGTGTACATTACACCATTTTATGTTCACTACGAGGGCGTCAGTACTCGTCCAGGGAAGCATTTAATGGGCCCAAGTAATGGCCAGCTACTACAGTCAATATTTAATGCTTGCTTGTAATCTTTGTAGTTTATCGAGAATGCACTATACCGCCAATAATTCTACTCAGCTTATATTTTTTTTAAACTTCCAACACGCGTTATTCGAGACACAATAGAAAGACAGTAGCAGCGCGACAGCCGGCTGTCACTTGGTCGTTGAAAGTTTATGCAATATTTTGTTAGTGTCTACTTATTGTGACATTTCACTCATAATATGTAATAATAGAATATAACAAATTGTGCTAATTATGACATTATACTAATTTATACCCTTAAAATAATTTTTAACCGACTTCAAAAAAAAGTAGGTTCTCTGTTCGACCTGTATGTATGTATGTATGTATGTATGTATGTATGTATGTATGTATGTTTGTCCGCGATTATCTCGCGTTTGGCTGAACCGATTTTGATGCGGTTTTCAGCAAAGTGTTTGTTACATTCTGGGGAAGGTTTTAGTATATAACACTAATAGATATCCCGTGACGTTGCCCGCATAGATCGCGTTTTGCTTTCTTGGATTGTAGATTTTTATAAGATTATAAGTTTATTTTGAGAGCTACCCTAAAACGTAGTCAGACACTGACACTCTAACTAAAAAGTAAAAAATAAAAAGCTTTTTTAAAAAAAAGATAACCGACTTCAAAAACTAAAAGCTTAAAAATAACTATTTCGGAAGTCGGTGGCAACACAAATCGACCGGCAGAAGAGAAGCCACCGACTTCCGAAATAGTTATTTTTAAGCTTTTAGTTTTTGAAGTCGGTTATCTTTTTTTTAAAAAAGCTTTTTTTAAAGTCTCTACATCGGCAACGGCAGTATATGTGAAACGTTTTAATATAAAGATCTATGCACCTTATACTAAGAAATAAAATTATTCATTCATACATTCAATGTGCAAATGGATGCACACATGTCAGACATAGTTACGTTCTGTAAAGATATCTTGCTCTTAAAAAAAATAATGTTTTTTAGAACGTAATTGTAAATGAAAGCAGCAATTTGATAAAAGTGAAATTCTTCCGGCTATGTTGGTAAGAAAACCATACTAAACTTACTAATATTATAAATGGGTAAGTGTGTGTGTGTGTTTGTTTATCCGTTTTGCACGGCAAAACTTCTAAACCGATTTGAGTTAAAATCGGTACAGAGATAGTCCATAGTTTGAGAAAGACATAGGATAGTTTTTGTTTTAAAAATCCCACGGGAACGAAAGCTACGAGACATCTAGTAAAATTAAAAAAAAATGTAATGGCTGTTGCACCTGTTATAAAGTTAGCGACAGGTTGCGATAATTGAGCTGTTATCTGTAGTAAATAAGTTAATGTCACCGCTAGGTGGCGCTTCGTGAGTCATACGGTATTCAGTGAGAGATAACATGACCATGGTATAATACCATAAGTAGGGCATGGAATCACACAGACTTAGAAAAAATAAGTTGGGAGTAGAGGATCGGTCTTACTCAATGATTGGAATGCGGGCAGCTTACTTGCTCTGTATGGCATTAAGATATCTGTAGTAGATAAATGCAAAAGGTCACTCATTCACTTAATCACTCGCTCACTGATTAAACATGGATCGAGTTTGTAAGTAGTAGTAGAAAATGTCAGCTAGGAGTTTTGCGGAAAATGCAATACAAGTTAAATCAGAATTGTATGCCAAAATTGCAGGAACAAGTTACTGTTTTATAAGCGACTTGCTTTTACCCGCGTCTTCACCCACGTAGATCTCAAACTTCCGTTTACAATTGTATCCCTTTAGGGGCTGATTTCCAATGAAACCATTCTTAGTGGCTACCTACTCTTCACAAAGAACACACCCTACAAATTTCATGTCTCTAGGACCAGCGGTTTGGACTGTGCGTTGATATAACAATATCAACAATCAGACAATAAGTCAGTTTACCATTTTATTTAAGAACGATAATAACTACAATAAGTCTAATTACCATAATAATGTAATTATTAAATAGGTTACAAACTCGCGACCTACTTCGTAGTCCAAATCAAGCTCATTTGTTCTGAATGAATGACTGATCAGTAAGTACTAGCACACATTGAAGTCACAATTATGTGCGAATTGAAACGCATTCAGCATATTAATTACGATATGAATGTTAATTAGATCGCTCTGTTTAGTATAGCGGAGGTAACAAGACACTTATTCGCTGTAACTGATAATGTGATGACTTTTCAAAATGTGCAAATAAACCAGAAAGGAAGACACGTTGTCTTACCTTCCGAGATAAAATATTCCAAAAATGTTACTTTATTGGTATAAAGAGTCATGAATCGCCACTATTCGCCACACATATTCGCTCTCTATTTTATTAACTTACTTTAAGGTGAATTCACTATTTCATTTCATTGAATTCACATGTGAAGAAAAAGAACAGACTCCCGCAACTCAAGTTAAAAGCCGAGTTCCTCAACTTCTGGGCAATCTCGACCTTTCAAAACGTGATCCTTAATTCGAAGACAACAAAAAATTTACAACCTTACGAATATCATGAAGGTAAACTGGCAAAAAAGACCGGTTACCTTAACCAACGGGTTATGTTGATGACAAAATCTTTTTTTTTTTCAACTATTCTCGCAATTTAGTTTGTCAAATAATGATAAACATCAGAGCTGTTAAAAACTTTAAAGTTATATAAAAAACAAGCTTTTAATGGTTGGATGGGTTAAATCCATTGAATGACAACGTCACGAAGCTACAAATTAACATCGACATTATAATAACGAATTAACAATACCTTAAATATTAATGAGATAAACTACGTAATCACTTGACCTGAGCTTGAAGTCAACATCTTGACAACTTGCAAACTAGATTTTTTTGTTACATTTTCTGTAGGCACAATCTCTATCAATTTATTGCTCTTTAGCTGGCCATAAGTACTTGCATATTTCAACGCATATTCAAGGTAATCAATTTGTAAAAAGTTCAAGAGACAAAACTCGAGCATACTGGCCAAGGCCCGCAACGCCATAGAACGACTGAAAGTGACGCAAAAAATCTTAATAGTGGCCATAAAGAATAGTTACGAGATGTCAGTCACGGTTTGATTACTAACATGATAGTTAATTCGTGTCGTTTTGTTTCTTTTCACGCAAAACTACTCGAATGTATCTGAGCTTGGAATAACTTGTGCTCTGTAGTGTAACGACTTTATAAAATTTCATATTCGGAGCGGATTCTGCAATGAAATATTTTTTTAAAATTAAAATGAGATAATTTATAAATTGAGAAACTATTGCTAATGTATTAACGCGGGACTATTATATTCAATTACAAACATACACATGTCAATCTCGAATAAAGATCGTAAATCACAAAATATAATCGGAGTCATCAAAATAATGACAGCCTTCAATCATTTCCGACAAAAAAGTCAATAGCGGTGTTTTGTGGCCGACCTGTCAAACTTGCCATTTTTTTGCAAATTAAATAATCACGTGAAAAAGTAACAATAAGATTTATTAAATAGAAAAAAGGATGTGAAGGCACAGATTAATAAATAGTTACTGAAGGCATTAAATCATCGTTATGAATCACGCAAATCCTTGTATAGGCGACAATTTTTAAGATTCGTTTGAGTTTAGATAAGTTTAGAAGTTATAACCTTCGATTGTTTAAAGAAATATAACTTAATATTAAAATTACTCATAAAACTGATAAGATTGATGGCACCACGTACGTATATTTAGAATTCCTTTAAGAACATCAAAGCGAACGGTGAACGTTTCATTACTATTTACTAGTACATTCATAATGAAGAATAGCGTTAACAAATGCTACAAAACCAGTAGACTAGGGACAACCACGAGGCTAATGATACAAAGAATATTAAACTCTAATCCTTAATTGATAAAGCTTATATGAATGGTAGATAAAACGCCGGTTGGCTTAGTAGACGCCGCCGAGCGTGTCTGTGGGAGCGACCGACCAAACAATGATGCTTGGAATGCGATACGAAAAAACTGCGCGAGCGAGAGGCTGGGTGTAAACGAGACAGAAAGCATTCGTGTGCTTCCGTTGTAGCATGGGGTGACAGACTCAGGTGGAAGTAGAACCCATAGTGAGTCAGGTGAACCCAGGGGAGATAACAACAAACAACATGACTTTAAACATGAAATATTTTGATAAGAAATTGGGTATTCCTGCTCGGAACGATAAAGTTTCTTTACTAATGTAGTATAGCTCCCATGCTAGAGTTCAGCGTAATTAGAGATAAAGATCATGGTTTTTGAACCAAAATAACGAAAAAAAGAAGAAACATGGCGAATGGCCGGTATAGCCTAAATATACGTTTAAAACCATGTATCAATTGTTATACGGAACTGTGTAAAAAATCGGTTCCCATAATTATAACCAACTTGGTAGGTATTAATTTGATACTGAAGAGCATTAAGACAATCTTAACCACATTTCCCTTAACGACGGCTATAATGCTCATAAAAATATTGTTATCAAGCTTTTCAACACATCGGACACCTGACTTAATAAATTAGTAATGAGCACAAGAACTATTATCTTAGAACAATAGAACCATTAGTATTAATTGCACTATGATGATTATAAATAAATATCACATTACAACAATAATAGAGATAAAACTAGACAGATTGCCACCGCTGACCATACATTCGATCCGATATCATCATTCAGATTTAGCCTTGACGATCATTGCTAAACTTTTGGAAGCAAAATAGACACTGGATTATAAATTATTCAAGTTACTTAAACGAATGACGAAATAACAGCAATGTTTCACACTCTCCATATATCTTAAGAGGTAACACGAAATAGTAATAAGATAGAAATGCTTATAATTTATTCATAAGTTTTTGTATTTTCTTAGAAACGAAATAATTAGATGTATCGAATAAACTTTATAAGCTACAAGCAATTAACGGCTTTAGAGTGCATTTAGTGGCTTTAAGTCGTTGATAAGATAAAAACGAAAAACATCCAGATAGAATCAGTTCTCATGGACGAGCATAAGTAAATTTATTTGACTCCAGATAACACTAATTTTATGATAGTATTAACTTTAATATAAACAAAATCTCGGGTCAAATCATTCCTGCACATCAACAAACTGATTTTATATTCATTTACGTCTAGAAACATAAAAAAATACCAAATGAACAATCATTTATATGCACCTTATATAACTCGTGTAATAAGTTCACTGTTTTAAAAAAAGAGGCACGAATATTAGTAAAAGAAGTTTTAACCAAAGTACCTTCAATATTATTATGATGTTCTTGTGTACGGAGAGTTGGTTGCGGCTCTGACAATAACCTGCCCAGTGTAGTTTGTAATAACAGTGAAAGGCTGGCCCATGGTGGCTTTCGACCATATCCCCCGATCGCCGCTCATAACCCACGGTAGAATTAGAAAATGGAAATTGTGGCTAATACATTCTGTAATGCCTCTTACTAACTCGAATCAGCATCCGAATAACTATCAATTTCAAAGTAGATTGAATTTCACTACCTATTGTAAAGAAAGAATATATTTTTAAGAAAGTTCACCATGGAGAAGTAAATCTAGTTATCGACACAGTACGCCTATTCCCATTATACAATTTATCATTCAACCCAAGTCTTATCAATTAATTGACCGAACTTTAGATGGCGATGATGTCAAAGGTAAAATTAACAAAAACAGTCACACGTCAAACTCACGTGAAAAAAGAGTAATTAACACCATAAATCACAAGAAACTCGTCAAGTGTGTGACTAATGACCATAACAGGTTTAGGCCATGATCTTAACATTCTGCGCAGTTAAGCTTATCTTACAACGCGTCATGCATGATAAGAATTTTAATCATGCAGTACTGGGATCAAGTAAAAGTACATTAGGATGCACTGTGTAGATGCTGTGGACTTTCACTCGTGAATAAAGTCTGTGACCAGGTTGACACCAATTCAGATCACAATCTTTTAAGTCCTCTTCATTGACTATACAGGGTGTCCCACGGCTATGCCACATGGAGGGAAAGTACCTTAAATATTGTAGATAGAACATTTTACTGAAAGAAGACATTATTTGAATTTTGAAAACATTTTAAACTGCATTCATAGATATTTAAATAAATACATAGTTCAACCGGGAATCGAACCTGTTACTCGAGAAAATTAATCAGCCTGTAGTTTTATCTTACCGATCGAAAGGCTTTATCATAAGGATTATTTTTTGCTAAATAACATAGTGTCAAAAATAAAAGAAAGACTATGAATTTTAAATTTTTTAATACAAAATTAGTCAATTTTTCAAATGCTCAAAATAAGTCCCTTCTTCTTGAATACAAAGTGATGACTTTTGATTATTTCGTTCCCTGACGATTTTTTGGTCTTGTTGTGGTAGATATTTATTTATTTCAAAGTCAAATCATTTATTTCCATTCGACCAAAAAAAGGCACTTTGAAACGTCATACTTATAAAACAAAAGTGAATCTACCGCCCATTCGGAAATGTTGTTACAAGAAACTCCATAGAATGGGCAAGAAACTTCATAGAATGGGCAAGAAACTCCATAGAATGGGCAAGAAACTCCATTTAAATGATGCGTACTACTCAAGTGGGTACATTAATTAGTAATAAGTAGTTAAGATTGTCAATTGTATGTCCTTACGGCAATGTAACTTTTAACTTTTCAGAACAAAATTTTACATCAAATGTTAAAATTCACGGTCTTCCTTTTATTTGTGACACAGTGTTATTTAGCAAAAAATAATCCTTATGATGAAACCTTTCGATCGGTATAATAAAACTACAGGGTGATTATTTTTTCTCGTGGAACAAGTTCGATTCCCGGCCTAACCATTAAATTATTTAAAAATCTATGAATGCAATTTAAATGGTTTTTAAAATTCAAATAATGTCTTCTTCCAGTAAAATGTTCTATCTACAATATTTAAGGTACTTTCCCTCCATGTGGCATAGCCGTGGGACACCCTGTATATACTACAAAACTCTTGGCATCATACATTTTTACTTTTAGTATTGATGGGTTTTTAAGAACACTTGCCAATATTGACCGAGAATTGTTTTACATAAATAACTCCTACAGGACATTATTGAATCAAAACAAATCACTCAATTCGATAACATGAAAAGCTAAGCTAAAGTAAGCCAAAATTGCTGCTTATTCTTAAAGGCAGTTTAGTTAAAACAGTGTAGCAATTAGAACAATTTAAAACTAAACAATTTAGACACAATACTAAATAAGCATACGTCTAAGACGAGAAGGATTATGAGAGATACAATGACACTGGAATACCGCAAGTAAAACCATGACCACATGATTTTGAATAATTTATGACGAACTTGAAAGAAATCCTAATATTTGGTCGCATCCTTTAATGTAAATAACTATCAACACTTGCTCAAATAGTACGCGTTCTTCACCTACTTTTTTCAAGTATACATTATCATTCTATAAACATTTTTTTAAGTAGCAGCAATCTGCAGTATCATCATTTGATAAGGTATATTCAAACGTTCGGTTTCTCTTGCATCGTTTCGGATATCTCTCCAATTAGCGGACACAGCGACGCATGACAGATGCGTCCGAAACGAAACTCACTACTGATTAACATCAAATTCCTTTCACTTTGTTCGATGTATTTATTCAAATTAAAACATTTACGTCTCATGTTTGCATACTGTTGCTGCATTTTAACATTGTCATTCAGTAAAAAAGATAAATGATGCCAAAATGTTTCAAATATTTTTACATCGTAATTTTATATCTCTTGTAAGATTTCGTTGCTAAGTCTACTGATATTATTGTTAAACTTACAACTTCAGAAAATAGATTAGTTATCTTAGAAATTCAGCGGTAAGCAACTTTATTTACTCAAAATTATACAGAACTAAAACATAAAGTAATGAATTGTTTTGTTAATAAACCAGTTTTGCAAGAGTTCTAACGCTTAAATTGAAGCAAAATAGCACAAAAAAAATTACATTTTGAAAGAAATAGGATACACAGTGAAATATTACGGAGAGTATTCAGTACAAAGCTAGAGCCACTTTGAAGTTCAGTTTTCACGAAATCATACGTAATAAACCATTCTAATACGGGGTTTTAATTGAAATCCTTGCAATCTTAAAACAGTTTAAGCAGCGATTAATCAATAATATAATCGCATTGCTTCGTGCTTGTAATGGGCGTCCTTTCGGCCATTGCTTTAAACGGTGCATTATGAATGTTTAATATTCGCTATTTGGAGTTAATTTACTAATTTGGAGATCCGATCGTTTTGCTCGGGCGATTCGCCTTGGACCACTTACACAACCTCAGTTACCAACGATTCTATTGACATGACTATAAAGAAATACAACACCATATCGTATTCAGGCTTTAGTTGATATTTAGTAAATACCTTCTCGATATTCTTGAATCTTATCATATTTACTTCACAATTATTACTTACTTCAATATTACTAACATTTCCTAGAACTAATCCAACAGTTTGCTTGATTACTGCCTATTTAGCTAATGTTTTTACAACAACCGTTATTATAATTATTACTAGTTAAAGCATCATTATTGTTGTAACATGTACACGTACAGTGTTAAAACCAAACCAATTGATAATCAGTTTACTCATTGGAATGTAGCAATGGTCCAGTGTTCCGCAAGGGACTAGCTTAGGCCCACAGCTTTTTAAGCGTTTTGCGAAATGACCTATCAATGGTTGACCTAAATACTTCATCTGATAACTATAAGGTTGAGTAACTTTGATTAGGAGATACCGTAAGTGATAATATTATCTAACAGGCCGTTGTGCCGGCTGGCAAGAGACAGAGCGTGACGAGATTCGTCTGTTAACTGAACCTAAGGTAACCGTCTCGGTTGTAGAACGACCGGTAATGGCCAAATTCACTTTTATGCAAAATTTTCTACGTTTCATGTTGTTGTAGTAGAGTTTATAAGTAAATATATGGTTCTGATAAAACGAAACTTACCTCTAGCCCAGCCGGTGAGTACATTCCCGAGATATGCCACTTTGTACACCGGATCAGGATCACTTATTCGCACGCTGTTGGTGCGACGGAGCAGCTTCCCGATTCCTCTGGAAAGCCGGCCGATAGCACGAGCTGTGAAGTCCTTGCCAGATGCACCATCTGCTAGACAGACTTCAGCCGGCAAGATTGACCTGTTCTGTCCGTTCTCCTGGATCTTGTGACCGATCAATCTCGGCATAGTCAGCGGTAACGACTTCTTCCTCTCTGGAGTCAAGGTCTTTGCCTGATTCACACTGTAAACGTTGCAGTTCTTCTTAAAGCTCTGACCGTTTACTTCTTTGGTTTGATCAGCTTCATCAGTCTTATCGGATTTGTCAAACTCTGTAGTTTTTATCCTACCGTTGAGGTTCTCGTTCAGGTTGTTGTTGTTTAGGTTGTCTGTGTGTCCGTCACTGAACCTGCGTTCGGAACTGGAGCGCCTCTTCATGAGAGACGGGTTCCTCAGCAGTATGCTCGTTTCACTCGAGCTTCTGTTCTTAAGAATGTGTATTTTCTTGACTCGCGTCACAGCGCAGTCGACCTCGTCGGCGCTGACCATCCTTTCCGTTTTTCCTTCCTCGTCCAGGAAGCGCACTCTAAGTCCATTTGATTTGCAATCACTAAGTGTTTTTTCCGACTCTTGGAGACGTTCTGATTGATTTTTTGCGCCTGCATCTAAACATTGGCGTTCGTTTTCACTCAGCGTTCCGCGAGCCATTTTTCTCTTGAATGCTTCTCACTTTTTGTCGGTACTATTACATTATGGCTGGCGAGATCTCCGCTGAGATGAGTTCACAAGTATCCAGTTAACGTTTCTTACTGTATATCACTATTTACTGCAAAGGAAAGCTGTACACTCCGAAAACCGAACCAGTCACAACCCCGATAACTACTAAAACACACACAGAGTAGTACACACCTCGTCCATTAAAGAACGACACCGGTTTGGAATGTAGCCTTCTCCACTTACTCAATGCACTTGTCCGCTTATAGGAGAAAATGTTAACAAAAAGGTGTATCTATTAAAATACTAGTCGATTGAGTTAATTAAGAGGCTTCTGCAATCAGCAAGTGATTACGTTTATTACACTAATCAGTCACTTTGGGATATTGTATCGGAGCGAATATCGCGAGAGCGCGGCGCGTGCGCGTGCGTTGGCTCGCGGCGATGGAGTGGTGGCGGTCGGCGGGCGGCGAGGGCGCGCCGTGTGCGCGGGCGCAGCGGTCACTTGATCCCGGCTTTGATTTTAATGATCCGACTACTTGTATCGTTGAGTTAACGAATCGCTGTCCACGCGTCAACCTGGAACAAATAATGAATGGTCACTTTTATGGTGTTGAAATGGGTGCTTGTGCTTAGACAAGTAGTATTTGCATATTTTATAGAATTATTATTCAATGTGTTGTGTAATATTTTATCACTTTAAAAATAAATAAAGCTTTCTGATCAATTCTCAGAAGATCTATGATGGACCGTCTAAAAACGAGTTCAACATTAATTCAATCGAATTCCTGAGATACCTACCTAGTTTTGGCGACGATTCATTAAAAATACTGACACGCAATCGCTGGTTCAGACTATTAGGCGACCTGCGCTTGATAAAAACCGAAGATAAAAATTTAATCAAATGGAAACCTACATAAAATTAGGAGACGTATTCAGAAAATCAATAGCTTTGACATTGGATTAGCTGTAGGGGAAGTAACACACTTTATTATGGGTATCAAAGAGACGTGCGTAATAGGTACTCATTTGTGGAAAAGGTGCTCTGCAGAATAACATAATGAGAAAGAATGACGTTTTGTAAAACTAAACTGATGATTAACAAGTACACAGAAATAGTAGTAGTAGGTATGGACAATTGAACATGCGATGAGGAGAAATGAATGCCTTGAGTTATAAATAGAATTTGTTAAGTAAGATGGTATATGACTGCATGAGTACAAAGAGAGAACTAAGAAAATTGGACGGATTTGAAAGAAAACAAAAGAGACTAATATATCTTGCGTCCATTGCAATTCGTACAAGGATAATCAATAAAATTCCAATCTGGAAAGCTCTAGAACAAGCAAAAACCACTATTTTCTTTATTACATCACGTATTTGCTAATGTAAAGATTTTACATAATTGTTCACCTTCAATCAACTGGTTTTCATGCTCTTGACAACTTTTTAATGCACATTGTCACCGTGTAATAAAAAGACCACAATAATAGGTAATTGAATTTAGTTAAAAAAATCTTTTGTTACCGACTTTTCAAAAGTTTCCTTTCTGTTACTCACAAATTTGGAAAGTTCCTTACTAAGTCAACGACGAACAACTTTTCCTAAAAAGTGTAAAAAGTGTTTTCCGTCCACTGAATAGTCTAGAAATCTGGAAGTCTACTGACGTTATTATAGCTAGCAAATAGTTAACGGAGGTCAAAAGAGGCTGGCCAACATTGTACAATTAGGCAAAGGTGATAAATATATTTATTGACTCACAATATCATGTCCCGTTCGAATTGAGGGCAACCGAAGGAACATGGGTGGGGTCCGTGGAGTTTCTTGCCTGTTCTTCTCCATAGAGATCTACGTTTTGGAACAGGCAATTAGCGTCACTTTTCTTTTCTGACTAACAGACCGACTCTTTGACAATTCATAAGTACCTGTAAATGGTCTAAGTGAAATAAATGCTTTGAATTTTGAAAATTTTTGAATTTTGGATTTTAGTCAGTAAAAGTCTGAAATTTTCTCCCGTCCCGCTCAGGGCGGGGGAAGTCATTTGATGATTTCCCATCCATAGAAAAAAAAACGAGCCTATGTAAAATAGTTAAAAAAATGTTATTATCTAGCCGACATCAGCCATTGTTATCTACTCTACTTCGAACTCCTTATCCAATCTTTTTAGTAAATCTCAACCAATCACTACAGCTAATAGTATGTGCTGCTCTTTAATGTCGAATGACTGGCATGTTAGGACTCAAGCTTAAAAAGGACATGTTAGGACATTATTGAGTTATTTCATATACCTATCTCGTTATGTGAGAGTTCAACACTAAACGTTTGATCAACATTAACGTTCTACTACGAAATCTACCCAGTTACTGCCTTTTTCTCCAGCTTATCTTTGCAGTTTCTTTCAGATCTCGTACGTATTTTTCATATAATTTCTACAGTGTTATATCCAATGCGAAAACTCTTCTTTTCAGCGAAATGTTAACGTCAAATCAAAACCTTACTGTATATAATACTAAGTAATAAACAGAAATAAATTTAATAAAGCAAAAAGGAGCTGCGAGAGTGTTTTGATGTATCTTCTCGTGCCTACAATAAATGACAAAGACAAACAAAACGAAAAATTTGATTTAAGATGATTTAATCTTGTACTGAAACCTTTGACAAAAGACCTTTTTAACCGACTTCAAAAAGAGGTTCTCAATTCGTCTGTATGTTTTTTTTTTTTTTTTGTTTTTTTTGTATGTTTGTTACGCGATATCTCCGTCAATTGTAAACGGATTTTTATGGTTCTTTTTTTGTTTGATAAGTCATAATTCAGGGGTGGTCCCATATAAATTTTGTGGCGATCGGTTCAGTGCTTCTCAAAAAATTCACCAACAACAAAAAAAATTGACGAAATTTTCATAGATGATGTGTGCTTTGTCTTTAAGTTTCTATTTTCGTTTTATAAGATTGTAAGTAGTTTTATTTTGAAAATATATTACTTTGAAAGATACTATACACAGTCAAACATTGGGAGTCGACACTAAAAAGTAATAAATAAAAAACTTTTTTCCAAAAAAAAAATAACCGCCTTCAAAAACTAAAAACCCAAAAATAACTAAAATTTCGGAAGTCGGTGGCTTCTCTTCTGCCATTCAATTTGTGTTGCCACCGACTTCCGAAATTTTAGTTATTTTTGGGTTTTTAGTTTTTGAAGGCGGTTATTTTTTTTTTGGAAAAAAGTTTTTTTTATTGAATTTACTCGTTCGTTTGTACTTAGAACAAAGAGTGCCAATTCTATTCACTTGAACTTACTATTGTTTTAAGTCAGGCATGTCATAGTATAATAGTGTAACCTTCGAGAAAATTAATTTATTTGTTTGTTCAGACTGGCGCGCCTTTTACAATGCGTAACCGCTAAGATACCAAGATCAACGGATTGTTAGGCGATTTCCACGTGCCACGAATCACATTGCATGAATGCGTAATGTTGCTCTTTTGTAATTTTGCTCTATAATGTTGCTGTACCCGCGTTCATGCAGATGCATTTTCGGTGAGTTGGATTATGCGTATTTTTTTTATAAACAGAGTTATTTACAAACAATGGGGTTGCGGAATGGTTCTAATAGCTACCACGGCCTCGGAACATAAAGCAACCGAAGGAACAAGGGTGGGTTTTAGTCAGTAAAAGTCTGACACTCCCTTCCTCCCTCCCGTCATTTGATGCCGATACTGCCTCGCTCCCTTGGGACATAGCGTGTTATAATATAGCATATGTTACTCAGGGATAATGTAGCTTTCAAATTATGAAAGAATTTTTAAAATCGGTTTAGTAGATTTTGGGCCTATTCATTACAATCAAACAAACATACAAAGTTTTCCTCTTTATAAATTTAGTGTAGACAATTCGCTACTATCATATTAATTTATGGTATTGTGTTTTATGTTAAACTTAATAAAGAAAATAACTCAGATCTGTATACCTGATTTGTTAAAACATATAATATTTAATTAAGCGAACGAGTAAGGTTTTACCAGGTACAAAACGTTTCATTGAACTTATGAATTTAAATTCACGTTGTACAATGAAGTTCTTCATTTGCATAGCAACCACGAAAAGTTTACGAGCTCACACAAAACAAAAAATCTAATCACAAACTATTCAGAAGAGATCTACTGTTTTTGTCTACTGCATTTTTCCCGCTGCGCAAAAAATAGTAAAATGGACGCCAGTA
This sequence comes from Athetis lepigone, assembly GCA_033675125.1. Lineage (NCBI taxonomy): Eukaryota > Metazoa > Arthropoda > Insecta > Lepidoptera > Noctuidae > Athetis > Athetis lepigone. The sequence goes on from CM066227.1 coordinate 22,841,939, forward strand.
TGTACTTACAGGCTATTAGAGTCGCCACAAAAAAGTGCGTATGTAGCAATTTTAAAACAATTTACTTCGTTGTGATGTTTTTCCTTTGAAATGTTCAAAAGTTATTTTGAACGATGCGCGCTGTGATATTTAGTATAAACCGCGTGATCGCTTTAATGAGCTAAATATTATAACAATATGTAAGTATGTTTTTTTTTATGAATACAGATTTTTTATAAGACATGATTGCATTGATCATTAGGTTATTAATATAAGAGATTTTCAATTTATTCATATCAAAAAGACAAATTAATGCAACTGTAAATTATTATGCCTATTGAAAAATAATGCAACATGCACCGAGATCGTATTTAGCAAATATTTGGGTGTTTGATGCCACGTAATATGAACCTTATCTTAAGTCATTAATAGAGTGTAGTTTGTATCATCCATGGAACACAATTTTTTTGCAAAATACGTGAAGTCTACGAAAAGAGCTACCAATATCTTTGGTTAAGCATTAGTGCATCTTATTAGCAGCTTACAGAAGAATCCTATTGTCGCTGGTCCCAGGTCTGCTTAGTAACTAGGCAGCTTTCTTAAAATTAGAAGTTCCAACGAATTTCTCATTTATCCAAATGAAAAGATACGTCTACTTTATAATGAATACTGAAAATCTGATTTCCCCTGAGATAATAGAAGTAAGACTACAACCACCAATAGTAAGGCCTTAAATTAATATAACAATGTACTAGATCACTGTTTTTTTTTACATTTTTTATGTATATAATTTTAGTAGCTCAATCAAAAGAAAACATGAAAGTGAAATAAAAAATGAAATATTTTAGAAGTTTTGAAAAGAGTGTCAGTGGAGTTTCTTGCTTGGTCTTATCCGAAAGATAGAGATCTAGGCAGATCTCTATCTTTTGGAACAAGCAACTATCGTCTCCTTTCTGACTAACTAACTGACTCTTTAACAATAATTGGTAAATGCCTGTAAATGTTCTAAATGAAATTATTTCCTTTGACTTTTACTTAAACCTCAGTTAGGTTAGTTGTCTGTTGCGCCTCCCGTGGTTTCCCCCGCGTTATGTTGGTTACTGCTCTGCTCCCTTGGGTCATAGCGTGATGTTATGTAGCCTGTGTTTTATTCTGATGTATAAGCTATATTTCTCTAAGGTTTCATCAAAATCCGTTCTGTAGTTATTGCGTGAAATAATAACAACCATAAATACATACAAATCTCTCCCTTTTATAATATCAGTAAAGATAAGGTCAAAAAATATGTTCATACAACAACATCATCTTCAATATCATTATAACAACATAGTCAAATTTTTGTTTGACAATATTTGTATCGTTGCTTACTTATTAAATATAAGGTTCAACATTATAAAGGCAATCTAAACATGATTTCAGAAAACAATACCGTTACCTAACAATAATGTTTGTTGAAAACATTGATTTATATTTATTAGACTACGCTCTTATTCCTAAAATCGTTATTGCAAAATGTTTTTAAGAATGCCTGTTTTAACGATTTTACACTCAATATTGCTTTTGTGAAAAAATGCAGCTAAGTGCGAGTTGTACTCACACACCGAAGGTTCATGCTAGTAGGTACACAAATCATGTTACAGTTTTTTTATTGATTCTTCTACACAGTTACGGTTTTTTTTTTATTGGTGGAATATGACGTTGCTTTGTCAGCAATTTCATCATTCTAGGTCAACGGCTAGTATCCTTTGAGTTTTGATTTCCTTTAGAGTGTCGAAATATACTATTTTTGCGACATTAACGGACGTAACTTCGTTTTTCCTAAACTAAGAAGTTTGATTTTTAAAAACTTATGACTCACACATTCATATTCATACAACTTTAAATCGACTGAACTGTTTTGTCGAGTTGCGTTTGTTATCATTTTTTTTTTATTAAAAAGCAGATTGATACAGCTTTTCGATTTGTTTATCGAACAACCATCGAGTTGACAGAAGCAGTCGTTCAACTTCGACTGACCCATTGTCCTGACTGCTAGGCCGGAAGAAGTTCGGTTCCCACCCAAGACAAATCCTTGTGGGGTCAGCACGATTGTTTGTTCTGCGTTTGGGTGCAATAAATTAAATAGATATACTAGGTGTATTTTTTGTCTTGCTCAACCCGCTAGGAGATGATTTTACTCATAAAAACAAACAACTTTTATTATGGAACCAACACTGAAATCTCGAATAATAATATAATAATATCTCGAATAAATACATTATGGTCGGAAGGGCATTGAACTTTTGTTAGAAACAGCTGATATTTCTTTCGCGATTTCAGAGTTGGTTCCATAATAAAAATTGTTGGGTAGAATCATCTCCTAGCAGGTTGAGCAAGACCAAAAATATACCTAGTATATATGTATACTTGTATATTGATAAATTATTATATAAGGTATGTATATCAGTTGTCTGGTTATAGTTTGAGATCAGATGGATGTATGTGAGTTGACCCAGACTATTATATTTATCAAAAAAAATATGAGTATGAGGTAGCCCTAACTCTCCTACTTGTATATCGTGGGAGTAATGGCGCCAATCTGTATGTATCGTATGTACATAATAGTCGCGGTGGAAGTGTCAAGTGATCCCCTAAAGACCAAAGATCTGGCAGACCACGTATTTATAGATCTGATTAAGTATTCCTAAAAGGATATCAGGATACAATTTAGTGCTATGAGTAATACGACCTAAATCTCGAGTCTCTAAATAAAATAAATTGTTTAACGGGATTGACATAAGCTTATGCTAAGTATTTTGACATACTTAGGATTATTAGTGTTTACAATCTATTCTACAATGCCACTTGTATGGGGCAGTGTTATATTCCATGAATTCATAGAATTCTGGTTAATGAGTTCTAGTAATGATAAGTAACATAAAGGTATGTAATGATGTCGGTTTAAGTAGAATGTTTATTAAGTGTATTTGTGCAAGTAAGTTAGGAGTCTTAGGAGCCTTGACCGAGCCATTACTACTTCAGTGAGATCATTTGACAAACATTACACGTTGGATAATCACTCTTTTACTGCACATACTTACTGAGGTAAACGATGTTTACACGTATCTTTGCAAAATAGAAGACCAATAAACTAAGGCGCACCTTACTGACCTTTAAAGTCGAATAACAGAAATTAATGAAGATGACAAAGTGATTCTTAAAATGACTTAAACGTCTTTCACGCGAAGTCGCAGTGAAAGACTTGCCAGGAGTCTCTTTACACAAGTATATAGCAACAAAACTTAGCAATTAAATTTATAAACATAAAAGTTGAGTAATGTGTTAAAGGAAATTTAGAATGTATGTAACAACAATATATTTTAACTCTTTTTAAATATTTTTTTTGTTCTTCTTTATAACGCTACTCCACACTAGGTCGACTGACAACAAAAAGACTGGTTATAGTGTTTGGTTAAATTCAAATAGACCTTAAATTGCGATAATGGTGGCGATTCCCTTGTTCGCAAACCAAAATAAATTTAAGTTCAGGGCATCTTCCTCTATTTTTTTTTATGTTTTGATCATTTAAGTTAGGTTTTAATTCTTTTCTTCGTAAGTTAACACACTCAGTGCATTGTGCGAGTTGTCAAGTATTTTTGATTAATGAAGACTCTGCTAAGTTAAAATGCAAAAGTCCGTTCCAGTGCAGTGAAACATAATACGACAGACATACGTTTTCTAAGTTAATAGGCAAGACGACGAAAAAAAAGAAATTAGTCCGTCAGTTAGATTATCAAAAAAGTTTGGACACGTTTTTTTTTTCTCGTAAACAAAAAATGACGATTATACAGCGCGTTGAAGTTTCGCGTGACGTCACGATCTGATACAATTTATGCATTACGGTGACGTCAAAAGCCCCCACTCTGAAACTTTGTCGCTCTTTATCTTTGTATTTATTTATTAATTAGATCAAGCAAAAAATACGTGTCCCGTATTTTTGACTGGTCTATCAGACGGACTAAATAGAATACCATTTTTTTATTGTTGTCGTCATTCCTATTACACGGTGATTAGCCTCCCAGTTAAATATTTTTGTACTGCATTTCGATGGGCAGTGCATCAACCTAAAATTGCTCAAAAGTTGTTATAAAAATGAACAAAATTATCGACCATATTCGAGAAAAATATCATCGGTTTTTCATCCTGACTATAATTTATATGCAGCATAATTTATTTCGCAGTAGCACTTATATCTAAAAATAGTTTCCAAAATAAAAATATTACACCTCATGATATAACTTTATAATGATGTAATTTTAATGTTGACATAATACACCTACCTACTAATTAAATAAACAAACTAAAACCGAAAAGCTGAATTAAGACGTATAGAAGTAACACACTATTTTGTGAAGTTCATTAATTATGAAATTAACATGCTTATACTTTAATGAAGCCAGCGCGCAACGCAATATTTCTGTCTTTTTCTTATTCTTACAGATAAAAAAGATGTAATATTGCTTAATTTGTTGAGCAAAGCAATAAAAGTTAATCGAGGAGAATGAGTGGACGTAGGCTATTAAGAGGGGATTCTTTTGCTTGCCAACTCTTCTGGAATGTTCCGCCGCTGATTACGGAGTCGTGGAACATTTTGATCAGTTTTATACAAGACTACTTTCTCGGCTTCGTTCTCCCATCCCCTCGTTTACCCCTTTGGTATTGGTATTTCCTCTTTACAATTATATACTTACTCTTTACAAAGTACACACCCTCCAAGTTTCATGTCTTTAGGACCATTGGTTTGGGCTGTGCGTTGATATCATTTTATGTATATACGAGTAATATAGATACAAGAATGCTCAGAGTTGCTGACATGCCCACTTCCTCGTGCATAAATGTCCTAAAACTAACTACTAGTACTCGTAACATGCCTAAACTACGATGTGATTCCTTACTTTCACGATAACGGTCAGTATTTTGCTTGTATTTCATCTTCTTTGGTCATCTGCCTTGGTCCATCCGTTCAACCGAATGCTACTACTTTTACAACCATACCAGTACTTTAACAGGTTACCTCTTACAAACAAACAATTGCACCTCTTTTTGATTTAACTTGCCCACTGCTTTCCCAATATTTCTTCATCACCAGTCTCGTCAAACCTGCCCGTATTGCAATCCTCAAGGGCTGCTATTTATCATGTGTTACAATTTCTTTCATCCAAGTCGCGGAGCAAGTGATGTCGCAATTCGTCTTCATCTCAAGACGCTTTAGAAAGAATTGTAACTTTTGAAACATGAGCTGTGCAATGTTTGGCAACTTATATTCGTAAACAAGAATAATAAAGGTGATATGACCAATTCCTCGAATTAAATCACTCAATAATGAACCAAGCCTGCTATTTCAAACACAAACATCGGCAATTAATTCCATGATATTTCTAGAATGGTAGACTCCACGTGCTGTCTCGTCTCGCTCTAACAATATCGTGACACTGACCTTGACCTCAGCTATTTAGAAAACAACTAGAACATCGCCCACCTTATAAACCGTATCACTTTATCTTTGTGGACTGGCTGGATTAGATACAGACATATTAGGTCAATAAAGGTAGACATCGGGGCCTTGAATATGGTTATTATATGGTTAAGGTTACTTTTGCACATAATTATAGATATCAATTTACGTTTCAATGCGTTTATGATTTAGTGAACATATTGATTGCTGGGTCATCCTTCTAACCGTAACAAGTACTCTTATACATTTTGATAAAAAATAACTGAGGCCGCGCCTATAAGAGGTTCTCCGAATTTGTTAAACCTTGCAGATAGCAGGAGCATTATTTCTTCTACCAAAGACACTTAAATAAGTAAGGCTGCATAATTATATTCAATTTAAGATTAACACTACTAGCAAATGAAAGTCATAATCTAAGGAATTCAAGATGATGAATACCGCACTAAGCATGATAATGCTACCCTAGTCAATTTGGTCACCGCTAAATATTTTCGGGTCATAATTTAAGCGTTCTAATTATCCATATTTCCCTACACGTTACACTAAACTTCGGTATTTAAGCAATTTCTTGCTTGGTAGTTTGGAAAATTTGATACCTTCATCAGTTTTTGCATCTTCGTTTAAATACATACTGTTTACATGATTATATTCGGTGTTTCTAGTGCACTCGTCACCAACTCATCTTAACTAGTCAGCAAATACGTCGTGTCTGACCTTGACCTCTGCTCTATCGCTTCTAGCAAACTCTTGCGCATGCACATGTCATAACCACTGTTTCTATTAATTTAATCTAGTCTGTTGGTCTGATTATCACATCTGATAAACTTAAATGTTTCTTCTTTTAATAGTTATTATAGCTATGAATCCATTTAAAATCCTTCTAGTAAAATCTAGAAGTTTTCGATGAGGTCAAGTGCTGTAAGGTACTGATGAATAAGAAAATCAAATAAGTAATCGAACGAAAATCGTACGTGCTGCTCGTTGAGGTAGGTTAACCCAAATTGTTTCTAGCACTTTCCTCAAAAGGGTAGTCCAGATACTGCTCTGTAAAAAAAAATCTGTTCGTCAAAATTTGATTGTATTACCTATTTTGTTTATGTTTGGATTGAAGAAAGCGGTGATAATTCTTTACTTCGTCATGGTTATTCAGCCAGTAGTTATTGAGGTTTTAGAAGATCCCAAGATATCAAATGAATTACTAAGTTAACAAGTTTTTACTAATATCAAACCAAGCACATAAACATTTCAGAGATATCGAATGAATGATAGACAGTTCTTATTTAATGTTTTCATACAAATCATTATCTTACACTTATGTGAATGTGGGAATATATTCGATTGACAATGACAATGAAACTTCACAATGATGAGAAACAGAAACTAAAAATGTGAACATCTGAAGCTGAAAGTACCTACTCGTAGATGTAAAGAAAATATTTTACGACTTATTGTTACAACAAGATCTCTACTACAAAGATTATTTGTTAAAAAGATCACCATTGTTGCTATTGTTTAGAAAAATGGAAACAAATGGTACTATGAGGTAACACTCTATAAATCAACCAAGGGTTAACTACGCTGTTACAGACGACTGACAAGAAAACTAAGCTATTTTACATATTTTTACTGCTTCATAAAACATTGAAGAAGTGTATTTTGTTGAAAGAGTAACTTTGGCCCGCGATTCCGTCTGTTTCTTGGTAATAATATAGCTGTTTACCATTGTTAAATTTTTTCTTATTTTCACAGGCATACAAAATAAAAAAAATACTAAATGCAACTACATACAAATTGCAAAAAAATGGATATTGTAGTATGTGCGTGCATTGACGAAAAATTGATTTTTTTTAAAGATTACCAAATTGTATAATTTCAGTCTAAAAGAGCATTTAGGACTAAAAAAATATAGAAATACTGATTTATGCAGCAATCTGTAATCAAACATATACATCAATGTCTTACTGTTTTACGGGATTTAACGCGCACGTACCTTTTTTATATGTTTTGTATTTGTTTTTTGCTTGACAAAAAACAAATAAAAAAGGTACGTGCGCGTTAAATCCCGTAAAACAGTAAGATCTTAAGTCAAACGCAAAGGGCATTTTTTTCATCTTTGAAAATCCTGTTCAGTTTTCCGATCATTTGATACAGATATCAAAAAGTTTTATAAAATAGATTTCAATTTAGATAAAGGTAGCCCCTAATAATTAAACCGTTTTGAACAATCTTTTGCTAAAACATTCTTTTAATTACCTGTAATTAAGAGTAATAAAAATTATAAATTGATATTAGTGATTGTGAATGATGTAAGAGAGGTTACAAACCACACTAGAATTGCTGATGATATTTGGGACAAGATGAGTGTATGTATTTGCAATAATTTATATAACACTAGTATTCATTTAGATTGGTGTACAGTCTGCCGCATGCAGTTGAACTACATACGTTGCAGTTGAACTATATTCAAAATAGCTGCCTTAATATAATTGTTAGAATGTCCGTGCAGTCATCTGTACATTTTTAACGAGTTTTTTCTTCACAGTAATAAGGTTTTTGTGAAGCTCCCAGAGGTTATTTTCGAATAAAACTTAAAATAATGCTAAGCAAAAACTGCAAATGAGCAGTTTTAAAAGTAATCAAGACAATATTTGTTCTGATATTAGTAAATAAGACAAGTGCAAAAAACTATGTAATCATCTCTCAAATTATTTCAGTAAGTACCAATTTTACAAATAAATGTGACTTGTTTGTCGTTTTTATAAAAGTCAAAGCACTGGCACATAAAGGTCCACAGAAAAATATGTGATTGAACTATTTATCAAAATAAAAATAAATTACTAATTGCTCTATACTGAATTACAAAAACATAAAACCCTATTCTTATACCTAAATAAGTGGAAAGAACGGTGTTAATATCCTACAGGTGGTGATAGAATTAAAACCAGCGGTAACTTTAATTAGAGGACTGTAATGTATGGAAACAGTTTTAACAAATTATGAAAACGCGAGAGAACAATGTAGTAAGGTTTTTCAGAAGTCTGTGACTTCTCCCAATATTGTACAGTAAAATTTTATGCAACTAATGGCATTTAAAGTGCCAGGCTTTTGCTGATAAATCAAGTCACACTCGAAACTACTGGAGTAAGAAGCATGCACAAGCCATTATTGTGAGGTTACAGGGGATATTTTTTTTAAGAGAATCTGACCACCAACACTTCTTTTATCTTTAACTATTTTTAGAAATCATCTGTTCCTTATAATGTCTGAAAAATACATTTATAAAAACAATGTTTAGTATTGATCACACTCATAAAAAATTCACCTCCCAATACTGAAGGTAGCACCTGTTGCAAAACCATTGTGTCTAACAAAAGAATAAATTGACAATGCTATTACGCACACGTGCACTTTGTGAGTATGTCGTCACGACGGGAAACGCCGGGGACAATCACAATATCGATGTAGTCTCTGACTGAGATATACCTACCGACCTACTGTATATGTACCGTCTGCAAACTACATCAGTGTGTAGATATAAGATCAGATATTATCTAAATTTTCTTGAACAGTGATGGATGTATTATTAACAAATTAATTAAAGAACTACTTCATTTATATTTCAGTTTAAAGTAAAAGCCCGTCCCAGCTTCGTACAGGTGTAACAAATCTTTAAAAAATTATCCGTGACTCACTCTATTTAAAAAATAAGCTTATCAAAATTCGTTGCATATTATTAAATATCTAAACATGCATAGAAACAGACAGGTAGCGGAGAGCGTCTTTATTTTATACTATGTGATGTGGTTTACTAGGAAACTTTCGGTTTTTTTTTGAGTATTTTCAATTATATTTAACGGCACTGCTGCACACATATCAACTTTTCTGACAGTACCCAGTGTGAGTTACCGGGTACACAGCATTACTCCGGAGATAGAGGGTACTGAATCTCAGGGGAGGTTTACACTACACTAGAACTCAAACAGACTAAACACCAAGTGTCTGTGTGTACGCGAGTGTCTGATTTATTGCGACAAGGTAGTAAGTGTCGCAACTTCTAAGACACTCCGCTGCATTCATTACAAAGTACAGTACAAAAATAAAGTCTGGAATTGATGTTGCAATTTGTGTTGTAGTCTAAACTCACCGTAAGACCAAGATATATAAACGAAACTAAGCTCGTTCTTAGCTATTCTCCGTCTCAATCTAGCCATCGTCGTTCAACAATAGAGCGACAGTGAGGATCATGTAGCTTAGCCGAAGCACTTGCTAGAAAACTTGGTTGTAAGAAGTATCGAGCCGCACACCAGCGCCACAAGCGTGTAGCTTGTGCATTAAACAGTTACCTCGTAACAATAGTTACGAAACATTCACTTGCTACGAATGTATTGTATACGCCTGCTAAAAAAAGTTGTGTAAATGCCCGCGATCAGATACCTTTACGGGGGCGATAAATGTGTCGTGTTTCAAACGTGGCGCCACAATTGTTAAAGGCGCCGGCACACTTACGTGTCGTGGCGTGTCGTGGCGCGCGCTTTCATACATTTGACAGAATGTGTCGCGACACGACACGGCATACAAGTGTCTCCAACCATACTAAATATATGAAACCGATATGCTTCTGGCGCGTCACGACACGCCACGACACGATAATGTGATTCCGCCTTAAGCCACCAGTGCCTGATTGCGGCCTTACTAGAATAAAAGGGTATGATTAGAAAGGGTGCGAGTCGAGGGTGGGGTTTATTCCCACTAGTATACGTAGAACATTACTTTTTTCTAAATAATAGCAGCCTATTATTGTTCCACTGCAGGCAAAGGCCCCTACACATTCGGAGAAGCCACGTGTATTGATCACCACTCTCCTTCAAGACATATTATTATGCATTTCATAATTATCTATATTAATAACTACCTGACCCCGACACGCGCTTCCCAGCCCCCCTAGACAAGCCCCCTAGGCATTGTAGAATAGATAGCGAAACGAAAACGATTGTCAAATGTATGGAGATGTCAAATTGTTTAGCGAAAGCTGATGTCAATTCTACAATGCCACTTGGCTAGGCCCACGGTTAAACGGAACCAACACACAACGTCAGTCATGTTCAAAATTGGCTTTCTATTGAAACATATTTTTTCATCTTGTGTTCATTTTTGAATTTTTTTCTATGTTTTAATAATGCTACAATCAAAGTTAAATGTCTTCATATCACTTTTGACATTGCGACGATGAAGAGTCAATATATAATATCTAACATTTTGGCCATTTTTGTTTTATTGCATTGTTTATTGTAGAATAGGGTAATACACATGCTGACAAAGATCTTAGGTCTGTTTCTTATTAATTTTGCAAGATAAACAATTATTGCAATATATACTAAGTGGTGTTACGTCATTTACGATGGCAATAGATACTATCTACGCAGAGACGCGTCCGCTTGTGGTTGTTGTACCAAGTGTACTGAGTTGACAGATTGCAACCTGTCGATGCGTCGCTGGCCCGTTAGCAAAGAGAGAGAAAGAGAGGAGTATACAAAACATGACATAACAGCGACGACACCGCCACCAATCGTTCATTTCGTTTGTTTTTGTGTTTTAAAAAAAAGAAGTTTGTCAAAAGTGTTTGTTAATGTGGTTTTTGGAGGATAAACAAATTTTTATAGTGTAAATTTGAAACATACACAGACTTTAATAGGTAAGTAAAGTGAAATAATAATTATTAAAATGGCACTTTACTGCAGTTAGATGTTATTGTTTCAAAGTGTGTAGCAAATAATTAAAAAATAAGGAGTTACCACTTACAAAAATAATTTAATTAAACATTTTTTAGGACAATGTCACGAAGTAACCGTGATACAAACGGTTACTTGGGGGGAAGAAAGATTTTGGAAAATCTCAATATTACAAGTGTTACCAATTTGAGACACCCCACAGAACAGGAATACGAAGAAAGGAGAACGGGCGGAAGTGGTCCAAATGGCGTCGGCTAATGAAACCTAGTCAATATAATAGTTCGTGAATGTAGGATTTTTTTTTACTATGGCCACCATTTACAAAACCCCTTTACGAAAAAGTTATACAGTCTAGAAAACTGGAACCTATTAAGACGAAAAATTTAAAAAGCTACCTTTTTTTCGGGCTAAACTTATTTGCCGAGTACCCACACTTAACTATTACACTGCGCGGAATATCGCGTGCGATATTCCGACTAATTTTTAACTGGCTTCAAAAAAAAGGAGGTGGTTCTCCAGCCTGAGCCGGAGCCTGAGTAACGCGTAGTGTAATAGGTACCTACATTAGCCGCCGCCGCCGCCCGTATACCCCTCGGGGTGGCAGGGGGTTATGCTCTTGCGCAATCCCACCACGAGCAAGCCATAATCAACAGAGGAGTCCGCCAGAAAAGCCGCCTCGACGAGTCCTGGAGAAACGATTTTGTCTTGGATCCCGCAACGAAATTAATCAGAAAAGAACAGCGGAGGAGTAAGAAAAATATATTTTTTCCACTTCCCTCCATAACAAGCAGGAGACAGGAACAGAACTATGCTCCTGCGCAGTCAGGAAAAATCATCCAATGACAACCCCCGCTCTTGGCCAGAGCGGGACATAGTGTCAGGCTCTTACTGACTAAAAGACCCACCCCGTTGTTTCTAGCCTTCATAACGTGGCTCGAGCTATCTTTCGAAACTAACCCTGACCCCAGTAGGTCGGCTGGACGGCCGGACAGCGAGCTACCCATTGCTCACTGTCCGCTAGCCCGTGACTACGGTGACCGGAATTCGGAATCGGAATCCCGGCGGCGGCGAGAGCGCTGTCTCCTGATGCAGTCGGCCTCCTCCTTTGCGAGCATTACTGCTTCGCCAAAGTCGGCGACCGCCAGCCACTCCTCCTCGCTCCGGACCATGGCCTCAACCAAAGCCCGGTGCGAGAGACCTACGCCGCTGATCGCTCCCACCGATCTGTTTTTTAGAAGTCGGTTAAAAATAGTTGTAGTCGGAATATTCAGCGCACTGTAAAAAGTGCGGGTACCCGGAAAATAAGTTTTGGCCGAAAAAAGGTAGCTTTTTTAATTTTTCGTCTATAATGGTATCAGTTTTCTGAACTGTATAACTTTTTCTCCGTGGGCCGATTTAATGGTGCCCATAGTAATCTACAACACATCTTATCTATCTACAACATAATTTTCTAGTTATAGTCCACTTTTCTCACATAAGTGCACCTATCGTCATTTCATTTGAAAAAGTTTTTGTGTAAATTTAGAAACAAATTCTTCTAACTGCACTAGCAATACCTAATATCTTTAAAAAATCCAACATTTTGTTTCATTCAAAGAAACAATACCTTATATCTGCAATTTATATAAAAACCAGTAATACTTTAATAAAATCATTAATTGCATAATATTGCAGTCAGTTTACATAAAACATTAAAAAAATCAAATATACTAAAAAAATAATTAAACGGACTTGAAACGTTTTTTTCGCCTCCTGTAAAGTTGCATTTTTGCAGTTATTATTTATTGACTCTTCATCGTCGTTGGCAGAATAGTCGACATCGGCTCTGATTGCCATAAGAAGAAATAGAAATAGAAAGTTAAATGTGACCTATACATAGAACATCAATTTATTACTTCACTTAATACTGTGTATTTACCAAGAAAAACTAAAGAGCATCTTCATTGTTTTTCTTTTTTTTTTAAATTTCTTAGGAAAGAAGTACGGAATGTTTGATGAGTTTATATAATAACTGGAATCTTTTTTTCTCGATATGATAATGTTTCACAGAACATCAAGTTACCTACCTAATTAAAATGATTTTTTTATGTTTTTTAAAGAAGAGACATAAATGTTGTGACCGCTAAGATAATAACATCGGGCGACCAATTTGTTCAGTTTAAGACATTAAAAAGGTAAACTAACCGGTACTACAGTACTTGATTATGTAGCGACATTTTCCTTAAAAGATATTTTTTGTAAGATTTGCCTACTACTGGTAGTAATACCAGTAGTATATTTTTTTTTTTGGTGAGTGGGAAATCATCCAATGACTGCTCCAGTCCTGGGTGCGGCGGGAGGGCGTGTCAGACTCTTACTGACTAAAACCCACTCATGTTCCTTCGATTGCCCTTTATGTTCCGGGGTCACGGTAACCACTATAAACATTCCGCAACCCCAATACCAATTAACAATAATAAGTAAATGTCCTTTATTTTTCTATCACGTCTTTGGACGATAATGTTTAAAAAAAATTGCACTACGCTGTTGCCAGCGATCTCACCCGCGTTTATATAGTTTTTTTCTAGTTTCACTTTTATTTAATCATCCCTCGGGAAAAGCTTATATGTTCGGAATAAACGGTATCTTTTTATTGATTATGGGCTTCTAAAATATTGCAGGTTGCAGGCATTATGTGAACATAGCTTCAGCAGCTCAATTAATTTGCATCGATTCAGTAGTTGAGATATATGAAAGCGGAACATACAAAAACTCTTTCCTATTCATTATTTTTGTAACGATACTTTAATTTTTGTTTTTGTGCAGCTTTGTTTCTCAACTTGTCAGAAATGTTATAATGTACCCCAGAGCCCACAACCTTATTTTACATGAACATTAAAGTCTATTGCTATAACTCATCGTAAGTTTGAACAACCTTTGATTGTAAACTAGAACTAAACTAAAACTAGAACTAAAGCTGTTAGCTATACCTTTCAATAAAAGTTGAAAGTAGCTCTATTTACCACCCTTAGTTGACTGGTAGAGAATGCCTAGGGCATTAAGTCCGCCTTTGGACCTTCACTATCTCAGCGTAGTGCAAAATAAAATCGATTTCCGCCGTTTAATGTATCTTTAAAACTACGAAACAAATTATGACAGTTTTTTCCAAGAGATAGAGTGATTCAAAAGAAAGGTTTATATTATGTATGTATATCATAGAAAAGAAAACCTGGGATTTTTAAAGATTTATAACTTCCGTTTGAAACTGAGGCGGGTCGTTATTTGGCTCGAAGTGTTAATAAATAAATAAATAAGGTTTTCAATAAAAACATCTCCAAAAGGTATTGTTGAGTCTTCTGACAACTCAGTAAGCCAAGTTACACAAGTGTTTCGGCGTGTGTACGTGAGCTGCATGGTCATGTCGAGTGGTTGCGGAGTTCGCGATTGATAAATATATTTACATTTTATTACCGACGGCTGGCATCAGTGACGTCACGTCATCCACGAAGACGATGGGAGAATAACATTGAGCTAGTTATTTATGTTTAGATTTTTTATGGCACCTGGCTCTTTTCCCAGATATGGTAGAGTAACATCTGACAGTGGCGTAACAAAAATGTGACAAGGGAAAAGTGCCTAGAACCCTAGGACAAAGACAGCTCCCTGCTCAGCCTCAAATTTGTTCCACAGCTCTGTAAAAGCCGGGTGAGAGCCACTTGGGCCCTGACTAATGCAACTGAATGGGATTTTTTAGTTCTGTGATCGCAAGGCTGAGGTTCTGTCTGCTCAATTTTTTTTTTAATAACTAGATTCACATAGAGTTAAGCGCCGTTCAATAAGTTTTATCAAGGACCTCTAACTGTATAGTTACAGGTTAGCACAGGGTTCTTTTTAAACAGTAAGCCTATCCTATCCTATCCCTGTCTTTGGTTTGGTCGTCAGACATTTAAATTTCTGTCAACGTACTATGCGTATTTTGGTGTAAATGATCTTAAGGCAAAGGAAATAATAGAAGGAATCTTCCCTGAAAATATGTCAGACCAGGCTAGCAAAAACAAAGTAATAAAGGAGTTAATCAAAAGATTACATTACTGTGAAGGTGAGTAATACCTACCAGCTACCTGATAAAATAAACGTTCGGTTCGCGTTTCCTGCGTTGATGTTTCCTTATGTAGGCGACCCATATACAGCCATCAATGTCCACGGGCCGAGATAAACGTGCCTGTTAGACCGCTGCTACTGCCTATTGCCGCATTACAATTTAATCAGTAGGTTACTAAAGCCTTCCTAGCCTAAAGTGTCAGACTCTTACTGACTAAAACCCACTCATGTTCCTTCGATTGCCCTTTATGTTCCAGGGTCACGGTAACTATTAAAAACATTCCGCAACCCCGGCACTACCTATAATAATGTAAGACGCTCTTGCACTGCGTGGCAATACCTTAGTCAAAATAATAATAAACTTTAGTTTATTTTTTTTGTGACTAAGGACCTATATATAAATATATAGCGTCGGTCATTTCCAAACATTAAACTCTACTACATACGAAACCAAAGAGGAAATAATACAATAATATCTATATCGTCGGGCCGAACCTACGACACGTAGCACAGCAGCCAATCGCAACGACTGCCGATCTTAACGAAAAAAAATCTGTTTTGATCGGAGAGGGCGAAAATCAGTGGCCGTGGCGCCTGCAATCCCCTTTATTAAACACGTTCGAAGTGAAGCTTAACGCGTGCTACAGGAGTCAAGGCCGTCTGCCACTTCAGTAGTTACGATTTATTTGTAAAACTTCACAAAGAAGTAAAGTTTTTTCCTATGTTATTTTGTCTGGAATGGGTGATCTTTAAAATTAAAATTTATTTTACAGACAGAAATATTTTTGTGGTACGCCGAGATAAAAATAACTAAAACGCACAGCCCTAACCACTGGCCCTAGAAGCAAGAAACTTGGAGGAAGAGTTCTTTGTGAAGAGTAAGTATCCACTAAAAAAGTATTTTTGAAAATTCCTACCCTAAAGGAGTAAAATACTGGATGCAAGTTTCGACATTCCCGCGAGCAATAGCTAATCATCACATTTATCAAATAGACGTCATTATTTATTTTTATTCTTACTTAAATTGCAATGACTAGAAATAAAACATTCCTGGTCGCATGCCGTCTAACAAGCTGTTGGTCAATGTTATAATCCTATTATTCCATTTGTTTATGGTATCTGCGGTTAACTATAAATAACACTATACTAGTAGGTATTCGTTTTGAATTATTGTGATAAGTAGTTTAATGATTGGAGTAACATAAGAATTTGTTTCCATGATTCAGTTATTAGACTTTGTACATTATGATCATGCGTTTTCTGACGTTTTTCCAGGTTTTCACGGGTTTTTCTAGGACCCATTAAACTTTCCACCCTGTATATGCTGAACGTTTCCTCAACGCGACGTAATCGGCGCGTTTTTTGAGCTTTACCTTATTTTGATATTTGTTCTTAGTCATATATAAAGGTAAGTACACGTTTGAGTATTTGCGCGAACATTACATTGTAATGGTCAGTCGGTGGTCGGGTCAGGCGAGTGACCATATATTATACCTGTAACATTTCTATCTACCTTGCGTTTACTCCCAGTTGAATTGTCAGAAATACAAGTCGTCTGTCCTGCTCCCACTCGCGCGTTTGCTCGGTATAATGTTTCTCTGAAACGCTTGTTTGTACCTGAAATAAAGTTGTAACAAAACAGCGAATGCTTAATGTTCTGTTTTTTGTTAAACAAGCGAATTCTCAAGTTCTAACATGTCACGAAGCGACTTATAATTACGTTTTTCTTGTATGTTTTTATGTAGATATAATTCACAGATGAGCGTTTGATCCCAAAACGTCACTCGCATCATAACAAAGCAATTATTAAATTCTGCTTGAACAATAACTTGTACAAAAACTAATGATGGTGTATCTATCCGGATACAAGCAACACAAAGGTTATTATCTATTGTTAATTGGTAAGTATATTGTTTGTTTGTAAAAAGTAATGTCTGGTTGTACTGGACATACTTTTGCTTTGCAATATTGAACAAATTAGAATTGGCCGTGTTAAGATTACCGCTCTAGTGCGATAATGTAAAGTGAAACGCACGCGTGCGTAATATACTCAATAACGGGTCTAAATGCAAGGTAATAAGACCCACTAACGAGCAAGTGTGTTGAAAAACCTCATGAGGAAACTGGACTTGAAGTGAATATAAGTCCGAAAAAGCCAATGCGCCTAGAGCAAGCGTAGTGATCAATGTTCGTGCCTTCTCTGTAAGCATAGCATGTGGCAGCATAACAAATATAGGCTGGTAATACTTATAAAATAATAATAAATGTAATAATGTATTACTACATTATTGTAACACTATTTCCATAATGTATTTTTTTGATACTTCACTTTAATTCAGAAGAAGTCGATTTAAAAACTAGTATAATTAAGTTACAGAGAGATCATCACATCTGACTTATGACTCCAACACACGGTACAGCGCAGCATAAATGTTCAGAGCAACAGTTGCATAACTTATGTCATATCAGTCACTGTCTTTGAGGAAAATGACGCTCTGAATGTGTGCTCCTTGTAGGTATATCATTACTTGCATTAGGTATAGTATATTTAAACTAGCTTTTGCCTGCGGCTTCACCCATGTGAATAACGATACTTCCATCCCATTTTTTACCCCAGACTGTTCTTATTGGTTACTTAGGGTTGTAATTTCCAAGAATACTTTCTTTGAGGTTACCTGCTCTGTACAAAGAACACACTGCAAGTTTTATGTCTATAGGACCAGCGATTTGGGTTGTGCGTTGATATATCAACTGTCAGTCATTAGTCAGTTTATCATTTTATATATAACTAGCTGTTCCTCGCGGTTTCACCCGCGTTACGTTAGGTTAGGTTTTTGGTTACTGCCTCGCTCTCGTGGGACATAGCGTAATATTATATAGCCTATGTTACTCAGGGATAATGTAGCTTTCGAATGGCGAAAGAATTTTTAAAATCGGTCCAGAAGTTTTTGAGCCTATTCATTACAATCAAACAAAGTTTTCCTCTTTATAATATTAGTATAGATATAGATTGGTTGAGTCAACAGGAGATGTATCAGACAAAATATCCTGTTTCGCAGCTAGATTTAGTTTGACGATAAAACGATCACTGACGGTTAGCAATTGGGTGCTCTGTGGCGGGTATGATACACGAACAGAATATTATATGGACTGTATGTTATTGTTTCGGGCTTGACTGTTAGTGTTTGAGTTTGTATGTTTTAAACACACCCAAAACCCCACCTAAAATAATATGACAACTATGAAATAAAAACATTGATGCGTACAATAATAAGACATACCAATAGATTTGTTACAGTCAATACGAGTTAGACTCGCGAAATAATAATATATTTAGGTTTAATAAGGGGTTTCCATGTCATTAATTCAAAAAGTCGCAATGAAAACGTTTGCCATTAAATTAGGAAAAAAACACGTTTCATTCATCTTACGACCTTCAAAATGTACAACATTGCTCAAAAGTTATATAACATAGAACACAAAAACCCAAATTAAAATGTAAAAACCCCGATTTTTCAAACAATTGTTACATAATGTGTAATTGGTATGAGGGTAAAAACTAAGCAATAAATTAGACAAAGCAATAGTCTGTGGTTTCACATTTTCCATTAGAATTCTCATAATGCATAGTTTTTCGAGCAATTTGTATTGATCAATGAAGTATTGAGAAACGTCGCCTATTGTTAGACGGAAAAACTGCAGGAAACAGTTGACTTCGTCAGAGGAATGTGCAATACAATTTAATTGAATTATCTGATTCCTTGTGATTGGAATTCCTGGCATACAAAGTGAAATAATAGGGCAAGATCGGCGTGGAGCTGCAGACGTTCAAATGTCTTAGAACGCAATCATAAATATAGCACGAGTTAAACAATAAGGAATAAGTACTTATTCTTAGCTTAATTTGTATAAATATTATTCGTAGTTTATATTCACGAGTCTTTGTTAAATAATTACGAGAATCTAAATACCTAGGTATATAGTTTGTTTATACTTATATTATAAAGCTGTAGAGTTTGTTTGTTAGAACGCGCTAACCTCAGGAAGTACTGGATCGAATCTGAAAAAATATTTTTGTTGGAAAGACTGCCGATCGAGAAAGGATATAGACTATAATAGCTTTTGCCCGCGACTTCGTCCGCGTAGAATTCCTGTTCCCGGGGGATTTCCGGAATGAAAACTATCCTACGTCCTTTCTTGGGTCCCAGACTATATGTGTACCAAATTTCATTTGGTTCAGTAGTTTTTGCGTGAAGAAGAGACAGACAGAGTTACTTTCGCATATAATATTAGTATGGATAAAATCACGCTACGACCTTTGGGAGCGGAGTACTTACGAAAGATGGTGGTGACAGGCTTAAAAAAAAGGGTCCTGTCAGACATAAATGTCCTTTTAGGATAACCCTTCACGAACTCTCCAACTCTTTAAGATTTGGAACCTCTGAAATCTAGAGAGTTTAGGCCGCTATACATAAACCTTACCAATTTCCAGCAAATATCTAAAGGACACAGTTCACGAACAATCTTAATATCCTCCATTTGGATCTCTAGATTCTCTCTCGGCTGGTTCCGACTGACGTCACAAAACTTTTAAATAATGAACAACTTTCAAAGTATTAGGCGCTGTGCAAACGTAGACACTTTTGTGTCTTGTGTCGGACACCGAACACTTTTTGATCGTATTTAGTATGGTGTTAAGTGGAAGCAACTGGACACAACAAATGTAAACCACTTAACACCATACTAATGACATATTAGTCATTTATATCATTAGGCACTTTAGAAAGTCAAAAACAAAGAAAATGAATCTAGTAGCCCATTCCAAAAAGTTGATTTATAAGGGGAGGCATTTGTATGTACGCATACTAAGACACCGTGGCCATGACTTTGTCAAGGAAAAACATTAAATCGTTTAGATACGTACCTACATAATTAACAACACAATATAAAACAAGTATTAGTATATGCACATATACGTATAAGTATATGCACATGCTAATGCGCAAAACAGTTAGAATTTAGATAAAAACAAGTATACAGGATATTTTGGTTCAAAATCTTTGCGGTCATTAAAACGAAAATAAATAATGATATAAAAATCAGCCAAGTGCCAGTACGACTCGCAAGCAAAGGGTTCTGGATTGGTTGCCACCGCATAATTAAATTAAATTAAATTAAAATTCATTTATTGCGGAAACCAGTCCATATGCATAGATAAAGAAACATAATAAAAATAATAGGAAACACAATTTACAAACAACGAATTTTCCGTAATTTGCAATTTTTATCACTCAATATTAAAAGTTAAAAGAAAGATGTGGTCAATACATATTGAGAATACTGTTCGTGGCAGACAAATACAGCAGTGATCTTTAAGGATTTAGTTTTAAATTCAAATTTATGGAACCTCAAAAATATCAAAACTTAGAAGACTGAAGAGATTTTTTATCTTTATAAGTGGTAAAAAAATGTCTTCTACAGCTAAAGGAAACGTAACTAGTACATGGTTGTAAATAAACAGGATGTGTTTCAGGCCGTGAGAATCAGTACAGGGCACACACCTGTCTCATACAATATTTAATTAACTAGAATATTTTGTGATAAAGTGACAAAAAAGTTATAGAAAGACCACACATTTATCATAAGTGCTTATATCCGTATTGTCGCTACTTAGTATAAAACAAAGGTGCTTTCCGCTGCCTGGCACTCCCTGTATATGCTTGAATCTTTTAAAGTTCACAATGGACTTTGATGCGGTTTTCTAAATATATAGAGTGATTCAAGAGGAAAATTTTGTAGGAATAACACATGCAGATACGTAAATGGTATTTTCAAATTTGTAACACCCGTGGAAAACCCAGCCAAATCGCTAGTTTATTCTAAAAATGCTATGTTGACCGAGTGGATTAGGCGCCGGGCGACCCTCTTTTTTGAGGGTTCGAAATCGGGCAACCAATATGACTTTTTCTATTCATGTGTACCCACTTTCTTTTTAGGGTTCCGTACCTCAAAAGGTAAAAACGGAACCCTTATAGGATCACTTTGTTGTCCGTCTGTCCGTCCGTCCGTCCGTCTGTCAAGACCCTTTTTCTCAGAAACGCGTCGAGATATCAAGCTGAAATTAATATCACATACTCAGGTCTGCTATCACTTAAAGCCGTGAAAAAATCAAGTTTCTAATTCAACGCAAAAAAAAGATACGGCGGTTTATATTGCATATTTAGAAATTTGCAAGAGAATCAAAACCTACAGGGTACTTCCCATTGACCTAGAATCATGAAATTTGGCAAGAAGCAAGGTCATGTAGCACAAGTCAAGGAAAAACTCCGAAAACCGTAAATTTGTAGTTTGTTCACATCAGGCGTCCGTCTGTTCGTCCGTCTGTCAAGAACGTTTTTCTCAGGAACGCGTCGAGATATCAAGCTGAAATTAATATCACATACTCAAGTCTGCTATCTCTTAAAGCAGAGAAAAACTCAAGTTTCTAAATCAACGCAATAAAAAGATAGGGCAGTTTATGTTGCATATTTAGACATTTTCAAGGGAACCAAAACTCAAAACCTACAGGGTACTTCCCATTGATCTAGAATCATGAAATTTAGCAAGGAACAAGATCATGTAGCACAAGTACAGGGAAAACTCCGAAAACTGTAAATTTGTAGTTTGTTCACATCAGGCGTCCGTCTGTTCGTCCGTCTGTCAAGAACGTTTTTCTCAGGAACGCGTCGAGATATCAAGCTGAAATTAATATCACATACTCAGGTCTGCTATCTCTTAAAGCAGTGAAAAACTCAAGTTTCTGAATCAACCCAATAAAAAGATACGGCGATTTGTATTGCATATTTAGACATTTTCAAGGGAACCAAAACTCAAAACCTACAGGGTACTTCCCATTGACCTAGAATCATAAAATTTGGCAAGAAGCAAGGTCATGTAGCACAAGTAAAGGGAAAACTCTGAAAACGGCAAATTTCGTAAATTTGTAGTAAGTACACATCCGTCCATCATTACGTTTGTCCGTCTGTCAAGACCCTTTTTCTCAGAAACGCGTCGAGATATCAAGCTGAAATTAATATCCACACACTTAGGTCTGCCATCTCTCAAAGCAATAAAAAAAATAAAGTTTCTAAATTAACGCAACAAAAAGATACGGCAGTTTATACTGCATATTTAGACATTTGCAAGGGAATCAAAACTCAAAACCTATAGGGTACTTCCCATTGACCAAGAATCATGAAATTCGGCAAGAAGCAAGGTCATGTAGCACAAGTAAAGGAAAAACTCTGAAAACCATAAGATTGTAGTTAGTTCACATCCGTCCATCCTTCCGTTAGTCCGCCTGTCAAGACCCTTTTTCTCAGAAATGCGTCGAGATATCAAGCTGAAATTATTATCACATACTTAGGTCTGCTATCTCTTAAAGCAGTGAAAAACTCAAGTTTCTAAATCAACGCAATAAAAAAAAAGGGCGGTTTATATTGCATTTAGATATTTGCGAGGAATTCAAAACCTATAGGGTACTTTCAATTAACGGAACCCTCGTTGCGCGAGTCCAACTCGCACTTGACCGGTTTTTTTACTTTCTATGTTTATCTAGGACATCACTGTCAACCCATTCCTCGGGAAGCATGTTAAACCTAGTCCTGGTTATCATTTGTAGATCTTTGGCAGTAGATATAGGCTGTATTGATTACTGACGTTGTTAGGTATTCAATTGAATTCGTTTAGACGACCTAGCTTAATTGTGTAGAGGCAAGGAAATTGATGATGTGTATTGTTTATTCTAATTCTATCGCAAATATCAATTCTTTCAAAGGTTTACGAGTGACATATTAAGCACCTACCTTATACCAGTTTACTGCTAGTTAATATCCTTCCGTAAGACCACAAGAAATATGGCGGTCGTGTTGATATTATGAGAAAATGCCAAAAGGGTTATAAAAACGACGGTGGGTCTTGTAATAATATTGATATATTGCAATCTTCAACCCGCGTACAATGATCTGATATTTTTATGAGAAGAGACCTCTGCCATGTGGTAGGACATATATTTTAACATCATAATTTCTTATTTTTCACTAGATGTATTTGTGTAAAAAGTAGGAGTCCGAATGCTTAAGTAATCAAGATATTTTATGTGTTTCAGATAGAAAAAAAAGACTTTTATAAGTAGGGTTTTGTACTTGAAATTCTAAGATTTCTCGGATCCATAAAACTGTATTGGCGGGATAAAATAAATTGCTTCTTGTTGTAATGAGTTGAACTTAGGTTTAATATCAGCACAGGTAAGTTGCCTCCGTAATCATTATTGAGAAGACAAAGCTCTCCCGTCTTCACTTTTACCAACTATTTGCTCTTAAAGCGGGATGACAGCTCAATTTAAGCCCAAAAGTCGATGAAAAACCCAAAAGATTTTTCTTCGACTTTCTCTATAATTATCAAACAATTTACATTACAATAAATAAGCCATTAATCAATTCAACACCTAACAGTCGCGCCACATAAACCTGTCATATCAACCCTCTCACGGCCGGCTGGTCGGCGGCGTACAATCACAATTTCTCCCAGGGTCCAGCGGACCGCGACTCGTAACCACTGGGTAACCCTGCACGCATCGCTTCCTGTTTTCCATCGACAATTTCCCGACTTTCCACTGGGCCGGTAATCGAGCGTGCGAACCTACACAGTGCTGAGCCTTTGTGATTGGTTGGTTAATCAGTTATTGTTGTTTTATTGTAACGTGTGAGAGGTGTTGTTTACATGTTAGGTCAGGTTAGGTGGAACATAATTTAACAAGTAAATTTTTACGAAGAAATTGCCTTTCCAAAATGTTGTAGTGTTGCAATATTTTATAAGCACGAATTATAGGTAAATTTAGTAAATACAACGACAAAGATCACCAAAGATATGTGGTATATTATTAATATATATTTTCAATTCCCTTTTATTAACACAGTAGGTATCGCAAAATGTATTTACTTTCTTGAGACGGTCTAAGCTATGCCTGGTTTTATGAGGTTACAATATATACAGTAATTAGGCGGAGCATATTTTTACACCACATCAACTTCACGAACCATTCCCCACCATATTCTGATTAGTTACCAGTTTATAACTACGAAAATGACTTTCGATGTGACCTGTACGTCCCCGGTAGTCCCTGGGACAGGCCTCAGTGCCAGCGGTCACACCGGCACGTGTTTCACTGAGATGTCAAACCAATTAGCATTAATAATTCTCAAGTTTGCGGTCTGAAGTACGGCTGCCTACACTTTCCAGCCGTGGCCATTGTCAAGAGACCGCTTACGCTTCAAAACAAGAAATTAATATTTGATTTTTCCGTTTCTGAGATTTAATATTACGGTTTGCGAATACATTTGATAAAATGATACAAATGAAAGTACATTTATGAACATAATGACTTGGTAATGTAATCCCTACAATATATCGGTTTAGGTAGCTTACTAAAGAGAACAATTTGACATGTCTTTTCATTACAAAATTGCGTAAAAACACATATCAATATTGTTTACATTTAAGAAGGAGTACTACAGCGCTACTTGTCTAATTGTCGACACAACAAATATAATCTTTTAGTACGACCCTTAATAAAAATGTATGTGTGAACTCAGTAAGGTTGTAATCCCCCCGGGGCGGCGCGTGCCTCGACCGTAACTACCAATAAACTGATCCTGAATTTTAATTCACTAGCGATTACGGGGTATTTTAAAGGACATATTGACCCTATCAATAGAAAGTGGCAAAATTAAACAAGTATTTGCGAGTATAACGACCAGTTGCTATGTCCACGAAAAACGTTCTGCATACTAATTAAAGCATTTTGTGATAATGCGATGACCCTTCAATCTAAAAGGCTTTTTACTTTTATTGACTTTGAAGATTGAAAGGACTTCGAAGCTTTTAGAGATTACGATTTTTATTGACATAATAAGGACGAAGTTTTAACACAATATATACATGACGAGCTATGAATTTTCTAAATGAATGTCTTAGTTAAATTAAAACAAAGAAAGGATCAGAATGGGTAACCCTCGTAATACACACATCAAAAGTGTCTAGGGATATTTCAATTAAACCTAAATTACTAAAATTCTATTAACTTTTTGTTAAAACATGTACACATTAAAATAAACCTTGTTTAATAGACTATTTAATCTGATAATAAACTTTTAGATAATGTTAAATTTAAAAAAAACTAGGAGGAAGAAGAGGAAAAACTCAAACAAAATTTCAATCTTAACTTTATTTTTGAAACATCAAAACTTAAACAAAACAACATTTTTTTTTATAAAAATTCTTGAAAACTTAAAATTAATATTCCGTGGATCCACCTAAGACTCTCCTGACACATCTGCAGCGGTTCTGCATACTTAAAACAAGGGTGTCAATATCCTGTTGTGGAATACTGTCCCATAATTGCCGTTTCTGAAGCCATGAAGACCAGTCAGAGCGTTATATCCAGGCTTTGGTCATGTTATCGTGTCACGGAGGAAGTGGTGGAACGGCACCGAGGACCTCAACGCATTACAACACATGTACAGGACCGATTCATAGTAAATGCTGCACGAAGTCAACTAAATGCAGCGGCGATGCAATTGGTTCAAAGGCTACAGAGAGAGTATGGTTTGCTGGTAAGCGGTCAAACTTTGAGAAGGCGACTGCATGAAGTCAATCTACGTGCTCGTAGGCCATTTTGGGTATCAGCACTAAGGAGAGGTAATCGAGGAAGAAGATTACAATGGGCTATTGCACACGAAAACTGGAACCATTCTCAATGGTCACTTGTGCTTTTCACTGATGAATCTAGGTTTGGATTTAATCCTGATTCGCGAAGAGTACGCGTTTGGAGAAAACCTGGACGTTGGAATCGACTGCAGCACCCACAACAAGTTCATGCATATTAAGGTGGCACGATTATGGTTTGGGCAGGAATTCGTCTCGGCGGTAGAACGGACCTCGTTTGGATACAAGGCAATATGACTGCTCGAAAATACCGAGATGAGGTGCTAGAGCCTGTAATCTTGCCCCACAAACAGCAAATGGGACAAAATTTCCAGCTAATGCACGACAATGCCCGTCCACATACGGCGCGTATCGTTACAAGTTGGTTACAACAGCATGTTATCCAAGCTTTAGACCGGCCTGCACAATCCCCTGACTTAAATCCTATTGAGCATGCCTGGAATATGCTTCAGAGAAGAGCTCGTAGGAATTTCCCTGTTGATATTGTGCATCAAAACCAGCTTTTCTTGCATCTTAGCAGGATTTGGGACAGTACTCCACAACAGGATATTGACCCCCTTGTTTTGAGTATGCAGAACCGCTCCAGATGTGTCAGGAGAGTCTTAGGTGGATCCACGAATTATTAATTTTAAGTTTTCAACAATTTTTATAAAAAAAAAATGTTTTGTTGTTTAGGTTTTGAAATTTCAAAAATAAAGCTAAATTGAAATTTTGTTGAGTTTTTCCTCTTCTTCTAAGTTTTTTTTTTAATTTAACTTTATCCAAAAGTTTATTATCAGATTAGATAGGCAATTAAACAAGGTTTATTTTAAAGTGTAGGTGTCTTAACAAAAGGTTAATAGAATTTTAGTTATTTAGGTTTAATTAAAATATCCCTAGACACTTTTGATGTGTGTAGATATTCCTCTTTAACGAGTCACAAATTTTGGTGCTCTAGTTTCAAAATCTCTCTTAGTCCGATCATTCTGAAGCAGAATAACTACGGCACACCTGTCTACGGTCATCATCCTATCAAATATTAAACAAACCTTAGAATAAAAAGCTTCTGTATTATACCTACTATATTATGAACCACCCTTACAACATTGGCGAATAGTCGAGGAGACTCTAGCTGTTGAAGAAATGCCTTCGCGTCTTCCTAGAATTTTTATAAATAACTAGCTTTCGCCCACGTGGATGTCGGATAACCATTTCCTATTTTACCTCTTCAGGGTTTGAATTCCAAAAGGGGTTTTAGTGGATACCTTCTCTTCACAAAGAACACACCCATTTTTTTTTTGGTGAGTTTGAAATCATCAAATGACTGCTCCCGTCCTGGGTGCGGCGGGAGCAGTCAGACTCTTACTGACTAAAACCCACTCATGTTCCTTCGATTGCCCTTTATGTTGCAGGGTCACGGTAACTATTATAAACATTCCGCAACCCCGGCAGGCGTTGGCCCTGTTGAGCCCCTTCCTGTGCTGACTCCTTCTCTTTGAGGTGCGCGTGGAACACTAACGCGCCGTCGACGCGGTAAAGAACACACCCTCAAAGTTTCATATCTCTTTGACCAACGGTATAAGCTGTACGTTGATAAATCAACAGTCAGTCAATCAGTTACTCAGGTTATCATTTAATATTTATAAATAGAAAAAGAAGAAAATCAGTTGAGCTTGTACTATTTTAAACCCTAGACACTCCACTGTCTCTTAAAGAAATTGTAAAAAAAATATCGACGCGCACCATTCTTTACTCCACGTGGATGTTTCAAGAAAGTTACAAGTCATAAGAAATATTTCCATAATCTCCAAGCTAAGTAAAAGAAAGTCGTCTGTAAGAAAACCTTTTACAAGATCTGAGAAGCCATCACAAACAGCTATATCCAAGTTCACAGTTACGTTTCATAAAAGAACGCGTGAAATCCTCCCCCCTTCCCCCCTCCCCCGCCGGCGAAACGACGGGAAAATTGCTTTCTTTATGAAGTTTACACCCAAACAGTAATGTGAGGTCAAAGATAATAAACTTTGTAGATGATCAAAGGGGAGTAACATTAGATCAAATTGTACGACGAAATAAGCTAACGAAAGATCTTTTCAGAATGTTGGGGTGTGATGAAGTGTGACGTCCTTCTTCTGGAATCTAGTATTTTTTTTATAAGCAGTTGTCCCACATTTTAGGAAGGTCGAATCGTTTGTGCATACAAACATACATTGTAAGACGAGGGACATATTGAAAGAAGTTATTTAGTATTCGATTCTAAAAAAACATCATCATAATCTCCTTTTAGCTATTCTACGTTATCAGTAAATTCGGATTCAGCTGTATACCAGTGTTTTACGTGAAGCGACTGCCTATCAAACCTCCACAACTCAGTAACTGCGCGACACACAAATATGTAAAAAACAATACCTTATTATTTTACCAAATCCCTCATAAAATTAATAAATTGTTAGGTAGGTTGATCACCCAATTCAACCGCAAGTCTTAATTAGTCATAAGCATATTATTATCGCGTATACCTAATGCGCCGGCCACACACTCGACGAGTGGCATGGGAAGTAGCGAGGAAAGGAGGCAGAGACGTAGTGTGGCCGTCATACTCGCCATGCCACTCGTCATTGCAAACATCGCGGCAGCGCGAGGAGCATGGCGATGAGCAGCGCGAGGGGCATAGTGTGGCAGGCCTATTACACGGTTTATATTCAGACAAGGTATAAGTCTCGGTAGGTCATAACAATAATTATCTCGAGCGGAAATCGAATCTGTGACACGCTGCTCATCACGCAATCACTGCGGTAATCGTGCTGTCAATATAATTGAATGACGATTACGATATCTGTATTAGTAGTTAGCCTCAGATATCGAATCATCTACTTCAAAGATACCGTTCTTGAATGGTTAATTAGTCAGTCAGCCATGTCAGATTTATGTTATAATAGATCCACAGCTACTCGTACCTTCAACATAACAAACCATTCGGAATTTATTTAAATGGCTGCACAAACTCTTAGCTACTTAAATAGAACCATAAATACATAATGTAATCATGATGACATTTAAGCGAAACCCTTTTATATAATCCACTAAACACTTAAACGAAAACTACTTTCGCGATAAAATTTTCATACTATTTCTTTTAGAAAACAATTTAGAAGATTCAGCTAACTCCCACGCAAAACTTATAAGAAGGCATTCCTTAATATTTAACTTTAAGGCATCTAAAAGGATTGTTTAACCCTTGACATATGATGTGTTGTTTTGTAAGTTTTCTAGAACCTACTTAACCGTTTTTATTACATTTCGCAGATGGCCTTTTGCAAGAGCAGGTCATCTATATATAAAATGATAAACTGACTGACTGAATAACCGACTGTTGCTGCCGACGAACAAGGAGTTTTGAAAATCCCAACCTATATTTGAAGAATTGAGGTTGGATAACTTATCACCAAAACTGTGACTTAAAATACTTTCCCAAGGGCCTAGATAGTATAATTAATGAGAGTTCTTAAATAAAACCTTGGAACTTGGCAGTTGTTTACAACAACAATACTTATCTTCCGAAAGTTTATCAATACAAAATCTGAATTAATTGACATGATTACCCAATTACTGAATAGTTTGGAAGTAAAGTAATCTGAAGTCGCTATAACTTAAAGTTTTTGTTATTTGTACCTAACGTAGAACAATAGGCTTAGAGACTATAAGGAGAGCTCTTCTCAGTTATTGTCAGTGATCGGAATTTGGGTGCTATCACTATTAAAAATGTGTATAAGTCACCGGAAAATAACAAGATCCGTAAGTTTATCAATCTACTAGGAAGTTTATAAACTTTCGTAGGATTCTAAACGGGAGATAAATTGTAATATTTTACGTCCACATTTTTGTAAATTTATAAATTTCCGACGTCATACGGTAAATTTATAAACTAACGGATATCTATTCGTAAGATTTTAAATGGTTCGAACAATCACAGAAACTCTTTTAAATATACGCATCTTTGAAATACGTAAAATAACACACTGCTCTCTGATTGGTACATACTTATGTATAATATCACTGATTCGTTCATATTATAGATGAATTACACCCAGACAGAACAACCGATAATGTTCATCAGACGAAAATATGCCTGAGAAGGAATCAGACCCACAACCAACTGGCCAGTCAAGTCAGATGACAATCAGATGTTCAACCTTACAGATCATTTAGTGTTCCCGACCAGCACACAGACAATTATCCAATACCTTGACCGTGGAATTCCCGTTCCCGCTATAATGGAGGAAGGCTATGGTGTAATAGTAGATTATGAACTTCGGCCAGCACTTCCAGACGATAAACGATATGACAATGGCGGTGACGTCACGAGCCAAGAAGGTTGGATATGGGTGGCACTAAGGATAGTGATAAGTTTTCCGTATTTTTAGATATTTTCTAATCGCAATTCTTAATCTGTCAAAAAATGTCTAAACGGAAACTTCATTAAACTGATATTACTGTCTTTTACTGGATTAAGTTGACATCTGGCAGTTTTCAATGAGAAAAACGTTAAATATTCATAAAGAGAACCTGAAATATTTTAAAATGCAGAGCCGCCGTGTCGAGGTAAATCTAAAAACTAATGAATGGATTTTCACGCCGTTTTCATCAATGTACAGTGTTTCATTGACAGGTTTAGGTGTACATATATTTTATAATAAATAAGAGATTTTTTAAGGTTTGTAATATCCGTGCGAAGCTGGGGTCAGTAAAAGTCTGACACGCCCTCCCGCCCCGCCCAGGACGGGAGAAGTCATTTGATGATTTCCCAAATTCCCACTCCCCAAAAAAATATGGTGACTAGATTTTTAACGTAACGATTACAGGAATTGGTATTAGGTCTATCAATATTTGTCACTACTATTCGACAAGCACGTTCCTTTGTTTTCCCATATGACCACTTCATTTGTTTAGATATCTGTGACCACAAGCTAATCATTATTTAATTTTATTCTAATGTAAATGGCGCCGTTGTGTCAACGTTTTCTGTTTAAAGATGTGCTTCGAATCGCGAATTAATTTAATTGTGAATTTCCTCAAGGGTTTTTCCTTACTGATTACGATTGTCTTACAACATTTCTTCAAATGCCAGACAAACACAATAGATGCCCAGACGAATTTACATAAGGCGGAACGTTTTTAATGGTTAACAAGGACAGACTGCTGTCGTTGCTGGGTAATCGCCATTGTCTCACTTTAGGTTGTAAAGAGACAACACAATCGAAAAGAACGAGAAATCCTAACACGTTACAAAATTGCATCGCCAAAATTTAAGTAGGAACTTTCACTTTGAATTGCGATCTGAATATTTTTGTGATTGATCCGTAATGAATGATCTCAAGTGGCTTAAACTGTGTTTTAGTTGATTCCTGTTGATTCTTGTTGCAGTAGTATTATTTATATAATTGGGTTTTGAAATGTCAGTGGCTACTAACATTGCTGTCAGTCTTACCAATAATTTGAATAAAATAATAGAATGGGGATGACGACAGCATTAAAAAAAAATACATTCTGTTTAGTCCGTCTGATAGATCTGCCGAAAATACAGGACACGTATTTTTTGCTTGATCAAAAAAAAATACAAAGTTAAAGAGCAACAAAGTTCAGGAGTGGGGGCTTTTGACGTCACCGTCCTGCAAAAATTGTATCGGATCGTGACGTCATGCGCAACTTCAACGCACTGTATTGTCGTCATTCTTCGTTTACGAGAAAAAAGAAAAAAATACGTGTCCAAAATTTTTTGATAATCTATCTGACGGATTAATTACTTTTTTTTTGTCGTCTCGCTTATTAAACTGAAAACTATCAAGTATACCCAACCTATGCGAACATAATCCGACAACACAAAGTCAATTTGCGTACATCATTATTAAATTTCAATGTGTGTACATTGATATTAACACGCGTTGTACATAGTTGACGCGACGTGCTCCGAATGTGACATGCAATTAATTCGCTTCAACCATACTGTATCATTTACAGCCTGAAACTGGTAATAATATTATTCAAATTGTTCACTCAGTTTCACGTTTTGAAATTTATAGTTGATTTAGTAAGTTGGATAATTTATGCTTATTATAAATCCTTAATTTAGATATTGTAGAATATGTGCTTGGTAACAACAGTTGACTAACACCAATGATAATACCAGCCTATTACTGTCCCACTGCAGGTAAATGCCTCTTCTCATATAGATAATGAGATGCGAGTATTGGTCACCACGCTTGCTCAAGGCGGATTGCCGACTTCAGGCTTTTATTTACTACAAGTCCAGCTTTCCTCACGAGGTTTCCCTCACCGATGGCTGTGATGTTAAAGATAAACTTCAGAAAGTACATAAGTATATATAAAAAAATCACATTGATACTTGCGCGGACTCGAACCCACAACCTCTTGCATATTAAGCAGTTTTAACCACTAGGCCATCACGGCACCACACACACAGGTAATGGTAGACCAAAATAATTTTTACAATTAATAATCTATCAGTTGCAGAAAATGGTCGACTTGGTACTCATTAAGAGGAGGTTTCTTATTCTGAATCCGAGAATATAATCCGAAATATAAATAAAAACACAAAAATCATCAGAGATAGATTAGACAAATAAATCGTGTAAAGGTAAATAACTTTTTTATTTAATCAATCACGGGATTTTTCTGCTCCTTAAAAGTAGCCCCGTGATTTGGGGCATTTCTACTTGATTCTTTCGCTGGCTGTGTGAAATCAGTGTAATAACATACATTGAATAACTCTACCTAATTCCAACCTATGGTGATGATCAATAGTCATGGCTTGTTTTCAAGAGAAGAGACCTTTGCCCTGCTAAAATTTGTAATTATTATGTTAAAATAAAAAAATTACATAAAGTTATTTCTAGGCAATAATGAATAATAACTTATAAATAGGTATTTTATCAAAAGTAACCAATGGTAAAGTTCAAGGCTTCTTAGTTTCCATGTCAAGGTCATGTTTTGTGCGTGATCGACCTCCTACTGATTAGGGTCACATTCGCTACTGAATAAATATTGTTTCAGGGGTTTGAGGGTTTATTGAGGAGATCTTTTCCGTAAGAATATACATATTTGAGGTACAGACAGATAAGGGTTTATCCGAATTCTTTGGTTTGCTGTATCGATTTCACTTGTTAGTTATTTTGTTTATTTATTATTTAAAAGGTTGTCTCAGATCTTTGCAATAAGTTATTACAATGGAAGCTGACTACTGCCATTTAAAAGTTTCCACTAACAGCCGTCATAATTTTCTGTAGAGATTGAGTTTCTGATTTCGACATAAAACTTTTCAGATCAATTTTCACAGCGTTGTTTGTATAAAATAGGTACTCATAAAATAATTGCTTAAAGATTCCTACACTTAGTTATAATTAATTTCAGCGGAATGCATAGAATTCTAATTAGCTTCTCTTTAGAATACTCCTGTATCTAAAAACAAGAAAAATAAACACAAATTAGCATACCGGCGTTACACGCGACATTACAAAAACTCTACTTTGCTGAAAGAGTTCTTACAACAAACCCTCCCCTGTACGGTCAGCAATAAATATCATCAGATATAATATTAGCTAGCTATCCCCGCGGTTTCGTCCGCGTCTTATTAGGTTTTTAATTACTGCTCCGTTCTCTTGGGCCATAGCGTAATGTTAAGTAACCTATGTATATGTTAATCTTATGTCTCATTACTAAATTTAAATTATTTATAAAACGTAAACTTTGTCAGAAAGCTTTTTACTCAGTCAAAGATAACATTGAGGATTCAAATGCTTGGGATTGAGCTGTTTACCATTATTGTTTGGCCATTATTTACTTTATTTACATTTCTTTTCTCTTTGACATTTAAATTATTATTTTGACATTTATGTGTACTTTTTAAAGTATATAATCTTTTTTATGTATTTCTATGTGACATTGATGCGTACTTTTTAAAGTATATAATCTTTTTTTTAAGTATTTCTATTTGACATTGATATGTACTTTTTAAAGTATTGTGTATATGTTTTTGTGACATTTTTTTTTAGTGAATGTGAGGACTATGGAAGTCGTTGGTTTTTTTTTAAATATGCGGTCTGACGGTTTGAGTATTTAATGCGGCCTACCCAAATGTCCTTACTTTGGTACTGTTCGTCAAGACGTTGGGATCCTTAGTTTTTAGTTGAGCTAAACGATTACTGACTAATGCTTGCACTGTCTGGACAGGTCCACTCAAATCTGTGTCCTTCTCTCATCAAGAGAGTGCCTCAGACATTAACCTCCATGGTTCTGACATGGTATGGACTTTAAAAGAGACTTTGACCTCTGAGTTTGTTTCGGATGTTTCTTCTCAGAGCAGTCCAGTTACGAAACACCAGCCCCATCGTTCGCTTAAAATAAATACAAAATATTGACGTGTAAAAGTGTTATATATATAACCTATTTACAAAATAAATATGATTTTATGATTTTATGTATAAGTTATATTGCTGTAAATTTTGTCAAAATCCGTTCTGTAGTTTTTGCGTGAAAGAGTAACAAACATCCATACTTACACAGTTACACACAAACTTTCACATTTATTATATTAGTAAGATTGTTGTCTAAAACCGATGTAAAGTTTTCTAACATAGATTATAGTTTTGAATCCGTACTAATATTATAAATGCGAAAGTAACTCTTTCTGTCCCTCTCTTCTTCACGCCTAAACAACTGAACCGATTTAAATAAAATTAGGTACGGATATAGTCTGGGACCCGAGAAAGGACATAAGATAGTTTCATCCCGGAAATCCCCCGGGAACAGGAACTATTATTCCACGCGGACGAAGTCGCCTGTAAAAGCTAGTTATAAATATAGTCAGTAGTTGGCTCGTGTATACATACATCCATGGTGATAATATTTTAGGGACATTGACTGGATATCCGTCAACTTTGCTGACTGTACCCCCCTCCCCGCGCCTGCGTCACCGCGCCCCTCAGTCCGTGCAAACGGCGCGCCGCTCCCCTAATGCATACAAATGTAGGTCTACCACGAGACTAAGGAACTACTCAGCATTCTGCGTGGCCACGGAAAACCCCCTTCAACTAACTAATTCTGGAAACTTTTTGTAAGTGCGTAGGTAAGAGAGCACCTGTGGTATTTCATATTTGCTTAGTTTAAACTTTCTTGTACTCGGAGTCCGACTACGACTTGCACTGGGTTACCTTTAATAATGTCTAACTGACGAATTGCCTAACAACTGAAAACTGTCTGAAAATATGCACAATCTATACTTCTATACTATCTATACTTCTAATCTAAACTAATATTATAAAGAAGTAAAATTTGTAAGTTTGTAAGTTTGTATGTAGGGGGTAATCTCTGGAACTACTGGTCCGATTTGAAAAATTATTTCAGAGTTAGATAGCCCATTTATTGAGGAATGCTATAGGCTATTTACCATCACGCTACGACCCACGGGAGCGGAGCAGTAACGAAAAATGCGGGTGAAACCGCAGGGGACAGCTAGTTATTATAATAAATTTAATTATTATCAAAAATCAACTTGGCATGATGTCGACTCTATTGTCACAAGCAGACTTGGGTATTATACATTATTAATGCCTAATTCATTTTCAATTTACTGTAAAATTGGGTTTTCCGTTGCTTTCACAACAACATCAATAAATAGCATCATCAATTTTGTTAGTAGCTTTATGTCGTCGTCTTAACGCGTCATACAAAAGCTTTAAGAGATGAATCATGTTTTGACGGTTTAAAAACAGTAAAATAACAAAATAATATCTCATATTTTTTATTAGGTACCTTAATTTAATATTCAGTGCAGATAAACGATTTGAATTTTTCTATCTACAAAGCCAAGCGTCAGCTCCTACTTGAATCAATCAGTCAGCGACAGACCAATCAATATTCAGATTCATTACAAACTCGAAGTCAAGCCAATCAATCTGATTGCTTCCATCTCCGTAACTCCTGAACAATATTTAATAATCATTTGGAACTCGTTAAACTTGCTTGAAGAGTTAAACTCGAAATTATAAAGATTTCACAAGTAGATTTAACAAATGGTTGCCTGTCCCAAAATAATTGGTTTACTTTGAAAACTGTCAAATCCGTGGTAAACAAAATGTTCTCTCACTGTCATGGTATCTTGTGATTATTTATACCTACCGGACTTGGTCCAAAATGTGGAATGCTAAAGTTTATTGAAGTTCTATTATGTGTGTGTTTCATTTTTGGGTAGATTACAGCCGGGTTAACTAGTGAGTGTGTAACCAGTACATGTTATAATATGACGTAAGAATAGGACTCGGATACTGATTACTACCTAATCTTTTCTCTTGAGCTTAAAAATGCCTCTAAAATACGATAAAATAAACAAACATAAACCTATTCATTCAAAGATTCTCGTCAAAACTCTGATGTATTTAGTTCATAGAGACTAGTTTTGGACACACTATTCGTTTTTATTCAAAGTTATAACAACACTTCAACAATATTACAAATGGTAAGTAACAAAATACTTTATAGTTTGCGTTTTTTCATATTTTAACCGGTTCCGAGCCTTAAAAAAAACTTTAAATTGTTAATTAACAACTTGGAACTTGTGCCTACTTGAGTTAACCTAGTGGTTAACTCGAGTAGGCACAAGTTCCAAGTTAAAAATAGCGAGATATATTGTAGTAGATACAGCACACGATAAGGCACAAGACCGGTTGATGTGGGGCTTAGTTATGTCCAAGAGGACTTGTAGTGATGAATTATATCATCCATACTTATATTATAAATGGGAATGTGTCTGTCTCTCTGTATGTTTGTCTTTCTTTCACGGAAAAACGAAGCGACGAATTGACGTGATTTTTAAGTGGAGATAGTTGAAGGGATGGAGAGAAACATAGGCTACTTTTTGTCTCTTTCTAACGCGGAAGCCGCGGGTAGAAGCTAGTAATATCATAAGGACTACTTTTAACTCGTAAACAGGTTTAAAATTATGTGTATTTTGTATTCATCTTATGTGTGTTGCTGTTGTTTTCATTATGTAACTTTTAAGTTGTTATG
The DNA here is from genome assembly GCA_033675125.1 of Athetis lepigone. Taxonomy (NCBI): domain Eukaryota; kingdom Metazoa; phylum Arthropoda; class Insecta; order Lepidoptera; family Noctuidae; genus Athetis; species Athetis lepigone. The sequence goes on from CM066227.1 coordinate 22,879,046, forward strand.
TTATCGTGTGTTCTAAGATTTCGAGTAAAAAATGTGCAAAACAGGTTCAAAGCCTAGGACTGCGCTGCCTGTTTTGTCCTATCAGCCTGTCATCATAGGGTATGTTTTAAAACCACCAAGGCAGCTGCCGAGGCAGACACTAGTATTTTTTACAGAGTGTCACAATAGCTGCTATAACAAAAAATAACGAATTTATAATTAAATAAGTAAAAAATTATTGGGTGTTTTATATGTCGATTGTTTTATCTCACGGGGGTACGGAACCCTTTTTACGGAACAATATTAATCCAGGTTAGAGATTCAAAGGCGGAATACTGAAACGTTAATTTTTACACAATTTTAAGACGCTCTCAAAACTGTTACTATCTTTGTCACTCAAAGGGATAAAGTAAGGATAGCAATAGTTTCAGTCTTCGGCCATAAGTTTGCCAACTTCATGTTTGTCCATGCTCAGAACAATAGGACAGTTTATAGAACCATACCTAGGTACGTTAAGCCGGAAAGCCAATATTCTACAGCCTACATCAAGGAATCGATAAGCGGACGTATCGGATAGATTTGCGTCACAGCAAAGTAAACAGCTTCGATGTTGCTTTATAGAAAGTAGTTTTGTGGACAACCCGCTGCTTTCAGCGTGTTTTTGAGATTGTATATGTTACCGGCCAAACTTAAACGGATTTCAGGACATACTAGTTTCGCCTAGGCTAAACGAGGTTAGAAGGCTAAGGCGGGAGCTCCGCTGCGCTTCGCTCCTGCCTAAGCCTACCCCAACTGGGGTTCAATTTCAGGTGATTTTCGAAAAAACGAAACTACGAAGTATATAACATGTACCTACACTAACATTATATAAAAGTAAAGTTTTTTTCATCCCACCTATTCGAAAAAGACGACTTTGTTACTCTTTAAGTACGCCCAAAGTTGGTGTTTTCTTTATGAAACTTTCAGCGGGCAATAATGACGCTCAAAATTCAAAAAGTGCACCTAAAAGTAACTTTTAATCGCACTTTTTGAATTTGGAGCGTCTTTGCATGTTTTACGCCCTGTTATAAGTGCGCCTAAAAACTCTTTGAATTTGGAACGTCTTAGTGCTCAACGCCAAAGAATCGAACGCAAATAATGAATGGCTGTACGACGGCCAATACCATAGTCACGCAGCAGCTGAATAAAAAAAACTTAAATAGAAATAAAACGTGCAAACGCAAACGAGTTCTCGTAAAAATTTTCACGGATTGTTTTGCAGCAAATTATTAATGTAGCTGCTAGATATTATTATTGAGCTATGTGAATAATAGCAGCTACAATAATAATTTTACAATAAAGTATGAAGCGCCTTTTATTTCCTCATAGGGGGTGATGAAAAGTAGAGTGTATCACTCGGGCGCAAAATATATTTTTGGTTCGGGCGACGTACTTTGAATCCCTCGCTACGTTCGGGATTCTATTTAAGAATCCCTCGCAAAGCTCGGGATTCTACTCTAGAATCCCTCACTTCGCTCTGGATTCAAAAAACGCCCTCGCCGTAAAAATATTACTTTGCGCCCTTGTAATACAATCTACTATTTTGTGTTAATTAGCCCATTTATACAATGTGTAACTGAATTAATGCACTTTGAGAATATAGTTTTTTCAGAATCGTTTACTAAATCGATTTTTGTAATTTTTAATGTAGGTAAAATATTTTTTATCCCAAAAATAATTAAAACTACGTAAACTGCTGTCACACTTCCGCTGTACAGTCAAAACAAACTAAAATGGATGAAATACCTACTACGCTAGACCCTTATGCAAGTGCGACTGTGTGCATGCGTTGATTTGTAACGTGACTAACATTTTCTCCCACAATCTGTACAACTAATTTATAAAAAAACTGTTTTAAACATAATAATAAAAATTCAGTGTATGTATTATGATTATATCATAATATTCTAATTAGGGTGTCTGGTGGTGAGCGTCTATTCCGGGACATGTTGTATACGTTATAACATCACGCTACAAACTACGGGTGCTGAGCAAATAGCGGGCGAAACGCGGGCGATAGCTAAGTCACTAATAAACCTGTATTCTATTACCTTCATACATAAAAGATAAAATGTTCCTGGAACGCGAAATGGTCAACGAATTTAAAACGAACAAAGTGATCCTATAAGGGTTCCGTTTTTACCTTTTGAGGTACGGAACCCTAAAAACTATGCTTTATAAATGATTACTTTTGAAATCTATTACGAACCTTTAAAACCTAAAACCCAGCGCTGTGGCACAGAGCAACAACTAAATAATTCATAACTGCTCAGTTTCCGCGAAGTTTTCCCTGAAATATTCAGATGAGTCGCTCCTCTTAAAACCTGATTCACAAAGCATAGCATCTAGAGTTCTAGGAAACATTATCTTTCTTTATAAAGCATCTCAAGACGAGGCTAAATTGAAAAATTGCCCGCATTATAAATAAGAATGACAAGTATAAGGTCACATGTCCATGATGTGGAAAAATAAACTTATTTAAACTACTGGTTGGGTCCGTGTCTTTGCTCACGTGGACAAGACGAGACAAATACGAGTCCAATGGCTTGGCTAGGGTTGGAAATTATAAAAAACCAGATTTCTTCGCGAATAAGAAGAAACCATTAATTCCAATAGACATTTTTCCAGTAGCAGTTAGTATTTAACTTCATGTTATGGTCTTATATGTAATAGCTGTGTTTTTGATACAATGATAGAATGATAGAATGATTTATTTTTGTAAATAGGTAAAAAATTACACTTTTACACGTCATTTTTTTTTCTTATTTTAATCAAACGATGCCGCCAAGAATTCAATAAAATTTTTGAGAAAAAAACTAAACAAATTAGCCCAAAATTTATTTTTAGTGATTGGGCAACAAAAGGAATTCGGAAAAGTAGAGAAAAACACTTTGAATTGTATGGCCTTAAGCCTATTATTAACACTGAAATATTTAACAAATATGTCACAACATATTCAAAAACATTTAGAAACACTTGCAAGGCAGCTAAAGCCTTCGACAAAATCAAATCGGCAGATGATAAAATAAAAACTGTTTGGAAAGTTATAAATAGCGAAACAAACAAGAAAAAAGTGCTTAACACGGAATATACATTGAATACATCACGTGGTCCCCTATGCTCTAATTTAGAAGTAGCCCAAGAATTTGTGGATTTCTTTACCAGTATTCCACTTAAAACCACAGAAGCTTTGAATTCCTCACCGGATTACTCAATTACTTTATTAAAAGCTAACGTCCCAGGCTGCCCGGTTGAGTTTGAATTCAAGCATATAAATCCGATGACAGTTATAAAAGCTTTTCGGCAAATTAAAATCAAAATGACTGAAGACATATGGGGTATGTCTATAAAAATTTGTTCATCCATAATTGAAACTGTAGCACCTTACTTAGCTTCAATATTTAATCTGTGTGTCGACAAAGGAGTCTTTCCGGATGTAATGAAATTTAGTAAAGTTATACCTCTTTTTAAATCTGGGGACAGTAAAGATACTAATAATTATAGACCCGTGTCCGTTTTGTCGGCTTTCAGCAAGGTGTTTGAAAAGGTAATGCTTAATCAAATGCTCATTCACTTTAACTCTAATAAGATCTTACACGAGCAACAGTATGGCTTTACCAAAGGACGTTGCACAACCGACGCCGGTGTGGCTTTATTAAAACATATATTTACAGCTTGGGAAGAGGCGCAGGATGCTATAGGAATCTTTTGTGACCTTTCCAAGGCATTTGATTGCGTAAATCATGACACGTTACTGCTGAAACTTGAGCATTATGGACTGGGTAAACTTGCGATTAATTTAATGAAGTCTTATTTAAACGACAGACAACAGCAAGTGCAGATAAATGGAGTGAATTCTAGTGGCTTGAAAGTAGAAATGGGGGTTCCACAGGGCTCAATATTGGGTCCCTTCCTCTTTTTAGTGTATATTAATGACCTGCCCCATTTATTTAAACACCAACCTCATATGGTGTTATTTGCCGACGACACTTCTTTGATCTTTAAGATTAATAGACGGGCCAAAAATCTTGACTGCGTAAATAACGCCCTCACTCAGGTCCATAATTGGTTTACGGCAAATAATTTAGTATTGAACGGTAATAAAACTAAGTGCATTCGATTTTCTCTACCAAATGTCAAAAGTAGCGATTGTGATATAGTACTTAATAAAGAGAAATTAGAATTTGTAGACAAAACTGTTTTCCTAGGAATCACGCTTGACTCAAAACTACAATGGGGTCCTCATTTAACATCCCTTGCAGGTCGGTTAAGCTCAGCAGCATTTGCTGTTAGAAAAATTCGGCAATTTACTGACGTAGATACCGCAAGGCTGGTCTATTTCAGCTATTTTCATAGCATTATGTCGTATGGTATCTTATTGTGGGGACGAGCTGCTGACGTTGAGTCTATTTTTATTCTGCAAAAAAGAGCCATCAGATCCATATACAATCTGCGTATGCGCGATTCACTAAGGGAACTGTTTAAGCAAATCAACATCATGACGGTACCCTGTCAATTTATCTATGAAAACATCATGTATGCAAGAAAAAATCTGAATCTTTTTAGTAAAAGAGGGCAAAGGCATAATTATAATACTAGAAATAGGGACGAATTGGTTCAACCAGGCTTTAGGCTAGCTAAAGTAGACTCATCTTTCATGGGGTTCTGTTTAAAGTGCTATAATAAAATACCTCCTCACATTCTATCGCTGAATGAAACTAAATTTAAAAGTAAAATAAAACGCACACGTTGTAGCCAGGCATATTATAAATTGAGCGATTATATCGCTGACAAAAATGCTTGGCTGGATGCTGGTCTAGCTCCACAACCGTGTAATTGATTAGTATTCGGCGATATCTGATTGTAAAACTACAAAAATAATAGTATTGTATCGAGTCAAAGTGTTTGTTTTATATAAATTCACATAGCATACAATGTGAGCACTATGTTCTTTACATTTCTTCTGTCTGTCTATCATTGACTGAATATACTCTGGCAGCTGGGAGTTTGTCGTGCTCACTCAAATGTCTCACTGACGGTGGCGTGTGTGTTGGATCATTTGGTTCCCTTCAAAATGGTTGAGCTATTTGGTGCCAATCCATACGTCATGTCCGTGAACGGGCGCTGTCTGCTGAGACTGGTCATCTCTTAGCTGCCACAGTTATTTTAAAATTTGTTTTGTTTATTTTAATATTTCTAACATGTCCGACTTGTTACGTTGTTCTCACATAGTACCTTAGATACAACAATGAATGATGTAACCAAATTATTGTAATATATTGATTTTAAAAGAGTGTCCATGGAGTTTCTTGCTTGCTCTTCTCCATGGGACCTACTTTTTGGAACGAGCAACTAGCTTCATTTTTTTTTGACAGACTGACACCTTGACGATTCAAAAGTACCTGTAATTGGTTTATTTGAATAAAATAGTTTTGAAGTTTGAAGTTTGAAGTTTGATGGGGCCGGTGTTTCCTAGCTGGACTACTCTGAGAAGAAACAACCCAAACAAACTCAGAGGTCAAAGTCTCTTTTAAAGTCCATACAATATTGTATTGGTCAAATTATGCGAGGACCATGAAGGTAATAACTGAAGTGATCTCTTGATGAGAGAAGCACACAGATTTGAGTGGACCTGTCCAAACAGTGCAAGCATTTGTCAAAAGTCGTTTAGCTCAACTAAAACATAAGGAGCCTAACGTCTTGACGAACAATACCAAAGTAGGGACATTCGGGTAGGCCGCATTAGATACTCAAACCAATATAATATACTTATAAAAGTACACAAATGTCAGATTCATTAATAATTTTTGATTTCTATAATGTGTTCCCAACTGGAATTTAAATAATAAAACATTGCTCGCAATATATTCGTCAGTTGTTGGTTTAGTGGTTAGTGACCCTGACTACTAAGCCGAAGAACGTAGGTTCGATTCCCACCCAGGACCAACTTTGTGTGATGAGTGTCTGTTTGATCTGTTTTTTGGGTAAAATTTATCTATAATTATGTATGTATTTATAAAGTATATAAGTATGTATATCAATTGTCTGGTTGCCATAACGCAAGCTCTGCTTAGTTTGGGATCAGATGGCCGTGTGTGACTTGTCCCAAGATATTTAGATTTAGAGATATTTCTAAGTTCCTCTAATGAACGTTAGTATATTATGTATAACTATACACGAATAAAGACGTACAATATCCTGTGAGAGTGTGTCCAGACTTACGTAAGCACAAAGTGTCGGCCACAGTGAAGATATTGGTAAAGTTTGCGGATCTATGACCGCCGCCCGCCGAGCAGCCTGCTGAGGTTTAACTAACTATTTATGGTTAGATTAGCTAGCTCACAACTTTACTACTTAATCTTGGAACTACAGATTGATTGGAGTTTGTGATATTTGGTTTATCTTTCACAAACGTATTTCTTTATAGAAGATCTAGCGTTTTCCTACAACTTCTTTTGTTTGCATGTCGGTTATAACCACGTTATTACAAACATAGGCAAAGGTGCAAACAAAAAGTACGGTCTTCCTCGAAATCCGAACTAACAATAATTTACCGAAATTGAACAAAAATAGGATATACTTTCGCATTATAAATAAACAGTATTTGCGGAGTGAATGAACGTAAAACAAACCTATTTCTTATTACGTAGATTATATTCCCATTAATCATCCCCCAGCGTTTTCCAACTACATTAGTGTCGGCTTCCAACTTAACCGAATCTAGCTGAATACTAGTGTTTTCCATAGAGCGATTGCCTATCGGACGTCCAACTCAGTTACTAGATTAACTATATAATAGAATTATGATACATTTCTCTGATGACATGTAAAAATAATAAGTAGGTAGGTGCCACAAAATTGAAATAATTTCATTTAATTTCACCAAACAATTAAAATTAGTTTATCCTCTAAATATCAAAAGTCCAACTTATCACCAGAACGTATAAAACTTTTCTAGCCATAATATCGTTTAAATTCTAATTACAAAAAGACGAAGACGAAGTTTAGTACAAAGCACGTAATTGTCGCGAATGGCGCGCGGCGGGCGAGGCGCAATCTGGTAACAGTTAACAACAGCACTGTGGAACGAGAAGTGGGACTGGGATAAAGTGAGCGCAGCGTAGAGTGGGACCGGGACACGAAGAGCGCAGCGTGCAGTGGGACCGGGACAAAGTGTAGCTGTGCAGACGCTTCCAATTAAATTGCAGTCACAGAGTGGTTACAAAGAGTAAGTTATATGGAAGCGACGTTATTGTTGAGTGATTCCCGAACTTAGTGCTCGTAGTGGAGGTCCATAGTAGTAACTTCGTTGCACACGACAGACTAGGAGCAAATACGTGTATTTGTTTCCAAAGTACTTTTTGGACTTAATTTATGGTATAAAAATAACTATGTCCAACGGTGAAATTTCAAACATTTCTGGTATCGTGAGAATAAATAAAGCATGTTCTGGGGTGCATGCTTTATTTATTTATTATTTCATGCCTCATCCTTCATTGATAAGCGAAGATCCTCCGACCAGACGGTTGTTGTGTCGGGATCGTTGTAAAATAATTTTATAAATACATACACATTATAGAAAAATTACACCCCGCACAGAACAAACAATCACGCTCATCACACAAAGTTTTTCCTAGGTAGCAAAGTAGATAAGCATCCAGGGCCGTCAGATACAGTTTAAGTTTTTTCAAAAACCCACGGATATTTTCTAATAAAAATTTAAACTATGGTAGAAAATGAGTAGTTCTTCAATTAGGTTAAATTTAATTTGTATACATTCATTGGTATTCAAGAAAACCTCAATTGTATATGACGGCCCTGGATACTTATCTACTTTGCTGACCGTACATGTGCTCATGTCACCGTAAACTCTTACATCGCGATAGATAGACAGAATATTCTTTATTGTACACCAATAGGACAAAAACAGTAAATACTAACAAATATGCTCGATAATAAATATACGCGATGTAGGATGTCAATTGTAGTTCACGTGTTCGACGTGTCTCCACACATAAGTACAGTTTTTTAACAACCTACGTTCTTATGTGGTCACTTCTATTAACTGTACATCTCAGGCCCGTGCCGGCCACACATTATATTTTCCGCGGTTCCCGCTACAAACAATATTTCGTGGAAACTGCAAGCTCTCACTTGCACTCACATGTCATGTCCTCACTATTTACTCTTATTTTTTCGAACATATCGCGAGAACTGTGCTGTCAGAACTAGACCGCTGGATTTTACAAAAGCGAATGTACTGCGTTTTTGTAGCTTGAATAAATAGAACATAAAGTTAATCTTTTTTATGTCGACTATTGTTTTCCAATTTTATTTAGTGGCGCTGACATATTACTCATTAGATTGATTGTAGTACGGTAAAGATCATCAAATTATCCATCGTACTATAATATAATAAATGTGAAAATTTGTATATGTGTGTGTGTGTGTGTGGATGTCTGTTGCACTTTTACGTATAAACTACTAAACGGATTTTGCTAAAACTTTACAGTATTATAGCTCATACATCAAAAGTATATTTCAGGACCGAAGTAGTAATCAAAAACAAAATGTAACTCGGGGGAAACCGCGAGGGACGACAAGAATATAAAGTTTAATTTAAATTGACGACAGATTTCCAATTTGTTGACAGTGTGTGAGTTGATAGTCAGTGGTATAGTAAAGGTCATCAAATTACCCATTTAAATATAATATGAGTCACATAGACAACACAAGTTGACACAACACGTGCTTTTACTAAATAATGAGACTTTTTTTATTATTATTATTATGGGCTTGCTCTTGGTCCCAGACTAGCCCGAGGGCATAGACGGAGCCTACGATGGAGCGAGCTTACCCAGTAGATGCCTATGCACTCGTTTCTTAAATATTTCCGGGTTATAGGAATTTGGAAACACAGACGCCGGCAGGGAGTTCCATTCCTTTGCGGTGCGCATTATGAACGATTTTGAGAAGCGCTGCGTGCGGATATGAGGAATATCAACCAAGAATGGGTGGTATCCCACCGTACGTCTGGATGTCCGGTGGTAAAATGGAGATGAGGGAATGAGCTCGTGTAGCTCATGAGCACACTCACCGAAGTGCAATCTATAAAATACCGCCAGACAGGCAACTTTTCGCCGATGCGCTAGTAGTTGAAGTTGGGCCACCAGCTTCTTGTCGCCTATCAACCTTATGGTCCTGCGACTTCTGGACTACACTTGATGACAGCCCAGTAAAGTTCCACGAGAGTCGTAGTGACCGCTGGGAAAAACATTAAAGGGACAAATTGTAGTACTATTAGATAATTATGTTAGATGATGATTTGATCATGGCTCGTCATCCACTGAACATGTTTATGTACACAATTGCAGCTCGTTAGTTACTCAACACTGTGGATATGAGACTAGGGTTGTTTGTGTATGTTTTATGTATTTATTAACACTGCTTATACGCGAATTGTGATGAAAAGGGTAATGATAGTAAATATTTGTTTATCTCATCATCATAATAGAGGCACTAGATCACATAATCTATTCTGAATAAAGAAAAGGGTAAAAATACTTAGGTATATTAGATCGTATTGTCGGGGTTGCGGAATGTTTATAATATAAAGTTACCGTGACCCTGGAACATAAAGGGCAACCGAAGGAACATGAATGGGTTTTAGTCAGTAACGCCCTCCCGCCGCACCCAGGACGGGAGCAGTCATTTCCACCACAACTCCAAAAAAAAATAGATTTTATGGGTAGTCTTGAAATACACTATCTATCCGAGATGGGTGATGCTTTTCTTTTAATTTAAATAAATAAACAGAGTACTGAATTTAAATTAATTAATAAATGGAAATTAAAAGACTAAGGAAAATTTCACGTCACATTTTATGTTAACCTTACAACACGTGAAAACCAAATTTTCTCCCAAATAATATGTTGTAGCACAATTCCCGACGTAATATCATTAACAGGCCGCAATAATAACGTTTAGGAAAACCGGTAACAAGATTGGTCGGCGTCGGAGACATAATTAAGATTGTCGGCTTTCCCGAAAGCCTAATAGACAGGGAAAACGGTGCAATTGGCAGAGACAGAAAGAGGTGGGAAGGAGACAAAAAACGTGGTGAAAACTCATGAATAATTCTCGTATTTCGAGGTATAGGTACATTTAGGTACCCTTGTCGAGACTAGAATAAAACACGAGTGTAATGTGACCTAGACGAAGATAAAGTCAAATCGTTTATTTCAATTATGCCATTAGAATGCTCTTTTGTATGTCGTTTGCTGGAATAAAAAATGTGTCTAGTTGGCAGTAACAATGTGTAGTTTCTTGTGGACAAAAATGGGGGACAGTCCATTCTATTCTTTAACCTTACGACGACCAAGCGACAGCTGGCTGTCGCGCAGCTATTGTCTTTCTTTTGTCTTACGTGTGTTCGAAGGCTTAAAAAATGTTTTGCAAATGTATAGGTAAACTTACTTTAATCTACATACCTACATGTATGTATTGTATAGAGAGACAGGTTTATTGGTGGTAAGCAGCGCAAAAATTACTGAAGCTAGGATCGTGAAGTTTTTACTGTAGTTTAGTTCAATTACTAGAAATTCTGTAAGAAGCAATTTTTGAAAATTCAACCTACAACATGAAAATTGCCGACTGTACCACAGGAAACAGCTAGTTTTACTATACAGGAGTAAAACCTACAATCACTGGACAGAGATTGAAAACGTCTTTCTATTTTATATATACACTGTTATATTATCTATAATATGTATGTATTTATAAAGTATATAAGTATGTATTTCAGTTATCTGGTTACCATAACACAAGCTCTGCTTAGCTTGTAATCAGATGGCCGTGTGTGACTTGTCTCAAGATATTTATTATTATTATATTATTATATCTTCTCAAATGGCTCACGAGGGGCCCTATCTGAACAGACACGCGATCCATTGACTGTGACCTTGCACTGTGGTTGCAATGGCGTGTACTGCACGTCTATTTATATACAGTGAACCATCTGTAAGGACCATATTTCACACACATTGGTACATTACCGCATCACCGTGTCCCTTGTCTGAGACGTGAATTTGTGACACATTATTGGTTGCCAGCAGGTGATTTAGCCAACGATTTTTGTTGCGTCACGAAGTCACCACATGACTTACCCTTCATTTAACCGTACTCATTTAGCTGGAGGAGCGATCGCGTAGTGCCACCATGGTTTCGAGGTATCGATTGGAGTAAAGTGTGCAGTTGACCAGCGCGCCGCAGTTGAAACTGCACATTAACTGCAGTTGAGCTGCAGGCTTGCAGTCTTACTAAATTCATATTGCATTGCAGATAGAGTGCAGTTGAAATTTCGTTCGTCTGTTTAGAACCTAAACCGCTTATTTGGTTACTGCTCCGCTCCGGTAGCTCTTAGCGTAATTTTGATATTGTATATAGCTGTACAAGCCATTTTAAATAATTTCTTAATATTAAGCATTTTTGTCATTGACGCGTCGGATTGCATGACTGACCTAATTTTAATATGTTATATGTATTAACGCATGGTTGACAGTGCATTAAAGGCATTCCGTTCGTACTGACGTATATTATTGCCGAACCTCTCCCGAGCAAACCTTCCCTGACATCCTGACATTTCTTGTGTGGGTTACGTCTAACACAAAAATAAATTTTCTATTTAAACCACTATTTCCTGAAGCTACAACCAACCAAACAAACCCTCCAACATTCATTAGGATAGGTACCAATCTGAAGCACGTCTGACCTACCCACACTAATATATTTAAATGGGACGGTGAGTTTGTTTACATGTTTACTCGTTCTATTTCCACTCCCACGAACTTCTTTATTGGCAGACAGATAGTTTGTTGTGTCTGACAACTGATTACAATCTGAGACTAGGAAACGGTCTGTAGCTACTTCTTATGTAAGTAGAATATTAAATTTCCACTGGTAGAATCGTAGAATTTATTCAATTCGATCACTTTCTAACGAGTTGAGTTTAAATAATCTCAAGCGTAATTAATCGTTGGTGACTTAATAAAAAGTCACCAACGATTAATTACTGTGGAATGAGAAGAAAAGAAGTGCTTTTCCGATTAGGTACATTCATAAAATCTTGTACAATAATAATATTCATAAACACTGTTTATATGTTGTATTACAAGTATAATTATGGTAATAGTGAACTTGAACTATAAAATTTATGCTAACTCTAGTAATGCGTTTTTCATGACGCATCTCATTCGCAATTTACATAATTGTATGCGCACCATTTTTACAATATTTGCCACAGCACAATTTATAATTATGAATTAGCCTGGCTCTTCTTTCCACGTGAATAATAAACTTAACTACATCGAAGATTGAGAACCACGAATTAATAACAAACTAGGTATATTTTAAAAATCGTAGCGAACACTAACTATATTCCTAAGAAAATACAAAACAAACTTTGCATAATAGAACACTTCAGAGGGTATCCGAAAGTAACGTAGTCTGACAGCGTAAACAATGTTTACGGAAATAAACACGAAAGCGTATCAAAAGGAGTACTACACCTTCCCAAGGATCTGTATTGTGATGCCACAAAGCTGAGACCTTCACGAGAGGTCGGGTGACGAAGTGACAGGACCGTGAATGTTGACCGCGAGTGGTGACGTCACAACATGGCCGTCCTCATCACTGAACTTGAATGGTTGATGGGGATTGCGCCTGCACTCTGCACTCTGTATGGGTTCATTTAAATCTGTGTTCTTTATTTAAATATCTTTATGTACTTAATGATCAGACCAGATATTACATTTTTAGTATGGTGCAAAAGTATGAAAGTTTCAAATGGACATTTTTTAAATGAAAGTTAACTTTTTCCTTTAGGGGTGATTTTTAGAGGGAATAACTGGACTAGGCCTTTAAAAGTATTTAAGTATGTTTTTAAGCTGTGTTTTTGTTTTTGTGTATTCTTTTCTACATATATATAACGATTGAGAAAAAAACTAACACAAATAATAATGGATAAAAATGATTGTCAATTCCAAACTATTACAAACGAAAACATTACCTACATTAATGTAGGCTCTTAAAAAAGCAACTGTTTTTTTCTAACAGGATACGCAAAGTAAATACATTTTTCTATCTGAACTAAATAATGATATAATATAATTCGAATAGTCGTAAATCGCTTGCTCGTAGGCAATCCTGATGAACCAAGGCTTGATGTCCAATGTCAAATCGATCCCAAACAAAATGTGCAATGTTTTTATACACAACAAACGCAAAACAATGCAATCTGACAATGACACCGACCTTCAGCACAACACGCCACAGCGCATGATATCATAGAAGAGTATAGACACCATGACATGCACGGCGTATGTTAACGAGGAGGCGAAACTAATATAATGGGTTTGTACAAATTACTATGTATCCACACTAATAACTATCAACTACAAGATATTGGAGCTTTCTTATGTATATCTCCTTACATTATTTTAGGTTTTTTTTTTTTGGTCAGTGGGAAATCATCCAATGACTGCTCCCGTCCTGGGTGCGGCGGGAGGGCGTATCAGACTCTTACTGACTAAAACCCACTCATGTTCCTTCGATTGCCCTTTATGTTCCAGGGTCACAGTAACTATTATAAACATTCCGCAACCCCATTATTTTAGGTAGCTCTAACTCCATGAACGCGTTTGTGAATTGGTCTATTTGAACAAATACTATTTTGATTTTCCATGGGACAGATTCTCAGATGCTGATCAGACATTTTCTGAAATGTCAACCAAGAACAACTACTTTACGTGCTTTCTACTAGATAACCTAGCAAAATACATATGAATTAAAATAAAGAGATTGGTACCTACTTGCTCTGTTTTAACCCCGCAATCTCATGCATGAAAAGCATTACTTGCGCGCCACAAACAATCTAGTTTACGAACACCATCTGATGAAATGAATCTCATTCACTATTGACTAAGAGTAAACCTGTTTTGTGGAGCAGTCCTGACCTCCGTGTCACGTATCAGTGACACTACATCATGACACGACGTCACATTTACGAGCAGATGCTACTTGAGCGCCATTATTGCTGAGATAACATTGATATTTGCGGTTTTACGTGTAAGGATACGATGTAAGCGGGCGCGGAGGGGCGGGCGGTGGCGGTGCGGGGAACGACGCGTTTAAATTCATAGATTTATATGGAACTGGCTTTAAAAATCACAGCGCGCGTTATAGTGTCTTCCGCGTTATAAACCTGTGGCATTGCCCGCTGATTTTTCAGAAACTTTAATCTCCTGATTTGAATTTGCTTAAATACTTTGACTGGCCTTTTTGTTGGGTTCGATTCCCACCCAGGACAAAGTTTATAAATTATGTACCTATTTATGTTGTTTGATTCCTATAATAGAGGTTTAGGATCAGACGGCCGTGAGTTAGTTGTCCCAAGATATTTCTTATTTTCTGACTATTTAGCGAGTCTTTATGTCACAAAAAGTAACTACTGTAAGAATTTCATGTTTTAGCTTCACTAGTTTCAGCTGTGCATTGATAACTATCTGATTCGCGGGAAGTCACACAGACACACTTCTATCCGCCGCGTCTTCCTGCGTTGCAGCTGCCGCTGTCGCACCGCGTCCGCTGACTTTATGACCGCAGCCTTATGTCGTCGAAACTACATTCGCTATGATTCTATCATAACACATCTTTCCAGAACGTTTGTTTTGGTTTAGTTGTTAAATAACAATCACATTAGCAAAATTATGATTATGATTGACTTGCAAGTGATAATGTTGTTGTTAATTGTCTTGGTAATAGCAAAGGTAAAGGCTTTAATCACAGTAGCATAGGTTCTTTTATAATAATAAATAATATTACAATAGAAATCGTTGTCGCATTTTGCTCAAACTAAAGGTAATATTGTTAGGTACAGTCAGCAAAGTATATAAGTATACAGGGCCGTCATCTACAATTGAAGTTTTCTTGAAAACCAATGAATGTATTCAAATTAAAAACCTAATTGAAGAACTAGTCATTTTCTACTATAATAAATAAAATACCTAGCAATACAGAAGTCGGTAGAAATTGAAATTCTTAGTACTTGTGATACAAATAGAAGCAATATATTCTTAGACGAACTGCACGAACACACAAGTTGAAACAAATATGTCCTCCACAGAGATGTCACAAGCAGTGAGTGCTGAAAGCTGTGAGAGATTAATTTAGTTCATTCAAGCCTTGACGTCTCCGCCGTTGCTTCCACGTGTGGACTTCACAAAGCCACTTGTCTCACACACACATAGTCATACATACATTCACACACACATTCATACATACATAAACACACACATTCATACATACATACACACACACATACATTTGTGTCCTGTTCTGTGGTTTTATTGCCAAAGTTACAGGTACACTGTTTCAAAGTATTTTAATATTAGTTAGGAAACTAAAGTACTAAGTACTTTTGTCGTGCTGTAGATTATTTTTAAATGTGAGTGCGAAAGTTAATAATACCAGTCTATTATTATCTCACATTTTCATCCACCATGCCCGCGAAAAACCATCGTTAACAAACTTATGCCCATAAGTTTGTTAACGATTGGGCACGCCGTTATAGCGGCGGTAAGACCCCTCTTTGAGGAGTGGCTGGAGAGGCGTCATGGCACTCTCACGTTTCGCTTGACACAGGTCCTCACCGGACATGGTCAGTTCGGGAGGTTCCTGTGTCGAATTCGGGCGGAAGCGACGCCTGGGTGTCACCACTGCAGTAACGGTCGCCTGGAGGACACGGTCGAGCACACAGTAGAGGTGTGCCGCGCATGGGCGGAGCATCGACGTGTCCTCGTAGAGGCGATCGGCGGCGGTGACGCTGGTTCAGGCCATGCTCCGGGGCGAGACGGAATGGGATGCCGTCGCCTCCTTCTGCGAAGCAGTTATGCTAGTGAAGGAAGCGGCGGCGCGCGAGAGGCAACGACGAGCCTCTCGCCCCGGACTAAGACCCAGGCGAAGACGTCGAGAGTCGCAAGACGACTACCGGCCACCGTAGGCGCGGTTCTGCGGATGGCGAGCTATGGGTAGCTCGCCGCCCGGCTAGGACCAGGACCGCGTAGACGGCGCGTTTTGTTCCACGCGCGCCTCAAAGAGAAGGAGTCAGCACAGGAAGGGGCCCAACAGGGCCAACGCCTGCCGGGGTTGCGGAATGTTTATAATAGTTACCGTGACCCTGGAACATAAAGGGCAATCGAAGGAACATGAGTGGGTTTTAGTCAGTAAGAGTCTGACACGCCCTCCCGTCGCACCCAGGACGGGAGCAGTCATTGGATGATTTCCCACTCACCAAAAAAAAAAAAAAGTTTGTTAACGATGGTTTTTTTACTAAACTTAGAAAGTAGGAAAAAGTCACATAATTTATATCGAATCCGTACCTTCTGTCATGAGACGCGATGTCTTAACCTTTAGGTCTTCATGACATATACGTATATTGCATGATGTATTGTAAAAATGAGTTAAAAAAGTAAGTACGAAGTTTGGGATTGGTATAATAACGGTGGGTTCTGACAACCTTCTCATAAGTTTTATTGGATCATACGAAAACTACCACAAATGATATCAGTTAATCAGAACCCAATATTGATTAACTGCATTTTTTAACCGGTTAATAACCCCATAAAGCCGACCATCAGACCAATATACATACAAACGGTCTGCATGTCTGTCATCCACAAGGTAGACACTTTCAGAAATAAAGGCCACACATAATACAGGCGATGGGTTTATTGGCCCGGCGTCAGGTAATGTCCGCGCGGGGAATATACTTCCAACTCGACAGGGATAGATGGAGCGGCTAAAGGTATTCAAGCGATATTTTCTATGGTCGCTTGTATACTTTCTGTTAGAGGAAAATTTATACTGAAAAATGGTACTTTAATCGCCAGGACAGCGAACTTAGAATGTGTTATATCCAGGTTTACCATCATTCTCTAGCGTTTTCTCAACTATGTTATGGTCGATTCCCAACTATGTTATAACCGAATCCAGTTTGACGTGAAGCGGCTGCGAATTAAACCCCCACAGCCTAGGTACTGAATTGCACGAGCCCCTTAAATACTGACTGTCAGACTTCCTGGCTTCTGATTACCCGTAAAAACATCAATGTTCTACAAATGGCTGAAGGAAAGACTTTACGTGTTTTCCGAGGCATGTCAGTCATGTCCTAAAAAACACTAAAAAAGTCACAAGTGTTCTTGCGTGGTTTTGAACACGCATCCACATGCAAGAAAGGCGGGCGCTCTAACCGCTGGATGAAAACTAACTTAAAAGCTTAAACCTTTAATAACTTCTCATTCTAAGTGGCAGTTTAGTCCATAAAATGAAAACAGTTACTTTGTAAAACTTCCTTAGTATACTAAGACCCGTGACATGTCATGTTGAACAGTCTTTAAACTAACATGGCAGCGTGACTTCAAACAACAATAGAACCGCTAATAGTTTACTTTCCCATTCTTGTACCTAAACAAAGCGTTGAATAGTCTTTTAATAAGCTACACTCTCTTTGAGTAAGTTGTGCTCTTTGGTCTCGTAGCCGTAAGCGCGGCTGTTGAGCGTGAGGTTCTGTCCTCGATTCTCAAGTTGACCAACGGGTGCCGTTGGTCATTCATGGTTCATTGAAAGTACTTTGATCAGATAGTCTTACAACCAATCTTTCTAAGGGGTTATCGTGTAACCTAGTAACTTTGGAAGTCTGATAAGCAGTGAATGCAAAACATTCAGCTGGATCCGGTTAAGCTAGAAAATCAACACAAAGTTGATAAAAACTAGGGACATGATTCAATTTAAATAGTAAACATATACAAAAGTAGCTGTCCCCAGAGGTTTTAACTACGTATTTCCTATTCCCATGATTTATTTGAGATATAAACTATCCTATGTCCTTCTTAAGGCTATGGCCTATCTCTGTGCCAACCTCATTTAAATCGGTTCAGCAGTTTTGGCGTGAAAGCGAGACGGACAGACAGACAAAGTTAATTTCGCATTTATAGTATAAATATGGATTGTCATAGTATAAATATGGATTGTCAAAAATTGTCTATGGCATATTATGGAACACTGCGTACTGAATCATTATAAGAAGACAGCAACCAAAAATATTTACTCAGTAAAAAGTTATGACCCCATGAAAACTTGCAATTTAAAATCTTATTACGCTTCTTTATTTCACTACTAGCTGACCCCACGAACTTTGTTTCGCCCTATAGGCAACAAATGATCACATATTTACTTTTTAAATTAGGATAATTTTAAAAAACTGACATATAATATTCAATGATACTTTATTTGCTATTTATTTTTTTGCATGGATTGCACTTTTCAGTGTAGCACCCTTTTTTATCAAATGACGTCTCCCGTCCTGAGTGCGGCGGGAGGGCGTGCCAGACTTTTACTGACTAAAACCCACTCATGTTCCTTTGGTTGCCCTTTAAGGTCATAGCTCATTAAGGATTATGTGCGGAGTGGCTGCCAGGTGGCTGTAATGAGCTATGATGACCTTTATGATCCGGGGTCACAGTAACTATTATATTCATTCCGCAACCCCGGCAGGCGTAGCTCTGTTGGGCTCCTTCTCATGATGACTTCTCTTTGAGGCGCGCGTGGAACACTAACGCGTCGTCAACGCGGGCCTGGTCCTAACCGAGCGGCGAGCTACTCATCACTCGTTTTTTTATCAGGCGCGAAAACAAATAATGCAGAAGGTTTTCCGACCCGTGAACATGCCACATATAATTGACCATGGGAAAAACATAGATGTTCTAATTAAGACCACAAACTTTCAAGGACTGGCCTTGTGATTTATTTATAGTCATGGCGAATGCAAGACGGATTGGAAATTGAAGTCGTTTAAACTCGAATGGCATGTCGTTTGGGATCATGGGGATTCTCGGAATGAGAACTTCCTCACCTTTGAATTTTCCTGTATTGTGGCGTAAATCAAATTATTCATTAATTTACTTACCACCAAACGTGTTCCGTTGCACAGTTTTGGTTGGTTTAAGTTTCGAAGCATGATTACTATGGAACCAATTTTTAGTCGTAAATTGTGCGGTGGTAAGCCAGGCACATCCAAGGAGTTTAAAAATTCAATTGGATAGTTGGTGGGAAAGAATGCATTTTGTCATTATTTCTGAACGCATGTCAACCATTACTTATAGTATTTGACAGGATGGACAACAAATGTTTGACAGGTACGAAACAAAGTAACATTAATGGAAAATGATTCATCTTTTATGATTATGTTCTCGTCGAGTTTTCATTATTTTTAAGATGTATTCTGCTATTCGGGGCGGGGACAAATCCAACGAACCCAAAACCATGAAAATTGGTCTAGCCGATCTCGAGTTATAAGTGTTGTAACAAACCCGTCTTTGTTTTATATATATAGCTATATCTATATTTATTACACTATAACTACTCTATTTATTTAGGTGTATAAATATAAAAATATCCTGGGACAATGTTTTCATCCACAATAACATTATCCAGATTCGCAGCTGAAAGTAGAACTGTGGGGTCGTGTCTCGCCCATCCACAGTAACCCCACTGTTCGCATTCTAGAAAGACAAGAACTGTAGTAGTACGAAATGATTTCGTGACTACGGATCATTACATACGCATAATATTCTAGTCTTGCACATGTGTGTCGGGATTGTATTCTTACGTGTAGCAACATAGCATTTTCAGGTTCAATGCCAAAATCAACTATTTCACAAAATGGTTCATCTCTTGCTAATTCAATCTGATACACGCTACGCTGACGTTATCACTGTACACTTTGCAGACAATTTGAAAGCATTACAGGTCAGAGGGAATGCGTTCATACTACTTTAAGTATGGCTATGTGCGAAAAGAATAAACGGTTAAATAATTAAAAGTCGTATTTTTAAAACAGTCATAACTTTTTTCTGAGAGAATTTTTTTTTTTCGCCTAGTAGTCAAAATTGTATGGTATTAAGCCGACTTTAAGCTTACATAGCCCCCAACAGTGGTGGAAATTTGGACCACTTCTGCTCATTGTCATTTGAAGATCTCGTACGAGCTGAAGAAACTCCGCGGCCACACATCCACTCATATGTCAAACGAATTTGAATCTTATCTATAAGTTTAGTAATTAGGAAACACTATTAAAATAACTTCGACTCGAACAAATAACATAAATGAATCTAAGTGGAACTTACTCATTTATATTTGACAGTGTAATACGATCGCTCATTTTCACAACAAAAGCTCATTAAATTGGAACCGTAATTATTTAGCGGGTAGTCATATTATTTCGCGGTATTCCGACTCATTACCGTGAAAGCTCTACAAACATTAAGCTTACGTTTCACTGAATATGACCAAAAAATAGGCATGTATAGTAACGAACGCTTTTAAATATATCGCAACGTTTTAATTAGAAAATGTATAACAAATAAATTAATCGATAAAAAATAATAACATGTTACCAAAACACTTCCTTATCTTTGCATTATTTATAAAGAAAACTTCACTTATACTAATATCAATAGTAAATCCTAAAAGTAAAGTTTTACTTACCCTTCTCCGCGAAAACTTGAGAAGTTCGCTACGCAAACTGTAAACACGCACTTTTACGGCGTAGCTTCGTAGCGGCGTAGCACGGGCGGGCGGCGCGCGGGCCTACGGCGGACTGACTCGCCGCGCTACGACCAGCTTTCACGCGTGGACCGACTATTGAAATACTATCGGT
The DNA here is from genome assembly GCA_033675125.1 of Athetis lepigone. Lineage (NCBI taxonomy): Eukaryota > Metazoa > Arthropoda > Insecta > Lepidoptera > Noctuidae > Athetis > Athetis lepigone. Next base: position 22,899,837 of record CM066227.1, read on the forward strand.
TACTATTATATTCATGATTTAAAAATATGTTTTAATTACTTTTGTGTATCGTGTAATTGGGTCAATGCTGTATTCCATTTTGGAGTATTATTTTCAGTACGGATCGATTAAATCTTTTGCGAAACAACTTTTTAATCACGTAGCCCTCCACTATAATAACATATATTATAACAAAGGGTAGGGTTTTGCAAATTAAATTAATATTTCTTCGTATTTTGTCATGATCTGAAGAACCCGTGAACTTGATATATGTATTTGCATATGCCATGCATATTGTTTTTCGGTCTGTTTAAAATGGTGGTATATACATAGGTATGGATAATTTGAATTAGGACTTAAAGATTTAGACATTAGATAGATTTTAAATACAGACATCGAGTTTCAAATAGTGTGCTAAATAATTACATTGTTGACATTCAGTTTTTCAATAAACCATTAAAATTGACGATTACTGACATTATGTAGCATTAATAATTCGTAGAATTCATAGCGCAAAGCCAAACTTCGTTTAAAATGTTGGTTTCTGTACTATCCCTATTCAAGACTCCTTTTTATTTTTCTTGAAATCCTTTTATTCATTTAGCATTTAGCATGTATTAATTATCTTTTTGAACCAATTAAATGCCAAAATATACTGTTGAATCATTTCTGGCCTTGGTCAATGACATTTCAAACGACATTAAAGTTCAGAGTTCAGGCGCACTAAATTGTCTATCGTAAGTAATCTGTATAAAACGAATATTTACAAAAAGAATACATAACGCCGTATAAATATATAAATTATTCCCCTTAAGACAATCTCAAGTCGTTCGCTATTCCAATTTGAATATTTAGTATTTGACTTGGAGCGATTAGAATTTTATTAAAATATATTTTAAAGAGAAACGTGCCGCCAAAGCTTATCTGAATTTAGTTATCTATATTGACTAAGATCGATATGGAATATAATTTATTAGAATCAAATTTCGTTACTCTACTTGAGTATAATTGAGCTTCTTACAAATGAACTAACAGTGGATTCCTAATTTCTCTAAAAATAACTTTGTATTACAACACAGACAATACACAACAAGACAGATATAAAAGGATTATGAGACTGTCTACTGGCTATTCATAGTCAGTCAAAAATCTATGTAATACGACCTGGACAAACGTCTTCAAGTGATTTTCGAGGACAAGATAATATGTAAAACAATTTTATTATAAGCATAAATAGTTTTACTAACACGTTGCCAAGAGCAGTTGCGCGGTACAGGAGGTGTGATAGTTATCACATATATGCCTTAAGGTTGATGAAAGCTTAATTTTGTCAGCAAACATGTTTCATATTTATTTGACCCATGGGTAACAACTGTATTGGTTCTAGATGTATTTGAGTTTTTATATATCGTACCTAAGCTACAGGAGACAGTTCTACAGCAAGCAAAGTTTTATAATAACAATTAACTTAGTCCTTGATTTCTCCAGATAGGTACATAAACCAGACGCGGTTTCAACATAATTTATGAAGTTATAATTACTTTTATACGCAATTATGTTCGTGATACATTGCCAGGTCAATGTCAGACCCTAATCTTTGGTTAATAAAATTTATAGACTTAAATATGGGTCAGTTCGCTTTTTGTCCTAGATTTTACTTGTCCTGGGCCTTTCGAAGGGTAGATCTTGCTGATAGGTAACTTTCGCAAGGTTGGCCAACAGCAGGATTACTGCGAGAATCAAATATTTAAAAGCAACGGGTTGTAATTTAGACAGACTGAAGCTAGCAGATAGCACCTTGGAGATAAAAGATTTTATTTATCTGTCTTACTTTTCAAACTTGTTTTTTATGCTGCGAATGTTGCGAATATTTTAGTAGAATAAGAACCGCCCAATGATTATTTGCAAGAATGAGAATTTTTGTTGCCTGAGGACTCACCGCACCTGGACAACCAGTCAGTCAGTTAGCAAAGAGTTTGTAAAATAACACAAAACAGTTACTACCTCTTATGATTCCATAACACAAGACAAATAATCGTAAATAACAGCTAAACTCCAAATTACCTAAAATTAAGTGAGCGGAAACACAGCGGAGACGTTTTAATGTATTCCTTTCATTTCTGCATTTATTTGTACTATACAACTTCTCCTAGTAAAAGTACGATGTAATCGGATTCCCCGAAATCTTCTTCAAACTTTGCAAGATAATTCTCATCACTACATAGTATAAAACAATAAGTCATTTTCTGCTGTCCCAATTTTGATTATTTTACTAGACAGACTGATTTATTTGGAAGGTTTATAAGTATTTTATAAAAAAAAAATAGATTTTTCCATCCCCTATTCTACCCCTTTCGGGTTGGAATTTCCAAAAATCCGTTCTAAGTAGGTAGTCACCTACTCTTTACAAACAACACACCCTACAACCGCGGTAGTGCTGTGCGTTGACATATCACCAGTCAGTCAATCAGTCAGTCAGTTAACCATTTTATATGTATACTAGCTTTTCCCGCGGCTTCGCTCGCGTTAGAAAGAGACAAAAAATAGCCTATGTTACTCTCCATCCCTTCTACTGTCTCCACTTAAAAAATCACGTCAATTCGTCGCTCCGTTTTGCCGTGAAAGAAAGACAAACATACAGACAGACAGACAGACACACTTTCCCATTTATAATATTAGTATGGATTAATGCAGAGAAAAATTTGGATTTTCAAAAAAATATATAACCCATGCTAAGCTCGGCGGGTAGTTAGTTTTCTTTAAATGATGGTTTCGATCGATGCAAGTTATTTTCGTATAGTTTTATTGAGAGCGACGTGATGACGTATTCGGATGTGTTCTCGTGCTGAACAAACAAACATGTCGATTCCAATAATTTATGCAGTAGCTAGTAAATTATATTGTTTTTAAACAATATCCGACGGGAAAGTAATAACCTCTGTAATACACGAGTGCTAACATTGACTTGAGAATCTATATCGAGATGTATAAACATAATAGATATCTCTCTATCTACATCTCGATATAGATAAGATATATATATTATATATCTTGTCCCGGCATGCCAACAGCGGGTAGCGGTGGATTTCGGATGAATAGATATTATAACAATTCATGTTCCCGAATCATATTGAATCTTTTTCTCTTTTACATGTTTTATCCCACCGTGAATACATTTTTTTTCATTCTTATATCTCTTTATTTAGATCGCAGGCTAGACATTGATCTAACTTATTTTTCTGTAGTATTTTATTCATTTTTTCTATACTAACATATTTATTTCACAACACTTTTACATAAAATTAAATGTAGTACAGTAAATTAATTGATAGTTGCCAAGTTAAAAAAGTTTTTTGGAAAATGAGTGGGTATTAGTCGGTAAAAGTCTGACACTCCCTCCCTCTCCACCCAGTGTGGAAGAAGTCATTTGATGATTTCCGATGATATCTCATCATCAGAAATGGAGTCAAAAATAACGTGTCACAGTGCCAAGTCCTAGGTCCACCGTCTTACCACAAGAAACATCTGCCGACAAATCAGAGGTCCCAAATGAAATAGTTGAAACGTCGGAAGTTGTAAAGTTAACAAAGATGTAAGTTTGTTGTTCCCAGTGGGACTGGTCAACTGTCGCTGTGGGGCTGTCCGGCTGGCGCTCGCCACAATTTAGAGCTACGTAATAGTGTTGTCAGTTGCCGGGACTCTCCGGGATTTTGAAATAATTTATTTAGTTTCTGACTATTGACTTACCACACACTGTTATGACTGTGGCATGTTATAAAAGTACATTAGTATGTAAAAGAGAAGTAATACGCTAAACGCACATTTGATTTCCTCAAATGAAATAAAATTAAATGAAATAAAATTGTTAATTATGCAAGTAGGGTATTAAATCGCTTTTACATGTATATTTTTTAAACTAGATGGAGTCGGCTTAAAGCTGCTCTATTCCGTTATTTAAATTGAATGAAAAATTTTCTCATTGTGTTTTTTATACAGAAATCCGCTGTCCGAACCAAAAAAGTTTTTAATAGAAAAAGTTAACTGTACTACTCGTATTCAAATAAATAAGCTTTTATATTTCCCAGAAGAGCTAACGTCGTCTGTTACTGACGACTAAATACTAAAGACTAAGTAATGTACTGAATTTGAAATAGCTACTTTTTTTTTTTTTTTTTTTTTTTTTGGTGAGTGGGAAATCATCCAATGACTGCTCCCGTCCTGGGTGCGACGGGAGGGCGTGTCAGACTCTTACTGACTAAAACCCACTCATGTTCCTTCGATTGCCCTTTATGTTCCAGGGTCACGGTGACTACTATACACATTCCGCAACCCCGGCAGGCGTTGGCCCTGTTAGGCCCCTTCCTGTGCTGACTACTTCTCTTTGAGGCGCGCGTGGAACACTAACGCGCCGTCGACGCGGTCCTGGTCCTAGCCGGGCGGCGAGCTACCCATCGCTCGCCATCCGCAGAACCGCGCCTACGGTGGCCGGTAGTCGTCTTGCGACTCTCGACGTCTTCGCCTGGGTCTTTGTCTGGGGCGAGAGGCTCGTCGTTGCCTCTCGCGCGCCGCCGCTTCCTTCACTAGCATAACTGCTTCGCAGAAGGAGGCGACGGCATCCCATTCCGTCTCGCCCCGCAGCATAGCCTGAACCAGCGCTGGGCGCGAGAGGTCACCGCCGCCGATCGCCTCTACGAGGACACGTCTATGGTCCGCCCATGCGGGGCACACCTCCACCGTGTGCTCGACCGTGTCCTCCAGGCGACCGTTGCTGCAGTGGTGACACCCAGGCGTCGCTTCCGCCTGAATCCGACACAGGAACTTCCCGAACTGACCATGTCCGGTGAGGACCTGTGTCAGGCGAAACGTGAGAGCGCCGTGGCTCCTCTCCAGCCACTCCTCAAAGAGGGGTCTTACCGCCGCTATCACGGCGTGCCCAGCACTAGGTTGCGACAGTCGCTGTCTCCACTCCGCCCTGAGATCTCGCCGGAGCTCCGTGAGCCGTGCCGCGATAACCCGCGGCAGCGGGACTTCGCCCCGGCGTTGCACTTCCACGCGCCACTCGTACGTGTGTGCAAGGACTGTTGCCTCCAGATCCCACGGCAGAGTGCCGGCAAGGAGGCATGCCGCCTCGCAGGAGATCGTGCGGTATCCCCGCACCATGCGAATCGCCATGACCCTCTGGGACGCCCTCAGAAGCCGGGCCGGAGCCGTGGCTAGGTTGGGCGCCCACACCGGAGCCCCGTAGAGGGCCATGGACCGCACGATCCCCGCGTAGAGCCTCCGGCAGGAGGCGTTTGGGCCACCGAGATTGGGCAGGAGCCGTTTGAGGGCAGCTCCAGCCCTCGCCAGTTTGGGGCCCAAACGTCGGAAATGCTCCGTGAAGTTCCATCGGTTGTCGAGGACAAGTCCCAAGTACTTTATCGTCGACTCGACACCGATGTGAACCCCTCCTACCGTTATCTGAGACCCCGGAGGTGGCCGGTGCCGAGGGCCATGAAAACACATGGCCTCGGACTTGTGCAGGGCCACCTCAAGTCCCAGTTGCCGGATCCTGTCCACGACTGTCGCAACACCACTCGACATTAAGTCGGCCGCCGCCTGGAACGACCCTCCCTGCGCTAGGACTAGCGTGTCGTCAGCGTAGCACACTACGCTGACGCCTTCGGGAAGGTCGGCGCGCAGCACCCAGTCGTACCCGATGTCCCACAGGAGCGGCCCCAAGACCGATCCCTGTGGAACACCGCACGACATCCCTCGTCGACTCCACACTCCCTCGTGACCGGGGTAGATAACGGCTCTGTCCGTCAGATAGGCCTCGACCACACGACAGAGGTAGGCCGGCATCCGGTGATACCGTAATGCGGCCCCTATGCACCCCCAAGGCAGGGTATTGAAGGCGTTGGCGATGTCGAGAGACACCGCCAAGACGACCCTGCCCCGTGCCACCGCATCCCCTGTCGTGAGGGCTCGCACGCGCATGATGGCGTCCACCGTGGAGCGTCCTCTGCGAAAGCCGAACTGGCCGTCCGCCAGATCCGGCCCCACCCGCATCAGCCGCTCCACGAGACGGTTCGCAATCACTCTCTCCAAGAGCTTGGCCGCTTCGTCGAGCAAAACGATGGGCCGGTATGCGGACGGACTGTCCGCAGGACGCCCCGGCTTCGGTATGAGGACCAGCTTCCCGGTCTTCCAGCGAAGTGGGAACTGGCCCTCCTCCAAACATGCGCTAAAGAGCCCCCTTAGTCGAGGCCCGAGAGCCCCTAAGGCCAGGGCCCAGGCCTTCCCTGGTAGGCCGTCGGGTCCTGGGGCGGTGTTCTTGGCCCTAAGCCTTAGCACCGCCGCTCCCAGTTCTACCTCGGTCACTTCTGGAACGTCGTCGTCGTCGCCGTTGCGGTCCGCATCGGACACCGCCGGTGGCGGAGCCATGAGCGGGGGAGTGAACTCCCCCCGCGAAGGGAACAGAGCGCTCACCACGCCCTCCACAATCTGGGGCCGGAGACTCTGCGTCAGGGGGGGGCCCGCGGTGCGGAGCTTGCCCCGCACCGCCAGGTAGGGGCGCCCCCACGGATCTCTGTCCAGAGTCCCCAGCATCTCTTGGCGGGCCGAAGATTTGGCCCGCAATACCTCCAGTCGGAGGGCTTCCTTCGCCGCTCTGTACCCCTCATACAGCTCCGCCTCAATGGCATCCGCATCCACAGGGCGGATACGGAGCCTGCGGTGTCTGGTGTACGGGCGTCGCGCAGCCACGCACGCCTCGCGTAAGGACGCGATTTGCGACGACCACCAGTACACCTGGCGCTGACCCCTTCCAGGCTGAACCCGGGGCATTGCCATGTCACAGATCTCGGACATGGCCTCCTGGAACCACCCAGCCTCGGCGTTGATGTCGGCAGGCCTGTCCGGTGATGACACCCAGGCCTGCACTATCGAGGCTTCCAGAAGAAGCTCCCGGTCCAGCTGCTTCAGCGCCCAGCGCGGACTGCTTGGGGTCCGTCGGACCGGCGCAGCGGAGGTCTGGGCGGAGACGTCAAACCGGATGTACCGGTGGTCGGAGAACGTCTCCACCTCCTCCATTACGCGCCAGTCAACGACACGCGGTGACAGAGCGGGGCTGGCGAACGAGATGTCCACCACCGACTCACCCCGCATCCGCACACACGTGGGGACGGTACCCTGGTTCAACACGACTAGGCCTACCTCTAGGGCCCAGTCTTCCACCATTCTGCCCCGTGCGTCAGTGTATCGGGAGCCCCAAGCCAAGTTTTTGGCATTGAAGTCTCCGAGAACGAGCACGGGGAGGGTTCGGAACCCGGCGACGACGACGCTCAGCTCCATAAGGGAGTTGTGGAGTTCGACGAGGGATCGGTTCGGGGAGAGATAGACGCCTACAACGGCGATCTCCCCGAACCGTGCCGCAACGCACCCCTGTGCCCTCTTGACACCCTCGAGGGTCGGGGTACCGGTGGCGGCCGACGAAATGATGGTCACCGAGCCGCTCAGGTCCTCCACCCAAGAATCCCTGGGCGGGACAAAGTACGGCTCGGAGACCACGGCGATATTAATCGACCACTGCGCCATGCTCTGGAGCAACAGATCCTGAGCGGCGGCGCAGTGGTTGATGTTCGCCTGTAGGAGGCGCAATGGAGCCATTATTGACACTCCATTGCGGCCTCGGTAGTCGCGGCGGCAGCGGTAGACGCAGCAGCGGCGGAAACGGCAGGAGTGGCAGCAGCAGTGGAAGCAGCGGCAGTGGCGGGAGCGGCGGCAGCAGCGGGAGCGGCGGCAGCGGCGGCAGAGGGTGTTCTGCCCTTGCCTCTGGCCTTGGTGGGTGGGGCGCAAGCCTTGCCCCCAGCCCGGTGATCAGCCGGCTTGCCAGCTGCCGCACATACATAGCAGTGCGGCGCGGCAGTGCACGAGCCGGCCTTGTGACCGGGCTGACCGCAGCGGAAGCAGTTACCGCTACGGTCCACCTCCGCGGTGCAGCGGACACCGACATGGTGCCCTACCTGGCACCTGTAGCACCGCAGAGGTCTGGGCTCCAGCAGCTCAATTTGCGCCGAGGTCCAGCCCACCTTCAGTCTGCCGTGGCCCTCTATGGCCTTCGCTGCCTGTACAGGGCAGCTCACAGTGACCGCTCCCAGCCCCGAGCGGTCAAGGCGGATAGCCCCCACGCGGACATCGTCAGCGGGACAGCCCCCCGCCTCGGCGACGGCGGCCACCATGTCCTCGCCCGTAATGGAGTCGTCCAGGCCCATGACGCGCATGTCTACGCGTATCGTAGGCCTGGACACTCTGGCCTCGTCCGCCTGGAGCGTCGTCCGCAGCCTTTCGGCCAAGGCGTCTGCGACGGGGCCGCTGGTAGCCCCCGGGACCTCCAGCATGCGGGCACCGGTCGCTGTGACTCGGAGCCGCAAGCCTTCGGTCACGCCGATCTCGCTGAGGTCTATCGCCGCCTTGGCCTTCGCGAGGACCGCCCCGTATGTCACTCCCCTTTTCTCTGCCTCCGGCTGCAGGGTGATGACCACTGCTGCCGTTTTTGAAGCGCGGAGCTTGGCCGCGAGGCTCTTGGCCTTGCGGCGCTCCCGCTGCCGCTGCCGCTTTTTGGCGGTCCTGGCCGCCTTGGCCGCCTTCTTTTTCTCCCCGGCGACTTGCCAGCCGGGCTCAGCCGGAGTTTCGGCAGTCGGGGGAGAAGGGGGAGGTGGTGGGGGACGTTCTGCAGCCGCACTGGCCACGGGTGCCCCTGCTGCTCTTCGCTGCTGCGCCGCTTTTCCCTTTTTGGGCGGCGCAGTCTTTTTCCCTGCCGGCGTTTGGGGCGCGGCGGCGGCGCGCTTCACCGCAGGAGCCGCGGCCACAGCGGCAAAGGTTGCCGCTGGCCTTGCTGCCGACGTCGCCGGGACCGCTCGATCGGCCGCGAGCGGGGGCCGGAGGGTCCTTCCTTCCAGCACCGAAAATCGGCGCTGGAGGTCCGCCATGCCCTGGACCAGGGCCTGGAGCGCGGAGTCCCGCTCCTTAGGCTCCTCCCCTCGGGGCGCGTCCCCCCGGAGCCTGGCCAGATCCGCCCGCAGCTCCGCGTTTTCCTTTTGGAGGGCCTCCATGGCCGCAGTTAGGCGGGCAACGTTCGCCCGCATTGCGGCCATGTCGGCCTCCTCCGCCGCCGCCATTATCGAGGCGGTGGCCTCCGCGATGGCCGCGTCCTTGGACCCCTTTTTGCGCTTGAGGGCCACCATCGCCAACGCATCTGCTACCACCTTTGCCAGCCCGGCCGCTCGCTCCTCCTTGGAGCTCCCCACGGCGGCTGGCTCATACCTCGGAGCCTGCACTGCAGCCGCTCCGGGATGACGTCCTTCCAGGGCGAGCCTTTCGGCTCGCCGCGCAGCTTCCTGCGCGGGGAGCTTGCGCCCCCCTCCTCCTGCTCGGCCCGCACCCCGCCTGCTGGTAGGGATTTTGGGGGCCGGAGCCGTAACCTCGCTGTCGGAGGACGACGAGGCGCCCTCCGACATCGTCCGCTTGCGGTTGCGGCTCTCCCTTCCACGTTTGGAGCTCTCCGAGTCCGAGCTCTCCGTGCTCGAGCTCCCTGAGCTCAAGATCATTTTAGCGTCGATCCCTGACCGCGCTTTCTCCTTCCTCTCTTCGTTTGGTTTATAAATTTCGTTTTCCATATTAAGTCCCACGAGTGTGGGGGATCTACAAAGTACACCCAGGGTAACCCCCTGTCCCTGGGCAAGTGTACATTTGTAACCCAACCAGAGGGTCCACCGGTTCCCTGGCTGGGGGTGCGCTAGAGACTGATGCGCCGTCCACAGATAGACGACACTACTCCTCAGCCATTCGTACCTTCGCCACGCACCAGAACTTGGTATTAGAGGTAATTTTTTATAGAGGTTGTCTACCTCGCGGCCCGGGCGGTTAAGCCAAGGCCCTCGACCCCCGTCGAAAGTCAGAGACATGACCGTAACAGACTACGGGGCTACGAGATCAACGGGGGCAGCTAGGGATGACGACCCCCAGCTGCCTGCTCTGCGGCAGGGTGAGTGCACGCAGAGCCCGTTCCCCGACTCCAACACACACTGCCCTCTGCTACTCAGAGGGACAGGTGGTGGAGTCCTCCGTGACAGAATATTGGCAAGTGGACAACGAGACCCCAAAGGCACAACGTACCCAATGACGAGTCGTTGCCCACCTCCCATGGTGCACCGTCCCTCGGACTGGTCTTCGCCCCGGAAGAATCCATAAGCGAACTCCAGCCCTCAGGCACACGAAGAGGTTTTCTGTCCAAGCACCCCTGAAATAGCTACTTGGTTACATATTTATAACATACATATCTTGAACACCATTATACTTGTAAGCACATTGCTCCAAGCGACAACAATAAGAAGGCACTACACAAAATTGTTTTCTCAAGAAACCAGCGCTATTTACTGTGTAATAAAGGCCTTATGTACATGTTTGTTAAATGTTTTGAACGTGTATTTGTTTAACAATGCGAGTAACCGCAAATGGTTCTGAAGTTTAGGGTAGGTTTTTAAATATAGACGAGTTATGGAATGTGTTGATGGCCCGGTGGATATGACGTCCGCCTCTTATGCAAGAGGTTGTGAAAGTACTAATGTGACTTTTTTTAATTCATAATGTACTTTCTAAAGTTTATCTTGGATAACACATATTGAAAAATTGTGAGCAAACCTGGACTTGTAGTGAATATAATGTAAGTCTGAAATCGTCAATCACCATTGAACAAGCGTGGTGGTAAATGCCACGAGCATTTACTGTATGAGAGGCTTTTGCTCTGCAGTGGGACAGTAATAGGTTTGTAATTTATTTATTTATTTACTATTATATCCGGGTTGTAAAAGCGATCGCTTACGGCCTTAATTTTTTTATGTTACAACTCCGCTCTTTTTATATCATCGAAGGCTGACGGCTCACCTGATGTAAAGTGGTCACCGCGGCTTTTAGACATCATAGTAAATACAGGTTATCTCACAAAGAAGCAAAATCCCTACTCTACTATTTAAATAAGATTTACTTGTGTTGAATGTCTAATGCAGCTGCTGTACGCGAAACATTGATTACTTTTTGAACTAGGGACTGTTTATTTATCAATGATATTTATAAGCATAATGGATATGTAAGCAACTAAGCACTGCCTAGCATGAGGCACGGGTTTTAATCTAGTTCAGGTAAATATGCAAATGTGCTGTTATTGTATTTATTGTAAGATATTTAGTATAAGATGACCTACTTTCTAAATAAACAACACCACTGTTGTTATTGTTATAAGACATAAAGCAAAACATACACCGCCTTATTACAAAACAAGGTTTTTCTCTAAACCAGGTTTAAACCATTGAGCTAGGTTTTGTATCTCGAATCTTGATCGTATCAGAATAAGATTCAAATTACAAAACCTGGCTCAATGGTTTAAACCTGGTTTAGAGAAAAACCTTGTTTTGTAATAAGGCGGTAAATGTTCAATTCAAAGTCACGTAACCTCCGATATCACTGATACCTACAATTACATTCATAAAACGTAAACTATTAACAATCATAATAACCAACACGTAATTACTCGTATTGAGAAAAAAATCATTGTATCGAGAATTTAACACAGTTATAGTGTCACGTTATTTATAACCAATACTACAAGGTAAACAAACCACTTTATAAATAAACATATGGGTCAATACGCTTTGTAGGAAAACGTAAGTTGTTTAGTTAGTAAGAAATAGTTGTTAGTTGTAACACGTATAGTTACACCCTTGGCCTCAAAAACGCACGCAGTCTTAGGGCCATTGATTGTTATCACGAATAAACACCCGAATGTTAAAAAGGGTGAATTATTTTGTTAGCAAGTGTATGTCTGAAGGGGGTCTGACAGGTATAGGGTAAATAGGCCTATATAGGCCGTTTTGTTGAGCGTACACTATCGGCCTGTCTACCAAAAGACAGACAGTAGACAAAACCAAACTAGGGGCTAATTTAAACTGATAATGGAGCCGATTCTCTTGTGCACAAACTATCGTAAATTTAAGTTAAGTGCATCTTTCTCTTTCCATTTCTTAAAGAAAAGGACAGAAGATACATTTTAGTTTAATCCTGTCAAAATAGACAGCGCCTGATGAAAATTGACGTATACTTAGACGCCATGTTTTTAAATTGCGTCTAAATTATCTATGGAGTGTCTAAATTTGACAGGACTTAACTAATATTTGATCTTCTGTCCTTTTCTTAATGAAAAGGAAAGAGAAAGATGCACTTAACTTAAATTTACGATAGTTTGTGCACAAGAGAATCGGCACCAGTGATTAACTACTTTTACAATTATAAATTAAACAAAATTCTTTTTCGAATTGTTGGAAGCGCTGGCTCACACATTATTTTACATTGTTTGAGGAAAGTGATTTATTTGTAAATGTGTTACACTAAATGTTCGCGAACTTGATTAGCTTCCATTTCCTAATTAATTATAATTTTTATTATGTTTATATACTCTTTTGACGGAAATGGTTTTGACATTATATACATTCTTCTCACACAACTCACACACGGTCATCTGACCCCAAGCTAAGCAGAGCTTGTGTTATGGTAACCAGATAACTGATATACATACTTATATACTTTCTAAATACATACATATTATAGATAAATTACACATATTATTATGTTGTTACAATGTACAAATAATATTGTAACAACATTATTTTAAAAGAGTAAGTATGGAGTTTCTTGCCCATTCCTCTCCATACGAATCAACTTTTTGGAATGGGCAAGTAGATTAATTTTCTTTGTTTTGACGTTCTAAAGTGCCTTTTAAATGATCTGTTAGAAATAAATGACTTGAGTTTGAGTTTTACCCTATACCCTTTTGTTGAACCTCTACTATCGGCATATCTACCCTCTTTCTATCACAGGATTGTGTCTTGAAATTTTCAGAGAATGTGAATTATAGTAAAAATAAAATCCTATATATAAAGCCAATGTGCAGCCTGCATTGGAAATCTCACTTTTCTTTCTCATTTATCCCCAAATTGTAGAGAAAGTATTAAAACTTTAAGATATATCGAGAAATAAAAGATATTATGAAAATTCACTTTCCAACACAAAGCAACTATTTACTTTGTGACAAAGCGCCGTATCATTTACTTTGGCACTGGCAATGTTAAAAACGGTGCCAAAAGAAGAAGAAGAAAAGCGCCGTATCAAACCTGTGTGACAGAAATAAAACACACACGAAAACCGACATGGTGTTATATACTGGTTTCGTTTGACAGGACAACGAGACGCGGTCAGCCAGTGGCTTATAAAATATCCAGTGTACGGTGGTTCAGAACCCAACTAGATGAAAACACTTATACATACACCCTGTTGTCTAAAATATAATATGTTTCCATGTTCCTTTGACAAGAAAACACAATTTATTATCGTCACTAGGTAGTTATTGTATTTCCGTGAAACATCGCATTGCTCTCAAAGCTTTCAGTGTCACCGACAGATACAGGCATTATCGAGGTATACTTAAGGTAATGGAGTTAGCTAGAGGTGGGGTCATCCACATCATCACTCAGTGGAGGGACAGAAAGCTACTGAGAGGAACACATCATTCAGTTAAATCGAATCGGTGAAAAGGATAATGGCCGTCTCTTTTTATTGGAAAAACACTACGTTACTTTATAAAAATGTTTAATAGGTTTAGCTACACTTTCTGAATTGTAATTAATTAAAGGTATTTATTTTAATAGGTACTACACATACATATGAATGTATATCCCCTAAAACAAGTACTGTAGTCCTCATGCATATAAAACAAAATTTTCACAAAAAAATAATGTACAAAAATATAATATTTAAAAAAATATTGAGCAGCTAAAACATGTAGTAATTCTATCAAGAAATTGTATTCAGAAAATATATTATTATGCAATCGCATTTTTAAATAGTAATAACTGACAGGCAAAGTCGCGATCAAAAGTTTATAATAACTCATCTCAATAGTATAGCTTCAGGCTTACTTTAGTATTTACCTATAAACCACCTTTATTACCTATTAAATCTGTTACTCCAATATTACATTTCTTCTAGCAAGATCAAAGAACACAAATACTGACTGATATAAGGTACATTCCATTATTGTTATCATATAATACCTAACTCAACCTCTTTGATACAATCAAGTCAAGACATGAAAACAATATTCTCAGATATTTTTCCAGATTATTCCGGGAGAGGCCTCTTAACCGGCACGACACTACACAGGGGTCACCGACCTCACATGAAGAAACTCGAAAACAAAAGTTATCAGAGAGAGCCCAATTTATAGAACTTTCTAGAGAGCAAAGAATTGGGAAAATAAATAGGATTGCTCAATATTTTAACAATAAAATATTGTTTCACTATTTTCTAAATTAAATTGACAGCAATAAAACAAGAAAATACTCAGACAAACGCAAAGAGTATAACTTAATCACATTCTAGAAGTATTCTTAAACTAAGTGCTATAACCTTGAACGGTTTTCAACGTAAACAAACTTCAAACAAATTAACATAAAGTATCATACCACCTTTACTGCAAACTATGTTTATTTACTCTGAAGAAACTTGGCGAAAACTAATCGAATTTGTTCAAAGAGTTTTGACTAAACATAGGCTTGAGAAACTTTGCAGAACATTCCGATCGATCAAACAATTTACTCGACAACTATTTACTGAATAATTACAAATAACAATAATCTCTTTATTTCAGAAACAAATTTCATAACTATATGTATAAAAATTGTTAGTATGCGACACCTTAAAACGAAACGAATAGATGTTACAGATAAGTTTTGTGAATAGGGATCAGGACATAATAAAGGACATAGGACATTTGAAATTCTGTAACAACGCATAGCATTTTACAAGCCCACGCCGAATCCCTAAGAAGCTATATTTATTTTTTCCAGTATGATCTTTTAAAATGAAAGAAATTACTGAACTTATCAATTACAAAGCTCAACAAAGCAAAAGATAATAATAAGAGATGCCTAGACTTTTTTCAGCCAATCAGTTTTGAACGGCTGCAGAATAAAATATCTACTCTATAGTACTTGTATTGCATTAAATTTTCATATAATTTTCTTGTACTTCGAAATAAGACGTGATCTGATTGCTGATCGCCTTTTACTAAATAATGGAGCCATTACCATCGTTCGAAGGATTAGCTTTTATTCGATAATTTGTTGCTTATGGCACTTAATGTATTTTTTATTTTCAATTGTATGACCTGAATAAAATTTCAAGAGGTGTATTGTCTGCCGAATGTTTTTCTGTGATTTGATATAATTATATGATGATTTTAAATCAGAAACACTCTGCCTATTGTATACCTTATAAGATTATCTTACCTGGATAGTATCTATATATAATAAAATCGTAAAGAAGTGTTTCATATATGGCCAAGCATCACGCATATACTATCGGTTTTTTTATATTCCTCGTTTTAGGCTATTTACACGTTACGAGTACTATAAGTTATTTATTTTTGCGCGGAGGAAGAGCAATATTTTGTATGATTGTGCCATAGTAATTTTCGCTGTCATTAAGTTCCATAAAAATGAGTTTGGAAACAGGAACAAATTACAAGTAAACTAGCTTTTGCGATTTCGTCCGCGTGGATGTGGAAAAATAATTCTCTAGTTTACCCCTTTAGAGCCCCCAAAAATCCTTTTTAGTGTACACTGTTGTACACTAAATTAAGTATTTTAGATTCAGATAAACCTTATTGTTACAAATGTTTCTTTAACAAGGTTTTATTAGCATCAGAATATTACACTTATAAGTGTTCCTCTCTCATCTATATTATCACTGTCATCATTATTTTCCTGTCCTAGTTCAAGGTTATTATCAGCCGGGTCAGGTGTACTGAGCGAAGCCGATGGCACGGCTAGTGCACCATATAAACGGCTCCGCTAATGCTGTAATTATCAATTTTTCGCTTGTCAGCGTCAGAGATGCACGACTCGATGTCACGGGCCAGTGACGTGACGTCGGCGTCACGTGGCCGGACTCGTGGCTGTCTCCATCATTAGTGGTATAAACAACTCTTGTCTGACTTGCACTCGCTGCGGACACGGATTCACTTCTATACCTTTTTATACCGCCGTCGCAACATGTTGAGCAGAAATATTATCACAGATTACATTATGTAGGAACTAGCTTTTGCCCGCGGCTTCGCTCGCGTTAAAAAGAGACAAAAAGTAGCCTATGTTACTCTCCATCCCTTCAACTATTTCCACTTAAAAAATCACGTCAATTCGTCGCTCCGTTTTGCTGTGAAAGAAAGACAAACAGACAGACAGACACACTTTCCCATTTATAATATTAGTATGGATGGATATTATTTAAGTTCATGAACATATATTTTCTTAAAATTGCGCTCACATTTTCTATTAACTACTTCACACAACTGCGCGCCTAGTACTTTTGATTGATTTAAGTACTAAGTATCTCAGTATTTTAAATTTTCTCACATTATCACTTCACATTACTGCGCTCCTAGTACTATTGTTCTCTTAAGTTTTCAATCTTTATTTGAATTTAGAATTAATTATAGGGGAAAATGATTCATCTTTTATAATTACGTTCTCGTCGATTTTTCATTATTTTTAAGATGTATTCTGCTATTCGGGGCGGGGACAAATCCAACGAACCAAAAACCATGAAAATTGATTTAGCCGATCTCGAGTTATAAGTGTTGTAACAAACCCGACTTTGTTTTATATATATATAAGATTACAACTACAAAATTCTTATGCTTCATCACTACTCACTACATAGTATAAAACAAAGTCGCTATCCTCTGTCTGTCCCAATTTATGCTTAGATCTTTAAAACTACGCAACGAATTTAATAGATAGAGTGATTCTTAAGAAAGGTTTATATGTATAATACATGCTTATTATAGTAGAGAAAAGCCGGGATTCTTAAAGATTTGTAACACCCGTGCGAAGTTGGGGCGGGTCGCTTGTACTACATAAGGGTTTCTTAACCTGGCACGAATCGAAAAAAATACAAATACTTCTCAAGGACTTAAAATCTTTCTTTTTAAATCTTTCGTTTCAGTCGTTCTTTTCGAGGACGTTAAAATTCTTTCTCGCGTCTTGCAGCCGTTGTTTAGTTCGAATTATTATTACTTACTATATCTGTATTTTTAAGGAGTGAGAAATTTTGCTTGTCAGCCAACCGTTGCTGAAACCCTATTTATTATACACCGTGTTAGGTTAGCCGAGGGGCATAATTTAAGGACGCGATAATACATGCTCACATATGACTTACAAAAATGTAAACAATACAAAATAGACAAGAAAACTGTAATTAAATTATCAAAATAAGGCTCTGAACGTCTTAAAAAAAGACACGCTAAAGATGTTCCTCGTCTTCATCGTATATAGCTTAAAAACCGCTTCTACAACATCTAGTACATTGATCGACGAGCTACTTTGGTACCTAATACCTAGCATGAATTTTCTTACAATACATAAAGACAAGTAGATGTGAATGCTGTAGATAATATCATCATTCGTCACGTGTAATACAACTATTGTTGTAACGAATCAGATTAGCATCGTGACGTCTTAAGGTCACCTGCTGTCACTTTTCATAAGCTGTGCTTACATAATAAAGTTTGAATTCAATATTCTTTTAAGTCAGATAAATTATTTATATTGAACTTTCGTCTTAACTTTCTCTTTATTTTTTTGAAAAGATTTTTCAAATGATTAGCCCTGTATTTTATTTCGTATCTGGAATAGAAATACAAAAAAAAATATATGATATTTTCCAAGAATTGATACATAAAGTTTTTACTTTTTCCCATATACTTTTATAGTTATTACGACATGAAATCATCAATCAATATGATGTAATAGGTGATAAAAGTTTTCTTTGACTTTACGACGCATACAAGGTTAGAAAGGTCACGGGAGATCACCGGGTTGATGAGATGTTCCATAAATAAATCCAAAAAAAACTAAAGAAACATTGCTGACTTTTATTTGAAGTGAAAATAGTTTTATTTTGACTTGAACCTACGTAATTTGCTAAAATTATCCAATTATAAAGTTAAAAAAAATATGCGTCATTCTTGATTGGCATGTGTTAAAGAAAACTACTACATGACTGTCAGTAATATAATAAACAACCTTTTTAACCTAATGTGTTAAATGTACTAATTAAAAATTCTTTATATACTATGCTAGTGAGAAATAAACTAATTATTGTTTGTGCATTATGCACCCATTTTAAAAAACCTGCATGTAACTTTAACTGTAAGAAAGAGAAGAAACACAGTGAACCCACAAGCTGTTGTCAGCCAACCTCTGCGACCCTTTCAAGCTAGTATCTGTATCCACCAACAAAAGGCAGGAACTCAACAGACTGTTGACCTCAAAACAACAATAAAGTTACAACTAAAAATAAACCGGCCAATGACTTAACCATCACGGCACGTCACTTTTCGAATTAGCAAACTATTTCAACGGCGACCTCATTCGTTAATCCAGTAACAGGGTTAAGGTGATCCCGGAGGCGGGTCTCACGCACACAGGTACGATGTGTGTGTATGAGTGTTTGTAGTCACGTGCTGCGCGACCGCAGCTCCACCTGTGCTCCTTGACATTCAATATGGCGGAACTGAGTCACCTCATGTAGTAAATGCTAAGCTGGAAGAACCTAAACTGTACTTTTGAACATACTTCTTTCTTAGATAGATGGTGTAGGGCCAGTTTAATCATTTTATCCTTGTTTGGCTTCTGATTAGGTCTCGTCACACGTTCTTATTTTCCTTGCATTCATATCTGCAGGCCATCATCTGTATAATTACTTCTTACACTTTCCTTCCTTCCTTCGTAAAACATTAACATGCCATGTTTAATCTTAAGCGGCCTCACCTCGTTTAAGTATTGGCAATACGACTTTAGTCCACCATCATCTTAGGATCTCATCTAATATATAAAATAACCTCAGTAAGGTAACCTTTTGACTGACTGATCGACTGTTGATATATCAACGCACAGCCCAAACCGTTGGTCCTGGAGAAATGGGGGTATGTTCTTTGTAAAGAGTAAATATCCACTTAGAAAATATAATAGTATCTCAACTTTGCTGCAATTACCTTTGAAAGAAAAATACTCGTCGAGAATCTTAATAATAAAATCGTTCACGTTTTAAAAGAATATATTCATATTATATTAACACAATAGTACATACTAGATTATCAAAACAAACACAGTATGCTTTAATATCTTTATTATTACTGTAACTAGGAATAATTAATGATTAAGTTAATGCAAATGATTATCCTCATTCGTTTAACTTATCAGACGTTATTACTGACTCTTGGGTATAATTATTTATTTATAACTAACATTATTATGTGCATCTTCCTTCTAAAACATGTTTATTTATGGAGGAAATTACTAATAGCTAGATTTTTCTCTTGACCATTTCAATTAGTTCTATTGATTTTTAGAATGACTTGTTTATTTATTTATTAAAAACTTTATGCAAAAAGAAAAACATTGCACAATGGCGGACTCAATGCCTTAGAGCGGGGGCACACGATGCGTTGCGACGCCGCACCGCAAAGATTTCACCGTGTCAGTGGGCACACGAGCGGTGCGGCGCCGTTACGTTGTTATGTCGCAGCGGCGCCGTAGCAGCGTTGGACAGTCCTTCCCTGGAGTGTCCTTCCTTGTGACGCAAAACAACTGAGCGGTGCCGCTCCGACGACGTCGCAACGCATTCACACCTCCCCGCCTCGTCTTGATGGTTGCAAGTCCGGTACGGCGCCGGAGCGCATCGTGTGCCCCCGCTCTTAGGCATTTTCTACCAGTCTACCACTTGTTCGGTATTAGTAGTCGATATATTACTAAAATAGACAACTATCACAGAACAAACTTTGTTTCGTCATTTATAAAAAAACCTACAGGAAGGCATCTGATTCTGCAAAGTAAACTCTAATGATATTATCAGGTTCTTAATTAATTTTCTAATTTAAGGTTTTATGTCTTGGGTTTTCACAGAAATGTTTTTTGTGTTGTGTTACCTCCTTTAAAAAGTAACTTCTGACGCTTAGCTCATATTTCTGATTTTGGGGTCTAAAATTAAGGAGTTTATTAGTAATTAAGGAGCTTATTTTACAGTATCACGAATGTAGACAGAGTAATCTGTCTACATTCGTGATACTGTAAAATAAGTAAAGTAACTACGAGATCCATAAAACCTTTATTTATTTATTTAAAACTTTATGTACAAACACCGTACAAAGGCGGACTTAATGCCTTAGGCACAAGTAACAAGTTTGTTCTTAAAACACTATTGTTACAACTTAAACTAAATATGAATTAAAGAGAAACCCCTTCTACTACAAGAAATGGAATCTAAGGCTATAACTACGACATAACTTATTAACCCGTCAAGATACTATGACCCAGCTATAGCTATAATTAGATATATAATAATAATACATCGGTCATGTCGTGTCGGCCGCTGTCCGTCATGTGACCTGGGAGTTACGTTGTATGTATTGGACACAGTTCAAGTATTCATCGTAAAACTTGTTGATATTGGTTTTTCTATGTAATGCTATTTGTTTGAGGTTTATCTAGGATCTTGTTTTTTTTAAGTTTATCTCGGACTCATAGACATCAGTGACGGAAAACATTAAAACACCGTGAGGAAACCAGGACTTAAATTAATTTCAAATCACAACTCCTCCTTGAGCAATTCTTATGCTTTCTCTGTGGTTGCGGAATGTTTATAATAGTTACCGTGACCCTGGAACATAAAGGGCAACCGATGGAACATGAGTGGGTTTTAGTCAGTAAAAGTCTGACTCGCCCTCCTGCCGCACCCAGGACGGGAGAAGTCATTTGATGATTTCCCACTCTCCAAAACCAAAAATGCTTTCTCTGTGTGAGAAGAGGTATTTGCCCTGCAGTTGGACAGTAATAGACTATTATTATTATTTTTATATTTTTTTTTTACTATTGACCATGCCAATACAACAATGATAATCCTTCTAATTGTTATTCTTCTCTTTAAACATGACTGATACAGTCATCTGTGCCTCCTACGTGCTGATGTCCTGCGTCTATAAATAAAGCAATGCAAGGGGGGCGAACTCCGGCGCACTTGCCTCAATTGGCTATGATTGTCGGCCCACTGTGGAATTTTCATAAGTTTCATTCTTAATACTTTATTCTTTATTGCACTAAATAGCAAAAAGAACATGAGTTTTGTACGACGGCGAGCTAAATCCTAAGTTGAGTTATCTTCCAGCAAACCTAATTTTATAAAAACCGGCCAAGAGCGTGTCAGGCCACGCTCAATGTAGGGTTCCGTAGTTTCCCGTCCGTCACAATAAGTGTACCTACTTATAAGTTTAAAAAAAGGCTATTTGTTACGTTGACATACTAAGTACGCAAAAATTATTTTGTAAAACCTTTTTGTCTTTTTTGTACAAAAACTGTTCTTTCTATCAAGTTCAAAATAATTTTCCTAGAAAGTTCTTATAAAGTTCAACTTTCCAGATTTTTTCATATTTTTTAAACCTACGGGTCAAAAGTTAGAGTCCCCCCCCGCTTTGATTTTTCCTTTTGGAGCGATTATTTCCGAAATTATTGACGTTATCATAAAATGGTTTTAGTAAACCCCTATTCATTTTTAAATACCTATCCAACAATATATCACACGTCAGGGTTGTAATTAAAAAAAAAACCACTTCCCTATTTACATATAGGGAAGTGGTTGGCATACCCTAATAAAACGTTTTTTTCCAATTTTTATTTTTGCACTTTGTCGGCGTGATTGATATACATATTGGTACCAAATTTCAGCTTTCTAGTGCTAACGGTCACAGAGATTAAGCGAGGACGGACGGACAGACAGACAGACATGGCGAAACTATAAGGGTTCCTAGTTGACTACGGAACCCTAAAAATAAACACACATCACACAGTTGCACATCACACTGGGATGTTATGTTTTTGAACTCGTAAGAATTTTCTGCCGTCGCCATTGTTTTTTTGAAGTGAAAACTTCTTTAGCGGCTTTTTTTTCAATTAAAATGAAACGAAGATCGGTGCAGATAACGAATTTTTGTCTGATGAAAATAGGACCTCCGATTAACAGTTACACTTAATCTGTGGTTACACCTTAAAAATTTTCAGCTACGTCAATCTAACTATTGCATGAAGCGAATCTTGTGTAGGTACAACTATCACATGGAACTCACATGACTTCTGCTAAACAACCGGAAGATCAGTCATTGTGCACAGAATTGCAGTAATTTGCTTAACAGGCGTACATCGCGCACTCCTCGCACGGGCGGCGGTGCACGTGGACCACGACTGATGATTAGAGAGCATCACGAGGATATTACGGTGTAATGAATACATTAACAATAATAGATACTATTCGTTGCTTCAAGTAATGACTAAGTACTTCAAGCCATGAATGAAAATAACTTTTAGGAGTGAATGCTTGAATCTTGGACAGACAAATGCAGACTAGATATTTTTTACTTTTTACTTTCTCATACTAGAACAAGAAGTTGTAAGATAATTATGTTATATTGCAATCTAAGTTTAGGTTTCAGTCAAATTAGACTCAAAACAGAAAAGGTAAACATTTTTGATGAATACTTAATTAACACTCTTAAATTACTCAAAAATCACATAAAGCTATTTGTTGAACAGATCCAAGCAAGGTCAAATTCAGAACAACATGAATCAAACAAAATTGAGAGTTACAGCAAATAATATTGAATAACAATGTCAAACAATGTAGGCTGTTATCCGAATGGGCAATCGACAGTCAAGCGTGGTGAACCAACTAGTCACTTCCGTTCTTTTATAGTCACGGTGAAGTCCATGGCCGCATTTGTTGGTAAATAAACAATTCATACAATATAGCGTCCCACGCGGTCAGGAATAGTTTCCGCTGACAGGATCCCGTCAATTCGTGCGTCTGCGCAGTTATTCTTAGCGCTCTGACATCCTTCCCTTCATTATCCAATCCTGGAGCTGGGCCGATAAAATGGTTCTTAAAGGTGTTGTGTGGCTACCGTGGGCATAACTCTGTGTCTGTAATTTGGTACAGAGATAGTCGCTAGCCTGAAATTGGCTTCATTTCATTGGATGTTCACCATATCTGTTTTAGTCTAATTTATCTGATCGATTGAAGTAGCCCTCAATGCTCGTTGACGTGACGGTCCCGTAAGACGGCAACCTCGTGAAGGCCGAGAAAGATAAACAAATTAGGTAGGAATATCGACTTGGCTTCGCAAGGTTGTCGATATGTGGGATGTAAACTCAGCGATCATTGTGCCGATAGTTGTTTCTGCCAATGGCTTAATAGCCTAGAGCCTCGATAAACATTTAAAGAGGCTCTCGTTAGGTGGCTGGATGAAAGTGCTTGA
Organism: Athetis lepigone; assembly: GCA_033675125.1. Taxonomy (NCBI): domain Eukaryota; kingdom Metazoa; phylum Arthropoda; class Insecta; order Lepidoptera; family Noctuidae; genus Athetis; species Athetis lepigone. The sequence continues at coordinate 22,923,271 of CM066227.1, forward strand.
TTCAGGACACGGCGCGCATTGTTAGTAGGTTCCTTTGTCTGAAGTCCTGACCACCGGTAGCTGGGACCCTGTTCTCAATGCCGGTGGACTACGAAATTACGAATACGAAAACGAAGTCGAAGTCAAAGTCGAAGTCGAAATCAAAGTCGAAGTCGATGTCGATGTCGATGTCGATGTCGATGTCGATGTCGATGTCGATGTCGATGTCGATGTCGATGTCGATGTCGATGTCGATGTCGATGTCGATGTCGATGTCGATGTCAATGCCAATGAAAACGAAAACGAAAACGAAAACGAAGTCGAAGTAGAAATAAAAGTCAAAGTCGAAGACGGAGTCGAAGTCGAAGTCATAGTCGATGTCGAAGTCATTTATAATGGCAATGTCAACGTCAATGTCAATCTTAATGTTGATGTTAATGCTAGTGTCAATAATAATGTCAATACTGATGTGAATGTCAATATCAATGCCAATGTCAATGCCAATGTCAATGCCAATGTCAATGCCAATGTCAATGCCAATGTCAATGCTAATGTCAATACCAATGTCAATGTAAATGTCAATGTCAATGCCAATGTCAATGCCAATGCCAATGTCAATGCTAATGCCAATGTCAATGCTAATGTCAATACCAATGTCAATGTAAATGTCAATGTCAATGCCAATGTCAATGCCAATGTCAATGCCAATGTCAATGATATTATTTGTCAATGTCAATTATAATGCCAATGACAATGTCAATGTGAATGCCAATGTCAATTGTAATGTCAATGTTAATATTAATTGCAAATCAACAACAAAGTTAACGTCAATGTCAATGACAATGTAAAGATCAATTTATTTATGTGCGACAGTGCTGACAGACAAACCCTAAGAAAATTCTGTCAAAAATATCATTAACTTTATGAAAAAACTGTTTACAGGTGTATTTTCACATATTTTGACAATATTTTTATAATCTTATCAAAATATTGATTGAATCTCATTATGAGGAGTACTTTAACCATGTAACAGCCAATGTCAATGCCATGCCAATGTCAATGCCAATGTCAATTATAATGCCAATGCCAATGTCATGACGTCTATGTAAATGTAAATGTAAATGTAAATGTAAATGTAAATGTAAATGTAAATGTAAATGTAAATGTAAATGTAAATGTAAATGTAAATGTAAATGTAAATGTAAATGTAAATGTAAATGTAAATGTAAATGTAAATGTAAATGTAAATGTATATGTAAATGTAAATGTAAATGTAAATGTAAATGTAAATGTAAATGTAAATGTAAATGTAAATGTAAATGTAAATGTAAATGTAAATGTAAATGTAAATGTAAATGTAAATGTAAATGTAAATGTAAATGTAAATGTAAATGTAAATGTAAATGTAAATGTAAATGTAAATGTAAATTTAAATGTAAATGTAAATGTAAATGTAAATGTAAATGTAAATGTAAATATAAATGTAAATGTAAATGTAAATGTAAATGTAAATGTAAATGTAAATGTAAATTTAACTGTAAATGTAAATTTAAATTTAAATTTAAATGTAACTTTAAATTTACATTTAAATTTAAATGTAAATTTAAATGTAAATGTAAAGGTAAATTTAAATGTAAATGTAAATGTAAATGTAAATGTAAATGTAAATGTAAATGTAAATGTAAATGTAAATGTAAATGTAAATGTAAATGTAAATGTAAATGTAAATGTAAATGTAAATGTAAATGTAAATGTAAATGTAAATGTAAATGTAAATGTAAATGTAAATGTAAATGTAAATGTAAATGTAAATGTAAATGTAAATGTAAATGTAAATGTAAATGTAAATGTAAATGTAAATGTAAATGTAAATGTAAATGTAAATGTAAATGTAAATGTAAATGTAAATGTAAATGTAAATGTAAATGTAAATGTAAATGTAAATGTAAATGTAAATGTAAATGTAAATGTAAATGTTAATGTAAATGTTAATGTAAATGTAAATGTATATGTAAATGTATATGTAAATGTAAATGTAAATGTAAATGTAAATGTAAATGTTAATGTTATGTAAATTTTAATGTTAATGTTAATGTTAATTTAATTTTATTTTAATGTTAATTTTATTTTAATGTTAATTTTAATGTAAATGTATATGTAAATGTATATGTAAATGTAAATGTAAATGTAAATGTAAATGTAAATGTTAATGTTATGTAAATTTTAATGTTAATGTTAATTTAATTTAATTTTATTTTAATGTTAATTTTATTTTAATGTTAATTTTATTTTAATGTTAATGTTAATGTAAAACGAAGTCAAAGCGATGTTGATTTCGAAGTCGAAGTCGAAGTTGCAGTTGAAGTCGAAGTCGATGTCTATGTCAATGCCAATGAAAACGAAAACGAAGTAGAAGTAAAAGCCAAAGTCTAAGACGGGGTCGAAGTCGAAGTCGAAGTCGATGTCATTTATAATGGCAATGTCACCTTTAATGTCAATCTTGATGTTGATGGTAAAATCAATATCAATGCCAATGTCAATGTCAATGCCAATGTCAATATCAATGCCAATGCCAATGTCAATGCCAATGTCAATATCAATACCAATGCCAATGTCAATGCCAATGCCAATGTCAATGTCAATGTCAATGTCAATGTCAATGTCAATTGTAATGTCAATGTTAATATTAATTGCAAATTCAACAACAAAGTTAACGTCAATGTCAATGACAATGTAAAGATCAATTTATTTATGTGCGACAGTGCTGACAGACAAACCCTGAGAAAATTCTGTCAAAAATATCATTAACTTTATGAAAAAACTGTTTACAGGTGTATTTTCACATATTTTGACAATATTTTTATAATCTTATCAAAATATTGATTGAATCTCATTATGAGGAGTACTTTAACCATGTAACAGCCAATGTCAATGCCATGCCAATGTCAATGCCAATGTCAATTATAATGCCAATGCCAATGTCATGACGTCTATGTTAATGTTAATGTTAATGTAAATTTTAATGTTAATGTTAATTTTATTTTAATGTTAATGTTAATGTTAATGTCAAACGAAGTCAAAGTCGATGTTGATTTCGAAGTCGAAGTCGAAGTTGCAGTTGAAGTCAAAGTCGATGTCTATGTCAATGCCAATGAAAACGAAAACGAAGTAGAAGTAAAAGCCAAAGTCTAAGACGGGGTCGAAGTCGAAGTCGAAGTCAATGCCAATGTCAATGCCAATGTCAATGTCAATGCCAATGTCAATGCCAAATGTTAATGTTAATGTTAATGTTAATGTTATTGTTAATATGTAAATGTTAATGTTAAGTTAATTATAATGTTAATGTTAATGTTAATGTTAATGTTAATGTTAATGTTAATGTTAATGTTAATGTTAATGTTAATGTTAATGTTAATGTTAATGTTAATGTTAATGTTAATGTTAATGTTAATGTTAATGTTAATGTTAATGTTAATGTTAATGTTAATGATAATGTTAATGTTAATGTTAATGTTAATGTTAATGTTAATGTTAATGTTAATGTTAATGTTAATGTTAATGTTAATGTTAATGTTAATGTTAATGTTAATGTTAATGTTAATGTTAATGTTAATGTTAATGTTAATGTTAATGTTAATGTTAATGTTAATGTTAATGTTAATGTTAATGTTAATGTTAATGTTAATGTTAATTTTAATGTTAATGTTACAGTTGATGTTGATGTTAATGTTAATGAAAAACGAAGTCGAAGTCGATGTTGCTGTCGAAGTCGAAGTCGAAGTCGAAGTCGCAATCGAAGTCGAAGTCGAAGTCAAAGTCGAAGTCGAAATCAAAGTCGAAGTCGATGTCGATGTCGATGTCGATGTCGATGTCGATGTCGATGTCGATGTCGATGTCGATGTCGATGTCGATGTCGATGTCGATGTCGATGTCGATGTCGATGTCAATGCCAATGAAAACGAAAACGAAAACGAAAACGAAGTCGAAGTAGAAATAAAAGTCAAAGTCGAAGACGGAGTCGAAGTCGAAGTCATAGTCGATGTCGAAGTCATTTATAATGGCAATGTCAACGTCAATGTCAATCTTGATGTTGATGTTAATGCTAGTGTCAATAATAATGTCAATACTGATGTGAATGTCAATATCAATGCCAATGTCAATGTCAATGTCAATGCCAATGTCAATGCCAATGTCAATGCTAATGTCAATACCAATGCCAATGTCAATGCTAATGCCAATGTCAATGCTAATGTCAATACCAATGTCAATGTAAATGTCAATATCAATGCCAATGTCAATGCCAATGTCAATGCCAATTCCAATATCAATGCCAATGTCAATGATATTATTTGTCAATGTCAATTATAATGCCAATGACAATGTCAATGTGAATGCCAATGTCAATTGTAATGTCAATGTTAATAATAATTGCAATTTCAACAACAAAGTTAACGTCAATGTCAATGACAATGTAAAGATCAATTTATTTATGTGCGACAGTGCTGACAGACAAACTCTGAGAAAATTCTGTCAAAAATATCATTAACTTTGTGAAAAAACTGTTTACAGGTGTATTTTCACATATTTTGACAATATTTTTATAATCTTATCAAAATATTGATTGAATCTCATTATGAGGAGTACTTTAACCATGTAACAGCCAATGTCAATGCCATGCCATGTCAATGCCAATGTCAATTATAATGCCAATGCCAATGTCATGATGTCTATGTTAATGTAAATGTAAATGTTAATGTTAATGTAAATTTTAATGTTAATGTTAATTTTATTTTAATGTTAATGTTAATAATAATGTCAAACGAAGTCAAAGTCGATGTTGATTTCGAAGTCGAAGTCGAAGTTGCAGTTGAAGTCTAAGTCGATGTCTATGTCAATGCCAATGAAAACGAAAACGAAGTAGAAGTAAAAGCCAAAGTCTAAGACGGGGTCGAAGTCGAAGTCGAAGTCGATGTCATTTATAATGGCAATGTCACCTTTAATGTCAATCTTGATGTTGATGGTAAAATCAATGTCAATGTCAATGCCAATGCCAATGCCAATGCCAATATCAATGCCAATGTCAATGCCAATGTCAATGCCAATGTCAATGCCAATGTCAATGCCAATGTCAATGCCAAACGTAATTAATGTTTAATGTTAATGTTAATGTTAATGTTAATGTTAATGTTAATGTTAATGTTAATGTTAATGTTAATGTTAATGTTAATGTTAATGCCAATGTCAATGCCAATGCTAATGTCAATACCAATGCCAATGTCAATGCTAATGCCAATGTCAATGCTAATGTAAATGTAAATGTAAATGTAAATGTAAATGTAAATGTAAATGTAAATGTAAATGTAAATGTAAATGTAAATGTAAATGTAAATGTAAATGTAAATGTAAATGTAAATGTAAATGTAAATGTAAATGTAAATGTAAATGTAAATGTAAATGTAACTGTAAATGTAAATGTAAATGTAAATGTAAATGTAAATGTAAATGTAAATGTAAATGTAAATGTAAATGTAAATGTAAATGTAAATGTAAATGTAAATGTAAATGTAAATGTAAATGTAAATGTAAATGTAAATGTAAATGTAAATGTAAATGTAAATGTAAATGTAAATGTAAATGTTAATGTTAATGTTAATGTTAATGTTAATGTTAATGTTAATGTTAATGTTAATGTTAATGTTAATGTTAATGTTAATGTTAATGTTAATGTTAATGTTAATGTTAATGTTAATGTTAATGTTAATGTTAATGTTAATGTTAATGTTAATGTTAATGTTAATGTTAATGTTAATGTTAATGTTAATGTTAATGTTAATGTTAATGTTAATGTTAATGTTAATGTTAATGTTAATGTTAATGTTAATGTTAATGTTAATGTTAATGTTAATGTTAATGTTAATGTTAATGTTAATGTTAATGTTAATGTTAATGTTAATGTTAATGTTAATGTTAATGTTAATGTTAATGTTAATGTTAATGTTAATGTTAATGTTAATGTTAATGTTAATGTTGATGTTACAGTTGATGTTAATGTTAATGAAAAACGAAGTCGAAGTCGATGTTGCTGTCGAAGTCGAAGTCGAAGTCGAAGTCGCAATCGAAGTCGAAGTCGAAGTCAAAGTCGAAGTCGAAATCAAAGTCGAAGTCGATGTCGATGTCGATGTCGATGTCGATGTCGATGTCGATGTCGATGTCGATGTCGATGTCAATGCCAATGAAAACGAAAACGAAAACGAAAACGAAGTCGAAGTAGAAATAAAAGTCAAAGTCGAAGACGGAGTCGAAGTCGAAGTCATAGTCGATGTCGAAGTCATTTATAATGGCAATGTCAACGTCAATGTCAATCTTGATGTTGATGTTAATGCTAGTGTCAATAATAATGTCAATACTGATGTGAATGTCAATATCAATGCCAATGTCAATGTCAATGTCAATGCCAATGTCAATGCCAATGTCAATGCTAATGTCAATACCAATGCCAATGTCAATGCTAATGCCAATGTCAATGCTAATGTCAATACCAATGTCAATGTAAATGTCAATATCAATGCCAATGTCAATGCCAATGTCAATGCCAATTCCAATATCAATGCCAATGTCAATGATATTATTTGTCAATGTCAATTATAATGCCAATGACAATGTCAATGTGAATGCCAATGTCAATTGTAATGTCAATGTTAATAATAATTGCAATTTCAACAACAAAGTTAACGTCAATGTCAATGACAATGTAAAGATCAATTTATTTATGTGCGACAGTGCTGACAGACAAACTCTGAGAAAATTCTGTCAAAAATATCATTAACTTTGTGAAAAAACTGTTTACAGGTGTATTTTCACATATTTTGACAATATTTTTATAATCTTATCAAAATATTGATTGAATCTCATTATGAGGAGTACTTTAACCATGTAACAGCCAATGTCAATGCCATGCCATGTCAATGCCAATGTCAATTATAATGCCAATGCCAATGTCATGATGTCTATGTTAATGTAAATGTAAATGTTAATGTTAATGTAAATTTTAATGTTAATGTTAATTTTATTTTAATGTTAATGTTAATGTTAATAATAATGTCAAACGAAGTCAAAGTCGATGTTGATTTCGAAGTCGAAGTCGAAGTTGCAGTTGAAGTCGAAGTCGATGTCTATGTCAATGCCAATGAAAACGAAAACGAAGTAGAAGTAAAAGCCAAAGTCTAAGACGGGGTCGAAGTCGAAGTCGAAGTCGATGTCATTTATAATGTCAATGTCACCTTTAATGTCAATCTTGATGTTGATGGTAAAATCAATGTCAATGTCAATGTCAATGCCAATGCCAATGCCAATGCCAATGTCAATGCCAATGTCAATGCCAATGCCAATATCAATGCCAATGTCAATGCCAATGTCAATGCCAATGTCAATGCCAATGTCAATGCCAATGTCAATGCCAATGTCAATGCCAATGTCAATGCCAATGTCAATGCCAATGTCAATGCCAATGTCAATGCCAAACGTAATTAATGTTTAATGTTAATGTTAATGTTAATGTTAATGTTAGTGTTAATGTTATTGTTATTGTTATTGTTAATGTTAATGTTAATGTTAATGTTAATGTTAATGTTAATGTTAATGTTAATGTTAATGTTAATGTTAATGTTAATGTTAATGTTAATGTTAATGTTAATGTTAATGTTAATGTTAATGTTAATGTTAATGTAAATGTAAATGTAAATGTAAATGTAAATGTAAATGTAAATGTAAATGTAAATGTAAATGTAAATGTAAATGTAAATGTAAATGTAAATGTAAATGTAAATGTAAATGTAAATGTAAATGTAAATGTAAATGTAAATGTAAATGTAAATGTAAATGTAAATGTAAATGTAAATGTAAATGTAAATGTAAATGTAAATGTAAATGTAAATGTAAATGTAAATGTAAATGTAAATGTAAATGTAAATGTAAATGTAAATGTAAATGTAAATGTAAATGTAAATGTAAATGTAAATGTAAATGTAAATGTAAATGTAAATGTAAATGTAAATGTAAATGTAAATGTAAATGTAAATGTAAATGTAAATGTAAATGTAAATGTAAATGTAAATGTAAATGTAAATGTAAATGTAAATGTAAATGTAAATGTAAATGTAAATGTAAATGTAAATGTAAATGTAAATGTAAATGTAAATGTAAATGTAAATGTAAATGTAAATGTAAATGTAAATGTAAATGTAAATGTAAATGTAAATGTAAATGTAAATGTAAATGTAAATGTAAATGTAAATGTAAATGTAAATGTAAATGTAAATCGATACCTTTGGGTAGAAAGGTCGTATAAACCATTTTGACCAAATTGAGTTATATATACCATTTTGCTCAGAATTTTTTTCTCTATCGATCTGTATATTTGAAATGTCAAAATTCGCACAAAAAGGGTTAATACGACCCAGAAATTTTAGGTCATACACTCTTAAAAAAGGTAAAATTTCAACGTAAAAGCCAAATGCTTTTATTTTGTAGTTTTGTTATGATGTAATGACCATGATTTATATTAACTCAGGGCGTAAAAACATTCGTTACTTGTAAATGGTTTATACGCCCTTAGGTGTTGAATGCATTACTTAAACACAGGTGGGAAGAGACCAGACGGAATGTCATTATTGCCTTGGAAGTTGGGTAGGCCTTTGGTGTGGGACGCTACGTGCGTCGACACCCTTGCGCCATCGTATCTTCCTAGTTCTGGAATGTGTGCGGGCACTGCTGCTGCCGAAGCAGAAAACCTCAAGCGGCGGAAATATAACAACCTAGTTGGTAATTATATTTTTGAGCCGTTTGGGGTTGAAACTTTGGGACCATGGGGCCCGAGTGCCCGTTCTCTTTACAAAGAGATTGCGAAACGTTTAGTCGACACTTCACGTGATCAGAAGGCTGGCATCTACTTTGCCCAAAGAATAAGTATCGCAATTCAGCGTGGCAATGCTGCCAGCCTTCTGGGCACGCTGCCCGTCGACAGTGATGACGAGTTTTACGACGCCGACGGATAACTCCTTTCTTATTTATATTTTAATTTTTAGTTTTATTTTAGTTTTAGATATTAATTAGTTGTTTTGAGTTAGTTTTAAGTTAGCCATATTTATTTGTATATTATACATAAGTATGTAAATAGTTTATTTCTAAATAAAAGTCTTAACACAGGTTAAATTCGACGTCGTAAATCCAAAGGAATTGCCTTTGGATGCGTGAGGTTGGTGTATAAACCATGTTTAAAAAAGATTGAGGTAATAAAGACCAAAAAGCAGAGAGATACACATGAAAATGTGATGATTATGTCCCTAACTGCACTTTATAATAACTTATTGTAAATATCAAAATGTAAAATATCGATACGTTTGGGTAGAAAGGTCGTATAAACCAAAACCCGACTTTTCAGGATTCATAACTTTTTTGTTTTTGAAGTTATAAAAAAATGATCTATGAGAAATGTTCTTAGAATTTGCTAATGAAAAAGGTTAAATCATCAAAGCCGACCTATCTTCTTTAGTTTTAAAGTTAGCTTGGATTTACAACTCAGAAAATATCAATTCTTGGTTTATACACCCCATGAAAATGAACTTTAAAAAAACTGTATAGGTCGTATATCCATATTTGTTAAGCTTATGGTCACATTTACGGTCGTATAAACCCATATATTTAGTATTTTTGTATAAAAAACCATTATTATAGTCATAGATTAATTGAATTCTGACTAATAAACAATCCTGTTACTTTCAGATTTAGTAGGAACTCAGTAATTATTATTCTAATACCCATTAAGAGTTGATTCAAATAAAATAAAACTACCTGAAATACGTAATCAACATTAATTTAGTATTACAATACGTTTCAATCAACATTTACTATTATTACAATAATAATTATAACAACTTAAACTTGAAAGTGAAAAACGAAATGTACACGTTTTATAGTCCTACAAAAAAAACTAAAAAAATTGTTAAACTAATTATGAATACAATTTTATATCACAAATAACTTACTTATAGTGCATAAGTTAAATAAGTTAAGTGCTTGATCGTTTCTTATTTTATTTAGTTGTGATTCAATAAATCACTTAGTAAGTAAGCCTTATTACAAAGGCTAAAATAATTTATGTAATTATGATTGCTTCATTTTAGAAGAAGTTGTGTTTTTTTATTCCTAAGTAGATTTATATTTTATTTGACTGTTTTGTTTAAGTTGCTATCATTTTTATTCAATTAAAAAATGTTAAACCTGTTAGGTATGTTGTACCATTATTGAAATAATAGTAAATGTTAATTAGAAGGTATTATAAAACATTATAATGTTGATTTCATATTACAGGTACTTTTTTTTATTTGAATCACCCATTAACCTTTCAACGACCTAGGGACAGCCGGCTTTCGGGTTGCTTTTGTCTTTCTATTGTGTCTCAAAGCACGTATGTTATAAGGTTTAAATCGAAAATAATGAGGTGTAACGTTTAAAATAAATATTGATACCTTCAATATGGTTAACACCCCGACTCAGAGCACCCCGACTCGGACATGATAAACGTACGTATCTAACTTATGTACTATAAGTAATTTATTTATGATATTAAGTTGTATTCATGATTTGTTTAACAATTTTTTTAGTTTTTGGTATGACTAAGTAGATTTTTTTACACGACTGCCCAAAAAAAAGGAGTGTTATGTTTTCAAGATTCATGTATGTATGTATGTATGTATGTATGTATGTATGTATGTATGTGAGTTTCTTTATTCCACCATAACTTCTTAATGCCTGAACCGATTTAGATGTATGATGTATCGTTACAATCCGTACATAGTTCCGAGTAACATAGGCTAGTAAAAATTTGGAAATTCAACCCCTGTATGTGTAAAATAGGGGATGAAAGTTTGAACGAAAATCTGTCGTTATTGATTGAAGTAAGTTACTTTAAACTTGGTGTTTACCATTTTGGACGGAGATAAAAATTTAGAAATTCGACCCCTACGTGTGTGAAATAGGGGATGAAAGTTTGAACGAAAATCTGACATTACTGAAGTTAGTGACTGGAAACTTGGTGTTTAACAATGTGGACGACAAGTAATACATTTGTGTTAGTAATAAAACTTAAATCTTACTAACACAAATGTATTACTAAGAATTATTGTGATAAGGGACATAGGTACTCTGACAACTTTTGCAAAATTTTAACGAATTTTAATATGTAAGATACAACATGATTGGTTACTGTCGTGGTGCTAAATTGTTATTATTTATAAAAACATCTACTTGTAAGCCGACATTTGATTATCCACGAAGTAACAATATTAAAGGAACGTATCACTTGATGGGACGGTCGATCAGAGAGGTAGTCGACAGCTGCTCTTCGGACCTTATGGCCATTGATGTGTTCCTCAAGGGTCTGTCCTTTCTGCAACACTATTCCTGCTCCATATAAACGATATGCTAAACCCTGGCATAGTCGGTTACGCAGATGACAGTACCGTTGTAGAGAGATATATGGCCAGCGAAAAAGACAGTAGGGACGATATACGTTCACAGAGAGAGGCCCTGGTAGAGCGTGTGAACTTTGCCTTGAGTTGTGTGTCCCAATGGGGCGATCACAATCTAGTGCAGTTTAATGCCGCCAAAACGCAAGCGTGTCTGGTCTCCGCTAAACGGAGCCCATTCGACCTGGCTCCTACTTTCCGAGGTGCACCTGTAAATGTAACCGGCTCTCTAGAACTCCTTGGCATGGAGTTGAGTACTGACCTCAACTTCGCCGCTTTCATCGAGTCCAAAGCACTGACTGCGGCGAAAAAGCTGGGCATCCTTAACAAGGTTAAGCGATATTTCATGCCGGCGGGGTTATTACTTATGAAACAGCAATCAGTAATATTTGCGCAGTGATCGCGCGATCACCGCGCGTTCGTCAAAAAAAATCGTATTATGTATTAACCGATTGCTAATCGCTCGCTGATTGTTCTAATGCACTTATTGCTACGATGACGATAAAGTAGCAATCGCTGGAACTAATTAAATATCACCTTTAACAAAAAAAAAACCGGTCAAGTGCGAGTTCTACTCGCGCAACGAGGGTTCCGTTAATTTGTTTTTTAGTGAAATAACTACAAATTTACGGTTTTCGGAGTTTTCTCTTTACTTGTGCTACATGACCTTGCTTCTTGCCAAATTTCACGATTCTAGGTCAATGGGAAGTACCCTATAGGTTTTGAGTTTTGATTCCCTTGAAAATGTCTAAATAAGCAATATAAACCGCCGTATCTTTTTATTGCGTTGATTTAGAAACTTGATTTTTTCACTGCTTTGGGAGATAGCAGACTTGAGTATGTGATATTAATTTCAGTTTGATATCTCGACGCGTTTCTGAGAAAAAGGTTCTTGACAGACAGACGGACAGACGGACGCCTGGTGTGAACTAACTACAAATTTACGGTTTTCGGAGTTTTCCCTTTACTTATGCTACATGACCTTGCCTTTAGTCAAATTTCATGATTCTAGGTCAATGGGAAGTACCCTATAGGTTTTGAGTTTTGATTCTCTTGAAAATATCTAAATATGCAATATAAACCGCCGTATTTTTTTATTGCATTGATTTAGAAACTTGATTTTTTCACTGCTGTGAGAGATAGCAGACTTAAGTATGTGATATTAATTTCAGCTTGATATCTCGACGCGTTTATGAGAAAAAGGTTATTGACAGACAGACGGACAGACGGACGCCTGGTGTGAACTAACTACAAATTTACGGTTTTTGGAGTTTTCCCTTTACTTGTGCTACATGACCTTGCTTTTTGCCAAATTTCATGATTCTAGGTCAATGGGAAGTACCCTATAGGTTTTGATTTCCTTGCAAATGTCCAAATTTGCAATATAAACCGCCGTATCTTTTTATTGCGTTGATTTAAAAACTTGATTTTTTCATTGCTTTAAGAGATAGCAGACCCGAGTATGTGATATTAATTTCAGCTTGATATCTCGACGCGTTTTTGAGAAAAAGGGTCTTGACAGCCGGACGGACGGACAGACGGACAACAAAGTGATCCTATAAGGGTTCCGTTTTTACCTTTTGAGGTACGGAACCCTAAAAACTGAACTTTGCTCTTAAAAACCATACTAAATACGAAACCACCAAACGAAAAATGCATATTTTAGTTAACTGATTGCTCCACAGAGGCACCACTATCGCTAGATTGCTATTTGACGTGACGTATTTTGAATTGACGTTTGAGCATCAAATATTGCGAACTTATCGCGATCGCTTGGCTAACGTATTGCAATAGCGATTGCTACTTTATCGTCATCGTAGCAATAAGTGCATTAGAACAATCAGCGAGCGATTAGCAATCGGTGCATACATAATACGATTTTTTTTAACGATCGCGCGGTGATCGCGCGATCACTGCGCAAATATTGCTGATTGCTGTTTCATAGGTAATAACCCCGCCGGACAGCTTCTAACACTTTATAAAGCTCAAGTCCGATCGTGTATGGAGTATTGCTGACATTTATGGGATGGCTCAGCCAAATACCAACTGGCCGCATTGGATTCGGTAGAACGCAGAGCCAGGAGGTTAATTGGCGACAAGAAGCTGGTGGCCCAACTACAACCTCTAGCACATCGGCGTAAAGTTGCCTGTCTAGCGGTGTTTTACAGATTGCACTTCGGTGAGTGTGCTCATGAGCTACACGAGCTCAATCCCCCGTCTCCGTTTTACCACCGGACATCCAGACGTACGGCGGGATACCACCCTTTCTTGGTTGATAATTCCTCGAATCCGCACGCAGCGTTTCTCAAAATAAATTATTATGCGCGCCGCAAAAGAATAGAATTCCCTGCCGGCGTCTGTGTTTCCAAATGCATATAACCCAGATTCATTCAAAAGACGAGAGCATAGGCATCTTTTGGGTGAGCTCGCTCCATCGTAGGCCCCGCTTTGCCCTCGGGTTAGTCAGGGACCAAGAGCAAGCCCATAAGTAATAAAAAAAAACTAAAAGGTACAAAATAAAAATAAATAATTAAAAAAATTAAAAAACACGACTGCCATGACAAAAAAGAACTAAAAGGCAAAAAAACAAGATTTTTCATAGAAAATTATTATATTACTGTTTACATAAAAAGTGAAAGGTCGCTCATTCAGTCACGGGCTCTATAATTATGAAAAATCCAAAACTACTTGATTAACAAAACTAAAATTTTCGTCGCAGTCGGGGGACTGCTTTGCGGAATACTCAAATACTGCGGAAAGGTCCCCCGACTGCTACAAATATTTTAGTTTTGTTAATCAAGTAGTTTTGGTTTTTTCATAATTATAGAGCCCGTGACTGAATGAGCGACCTTTCACTTTTTATGTAAACAGTAATATAATAATTTTCTATGAAAAATCTTGTTTTTTTGCCTTTTAGTTCTTTTTTGTCATGGCAGTCGTGTTTTTTAATTTTTTTAATTATTTATTTTTTTCACTTTTCAGTTTAAGTTGTTATAATTATTATTGAAATAATAGTAAATGACGTAAATGTTGATTAAAAGGTATTATAATACTTAAATAATGTTGATAACCTATTTCAGGTAGTTTTATTTTATTTGAATCAACTCTTAATGGGTATTAGAATAATAATTACTGAGTTCCTACTAATTCTGAGAGTAACATGATTATTTATTAGTCAGAATTCAATTAATCTATGACTATAAAAATGGTTTTTAATAAAAAAAACTACATATTTGGGTTTATATGACTGTAAATGTGACCATAAGCTTAGCAAATATGGATATACAACCTATACAGTTTTTTTAAAGTTCATTTTCATGGGGTGTATAAACCAAGAATTGATATTTTCTGAGTCGTAAATCCAAGCTAACTTTAAAACTAAAGAAGATAGGTAGGTTTTGATGATTTAACCTTTTTCATCTGCAAATTCTAAGAACCTTTCTCATAGATCATTTTTTTATAACTTCAGAAACAAAAAAGTTATGAATTCTTATGTAAAAAAAAAATTGTTTTTCTGCTCTCCTGAAAAGTCGGGTTTTGGTTTATACGACCTTTCTACCCAAAGGTATCGAAATGTAAATGTAAATGTAAATGTAAATGTTAATGTTAATGTTAATGTTAATGTTAATTTTAATGTTAATGTTAATGTTACAGTTGATGTTAATGTTAATGTTAATGTAAAACGAAGTCGAAGTCGACGTTGATGTCGAAGTCGAAGTCGAAGTCGATGTCGAGGTCATTTATAATTGCAATGTCACCGTCAATGTCAATCTTGATGTTGATGGAAGTCGAAGTCGATGTTGATGTCGAAGTCGAAGTCGAAGTCGAAGTCGAAGTCGAAGTCGAAGTCGAAGTCGAAGTCGATGTCTATGTCAATGAAAACGAAAACGAAGTAGAAGTAAAAGCCAAAGTCTAAGACGGGGTCGAAGTCGAAGTCGAAGTCAATGCCAATGTAAATGCCAATGTCAATGCCAATGTCAATGCCAATGTCAATGAAAATGTCAATGTCAATGCCAATGCCAATGCCAATGCCAATGTCAATGCCAATGTCAATGCCAAATGTAAATGTAAATGTAAATGTAAATGTAAATGTAAATGTAAATGTAAATGTAAATGTAAATGTAAATGTAAATGTAAATGTAAATGTAAATGTAAATGTAAATGTAAATGTAAATGTAAATGTAAATGTAAATGTAAATGTAAATGTAAATGTAAATGTAAATGTAAATGTAAATGTAAATGTAAATGTAAATGTAAATGTAAATGTAAATGTAAATGTAAATGTAAATGTAAATGTAAATGTAAATGTAAATGTAAATGTAAATGTAAATGTAAATGTAAATGTAAATGTAAATGTAAATGTAAATGTAAATGTAAATGTAAATGTAAATGTAAATGTAAATGTAAATGTAAATGTAAATGTAAATGTAAATGTAAATGTAAATGTAAATGTAAATGTAAATGTAAATGTAAATGTAAATGTAAATGTAAATGTAAATGTAAATGTAAATGTAAATGTAAATGTAAATGTAAATGTAAATGTAAATGTAAATGTAAATGTAAATGTAAATGTAAATGTAAATGTAAATGTAAATGTAAATGTAAATGTACATTTACATTCACATTTACATTGTAAATGAAAATGTAAATGTTAATTTTAATGTTAATGTTAATGTTACAGTTGATGTTAATGTTAATGTTAATGTAAAACGAAGTCGAAGTCGACGTTGATGTCGAAGTCGACGTCGAAGTCGAAGTAGAAGTCGAAGTCGAAGTCGAAGTTGAAGTTGAAATCGAAGTCGATGTCTATGTCAATGCCAATGAAAAGGAAAACGAAGTAGAAGTAAAAGTCAAAGTCTGAGACGGGGTTGCAGTCAAAGTCGAAGTCATTTATAATGGCAATGTCACCGTCAATGTCAATCTTGATGTTGATGGTAAAGTCAATGTCAATGCCAAATGTAAATGTCAATATTAATGTTAATGTTAATGTTAATGTTAATGTTAATGTTAATGTTAATGTTAATGTTAATGTTAATGTTAATGTTAATGTTAATGTTAATGTTAATGTTAATGTTAATGTTAATGTTAATGTTAATGTTAATGTTAATGTTAATGTTAATGTTAATGTTAATGTTAATGTTAATGTTAATGTTAATGTTAATGTTAATGTTAATGTTAATGTTAATGTTAATGTTAATGTTAATGTTAATGTTAAAGTTAATGTTAATGTTAATGTTAATGTAAATGTTAATGTTAATGTTAATGTTAATGTTAATGTTAATGTTAATGTTAATGTTAATGTTAATGTTAATGTTAATGTTAATGTTAATGTTAATGTTAATGTTAATGTTAATGTTAATGTTAATGTTAATGTTAATGTTAATGTTAATGTTAATGTTAATGTTAATGTTACAGTTGATGTTTAAGTTAATGTTAATGTTAATGTTAATGTTAATGTAAATGTTAATGTTACAGTTGATGTTTAAGTTAATGTTAATGTAAAACGAAGTCGAAGTCGATGTTGCTGTCAAAGTCGAAGTCGAAGTCGAAGTCGCAATCGAAGTCGAAGTCGAAGTCGAAGTCGAAGTTGAAGTCGAAGTCGAAGTCGATGTCATTTATAATTGCAATGTCACCGTCAATGTCAATCTTGATGTTAAAGGAAGTCGAAGTCGATGATGATGTCGAAGTCGAAGTCGAAGTCGAAGTCGAAGTCGAAGTCGATGTCTATGTCAATGAAAACGAAAACAAAGTAGAAGTAAAAGCCAAAGTCTAAGACGGGGTCGAAGTCGAAGTCGAAGTCAATGCCAATGTCAATGCCAATGTCAATAACAATGTCAATGCCAAATGTTAATGTTAATGTTAATGTTAATGTTAATGCCAATGTCAATGCCAAAGTCGATGCCAAATGTAAATGTAAATGTAAATGTAAATGTAAATGTAAATGTAAATGTTAATGTAAATGTAAATGTTAATTTTAATGTTAATGTTAATGTTACAGTTGATGTTAATGTTAATGTTAATGTAAAACGAAGTCGAAGTCGACGTTGATGTCGAAGTCGACGTCGAAGTCGAAGTAGAAGTCGAAGTCGAAGTTGAAGTTGAAATCGAAGTCGATGTCTAAGTCAATGCCAATGAAAAGGAAAACGAAGTAGAAGTAAAAGTCAAAGTCTGAGACGGGGTTGCAGTCGAAGTCGAAGTCATTTATAATGGCAATGTCACCGTCAATGTCAATCTTGTGGCAATTCAGATTAAACCCTAATAAATATAATAAATACATTTTCACTAATTACTCTCGTTTACACAAAAAAAATATACACCTAACGCAAAGAGCCCAAAATAATCATATTATAAAAACATCTAAAAATAAGTCCAAAACCATGTGGCAAATAATTAATCGGGTAAAATTTAACCTACCTAAGACTAATATTACTAAAATTATAAATAATAATAACAGCATACTATCTAATGCCAATGATATTGCCGAAGCATTTAACAATTATTTTATCGACAAAGTACAAGGGAAACTTGATGTGACTAGCGAACCTAAATGTAGCAGAATTGACCCTAATAATAAAACAATGTTTATGGCCCCTAGTATACCACAAGATATAGAGAGAATCATCAATTCATTAAATAATACGAACAGTGTAGGGTATGACAATATTGCCACAAAAATACTGAAATATGTGTCTATGGAAATAAGTGGCCATTTAAGTCATATTCTTAACTTAAGCATAAGCGCTGGTATTTTCCCTGATGCATTAAAAATATCGATTATTAAGCCTCTTTTCAAAAAAGAAAATAGAGAACGGTTGGAATGCTACCGACCAATATCATTAATACCAGTTATTTCAAAAATTTTTGAAAAATATATTTATGGGGAACTTTATAAATTTGTAGACAAAAATGACATTCTGTGTGAGGAACAGAAAGGGTTTCGTATGCATAGGACTATAAATATGGCTATATTTGATTTAATATTCAATGTCATAAAAAACGTTGATCACCGGAATCCTGTATGTGGTGTATTCTGTGACATGACCCAGGCATTCGACTATGTTCACTATACTACTCTTTTAAAGAAACTCGAAGCCTATGGGATACGAGGCAATGTCCTAAATTTGCTAAATTCCTACCAACAAAATAGAAAACAAATCACAGAAATCAGTAAAGTTAATACAATAACTAAACGTGAAGAAATATTTCGATCTTCAGAGCGTAAATTATTATTTGGGGTACCGCAAGGCAGCGTTTTAGGTCCTTTTACATTTATATTATACATAAATGACCTACCGAAATCTTTAGAACGATCAGTTACACTATTTGCTGATGATAGTACGATTACAATACCTTGTAAAAGAATAGATAATTATGAGACTGACATTAACAATAGTTTACATCATATGGTAACGTGGCTAGACGCGAATAATTTAAAAATCAATTTAAGTAAAACTAAAGTTATCCATTTTGGACAACAGACCTCTACTATTAATTTAAATATTCACTACAATAATGATACAATAGAAGAAGTTGCAAGTACAAAATTCTTGGGTCTCGAAATAGATGAAAAATTAAATTGGAAGTCCCACATTGATAGCTTATGTAAGAAAACGAGTAAGTCTGCATATGCTCTACACACATTATCACCTATAGTAAACACAGATGCTCTTCTTACTGCATATTATGGCATAGCAGAATCGCATTTACGGTATGGGATCATATTTTGGGGAAACTCTACAACTGAAAAAGAAACTGCCTTCAAGGCGCAAAAAAGATGCATTCGAGCGATGTTTAAAATGAAACCTACTGATACTTGTCAACCATACTTTAAAAAATATAAGATATTGACACTACCTTGTCTGTACATACTAGAAGTAGCTGTGTTTGTGAAGGCAAATCCGAGTCGATTCCGACTTATAGCTAACGTGTTTCCCCGCAATAGACGCGACAATAGCTTGCTATGTCAGGAGCCAGCTAAGACAGCACTTATGCGCAAAAGTGTCTACTGCATGGCTCCAGTTATTAATAATAAGTTGCCAAAGAGCTGGAAAGAGCTTCCGCTAAAATTATTTAAAAAAAGACTCCGAAGCTTTTTAGTGGCGAAAGCATACTATAATATAAGTGAGTACCTTACGGAAAAAGTTTTTTCTTAAGTTTTAAATTTTTTTTTTAAATTGTATTTTCTAGTTATAAGTTGATTGATGTTTAATAACAAAATTTTTGCATGCCTAAATGGTAAAATATGGCTGGACCGGTCATTATATATAAATATATTTTATTGTCATCGTTACACTTACCCATGTTTGCAAAATAAAATTATCTTTATCTTTATCTTTATCTTGATGTTGATGGTAAAGTCAATGTCAATGCCAAATGTAAATGTCAATATTAATGTTAATGTTAATGTTACAGTTGATGTTTAAGTTAATGTTAATGTAAAACGAAGTCGAAGTCGATGTTGCTGTCGAAGTCGAAGTCGAAGTCGCAATCGATGTCGAAGTCGAAGTCGAAATCGAAATCGAAGTCGATGTCGTTTATAATGGCAATGTCACCGTCAATGTCAATCTTGATGTTGATGGAAGTCAAAGTCGATGATGATGTCGAAGTCGAAGTCGATGTCGAAGTCGAAGTCGAAGTCGAAGTCGAAGTCGAAGTCGAAGTCGAAGTCGATGTCATTCATAATGGCAATGTCACCGTCAATGTCAATCTTGATGTTGATGGTAAAAAGTCAATGTCAATGCTAATGTCAATGCCAAATGTTAATGTTAATGTAAAACGAAGTCGAAGTCGATGTTAATGTTAATGTTAATGTTAATGTTAATGTTAATGTTAATGTTAATGTTAATGTTAATGTTAATGTTAATGTTAATGTTAATGTTAATGTTAATGTTAATGTTAATGTTAATGTTAATGTTAATGTTAATGTTAATGTTAATGTTAATGTTAATGTTAATGTTAATGTTAATGTTAATGTTAATGTTAATGTTAATGTTAATGTTAATGTTAATGTTAATGTTAATGTTAATGTTAATGTTAACCCATTAACGCCCTCTGTACTAAATAAACGACACCATTTCAAATAAAAAAACAAAAGTTTATTATTTATGATTCCGACAAATTAATACTTAAAATAAGTAATAGATGGCGTTAGCTTCTTTAAAAGCATAACAAAAGTAAAGAAAGTAATCGGTTTGCCGCCATTTTATGACATTTTAGTGTGCAAATATTTTAGCTGCTCAGGTAAGTGAATTATTTTATTTTTTTAAATAGGTTTACGTATGTTTTTAGTGTGGTTATGCATTTTATTATTAGATTATGAGTCTACGTTGCTGTAATAAATAAAATATTTTGAAATCATCATGTATTTTGTGAGTTAGACCACGATTTACCTTGATGTCGTTTTTTTAGTACACTGGGCTTTAGTGTTATATTTTATTTGCAGAAAAAATGACGCGATTCTATGCTGCGAATCAGTATCGCGGGCTCGAGGAAGCTGTTAACGCCGTTGCCGAAGATGAGAGTGATAATGAGTATGACCTTATTATTTTACCACCTAGACCTGACGTATTGACGGACGAAGAAGAAGGTGAAGACGACTTACAAACGTCAGAACTACCGCGAGATATTCCTGGAAGTATTGAAGTAACACGTCGTCGACGTCATTCATCTGAAACGTCAGACTGGGAAGATAGTGACGATGAACCTTTAGCGAACAAAAGAAGGCGTCCAAATTCAGGTGATATATTCCCGACATGGAGGAAATGTGCACCATATTACTCAACTTTTTCCCAACCATCTGAAAATAATACACGAGCATCGCTAAAAACTCAAATAATCGAACAGCTAAATAATCTTTCACCAGTAGAAGTCTTTGATAAAATATTTGATACCGAAATTTATGATTTGATTATAAGTAACACACTACTTTATGCAGGACAAAATAACAGACATGGATTTGTGTTAGACAGAGAAGATTTACGCAGATTTCTGGGGATTCTTATTTTATCAGGATATCATAGATTACCGAGAGAGCGTCAGTATTGGAGTTATGATGAAGATCTTGGAGTACCACTTGTTACCCGGTCCATGTCTCGAAACCGATTCCTGGATATAAAAAGAAATCTGCATTTAGTAGACAACAGTTTAGCATCTACTTCAAATGACAAGATGTTCAAAGTCAGGCCCTTGGTAGATGCTCTGAATCAAAAATTTTGTCAAAATGGAGTTGTTCATGAAAACATATCGATAGACGAATCGATGATAAAGTATTACGGTCACCATCCATCAAAACAATACATCAGGGGTAAACCAATCAGATTTGGCTATAAGAACTGGGTGGCAGCTAGTTCTGATGGTTACTGCTATGTATTTGATTTATACTGTGGCAAATCTATGGAGGCTACGAAAACACCACTCGGGACTCGAGTTGTTATCTCATTGTTAGATAAATTGCCAGTAGTACCTGCTGAGCATTCCATATATTTTGATAATTTCTTTTCTAGTGTTGACTTGTTTATCAAACTAAAAGAGAGTGGGTTTAGAGCAACGGGAACAATAAGAGACAATCGAACGAAAAAATGTCCTCTTATTTCCGTGAAGGACATGAAAAAATCTGAAAGAGCTCAGTTTGATTATCGGTTTGATACAAAGAACGAAGTTTTGCTTGTGAGGTGGAAGGACAACAGTGTATGCACCATTGGTACGAATTTTGACACAGTTGAACCTATAGGAAAAGTCAAACGGTGGTGTTCACAAAGCAGACAGAAGGTTGATGTGAATATTCCACATCCATTTCAAACCTATAACAAGTGCATGGGCGGTGTCGATATTATGGATGCTTCTATTTCCATGTATCGAGTGAGTTTACGCGGGAAAAAGTGGTGGTGGGCTATTTTCACCTACTTGCTTGATGTGTGTGTATCTAACGCTTGGCGTCTGCACAGCATGAGCAGCGAAGAACGCTTTGACCAGCTGGACTTTCGGCGACACATAGCGAGACATTATCTACAGCGTAATATCAGTATCAAAAGCCGTCCATCCGGTACCGAAATAGCAGGACCATGCCCAAAAAACAACGGACATAACCCTACGAAGCTGCCTAAACAATTAAGATGCATTTTGTGTCACACGCGTATAAAATGGCAGTGTAGCCAGTGCCAAAAGACATTGTGTATAGACAAAGATTGTTTCGCTAAGTATCACGCATAAGCGCCCGCTGTACTATAAAAAGTACGGCTCCAAATATTCATTTTTATTTTTATATTTTTATTTTTAACATTATAATGTGTCTTTATAGTCCTTATGTAACCAATTAATAAAGCTATATTACTAAAAATATTACTCGTATTAATTTGGGCGTTAATGGGTTAATGTTAATGTTAATGTTAATGTTAATAATAATGTCAAACGAAGTCAAAGTCGATGTTGATTTCGAAGTCGAAGTCGAAGTTGCAGTTGAAGTCGAAGTCGATGTCTATGTCAATGCCAATGAAAACGAAAACGAAGTAGAAGTAAAAGCCAAAGTCTAAGACGGGGTCGAAGTCGAAGTCGAAGTCGATGTCATTTATAATGGCAATGTCACCTTTAATGTCAATCTTGATGTTGATGGTAAAATCAATGTCAATGCCAATGTCAATGCCAATGTCAATGCCAATGTCAATGCCAAATGTAAATGTTAATGTTAATGTTAATGTTAATGTTACTGTTAATATGTTAATGTTAATGTTAATGTTAATGTTAATGTTAATGTTAATGTTAATGTTAATGTTAATGTTAATGTTAATGTTAATGTTAATGTTAATGTTAATGTTAATGTTAATGTTAATGTTAATGTTAATGTTAATGTTAATGTTAATGTTAATGTTAATATGTTAATGTTAATGTTAATGTTAATGTTAATGTTAATGTTAATGTTAATGTTAATGTTAATGTTAATGTTAATGTTAATGTTAATGTTAATGTTAATGTTAATGTTAATGTTAATGTTAATGTTAATGTTAATGTTAATGATAATGATAATGATAATGTTAATGTTAATGTTAATGTTAATGTTAATGCCAATGTCAATGCCAATGTCAATGCCAAAGTCGATGCCAAATGTAAATGTAAATGTAAATGTAAATGTAAATGTAAATGTAAATGTAAATGTAAATGTAAATGTAAATGTAAATGTAAATGTAAATGTAAATGTAAATGTAAATGTAAATGTAAATGTAAATGTAAATGTAAATGTAAATGTAAATGTAAATGTAAATGTAAATGTAAATGTAAATGTAAATGTAAATGTATATGTAAATGTATATGTAAATGTATATGTATATGTAAATGTAAATGTAAATGTAAATGTAAATGTAAATGTAAATGTAAATGTAAATGTAAATGTAAATGTAAATGTAAATGTAAATGTTAATGTTAATGTTAATGTTAATGTTAATGTTAATGTTAATGTTAATGTTAATGTTAATGTTAATGTTAATGTTAATGTTAATGTTAATGTTAATGTTAATGTTAATGTTAATGTTAATGTTAATGTTAATGTTAATGTTAATGTTAATGTTAATGTTAATGTTAATGTTAATGTTAATGTTAATGTTAATGTTAATGTTAATGTTAATGTTAATGTTAATGTTAATGTTAATGTTAATGTTAATGTTAATGTTAATGTTAATGTTAATGTTAATGTTAATGTTAATGTTAATGTTAATGTTAATGTTAATGTTACAGTTGATGTTAATGTTAATGTTAATGTAAAACGATGTCGAAGTCGACGTCGAAGTCGAAGTAGAAGTCGAAGTCGAAGTTGAAGTTGAAATCGAAGTCGATGTCTAAGTCAATGCCAATGAAAAGGAAAACGAAGTAGAAGTAAAAGTCAAAGTCTGAGACGGGGTTGCAGTCGAAGTCGAAGTCATTTATAATGGCAATGTCACCGTCAATGTCAATCTTGATGTTGATGGTAAAGTCAATGTCAATGCCAAATGTAAATGTCAATATTAATGTTAATGTTAATGTTACAGTTGATGTTTAAGTTACTGTTAATGTAAAACGAAGTCGAAGTCGATGTTGCTGTCGAAGTCGAAGTCGAAGTCGAAGTCGAAGTCGCAATCGAAGTCGAAGTCGAAGTCGAAGTTGAAGTCGAAATCGAAGTCGATGTCATTTATAATGGCAATGTCACCGTCAATGTCAATCTTGATGTTGATGGTAAAAAGTCAATGTCAATGCTAATGTCAATGCCAAATGTTAATGTTAATGTTAATGTAAAACAAAGTCGAAGTCGATGTTGATGTCGAAGTCGAAGTCGAAGTCGAAGTCGAAGTCGAAGTCGAAGTCGAAGTCGAAGTCGAAGTCGAAGTCGAAGTCGAAGTCGAAGTCGATGTCATTTATAATTGCAATGTCACCGTCAATGTCAATCTTGATGTTGATGGAAGTCGAAGTCGATGATGATGTCGAAGTCGAAGTCGAAGTCGAAGTCGATGTCTATGTCAATGAAAACGAAAACGAAAACGAAGTAGAAGTAAAAGCCAAAGTCTAAGACGGGGTCGAAGTCGAAGTCGAAGTCAATGCCAATGTCAATGCCAATGTCAATGCCAATGTCAATAACAATGTCAATGCCAAATGTTAATGTTAATGTCAATGTCAATGTCATTGTCAATGTCAATGTCAATGTTAATGTCAATGTTAATGTTAATGTTAATGTAAAACGAAGTCGAAGTCGATGTTGATGTCGAAGTCGAAGTCGAAGTCGAAGTCGAAGTCGAAGTCGAAGTCGAAGTCGAAGTCGAAGTCGAAGTCGAAGTCGAAGTCGATGTCATTTATAATGGCAATGTCACCGTCAATGTCAATCTTGATGTTGATGGTAAAAAGTCAATGTCAATGCCAAATGTTAATGTTAATGTAAAACGAAGTCGAAGTCGATGTTAATGTTAATGTTAATGTTAATGTTAATGTTACAGTTGATGTTAATGTTAATGTTAATCTTAATGTAAAACGAAGTCGAAGTCGATGTTGATGTTGAAGTCGAAGTCGAAGTCGAAGTTGAAGTTGAAGTCGAAGTCGATGTCTAAGTCAATGCCAATGAAAACGAAAACGAAGTAAAAGTCAAAGTCTAAGACGGGGTCGAAGTCGAAGTCGAAGTCATTTATAATGGCAATGTCACCGTCAATGTCAATCTCTATGTTGATGGTAAAGTCAATGTCAATGCCAAATGTAAATGTTAATGTTACAGTTGATGTTAAAGTTAATGTTAATGTAAAACGAAGTTTCAAAAAATTCAAAATTCAAGGCATTTATTTCACTTAGACCATTTATAGGCACTTATGAATAGTCAAAGAGTCGGTCGGTCAGTCGAAAAGTGACGCTAATTGCCTGTTCCAAAGCGTAGATCTCTATGGAGAAGAACAGGCAAGAAACTCCACGGACACTCTTTTAAAAAAAATCATGTTTTACAAAATCTTGGTTACATTGATTTTCGTGCTTCTATATGTGAAAACAATGCAAGTAAATAACAAAATTAATAATTAAAAGTAAAAACTTACAAATTAGTATAAAAAAAGTAATAAAAAAGTCATGGCAGTTAAGAGACGACCGATCTCAACTGACAGCGCCCGTTCACGAGCATGACGCGTGACATCAGCACCACTTAGCTCAACCATTTTGGAGGGAACCAAATGATCCAACGCACTCGCCACCATCAGCGAGACTTTTAAGCGAGCATGTCAATTCTCCCAACCACCATGTCCATTTGTGTCAGTATTATATAATCATACATGTATAAAGAAATAACGGCATCGTACTCACATTTACAATATTCAAAAATGCTTCTAATTTACACAAACCAATGTTCTGTACTATAAATATAAATGGGTGAAATTTAATTACCTGAAGAAATAATAATAAATGCAATTAATTATTCATGTCAAAACAAAGAGGCCAAGCAACAAATTTCTTTATTCCAATTATTAAATTTTCTAATTTCTGAGCTTAGGTGGAGCAGGACCAGCATTGAGCCAAGCATGTTTATCATTGATATAGTCTTCTAACTTATAATATGCTTGACGACATAGCGTGCGTTTAATGCAGGTTTTAAATTTTCTCTCATTTAGCTGCAGAATATCAAGTGGTATTTTATATTATAACACTTTACACAATATCCCATAAAAGATGTGTGGACTTTTGATAATCTAAAGCTTGGTTGATCAAGTTTGTTTCTATTTCTAGTATTAAAATTATGTCTGTCACTTATTTTTTTAAAAAGATGCAGATTTTTTCGAACGTACATAATGTTTTCATATATATATTGACAAGGTACCGTCATGATGTTAATAGTTTTAAACAGATTCCTTAGAGATTCGCTTCTGCAAAGATTATATATGGCTCTGATAGCCCTCTTTTGCAGAATAAAGATGGAATCTATATCTGCAGCACGTCCCCAAAGCAAAATACCGTAAGACATTACACTATGAAAATAGCTAAAATAGACTAGTCTTGCGGTATCTACGTCAGTTAATTGTCGGATTTTTCTGACAGCGAAAGCGGCTGAACTTAACCGCGCCGCAAGAGATGTTAAGTGAGGACCCCACTGCAGCTTTGAGTCAAGCGTAATCCCCAGAAAAACTGTTTTATCGACGAACTCTAGTACATCCTTATTCAATACAACATTACAACTAGTACTTCTAACATTAGGTAAAGTGAATCTTATGCATTTAGTTTTTTTTTCATTTAATACTAAATTATTTACCGTAAACCAGTTCTGTATATCAAGCATAGCGTTATTTACGTCGTCAAGATGTTGTACACGTCTATTCACTTTAAAAATCAGTGAAGTGTCATCGGCAAATAACACCATTTGCGGTTGGTTTTCCAGTAAACTTGGTAAATCATTTATGTAAACAAAAAATAGGAATGGACCCAATATAGATCCCTGCGGTACGCCCATTTTCACCTTTAAGCCCACTGAATTTACACCGTTAATTTGTACCTGTTGCAGTCTATCATTCAAATAGGATTTTACTAAGCTCAGCGCTAATCTATCGAGCCCGTAATGCTCGAGTTTCAAAAGAAGTGTTTCATGGTTCACGCAATCAAATGCTTTGTAGAGGTCGCAGAAAACGCCAATGGCATCTTGCGACTCTTCCCATGCTTGAAATATATGTTTAATTAAAGTGACACCGGCGTCAGTAGTACAACGTCCTTTGGTGAAACCATACTGTTGGTCATGTAAGATGTTATTGCAGTTAAAGTGCCTAAGCATTTGATTAAGCATTATTTTTTCAAATACTTTGCTGAGAACCGGTAAAACAGACACAGGTCTATAATTATTAGCGTCTTTGCTATCCCCGGATTTGAAAAGTGGTATAACTTTGCTGTACTTCATTAAATCCGGGAAAACCCCTTGATCTATACACAAATTAAATACATATGCTAAATAGGGCGCTATTGTCTCAATAATCGAATTACAAACATTAGTTGACATGCCCCAAAGATCTTCAGTTGCTTTGATTTTGATCTGCTTAAAAGCCTTTACAACGGCCACAGGGTTAATATGCCTAAACTTAAATTCTACATGGCAGGCAGAAACATTTGCTTTCAGTGAATCAACAGCATATGTGGGCGATGAATTTAAACTTTCTGTAATTTTAATTGGTATATTAGTAAAGAATGACGCAAATTCCTGAGCCACAGCGTCATTTTTGCTTATGCGACCATGGGAAGTGTCTAAGGTGTAATCCATATTACATCGTTTATTTCTATTTGTTTCATTATTGATCACTTTCCAAACAGTCTTTATTTTATTATCTGATGACTTTATCTTGTTGCTAATAAATAAGGCCTTGGCTGCCTTGCAAACATTTTTAAATATTTTGGAATAATTAGCAACATACTTATTAAATGTGTCTGTGTTGTTATAAGGCTTAAGGCCATACAGCTCAAATAATCTGTCCCTGCTTTTTCTAATACCTCTAGTTGCCCAGTCAGAGAATAGAAACTTAGGGCAAATTGTTTTGGTTTTTTTCTTGAAAATGTTATTAAACCCTGTTTGCACGACTGAAAAGAACTGTTTATACAAAATATTTCAGTAGCAAAACACTGGTTTTGCTTGATTTATATACACGAACACAATTGTACCGGTTATTTATGCTGTTATATTACTTGTTTTTAAAAAGTTACACCTTATTTCTACTTAAAAACTAATTAAATTTAATTTTAAATTACGGACAAAAATTTTGACATGTTAATCGGGCAGTGTTGCCACTTTTTTTTTTCGTCGAGTCGATGTTGATGTCGAAGTCGAAGTCGAAGTCGAAATCGAAGTCGAAGTCGAAGTCGAAGTCGATGTCATTTATAATGGCAATGTCACCGTCAATGTCAATCTTGATGTTGATGGTAAAGTCAATGTCAATGCTAATGTCAATGCCAAATGTTAATGTTAATGTTAATGTTACAGTTGATGTTAATGTTAATGTCAATGTTAATGTAAATGCAACTGTCAATGCCAATGTCAATGTCAATGTCAATGCCAATGTCAATGCCAATGTCAATATCAATGCCAATGACAACGCCGTCGAAGTCGAAGTGGAAGTCGAAGTCGAAGTACGTCGAAGTAAAAGCCAAAGTCTAAAACGGGGTCGAAGTCGATGTCCATGTCATTTATAATGGCAATGTCACCGTCAATGTCAATCTTGATGTTGATGGTAATGTCAATGTCAATGCCAATGTCAATGCCAATGCCAATGCCAATGTCAATGCCAATATCAATGTGAATGCCAATGTCAATTGTAATGTCAATGTTAATATTAAATGCAATGTCAATGACAATATTAATGTCAATTTCAATGACAATGTTAAGATCAATGTATTTACGTTTGACAGCGCTGACAGACAAACCCTGAGAAAACTCTGTCAAAAATATCATTAACTTTATGAGAAAACTGTTTCAGGTGTATTTTCTTATAATTTTGACAATATTTTCATAATCTTATCAAAATACCTATTGATTGAATCTCATTATGAGGAGTACTTTAACTATACGCTTTCAGTCAACCAATATTCACTTACTACTAGTTTTTCAATGGTAAGAATACAAGTAAGAATAACACAAATATTTTATAAAAACTATTTTTTTAAAAACCTAAAAGCTACATAAATCAATGTTGCTGCAACATTTTAGTGCCCACTAACTACGCTGAACCTCGTAAGTGGTCTGTTAGCTCACTCGGGAACATTATTTAAGGTTCGCTGCTGACGACACAGGTGCCTCACGTGAATACAATAATTCTTATAACAATGCGGGATTTAAAAATATTTCATGTATTTCATGTTTTGTCTCTGCATCACCCTAAGGTAGAGTGGTAGATAATGCCCAAGGCATTAAGTCCGCCGCTGTGCATTGTTTTTTTTACATGTGCATAAAGTTTTAAATATATAAGTACCTAACCAATTTTTTCTTACTTCCTGTTCTTCAAATAGAGGAACTTTGATGATCATCATTCATCAAGTTCCGTCAAATCTATGACTAAAGTTAGAATTCAGTCATTTCTATCTTAGTTATGACCAAGAGTATTCAAGGAACAATAGCTATTAAACATTGTTAAGAAGTAATTTCTGTTTACGAAGTTTGAGTATCCACGTTAAACGTTTACACTGAACCTTTTGTCATGAAGGAGGTCACCGCTTGATTCCGATGAATTAATCTCACGGCTGCTGAAAAGGGAACTTCCTGGAAGATTGACGTCACCCCGTTTGCATGGTGACTAAGTCTAGGCCGAGGTCCAGGAACACATATAATGAAGATCCCGACCAGATTACCTAATGAAGTGCTCTGTCGTCAAACAAAACTGTACACCATATGAAGTAGATTAAAATATACGCAATCGTAGACGTTTTTGTTTAATTACTCACTAGCTGTCCCCCGCGGTTTCATCCGTGTCTTTAGTTACTACTGCGCCCCCGTAAGTCGTAACATGTTGTTCTATACATATAGTATTCCTCGGTAAATGGGCTACCCAACAAAATAAAACAAATATACCTACCTGCAGTTTCAGAGATTACCTTTTACCTCCTATAAGCAAAAAATCAAACTGCGCCTTTATAATATTAGTGTGGATTTGAGAGTAATTAACATATTTTTATATGTTAATTTAATTTAATAACACATTTTTCTCCCAAAAACAAGCTATTCATCTGATTATTTTTTAACTAAGTATTTAATACTTATTAATGTCATTCTCAAAGCACGAGTATTGACCTTCGTAGGCTCAAAAAAAGGCTTGTAAAAAAAGTAAAATATTGTAAAATAATAATCTACCATGAAAGGTTTACATCAAAAGATCGTTAAATTTCCATTATATTGCTAACTTGCGAAACACTTGTCGGTCATATTCGAGTGGTCCACGAGTCAACATCTCTTGAAGATGCTCGGAGGAGAAGCGAAACGCGTGCCAAGCATTATACTGGGTGGCGAAAAGCATTTTATTTACTGCATTTTCTTTATGTACACAAAGCAACTTATTTAAGTTTACAGTCACTACATACATAATGTATGTGTGAGTAAAATCAACTCGTGTATTTACATTGCCTATTTGTTAGTGTTTGCTTGACAATAACCTGATGTCCACGCACACAAATACAATTATTAGCAAGACTTCGTCATATTTGGCTTTGGAAAAATGTATAGTCTACCCTCAAAAATTAAGAATCATGTATACGATTCTTAATTTTTGAGGGTAGAATATTATTTAATAGTTTAGTTTCATCGTTACATTGCTTTTGACTATCGAACTCACAGAACATCTATATCGGACTTACGTTACGTTTTAGACATTATAACCTGCTTGTTTGGAGAAGTGATGTTTTTTGTTGTGTTGATTTAGTTGTGAGTCAATATGAATCACTTTACTATACCTTTGAGAGCTGAAATTGATATTTAACATGAGCAAAACGTTTTAATATGTGAAATTGCAAAGAAGATTTCGGTGAGTAACAAAATGTTTATTCAGTTTTTTTTTTTTCATTATTTATGATTCGAATGATGTTACATCTATACTAATATTATAAAGCTGAGGAGTTGGTTTGTTTGGCTGAGTTGTAGTTTGAATTGAATAATTATGTGTGCTAGATGGCCTATTAATCACGGAAGCATATATAAGTCTTTATAGCTTCCTTATATACTTAATATATAATATAATGTTTTTTATATATAGATATTTTTAAATAATAGAATTATATATATAACATTATATATAGATTATTATACATATTATAATTATTTACATCTCGTTAATTATTCTTGTTCTTTTTTATAACAATATTTCATTTTTGTTCACAGAGAAAAACTGTAGGTGCACCGCTATACAGACACAAGAAGCATTGATCGTTGTCGATCAAGACCGCAAGATTGGCATACACAAATGATATGGTTGTTAACTTGTTACGCATAAAGCTGAGGCCTTCTTAACTTCGTCACGTTACAATGTTTACGGAACCAGCAGCTGGTTTAAAGCGTCATCGTAAGCTATTCCTTCCCATTGTTTACAGGCAAAACCGGAACCGGGTACGCGTCGCAAGAGACAATTTACAATAGATTTTATTTTTTACAATAATATAGTTATACGTAATAATGAACTTAATAAGTGTTTTAAATCGAACAAGGACAGTCGCAAAATAATTATTACGGCGTAAAAATAGTGAGCGAAATAGAAAAAAAAAAGTGGATAATATTACTGTTCTGAACCCAATCGAACCTAAGGGCTCATTATCGTGCTAAAAGTTATAGACAGCGAAGGCGCATTAATCGGATAATTAGATATAATTATGTGGAGGTAATTTCATTTATGTGAGTGATGTAACGTTATTGTTTGTGAGGTTACAATTGGGATAACTGTATCTTAATATCTCATTAACATGTTTATTCATATCATATATCAATAAATTACCCACTTAAATACAAAAAGTGTCATTCATTCTTGTCCGATTTAAAATAATTGTCATGCATAAAACTTTGTTATTGAAATTATCATAAAAATCTACTGATCAATAAATATTGTTGATTTCTAATTACAAATTGTTTAATTTTTATTTATCTATTATAAATTACAAAAATAAACAACAAAATAACAGAAATGTTATTAGAAATGAAAAAAATCAACACTGGTTGTGAGGTTCGATCCTAAGTCAAATTAAAAAAATGCAAAAAGAAAGTGCGGTTTGTGTGACTCGAACCTGCGACATACAGGTTATCAAGTCCTAGGCTTATACACCTAAGCCATCGAACAACTTGCGTGAGAGTCTGAATTTGTGCTTCTTATTTTTTGGTATAAATTTATTTTGTCAAGCAAACGCTCATAAATGAGCGAAGTAGCTATTGACTACCTACAACATTAAAGTTAAAGTAACAAGATATAGCAAATGTGTGCGTAAGAACGGGTCTATCTTACAAGTAGATTTTACCACAGATTAATAAATAGTTACTACGTAACAGATACTTCACTCCAATACAAAAACGAAAAAACCTACGCTATAATAGCCTACAAAATCATAATAATAATACCAGCTGTTTGCAGCGAGGAGAAATGTACCATTAGTACGCACAAAGAGAGTTGAGATTCTTTTGCCCGCCGCGCGACTAACTTGTGTGCGTGTCGTCCAGCAAATCTGCTAGGGTTATACGTATGATGACAATGGTAATAAAACGAATGTTTTAGAAAAACAATTAATATTTTATTTGTTGATCAAATATTTTATAGTTTGATAAAATGACTGATGCATATTTTTCGTTCCTTGAATTCCCGATTATTATATTTTAGCGTCGAAAATATCCAAAACCGCGTGAGTAATTTTAATAAATAATCAAAAGGGAAACAGGAGAATTGGGAAACAGGGGAATTGCACAATAATCACGCAATAATTACGTGGTTTCGGCATTTTGATAGTCAGCGCTGTACCCGTGACGCGCGAGCACTCAGCCGGGCGCGCGACAGCCCGGTGTTCGTTGTATCGTCGACGATACGCGAAGCGGTAGGCATAAAACGCGTGGCCTTGAGCGAGTGACGGACGCCTGATTTTACGTTACGCACACCAACATTATGGTAGTATGCGTATGTAAACTTAAATAGTTTGCTTTGCGTACATATTTTAAAGCGAGAGTATACAGCTGCATATTGCATGAATTTTGCCATTTGGTTCTGGCTAAAGTCATAAAATAATATTTGCACAACAATTAATTGTCATTGTATAATATGGTATTCTTTATGAGTTTTATATAATTAGATATTATATTTAAGATCTATTTATACATATTCAGTTTTAATTTATTTAGTTTAATGAATTCTGTTATAAATAAATAATCCGTTTTGGTGTTCATTGTCAAGGATTTTTCAAACCTGATTCTATAACTAGCTATTGAAATGAGATTGTGACTTTTCTTTAATCCTAAATGAAAATGTTGTTTTTCTAATTAACACAATTAGCGCGACGACAGACTGTCTCCCACACAACATAACTTATTTTATCTCGTGATAAAGCGTTCATTTTTAATGAGTATTCTTTGAATATTTTGAAATTTCTTAAGAATATTTCAGGAGATAAATATGGTGAGGAGCTATTTTGGATAAATGTCGCAATATGTGGTATCTGAATAACATTGCAGTTTTATCACCTTTTTTCGCAACTCAGTAGTATATTTCAAAGAATCACCTATATTCTTTAAAAATATATGAAAATTCCCATTACCACAAAATATTACGCATATTTTGTGGTAATGGGAATTTTCATATATATTTACTTTCCAATTTTTTTTTTCACCAATCCAGTATAATAAATTAATCATTGCTAATCACCCCATAGTTGTATCTATTGACCCCGCGAGTTCGTTTGACCCTGTTTAACCGTATTATAATACAATTAGAACTAGACTGTGTAGACCCAAGCTATGAATTTATTAGGCGTTTTAAGTAACCCAACCATACATTGTCATTTGCGCTAACGGTCCTGTCCTTAAATGATACACACAAAACAAATACAGAATCTTATATGTACACAACGTATATCCGCCGCACGCAGAGACTACTACACCATAATGTTTTCTAAATAGTATCTTAATAAGATAAAGAGTAGTCCGTAGTTATCGCGGCACGGCTCACGGAGCTCCGGCGAGATCTCATGGCGGAGTGGAGACAGCGACTGTCGCAACCTAGTGCTGGGCACGCCGTAATAGCAGCGGTAAGACCCTTCTTTGAGGACTGGCTGGAGAGGCGCCACGGCGCTCTCACCTATCGCTTGACGCAGGTCCTCACCGGACATGGTCAGTTCGGGAGGTTCCTGTGTCGGATTCGGGCGGAAGCGACGCCTGGGTGTCACCACTGCAGTAACGGTCGCCTGGAGGACACGGTCGAGCACACGGTGGAGGTGTACCTCTCGCGCCCGGCGCTGGTTCAGGCCATGCGTCGTCGAGGCGAGACGGAATGGGATGCCGTCGCCTTCTTCTGCGAAGCAGTTATGCTAGTGAAGGAAGCGGCGGCGCGCGAGAGGCAACGACGAGCCTCTCGCCCCGGACTAAGACCCAGGCGAAGACGTCGAGAGTCGCAAGACGACTACCGGCCACCGTAGGCGCGGTTCTGCGGATGGCGAGCGATGGGTAGCTCGCCGCCCGGCTAGGACCAGGACCGCGTCGACGGCGCGTTAGTGTTCCACGCGCGCCTCAAAGAGAAGAAGTCAGCACAGGAAGGGGCCCAACAGAGCCAACGCCTGCCGGGGTTGCGGAATGTTTATAATAGTTACCGTGCGTGACCCTGGAACATAAAGGGCAACCGAAGGAACATGAGTGGGTTTTAGTCAGTAAAAGTCTGACACGCCCTCCCGCCGCACCCAGGACGGGAGCAGTCAATTAATGATTTCCCACTCCCCAAAAAAAAAAAAGTTTAAGAAATGATAATTAACTGTTGTAGTATCATTACTGCATACGAATTATAATTATGGTAACCATCTATGATTAAATAAAAGTAATAATAAAGAAACACTCATCAGTGATTGTGAGTTTGGCAGTGAGTCTATAAGGCGCCAGAAACAAAGGAGCTATTATCTACGATGTTTACTGACGAGCTCATCAGAGGAAGCGCATTGTGTCCTATCTGCGATCTGCTGGACCCTCGTCCTGCCAGTGACGGTGTGACGGCGTGACGCGTGACGTGACGCAGGAGACACGTGTGCTTGTTTGTGCCTATTGTTTTCAAGTTGCCAACCTTATCTTTTTGTTTGAGAAAAATGTTCCTAAATGAAAGTCTGTGACACTCTTTTATAAATATGTACGAGTAAGCGTACATATTTAATAGATAAACACTTGACAACGTCCAGCACAAAAAACCTCTCCATTGGGATTCCTAAGACATTGTTTAATGATAAAGAAAGAAAGAAAGAATTTCTTTATCACTTTTGATAAATTCTTACATGACTTTACTCTTTGTTAGTTTGTTCTTTTTGTGCCCCAGTTTTTGGGAACAGAATTTTGTAATTTATATAGGTACTGAAGGTGCGCTTCGCCATATCGCCACGCAAAGTGACTAAAGTTCAAAGTCAAAACTCGATAAAAGTTCCAGTTTTTCAATGACACAAAAAACAAAAAGGTATTAATGACCCCAAAATGTTTCAGTAACTCCCACAGACTTAACTGTCCGATACATTGGCAATATATTATGGCACACTTGAGGACATTCTATGTAGCAATATAAACAGGAGGTCAAACCTGGTAAATAAAACCCGGTAAAAAAATGTCAAACCCTGGTAAAATAAACTCGGGGTTTTGATAATTCTTTTTTGTGATATTTGTTTTAACATTAATGACTGTACATTAATTAATTTCAACCTTCATTAGTCCTGACAGCCAAGTAGTTAAGTAGCCCGCCTCTCATGTAAGGGGTTCCAATACGGGCAAGTACCAACATGACTTTTTCAATTCATATAAACTTTCTAAAGTTTATCTTTGTCATCCCGTGCCCCGAAAATAGTCGAAGTGACGGGTAGTCAAAATCTAGAAAGTCTGACCAGTATTAACATAGGTTATCGTTTATCTGGGTATCCAGCTAAATCCTAAAGTATAGATGCCGACCCCAACATTATTGGCTAGGGAGAAGATGGATGACTATGCATTATTTATAGTATCATGGAATTCTGGTAATATGTATCCGAAAGGTAGGTAAGAACCAATATTATCAAATTATAGCATAGCCATCATTACATAAGCGTGCCAAATGACAGTATAACCGGATGCTGGTAAATGCATGACAAATGGATTATTGTAACCGGTGTTAACACGATTTGTCTGGCCTATTGGTTCCGTTGTCAGTGATCCTGATTGATAAGCCGGAGATCGTTCGGATTTGATTTTCACCCAGGAATTTTTTTTGTGGATGATTGTTTGTTCTGTCTGGGTAGACTTTATCTGTATTTAAGTATCTATTTATAATGTATGTATGTAAGTAGACATATGAGTTATACTCGTAGAATAGGCTCTACCCACTTAAGATCGGATGGCCGTCTGTGAGCTGTCTCAAGATAGTAATATTTATTTAAAATTTTATTTATTGATTAATTGTTAAAGTAATTAAAATAATAAATAAATAATAAATATCTTAGGACAACTCACACACGGTCATCTGATCCCAAGCTAAGCAGAGCTTGTGTTATGGTAACCAGACCACTGATATACATACTTATATAAGTACTTTCTAAATACATACATATTATAGATAAATTACACCCAGACACAGAACAAACAACCATGCTCATCACACAAAGTCTGTCCTGGGTGGGAATCGAACCCACGACCTCCGGCTTAGCAGTCAGGGTCACTAACCACTAGACCAACTGGCCCGTCAATTGTCACCTTTTTGTTTTTAATGGTTTCACTAATTAAAATAATTACGTTTCTCCCTTATTTCACATAAGTATTAAACCATGTAACATGTGTCTGGTTGTAATTTATCTATAATATGTATGTAATTATAAATTATATAAGTAAGTATATCAATTGTTTGGTTACCATAGTACAAGCTCTTAGCAGAGCCTAACTTGGGATCAGATGACCGTGTGTGAGTTGTCCCAGCATATTTATTTATTTTATTTATTTATGTAACAACCTCCTCATGTGGGCAATTTTACGGACGAATTAATATTTAACTAATTAATATACCAGTAATTATCTGCAATAAATAATTTAATTAATCGTGTTATGTAGGTACCTAATGAGCATAACAGTATGTCAATATTACTGCAATATTGCAAATTTCCATACCTACAACAATAATGTTTAAATGAACTAATTGAATAATACCAACGAGGCTAAATTTTCAATTAGTTTAATGAGGATTGTGGTATTAACGTGTAAAGATAATAAACTCAATTTTGTCCGCCATCATACATACTAGTAAAAATAAAAATTGATCAAATAGGTACTTGATAACTGTTTTTGTCCTAAATAAATGCTTGTCAGGCCACACACACAATAGAGTTCCGTAATGAACCATTTTGCGTTATTCTGGTTTCGTATTATCGCATTATGTCGAGCCATTATCAGCGTTTTCTTAAGTTAGGTATCTATAACTCCCGAAATAACAAAACTATCCAAGCCTATACGGTTTTCCCCTTAAAGTTCACCACCCGAACTAGCGCACTATCATGAATTCTACCTCTCAATGTTTTTAAAAGACCTGTCTAATTACTTATTATGATATTCCACACTATCGATAGGCGCCTCAAAAAAAAAATATTCTTTTATCATTTTGTTTTAGCACTTTACCGACGTTATAGTTATAACCATTTGGACGGTAAGCCTAAGATGAACGGACGGACATGACGAAACTATAATAATTCCTTTTGTACCATTTTGGTACGAAACCCTAAAATAGCAAAAACCATGTAAACTGTTGTTTCATTTTTTTTACTATAAATGATGTGTTTTATTGTTTCAGGTGCTAAGTTCATCATCAATCCCTTTAACAACCAAGCGACGTGTCCAGACAGCCTGTCTATTATCTGCGAGCTCTACTTACCCTGTTAGGCAGCGAGCGCGAAGATAAGGGTCTATACAAACGGGCGGCGGCTGACCCAGTGGTCGGCAGAGAACTGGAGCGCCAGCCGTGACACAAATACCTACTTGAACAATATCGATTGCGCGCCGTACATGCAGCACTTGTTATGCAGCCGTGCATACTACGCAAGGTAGATGATGAGTTGCCAAATATGGCAAGTTTAGCCAACACCGTGTTAGCTGACATAAGAGTAGAGGTCCGCTACGACAGATTGGAGGCGTTCTGTGTTTTTGACCACTGCGCATAGACCTTTTTTTGTCAGACTCTGTTCAATGGTTTATTTATTACTGTTCCCCGGCGGTTTCACAGACGGTATGCTACGTCGTTGGTTACTGCACCGCTCCCGTGAGTCATAGCGTGATATTATTATGTAGCCTCTGTGTTAATCTGATGTAAAAGCTATATTAGGTACTGTATAGTTTCAACAAAATCCGTTCAGTAGTGTTTCTGTGAAAGAGATACAATATCCAAGTCGCATAAACTTTCGCATTTATACTATTAATAGAATAGTAATACGAAGATAATTAATATTTTAATTTTTCTATTTAGATGTCCTTTCTAAAGTGTATCTTGGACATCACTGATATCCTGTGCTTTAAAAAGCAGGTAAAGCAGTTTGTCCCGGTTGTCATAAGTAGTTACAGACAGTCGTTACGGGTAGTCAGAAGCCAGAAAATTTGACCAGCCTAACCAAGAAGTATTGTGTCGCCCTGGTTTAGGAGGTCAGATAGACAGTTGCTTCACAACAGTTGTTTCACAAAACACTGATATTTAACTGAACCCGGTTACTGAATTTCCTATCTGTAGATGGGGAAAGGCTAGGTAGATAATGATGAATAATACCATTGATACTTTTTATAATAATGGTAAATATTTTAAACTACAACCATAATTATTTGATGTAAATTCGTGACATCACCCTCATGAGCGGTATAAATAGCAATTATTAATGAATGTCTTTGACTTGTTATGCGCCTATCTTCAAAAGAATTCCTTCAGATTGATATTGTCCCAGTACCTCCCAGACCTGTCATATTGACGTGACTTGTACATCATTCTACTTGAATGGAATGTATGTGATAGGTCGATGCGTATACCTATACTTAATAACGAATTGAATAAAAGTGGTATTTTTAGTTATTCTGTGTAGAGAAAAGACGCTTTATGTGGATAATTATGTTAATGTAGTCCATTAATAAAAAAATACACCCATAAATCTCTTAGCGCAACTCAAATCCGGCCATTTAATCCCAAAGTCAGAGTCTGTACTATACTATACTATGATTAATAAC
The DNA here is from genome assembly GCA_033675125.1 of Athetis lepigone. Taxonomy (NCBI): domain Eukaryota; kingdom Metazoa; phylum Arthropoda; class Insecta; order Lepidoptera; family Noctuidae; genus Athetis; species Athetis lepigone. The sequence continues at coordinate 22,963,141 of CM066227.1, forward strand.
AAAACATGGTAAGTAAAAGTATATAGTGAAGCTTCAGTTACCAAAGAAAAAGTAAAAAGAGATACTGTTTAATGACATTACTGGAGCAATTTATAGTTTGGAATTTTGGATGCTCTTAATCTCAGGAACGACGGGTTCGAAATCATTCTGTTGGGATATGCATTGTTGCGGAATGTTTATAATAGTTACCGTGACCCTGGAACATAAAGGGCAACCGAAGGAACATGAGTGGGTTTTAGTCAGTAAAAGTCTGACACGCCCTCCCGCCGCACACAGGACGGGAGCAGTCATATGATTTCCCACTCCCAAAAAAAAATGCATTGCGGCTGTATATGCCGCAGTCATCTGGTTGAATCAGCTATTTGATTGTATGACTAGCGCGTTCATTGAATGACGACATTTAATTGAATGACTAAACGACAACTCGTCAAGTTGTTTAATGTAACGTTCAACGACTTGACTGAACGTCATTTAGCATTGTCGTTAAATGGGATATAGTTGACTTTGTAATGTTTGTTTAGGGTGACCATAAGTTCGCAACTTAAAAACTTAACTTCCTTTACATAACAAATATGAGAACATAACATGACACACTTTATTATGATTTTAATTTAAAAAAAAAACTTTAAAATTAGCCGGCGGCGGTGTATTAAGGTGCGTTGGGGTAAGATCGGCGCTGGGGTAAGAACGTAGGAATCAAATATTTTACTTATTTGGCTATATTTTTTAATGCTAGCCACATTGCGTAAAACGTTATTTTGTTCCGCCCCGCCCTGCAGTGACCGCCAGTCCCTCCGGCAATTTGGACGTGTAATAAAAGGCAAAAAGTAAAACAAGGTAAGTTTTGTAAAATATTTGTCCGTCCGGTCTTACACCATCATTTTTATTTGCATATATTAGCAAAAGTATAGCTTATTTTGCTATTATTTTGTCCAAATACTAAGATTTAAGCAGTAATAACCTAATGAAACTAATCCAGAAACGTCTACTACCTCTATAGGCTGAAATCCGGTGTTACCCGTCTTGAGTGAAGATCGGACAAAAAAAGCCGATCTTAACCCTTTTCAAAATTGGCAGTGATTGTCAAACTTTTATTACACATGATTTTAATTTTAAATATTTGTGTTCGTTGTTGCTTCAATATAGGGCTTAAATTAATGTAAGTATGCTTTTTTGGGGTAGGAATCATTTAATGACTTCTTCATCACCAATTCCTCCCTCCTGCTACCGGTGTAGCAGGAGGGATTAGGGAGGAGGAATTGGTGCATACGTGCTATGATCACTGACGGGTTTGCGTCAGTGGTCATATTTTAGATACATAATAACATCAACAATTCACTTGCAGGTGCCATGTAAAGGTTGCCGAATTGCCGGCGGCGACCGCGCATGAACATCCCTGATAGCGGTCAATACTGCTTTGATACAAATTGCATTAATGATATTCCATGTTTTGATTTGTAGTAAAATGTTCCTAAAAAGTGAAAATTTGTATTTTTTTATTATTTGCTTGGTTTTAATGGTTTTTTTAAGTAGGTACCTAAATAGATTTTATAAATGTAATTCTGTGTTTGTGATTTTTGCATACTTCATTACTATTACACATTTTTTTTACCGTTTTACACATTTGTTTCATTATTTGGGGACTTGGAATTCTCATAAAAAACTGTTTCTTAAAAAACATAATTTTGTTCCTGTCACCTTTTATCTCTCTGCAAAAGGTATAGTGGAATTCCGATTTTAATTTAAACCTTCGAACACACGTGATTCGAGACACAACAGAAAGCGGCGCGAATGCCGGCTGTAGCTTGGTCATTGAAAGGTTAAATGATGCTTCATCATACGCAAATTTTTTGTGGTATATATGCTTGTGGATAAAACAAACTTTGAGAACCACAATATCTCCTAAATTTGATTTGTGGGGTAAGAACGGACAGAATAAACCAAAAAAAAAAGAAATCATTTGGAACATATATGTTTGTAGTATTTTGAAGATTTTGTTGATGTCATATAAAAGAAGAGAAAAGAACGGATGCATTCTTTTTATACATCTTATGCTCCTAGCAATAGAAGTAGTATTAAATTGCTGTCCGAACTTGCCCCTTGACGGCGAAATCGTCATTACACTTTCAAAAATTGTTTCCTGATTTTACAGGCTTCCCAAACAAAAACTATTGTGTTTTAATAAATAAATTAATATTTAAATTACACTGTGATAATTCATTATCAATTTCCACCATTTCTCAAGAGCGTGGTGTTTACCAAAATTGAGAAAAAAAAGTTTTTGCAACATCCTTGCAACTATTCGAAAAACCGTCCGGTGTTACCCCAACGCACCTTAATAGGTAAATCCATGCTGTCACACTATTTTATCAAGAATAAGTCACTTTAAAGTAAATTTAATCAAAATAATATCAAGACAGTGCTATCTGCGCGAACTATTTTACGCCATATTTGTTTTGGTGACTACTAACGCCGCAGTGGAAGAAAAACTGGCCAAGTGCGAGTCGGACTCGCTCATGAAGGGTTCCGTAGCAGCAAGTAACATAATATAAAGTTCTTGTTATATTTGAGTTGATTGAATGAAAGGTAAATTACGATATACGGTTTATGACGTATTAAAAAAAAATATCTGCTAGATCTCGTTCAAACCAATTTTCGGTGGAAGTTTACATGGTAATGTTCATCATATATTTTTTTTTGATTTATCATACTCTTATTTTGGAAGTTACAGGGGGGGGACCAACATTTTACCACTTCGAAAGTGTCTCTCGCGCAAACTATTCAGTTTAGAGAAAAATGATATTAGAAACCTCAATATCATTTTTAAAGACCTATCCATATATACCCCACACATATGGGTATGATGAAAAAAAAATTTTTGAGTTTAAGTTCTATGTATGGGGACCCCCAAAATTTTTTATTTATTTTCTATTTTTGTATCAGAATCTTAATGCGGTTCACAGAATACATCCACTCTGCAAGTTTCAACAGTATAGCTCTTATAGTTTCGGAAAAAAATGGCTGTGACATACGGACGGACAGACAGACAGACAGACAGACAGACATGACGAATCTATAAGGGTTCCGTTTTTGCCATTTGGCTACGGAACCCTAAAAAATGAACTAAGTTACAATCACCTGACTAATTTTACGTCCGCTCAGTTCAAAGGGCTATGCTACAATCAGCTATCTTGTTGGACGGTGAGTGACGCATGTTTAATCAGCTTCCGGCCTAGTCATTCAATTAAATGTTGCCATTCAATGAACGCGCTAGTCATACAATCAAATAGCTGATTCAACCAGATGACTGCGACATATACACGTCTTCACTACGTTTGTAACTGGTGTTTATTTTGTGTTGTATACAGGATTGATGTAAAGGCCTGTTACAACTTCTATATAGTAGGTTTACTGGGTGGAATTTGCTATAGGATTATATAATTAGAACTAATAACACTAACATAGTATATTAAGTACATTCTGTCACTAACTCACTAACAACGTTATGGACACTTTGGGTCTGAAATAAAGATATTTTTATTTTATTTTTTACCTAAACCGTTTTTGGCACTTTCCTCAAAATGCTAGCCCCGGATGCTATTCTACATGGCTAGTTACACTAAATTCATCATTTTGAAATTTGTCCGAACTTTAAAAGAGACTCCCTGAGTTTGTTCCGGCGTTTCTTCTCAGAGGTAATCAGATTTCAGCGAGTTTGAATAATATGACGTGTAAAAGTGATTCCAATACCCTATTTGGAAAATAAACTATTTCATTCCATTTCTACCAGTTTAGTGTCGACACCAGCTCTCTGTCACATTTAATTACATTACATGTGACACACTATTACCTAGGACGATGTGAAAGGGCCGTATTGAGACGCGTCCATGCATGCAGGCTCCGATAATGCAGCGTCACGCTCCGCTTGGCGCGAGACCACTGCGGACTTTCCATCAGCTGACCGCTAGGCATATATGAAGGCATACACAAACATACACAATGTGTTGCGTGGCCTATATTGGAGCTATTATTTAATGAAGAATTAAATAATTGGCAACTCAACTTCAACTCTTTACTAATGGCATTTGTGGAAAACACACCACAATTCTGCTACGACCATGTTAATTTTACAATAATTATCTCAAACGAAGAAAGATTTATAACAAAAATAATATGCAATATGACTGCGAAGGTCTCCTCTTTGTAAAGAAACCTGGTAAGTCAGAGCCTCATCGTCAGTGAATCAGCAAGGTGTACCACGTGCAGGTGAGGTTGGCTTTGACCCTGGAGCTGATGGTAGGGCCACTTACACCCCTAAATAATTGGCAAATGAAGCTATAGCAAAATCAAAATATATTATGACCACATCAAAATCACATGTTATTAGATAGTCTATGGTGAATATACATGTGATAATGCAGACCTCCACAACCAATGATTTTAAGTTAAAAAAGGCGTCCACAACCCAGATACTGGCGACATGAAACTCCTTGGACAGACTGTCCAGACTTTCTGGCTTCAATCTATCCGTAACCACTGTCAAAGTTCTACGGATGTCAACCGGGACCAACTGCTTTACGTGCTTTCCGAGGCACGGGATGTCAGTGATATCCAATTTAAACTTTAGAAAGAACAAGCGAATTGAAAAAGTCACATTTGTATTTGCCCGGACGCGAACCCACAACCTCTTAGACGAGAGGTTACTAAGTTGGTTTCTTAAAAATTTTGATACGATGGAGGACCTTTACGTCAATAATAATGCCAGGTTAAAATGTTTGTAGAAGGCAGGTTCCTTATTAAAGAAGAACAAACAGTATCTGTTCTTTGTTTCTGAGCACAAACTTTAGGATAAACACAACAATATTTGTTTGGGATTCCCCACTTATTGATTGAAGAACCTCTTTCCTTGATAACTGTTGGTTAAGTAAAGAATGCCTTAGTAATTTACTAATTTATAAATAATGCTTACTGCAGTTTTCCGTATTCACACAATATTGAGGATATCTACATCATAGTCGATAATATTATTTAGTAGTTGGTAGATATTCGTAGTCGTGTTGATGACCCATTGGATAAGGCCTCTCGTGTAAGAGGTTGTGGATTCGCCTCCAGGCAAATACTATTGTGACTTTTTCAATTCGTATGCTCTTTCTATAGTTTATCTTGTACATCACTGACATCCCGTGCCTAGGTAAGCACGTAAAGCAGTTGGTCCCGCACTGGGATTACGTATCTTGCAATAGCCGAGCGATCGCGATAATTTAGCAAAATTTGCTGCTCAAACGTCAATTCAACTTTCAACATTCAATACGTCACGTCAAATATCAAACTAGCGATAGTGCTGCCTCTGTGGAGCAATCAGTTAACTAAAATATGCATTTTTCGTTTGGTGGTTTCGTATTTAGTATGGTTTTTAAGAGCAAAGTTAAGATTTTTTTGTAAAAGGTGGTATTTAATTAATTCCAGCGATTGCTACTTTATCGTCATCGTAGCAATAAGTACATTAGAACAATCAGCGAGCGATTAGCAATCGGTTCATACATAATACGGTTTTTTTTGACGATCGCGCGGTGATCGCGCGATCACTGCGCAAATATTGCTGATTGCTGTTTCATAGGTAATAACCCCGCCGGTTGACATTCGTAGAACTTTGACAGTGATTACGGGTAGTCTGACGGCTGAAAGTCTTGTCCAAGGGGTTTCAGGTCGCCAGCAACTGGGTGGTGGAGGTCTCATAGGCAATTGCCTCTCTTAAAACACTGGCTACAACACATCCAGCTGAATCCAGTTAGGCTGAAAGCCGACCCCAACAGTTGGAAAAAAGGCTTAGGTTTATTATATCTACCTATACATTAATTGAAATAGTAATAAGACTGTGTCTATACATTGAAACTAGATAGAATGTTTTGAAACAGTAATAGAGCACGAATCCAAAAAAAACTGTCTGTTTGTTTGTACAATAATCTTCGTACGTTCCTCGTACAAAATCGCGGGCAGAAGCTATTTTAATTTTAAAATAGTTATTTTAAATAGGTATGCTTTACCCGGGTTATATTATAATAAAAAAAAAACCTTTTGGTGCTTTACAGTAGCGGTCATGATGGTCAGGAATCCAGGGAACTGCCTATCTAAGAAGATGTGAGATAACAGATCTAGGTGAGTAAGTAAGTATTATCTACATTAGTTTACCCTTTAATATTATCACAGTTATGTATCTTTAACGTAATTACAAGACTGATCAGTGATTAAATAGTACCTACCTACATCTAGAGATCACTGTAAATTATGTTGTCAACGACTTTAATCTGAGTATCAGAGTTATTAATAAAACATAATTATCTAGACAGTTTGTTTTCATGCGTTTAACATAGGTACCTACATTGTAAAACATGGCAACCAGTCACGTGGCGAGGCACGTGCACAGACTACAGTCATACATAGATACACACACCCTCACGCAGTATTATATGTATTATCTATGCCCTCACGCAGGTTACAGTCACACACACTCGTACGGAGGCTCCATGTGATCTGCTGTGAGACGAAGGTATTGGTACCTAGTGGCCTACCCAGGTATGCGATTATATCACCATGTACGTTCAATCTTCGTACGTTCCTCGTACAAAATCGCGGGCAGAAGCCATTTTAATTTTAAAATAGTTATTTTAAATAGGTATGCCTTACCCGGGTTATATTATAAAAATAAAAAATCTTTTGGTGCTTTACAGTAGCGGTCATGATGGTCAAGAATCCGGGGAACTACCTATGTAGATGTGAGATAACAGATCTAGGTAAGTAAGTAGGGGAAAGGTGTACGAGATGATCCGTTGAGGGAAGATGATCCTTTTAGATTGCAACGAAACTAGTAGCGTCATCTAGTTATTTTTAATGGTAAAATGTAGTCCCCAATATTCCCTAACATCAGTCAAACATAATGGCGTCGTGAATGTCAATCAAATTTTTTGAGGAAGAAAACAAATATTTTGTGACTTTGATCTAACGTTAGGTTGACTTTAAGTTTATGTCTAACTTGTTTTAGGTACTTTTTGTTGAGGCTGTTGTATTATTTGGCTTTGGATATTGCTCTATTTTGTTATTTTAACAGCATAGTAACAGTTGAAACGACATAAGTTATGTTATCGAACATTGAGTGAAAAAGTTTATGTTGGGGCAAGATGATTATGCTACCGGTGTACAAGATGATCCCCGCGGATCATCTTGTACACCGTTAACATAATCATACCTACTATTACGGGGATATTTTTTAACTATTTGCAGGTATGTTATTACGTTTTAGTTTATGTATTTTTTCTAATAAATATGACTTAAATAATGCAGTTATTACTAACCGCGGTTGTATTTAAAAGACTCCATGCTCAAGCCGCTGGATGCTGTTAAAAATGGCATGCCATTTAGAACACCTTGCTGTGCCTTCTCTCATCTCTCCTCTTTCTAGTTGTTCTTGACGGCATCATGAGCAATGTGATAAACAACAAGCGCCGAGGCATAGAGTCGGGATTATCCAGCCTCTTGGAAGATCTGGATTCCGCCGATGACCTATATCTGCTGAACTACACACGCGCTGATATGCAAGCCAAGCTGGACGACCAACGACGACAGGCAAAAGAAACGGGACTGAAATTCAACACCAGGAAAACCCAGGAAATGAGATGCGGGGCAACAAGCTCTTTGCCCCTGCTCATCGGCACAGAGGCAGTGGAAAGGGTCCACAAATTTACTTAGGATCCTCGGTAGTGTTGTGTCGGATCCGCCACCCGCTCCGAAGGGATTCTGAACATATACTAAGGCAAGCCCTAGACTGGAATCCTCAAGGAAAGCGAAAATGTGGTCGCCCTAAGCAGACCTGCCTACGAACGGACATCCGGAAGCGAAGGATATAGGGAAGACCTGAAGTAAAATTAAACGCGAAGCTCAAGATCGAACGGGATGGCGACGCACTGTGGACGCCCTCTGCCCCATCTAGGGGACACAGGAACTTGTCAAGTTAGAATTTAGAACAGCAAGTAATTTAATTAGAGATGAGGCTGACTGTTATTTAATAAGACTGGTTCATTAGATCTGTAATAAGATATTTTGATTTCATTTAATTAAAGATAAGTAAACCCTGATTATGGTTTTACTTTAGTAATTCCACCAGAACCTATGATAATCCTGACATTAGAGGGGGGCAACATGATCCTGGGATCATCTTGCCCCTACCGCAAGGATCATCTTGGACACCGGGGTTTACAAGATGATCCTTTGACCACGTTTTAAAAATGTGATAAACAATATAAAAACACCTTGAAAAAATAAAATTTTGAGTATGAAAACAACAAGACACATAAATTTACTATGGATATACGTTTTTACATCCGCGCTAAGTAGAGTATCATATAAACTACAACCATTCTCCCTTAAGTGAATCATCTCGTACACCTTTCCCCTATTATCTACATTAGTTTACCCTTTAATTTGACGGGCCAGTTGGTCTAGTGGTTAGTGACCCTGACTGCTAAGCCGGAGGTCGTGGGTTCGATTCCCACCCAGGACAAACTTTGTGTGATGAGCATGATTGTTTGTTCTGTGTCTGGGTGTAATTTATCTATAATATGTATGTATTTAGAAAGTATATAAGTATGTTCATCAGTTGTCTGGTTACCATAACACAAGCTCTGCTTAGCTTGGGATCAGATGACCGTGTGTGAGTTGTCCCAGGATATTATTTATTTATTTTTATTATTTATTTATTTATTATTTATTTAATATTATCACAGTTATGTATCTTTAACGTAATTACAAGACTGATCAGTGATTAAATAGTACCTTCCTACATCTAGAGATCACTGTAAATTATGTTGTCAACGACTTTAATCTGAGTATCAGAGTATGATTATCTTTTACGCTAGTTAAAATATGATTATCTTTCTAGGGTTAAGTATGTACTAATACAATTTACAAATTAAGTATTTTCCTATCAAATTATCACAATATTCACTTTCTCCTACAAAAAAGTGGTTTAATTAATTTGTATACATTCTCTGGAATTTTAATAAATAAATAAACTATTTCTATTTTCGTTGTATTATTTCCCATTATATTGATGTATATTTATCGTATCCGTGTAAAAAATGTACTATGGTGAAAAACCCTCTACGGTTTTTCGCTTTGGTTCATTTTTTAACACGGATAAAAATAAAAAATGCTATCTGAGCATGGTCACCAATATACCTTTATGTATAGTAAGTATGTAGATGGCGGCGCCTACATAGCTATAGCTATACATAAATCAAGGTTTCGTAGACGCTAGCGCCAACTAGCGGGGAGGGCGAGTAGTTGAAAATAAAACTGACCTGTCAGTGTCTCATCTATACCAGTATTATATGTATTATCTATGCCCTCACGCAGGTTACAGTCACACACACTCGTACGGAGGCTCCATGTGATCTGCTGTGAGACGAAGGTATTGGTACCTAGTGGCCTACCCAGGTATGCGATTATATCACCATGTACTGACCCTAACATACCTATCATTATGGTAAACGACTTCATGACTGAGGTAGGTATCTACATAACACTGCTATCTATAACATTGTGTAATCAGTGTAATGATTATTAGTTTCGAATGAAAAATATTTTTTTTTCTATGAATAGAAAATCATCAATGATTGACTTCTCTCACACTGGGCGCGGCGGAAGGGAGTGTCAGAATTCCTCCCTTGAAGAAACCCTCCATTGTTTATTCGGTTGTCCAGTATGGGCCGTGGTAACTATATTGCTACCTATTCCGCAACCCCGGCAGGCATTGGTCCTTAAGGTCCAAAATTAGAAGTAATCATTTGTATTAGCTTCTTTTTTTAGTAACACCGACTAAGTGGTACCTACTATCCGCAGAATTTTCGTAAAGGACTGTCTTAGAAAAAGTGATAGGCAGCGGCGGTTAGTGTTCTTTGGAGCAGGCGTAGTTTCTGCTGTGGTCGGCAGACGGCAATAGATTGATATCATGATGACAGTTTTTCTCGTCCTTCCCTGTCATATACCAGGACACCAGGGGCCCTAGTCTGCTATTACAATCGTGTCTCAAGGTCCAGTCATCGGCCGGATATTTGACAACTTTGACAGTTTTTGTATGGAAATGTGTCAAAAGTTTGACGTTACACGTCAAAAATCGATCATTGAGACACGATTGTAATAGTATTTCTGGGGCCTTAGCTGCTATTACAATCGTGTCTCAATGACCCGTCATCGGCCGGATATTTGACCACTTTGGCAGTTTTTGTATGGGAAATATGTCAAAAGTTTGATGTTACACGTCAAAAATCGATCATTAAGACACGATTGTAATATTTAACAGACTAGGGCCCCTGGTGTGGATCGGTAGATGTATCTGTTAGCTGATAGGCATAGCGATTTGTTTTTAGAGAAGTCAGGTACCCTATCAAGCTCAAACAATCTCATTGAATATCATACCTGTATAACGCCTGCTTATCAAATTGTTACCAACAATTTTTCACACCTAATCGTAACATTGCGATACTTTCGTTTCTGGCGTCACTCAATGGACCTGTGGTACCTGTAGAACAGTTATAGATGCCTGCCATAGTACACAACTAAATCTTCTTCTATATATAAAATGGTAGGTAATCTCGTTGACTGTTGGTATATCAACGCTCAGCCCAAACCGCTGGTCCTAAATCGACATTCACGCGGGCAAAGCCACGGGCGAAAGCTAATTTACTGCATTTTCCTTGAATTTATATCAGAACATTAGTCTCAGCTGTGGCACTACTTTCCACTGTACCCGCGACCTGCCGCCAAGCTTGCTCGACGACAAAATAATGGAGATAAATTCCGTAGATAAATAAACGATCACGATATTGGTGGTGGTGGTGGTGGTTTATTATTATTATTATTATTATTTTATATGCGTTACATATCTCGGGACCCAAGGATCCCGGGCTTTTGGAAGGCATACGAGGGGCCGAAGCCAACTCGCAGAGGCCCCTTGAGCTAAACTTTGATGATGACTAATGAATATGGTACCAGATACTATGGAATGTCTATGGCCTTATTATTAAAAACTAGCTTGTAAGTCTAATGTATCTTTCCCTCTCCATTTCATTAAGAAAAGTAGAGGAGATAAAATGTTATTGAGACCTGGTAATTAAGATACATACTCCAAAAAAAATGTTGACGTTATTAAAAATACCATGGCCACTAAAGATACGTAGCTGATTTATTTCAACCGGTGGCTAAAGAAAAAGATGCAATCTTAAAAACCCACCATTGTCCAACAAAACAAAACGCTAAATATTCCACGGGCACCATGACATCACGCGATGATGGGACGTAACACATCACACCATCAATTGCAGAAAGTAACAATAGGGGCTTACTATTTACCTACCTATCTAGCTATTACGGTGAATTCTAAAACATTAGCTACTAATGTGTTTACTGCAGGCAGATAGTTTGTGGCGCTCTGCAGATTTATGGGCTAATAATGTAACAATATGCACATAAAAAAAAATAGAAGTTGAAAGAACAGTCGTTACGGTAAAAACGTTAACAAATTATCAGTGGGATTATCTGGGTGGTCTAACATCCACATGAAGAGCATGCCTTGCGATCGTAATATTATTTAAGTAGGTAAGGTAAGAATAGATTTTTTATTTAAGAATGTGAAATCATCAAATGACTTCCCTTTAAATGTCAGACTTTTACTGACTAAAACCTTGTTCCAGTTGTTCCTTCAGTTGCCTTTATGTTCCGGGGCCGCGGTAACTATTACAACTATTCCGCAACAGGAATAAATAGAACAATGGATTGTTTAAGTGATTCCTAAACATACAGATCGTAAGGCAGGTTATAAGAATTACACGAAGCTGCCAGGTATTATTAGGTAAACAAAACAGTGACTACGCAGATATCATGTCAAGCTGCTAATTTAATTAACACCATGCTTAATGAAGAGATAATTAATGAACAAGTCGCCTCTAATTAGGAAACCGCGACATAATTAGGTATTCGTTAATTATAGGAATATTCCTTTTGTAAAAACGTTGTTGTTTGTTACTTACTTGCTTTTGAACGATCAACCGACAGCCGGCTGTCGCGCTGCTATATTGTCTGGATGTCTTGAATCATATGTGTTGGAAGGTTTAATAGGTTACATAGATTAGATAGAGGTACCGTACCGTAGATATATGCACGGAACCAAAGACTTTACGGGTTTTCAAGGGACGGGATGTCAGTGAAGTCTAAATAAACTTTATAAATTACAATTTGAAGTCACATTGTTTGTTTGCCCGAATTCGAACCCACTACCCCTACGCGAGAGAGAGCTGTTTAACCACTGGGCCATTGATAACAAAAAACGTTCACTCACTAACTCTGCAGCGCAACCACCCCTCACGCCAAGCATGTCCGTTGTCTTTACCTAACGTTTTTTTATCTTATTTTAGCACTATTTTACCAGGTCGTGATGGACCAATGGCTAAGGCGCTCATCTCAGGTAGCAGATTCGAGGCCAATCAACTTTGTTTGTCATCACCAACATCGCAGAAGTGGTGAAGAATGACAGAACATCGTGAGAATACGCTAACAAAAAGTCTGAAATCCCCAATCCGCCTTGCCTTACTCAAGTTTAACCTTTCACCGACCAAGCGACAGCCGGATATCGCGCTGCCTTTCTATCGTCTCGAATCATGTGTGATCGTAAGTTTAATTTCATGTTTCCGTATCGGTTGCAAGTTTTAGAGTTATACTTATATATATTTATAGCCTACCAGACTGGAAGCTGGACCTGAGCAGCTAGCGCCTTTATCTATCAAGATGTCTGCCACGTGTCTGCCACCGCATGGCCATTGGCCGCTACGTACATCGCTGCCTGTGGTTTGCGGTGTGCGGCGCTTCCAGTTTCCATTTACAGGAGTATATTGAGAACTTTATATTTAGTTTTTGCGGAAGCTTACACCGATCGTACCTAATGCATGTAAGCTTTGACTGGGTAGTTCTATTCCATCCAAAGGTAAGTAGCTAGTCTTTTCGGGGTTAACTTGCGTAGTTGCTACATGCACGCGTTTGTAGTATGGGGTCATTGGTCTAGTGTACGCTAGGGTAACTGAAATACAACTGTACAAACTTACAACACAACTGTATAAAATAAGAACTATGGTTCCACACAATTTAAATAATAAAAATAAGGAAGGAGGAAGCTAGTGGTTGAATATAATTTAAACTTCTATACTGCATCTGACAGTATATAAGAAAATCGGCATTTCAGGGGTACTTTAAAACAAAAACTTAAGTAATTTTTTTGGGTTTTTATTTTATGCTTATATTACTTAACAGGAAAGTTCTTAGATCCTGGAGGGATACAACATCTGAAACAAAGAAATAATATGTTATTACCTATTATTGTCACACAAGTCATTCACAGTAGAATATAGGATTATCAGTGAAAGTTTGACCACATTTAGTTCAGGTTTCAAATGTCTAAACATCATTTAGGTAAAAGATTAATGCAATAAATGTAAACAAATTATTAAATATTATTTTTAGTAAAATAATTGCAAGTCAAGTAATTACAATAAATGGTTTGACCATCATGGAGCATAAATTTTTATGTAACAGTAGAGTATCACTCGGACAAGTAATGCCATCACAAAACTACAATTGATTCTTTACAATTAAAAAAAACAATTTCGGTTAGCCACTCTCTATAATCAATTTATCTAATAATAGATTTAGTTTATTTACTAGAAATAAAATTTTGACAAATGTAAGGATACTTATGTCAATAGTGTTGTGTTGTCCTTTAGTTATGTAATCTATTAACAGTTACATTATTTAACCTTACGTCGACCAAGCGACAGACGGCTGTCGGGCTGCTATTGTCTTTCTACTGTGTCTCAAATCACGTGTGTTCGAAGAATTAAAATGGCCAATCAATTCCTTAAATAAAATTAGTTTGCTGGGTACAAGTATGATCTTATAGTGCAACCAAGAACTGTTATCACTGGTGAAGCAGTACTGACCACACGTATCCTGTGTCCCATGGCCTGCGCGGGCAGGTTGGAGCGGAAGCGCGCGCGCACGCCGCCCGAGCTGCCGTGCGGCCGCGTCACCTTGCCCCAGATGGCGCGCAGCTTGGTCTTCTTGCCGCGCGGCCCGCCCGCTATGGGCGTCCTCTTCTTCGCGCGGTACACGTACACGCACCGCTTGCCGGCGTAGAAGTTCGCGTCATCACGGCTCCTTGCACCTTCAATCTGAAATGGGGATAGAGGAATGTAAGTTTCAGTTTTTAAAAAGGTGCTTGAAGTTGAAAATAGGGTTTAATCAGTAGAAATTTTGTCCACATGGTGGTTCAGGTTTCAAATGTCATTAAACATCATTTTTAATAGTAATGAGACAGGGTCTAGGTTGCTCCACAGCATTGTGTTGATGAGATGATGTTCTCATAATTTACGTTTACTGTTAGCACACGTAAACGTGGATAAGCTAAAGATGAATGCTCATCACACCCAGTAGCTATACAACACAACAAAATAAGGCAGAAAAAAAGCTCAAGTGAATGCACTTTTCTGAATTTATTTCTTAGACTTACACAAATCTCATTCCTCAAATAGTGTCAGAGAAAGAAGTCACAAAAGAAATATACAGACGGAATCTCACATGTCCAGTCAATAGGTTTTTATTCATATTATAAAAAAGAAAGTAAATTGCTCCAGCTTGACAAGGCGATGGACTTGTAATCTATTTCTTTAAAAATATGGTTACTAAATATTAGTATGAATAAAGTTAACTAATAGATTCAGCTGAAGAGTCTCCGGAACAGCAAAAACCACAAATCTCAGATTGACCACCTGTGGGTAGTCTTATTACAAAAAGGCAATCAGGTAGAGATAACCTGATGTTCAGAGAACCTGTTTTTACCATGAGTGTCCATCCCAATGCAAATAAAAAAATTATAAGTAATTAATGGAAAAGCAAAATCAGGCATTTCTTAAGACAACCCACTGACTGTTCACACCCAGTCAGTTCAACTCATTGTCATTCTATTGTATCTAATTACAGTATTTGAAGGGCAATTACCTAATTATTATTTGATAATTAATTGTCATTATAAAACTAAACAATAAAAAAAAATCCTTAAAAATTACTCTTTAGAGAGATCTATAGAAAATTTACTATATACTCGAAGTTTAATTTAGCGAACTTACTTTCGTTTTCATATTTTACTAACTAGAAAAACCATGCAAAAGCGGCTTAGTATTACAACCCTTATAACCTTCTTATTCAATCACATTGATATAAACATAAAAAATTTCATCTTGTAGCTGATATCCTCATAATAAAGACAGGTTTAGCTGTTCTTGATTTGTCGTCCTCCGGGTATTAACACTTTCACTGGGGTTTATATTCACTAGAGCACAACATTTGGTTCTGAAAGTATGGTTTGCCTCCAGCCTCATGGACTGCAGAAGTAGGGCTTACCTTCAGGAGAGCTGTGTTCTCGTGCTGATTGCGCAGACCGCGCTTGTATCCTGTGAACACGGCCTTGGCGTACAGCCTGCCGTGGCGGGGCTTCGACGACACTTTACGCACCGCCTTCGGGGGCTCCGCGGGCGCCGCAGGGGCAGCCTTAGGCGCCTTCTCTTTGGGTGCCTTTGTCTTAGGCGCTTTCGCCTTAGGCGCTGTCGATGGCGCTGCGTCAGCCATTCCTAAAACACCAAAGTAACCAAAGATATAATAACCAACCACGAACTTTGCAAGATAGGTTATGTTGACAACCGACACTAATCTAGATATATCTTCGTCACTAAAACAAATCTAACATTTTTGAGTACTCCAGAACATATATCCATCATTATACTACTTAATTTATCACTTATTTTTCGACCATACCGTAAATATTTAGAAAAATTCAACAAATTTTGGCACACTAACCGTTTGTTATTTTCCTTTGGAAATGAAAGAAGGGGTGACGGTGTTGCCAGATACTTCCTCAAAAAATTTTTTTAAATCTGACATTCAATCTTGAATTTAAATAATAAATTTGTATATATATAAATAATATATTATGAGAACGTAAAAAATGTTCATGTTAATTTATGGGTACAGACAGAGACTTGAAAATAGTATTATTGAATATTGTGAAATACGCAGAAATGATACATAAGTATAATAATATATTTATTTAAACATGGCAACTATCACTGCCAATACTACTTCTCGTTCAGAAACAGAAGACTCAAAGCAAATTGATGCAATCTGTAACTTACATATATAAAAGTTTAATTTGAATGTTTTAATCAAAAAAAAAAATCATATTCATGTAACGTAGATTTGAAACAATAAAAAATAAAGAATTAAAAATAAAGCGCCTTATTCACTATCCATCCCAGCTGTACGTCCGCTCAAGGCCGCGGCGCTAGATGTAACATACACACGTGACACGCTCGTGCGCGCATCCAGCATGCTAGATGTAATCGATCGATTATTCGAGGAGGTTGTGCGTGCGTGTTTATAATGCCGCATAATTTATCAAAGCGCCAAAAAATGGGAGTTCTTCTCATATTGTCAGCAGCAGCAGAAGAGAAGAAAAAAAATAAGAAGAGGTTCTGGATGAAAAAAATTTACCATAAGCGTGCGGAGTATACTCAAATTAATAATATAATGAATGATTTGAACGTCATAGATTTTCATACTTATCTTAGAATGGATAGTGAAATATTGGAAATGCTGTTAGGAATGGTTGGACCCGAAATTTAACGTCGTGATACTATTATGAAATGGCGAATCGGCTATACAGCAAGTCTATACACGATCAAGCACGCACGACGCTCTGATGTACGTCCGCATTATTCACTGTCCATCTGCACGACGTTCGCGGTGGTGGGGGCGCTCGCTGGATGCGAAATTGGTCGTGCAAGTCCAGCAAGCAATTAATAATAATTATTGACGTACGTCAAGCATATTCACAGTCGTTTTGCTTCGTGCATCGTGTATGACCTTGGCGGAACGTACGTCGAGATGGATGGTGAATAAGGCGCTTAACAATGCTTTTTGCGTCTATGGCTTCAACTCTATGCCATCTAATACTTGTCTTTGCCCGTTGTTGTCTGATTTGGACCAATCAGAGAAAACCACGAAAAGAGACGAACGAAAGATGGATTGTGGCTCTGTCAAATAATTTATTTTGTATTGAAATTGAATTGTTGTAAATTAGCTATAAAGACTGCAGTAATTTAATTATAGATTAATAATGGACTACTTAGTGAATATCAACTGGAACAAAATCACACCATGCCTTGTCTTATTAGTGCTAGAAGTAATGTTAGAATGTGTGTATTCTTTTCGAATAACCTGTACATTTGTGGATTTTCTTGTTGGTTTATGTGTGAAAGTACGTGTTTTGAGTCGTTGATATGTAGTTTCAGAGTGTGCGACGCCGGCGGAGGTGAACAAGCACCTGGAGCTGGGGCGCGACTTCCTGGCGCGGGGACAGCTCTCGGACGCTCTGACCCACTACCACGCAGCCGTGGGTAAGTGCCTCAACCTGCTCCGTACGGCTTTCGAGAAACCCTTTTAGCTTGCCTTAAGTCAAAGCATAGCAATAGCCCTTTGACCTGATCTGGGCTGCCTGTGCATAGTATTAACGAACTACATGAGTATCATCCTATTTTGTGTAAGTTTTTCCCTTATTCTATTTATGATTACAGGAATTTATCAATAAGTTATGGGCATTGCTTTTATTAAGTATGTAAATTGTAGGTCTGTATCTTATCAGATAAAATTCTAGTAAATACTAATCTAGGTACTTCAGATGTTTATTATGATAAATAACAAAAACTTACTATATATTATTTAATGTTTAAATTACTTTGTATCAAATAAACAATGACCTATGAGCTAGAACACCTGTTTCTGGCCTGTTGTTCTTAATAACTGACATTTTGGCACTGACTCTGATATTGAATAATATTAGCTAATTTCATTCATTGTCTACAGAGGGAGACCCACATAACTACCTCACATATTTCAAACGTGGCACAGTATACTATGCCCTTGGTAAAGCCAAGTTTGCCCTACAAGACTTCACAAAGGTAAGATAATTATTATAGCTGGATTATATTACTACAACCATAAATATCTGTTTATCTGCCCCCATTGTCTGGGTTTTGGATTCTATTTTGAGGCAAATATTTAATGATACCCAGACCTCCATATCTCAGCCACTGGGTGTGACTTAGTTGTGGAGGCCTGACAGGCCATCGCTACTTGTAAAACACTGATACTTAACTGAATCTAGTAAGAATGAAACCTGATCCTAGTATAAATTGTTCTCTATAAATTATTGTTGTTAAAAATATAATTGACAATAAGCCATAAACTTTGAGTGTAGCAAATTGCTATTTATTAAAACTAATTGATTTTTTTTTCGATTTTAGCCAGTAAATGTAATTTAAACTCTTAAGTTTTCATTTCACTGTTTCAGTATAATAAATGTTGCCATTTATTTTGTAGGTAATTCAGTGTTAATAAATAAAATTATAGATCTTTTTCTTTTTGTAATAAGAACGTTGTTTCGATTTAAATAAAGTTCTAAATGAAACACTAATAAAAACCAGCTCAAAAGTTCAAGCTTATTTCAAAGTTAGATTTTGTAATTAAACAAACTAGTTTGTAATGTCTTCTACACTTGGACCTTAAGTAACCATTATGTTCTTTCAGGTACTGGAAATAAAGTCAGATTTCACAGCGGCACGTCTGCACCGAGCCAATGTGTACCTGAAACTAGCTCAGTATGTTGATGCCAAAGAAGACTACCTACAAGTTGTGAGTATCTTATCTATAGGCCATTAAGGCCAAACTATTTATCTTTTATTAAGAACAAGTAAAAGTTAATATTCTCTTATTCCTAACTAGTTACTAAGAAAGTAATAGAATTTAAAATTGAGTTAATTGTTGTTAGCCGAAATGATATGTGGTAAGATAAGATTATTATGCTAATGTCATTGTTTGAACTTTTTTTATACTTATAGGAAATTAAATATTGAATGTTCGAAGGAAAAGTTTATTAGTCTTTTTTAATATTTGGTTTGTGGAACCTTAATTATTATAATCTTATTTAAGTGCTGTTATTCAATTAGGTTTTATTTGACCGTGACACACATATTTCATATTATCGTAACTCTCGCTTCACTGGGTTCACGACAAAAAGTTAATTTCAAGGCGGATGCAGTAAGTTTTATCAAAGTGCTGCTGCATTGACGCTGAATTAAAAACGTTAAATAATACGTTTGTGATGGCGGCAGCATTAATGTCGCGGCGACATTATCACGATACGACGAATATTCGCGGTACTTACAAAATGCAAATATGAACTTTTTTCTTACAATTGTAAGATATAATTTGTATTACCTAAGTACGCATGTGCTACGGTAACTTGGGTAGCACAAATCATACCCTATGCATGTGAAAATAGAGTTCAATATAGCCACGGCATACGTGTCTTCATCGTCAGCGACGGCGTGGCGAATGTATGTTGTTGCTCAATCGCTGCAACACCATATTAAGCATGACACGTTTCATAACATCCCACATAAAAATTTACTGGAACTTTTACTAATTGCATGATTATATTTTACATATATTGCATATATTGCATGAATAAAATAAGAAAAAAAAATGACGTGTAAAAGTGTAATTTATTACCTATTTACAGAAATAAAAATCATTTTAATCATTTTAATCATCATTTTAATCATTTTTAGGGTTCCGTACCTCAAAAGGTAAAAACGGAACCCTTATAGGATCACTTTGTTGTCCGTCTGTCCGTCCGTCCGTCCGTCTGTCAAGACCCTTTTTCTCAGAAACGCGTTGAGATATCAAGCTGAAATTTATATCACATATTCAGGTCTGCTATCTCTCAAATCATTGAGAAAATCAAGTTTCCAAATCAACGCAATAAAAAGATACGGCTGTTTATATTGCATATTTAGACATTTGCAAGGAAATCAAAACCTACAGGGTACTTCCCATTGACCAAGAATCATGAAATTTGGCAAGAAGCAAGGCCATGTAGCACAAGTAAAGGAAAAACTTCGAAAACCGTAAATTTGTAGTTAGTTCACATCCGTCCGTCCGTCCGTTCGTCTGTCTGTCAAGACCCTTTTTCTCGGAAACGCGTAGAGATATCAAGGTGAAATTATTATTACACACTCAGGTCTGCTATTTCTCAAAGCAGTGAAAAAATCAAGTTTCTAAATCAACGCAATAAAAAGATACGGCGGTTTATATTGCATATTTAGACATTTTCAAGGGAATCAAAACTCAAAACCTATAGGGTACTTCCCATTGACCGAGAATCATGAAATTTGGCAAGAAGCAAGATCATGTAGCACAAGTTAAGGAAAAACTCCGAAAACCGTAAATTTGAAGTTACTTTACATCCGTCCGTCCGTTTGTTCGTCCGTCTGTCAAGACCCTTTTTCTCAGAAACGCGTCGAGATATTAAGCTGAAATTAATATCACACACTCAGGTTTGCTATCTCTCAAAGCAGTGAAAAAATCAAGTTTCTAAATCAACGCAATAAAAAGATACGGCGGTTTATATTGCATATTTAGACATTTTTAAGGGAATCAAAACTCAAAACCTATAGGGTACTTCCTATAGACCAAGAATCATGAAATTTGGCAAAAAACAAGGTTATGTAGCGCCAGTAAAGGAAAAACTCCGAAAAACGTAAATTTGTAGTTAGTTCACAACCATCAGTCCATCTGTTCGTCCGTCTGTCAAGACCCTTTTCCTCAGAAACGCGTCAAGATATTAAGCTGAAATTTATATCACACACTTAGGTCTGCTATCTCTCAAAGCAGTGAAAAAATCAAGTTTCTAAATTAACGCAATAAAAAGATACGGCGGTTTATATTGCATATTTAGACATTTGCAAGGCAATCAAAACTAAAAACCTAAAGGGTACTTTCTATTGACCGAGAATCATGAAATTTGGCAAGAAGCAAGATCATGTAGCACAAGTAATGGAAAAACTCTGAAAACCGTAAATTTGTAGTTCACAACCGTCCGTCCGTCTGTTCATCCGTCTGTCAAGACCCTTTATCCCAGAAATGCGTCGAGATATTAAGCTGCAAGTCTGCTATCTCTCAAAGCAGTGAAAAAATCAAGTTTCAAAATCAATGCAATAAAAAAATACGGCGGTTTACATTGCATATTCAGACATTTGCAAGGAAATTAAAACCTATAGGGTACACACGGCTACACATAAAGCTATACAAAACCAGTTTTAGTTGTGTATGTTTTTCGTACAATTAGAAGTCAGCTTTTACTGGTTATGTATAATTTGATGAGTAGCTCACCGTACTTCCCATTGACCAATAATCATGAAATTTAGCAAGAAGCAATGTCATGTAGCACAAGTAAAGAAAAAACTGCAAATACCGTAATATTGTAGTTATTTCGCTAAAAAAAAACCAAATTAACGGAACCCTCGTTGCGCGAGTCCAACTCGCACTTGACCGGTTTTTTTTTTTAATCATAGGTCTTATGCCAAGGTAATGGTTTCGCAATTCCATGCGTCAGTAAAACGATATTCAATTTATAGTTGCCTAATTATAAAAATACTTTATGAATTACTTTGATAATCACAAGTAATGTTGCTATCCTCATTACATTCCATACTATTAAAACAAATTCGTTTTCCGCTATCTGTGCCAATGTATGCTTAGATCTTCAAAACTACGCAATGGATTTTGATGCGTTATTTTCATTAGATAGAGTAATATAGAGCGACGAATCGACGTGATTTTTTAAGTGGAGATAGTTGAAGGGATGGAGAGTAACATAGGCTACTTTTTGTCTCTTTCTAACGCGAGCGAAGCCGCGGGCAAAAGCTAGTACATTATACAGTAAAGAAAATCCAAAATTTTCAAAGATTTGGAACACCCGACGCTGGGACGTGTCCCTAATGTATAATGCAAGAGTTAGTACAGTTGTTGCGGAATGTTTATAATAGTTACCGTGACCCTGGAACATAAAGGGCAATCAAAGGAACATGAGTGGGTTTTAGTCAGTAAGAGTCTGACACGCCCTCCCGTCGCACCCAGGACGGGAGCAGTCATTGGATGATTTCCCACTCACCAAAAAAAAAAAAAAAAGAGTTAGTACAGTTGCGTCAGTTTATTGTTGTCGTTGCGCTTCACTACTGTCCGTGCGCTGTTTGCTCAGCTGATCGGATGCACGCGCTCGCCTTGACCTTGGTATTATCAATTTCATGACTAGTTAAAATTATAATACTCACACTTTTCATTCATAACTTTGGTTATTAAATTTTAATATGACAGAATAATGACTGTTGTGATGATATTGTAGTTTTGTGGTAGACTGTACTTAAGCTATACATTGGTGCTGATTCTCTTATTCACAAACTAACGTAAATTTAAGTTAAGTGCATCTTTCTCTTTCCATTTAATTAAGAAAAGGACTTTAGTCACTCCATAGATATAATTTAGACGCGATTTAAAAACATGGCGTCTAAATATACGTCAATTTTCTTCAGGCGCTGTCTAATTTGACAGGATTAAACTAAAATGTATCTTCTGTCCTTTTCTTTAAAAAATGGAAAAAGAAAGATGCATTTAACTTAAGTTTGTGAACAAGAGAATCAGCACCATCATAATAATATAAAAGTTATAACACAGCGTCAGTTCCTAGTTTTTGAAGTATTTTAACCGGAGTTTATCTAGATATAATTAAACCTGTAATTGGCTCAAAGTCTTAAAATATTATTTTATTATCCCTTAGTTGTAGCTGTTGGTTCACCATCGATTAAATAAATGAATACTTAATAATGAAATTAATTCCACATTACTAAACATAATTTTCTCAATTAGTTACTAAAAATCATTGTACGGTGGGCAAAGCAGATAAGTATCCAGGGCCGTCAGATACAGTTTAAGTTTTCTCCAAAAACGCACGGATATTTTCTAATAAAAATTTAATTATAGTAGAAAATGACTAGTTCTTCAATTAGGTTAAATTTCATTTGAATACATTCATTGGTATTCAAGAAAACCTCAATTGTATATGACGGCCCTGGATACTTATCTGCTTTGCCCACTGTACATATCGCACTAATATTGAACGCCCCTTATCTAATATTTGAGTGATATTGATACTTGTTACATTAACAATTGAAATAACGTGTTATCGCTCCGATCGCTGCGATGGCCGCGACGATTGGCGACTCATTGTCATGCTAACGTTTTTCTAATGATCGTAATGTACACGATAAACGTAAATATTATTATGTATATGGTCGTCCAGTACCTTCTCGATAGTTCTAAGTTAATCAATCTCCATCTTTCTTAACTCTTTAAAAATAAGTTTGAGATAATTTTAGTTATCAATATTTCATCATTCAGATATCGGCATTACCGATACTATTATTGTTTAGAACAATACAACTACACTATTAACTTTATTGTTTTTTGTATGAATAAGTGCTTTATTTTCTTTTTGTTTACTCTAATACAGTCTTAAAATTACAAGATAACGCATTTCCCAGCCTAAACAATTTATCTCATTTAGGTTTGAGATAAACTGTCTAGTAAAAAAGACACTGGCTGTAGCCTTTATTACCTTTGCGCATTCAATTAAAAATTAAATTATACTATTCTACACTAAACTATGCATTGCTGACAGACAGAGTGGTTAGCTGTCTCTGCCCCTCCGTCTCGAGCGTATGTAGCCGCGCTGTACAGCTGTAAAGATACAATTATAGTACTAAGTCACATTTTTCCTTCTCCCCAGACATACGCGGAGCCGTACAACGAGGAAGCGATCAGTCAGTACCACAAGATAGACGAGTACATCGACGACCTGCGGCTGGTGGAGGCGTACTACCGCGGCGGAGACTACCGCGCGTGCGTGGAGCTCGCCACGCGCCTGCTCGACGTGTCGCCCTGGTCCGCGCATCTGCGACAGCTCCGCGCCGAGTGCTACATCGCGCTGGTGAGTGTTGCGTGTTGCGTGATACGTGTTGCGTGTTCAACTTCAACTTTTATATTTATTATGGCAATCCACCGAATTTTCGGTGATTTCTGCCAATGTCCAGTTTGAAAATAATATTTCAGTTTAAATGACAATTGTACGGTTATTAAATTATCGTATGGAGATCATACACGTGTTCTTATAACCAAGAACACGAGATGACTCCGTGTGGCGTGATACTAATGGCGAGATAAATAGACGTTTAGTAACGTCTGACTTTGACTTAGCATTATACCTGTCACTGTTACACAACTGTCGAATGTCCAGTGCACGATAGAGACGCAACATGTCAAAGTCAGTGCTTACAATGTTTCAAATATAAGAAGTGCAATTTGACGTTTCATACTTTTCATGACGACACAACTTTGTACATGCGTAACTCAAAAATTGACATTTATTTCTTCCGTAAAACCACGTAATTTTAAAGTTATTTTTATTTTATCACAAACTGCACAATTCTTAATCACTTAATTTACATTAAAACATTTCAAACAAAGCAATATAACCATTGAGGACAATAAATAATATTTTTTCTCGACGTCGTGTCAAAGTCACGTAGTAAGGTACTATACCGTAGTGTTGTGACTCTTCAAATTCACTTGTATACCAATAATCGTTAAAAATGACCGAATAATCGAACTTACTAATAACGATCGTTTTCAATGAAAGCGACATTTATTGTTTAAATATATTTTTGATGATTTCTAAATGTCAACGAAAAAGCATATTTAACATTAAACATACAGTTATTATAATTTTAATAAGTTTTTGTAAGCAAAATCTCTCGTGCTCAAGTCTTGACAAAAAATATTTTTTCTTTTAATTTGGCAACACTGGCAAGTGAGAATTTGAGAATTTCTTTCATCTAAAATTCAGAAATTTACAGTCATAAAATAAATAAATCTGTAACTTAAATCGATTATAAATTACAAAGAAATGAAATCAATATCTCGTATAAATCGGATATTGTAGTAATCGATTTTTTTAACCCAATCCCTATTCTTCAGTAGGTTAGAAGTGTCAAATTGCATTTCTTATATTTGAAACACTGTAGTAACGTCTATTTATCTCGCCATAAGAGTCATGTTACATGATACATTGTTACTACTGAGCCTGTAGCACTGCATTGTTTTACATGTAAATCGGAACGGCATGTCACATTGTGCGATGAAACAACGCGACGTACGATATTCGGAACGAGTGTGCTTCCGTGCTTTAACATAGACAGTTTAGATCAGAATGTGAAACGTCGGAGTAAGTTGTGTTGCAACTACACTGCGACTGTGGTGTGGCATGGCATTCAATGCGTAGGAATAAGACATTTCGAATCTGAATTCAATGTGTCTTGTTATGACATACACACATATAAATATCACCAGAAATGATTGCTAGGGTGTAAATCTAAGTACACATTTGCTTTCAGAATGACTTGTTCTCGGCGGTGTCGGACATCCGGTCGGTGAATCGTCTGCAGCAGGACTCTACGGACGGGTACTACCGACTCGCTACACTGCTGTATCGGCTCGGACACGTCAGCGATGCGCTCAAGGTATATGTCGGATTTACAGCCAAGATATTACTTTTGTATGCCCAAACAAAATAGCCTGTTTTCATAATGATCGACATGTCAGTCATGAGTACATTCGGTTGATAGTGTTGTACAATCCATACTGATATTATAAATAGGAAATTGTGTTTGTTTGTCTGTCTTTCACAGTAAAGATACGGTACCGATTTCAATGGGTACATACGGTACCGATTTCAATGGGTACAGATAGCTTAAAAAAGGACATAGGATTGATTTTATCTCAAAAATTCCACAGAAACGGTAACAATGCGACTAAAACTGCGGGGGACAGCTAGTGTTGTCTAAATCTTTTGTGCTACATAGAAATTTATATGAAAGTATACTAGACTCAATAACACATTAGTATTTATTACAGTCGCATGCGTATTGTGCAGAAACGGGTACTGGAAATGCACTCAAAACTACAATTTAAAACCGTCACTCAAACTCATACCCTTTCTAGGAAATCCGAGAATGTCTAAAACTAGACCCGGAGCACAAGAAATGCTTCCCGTTCTACAAGACGGTGAAGAAGGTGGACAAGTTACTGCTGGAGTGTGAAGAACTCAGCTCAGCGCGGGACTATGTTGGGTGTGCGGCGGCCGCCGGGAAGGTGTTGCGGGTAGAGGAAGAAGTCACGCTGGTTGTGTTCGAGGCACATAAGTGGCGGTGCAGCTGTCTCGTTAAGGTTGGTTGGCTGTTTGTTGTTGTTGTTTAGTGTTATGTGTCAGATTTGTCCCGTGGGGTTAATGTTGTTGTGTTGTTTTTTTTTATTTGTAGTTGTGGGAAAATAGTTGGGTAGTATGATCAGTATTTATGTTCATTGCCATGAATGAAGGTAGATACGTTTACAAAACTTTTTAGGCATTTGATAAGGTTGACCATAATGTTGTTCGAAGTGAAAATGGGGGAGATCATAATTAAAATGGTTTATTTCTTATCTCGTCTATAAAATATCAAAAGTGGTAACTTTGATAAATTTCAAGCTATATGGGGAGTCTTGCAAGAACAGCATTTAGGCTTTACTCTCTTTAATTTAATTTAATGTTTTTACTCAATTTATGAATAGATTGATAATCGACAATTTTATTTGGGAAGATTTACGAGTCTCTTAATGTAAGTGAACTCGATTTTAGGTAGACTGTCATTAAAGTTTAAAATGTGAAATTACCCTCACATTTTGGTAAAATAAAACTTTACTGTCAAGCTTCGTTAGTCATTTGCGGTTCGATTTGAAGTGAAACTGAAAATATGTCCGCTTGGTGGGCTTTGGCATCAATAATTCAGTAGCTTGCCCTAGCCTTGCGCCTTTCACGTTCTCCCTCCTCTCTGCTGTCTTCGCGGCACTCCCGCCGGCCTTCCACACGTTACGAACCACATCCTTACGCGAGTGTGTTGTCCTCAGGACGAGCAGTTCACCGAAGCCCTCCCCGCGTGCGCCGCGGCGCTAGTACTGCAGCCGCACGCACACGTACTGTGCGATAAAGCTGACGCGCTGCTCGGACTCGACATGTTTGATGATGGTGAGTCCTATAACACTATTTACTATGCATTCGTCGTGACTCGTCGTGTGTCGTCATTGTCAAGTCACCAAGAACAAGATGACGACGCCGAAATAGCCATACATATATTATCTATAGCTGTGTGTCCACTGCACGAAACGTCACCTAATAAAAACTTGGCCCGAAAAAATCTCATTCTCAGTGACGCGTCACTGAGAATGAGATTTTTTTTTTTAGAGAGATTTTAACGACTACGATGATTACGGCGATGGTGCATAAACAGCCAGAACAATCCTAAAAAGACCTTGACAGTTAATAGCGGTCATAATATTAAGGCTACATCTGTCAAATTTACTGTCATTAATTCAATCTGTTTTATCTTATCACAAATTCAGGCTAAGCTAAAAGCTAACACAAGCCATCCCATTAGTAAATTTCAGTTTAATTTTGTACATTCTCAATTCACGCTACTCGGAAATATAATATAAACAAGTCATATTCCATACATCAAAAGGCCTTTCATTTCAGTTTAATTCGAAAATATCGCACACCTATTTCGTTTTATTAAAATTTGCTCTGTGAATAATAATGATGTTCCCTCGCAGCCATCCGAGTGTTCAAGGAGGCGCTAGAGCTAGATGAAGGTCTGCAGCGCGCCAAGGACGGGCTCAGTCGCGCGCAGAAACTGCAGAAACAGTCCGAGCAGAGGGACTACTACAAAATATTAGGAGTTAAGAGGTAGGACGTTCATTTGTCATTTATTTACAGTTATTTTAACTAATTAACTACTGCTTATTACAAAAAAATTGTCCTATCATACGTGATTTTGAAATAATTATATTTTTTTTTAACATTAAAGTTAAAAAATTGAGTCATCTTTATCAAATTGGAATAATACCTGAAATTCCATTTAAGTATCTAAATTGAAATGTGTTTTTTATGTTTTTTTTTTTATTATACGCATTAATGAGACACACAACTTCGCATAGATGTTATAAAACTTCTTATTCTGTATCACAGTTTGTAAGTTTTATTCCTCTTTCCTCTTGAATTTCTTTACCTATTGAAGAAAGTATAAAAGATCAAAGTGCAGACAGGCCATTTTATTTCAACCTATGTAAAAATGACACAACAACTTAAGAAAATGTGATCTAGATGTATTAATTTGTATTTTACAGATCCGCGAGTAAGCAGGAAGTAATCAAGGCGTACCGCAAGGCGGCTCAGAAGTGGCACCCGGACAACTTCCAGGGAGACGAGAAGAAGGTCGCCGAGAAGAAGTTCATCGACATCGCCGCCGCCAAGGAGGTACCACATCAATCAATATTAATTAGTTCTTAATTATTATCGTATAGCGACAACAGATAGATGCCTTTACTGGTCCGCTGAAAATGTTTATCTATATAATGAAGACAAGTTATTAACTGTCATTGTTTACCGCTCAACTTCCATAGATTGTTTACCCTACCGACTTACCGTTCTACCTAAAATTAGTACGATCCACATAACAAATAAATTGATTTGTAATATTTGTATAGATTGTCAGGAAACTACACCATTACAGTTAAAATAATCCCCCTTGCCTACCTTATAAATGTAAATTATAATAACTATTTAATGTTCAACCGACTAATCTTTTTATGAAAATACTCATACAATTCATCTTTATTCCATAAAAACATTACAACTTCTATCCCACATTTGATAATATAGCTTCTATCAGTTAACCATTAATTTTTTTAAATGACTCTTACTCAAATAAAAATGTATCTCTTGCAATTATACAACAATAGTAACAACGTGTCTGCTCTTCCCAGGTACTAACAGACCCAGAGAAGCGCGCCGCCTTCGACTCGGGCACAGACCCGCTGGACCCGGAGTCACAGCGCGGAGGGGGGGGACCCTTCAACAACCCCTTCCACCACTTCCAGCACGGCTCGCCCTTCCAGTTCAAGTTCCACTTCAACTAGTCACATCAGATATACCTACCTTACTCAACACTAACTCGGCTATTCTTCGTTCCTTGAGAGTCTACTACCAAAATCGAAAACAGCGCAACGAATGATGGACCGCGGGTTTTTCTACATTCGAAGTTTTGAGTCGATGATTTTTCACAGTTTTTACGTTTATACTAATTACAATTAGACTCGAAACGAGCCCGTGTGTTTGCTGGTAAACGTAATGGTATCCTCAGACTAGGCTTGCCAAAGTGTAATGTGTTTTGAAAGATACTTGCGCAAAGTTCTTTTAGGCTGCGCAATTAAATTGCTACGTCTGTGGCTACCATAATTGTTGAAGAGCAGGCTTTAAGTTCGGAAGTTACATCCGATGTTTCAACGTTAGATTTTGGGAATAGGCCTCCAGTCTTGTCAACTTAGTTTGACATTTGAGCGACAGTGACAGGAATATAGCTACTGAACACTTGCCAAGCAACGTTAATTCATCTCGGTCTAAGCGATTCGGCGACGTATTTGCCACTAAGTATACAAGATTATCATCTGCTCTGCGTCTTTTATACGTGGTTCTCTCATTAGTTCAAATTAAAAACAGAAGCTATAAATAATATGAAAAATACGTTCCTCTTCGGTACTGCAAGTGTGTGTGAAACTGTTTGACAGCTATCAAACATTGCTGGCTATTTTGTCTCCTTGCGTTTTGCCATATAATACTAATTATGTTAATTCTCTTCTACCTGATTAGATATGTACAGGCAAGCTGACTTGACTTCACCCTAAGATATAACTATTACTGTTCAGCCTTGTTTTCAAATCAGTCATTGGAGTTCGGTCGTCCACCGAATTGTAAATATTGTATAATTATAATTCTATTGTAACTATAATAAATTGCGAGTTTTGTTACAAAGAGGCTTTGTGTCGTTATAAAGTGTAAACGTAAACAACTTTACAACAGAACAGTTTACACGTTATAACGCCGGTGACAATACTCCAAGCCAATCACGAAATTAAGGTTTGTACGAGAAATATTATAAGAGCTATATTTGTCTTCTCAAAAGTTGGGAGCAACCATTGTTATTCCTATACTTTGATCTCCGAAATAATTTGAATTTTGTATAAAATTATTAATCAAAGTCACGCTAGATAACTTGCTATGTTGAACTGATAAATTATCACAATCTCAATAACTTAAAATGCTTAATAACTTTGTTAAAACTATAATTTTAATTGGATTGTTTTCCTACTAATATTTATTAACACTTAATAAGTACAAAATAATATTTGTTACACCTCACGAGTCAATAACTTTAAAATTATCGGCATTTGGATCAGTGTTGGTATTCTGTGCCGTGCAATGGACCGTATTGTATTGTCATAAGGTTGAGATTACGAAGTGTCCTTCTCTGTACCGTCTACATTTTCGACATTATGTTATAATTATACCATGTAAACTTGCTGTTGTTGAACCGTTGATTCACTTGAAACGTTAAGTAGTACTGTAGCGACAAAATGATGTTCTACTAGACCTCATTTTCTCGCTGGTACTTAATACTCTCTGTAAATAATAATATCACTTAGCTGTGGCCAGTTGTCTACTACCAATCAAGGTTTTGTCCAAAGTTGGGCGAAATCGTTTGCCACTTTATATTCAAATGTTGAATGAAACTAAGTTTGTGAAATGTAAGCTTTCGCATTACAAGGTCCGTAGCAGTCGATATACAAATAAATATTTATTTATTAGTAAGTTATTTTGTTGTGATTTCTTAAAACTTTGTAAATATTATAGGAATATAAGTTAGTATAAAATGTTCATGTTTATTTATTTATTTATCCAAACATTTAAATTCGTTCACAAAAGTTCGCGTTTTAGTCGACATTAAAATGACTGAAACTAGAAAACGCGAGCTTCGAGTATCAAGTAGGTAATAAATAAGAATACAATAAATATTACGTTCTAAAAATACAGAGTAAATAGACACGAATCTTATAGTAGTGCCGAGTTCGTTTCACGACTCGTCGTCAGTCCATAAAATCTTTGGTTTCCTGCCTTTCCTCAGACTGCGGGCCACTCGTTCTATTTCGTTGCTGAGCTTGGTCTTGTCCTCTTCCTTCTCACAAATGTACCGCAGTCTTATCGCACAGTCATGGCCTCTATACTCCCGGCTGGGTTTATTCCCGTCTCCCATCCACGCGAGACATCTCCCCTCCCCCAGTATGTTGGTCGCGCTGGTCGCATTGCTGACGACCGGCCGCGCCGAGTGCGACCAGATCCACAGCAGACCGGGGTTCAGACCGCCCGTCCAGAAATCTGCTCCTGTACATACAACAAATACGGGTTACGGTACGAATATCACTTTAATGCCCTGACTAATAATGACTGTGTAAAGTTATGCAATGAATAAAGCCTGTGTAACCATAAATTTTTTGACGTATAAACCTGTCATAACTTTATGCAGCGATTATTAGTAAGGCGCTTAGCGTCTTACTAATAATCGCTGCTATGCTATTCATGACATAACTTTACACAGTGATTATTAGTAAGGGCATAAATGTTTACAAATAGTCGTTACTGATTTGCAGTATGACCTGCAACGTAATTCATTTTTTTTTTTTATAATGTTCATCTTTAATTATGGCGTTTAAATATATATTTTAATACAATCGTTTTCTAATACTTGTTAGTGGTGTCAGACTTTGTAAATTATTATATGAACATCCATCCTTTACATGCAGTAGAGAGGTATTTTCCTTGCTATGGGGAAAATCTACCTAATAAGTAATATTGAAGTCTTTGTACGTACCATTGAATCCAAACGAGTTTGCTAGTTAAATCCACCTGTGCTTGCTTGTAAAATATGCCTGACCTTGCCCTTCTAATCTGACCAACGAATGTGTGATTCTGATCCCCAAGACTAACGGCGAGAAGCACAAATCACCCTTCAATAACATTTATTTTGTAAAGTATGTAACGGTAGTACAGTCAGTAAATGTAGCTATTTGGTAAAGTCAAAGGAAGGGACAGTGTGTAAGTTCGCCCCAAGTAACATGGTGTGTGTTAAACTTAGGCTCAATTATTTAATAATATTGTGTTAGTCCTCACAAGATCTAAAGACATACCTAAGTTTAAGACAAGGTCCCTGATTTTTTTGGATTAGCAGATATAGATGTAGTTTATACTACACACTGAATATTAATATGTTAATCTAACTACTTGGCAATGTAGAAGATACCAATATTATTAAATACTACATATTTATTAAAAAAAGGTCTATATTATTTTATGCAGCGGGAGAAGCGGCGTAAGGTCCAACGTATTGGCAATTTTGAGCGCAAGTTTAGCGAATTTATATGTTAGTATGATATTGGGCCTTATTGTGCTAGCTAGGAACTGTATCAAGGTGACCAGGAAAAATATGGTCATCAATATAATCGCGGCCCTAATTTGCTTCAACAGCCAGACACATTTAACAAGCGAACACATTTTTTCCATATCACAACCATCACTACTGTCTCGGATCGGATTAATTAAAATGAATCCACGATCTTCACTTCGAGGTCCTTTTGCAGCAGAAAATTGTACAAATATCATTAGTTTTCAAGTAATGAATAGAAGTACAGTGGAGTAGTTATTGATTCACAATAAGAAAACCATTCTGACTCAGTCTGACGTTCTGTATCGGCAACCTTACCTTTATACTTCTTATCGGAGGAGAGTTTGTTAGCGAGCTGTTCCTTCTCCCTGTCGGAGTCGATCTCGAGCATGTTGCTCTTGAGGCGGCGGCAGCCGTAGCTGGCTCCCTTCCAGTTCTGTGCCTCCGCAGACACGTGGTAGCAGCCCTCGCCCACGCGCATGAAGTTCTCGTCGCACGGCTCTGGTAACATGTTGTTATACGTAGGTTAATACGCCATTTATTTCGGGAGACTTTCTCTTGAATGAATGGCGAAAGTCTCTGAATCATAATGTTAAATATGTATATTAAAATGTGTTGTAATGTGTGGTACCATTGTAGGAAATTGTAATGTTTTGCAATGTTATTATTGTTAGCAATTATCGCTAAACCAGTTATTGTTGGCGAATCTGCCAGTACGAGAATAAAGTTAGAGGATTACTGGGACAATGTTGGTCTGTGACATACCGTCTTCTTTTTTGGCTTCAAGTCCAGCCGCCATGAGGTGTATGCTCTCCTCCAACTTGCGGAGCCGCTTCTCGAAGAGGTCAGCGCGCCACACCAGTTTCTCAATGGCGCCCAATAGGTAAAGGTCGGTCTCCGAGACCTGTTTCTGCGGCGGCTGGCGGTTCTCGTCCACGCGGTCTACTGTGTGCCCGTGCACTGGGATCGGCTGGTTCTGGACTGGCGCAGGCTGAAACAGACAAGAGTAAAAATTGGTGGACTGCTCTTATTTCTAAGAGAGTAAGGCCTTACTGTTGACCAGGAGACGTAAAATAAAACGTTGAGAGTATTAGTAGTGTAGTACTCTGGCACTCACATAGCTCGGCTTGAACTTGTCCTTGTAAGGGTTGGGAGGTCGGTTGACGATCTTGCCGGCGGTGGGCGGCGCGGCGTGCCACTCGTCGTAGGGCCGCGCGCCGGGTGGCAGCGGCCGGTTCTGTGTCTTGTGCGGCGCGGGCGGCGGCGCCAGCATGCCTTCCACGCGCTCCGACACGTAGTAGCCTTGAGCAGCCGGGATGGCCATTATGCGTCCTGAAGAGGTTAGGTGTCATGGTTAATTCTTTATACAAAATAGTAACTATACCTGTCTTCATTTGTTTAACTGTTGTACCAGCTGATTGTTTGTTTTTGATAGATGCATATTAAAAATCATCTTTCTTCAACCTGCTCAGCGGTGTTTTAGATCAGGTAAAGCAAGTAAGTGGCCACCTTGTCTTTCGCCATGCTCAGGAGCGCTGAGCGCCCACTGCTGCAGCACAGACATCCACGGTCCGTCATCTTCGTGTAGACCGCAGACAGCTTGCGAGCCGCACCAGTTCTCTTCAACCGTTGTACTGTTTTGCTCAGCCGTAGAGGCCATGCCCGCTAGGAACAGCAGGGCTGCTGCCGCGAGTGGAAGCCGCGACATCTGGAACACGAGAGATTACGTTGTAACGAGCGTGAATGTGGAAGATGTGAATCAGGAAACTACGACTTGCTCACTGGTTCGTACACTCACACCGCCTCTTCAGACTTTCTGGAAGCACTGGTAGAGAAAGAAGTCTTCAATCCAGTGTCAAAATTTCGCAGATCCCTCACGCTATGGCAATCCGGCGAGTCCAGTTCAGTGTCACCTATACTATTGACGAATTTCTTTCCAAACAAAGTGAGTCACCGCACACGGTTGTTATGTATTACGTGCGGCGGGGTCAAGCAGTTCACGCGGGTATTACGCAAGCGCAGGTGAAAGCGCAGCGCTGCGCCGGACGACCGACCCGGCCCGGAACAAGGATTACTGATATCGATTGTGGGGTATTTCCAATATTATCAATTATTACCAGTGCCCCAATACATGCAACATAATATGTTCGGTTGCAATGCAGTTGCGGTTTAGCCTAACATGAATGCATTTTGCAACTGATCATCGGGTAGTATATACCTAGAGTTAATAAAGAAAGTAGGCGACATAATTTTATTCATTACATGTAATGCAAGTGTATTTTTGCTTAGATACTTGAACCGGAGCATTGAGGATGGGAATGCACTTTGTGCAATTTTGCAACTGACTCGATATACTATACGTATTTCCGATTGTGCAACTCATATGCATCCTTGAACGTACTTATTTTTTTATAGTAGGTACAAAAATAAAAATGACTGGTTTTAATTACGACAGGAGGAGAAAGGCCAACAAGATCATTTTACCATAAGTGTTTTGAGTCACTAAGGTGGCTACACTTTTTATATTTACCAAGCCTTCATCTGAGCTTAAACTTAATTTCTCTTAGATTCCTGAAGTATTAAAGAACCCCTGCGCTCTTTATTTATTTAATACAACTTATACATGCTATACACCAATAAAGTCATGTTCGTGAAATAGCACTATCGGTTGGCTAGTCATCTCCTAGCTGCATAGGCTGTTTCAATTTTAACCATCAATTATATATTTTTTTCAGACCTATTTTATATGCCAACTTGTAACATGTTGTTCTTACATTGTTGTACATAACCAAATAATTGTAATATTTTAATTAGTCTAAAAGAGTGTTCATGGAGCTTCTTGATAAATGTTCTCCGCATTAACTTACTGTTTTGAAAAGAGTAACTCCAACTTTTTGACAGGCTTATATCTTAATAATTCTAAAATACCCATAAATGGTTCACTGATAATTTTAAAATAAATAATAAAATTTAATATAAAAAAAACTTTATTTCGGACCAGTACAACATCCATAGGGGTTAGTAAGAAGCATAGAGTATAGTAACTAAAAAGGAAGTAAGAAGATATTATAAAACTATGTTAGTATTTTATATAGTTACAAGCCTCTATTGTTGGAGATACATCTTCGCACAATATCATACAATATAGGTGAATCGTACCTCCCTGCTACGGTTTTCAGCATAGCAGGGAGGTAATTTTGTATTTGAAACTGCTGTAATTAAATAAGAAGGCGCTATAAGTATTTAATAGTATAGAATAAATGGCAGGACATTGAAATGACTCTACGAATTGGTTTCAGAAATATCCTTGAAATCAAGACAAAGGATGAGGTGGAGCATAGCAACCTATTCTCCTATAGGTAAATATTCCATACACCTACGCATATATTGCGCACCTTTCCTCAATATTGTAAGGAACAATATCCATACTTCCATACTAATATTATAAATGCGAAAGTAACTCTGTCTGTTTGTCTTTCTTTTTGTCTGTCTGTCTGTCTCTTCTTCACGCCTAAAGTACTGAACCGATTTGAATGAAATTTGGTACAGATATTGTCTGGGACCCGAGAAAGGACATAGGATAGTTTTCATCCCGGAAATCCCGCGGGAACGGGAACTATTCCACGCGGACGAAGTCGCGGGCAGAAACTAGTATTAAATAATGAGGGAAATAATAAGGAGCCTATAACATGCTCGCTAACAGGCCTCAACAGGTCCGTGTTTATTATGTTATTTATTTTGGTTTACCTATAGTATCGCCTTTGGATTTTTACATGTAGGAAAGGAAAATTATAGCTGAAGTATCGATTATTCAATTAATGGCGAATAATATTTGGAATCTTTGTCTGTTTCTCGATACAGGATTTACCGATGGCAAGTCCTACCGTTCCGTACCGGGATCTCCAGGGTGCGCAACCAGGAAAATGACAGAAGCGGCACATGCTCGCACTTTAACGATGTAGAAATAAACACTAATATTAGTGAAATTAAGCTTTCTAATTAACACACAAATATGCTTAATACTAATTTTAACTAATCTACATTAACTTACTTACAGGTCGGTACTTTCTTTTCGATGTGCATAATGAACTAAAAATCACGATCCGCAGAAATATCCAGAAAAGGAAAGTTACATACCTTGTCTCCTAAAGCTGGTGAATGAGCACTCAAATAATATCACTTTTACTGCGTGTGGGTCGGCGACGCGCGTCGCTACAGTTCTGCCGGAGCCTGACACTCGCCGGAGAGATATCGATCGTGGCTTCGCCGCGGACTGTTGGTACACAACTACACAAGGAGAAATTGCCGCGTGTGGTACCCCGGACGAAAAGGTGGGGTATTATCGTTGTTATTATACAAACGTGACGTATTCACGTGTTTGCTTGTTTTGCCAAATCTCGCGGATTTATCGACAGCAGGCATTGGTAAGAAATGGTGTCGATGTCTCATTGCACTTGGCATTGACGATCTCGAAAAAGTGCGGAATATAGAGAAGCATCGTTTTTCGTGCTGGGACTGTAAAACTTTTTAATCACATTAGGCTGTATTGTAGGGATCGTATTAGACCCGCATGAGGAAACCTATAGTCATACCTACATTGTTTTGACGCAACTAGGACATTCGCAATTATTCGTCTGTATTTCTCAGAAAGTTGCATATTGAGTAGAGAGGAAAATTAATATTCAAATAAACGATTTAAAAAAGAACTCTGTAGACGTCTTTGGTCTTTTAGGGTTTGGGATTTCTCGACAATTTCAAACAGCCAACGATCAAAATCCCGGGACTTCGGGAATAAAGATCTTGTGATTTTACAGATGCGTGTAGGATAAGCAATAGAGCCATTACCATCTTGCCCGTAGGACAGTTATTACATTGCCACCACAACGGTTTGTGGTGGCCGTATAACTTTTCGAGTTCGATTTGGATCGGGTTTAACTACGTTCTTAAACCTCTTGAGTTAGTAGTTACATGTTCTTTAAATCCATTGGAAATCCTTAATCAAAGCAAACTTACGATTTTTCTTAATTACCCTTGTAAAAAAGAGGCAGTTTTCAATTACACACGAGTGTGGACCCATAGCATAACCACCATATCACGCAGCACCCCACGTGGTCTCATAAGGGAGCGCACGTGGTCGGTGCCTCGTCCTAAGCAGTTCTTCCGACTCCATTATTTGTTTACAATGAGTTAAGAGGACCAGCAAATGCCCGTGGGTTGACTTTAACCAGTTCCAAGAAGTTATCCCTATTGAGATCGTCAAAGCATTTAGGAGTTCAAAACACTCAAACAGTAACACTACCACTACATACTAAGGTAATTCTGAGGTACACCGAGCAAATCACAGTTCACAGAATATCTTGACCTCTCTCAAGAGGTCCGTCTCAAGAAGTCTGTCTCATTGAGGGTATGTATTAGGAACACTGTTTTGAAACAGAGTGTACATAACACGTTGCATCATAGTATGAGCCATGACGTTTGGGTTTGCTCCTGCGCATCGCAATGTGCGCGCGCTGTTGCGTAACAATCGCGAACAAAATTCAACTTTCGTTACAAGGTCAGCTCCGTGTTGGGACAAAATAATGTTGAATTAACTTTGTAACATGTCCTTAAGCAGCTCTTAAATTGCACGCTGTATTACTTATTTAGTTGGCTAGATTTCACCACAGAAATGAAAGTTTTGAGATGTAGTTAAAGATTAAGGCTTAAGCCGAGACAAATATAATAATACTAGCCTTTTACTGTCTTACTGCAGTTACTGCAAGGCAAAAGTCCCTTCTCAAACAGAGAAGGCACGACCAATAATTTCCAATAGGTAAACCTACGAAGAGCTTGACCTCTACAATTTTTACATTCTTACTGCTCATGTATAAACGCCGAAAATACTGCTATTTAAAGATTGAGGAAATAAAAAACCGGTCAAGTGCGAGTTGGACTCGCGCAACGAGGGTTCCGTTAATGGAAAGTACCCTATAGGTTTTGAATCCCTCGCAAATATCTAAATGCAATATAAACTGTGGCTGTGCATGAATATATGGTAAGTTAAAAGAACCTAAACTAAGACCTATAAGCCCTACAGTCCCTACGACCCTAAGTCCTATAAGCCCTACAGCCCTAACCTACCATATAATTTGTAATAAATAAATATATAAATAAGTACAGGATGTCTGCACCTAGAGACCTAAGGTAACAGACGGATAGTGGTTAGGAATTCCAGGTGAGGGTGAGGGGTAAACTCACTGCCAGTCCAGCAGACTCACAGGACTGATCAGAGATGGCTAAAGGTGTCTTGGCCACAGTGAGGGGTAATGAGACAAGAATAAATTCTAATCTGATTTATTTACAAATATTACAGCTTATATACTACTTTTTCTTAACACACACCAATGTACAAATATCATAGTATTCTATGCGTGTAATATGCAACTATGACAATATTTAAAGTAGGCCGCGCGTCCACCGACGGAGTGCTGAATCAATGGTCAAAGGTAGCATTGAACACCGCCGTATCTTTTTATTGCGTGATTTAGAAACTTGAGTTTTTCACTGCTTTAAGAGATAGCAAACCTAAGTATGTGATATTAATTTCAGCTTGATATCTCGACGCGTTTCTGATAAAAAGGGTCTTGACAGGCGGACTAACAGCAGGATGGACGGATGTGAACTAACTACAATCTTATGGTTTTCAGAGTTTTTCCTTTACTTGTGCTACATGACCTTGCTTCTTGCCGAATTTCATGATTCTTGGTCAATGGGAAGTACCCTATGGGTTTTGAGTTTTGATTCCCTTGCAAATGTCTAAATATGCAGTATAAACCGCCGTATCTTTTTGTTGCGTTAATTTAGATTTTTTTTTTATTGCTTTGAGAAATGGCAGACCTAAGTGTGTGGATATTAATTTCAGCTTGATATCTCGACGTATTTCTGAGAAAAAGGGTCTTGACAGACGGACGAACGTAATGACGGACGGATGTGTACTTACTACAAATTTACAAAATTTACCGTTTTCGGAGTTTTCCCTTTACTTGTGCTACATGACAACTTGAGTTTATCACTTCTTTAAGAAATAGCAGACCTGAGTATGTGATATTAATTTCAGCTTGATATCTCGACGCGTTCCTGAGAAAAACGTTCTTGACAGACGGACGCCTGATGTGAACAAACTACAAATTTACGGTTTTCGGAGTTTTCCCTATACTTGTGCTACATGACCTTGCTTCTTGCCAAATTTCATGATTCTAGATCAATGGGATGTACCCTGTAGGTTTTGAGTTTTGGTTCCCTTGGAAATGTCTAAATATGCAATATAAACCGCCGTATCTTTTTATTGCGTTGATTTAGAAACTTGAGTTTTTCACTGCTTTTAGAGATAGCAGACTTGAGTATGTGATATTAATTTCAGCTTGATATCTCGACGCATTCCTGAGAAAAAGGATCTTAAGAGACAGACGGACAGACGGACGCCTGATGTGAACAAACTACAAATTTACGGTTTTCGGAGTTTTCCCTTTACTTGTGCTACAACACCTTGCTTCCTGCCAAATTTCATGATTCTTGGTCAATGGGAAGTACCCTATAGGTTTTGATTCTCTTGCAAATTTCTAAAAATGCAATATAAACCGCCGTATTTTTTTTTGCGTTTAATTAGAAACTTGATTTTTTCACGGCTTTGAGTGATAGCAGACCTGAGTATGTGATATTAATTTCAGCTTGATATCTCGACGCGTTTCTGAGAAAAAGGGTCTTGACAGACGGACGGACGGACAGACGGACAACAAAGTGATCCTATAAGGGTTCCGTTTTTACCTTTTGAGGTACGGAACCCTAAAAAGGTTAAGTATTGCGAGACCTTAGCTCTGCAACGGAAGTTAACTCGACAGTTATTGGTTCCGCTTGTACCAAAGGTCTGGCTTGGTCACGGTCTAGACTAGACCTTACCACCTTTACCATAAAAAAAAAGACGGGTTGCACTCCGGGAGTGCCGGCAGAAGTGAAAACTTGATTATAGCTGTCTACTATCCATCCATCCTACGCTTTTTCGATCAGGTCACGTGTCCTGACGCGAGTTTAAGATTTTATACCCATTACAGAAAAAGTGCTCAACGCCGCTAAAGAAGTTTTCACTTCAAAAACACATTCGCTCATTTATTTACGAGTGTGCCTTTGGCTCGCCTGCCCCAAGCCATTAGCAGGACCACTATATCTCTCTCTCTCTATCTACAGCAAGCTTATATTAAGCTGTTTCGCCAAGATTTTCCAACACTATTACTCCACGGGTTAAAATACTTAAACTTTGAACTCGGGAAAATTAAATTGTACCTTGTATCAGTGTGTGTGATATTTTTATCGCGCGTTCAATTGTTATCCGTCCTACGCTTTTTCGATCAGGTCACGTGTCCTGACGCGAGTTTAAGATTTTATACCCATTACAGAAAAAGTGCTCAACGCCGCTAAAGAAGTTTTCACTTCAAAAATAAACGTCTCCTTTATAGTGGGAGCTTTTAAAAATACAAAT
This sequence comes from Athetis lepigone, assembly GCA_033675125.1. Classification (NCBI taxonomy): domain Eukaryota; kingdom Metazoa; phylum Arthropoda; class Insecta; order Lepidoptera; family Noctuidae; genus Athetis; species Athetis lepigone. The sequence goes on from CM066227.1 coordinate 23,004,124, forward strand.
GTTTGTAAACAGAACAACTAATTGTAGATCACACAAATGTTTGTCGAACCCGCGACCCTTAGCGCAGCAGTCAAACGCTTATCCATTGCCAATGTGCCTAATCAATTGAGAACCGGCTTAATACTTTTAGATGTTACTTCTTAAAACTATCAAGCAACTGGCTACACAGCTTAATAACATTAAGTTTAGACCTGCAGCTTCAAATAGGGTAAAAGTGACGAGGAGGTGAGGGATCAACAAGCCCACTTTACCAAATAAAACAACCCAATTAAACAAAACATTATAATAACAGTTCATACTAATCTAAATGACATAAATATTGTAACTCAAAATGTTCCTACGATGCACTTGCACACAAGTTTCGTTTATTTTACTTATGTAGTGTTGCCACCATACATCTTTACAGTGTGGCAACACGGTTAAAAGGATTGCCTGTTATATAATTTATAAAAAACATTAATTCGTACTTACGTTTTCTATATAGGTACCTATTACCTAATATAAAATTATTTACAATTAATTTCAGTAGTAGTAGGTAAATATTTTATCAAATAAAAATAATCTCAACACTTATCGTAAATTACCGTATTATACACATATTTGGTAAATGGTACAAAGTTCTACAGCCAAATTTTGGTTTTGCTTTTTAGTTTTATTACCAAGTTGGTACAATTAACAATCAGAGGACAAGATAGGGGCTTAGAAAAATATATAACGAGTTTTGTATTATCAATAAGATGTCATTTGGTTGGCGCGCTCTTTTCAATAGAGATCAGCTGCCTGGAATGAAAAGTGAGGAATACCAGTCTAGACTTTTTTTTTCATTTTATTCTTATCCAAGATGATATGACGCATTCATATAAAATTGTAAAACGCACTGTTTAAATAGATCTCGTAATGACACCATATCATCAGGGCCGTCTTTAACTAAGTTGGGGCCCTTGGGCACATAAGAATTGGGGGCCCTTTTAGGAAGTATAAAACGCGAATTATACAAACGTTTTCAAAATGAGTTAAAACATTTTTTTTATTAGCCTATTCTGTCCCGCTCTTGGGCAAAGGCCTTCCTCCTCTTGTTCCATGTATCGCGAGATCTCGCTTCCTTTTCCCAATCCCGTAGGAATCTGTCCAGTTCGTCCCGCCATCTCCTTCGTGGCCTGCCGCGACCCCGTCTTCCCGTCTCAGGGCACCAGCTTTTTGCTATTTGAGCCCACAGTTTGTCTGTTGTATGCGGCAGACATGGCCTGCCCACCCAGTCCCATTTTAGTTGGAAAGCCTTTTGAGCCCCATCAGCTACTCCTGTTTTGGGGCGCAGTATAGTGTTTCGAACTCGATCTGTTAATTTAACACCTAATATACTGCGCTCCATTGCTCGTTGGCAAACCTTGAGTTTGGACTTCTGTGCGTTTGTTAGTGACCAAGTCTGTGCGCCATAGGTTAAGACAGGGAGGATGCACATGTCCATGAACTTCCGCTTCAGAACCATGGGCAAACCGCATTTGAATAGTTCCTTCATAGACCAGAAGCTCTTCCAGGCGTTATCAGTTCTTCTAGACTTCTTTGTCTTGCCTCGCCTGGAAAGAGACTACTTGGCCCAAGTAAAGGTATTCTTGGACATGTTGCATTACCTCCCCGGCTACTCTATGCTTTGTGGGGTACGTTGGATATAATTTTGGTCTCCGACATATTCATCTTCAGTCCAACCTGCTTAGGTCTTGGAGCATGCTTTCGAGCTCGGTAGCTGATGAAGAAAAGAGGACAATGTCCGCGAAACGAAGTTTTGTCATTCTCATCTCTCCAAGTACAATGCCTCTTTCCCTCCATTCGGTTGCCAAATTCCTGAAGATTTCTTCAAGGGAACAGCTTCGGAGATAGCGGGTCGCCCTGTTTGACTCCTCTCTCTATTTTGAATTTTAGACGTGTGTTTTTTAGTTTAATGGCAGCTGTACAGGGCTGTACTGAAATTGATGTAGGTGGAATCAACGTCTTGATTGTCTAAGGCGTCAAAAATGGCCGATTGTGTGATGCTATCAAAGGCCTTGGAGTAATCGACGAAAGCCAGGTGTAGTGGGATTTTGTATTTTTGATGCTTTTCTATTAGTTGATTGATTGTATGAAAGGTATTGTTGAGAGTAACTCGAAAAATAATTTGGCATTTTTATGTCAACAATTTTGTTAGGCCTTGTTAAGACGGTGCAGCTAGAGATGTGAGGCGGGTCACTGTAGGATATACTGGTAAATTTTGGGTAAAATACCAGTCAAAAACTGATAGTTGGCAGTTCGTATAATTGCGAATTCGCATTAATGTGGTTCAATTTCATTAACTCATTAACTCTGTCTGTCTCATCCCTAAACCATTGAACTTATTTGAATGGATATACTCGGAGAGCCAAGAAATATGCTAGTTTTCATCCCGGAAATCCCTGGGAAACGGAAACTATAAGTTCAAGCGGTTGAAGTCGCGGACAAAAGCTAGTATTTAATAAAACAAAGACACAAGTTTTATGAGAGTTTAAAAAGCGATGTACAAAGTTATTCTAATTTTATGCGTGAGTAGTAATATGTTTATTTGAAACTGATGAATGTTAGATAGTATATTTTGTAAGAAATTGTAGGTCCTTCGGGCCCCCCCTGAGAATGGGGGCCCTGGGCACGGGCCCCGTGTGCCCTTAGCGCTCCTGCACACGATGCCGCCACCGCGCCGTCGCCGCGCCGACGCCGCACAACTACACTGTACACACGAGTCGCGCGAAGACCGCCACCGCGCCGCCGCCGCGCCGCCACCGCGCGCGTTCCCAGTTATTTCATTATCCTGATTCATTCCATTGCCGGCCGCGTATGAACATGCGGCCGGTAATGGAATGAATCAAATAGATGCGCGGTGGCGAGACGAGGACCGCGCGCGGTGGCGGCGCGGCGGCGGCGCGGTGGCGGTCTTCGCGCGACTCGTGTGTACAGTGTAGTTGTGCGGCGTCGGCGCGGCGACGGCGCGGTGGCGGCATCGTGTGCAGGAGCGCTTATGGTAAAGACGGTATTGCATATCATATTATTTGAATCCCACAACTTCTCTCTCTTCGTCTCACAACAGTTGATACTGCGTGCGGTTGGCCACACCTCTTCTCTTGAACACGGCGGGTCTGATGTGCCGAGTGCGAAGCTTCTTAGGGTCTATCGTCGCGTATGCTGGTGGAAGTCCGTTAGATCCTAGAGGAGTAGGCTCCTCTTCGTATAGCACCGGGGCAGAGGGAGGGGTCGCGTATCTTCCATCCCTCTGTTGATACTGGCCACCAGTTATAACGGATATAGGTGGCTGTTGTGGTATTGAGGTATTTGGATGATTCACTATTTGTTGATTAGGATGACTAGCTGGTAGAGCGTAGTTGGACGACTGCGGCGCGTGGAATAAAACTGATTGACTTGTAGACTGCACGGGATAGGTTATGGGTGCTAATATAGTCACTGGTTTACTTTTGAGCTTATTATTAGTGGGAGGTTTGAGGTGCTTCGTGCGCTTAGCGTTACTAGTAATTAAGATATGAGTTGGAAGGGGACGGTGGCCTGTGGGCCTCGGGTGATTTTCAAAGTAAATGGCGTGACTGGGATGACCGGGGTGGCCCACAACCATTGTAGGATAGTTGGATGGTGAGGACGGTTCACTCAAACCTGGGATATAGTAATTGTTAGCTGGTACGGGATGGTTTGTATATTGATAATTGTGTAATAAAGAATTGTTGTAGACCGGTATTCCTACAGTATTCAATGAATCTGTTGATTGATTGCAGTTAGCTGGTATAGCGTAATTCTCTAATTGAGTTTTTGTGGCAGATCCCGGTAACGAAGTTTTATCCGACGCCTCAACTTTGGAAAAGTCACCTTTGGGTGGTAGATCTCTATGATGTGCTGCAGTCTTGTCTTGCAAGAGTTGTTTTATTTCAGACGTGTAAATTGAATCGGGTTCTCGTCTTGATTTATCTAAGCCCCTGTTCATATTAGAATCAATATGTGATATGTTATTTTTAGAATGATCATTTACGAAGTTGTTATCGACTGATTGTTTCTCAGCTTGTTTTGGCGTGTCACTAGCATAGTGTTTTCCTATGTCCGGTAAGTCAGCACGCTGGTCCCTGTCGGTCAGAAGTACACGGTGAGGTTCATGTGCTCGGCCACGGCGGGGTTGCTCGCCTCCGTCACCCCCTCCCCTCTGTCCTGGAAATGTACCTCTGTTATACACACTTTACGATACTTCCTGGATTAGGAAGGGGTTAGTCGAAAGAAAAGAAATTTAAGAAGTAAGACTTAGAGTCAAGGGGAAAGTAGTAGACGAGATCTACTTGTTTTCTGTAGAGTATTTATTTGTTAGTGTATTTGCTGTTGTGCAGCGCGTATCTCGCACCTTGTGTTGTCCGTCGTGCGCGGCGTCGTCCCAGCTGAGCTTCTTGACGCGCGCGGGGATGGTGGCGGAGGGCCACGCCACCCCCGAGCGCCCCGCGCCGCGCGCCCCCAGGTGGTCGCTCATCAGCGACACTCCGCCCCCCGCGCCCCCCGCGCCCCTGGGGGACGCGCCCTCGGCGGGCGGCAGGGGCGCCACCTTGCTGCGCGGGAAGCGCTGTGACTGCCGACCTGATGACGAACCTGTCGAACACAAATAATTTATACGCCTGATTTCCAGACTTCATTGTAACTGGCGCCCGCCTCTCGAGTAAGAGGTTGTGGGTTCGAATCCAGGCAAGTACCAATGTGACTTTTTCAATTCATATTTACTTTCTAAAGTTTATCTTAGACATCACTGACATCCCGTGCCTCGGAAAGCACGTAAAGCCGTTGGTCCCGGTTGTCATTCGAAGAACTTTGACAGTCGTTACTGGTTAGCCAGAAACTCTGACCAGTCTAACCAAGAGGTCTCGGGTCGCCCAGTTACTGGGTTGTGGAGGTAAGATAGGCAGTCGCTCCACGTAAAACACCGGTATCGAGCTAAATCCGGTTAACACGGTTGGGAAAAGGCTAGGGAGATGATGATTGTAACTCCTTGAATCTAAACTTTGACCAGAATTCATTTCGGGAGTGGGAGTGAGGAAGTCGACTTCTAAACCACTTGACTCATATTTCTACAGGTATATCATAAGATGCGTCATAATCTTATAATTCCGAAGGGTTTACATTTTTGCTTTAAGCCTTTCTAGACCACGTTCATGAGGCACATCATTGTGCAGCACAATTCCACATTATGACACATCGTGTATAAGTTCAACTAGTTACAACAAAACACAAAGACTTACTATGATGCTGTCCGCCATGCGTCGCATCTTGCTGCAAGTCTAAGCTGGACGTGGAGTTCGCCAGGATAGTGCTGGCGCCCGCACTGACGCTTAGCAGCGAGCCCGAAGACCCTGCAGGCCGCAGCACTCCCACACCAGAGCTGGGGAGCACGCCAGTGACCCCCGCGGCCACGGGGGGGCTGGCGGGGCCTGTGGTGGCGCTCGCAGTGTGGATGGATGCGGGGCCGGGGGGCTCCGCGGGAGGCTTCTCATGCGTTACGTAACCGCTGCCTGCGTTACGCTTCGACCGGCGACGACTGCGTAGGGAGATACCATGTTATATTACCACTTGCCAAGATTACGAAATTATGAGAGAGTATGTATATTTTTTTATAAATTCCATCATTATTCTGTCCTCACACTCTGTATATGTACGCGAGCAGCGCGCACACGAGCAGCGCAAGCGCGGCGAGTGCGGCCGCGAACAGCAGCAGCACGCCGCCCCCCGCGCCCCCCGGCACCCCCGCGCCCCCCACGTCCGCGCGCTGCAGCAGCCGCTCGCTCAGGTGCACTGTCACCGGCACCGATGTCTGCCGGTATAAAAACAAAAACTTGTAAAAGAATTTTATTTGCAACACTAATTTGATTATTTTTATAGTGGTTTGAAGTAAAACCAGCAACACTTTGCTTGAAAAGAAAGTCCTTGATATGTATAAGCCCGCATAGGTCATGCTCTTAGTATCAAAATTCCCGGAAATGTCGGTATTAGCGATTTTTTTTATATTCCCGATACTCCACAGATCTAGTACGATGCTTTTGAACCTTTTGATACCTGTAGATCAGGGAGCATATTATGGTACTATTCTTTGATTTTTGATGCTTTCCTGTGTTTTGTTTTTTTACATTGTCCACTAGTATCACCGCACCTGTCTAGGCGGCGCGCCGGAGTCGACAGCGGTGGCGACGACGTGCAGCACGGACGAGTTCAGCGCCTGCAGCGCCGCGCTGCGCAGGAACATGTCGCCCGACGAGTTGATGTACAGCATGCTGCAACATCATCAGGCGTTAATGAAATGAAATGAAATCGTTTATTATGCAAGTAGGATTTTAAAATCACTTTTACATGTCATATTTTTTATAAGCTAGTTGGAGCCGGCGTTTCCTAACTGGACTACCTCTGAGAAGAAACGCCGAAACAAACTCAGGGATTATCGTCTCTTTTAAAGTCCAGACAATTTTAAATCTTTGTGCAACAAACCATGCAGAATAACATTCGGGCTAGCCTTTTGAGGAAAGTGCCAGTAATAGTTTGGGTAAACCTTCCTCAAAAAGCATCGTGAGCTCAACTTTAATCTAAAGGAGCTCCACAAACCGATACCACATTACTGCTTGTAAAATCATGGGCTTACAAGTCGCCCGCCGAATAGTCATTATGTGCATTCTAGATGACTTGTACACTTACAATATGGTATGTTTTATTAACAAAATAAATATATATATTATAGTTGGCTAAACAGTGCTTAGCAGAGCGAGCAGTTCAATCCCAAGCTTTTTTGTCTTCTAAATAATCTGATATTTTATAGTACCCTTTTTTATAGAGTTTTGTTTTAATACAGTTTTTATATCTTTTGATTGGTAAATTTCGAATATCACAAAAAATACCAAGAGCATCTTGCGATTCCTCCCAAGCCTCGAATATGCTTTTCAGTAATTCCACGCCCGCATCCGTAGTTGAACGACCCTTAGTAAAACCATACTGTTTCAGGTGAAACAGATTATGTGTATCAAAATGTCTTAACATTTGTTTTAAGATTAATTTTTCAAAAATTTTACTCAAAGTTGGTAATATGGAAATGGGCCGAAAATTTGTAGGATCAGTTGTACTACCAGATTTGAATAATGGAATCACTTTGCTAAGTTTCATCAAGTCAGGAAATACACCGGATGTGACACAAGAGTTAAAAACAATAGCTAAAAAAGGTGATATAATATCAATTATTGAGGACAAGGTAAACACAGACAATCCCCAAAGGTCAGCGTTTTTTTTATATCGAGGTCTTTAAAAGATTCTATAATGTTACAATCTGCTACTGTTTGAGTGTAATACAGCATGACCAGAGGCCCCAGAGCATACGAGAATATGGACCTTGTTAGAAAGTTGAACTCGGGCACTGAGGGCTCCGTATCGGAACAAACTTTGGTGACATAACGAGAACGAGATGAGCACTTGAACAGTTTAATATTTTTTAGTGTTTTAATAAGTTTTACAATTAGTCACACTAGCAACATTATGTTATGCGCCGTATCCTTTAAAAAAACCGGCCAAGAGCGTGTCGGGCCACGCTCAATGTAGGCTTCCGTAGTGTCCCGTCCGTCACAATAAGTGTACCTATTTATAAGTTTAAAAAAAGGCTATTTGTTACGTTGACATACTAAGTACGCAGAAATTATTTTGTACAACCTTTTTGTCTTTTTTGTACAAAAACTGTTCTTTCTATCAAGTTCAAAACAATTTTCCTAGAAAGTTCTTATAAAGTTCTACTTTCCAGATTTTTTTCATATATTTTAAACCTACGGGTCAAAAGTTAGAGGGGGGGGGGGACGCTTTGATTTTTCCTTTTGGAGCGATTATTTCCGAAATTATTGACATTATCAAAAAATGATTTTAGTAAACCCCTATTCATTTTCAAATACCTATCCAACAATATATCACACGTCAAGGTTAAAATTAAAAAAAAAACCACTTCCCTATTTACATATAGGGGGGCTACCCTAATAAAACGTTTTTTTCCAATTTTTATTTTACCACTTTGTCGGCGTGATTGATATACATATTGGTACCAAATTTCAGCTTTCTAGTGCTAACTGTCACAGAGATTAAGCGAGGACGGACGGACAGACATGGCGAAACTATAAGGGTTCCTAGTTGACTACGGAACCCTAAAAAAGGGAATACGCCATTCGAGGGTCCTGTGGGACCGGAGGCTTTGGCCCGGCCCCTGTGTGTCCTTATGATAAACACGGTAGTGAGTACGACAGCAGGGTACAGCACTCACTCAGCGCCGGAGCCGCGCAGCGTGAGCGTGACAGTGTCGCGCTTGTCGCCGTCGAACACGTGGAGCTTGCCGACCGGCAGCAGCTCGGCGTCGGCGCGCGGGTCCCGCGGGTCCTCCTCCACGCGGAACTCGTACTGCGGGTAGCGGAACCGCGGCTCCCACTCGTTCACGTTCAGCACCGTGATGTTTATTGAGGCCGTGTCGTTCTGCAATCGAAGGGGGAAATCAGAATTAAGAGGCGCTCTCTTTTTGCTCGATTCAAAGACTACTTGTAGGAATTGTTGACAGTTCTACCCTAACAAGTAATATTGAGGCAAAACAAGGCTTCTCCAGATACTTAAATCTCTAGAGTCTTGAGAAACCATGGATCACTGTACATATTCTACCGCTTGTACTGTGTGCGTGTGGTGTGTGGCAATATTTTGAGGGATTGTTTGGTAATGATACCAACTACGACATTTTTTACCACAGTGGGGTACGTAAAAGTTTATCCAGATCTCACTATTGTGTGCCGCTCGGGAGCTGTGCATTCTTCATGTCCTCTTCGCCAGGTCTGGGCTCACCATACGATAGCGGTGAAATACTTAACAAAACTGTGCGTAGTAGAGCAGAGTATGACATTCCGTACCACGAAAGGAGCTTTAGTCATTCGTTAAAATTTTGACAGTCGTTTCGTTACGGATAGTCAGAAGCCAGAAAGTGTGACCGGCGGTCTAACCAAGGAGTAACATGTCGCACAATAACTGGGATGTGGAAATCTGACCAGCCCCCCTAGACGAGATGTCAAATTGTTTAGCGAAAGCTTATGTCAATTCCATACATTTGACAATCTATTCGTTTTCGCTATCTATTTAAAATGCCACTTGGCTAGGCCCTGAGAAGTCATTTCGAGTAAAACACCGATATCCAGTTAAATACGGTTAGACTGGTCAGCCTCAAGATAAATTAGAAAATGCCAGGGAGATGATTATTATGTAGAAGTAGAGGAATCTTACCGAGATGCCGTCGGTGACCATGACCTGGTAGTTGTACTGATCGGTGGTCTCGTAGTCCAGCGGTCGGCGCAGCACCACCTCGCCCGCGCTGTTGATGGCAAACTTCTCCAGGAATGAGCGGTCGGACACGTAGAATTGCAGATTGTTCTGGAAACCAATTAAAGGAAAGAGAACTTAATTTTTTTCTCACTCTGGCAATGGCTGATTCGCTGACCATCAAAATTTACTTGTGGTCACTCTGGAACGAAAGTATAATTATGTGGTCGGTCAAAATCTGTGATTCCGTGAATGAAAAGTCACGTGAGTGCCTGTGACCCTGTGAGTGCCAGTACATACGTGCGACAGATGCACAGGCGGCGGCGTGGTGTGTAGCGTGAGCAGCGTGGCGCCGGGCGCGGCCGCCTCGCTCACGGCGGCCGAGTAGTGCCGGCGCCGGAAGCGCACGCCCCCCGCGCCCCCGGCGCCCCCCGCGCCTCCCGCGCCCCCGCCGCGCCGCACGCTCAGCGTGGCGAGCGCGTAGCGGTCCGAGTTGTCCACTTGTGTGGCCTGCGAAAAACGAAAGACACACTTTTAAAGAATTAATTTCATACCCCTCTCCCAAGAACCACATGGATCACTAAATAGGACTTCTAAAACCTATCGCAACGTATCGATGCTGTACGCACCTTTATAACAATAGTGACAGGCTGGCTGTACTCGTCGATGAGCTGCTGGGTGGCGGCCACCTGCCCCTTGTCCTTGTCGATGGAGACGAGGCGGCCGTTGTCGCCCGTGGTGGAGTACGTGATTGGCGCGTTGATGCCCACGTCCTGGTCTGCCGCAGAGATCGGCCCGGGCAGGGTGGGCAGTACTGTGCCCTGGAACATAAGGAATTGTTTACTTTTACCAATATCGCGCTTTCGACCGGGAGTGGAAAGTCTTAATTTGTTTACGAAAACAAGGAGACTCAACAACTTTGTTTCTTAGGGGTAGAAACCATTAAGCGCTGAAACCTCGCGGATTGCCGAGTAGATGTCGTCTATCGATTTAGTATCCGCAGAGGCGAATTCCGGCTTTGATAACCACTACTAGTGACTTGTAATACCTAGTGCATATCACAACATCTACCGCAGTACTAACAATTATTACTATCCTGGAATCTGTTAACAGTATTCTCTACCACTCAAGAGCTGAAGACCGTGAGTGCACTGTTCCCACCTCTTTAGCATCATCCGGCAGTGTGGCAGTGTAGTGGTCGTGCGTGAACTTGGGGTTCTGGTCGTCGGCGTCGAGCACGAGCACGTGCAGCGCGGTGTCGTTGTGCAGCGGCGGCGTGCCCGCGTCCTGCGCGCGCAGCGTCACCGTGAAGTTGCTCAGCGTCTCGTAGTCCAGCGGCTTCTTCACCACCAGCACGCTGTCCAACTCGTTCGGGAAGCCCAGGTACTCCTGCAGAGTGAACAAATGGACTAATTTGTGGAGATAGTTGTAGTGCAGAGCCTGAGTCATATTGTATAAGTAAAGGTTTTTTAATCAAGTTTTTTGCATGAAGCTAAGACAATCACTAGCATGAATGTAGAGGGATAATGGATAAGAGGAAGACCGAAGAAAAGATAGAGATTGCATAAAGGATTTAAAGGAGAAATGGGTTGAGTGATAGCAGGTTGACAAGATGACATGGCAGATTAAAACTTGTTACCCAAACTCAAGCAAAATGGGATTAAGGCAAGCAGACTAAGGATCAAGATTTTTTTCATGTTTATAAAGGTTTTTATTCAATTTTAAGATGTCACATTCTAAGTTTAGCTAGTTAGTATGTTGTCGCTCACATGATGCGGGCCAGGCAACACGGAGTAGTGTATGGTGGCGTGCGGGCCGGGCTGGTCGGCGTCGGTGGCGCGCGCGCCCAGCGCCAGGCGCGTGCCCACGGCCGTGAGCTCCGACAGCCGCGCGCGGTACGGCGCGCCCAGCCACGCCGGCGCGTTGTCGTTCACGTCCCACACGCGCACCGACACCGGGATTATGAAGCTCTGCAACAAATATCGATCATGACAATAGCTCCCCAAAGGCAACTAGATACAATTTTATACTAAAGTGCCCTTTTTGGTCTAATGGTTTGAGTTTGAAAAGAATACAAAACACAGCATTCAAGACCCTCTGAAGTGGAAAATAGGCTTAATATGACTCTATTACTGTAATAAAAACCACAATGCGTTTTGCAAAATCATGCCATAGATAGTTAAGTAGGTTTGTATTACAAAGCAATTGAAAAACGAACCGGGTCAGTGGTGCGCCTCCTGTCGCAGCGCACGTTCACGTACACGTTGGACGGCCCTAGCTTCTCCTCGCGGTCTAGCGCCCGCAGCAGGGTTAAGTTCTTGGTGCCCGGCGCGATGCCCACGGCCGCGCCCTTCTCCTGCAGCCGCAGGGTTATGTCACCCTGCTCCTCTGTAGGGTCGCCATTTACACTGAGAGTACCTGTGTCGTCATAACAAATCTTATATATATATCAACTGGGTTTGTAGATAATATTAATTAGGGTAATGAGGTATTGCTGCAACTTAATAATCTATTTGTTTTTGTTTAGAAATTCATTACATTACCTTGTCTTACGTAAAAGTATTCTATTGCATCCGCTGTTGTACTCGTACCAGTCTAAATTAGGCTGACGCCACAAATAATCAATTCGCTATAAATAAATTAACCTCGGTGAACATTAATTTAACTGCTTATGATGTTTGGACACTTTCTTTTTTTTTCGGGAGGTGAAGCTAGTTCTTCACGTAAAACACTAGTATCCAGCTGAATCCGGTTATGCCGGAAGCCGACTTCAACATCCTTTGAAAAAGACTAAGAGGGACCTGAATCTACTTACCAATGACACTGCCGACGGGCGTATCCTCGCTGATGAAGAAGCTCTCGACGGCGCCGCCGTTCATCAGGTAGCAGCGACTGTCCTGGATGGCTGCAACACAAGCAACATGACCGTGAGGACATCTCGTCATAAGGTGTGCTTATGGTTTGAGAAACCATGTCTGATTCAAACGCAAATACTTCTCTCCATCTAGTAGAAAACTAACTGATTGTAGAAGACTCTAGAAAGCTTAAACGATTTAGGATTCTTAAAGATACCTCTTCAATTCAAACACCCCAGAACGCCGAGTATCTAATCTATAGATTTGTAAAGCTGAATAATTCAGTTGTCTTCGTGTAAGTTTTGGAAAATGTAATCAGCACCAATATAAACAAAACGTTAGGTTAATGTTGCCTACCAATACGATTATATTCGCTCTCTAGCTGTACAAATTCGTGGTTGGATCTATCAAATCAAGTAATTGACTACTAAATGGACAGTGGCATCATCGTCTTGTCACCAGAGCCGGCTCCTCATCCACACGCACACGTGTTGAGTTCTGCATGCACGTGATGTGAGTACATACTGGTTTACCTCCGAGCCTCTCTGTGTGCGCTGCACAAACAGAAAGCAAATACGTTCGTTACAAATGTTATATTTCAACTTCAACTTCAACTCTTTATCATTCGTTAAAATAGGATCAGAACTTGTCGTGATGACAGAACTAAAGCGACAAATTTCTAAGTAATATCAGTTCTATATTTTTTGCATTCAAGGAATCTAAATAATATCAACACTACTTAGAAAGCTTGTTGTAGTTTACATTTTCTAGTTCTACGACTAACGAAATGCCAGAAATGCTGAAGATCTCAATAAACTGTGCGTGACTCAACTTTTTTGTTTCCTGAAATATCGAATTAGTATAAGTCCGTAATGGAAAATCCAATTATTCATATTGATAATGGCCCAAATGTGGGTCAGTAAAGTATAAGGTCTTTGTCAATCAAGTACTGGTGCCGTGAATACTTCGATTATTGTAATGTTGTCAGTTTCCAGGTCGCGGTACCTCGTCCACTTATCTATCCAGGACACGGGGCGGGGGTGGCAGCTCACTTCCTCTTTGTAATGGAACGTTTTACCCACTTTTATTTATACATATAATCTCGAACAAATGGACTTCCTATGCAAACTTGCTTTTGGAAACGGACTCCCTAAAGCAGATACTACACTAGCCAAAAATAACTCGCAAAGGAGTTCAAAAGAAGACCTCTTTTAACTAGATTTTGCAGCATTGTCTGTTAAACATGCGCCACTTTCATATTACTGGAGTTACGAATAAAGACCATTCATCCACTGGATGACCCTCAAGTAAGTGTTGGTCAACAGACGCGCGTCCATTAGTGTTCAGCGAAGCGTATGATTGATATAACTTCATAAACACTTCCAAACGTTTGCAAAGGATATTTCGGATTTCTTTCCTAACTTCCTTACACATGTGTCATGTAAGTATACTGCGAACAAGTTCATTAGACAGCTGTAGACGAAAAAGAGCGGATGGCACAAAAAGTAGGATTTATAGCAGAGGCGTCGCGCGACGGAGCGTGACGCTGCGGCCTGCGGCGTGCGCTGTGAGTCAGACGCTGTCAGACGCAAGACGCGCCCCACCGCGGGGCAACACTAGTCACGATCTGAAGGCACACATACTAACGCATCACTCACTGTACTTCCATATTCGCATCGTTTCGCGTTCCACATGGCCAATCAGTTGTCATATGGCGCAGGTAATGTTTTGACAAACTCGCAGAACTTGGCTCAGACGCGTTTTAAGATATCCGTCTCGAATGATGCACATTATCCTTTCTTCAATTATTATTCTTAACCTTTCTTCAAAAATGATTGTCTGTTCGTAGATGTATAATTTCGTTACAAAACAAAACTTCTTTTATTCCGAGTGTATACTTCACTTTCGCCAGTCATTATCATCATCACAGTTTCCTGTGCGACCTCTCACGAACGCAACCTGCGACCGCGCGCCCACACTGACCATAAACCACATCTTACAATAACAAAATAAGTACTATCTGTTAAGTTTGAGGCAAATAATGAGGGGCCAGTGAAAGCGACTCGAAAGCGAGCCGGACTAACAAGCGACTTTAAATTGTAAATTAATTTTAAGATTACGTTAGCAAATAAAAAGGGTGATGCACTGTGCTACTTCATACTTAGTGCTCTTGTAAATAAATACGACGTATAAGTTACATGAAGGAAGTCGGTGCCTCGCCACAAACAATAATAGTTTCAGCGAAATAATGGTGAGTAACATACGTACACGGTTAAGGAAAATTATTTTTTGTTTTACTTCCAGCACAGTCACGATATTCTGTGGCAGAAGGGTCAACGTCCTGTGGGGGTGGTCAGGTACCTATTGTTTGCTCATTCAACATTAGAAATCTCAGCATCGCCTGTATTAGGCTCACTAAACTAACCAATGACTGAACAACCTGGTGCGGGAAGAAGCGGGATGATACTGTGGTATATAATCATAATCGATGACTTAGCAGAGCCACCAAAGGGGCCAAGCCAGCGGAGTCAACCCCCTTTTGGTGGCATGAAGATCCTAAATGATAACAAGTGCCGTAACGATAAGTCAACAACGTTAGTGCTTGTGGTGCGAACTACTCCGATACCTGCAACAAAACTACAAATCATGCACAACATAGTGACTACTATAACTGATACTACTGGTACTGCTGGTACTACTGGTGGTGAAGTGAGCACGGCATCTGTGTGCTCACTCACCGCGGGACTTGATCGACAGCGCGATGGCTGCCACAGTGGCGGGCGCTGCGCCCTCTGCGCCCTCCGCGCCCTCGCCCACGCGCCAAGACAACCACCCTGCGCCATCTTCAAGATGTCAAAATAATTTTTCAAAATCTTAACGCACTACGTGTCCTAAACAACTCCAACCATGTTTGTACTTAAGATCTAAGTTCATTGACTTATTCCCACACTCTACAATTTGACCTTTTACATTACCTAACAGCATGCACCAAATTGTAGGTACTGAAATATTGTAAACATGGTTAAGCTACGCGACCGATTACCGTAAATTCCCACGCCGCGGCGCTGACCAAACAAAATAATGAAACAAAACAATCTGTGATAAAGTTGTGAAGTTAATGAAACGTTTTCATGGCGGTGCGCAGGGGCAGAGACAAGTGGGCCACCGGAAGGCGGTCGCGCTATAAATCCCCCTCGCCGCTTCCGGCGGGTCGGGCAACATGGCGGGTACTGCGGGTAGCCAGCGAGGTGGGCCCGTCTCTCGGACCACTCGGCCTGGGGCCGCGGGGATGCTTTCGCTTTTATTTTATCAATCAACCACATCACAAACACTGGTTATACGCATAGATGATCGAACGATAATGACGTGCTTCCAATCTGTAGATATCCTTAAACAGTGTTTTATTGGTTTTAGTCCACAGCCAACCTGCTGTATTATCTTTTGACTTTGATTACTTGCCGGACATTAACCGACTTCATCATTCTGATTGATAGCAATATAATAATAGTAATATAATAGTTTCATCACAATTCAATATTTCAACTACGCGAAGGATACATAAAGTCTGGCGGAAAAATAAATTAATCAAAAATACTAAATAGGAAACAAAGTTTCTTTTTTTCACTTATTTGAAATAGCTCAGTTAAGTGAAATCCAAGTTTCCTTATTTCCTAATTTTTTTTTTGTGTATTATTCGCTAGGTTGACGTACAAAAACTTTGAAATGCACTGCACGTTTAGTTTTAATTTTTAATCCACAACAGCTCCCCTTTTTTATTCCAACAAGGGATATCAAATATGAATACTGCACTTGCGCTAATTGCCCGCGCGCCATTAGCCGTACAATCTTACAACATGGCACGCAAACACGCTGTTCTGTAACCTACCGTCTAGCTAGCAAACAATTTGTCACTCATTCTTGAAACTTTAAAATAAAAGTTCAAAAGGTATACTTACATACAAGACATTCAATATTCTTTATTGTTTTAGCATTGAAAAGACAACCATTGCGTACGGTCAGCAAATTAAGGTGGGTGGACCATGGAAGGCCACGCTCCTTTGAAGGCCAACTATCAAAAAGTCGTAGTTATTGACATGTAAACACATATTCCTTCGGCTATACACTAAGATCCATCAAACTCAAAGCCACAGATGCGGCGGCGAGTCGCTCGCGCCGCTATTGTGGCTGTGCGATCTCACGTTTCGTAGACTTCGGTCGTCGACGTTACAATTGTTATTCGCGCGCATAGCAAAACGTAAGTTTTTAGTTAGATAACCTATTATTATTTCATATTTTTTAACTGTGAATTGTCGTATAAGGATATGTTTATGGTACTAAAGAAAAAAAATATAGTTTTGCCTCGATTTAAGTTAAAATATTGGTAGTGTTCCCAGGAAAGCCGATGGTTCCTTATAAGGCCAATCAAAAATTTGACTGTTGGCCTTGCTAGGGTACATGGGACTTACAAAGAACATGTACAAACCATGAACGTATGAACAGTTACTTTTTAGTTATAAATACGTACCGTTACAGTTAAAACAATGTTTTATACTTATTTATAATATTTTTATTTATAAGGGTTAATTTTGGGCATAATTAAGGAACATTTTGGCCTTACAACGAACGGACCCATAAAAAGGCCATTTGAGGTAAAAAAAAAAGTTTTGAATTTCATTATAATACGCGTTGGCAAGTTATTTGATGTCAATGTAATACTCATTACTACTGTTTTTAAATAATTTCCATTAATATATTCTTAGTTATACGATGGTGTTCAAGTAATGTTCGTTGAGTTTTTTATAAATGATAAAAATATATTGAGCATTTAATGTTTTGCTTAAATGAAAGGGCTTATTATGTAGTTTTAGTAAAAGCGAATATATTAATTGTTACAACTCTATTTTTCAGTTGAACGACTGATGTATAATATTGGCCTTGTTTGGAGCCGTGTTCCTTGCAAGGCCATTTGGAAGAGCTTAACAAAACTTAAGTTTAATGAATACTGATTAAAGCTAGGTTAAAAAAAGTGATTCATATGGTACACAATAAAACAAACTATTATTTGATAATTTGTTTTTTTCATTTATCCAGTTAATAAACGAATAAAAAGCGTTTACTCGTTAGAGTGGCCTTCCATGGTCCACCCACCTTACATAGAGGTATCCAGAGCGCAATCAAAAAGAATATACATTTTCTCAGTAACTGATGGACAGTTGTCTAATATCAATTTTAATTGAGGTAGAAAATAATAATTAGATCTTTAATGTACTCATCCATTGGTGTTCAAGAAAACTTAATTTATATTTGACCGCCCGCGCCCTAGATACTTAGGTAGAGAGAATGCAAGTCCACTCGCAAGCAACTCAGCACCAAAACCAAACGATTGTACGTTGCTGACTGTTCTGTAAGTAATTATTATTTTCCAATAATTTCAAGGACAATTTATTGTACAAACGACAGCTACGTGCCGGGGAAAGGCGGACGCTATCTCCTCAGATAGCTATCAGCGGCGATAGTTTCCGATCTGATTCGTCATCGCTGCCATTACTGCATTACGCGCCTTATTACCAGATAATGGACACTTGAGCGATATCTTTACTTTCTTCTCAATTAAATAATATACTCTCGCGCCGTCTTCATTGTCATTCGTTTTGAGTATTGACTTGCCATTTCCAGTATTTTTGGAATGTCTACTTGAGTGTTATTATTTTATTTTTACATTCTTATTTTATGATCAATTTTGAGTGGATATTTTTTTATATTCTTATTTTATAGAGCAACTTTCGCAATCTGCCAATATTGTACTTCATTAAATTTGTAATGATGGAAAAAATACTTCATAATTTATGTTACGATCAGCAACAAAAGCTGCTTAACGCTTCGGGTTTTTATATCATAATTATAGATAATATTAATGGGAATGGAAGCAAAAAAAGTGTTTTCCTAAGAAATGTAAAGTGTAAAAGTAAAAGTTGTTTGAGCTTTTGTTGCTAAATTGTATCAATCTGTTCTAGACGCAGTTTCAAGGCTTTTTATTATCTAAACTTACTCAGTTCGTACTTCGTCTTAGCTTTATTCTGTCTCTATCTTGCTACCCTTATTGCGATGGCTAGTTCCCAAAGTTCACCCTAAAAAAATCCCCACTCAAACTGAAAATGGGAACCGAAATAAAACTTTGTTCCAAAAGCCCCCTTTGGAAAGTTTCTTATTCCCAAATCCACGCTAAAAATCTCCCTAAGGGGGGAAATGGGCCTCAAAATAGCAGTTATATTATTTACTTCGATTTAGCAACATTTATCTCAGCCAAGTCTTCAATCTTCAGTATGACGTCTACCTAAAGTATTGGCCGTAGTGTAGTATTGCGCAGGAGTGTTGAAAATATGTCGTTATATCTTGGTGGGCGCGCGGCAAGTGCGCGGCGGAAGCACGCATGGCGGCGCGCGACCCCTCGGTCTCCACGACCGCGCGACCAGCGCCGGCCGCGTTGTGACATGCCTTAGCTCCCTTAGCTGACCATACTTATCATCGAATGGTGAACGAAGTACGTTTGATTAAAAGATTTCAAACTCTCGGAGACTTTCGAAGTTTCCTTTTAAATTAACTTTTGAACGGTCCCTTTTGGTAGTTCAGGAAAATCACTTTTTCAGACAAACTTCATCGGACAAACCAGTTTTTTTGGATTCCGTAACAAAATGGTACAAAAAAAGAACTGTTATAGTTTCGTCATGTCCATCCTTCCGTCTGTCGTCCTTGGCTTATCGTCCAAGCGGTTAATTCTAGAAAGGTGTAATTTTGGACATGTAAACAGCTTTGTTAATTCAGGAGTTATAGAAGCCTAACTTGTGAAACACAGATAAAGCCAAATCTTGTCATAATACGAAAAATGGTTGTTAAACTGAAATGGATCATTATGGAACCCTATTATATGCTTTGCGCTGTAGCAAGGTGCGGGTGGCAGCTGTCTAAATGACGTTGACATCAGTCAGTACCACATGACTAGGGACGATATGCAATTCACTTTATCGCTATCGACACTACGAAAATTAGTGTGATATTCAGTTTTGTGCTAAAGAGGAAAACTTTGAATGTTTGTTTGTTTGATTGTAGTGAATAGGCTTTAAAACTACTGGACCGATTTTAATAATTCTTTTACAATTCGAAAGCTACATTGTTCACAAGTAACATACGCTATATTTTATTTTGGATAAAAATAGGGTTCCGTTAGATATTTGGGTTTTTCGGACAGGAGATGTAAAAAATCAACCAGAAAAGTTACTTATTATACGTACACTGCCTAAACTATAAAAGTTAGAACCGTAAAATGTTCTAATCAATTGTATATCTTATAAATACCTTCGAAAAAGTTCGCAACACACTATCTATGTATGTTGAGTGAGGCACAACAACCATTTTTTTATTTTGTTTTTTTTTGGACATCATTTAAACGCGTTTATTTTACTCATGCTATTGATCCTTTTCGAAATAAATTTTGTTGGGCTAACCAACAGTTCTTTTCAGGGCTAAAAACAGTTCTTTTCGATGCTAGAATTTTCTAATTTTAGGTCTCAACTTTCTAAACACAGTACTTACACGTTCACGAGAATCTTCACATGAACGTTCACAGCGCCTTGCTGAACAAAGTCTGAGAACCTCCGAGGTAAGTACGCGCGCGAGAGTCGAGTCTCGAGCGTCCGCAACGCCTTGCCGAACAAAGTCTGAGAACCTCAGAGGTACGCGCTCAAGATTCGAGGTTGGAGCATTCCCAACGTCTTCATGAACAAAATATAATTGCAGCGGTAAACGACATCCACGCGGGCGGAACCGCGGGCGACCGCTAGTGCTAATATAAAATAACAAAATCGGGTTTATGTTTTTTTTTTGTGACAATATTTTTGCTCTATGGCGCATCGTAGTGACACTCAGTGACAGCGATTTTGTTTACCCGTGCGATGCTGTCAGAACGAGTACGAGTACTAACGGCTAGTATTGTGTGACACGTATTAATATTACTATTTCATTGTTTGTTTTCATTTTTGTTAAAGAGTTTGTTGTTTTTGTTGTTAAAGTTTGTTGTTATCTTTGTTAAAGTTTAGTTTGTACTATTACAAGAGGCCATCAACAATGTTCAACCTGAAGACTGGTCGAAGGTCGTGAATAAAGTAAAAACGGACATTATTTCTGATTGGGATCGCGACATACATATTGACAATATAATTGAGTCATCGTTAATAATATCCGTCACAGATTCAGATGATGAATCAAGTGACTATTCCGATGGTCATGACTTTGATATGAGTTCAGATGAATAAAATTTATTTTTCCGCTCGCAGCGGCTCGCAAGCCAAACTGTGATTACATCGCCTGTTCAGGAATCTAGCGCTGAACGTGAGCAGCATCTTTCTGATATGCAATAAAAACAAAACCCTTCTTTTGGCAGTCGGGAAATAAATCATAGCACTCAGTACTAACCGAACCACAGTCATAATTTCATCACAAGTTAAAAAAATGTTTACCGCCCAACAAAGTGGGCACGGATCAGCTAGTATTATTATATAATAATATCGACATTCCAACGTAGCAGGACATCCCATCACTAATTACGTGGAAGGCGTTACGTTATACGAATAACACATTGCTTAATTTTTAACCCAAATTAATTTTATTTGTGGTTTAGTGCATTCTGGTTGGGTTGAAATTAATTTACTACAGTTATTAATGATTTAGTGTATTAGAAATGTGGTACAGCAGAACTACTAAAGTCGTAATTTATAAAACACTGCAACTTTCTTAAGTGAAATGAAATGTTACTGAATGTGTCACCCGCACCTTGCTACAGCGCAAAGCATATACAAGTCACCCCCTAACCCTTCTGTGCGTGGCCTGACACGCGCTTGGCAATTTTTTTTACGACTACCTTTGCGTTTTGATTAGGTAGTTAAAATTTACAATAAATTTCTTCGTCGGCTGTCCGTGACATGATTTACTTTTTAATTTCACGTGTTACAAATACAATCAATTTTCAACGCTGTCTATTTGTAATCTGTGAGAACTCATAACCGCGATAGCTAACTGCGCACAACAGAAACTATTACAAAAGATTCTCCGCTCTATATTATAACAGTAAGTCATGAAATGACAATTAATTGTAAATCGCCATCGCATTTGACCATTTACACTAGATTCTCTTCACGACGCAAGAGGACGCACCACCATTATTGCGTAACGCATTATAATTATTTTTGCATGAATTGATTACTCAGTACAGTCTGACAAATTAATTTTCATTCGATATTCAATTTGCAGATTGAGCAAAATCAATTAGAGTTTCGACTTACAATGTTAGGCAAGGAAGGGAGAGATTACTTCTCATGTCAAGCTCTGTTTATTTCATTAAGATTACGGTTTTCAAAACATAATTAAAAATAGTGTATAGTACGTACGTTTCACGTAATTATAATTCTTCCTCCACCATTTGGTGGTTATTTAGCAGCTAAGTACTTTATTGCTATAGCCTCGAGAACTCCATGATGTGTGGTGATTAATTTAAAAGGCTTTGGTAACAAAAGGAAGAGTCCGTTTTGTTAGCGAGTTAGAGAACAATGCATATCCGACATCGGTAGTACAAGAGTGTAATTTAGCTTCACCATTTTTTTTTATTTCAAGTTCACGATGTAACTCTATATTTGTGTATGTACACCCGTATCAAGAATTTATAAGTATGTATGGTTTTAGTAGAATTGCCAGATTTCTTTTGGGAAAAGTTTATTAAGTTCTGGGACTTACAGATTAATTAAGGCTGGATGTTTTCGTTGAAAGCGTGAAATAGCAAAAACACGTAGGTTTATCAGTAGTTTTTAAATGCTTATTTTATGTCTTTTTATAAGTATGAGTTTTAAATTATGTTTAGATAGAGAAAATAATATTTTTATGAAAGTACGTTACTTTAACAATAACTGACCGGTTTGCCTTACAGTTAGTAAGTCTTCTTATCTAATATAATTAAGTAAGAAATATTTATAAGAATTACATAATCACATTTCTGTGAACATTTAACTCAAAACTAACTTTATTCTTTAATTTTGATGAAGAACTCAGCACAGGTCTAATGAGATTTAATGGATCAGTAATTTTACTTTCATTTTCACGGACCATTAATTTCTGGCATCTGATTATTTTGTATTCAAATCGAATCTCCAAAAAACTTAACATTCCACTCTATTTTGATGTAGGTAAGTTACCAACTCTCTTTAATATTTTGTCGGTAAATTAAGAAGAGTCACTTAGATAATTCACAAACTTCAAATTCCTTTATAATGTCAAACTTCTAATAGACATAAGAAATCTGAAGCAGCATATTTCGAAGGGCTCGTTAACTTTTAACCAAACATCCTTATTGCATCTTTATCATACTTGTGTTATATTATGATACACAGCTTATGTTTCTTAAAAAGACATGAAATATACCATAATTATGATGAAAGATTCCGAAGTGTTAAACAACTTTTGTTGCTGACCGTGCATAAGCAGGTGAGCAAAAATCCTTTGAAATTATAAGAATGAATGGCTCTACCCTGAGCCAAGAAGATACATTGTTTTAACATTATATCCATCTAGTCACTTCTTTTTAAATATGAGCCGCCACCTAACCGCCTACTCGTGCCTCCTTCATACAAACTAACGTACGTTTCTAAAGTATCTATATTATGTAGACCACGACATGTTTGTCCCAATTTTTTACCTTAATATCCATATTGTCCGCGTTGCGTGCGGCCTGAGACTAAACCACGCGATTTAATCTAAACTGCATGATCATTAATTTTTAAGTGTTAAACGTCGAATCGTGTTCGCACGAACTTTCCGACTTAAATTGAACTTGGAAGTACCGTGCATGCCCTTCTTACACGTTTACTTGGATCGATAACTTTACTTACAGTCTTATTAATCTGGTTAAGATACCTAAGGGTAAATGTACAATGGGGGTTGTTGAAAATTTTCAATAAACGCTAACAAATTTCTTTACCAATTTAGCGCTAAGTGCCTAAGCATTTGTCCACCTTAAAGAATGAATCTTGATTGCAACTTATAATTTAACTCTTGAAATTTAAAAGAACCCTTTCAAACCGTAGAAACCTTGTGAGATAGATAAGTGTCATTTAGTTATTCCTACATAATGAGTAAATTGCAAAACGATGTAACTAAAATGACCGCAGAACAAACAAGCCATTCCGCATAGTGTTTCACCAAATTCAGAGCATAAAGTAAGTTGCGATATTTCCTTTGGCCGGCGGCGGCGCTTGTGTCACCGCAGTGTGAAGAGGAGGAAGTCGCGACCCGGCCCGCGAACAATGGACCACCGCGACTGATCGGACGACCGCCTACTAGCCGCTAGCTGTTGCAATGTTGGGACTTTACTTGAGGACCGAGGTGTTTATGTTGAACAAGTATAACAGTATCTCACGACCTATAAAGTGTACAACAACATGTACTGACTAAGCCACAATAGTATTTAGCTCTATGTGCAAGCTATTCGTTGTATGATAATATTTTGACTGGAGATGGACAATTGAAGACACAGGGGTCCTGTGTGAACCGCAAACGAGACAGACGGAGGCGATACCTATCATTTAAAATGTTGCATTATTTTGACCTATGACAAGGAGTTAAAGCAACCTAGACCAACTTCACCGAAGAAGCTCTGTCAAACCCTGTAACAAAGTGTTCGAATGCGGTGTTGGGTCCCTGCGGGGCTGAGTCGTTGCCTCGGCCAATTAAGCAGTTTCTGTAACTGTCACGCTCATGGCTGGTGCAATAAAAGTTGTTAATTGTTCCGATAAATCAGTGCTGATTGCTCCACACTATCTCGACTGGATCTGCGGCGTGTACAATGTGTCGTGCTCAAGGTTTACGCTTTTCTCCCCGACAAGCTCAATTATACTTGGCGTTACTAGTGAGCAGTTAGATACAATCATTGTCACGAATATATTGTTTTGTAGTATGCATGCATACGTGCCCAAAATAAATTGGTTAAGGCCGATCAAGGGCTTGTTATTAGCGATTGGTACCCTGGTACTGAGATTGATAGATTCAGAAATGAGCTTGTTAGAAGACTGTATTTAGCTTATAGATATATCGCTAAACAAGAAGTTAAATAGAGAATTTGGCGTGGGCATGTGAAGGGGTGCAATAAGAAGAACATTCAATCATGCTTACAGAATCTGGATGGATCGGAGTATTAGCTCTGTCCTTGGATGTGTGAAAGGTGAAAAATAATAACAAGCCTGCAATGGGGTGGTGTAACTAAGTAACTATGTAGAAACATCTAAGAACAGAAGGATACTTTTGACGTTTAAAATACTTGTAAAAATAGATTGTGTTCTTGCACAAATGAAAATAGTTTTAAGTTAGTCAGCGCAGTGCATATTAATTAACGAAGTGGTATGGGCCAGCGGCGGTCGGCGACCCGTCGCGTCCACTCCGCGCTGAGCGGCGCTGGGCGGCACGCGACATTACACCACGCTATGAGGAAACCATTCAACCACTCACTTGCCAGCCAACCTGACTGACCTGTCAACACTGGGTGATACATGACACTGGGTAAACATATTGATAGAACCAGGTCAGGTCAGCCAATAATAACATGTAAGTATATCAGTAAATCCATCTATTCAAAGCGATTATGGTGTCAGATTCAATCGACACTTTGAGGTTAAAAGCTAACAAAAACAACAAATTCTTAAGAAAAACATGTAAGTAAGCAGGCCAATGTATGATTAGATTATAACAATCAACTGCCAATACTTCGTGAAAGCACTATTGTTAAGTGCCACGTGAAAATGTGTCAAGAAATAGCTTCAGCAGTTTGTAGTGGACGGCGGGTCGGTCAGCGAACCACCCATAAATCCACAGCGAGCCACCCCTCGCGAATGAAACACCCTTCACTTGTTTGATCGGGCCTCGTTTGTACGCTGCGATTTTCTTTGTTTGACACACTTAGTAATACATACTTGTTTAAACTAAAACTTAGATTTGTTGGAATTGTTCCAGTATTCGGTAATATGTAGATGAGGACCAAGGCTGTAACGAAATACAAGAACATACTAAGTTTTTTTAGATCGTATTTTTGTGCAAATCTAATTTCAAATCGTATTCAAATCGTACTCTAAGAACCTCTTAAAATAGTCTACATTCAACTGAGATTCAACGTAACCAGACACTTATAGCGATTGCGAAAGTATTCAGCGAAGTATCAAACGGCTCGAGTTTCCTAAGGATACTTAATTCGGCGGCGCGGCGGTGAGCGTGCGCGAAGAATGGACGCTAACGGGGCGCGCTGTTGGGAAACAATCACGAGAATAACACTGACCATTACATTCTTAACTGAACACAACATTCGATTCACACACCAACACCTAGCGAAGTTCAGGCTGGTCCAGGCTGTGAATGGGTGACATATTGGCCCAGTAGCACATTGCTACTGGTAGATAAGCTTGCAAATTTGCCCAAAGATGATCTCATATAGAACAAGCGGCCTCTCATCCCAATTTTGAAAAGAATGAATTCGGCTTAAACTGCAGCCGGCAACAGCACTCAATCAGCGGTATGGATAATATTATAGACTAGCAACGTGCGACCGCCAGCCAGACACGTCCAGTCTCTTCGCCGTCCATTTATCCATGTTATACATTTATGTTCTTGGGAAACAACGGTCCTACTAGTCGCACGCGCTGATATTGATTTGGTCAATGTGCCATTGTACTATCACTTGATACATAACTTACTGTTTGACATGAACAATAGGTGCACTGCAAATATTGGTCCGACATTGTTGCTGACACGGTACGGAAATATTGATTAGGCTACTTAAAAAAAACAATGTATTGTTCTTATAGTACTTCGTCTTACGATGCGAAAAATAATAGCATAATGGTCTTTATCCATTCTGGTATGAGATTTTTTTTCATCAAATGACTTTTACTGACTAAAACCCACTCATGTTCCTTCGGTTGACCTTATGTTCCGGGGCCACGGTTACTATTAAAACTATTCCGCAACCCCGACAGGGTTCTGTGGATACTGGAGAGTTCACTTTGCCAATCAATCCTATGCAAATAGGAAGCATGGCTTCAGTGCTTAGCTGGCACTGAAGTACAAGAAAACAATTTCACGCAGCTAACCACAACTGCTGCTTTCAATTTTCTAAACTCATCGCAGTAATCACCGATTATGATTGTAGACTTCGAAGTACTTACGTAACAGATTCAATACATAAAAGTTGAACATTTTGAAAAAAAAAAGTATATTGGTCATCCGGAGTAGTATCATGTTGCCTTGCATCTTTTTCGACCTCCAAACAACAAGCAAAAACATGGGTGCCACTTGCCAAACGTTGAAGTTATTACAGGCTCACAAGACTATTCACCTTCGTCACTGTGATAACAGTTAACAAAGTCTTTGGTGTGGCAGATGTTCAAAGGGCTGATGACTAGATGATCATCGTGTAGAAGAGCGAGTGAAGCGCTGAACTGACCTTGTGCATGGATGTCGGGCGCCAGCACGAGCAGCGCGAGGCACAGCGTGAGCGCGCGCATGCTGCCGCTACCGCTTCGGCCGCATGCCCGCCACACTCGTCTCCCGCACCGCGCTCACTGCAACAAACAACATCTTTAGTACCATAATACTGAGAAATAGACAACATTGTATTCTATTTCATTTTAATTAGTAGCGTTCAGAGGCTTCTCTGTCGACGTGTTGCCGAAGACGTGACGCGTTTTTATATCCTTGTCAGCAATCTTGTCACTGTCCGGTTATCACATATCCTATATGTTGTGATGATTACATCACGTTTACTGGCAGTATACTTATTTTATTTTTATTGTATACGGTCATATATTTGGTCTCCCTCTCAATAAACATTATTCAGTCAGTTGTGATTGTGACTGAGAAGTATGTGATAAAGGCCGAAGGTTTAGCTTAGCGTAAACTTCAGTAGTTATTTATGCTTCTGTCTCATCTTCGTGCATTTTGGCGTGATTCCGCAGATCTAAGTTTACTTACAATTAAGTTTAGATTAATAAGATTAATTACAAGTGGTTCAACTTTCCTCATCGCTTCATTACGATTCGGAAGTAACTTTTCAGTTACTGGCGGAACTTTTTGGATCCGCATTACCACTCAAATTGAAAAATGAGGCTCTTATTACAAATAGGCTCCCGCCACTTCTAATAAAATATTTATGGTTACAGTTGGCAAGCTAAACCTCTCGGGGCTGAATTTAGAAAGCGGAAAAAACATCAGCATCAGTGTAGCCATCGCTGGCTCATTTCGCTTTCTTCAACCGTTGCCACATTTACATGTGCACATTGTTTTGGACCACTCTTACATACGGTTACGTATTAACTCTTGGAATCAAGTGTGGCATACCTTTCGAGCACAGCTCAACAAAATAATAATGTACAAGATTGTACTGAAATATTTTTATATACCTACTGACACTGTATTTCATTGATTACGAATGGGCCGATCTTCTAATTTCGATGAATTAGTGAAAGCCGGTGAAACAAAACTTTGATTTAAACATGATTGATTAGATCTGGGTCTAGACCACAACAGATTGTTACGATTTGCTATTTGTCTCACAGACATTACCAAGTAGAAACTTATCGAGATTTTATATCCGTAAAAGAACAAAGATCAAAAGAAAAAGTTATTCACACCGACGATAACTGTCAATTCGTGATGCTCGTTAACATCGTAATGACGATGCAATATCGAGTGTCTTCAGACAACTGAACATGATCGTGAAGTGGTGCCGAGACGCGGTAACGTCGTATTATCGGAGGCATAATAAGATATTATTCAATTTGTCGCCGCACGCGCACTCATGGGAGCTGGGAGCACGGGGTCATTGTCTGTTATGTTATCGTTACGGGATCTGCGAGATCTGTGCCACTGGGCCTCATGCTAGTACTTAAGCCAGTAGTAATATTGACGGCTGCGTCTTCAACATTATGTCTTGTGAGCAAGATAGGGATAGGGTTAGTATACTACAAAGTATCACACACATCTATTTTGACTGGACTACCCAGTCAAAATCGAAGTAGACGTAAAAGAATGGTAAGTTTAATATATTATAACAAATCAAATACCAAAAAAATACCTGATTACGAATGACCAAAAAAATTTTAGCATAAAAAAATAACATTTAAAAAGTAAAAATAAGTTTAGTTTTTAATAGCATTTAAATAGTAAAAATAAGTTTAGTTTTTTAATAGCATTAAAATAGTAAAAATAAGTTAAGAAATTATGGAATTATTTTAAAGTACATTCATATTATAACATGTGTTGTTTTCGCAATATTATCATTAAATCCGGAGATATCGCAATTTCAATATTTAAGGAAATCGTATTTTATACATAACTTGCACACATTTCCGCTGCACCAAAGTATCAATATTCAGATCTTTATGAGTTTACTTATAATAATTACTTTGATTGGGCTACAGAACATGAAACAGCTTTGGAACTTCAGAATATTGATAAAAAAATAAACATAAGAGGAATTTAGTCGCAACAATGGTGCAGAGTCGTAAGTCCAGCTACACGTTCAGCTATAACTAGCTCTCCCTTTGTGGTCAACGCCAGGTGAAGTTACAATCAGAACTTCCTCCTGCCTTTGTTTGGGACAATTTTATTATAATTATCAAGTGATGTATGTCAGGGGAGCCGAGCTCAGGTTACGCATAAACTCGAGCAAGGATAATAAACCTGTTGGCACACATGAGTGCGCGGCCGATCGCGGATCGAGTCCGAGGGGCGTCACGGACTTACGACTTCATCAAACGGATACCTTGAGCAAAGAGCAAATCAGTAAACAGCCATTAAACCAGAGTTTTTTTATTGTTTTTATTTATTTTGCCAAGGAGAGCCACGTGGTATAGAACATATTTAATTAAGTTCTTGAAAATTACATTCTTGAAAGGCACACAATTCAGATGAATGGTGCGATGTGGAAATTGGGATCATTCTCAATTAGCGGTACGCCTGCCATATGCTATAGGTTGCTGCATATGCTGCTATGCGGGATGCAACGAAACTTACTAAACTAAGCAACTGACTATCACTTTTATATTTTGACTACTAGACGTGCTGAGTTATGATTCTTGGACAAGGTTTATCAAATGGCGAAGATTATAATCTTCAAGATTGGCATAAATCCCGGAGAACTCAATTAGGTATTAAAGAAAATGAGTTTAAATTGACGCCGTAGTGTATGACATTAACATGGGCACGTCAGACGTAACAGTGTTTCCGCGTGAGCTGCCAGTCCGCACGCGCGCCGGCACCCGTGCGCGACGCACCAGCCTGCAGAGCGTGCTGGGCGAACGATATGTAACATTCTATGCTAGTCCTGGATATTGTGTCAGATCCTTTGGCACTGAGACTTCCTTTTGGCTTAAGCCAAAAGCTGGCAAGAGGGGCCTGCTAAATTTAAATCAAAAGATGGCGGTTCAGGCACGTTCAGGTCAAGAGGATGACAGACAATTATCCCTTGATCGGACAAAAAATAGAACGAGGACCGCAGGTGTTGTTATTTACGAGGCTAATCTAACTGCCGATGAAGTTCAAAGTTTAGAGCTGCGCATGTAGGTACGTATGGGCGCTGTAACTGGGTCTGCCCGTTGTTCGGCGCCGGCGCACGTCACGGTGCCGCAGCTTTTTACTACGACACCACTCGCTACAGCTGCAACCAAGCAGCAGTCAACAAAGCAGATTTGTTTCATTCAGGCGCAGTGCACTAACTGTATTGTGTTGTACAGCATAATTACAAATTACAATAGATGCTACATGATTGTCAAAACATGACTAGAAGCGATGCAATTTTATGATTGGTATTAAATTAAAAATTTAAACAGCACACACACTTTTGTGAAGCACACATCCTATGTGAAGTGGAAATTGTTTTTCCTATACATAAGATAGTTTAATAACGTCTTCGAGACTTGATCATCCATATTTTTTGGTGGTCGTCACTGATGATTCTGTCTTTCAGTGCTATTGTGTACTTCGGTGATTATTAGAATAATGATATTCATTAACGGCTGCAAGGTGCGAGCAAACTGCATAGCTGTATATTGCGGAAGCATGGATGCGCGCGCGCTCCCCCTGGCGCCATTCGAGCGTGTCACTCCGCGGTCACACTCGAAGGGTGGACAATAACACCAACACTACTATCACTATCTTATTAAATCTAATCCACTCTCCGACACATTGCCAGTTCTGCTGCGGGCCGTATGTTGCGTCTTTCCTTCACACAATAGCTCCTATTTGCAATGCACCATTCTGCTGTCACGCCGTTAATATACAGGCATAAGATAAAGAACCTTTTCCGTTTTTAAATATTGCACCGCTTTTCAGCATTTCGAGTAATAAGTGGGTATCTAAACGGTTAATTTATGTAGATTTTGCATCCAAGTCTTATGTGTAATGTTGCCTGCCGGGGTTGCGGAATGCCTGCCGGGGTTGCGGAATGCCTGCCGGGGTTGCGGAATGCCTGCCGGGGTTGCGGAATGTTTATAATAGTTACCGTGACCCTGGAACATAAAGGGCAATCGAAGGAACATGAGTGGGTTTTAGTCAGTAAGAGTCTGACACGCCCTCCCGTCGCACCCAGGACGGGAGAAGTCATTTGATGATTTCCCACTCACCAAAAAAAAAAAAAAAAAAAAAAAAAAATGTGTAATGTTGCGCTTAATAAATAGAATTTAAAATGAAATGTTAAACTACTTTTGTTTCTGACTGTACAGTGCACTACTTATTAAGTCTACTTATAAAGCTATTGTACCTACCCACTCAAAAAACTGAAAAGTTTTCCAAATTCCAAGTTTTCTTATAACCCTTTCCAAATTCGATTGTGTCACTTCTGTAATTATTTTTTTTATTTCACTAATGAGGTAGGTATTCACATTTAGAACCAAATATACACTTCACGGTATTTTCGTTTTTTATTTCAAAATAATGAGTACGTACTCGTCGAGAACGCAAGAGGTTGCGTTACGCGTGAGTTCGCAGGTCGTTGGCGTGTCTGCGCGGGTGACGCCGGCAAGCCTGTCAGTGGACTGGCCGGGGCCGCAGCGGCCCGGCGCGCGGCCGGCGAGGGCGGACATCGTGGGGGTGGGGACCCGCCACGGCCCGGTGCCCTCACGGTCTTGCTGTGTCTACGTACGAGCACACACAACACTGTCTGTTCCATACTGTTTCAAGTGTTATTACTAGAATTATTTTGCGAATGAGTGACTATTGCTTATTCAAATTTGCCTGGGACAGTTCATGGATAAGGTTTATTTAGGTATCCTTTCCCGAACAAGCCAGTGTTAGTAGTTCTAGGATCAGTCGTTCGTTATAGATAGTCCGAGCTCGAAAGCCTCTCAATCAGTAATGCCCAAGGAAATCGTCTTTCCCAGAGATGTTACTGGATAAAGGAGGACCGATATGCATCACGCAGCTACTCCATCTGCCCATTCAACTGCATCCAGTTCAAGTAAGATTGTAGTCTGGGCTACAGTTCAAGTTTCTAGTCTAACTTGGACTGTAGTCCAGAATACAATCTTGTCGTTTCTTCGTTAATTATTATTCTTCTTGATTGATAACGAAATTTCAAATCTAGTATAAAAAATTTCACTTCATCCAATCTTCATCCAAATAAGAAAATATTTGACACTTGTTTTTGCTTTCGACAGGACGCCTAAAGCCGTAGAAACGATAATTTATCTTCTAAAATTCATAACGGCTTAAAAATTATTCATTAAAGTTTTGAAATTTACTATATCAGGTACTAGCTTTTGCCCGCGGCTTCGCTCGCGTTAGAAAGAGGCAAAAAGTAGCCTATGTTACTCTCCATCCCTTCAACTATCTCCACTTAAAAAATCACGTCATTCGTCGCTCCGTTTTGCCGTGAAAGACAGACAGACAGACAGACTCACTTTCCCAATTATAATATTAGTGTGGAAGTATGGATAGTAAATTTCATAACTTTAATGAATAATTTTTAAGACGTTCTTAGAGGAAATTTTTAAGAATCTTGAAAATGTTTCAAATTATAACTTCATCCCATAGAAGTAGAGCTTTTGCTACGCTCATACTCAACAGCTGTGTGGAAAGCTTAACTTTCATAATTTATTGTCGAAAATCTGTAACCAAGTGTTAATTTGTTTCCAAATCTAATGGCGGAATACTCAAACGTCACTCAATTCTGAGATGCTCTCAAATCTATTGCTGTCCTTATTTTTTCCGTTTAGAATGACAAAGACAGCAAGAGATTTGAGAGCATCTCAGAATTGAGTGACGTTCGAGTATTCGGCCAAGACCTTCATTTTGTTGAAGCTTATTAAGGTTTATTAGTATCTGCCATTTGATTTGATTGTCATTAACAAACAACAGTCATCTTTTCGAACGTGTTCCTTATTAGTTTTATGGAATAGCATGAGTATAAAAATGTAAACTTTTCCCTCGTGAAGGATGTGGAAAATAAGTCTTCATGCTGATGTCAGATACTTTTTTTTTTTTTTTTGGTGAGTGGGAAATCATCCAATGACTGCTCCCGTCCTGGGTGCGACGGGAGGGCGTGTCAGACTCTTACTGACTAAAACCCACTCATGTTCCTTCGATTGCCCTTTATGTTCCAGGGTCACGGTAACTATTATAAACATTCCGCAACCCCGGCAGGCGTTGGCCCTGTTGGGCCCCTTCCTGTGCTGACTCCTTCTCTTTGAGGCGCGCGTGGAACACTAACGCGCCGTCTACGCGGTCCTGGTCCTAGCCGGGCGGCGAGCTACCCATCGCTCGCCATCCGCAGAACCGCGCCTACGGTGGCCGGTAGTCGTCTTGCGACTCTCGACGTCTTCGCCTGGGTCTTAGTCCGGGGCGAGAGGCTCGTCGTTGCCTCTCGCGCGCCGCCGCTTCCTTCACTAGCATAACTGCTTCGCAGAAGGAGGCGACGGCATCCCATTCCGTCTCGCCCCGCAGCATGGCCTGAACCAGCGCCGGGCGCGAGAGGTCACCGCCGCCGATCGCCTCTACGAGGTCACGTCGATGCTCCGCCCATGCGCGGCACACCTCGACTGTGTGCTCGCCCGTGTCCTCCAGGCGACCGTTACTGCAGTGGTGACACCCAGGCGTCGCTTCCGCCCGAATCCGACACAGGAACCTCCCGAACTGACCATGTCCGGTGAGGACCTGTGTCAAGCGAAACGTGAGAGTGCCATGACGCCTCTCCATGTCAGATACTTTACAGCCCAAAATTTCAGCTGCGCCGAAGTTTTCAGAACAACCATCAAATGTGAGACTTAAAACTATTACGCCAACCTTATAGCACTTTTCTAAGCATATTTTTACCAACTCGCCATTGTATTAATTAAAACTATCCTATGTCCTTTTTCGGGTCCCAGACTATATCTGTACTAAAGGAGAACGGGCGGAAGTGGTCCAAATGGCGTCGGCAAATGAAACCTCCTAGTCCATAAATAGTTAAGTGTGGGAACTCGGCAGATAAGGTTTGTCCGAAAAAAAGGTAGCTTTTTCAATTTTGCGTCTATAATAGGCACCAGTTTTCCGGACTGTATAACTTTTTTCTCCGTGGGCCGATTTAATGGTGCCCATAGTTAAAAAATATCCAACATTCACGAACTATTATATGGACGAGGTTTCATCATCCGACGCCACTTGGACCAGAGTCCATACAAAAATGTCCGATCTCCTTTTATTCAAATTGATTCAGTGGTTTAGGCGTGAAGAAGTGACAGACAGACAGACAGAGTTACTTTCGCATTTATAATTTTAGAATGCAAGAATGCGTAGAATGCATTAGTATGGATTATCTCACGTATTTTTACGCAGCTGGTGAGTAGTAGTGTAGTGTGCGAATGCAGTATGTAAAAAACAATGCCTGCTCTGTTGACTGTTTATTGTTTTTTGTTGAAGATTTATGTAACTCGACAACTCCTATAACCATTAAATCTATTTCAGCATTTAAATTGAGACCGAATTTATTCTTAAAATGCATGCTAAATCCCCTGAGTTGTCTATGTTCATAATCAACCATTTTCAACTTTAACTTTAGGAACATGAGTGGGTTTTAGTCAGTAAGAGTCTGACACGCCCTCCCGTCGCACCCAGGACGGGAGCAGTCATTGGATGATTTCCCACTCACCAAAAAAAAAAAAAAAATAATAATAATTATATAAGGCAATCCATCGAGTATTCGGTGATTCCTGCCAATGTCTAGTTTGGATTGGAAATAGGTATCACTTTTCAGTCATGTTTTCAGTACAAAGGACGATGTATGGTTATTCCGTGAGTCATAAGTACCCCCGGCCAGAAACATGTCTCCATGACCTAAAAAGACAAGTTTGCCCGTGTGCCCCCAACCGACAGCACTCACAGAAAAACAAACATAAATAAGTTTTCTGCGTAGATAGAAATGAAACATGCCTATTTTGCTGTCAAGCAGCTGTCAACGTCAACTTGTCAAAACTGTGAACGGGAAAATAAACACAGCTTTGCTTGAAAATGTCATTAGCCTCGTATGCATTTTGTTTTTCTTTTGTAAAAACTAGTAATTGGCTGGATAATATCAAGTGATGCCAAATAATTTGATCATTCTTCCATGTGAATAATTTCCTTTAGTTTTACTTTATGTGTAGATAATTTACAATCGACGGGAGTCGTATTTGGACGTGTTATAGAAATGGCCGAAACGAGTACAATGAACTCCGATAATAAAGTGGAGCAGATCGAGAAGAAGGAAGATATGGAGAGCATCAAGAGCGAGGTGGAGGTACGCGTGAAGCACGAGCAGCAAGAGTGCGTGGCGTGCACGACGCGCAGCCTGGACGTCGTGGACATCTACTGCACCACGACCCGCGCGTCCGGCGCCAAGCTCAGCACCTTCCTGCACAAGTTCACGCACATGGACCTTTCCGGCCACACCGCCTTCAAGTACATGTGCAAGAGCTGCTACGACCTCATCAACTTGCTGGAGCAGGCCGAGATAGAATACGCCAAGTTGAAGGAGACCTTCGAAGCTATCCTCAGCAAAAACCCTCTGTTTGACTCTAATATGGTCCAGCCCATCAGGCTGGCTGACGTGAAGGCCGAGTTTGATGGTGATGATGATGATGATGATGACTATGTGTGTGACAATGTGAATGATGATGACTCAGATGATGAGCCACTGGCCACTCAGAGTAAACGAAAGAGATACAAAGCTGAAAAGAAAAAGAAAAAAATATCCACAAACAAACGTAAAGTGAGAAGTAAAGCTAACAGTGACAGGTAACTTGATCATGCATGTTATGATTGTATGGAATTTTGCAATATTAGTTGTATGCAAGATGTATTATGCTGCACACAGTTAAATAGACCATTAAGTGGCAAAATCGATGAAAACAAAAGTATGATTCTATAGAATATAATAACTATATGATTTACAGTTTAAAGTCACCAGTTTACAGTTTTTACTTATCAAGAGAAAACTGACAAACTGCTAAATAGGAAATTAAAATTGAATCAGAAGCTCTGTGATGTTGTCTGCTTGCGTATTTATAAGATTTATGCATAGCTGAGTGATACAGTTGATATAGTTATTTGTTAATTGTTCTAGCTGGAAGTGTGAGGAGTGTGGAGCTAAGGGCTCGTCTGGTGGTGAAGTGGGTCTGGCCGCTCACAAGCTGGCCGTGCACACCTTGGACGACCCTGCCAGCATGCTGCCGGAGGTCAAGATTGAGAACTCTGCTGAAGGGTAAGACTTCCAGCCTATTGTGTTTAGTGTTATAGCTAGCTATGAGAGCAGTGAATTAATTAACTCGCTACACTACACTGGTACATGACTGACTAGCTGATACAGATTTTTTTTGTGTGAAATGTTGTAGTAAAATGCGTAATAGCAATTCCTGTTGTGGTTGTCTCTCCCTTCACAAATATTACATTACAATGACAGTAATTGAGATAAAGATCTAAATCAAACTTAAACTAACCTCTAGAGCCCCACTGGCTCAAATTTGTTCCAGTAAACGAGTAATACCGTTGAGCCCCACTGGCACAAATTTGTGCCACCAAACTCCGACCGATTTAAAATTTTATTTTTGGTATAAATAAGTCTTAAATCATTTCTAATAGACCATTTAAATGGCACTTTAGAATGTCAAAAACAAAGAAAAATGAATATAGTTGCCCATTCCATAAAGTTGATTCGAATGGAGAAGAATGGGCAAGAAACTCTAAAAAAATTAACTGTTCTTAGACTATGCAAATCATAATAATGCTTGCCAACCTTCATTTGTTTTACTATTATTTGTTTTGCTAAGATTAAATAATACTGACATCTGCACCCTAAACTCATTCAATTTATCTCGTTTTCAGATCACAAAGTCCCCTATATAACAATGGCTTCGGCAACTGCCTTAAAGTAGAGATGGATAACTATGATGATGATGACAGTTTGGGTGTTGACGACCTCAGCAATGACATGCAACCTATTAAGAAGAAACTCGGCAGGCCACTAAAAAACAAAATGATGTCGACACTGCCCCGGAAGAAAAAGACTAAAGTGGTGCATCAGTGTGATCAGTGCGATGCTAAATATACTTCTTTACGTGAGTGGTAACTTTGTCTGGATTCATTAATGCCCAAATATTGATAATTTGGGATAAAAACACTGTT
The DNA here is from genome assembly GCA_033675125.1 of Athetis lepigone. Lineage (NCBI taxonomy): Eukaryota > Metazoa > Arthropoda > Insecta > Lepidoptera > Noctuidae > Athetis > Athetis lepigone. The sequence continues at coordinate 23,041,035 of CM066227.1, forward strand.
TCTTTTTATAAAAGACTAGCTTTTGCCCACGGCTTCGCTCGCGTTAAAAAGAGACAAAATGTAGCCTATGTTACTCTCCATCCCTTCAACTATCTTCACTTAAAAAATCACGTCAATTCGTCGCTTCGTTTTACCTTGTTTGTTTTGTGAAAGAAAGACAAACATATAGACAGACAGACAGACTTACACACTTTCCCATTTATAATATTAGTATGGATTAATTAATTTTACAAAATCCCTTGGAAGAAACAATATTTTTCCATTTTACAAGGCCCTTTTTTTAACTGTTTCTTACAAAATTCAGAGATAAATGGTTAAAATAAGTCATCATAACTACAAAAGTAAGAGACAATTAATTAAAAAAATAGAACTGAGCCTTTGTTTGCCTTTCTTTTACACTTTCACGGCTATGAACCGAACTGAACATTTTGTACAGAGTTAGTTTAAACTCTTAAAAGAAAACGAAAACATTATTGGCGTGCAACAAAGTTATTGAATGTAGCTGAATAACCAATCCCCTGATTAGGTATGAATTAAATTAGGTGTATGTAGACGATAGTATAAAGTCACGGTCGTGCCTGCAGCGCGGCTGGAGCAGCACAAGCAGAAGCACGACGGCTCGAAGCCGCCCTACATCTGCGAGGTGTGCGGCGCGCACTACAAACACAAGCGCGCCTGCGACATACACATCGCGTTGCACAAGGGTAACTATATCACTCACTTATATTTTGCAGATAGTTTATTGTTTATTAAGGGATATTATGCACTTGGACCTCTAGAACGTACTAAGAGATATGCCCTGAACCTCTAGAAAGTAGTTTCATTCTAACTCCAGTCATCCTAATCTCATGTCAATGCATTTTTTAAAACTTCGCTTTTTCAGGCATAAGTGATTGGAAATGTGAAGAGTGCAATAAATTGTTTCCGTCTAAGAATGCGCTTCAGAGGCATAACAATATACATACGGGCAAGTTGAACTATCAGGTATGTAATTTTTTTTTTTATATTTCCACACTACAAAAGTATTGATGCACACATTGTGTCTTTTTTTAATAATAATAATTTATTGGTATGTATAGATTAAATACACTATACATACCAATAAATTATTATTATTGAATGTGGCAGTGAAAAGGTTAAATACACTTTTCACAGCCACATTCATATACAAAGTTGATGTGACGAAGGGGCAATTAATGACACCACATATACCATTCGTGTTTAGTGTTAATTCGGTACGGTATAAAAATAAAAAGCACCAAAAATGAGAATTTGATTTTTTCAAACAAACTTAATAGCTTACAAATCAGAGTAAAACGCAACTACCCTTTGTAAATCAAGTTTACTTTAAGACCTTAGATAGGCTAGGTAACAAAGTGGCAACATCGCGCGTCGCACACGCACCGAGCGCGGCGGCGTGTGTTCGCTCAAGTCAAAGTGCACTCTCGCTTTCACACTCAAAAACTCAATCACTACAAACCTAAGACGGCCCACTGACCCACTGACCTTCTGTACCCCCACATAAAGAAATCCATATGAGTAAGGTCTAGAGGTCGCGATGGCCTAGGTGGCCATCGCCACCCTTCTTGAACGCTTCAATTACACATACAGAACCAAAGTTTAAGTATCAGTTCATAATTATTATTAGTTAAGTGTTGTATCACAAAACAATCAATCACAAAAAAATACCAACTCTAAATAAATAAATCATCCCGAGTTACGTGTCTTGTCACAATTTAAAAAAACCGGCCAAGAGTATAGTTGCAAAACTTCTGAAAAATTCGAAATAATTCCGGAATACTTCTGGGAAAGTTTCTTTAAATCAGAATTATTCAAAATGAATTTAAATTTAGAATTGTATTTTTTTGCAAAATATTTTTATACTTTTTTAAATATCGAATGGAATTTTGCATCGACCGTCGATTGCCGCCGCCTGACTGTGTGCACGAAGGCGATGGCGGTGCGGGGTGCGGTGAGAGGGGAGATGCTCTCCCCCCGGAGAAGTTTTCAGAAAGATTCATACCCCGCAATCGAATGTTTCCGCGGAATATTTCGCCCGAATATTTCAATAAGAATAAACGTGTTTATTTTTTGTGTGGTGGGTGAATTAATTATTTTTCAGTGGCACATAAGTTAGTAAAATATAAATGTTTATTTTATTATAAATCTGATCGATTAAGTACCTACATATATTTGTTAATATTTTTATAAAAAAATAAAAATCCCTTTAATCGCGGGATAACATATCTACATAATATGTTATCCTGCAATTAACAGGATTTTTATTTTTTTGTTTTTATGTAGGTTATATCGAAGTCGAATGCTATTTTTCAAAATGTTAGTTGTGGAATAAAAAACCAGGCCGAGCATATTTGATTTGTTTTTTGAAAAAGGGTTACCTATGTTTTTGGTTAGTTTGTATATAGCTCTGCTGTTCGCATCGCTAAGTATTCGCGAGTCACATAGATAGGTATTACTAAATAGAGGAAAACCTAATAAATAAACTCAAAAACTATTGTGTCGCTTTCAAAAATTCTTTCACTGTTGAAAAGCTACTACTAATATTATAATGCGGAGAAGTTTGTTTGTTTGTTTGTTTAAACGCGCTAATCTCAGGAACTACTGATCCGATTAGAGAAATTCTTTGTTTTTTAAAGTCCATTTATAGAGGAAGGTTATAGGCTATATAACATTACGCTGCGACCAATAGGAGCGAAGCGTCAGTGATAAATGTTGCAAAAACGGGGAAAATTATTCACATTTGAGGACTTTTGTTGCGTGCGCTGAATAAACGGTTTACGGGGGGCTAAGAAGTAACCAAAGGAAATTAAACGCGGATAAAACCGCGGGGGACAGCTAGTAGGCTATATTCCCTATGAACCCATTAGAGGTAACTGCTGTACTCGATTGAGTACAGCATTATTCCGAAGTATAAATAACAGATCTTGTTTTTAGGTTATACACCTTATTATTTTACTTCATTACGCTGTACTCAATCGAGTACAGTGGCTTTTAATGGATTAATACAATTTCACCGGGTTTTTTTTTGGCAGTTGAATTATTCCCAAAGTTTCAGAATATTTCGGAATACTTCCGAAGTATTCGACGGGAATGTTTCGGAATTTTTCCCGCCAGCATCTATAGCCAAGAGCGTGTCGGGTCACGCTTAATGTAGGGTTCCGTAGTTTCCCGTCCGTCACAATAAGTGTTCCCACTTATAAGTTTAAAAAAATAGGCTATTTGTTACGTTGACTTACTCAGTACGCAGAGATTATTTTGTACAAACTTTTTGTCTTTTTTGTACAAAAACTGTTCTTTCCAGCAAGTTCAAAATAATTTTCCTAGAAAGTCCTTATAAAATTCTACTTTCCAGATTTTTTTCATATTTTTTAAACCTAAGGGTCAAAAGTTAGAGGGACTTTGATTTTACCGAAATTATTGACATTATCAAAAAATGATTTTAGTAAACCCCTACTCATTTTTAAATACCTATCCAACATTATATCACACGTCAGGGTTGAAATAAAAAAAACCCTCTTTACATATAGGGGAATGGACATGGCGAAACTATAAGGGTTCCTAGTTGACTACAGAACCCTAAAGAGAAATACTGTCTGTCTTAAACTATTTCGTGTCCACAATAACAAAATCACAATTGTAAGCGCGCGAGTTTGACAAAACTAGGCAGGAGCTTCCGTGTTTCGTAACGTACGTTCCCAAAGGGTAGAGCCGGCGCACTGAAGAAACAAGTTTTTTAGACTTATCGACCGGAACTCCGGAAGGATCTAAGATGCGCAGTAGCAATACTGTGACCTATTTCTTTTTCTTTTGCTCGCGCGATATTTTGCTATGATTGTCACTTTCGTAATAAAAGAGCAAGTGTGTGTATTTATTGCTTCCTTGTTTGCATTGCCTTTTTGTAGCGAAAATATTTGATTGTACTTGTACCTTACGTCAGAGCGGCAACAACACCTCGTAAGATACTCAGATTTATCGTTTTAAGGTGCATGACCTTTGCGTATAAACATAATTTTTGTTAGGAAAGATACATCATGTTCAAACGGGACAAAATTATTTGCTACTAAACTACTGCTCCTAATTAATTGATTTTTAGTACAGAGCTTCAAAATGGTGTCTAGTATAATTATGCAGTTTGAAGAAAAGCCCCTCTGTTGCATCAACTTAGTATAGATTACAACCCAAATGTACCCAGCACGCCGCGGTGACGATTCAGTGTCACAGTTTTATATATTTTTAAAAACAATAGCGCTGAGGGGACGTTTGGCTGTTTTGACGTGGTGATCAAAGCATTAAGAAACAGTTTGTAAACATAATGATACCCTGCGATGTGTACCCCGCAACATGTACCTTGCCACGTGTGACCGTACATCGTGTTGCAGTGCGACCTGTGCGGCAAGTCGTTCATCCACACGTCGTCGTTCAAGATGCACAAGCTGTCGCACTCGGGCGTGAAGCCGCACGCGTGCGACGTGTGCGGCCTGGCGCTCATGACGCGCTCGCACCTCAAGCGGCACAAGCGCGTGCACTCGGGGGAGAAGAGACACGAGTGTGCTGTCTGCGGGAAGCGCTTCTCTGAGAGGTACGTACTGTACACGCTACTGTCGCACTCGGGCGTGAAGCCGCACGCGTGCGACGTGTGCGGCCTGGCGCTCATGACGCGCTCGCACCTCAAGCGGCACAAGCGTGTACTGCTGTGGAGGTTGTACAGTCTCGCCCGAAAGACCTGACAGCAAGTGCTTACCAGTCTGGTATATATAATAACGGATCAAAAATCAGTTCAAAATTCAAAGCATTTATTTCACTTAGACCATTTACAGGTACTAATGAATTGTCAAAGAGTCGGTCGGTTAGTCAGAAAAGAAAAGTGACGCTAATTGCCTGTTCCAAAACGTAGATCTCTATGGAGAAGAACAGGCAAGAAACTCCACGGACATTCTTTTTAAAAAAATCATGTTTTACAAAATCTTTGTTACATTTTCTTTTTGTTGCTTCTATATGTGAAAACAATGTAAGTATGTAACAAAATAAACAAATACAAAATTAAAATAAAATGTCGAAAATGCATAAAAAAGTCATGGCAGTTAAGAGATGACCCATCTCAACTGACAGCGCCCGTTAACGAGCATGACGCGTGGCATCAGCACCATTTAGCTCAACCATTTTGAAGGGAACCGAATGATCCAACGCAGTCGCCACCATCAGCGAGACTTTTTGAGCGAGCATGACAATGCTCCTAACCACCATGTCTATTTTTGTGTCAGCAGAGAACTATCGTAATAAATAACTGCATTGTACTCACATTTACAAAAATTCAAATATGCATCTAAATTACACAAACCAAAGTTTTGTACTGTAAATAAATATAAATGGGTGAAATTTAATTACCTATAAAATTAATAACAAATCTTCCAATGATTAAAATTTCTAATTTTGGAAATAATGCTTTTAAATTATATAAAACTAAAGTTTTAATCTAAAATCCAAAAATAAGTATGACAGTATAAGTTATTTATGTCAATTTAGGGACTATTTAGCATATTTCTCTTCCAAACATCCCTAATTTGTGAGACTAGGTGGCTGTGGAGCTGGACCAGCACCCAACCAAGCATTTTTATCTATAATATAATCCTCTAATTTATAGTATGCTTGACTACATAGTGTGCGCTTAATACATGTTTTAAATTGTTTTTCATTTAATTGAAGAATATTGAGAGGTATTTTATTGTAACATTTAACGCAATACCCCATAAAAGAAGTATGTACCTTGGACAATCTGAAACTTGGCTGCTCTAATTTGTTCCTGTTTCGGTTACGGTCTCGTGTCTCCCCTGACGGCTCCCCTTGGGGAGACATCAGGATTTTTTAAATCCTATTGTCTCCCCTAGGCGGGGGAGACATCGGAACTTGCTAATAAATTATATTTTGAGTACTCGTGTGTCCCCTGTTACAGCTCTGTCATGTTAATACATACTGGCCACTTGCAAATAAAGAAGTATTTATGTATTACTTACCATGACTAATTGAGTACAATCTGTTATTTTTTAATGTCAAGTTTGTCATTTGTGTTGCTTCTGATTGCATCTTGAATATTTTTAATATTTATTACAAAATGAATGGAAAGCTTCATTTTGTTCATAGAAAGGGTGGGAATGTTTTAATTCTTGAAGGGTTCCAGTATACCATACACAAAAAGTATTCCAATAATGCAGAAAGATGGGTTTGCTGCAACAAAAAGAAATACAAATGCTCAGGAGCAGTGACCCTAAATGTAAGTTTATTTAGGTGCCTGTATAATATTACGTTTTCAGTTCTACATTATTAATCTATGTATCTAGTTTAGTAATACTCAAACTAGAATCGTTCTTTGCTAGTGTCAAAAATAAATTAAAGTTTCGTACTAGGTATTTAATAAATTATTAATATTTTTATAATAGCCAAGTTTTGAAATTAACAGAACATATGTCGAGTCTCATGAAATGTTTGCCCAACGAAGCTCGAAATGAGGTTGCGTTAACTTTACAAGAAATAAAAAATAAAGCTGCTGCTACTGTTGAGGAGCCTGTAAAAAGAGTATATGATGATTTGATTGAACCGTTGTATGATCGAGGTCTTAATATGTTGACGCCTATACCCACGTACCAAAGTACCAAAACTGCAATTTACACTAGACGAAAATCGGAATTAAGTGTTAATAAATTAATCTATAATAATATTAGTGAAGTGGAGATCCCTAAAAAATATCAACCCTTAATATTAGGTGACTACAAAACCGACAGTAAAAGGATTATAGTATTATGCTCACAAGAAGGAAAGCGGCTATTAAGGACACTCAAAGAGTATTTTGGAGATGCGACTTTTAAGAGCGTCCCTCGCCCATTTACTCAATTACTGACATTACATGGTGACCTAGGGAGCACCGCTGAAACTACAAATATTATACCCATAGTATATGCTCTGATGAGCGACAAGACAGAGCAGTCTTATTTTATTGTATATGACATCATTAAAGCAGGTGTTCCTGATTGGGAACCCAATAAGTTTCATGCTGATTTCGAAATGGGTTTAACCAATCCTATGAAAGATTTTTTTCCAAATATTTGTATCAAAAAGTGTCACTACCACTTTATTAATTGTTTATGGAGAAAGGCCAAGGATAAACAAATAAAATCTAAACTACATCGGAGAATCGTTGGTTTGTGTGCAGTGCTTCCACTGTTACCGCGGCATAAGGTCTTAGAGGGATATGAGTACATTAAAGACCAGTCTAAAGAATTAGATGAAATTAAATTAAAGTCATTTTTAGAATACATGGAAAAGACATGGTTAAAAGATGAACTATGTATAACGGAATGGTGCATTTACGATCAACGCCACCGAACCAATAATTTTGCGGAGGGATGGCATTCGAAAATAAATCGAAAAATCAATAAGAACTATGTGACGATGGCAAATCTGTTTTCGGTGTTAGAAAACGATATCTCGATGAACAAAGTTGACATCATTAACTTTGAAGATGGCATACACTCCAGTAAAAGAAGAAAAGTTCAGACCGAAAGAGACACGTTTATATTAAACACACAATTACAACTTATAAACGAAGAAATCAGTGTTGGACATTTTTTGGAAAAGCTGCGTTAATACATTGTATGTTTATTAGTTTTTTATTTATCCTTTCCGTTACGCCCTGTATAAGCAACGACGACGACGACATGATCTTACCCGAATATCGGTAGGTGCCTACTGCAAAAAAAAGCGTTCTCGCTTGGGTAGCTTAGTTTGAGGAGACAAAAGTGAATAGGTAGAGATAGTAGTAGGTACGTCATGCTTGACGGGTTTTTTTTTCTTTTATTGTTTTTATGTAATGCTTGACAGGGGAGACACGAGTACTCAAAATATAATTTATTAGCAAGTTCCGATGTCTCCCCCGCCCAGGGGAGACAATAGGATTTAAAAAATCCTGATGTCTCCCCAAGGGGAGCCGTCAGGGGAGACACGAGACCGTAATCCCTGTTTCTTGTATTGAAATACTGCCTGTCACTTATTTTACTAAAGAGCTGAAGATTTTTACCAACATACATAATATTTTCATAAATGTATTGGCAGGGAACCGTCATGATGTTTAATTGTTTAAACAATTCCCTCAGTGGTTCGCGTCTGCTGAGGTTATAGATAGCTCTGACAGCCCTCTTTTGCAGAATGAAGATAGAACCTATATCTGCAGCGCGTCCCCAAAAGTAAAAGTAAAAAGTAAAAGTCATTTATTTGCCAGAATGTAGGTGTACACAGTATGGTCTTAAATCTAGATTGGCCCATTTACATTCTACCATTACACTGGTATGCAAATATTTGTTTTTGTGCAATACATACTCTATTATAACCGTAATTTCAAAACATTCAAATAATGACCACACACAATACGCATTCCCGTTAAAATCTCAAAGTCGCAATATGTTTAAAATAATAATAATATGTCAATTTAATTAAATATGTAAGTCAAAAATAAATATTTATGTCTAGGATTTAATGAATATTATACAAATGTCAGTGATCAATCTGTCAAAGCAAAATACCGTAAGACATGATGCTATGAAAGTAACTAAAATACACCAGTCTCGCGGTATCTACGTCGGTTAATTGTCGGATTTTCCTGACTGCGAATGCAGCTGAACTTAACCGCCCTGCTAGAGATGTTATGTGAGGACCCCACTGCAGCTTAGAGTCAAGCGTGATCCCCAAGAAAACAGTTTTTTCAACGAATTCTAGCACATCCCTATTCAATACAACACTACATTCATTATTTCTAACATTTGGCAAAGTGAATCTTATACATTTGGTTTTCTTTTCATTTAATACTAAATTGTTTACTGTAAACCAATTATGAACCTTAATCATGGCGTTATTTACCTCGTCAAGGTGTTGTGCATGTCGGTTCACTTTAAAAATCAGTGAAGTATCATCAGCAAATAACACCTTTTGGTTGGCTTTCCAGTATACTCGGTAAATCATTTAAATATACTAAATATAGGAGGGTATGGCCGCCAAAAATTGTACATTCTCGAAAAAAAAAATGTCCTTGTCATTTTATACAACACCAGGTTTTTTTTTTCAGTAAATATGGTAGTTTTTAAATAGGTTCAGGTTTACTGTGTTATATTTATTATTATATTAATAGTTTAAATTCATTTTGAGTGCTTTTAACAAGCTAAAAATTTTTTTTTGTAAATGTTTATTTTAATTTCCATACAAAAGTCATGTGTTGCCACTTAGTCATCTCACACTTTGAAGTCACAAAATTATGCACAAATCTATTGAAATCTGTAAAATTTTGGTAATTCTAAATTATTTTGTAAAAATGTGGATATTTTTAACAAGTTCTAATAAAAATAACATTAAAAATAAATATAAAACTCACTTTAAACAATAGTCACACTTTTTTTCACGAATGATACTTCACGCAAGTTACCATAAAATAACACCCGTAAAGACTAGATATTCAAGCCACAAATATATTTTTAAGTAATGGCAGCACCAATTCCATGTTTGCCAATCTTTAGAAAAAAAAAACCGCCATTTTATTTCTTTCAAAGTTGATCGATATGGTAGTCGGCATTTTTGTCTCGGAACATTTTAATAATTTAGAGTGAGAATTATGCAAGGTAAGAATACAAATTTACTATATTATTAAAATTATGTGTGTAGCTTTAGTGTCTAGTAACAAATCAAAGTATGCGGCGTCTTATTACTACAACACATTGACGAATATAGACTTTTTAAGTTATGTCCAACCATATTTTGATTCACGAATGATACCATGTGTTACTATTGTGTTACGTAACATTCGTGATCGGCTGTTAGGGGTAGTACTCACTAGAGAATCTAAAGTTAAAAATTAACTTTTTTATATAAAGAGAACCCGTTTCAAAAACTATCATGTTTCGGAAGTTGGTGCTTTGGTTGTGTTAATATTTTGTCTTGCCTTGCCACCGACTTCCGAAATTATTTAAAGTTATTTTTCACTTTGTGGTTTATGAAATAATAATTCTGTAAAAAAATCTCCTGCATTATTAGTGTAATGTACACTAGGCTTAACAAAATCACGTATGTTACTATCATTCACGTATGTTACGGTGTGTTACGATTTCACGACTGTTATTGTACAATTTTTGGCGGCTATACCCAGGAACTGATCCAATATTGATCCCTGTAGTACACCCATTTTTACCTTTAAACTAGAAGAATTTACACCGTTTATTTGAACTTGCTGCAATCTATCATTTAAATATGATTTTATAAAATTTAGAGCTACCTTACTGAGACCGTAATGCTCAAGTTTCAAAAGCAATGTTTCGTGATCGACGCAATCAAATGCTTTGGAGAGGTCGCAGAAAATGCCAATGGCATCCTGCGACTCTTCCCATGCTTTAAATATATGTTTAATTAAAGTAATCCCAGCGTCAGTTGTGCAACGTCCTTTGGTGAAACCATACTGCTGATTGTGTAAAATCTTGTTACAGTTGAAATGATTGAGCATTTGATTTAGCATCACTTTTTCAAACACCTTGCTTAAAACCGGCAAAACAGAGACAGAGAGTGAGAGGATGTACCCATCAAAATTATTATTATTTATTAGCATTTTTCGCCGTGTACTGAAGTGCGCGGTTTACATCAATGCTTTCTACGTTCTTTGCAAGACAAAGCAAAATGTTTTGACTCTTGCCCAAACACTACACGTGAGAGAAAGTGGGCAATTAAATCCGTGACATCTCGAGACGAGCCTAGAGCTATGTTCACTTTCGCACTCGATTTGTCGCGGGATGCGTCGACGAGTGTACTAGTGAACACTGTCTCTCCGTCGTGGTGTGTAACCGTCCCCGTGTGTGTGTGTCAGGTACAACCTGGTGGCGCACAGCAAGTCGCACGACGCGAGCGAGGCGCCGGCCGCCGCGCGCGAGCCGCGCCGGAGACTGTTCCGCTGCAGCTTCTGTCCCGAGCGCTTCGAGCGACGGTGAGTAGGCTAACACTATTTTTACATCTATTCTAATAATCATGTAATTTTTTAACCCTGATAGCTTCTGGTTTCATGAAATCCCAACAAATTCGTCATTGTTAATTGAAATACCTCAGCTTCTCTTTCCCTTTTTAAAATATACTCCTTCAATAACAACATCAAACCATGTATGAATGTATACATTTTTTTCAAGTAAGCTAAGTTTCTTTCATATTTCGCGTTAGAAATCTATAGCTAGTACAATGTGTCCACAGCTACATGTTGGAGCGGCACGTGTCGGTGATACACGGCCGCACTCTGGAGCGACCTCCGCCCACACCGCGCAACACTATGAGCAAACTGCTCAAGGCACAGGCACAGCGGAGAGACCTCGCCGCCACAGGTACATACACACACACGCCACACCGCGCAACACTATGAGCAAACTGCTCAAGGCACAGGCACAGCGGAGAGACCTCGCCGCCACAGGTACATACACACACACACCACACCGCGCAACACTATGAGCAAACTGCTCAAGGCACAGGCACAGCGGAGAGACCTCGCCGCCACAGGTACATACACACACACGCCACACCGCGCAACACTATGAGCAAACTGCTCAAGGCACAGGCACAGCGGAGAGACCTCGCCGCCACAGGTACATACACACACACACCACACCGCGCAACACTATGAGCAAACTGCTCAAGGCACAGGCACAGCGGAGAGACCTCGCCGCCACAGGTACATACACACACACGCCACACCGCGCAACACTATGAGCAAACTGCTCAAGGCACAGGCACAGCGGAGAGACCTCGCCGCCACAGGTACATACACACACACACCACACCGCGCAACACTATGAGCAAACTGCTCAAGGCACAGGCACAGCGGAGAGACCTCGCCGCCACAGGTACATACACACACACGCCACACCGCGCAACACTATGAGCAAACTGCTCAAGGCACAGGCACAGCGGAGAGACCTCGCCGCCACAGGTACATACACACACACACCACACCGCGCAACACTATGAGCAAACTGCTCAAGGCACAGGCACAGCGGAGAGACCTCGCCGCCACAGGTACATACACACACACGCCACACCGCGCAACACTATGAGCAAACTGCTCAAGGCACAGGCACAGCGGAGAGACCTCGCCGCCACAGGTACATACACACACACACCACACCGCGCAACACTATGAGCAAACTGCTCAAGGCACAGGCACAGCGGAGAGACCTCGCCGCCACAGGTACATACACACACACACCACACCGCGCAACACTATGAGCAAACTGCTCAAGGCACAGGCACAGCGGAGAGACCTCGCCGCCACAGGTACATACACACACACACCACACCGCGCAACACTATGAGCAAACTGCTCAAGGCACAGGCACAGCGGAGAGACCTCGCCGCCACAGGTACATACACACACACACCACACCGCGCAACACTATGAGCAAACTGCTCAAGGCACAGGCACAGCGGAGAGACCTCGCCGCCACAGGTACATACACACACACACCACACCGCGCAACACTATGAGCAAACTGCTCAAGGCACAGGCACAGCGGAGAGACCTCGCCGCCACAGGTACATACACACACACCACACCGCGCAACACTATGAGCAAACTGCTCAAGGCACAGGCACAGCGGAGAGACCTCGCCGCCACAGGTACATACACACACACACCACACCGCGCAACACTATGAGCAAACTGCTCAAGGCACAGGCACAGCGGAGAGACCTCGCCGCCACAGGTACATACACACACACACCACACCGCGCAACACTATGAGCAAACTGCTCAAGGCACAGGCACAGCGGAGAGACCTCGCCGCCACAGGTACATACACACACACACCACACCGCGCAACACTATGAGCAAACTGCTCAAGGCACAGGCACAGCGGAGAGACCTCGCCGCCACAGGTACATACACACACACACCACACCGCGCAACACTATGAGCAAACTGCTCAAGGCACAGGCACAGCGGAGAGACCTCGCCGCCACAGGTACATACACACACACACCACACCGCGCAACACTATGAGCAAACTGCTCAAGGCACAGGCACAGCGGAGAGACCTCGCCGCCACAGGTACATACACACACACACCACACCGCGCAACACTATGAGCAAACTGCTCAAGGCACAGGCACAGCGGAGAGACCTCGCCGCCACAGGTACATACACACACACACCACACCGCGCAACACTATGAGCAAACTGCTCAAGGCACAGGCACAGCGGAGAGACCTCGCCGCCACAGGTACATACACACACACACCACACCGCGCAACACTATGAGCAAACTGCTCAAGGCACAGGCACAGCGGAGAGACCTCGCCGCCACAGGTACATACACACACACACCACACCGCGCAACACTATGAGCAAACTGCTCAAGGCACAGGCACAGCGGAGAGACCTCGCCGCCACAGGTACATACACACACACACCACACCGCGCAACACTATGAGCAAACTGCTCAAGGCACAGGCACAGCGGAGAGACCTCGCCGCCACAGGTACATACACACACACACCACACCGCGCAACACTATGAGCAAACTGCTCAAGGCACAGGCACAGCGGAGAGACCTCGCCGCCACAGGTACATACACACACACACCACACCGCGCAACACTATGAGCAAACTGCTCAAGGCACAGGCACAGCGGAGAGACCTCGCCGCCACAGGTACATACACACACACACCACACCGCGCAACACTATGAGCAAACTGCTCAAGGCACAGGCACAGCGGAGAGACCTCGCCGCCACAGGTACATACACACACACACCACACCGCGCAACACTATGAGCAAACTGCTCAAGGCACAGGCACAGCGGAGAGACCTCGCCGCCACAGGTACATACACACACACACCACACCGCGCAACACTATGATCAAACTGCTCAAGGCACAGGCACAGCGGAGAGACCTCGCCGCCACAGGTACATACACACACCCTATTAAATAAGTATTTAATTGCCAAGAAATAAGTCTGTCTAAAAGTTGAAACTATTTGTTCGTCACAAAAAAAGTCCAGATAGCATAAGTAAAAGGTCGAGTTAACTCATCACCACCATTGTTTTTTCAGATGTCGACACGAAAGATGACAGAAGTTCGGATTCGAGAACCACGCCCATCACCCCTCAGAAACTTATCGCACAATTATGTAAGTACAATAAGTCTAGTGGCAGCTATTCAATATCATTATTTTTTGTGCATAATATTTACAGTAGTTATTCAGTGCTCTGAAATTTTGAGCAGTACAGTAACAGTGTCGTTCGTTAATTGCAGCTTCATCAACTTCGATAACGCAGAGCGCGTGGGGCAGCTCGTACGCGGCCGAGTTCCTGCGACACGAGTACCCGCACTGACGCGACACGAGTTCACACGCGGCACGAGTACGCGCACACGTGACACGAGATCCCACACTAACGCATCACAAGTACCCGCACTGACGCGGCTTGAGTTTCCAAACTAACGCGACACGAGTACACCATCAGTACGACACACACTTCAAGCACTATACTGAACACGCACTACATGAGACACTAATGTACGAATGTAAATAATAATATAATGTTAATAATCAGTATATGTGGATCGACACGGTGTGGTTTATCTGCAGTATAGGATAATGCCATGGCGAAAACAGTCACACAGTTAGTTTTACAAAATTATGTCTAACATAAATATTTGAAAATAAGAACTGAAGTATTACTACTCCATTATTCCGAACACTGAACATCAATTAAATATAAGGCTGCCAGAGGCTCAGCGTTAATGATAATAGGGATAAACTAAAACTCTACGTTTATACGTGAGAGATCATTCTGGTTCAAAAAGTGAGGCACCGCATTATTGCGTTTATAATAGTTCGATGTCTGATTAGCTTGAATGAAACCTTGATGTCAAAATGTCACGCGGCGTGGTACAAAGGATATTGTGTTATGTAGCCAATGCAATTTGAAGTACCCAGAACAATCATGTAAATATTTCGATATTATTGTATAACTCCATATTAGTTGAGCTGAGCTACCTACCGATAGAGAGTTCACTTTGCAAATGTCTTTGATTTTGTGCTGACTGATAGAATCTCCACTAATATTATGTGCTACAAAATAAATAAAATACTTATTGTACATGATTATATCAATAATGCAAATTATTAATTCTTCCAGTTAACATCTTCTGTCTTGCAAGGAAATTCATATTATTGTATTCAAATGTAAATAAAATAATTATAGAGCAACTAAAATAAGAAAATTACATTAGATAAATATATTTACTTTGACAGATACTGTAAAAAATATTATAAAACTTAATATTTAGGAAAAATGTACTATAGTGTTATTGGAATAATAATATTTTTATACTAAACTCACCCGTGAATTAACTTTATTTTACCGAGGCCACTGCATGGCGTTGTCTGATCACCTGACTTATTTTATTTGTTTTATATTTAATGATTATACAGTTAATTAATTCATGTCTTTATATTATTACCCCAGCTGCAGCATTATGTCCTTTTCCAAGTTAGTGGTGCCGATTCTCTTGTGCACAAACTAACGTAAATTTAAGTTAAGTGCATCTTTCTCTTTCCGTTTAATTAAGAAAAGGACAGAAGATCAAATATTAGTTAAGTCCTGTAAAATTTAGACACTCCATAGATAATTTAGACGCATTTTAAAAACATGGCGTCTAAATATACGTCAATTTTCATTAGGCGCTGTCTAATTTGACAGGATTAAACTAAAATGTATCTTCTGTCCTTTTCTTTAAGAAATGGAAAGAGAAAGATGCACTTAAATTTACGTTAGTTTGTGCGCTAGAGAATCGGCACCAATCTATCGCAAGTCAAGACATAGTATGGACAATCTGTAAACAAAAAAGGTATATAATAAAATAATAATAATACCAGCATATTCATGTCCCACTGCAGGGCAAAGGCCTCTTCTCATACAGAGAAGGCACGAGCGTTGATCACAAAGCTTGCTCGAGGCGGATTGGCGATTCCGGACTCATATTAACTGCAAGTCCGTTTCCTCACGATGCGATGTTTTCCTTCACTGCTGTCTGTGATGTCCAAGAAACATTTTAGAAAGTAAATATGAATTAAAAAAGTCACATTGGTACTTGCCCGGATTTGAAACCACAACCTCTTGTATAAGAGGCGGGCGCCTTAAGCACTAGGCCATCAAGGCTTTTTAGAAAAAAGGGTAACCCCTTAATATAGGCGCTTTCTCACTGACCGGCTGCTACGTTTGGAAATATTGATAGACGAATCCGGAGCTACCTCTGGTTTTTTGTTATTAAGTATAATTTTAATTTATATCAACTTTTTTTATAATACCCAGTGCCCAGTGGATATGGCGCCCGCCTCTCGTGTAAGAGGTTGTGGGTTCGAATCCGGGCAAGTACCAATGAGACTTTTTCAATTCATATGTACTTTCTAAAGTTTATCTTAGACATCACTGACATCCCGTGCCTCGGAAAGCACGTAAAGCCGTTGGTCCCGGTTGGAAACTTTGACAGTCGTTACTGGTTAGTCAGAAACTTAGACCAGTGTAACCAAGAGGTATCGTGTCGCCCAGTTACTGGGTTGTGGAGGTCAGATAGGCAGTCGCTCCACGTAAAACACCGGTATCGAGCTGAATCCGGTTAGGCTGGCAGCCGACCCCAACACGGTTGGGAAAAAGGCTAGGGAGATGATGATCAATTTTTTTTCGGGTTGTTCCCGTTCGTCCACACCCCGTCGTCCACACTGCGGACGACTGGGAAAGTTGCGTTCTGTTTTCCCAGTCGACCGCACCTCGTTTTATGTCTAGTTTAAGAGTCAGTGTAAAGAAATTTTAAATTGAATAAATGACTTCATTAAGTTTTTTTAAAGAGAACAAAAGTACTAGGCGCGCAGTAACGTGAAGTGGTCATGTGCGAAAATTTAAAATTCACAGTAATTTTTCATTTTTCATTTTCAGGATCACATTTTCCATTTACCACTTCACGTTACTGCGACCTAGTACTTTTGATTGAATTAAGTGGTCAAATGCGAAAATTAAAAATTACTGTGAATTTTAAATTTTCGCACATGACTACTACACGTTACTGCGCGCCTAGTACTTTACATTTACTTGGTATGTACTTTTAAAGTATTTGCCTTATAAGTAATATAAGGCTAAGGGCATTATATTTTTAAAATATGTTTATTATATAAAGGAAATACTATTATCATATTTTCTTTACTAACTCTTACACTACAGGTGAGATGACGGGGTGTGGACGACTGGGAATTATGCAACGCACCATTCCCAGTCGTCCGCAGTGTGGACGACGGGGTGTAGACGAACGGGAACTACCCTTTTTTTCGAACAGGGTCTCCCCTCTTCTGTTACCTTATTTTGCTGTGCCCTACAAGGTTCATAGTGATCTCGCGTCTATTTGGTAAAAATGGTAGATTAAAAAGAGGTATATCATATTTTTTTTGCTGGGAATTTATCGCTATTACTTAAAAAATATCAAAATATTGCCAAAACCGGAGTTTACATCAGTTTCCGGTTTTGACCCCCTCAATACTGGAAATCAAAACCGGTTTTGCACGCATGACGCAGGGTAATTCATAGTTATTACATATAATACGGGTAGTGTAATTGGTGCTCAGAATGAAAGTAGGGTTAATATTTAGAACTCTCCATGGACCTATAAAAAAAGGCGGAGGAGCCTCAAACATAAAGTAATTGAAGCACCAAAATGGCGGCGGCGCACGGTGGGCTGAAAATCGGCTTTCATAGACTTAGGGATTTCAATTTGCAAGTGCTTGTTTTCATGCCGGATATCGCTTCTATTAGTCATTACTATGTACAAAAATGACACCCGAGTTAATTCTACCCAAAAACGAAGGAAATATAATTTTTTTACGAAAAATTTGTATGAAGCTAGTATGAAAAATCGAATTATCTCCTAAACGGCATGTTTAACCGTAATATCCTTGGAGATGGTCATAGTGCTAATTATTTATGATTTTTTGGTTGGCGATAGGACGAAAAATTTAATGCCGTTTTTTTTTAAAAAATCGTCAAAATATTTTTATTTATTTTTACATGTAAAACGATCCCTTTTAGTGTCTAAGTTAAAAAGTTCGATATGTTATTAACCCAAATATTAAGAACACACGAAACAAGAAAAATAAAATAAAAAAAATTGCTGTTTTTGACACATTTATATTAATTTAAATAAAAAAAGATTTATATTGAAGTAACATAATGAAGTTATATTTTATACAAAATAAGTTAATTTAAGGAATTAATACTAAGCATTCGTAAAATAAAGTAAAATAAATAAAAAAAATAAAACATATCATTAAATATTACAAAAAAACCCAAACACACTCAAATACAAATTTACAAATATGTACATATATATCTTTTTTACAAATTTTCCTTAACACTCTCGTTGTCAGACTCCAATTCTGAGTCAGCATCCAGATTGGATATATCCAAAAATTCGAACTCAGTTTCCTGAAATTGAATTAAGTCGAGAGTTTCAGCAAAAAAGCTCTGCTTTTTCTTGGCATCTAACTTAGGCCTTTGTGCACTTAGCAAAGGGTCCGAAGAAACAACAAGCATATTTAAAATATCTTGATTGGAATCCTGCCTGCTTCTTTTCCGCGAATGATGTTCTCGAAACCTCCTAAAATCTTTGTTTCGAGACTCTGAGGCTTCTTCCGAGAGAGTCCCAATCGGCACAATATTATTTTTCTCGATTATGTCAGCCCCATGGATTAGTAACTTATGAACGGTTGACGACATGTAGAACCAGTCGTATAGTAATACGTACTTTTCTGCTGTTTTGCGAGCATAATCTCTAAATTTTATTATATCGATCTGCTCTCCAGATGTAATTGCTTGTAAAATTACAGCAAATCTTTTGATGAGGTCTTCATCCAAACCGGTTATAGCTGCGGTTTTATTAGAAAACTCAAAGAATTTTCTTGCAGTATTCCCGTCATTGGTGGTTCCCGAGCCTTGTTTTACTATACCAATCAACAGATTGAGCTCATCTTTGAATTTATTTTGAATTATTTTCTTTCTTGTCTGTAGCATTTCTTTGTGCTCATCACTTCTCGCTGCCCACCGTTTGAAGTCCAGTCTGTATGCAATGTGTAACAGACATTCCATACAATTTATACGGGCGTGTAGGGATGACAAGCCAAACTCATACAGGTCCGAACACACAATTTTTGATGTTACAGCATCTAAGCGGTTCATTTCTGTAGGCTTTGCTAAGCACAGGTAGCACGATGCATTTGATCTAGCTTCAGAAAGGTAAGTACAGACTTTAGCGTCGATCATCGTCATCATTAGTTGATGAGTCACCCTATTATTATTATTGCACTCTGTGGGGATAAGGGCCTCAATTTCTTCATCCATTTGTTTTTTCAGCCCAAGGACAATTGCTTCACTCTCCTTTACAAAAGTAAACTGAACTGGACGACAATACAAAACTGAGCATGGTTTTGGGTTCGTCCATAAAATGTTGTCTCCATCTGTCAGTTTTAGTGGCACCAAGGAGGTCATGAAAATGCTTGAATCATCTTCCTCACCCTCAATTTTCTGCTTGTATCGGCTTTGGTTAGAAGCACCGTCAAATCCCCACTTGGATATCAGCTTCAACTGCTTGTTATGCTCTTCGTTAGAAAGGCTTTGAAGGATTCTTGTAACCGTGATATCAAGTAAAGCTTGAAGTGTAATCCTAGCCGATGAATCAGTAACTGTCACTGATTGCTTCGGAGGGTAGCAATCAAGCTTAGTTTGTTGCACTTTATAGTAAGATGGATAAATATCTTTAGCACCTTCTCGAATGGCAGCCTCACGCAACGTAATATATAGCCACTTTGAGAGTTTTAGCGAAAGAAGCAATCCAAGCGCCTTTTCTGGCGTAAATATGATTGTTTTCGCTGGTTTCTTAAGCGTTTCATTTAATTTAGCGGCTGCTTCAGGATTTTTCATCATGTATTCGATGACAGAGGCGATATCTCCATGCCCTTCTTCTTTTAAACGTGCTGCAGCTGCATATGCCAATTCACTGGAACCTTCGCCTGTGTGTTCATCAGATCTTCTCTTTTTTTGTTTACTTCCCAGGTCTTCGAATGGTTTACGGGATCTTTTCGTCATTGTTCCAATGGACGTTGATGTCGACGGTTCTGGAGAGACTGAGGGCGCTCTTGGTATCTCATCAACACTTGGTCTTGATTAACTAAAGTTTGCACAAAACTCGGCCAATCAATATTTGCTCCCAACCAATTCTCGTACTTTCTCCTGAAATTATCAAGGAATCGGTTGGATTTCCCCCACCTTTGTAAAGCGGCTCGCGTAAATCTCCGACAAAATTCTTTGAGAACAACATAATCTTCGTCGGACAGGCAATCGCCTATGCGGGATACAACTGCACTAAACAATACTTCATGATCAAATGAAGTACTCTCACTTCGTAGAAGAACAAACAAGTCTAAATTGGTGATTAAACTTTCCATTTTAAGATTTTATAGTCGCAGATTTAGTGTTAGCAGTTACACAGTTGTGAACAAATTAAATTATAAAACAAAACTTTAGCCCTTTTATTACAAAACGACAATAATTAGGTAACTACCCTCATTAGTTATCTCCTCATTAGCTAATGAAAATCTATAATTGTCACTAACTATTCTTAGAACTCATAGCACTGCTAATTAACAAATTAGCTTACTTATCAGGAAATGTTAAATATAATCCATTGTCGTGAGATATTGAAAATCATTAAATCACCTATTAAGACTCATTAGAAGACCTAATCAGTGTAGTTACTTAATCACTTCTTTTTGGACTCATTAGAAGACAATTGGTAATTTGGTTGTATGAAAAGTTTTAAAACTCATTTTGTGCTGATAAATATCTAGCTCAAACATAGTTGACTACGTGTGGGTGTACTATAAACCTCTGCCAACTCCTTCGGAAATATAGGAGTGATGCTATTTTATGTTATGTGTAGTTAAAAGTCCGTGTTCTTCAACATAAACACCAAAAGGAATCGTTTCATACGTAAAAACAAATAAAAATATTTTGACGATTTTTAAAAAAAAACGGCATTAAAATTTTTGTCCAATCGTCAACCAAAAAATCATAAATAATTAGCACTATGACCATCTCTAAGGATATTACGGTTAAACATGCCGTTTAGGAGATAATTCGATTTTTCATACTAGCTTCATACAAATTTTTCGTAAAAAAATTATATTTCCTTCGGTTTTGAGCAGAATTAACTCGGGTGTCATTTTTGTACATAGTAATGACTAATAGAAGCGATATCCGGCATAAAAACAAGCACTTGCAAATTGAAATCCCTAAGTCTATGAAAGCCGATTTTCAGCCCACCGTGCGGCGTAACTATGTGTGCGTGTATAAGGGGATGCCAGATTAAAAAAAGTTACTTATTTTTCAAACAATATTTCAATAAGATCTCCCTTTAACTTTATTAAATTTTAGTGACAAATATTGTTAAAATAAAGGTAAAATAAATAAAACACATTGGTTATTAAAAGTATTTGCAACTCATTTAATAGTTGACCTCAATCTTTCTAAATGCGAAATTTTCCTTTCTGACTCTACCGACAGACAAACAACATTGGATAAATTTAATGCAATTGCCCCACAAATCAAAATTCTTGATAGAAGTTCATTGCACCTCCTAGGTTCCCCAATTTTGGAAGACAGTTTTTTCTCATTTGTTGAAAAAAAAATCGAACAATTTAATGATATTTCAGATCGACTCTCTAAAATTAATATACATTCGGCTTTTACACTCATTAGATACTGTTGTTTTGGCCCAAATTTTATGTATAACCTTCGCTGTTCCCCTTTGTGGACACAGCCGCATCTTTTGGATAAAATTGACCAAATTATCAAAAATACTCTTACGTCTATTCTTAATGTGGCTCTGGACGACCGAGCTTGGCTACAAGCCACTCTACCGATTCGCTTCGGTGGGCTCGGCGTCCGCAAAATTTCTAGTGTAAGTTTACCAGCGTTTCTGTCCTCCGTCCACAGCACTGACAGGTTAACCAGCAAGATCTTATCGTCTTCGCTGGTTGATTTTGAGGTGCCGTGTCTGACTGAAGCTGTAAACGCTTGGAAAATGGCTTGCCCGGGGACGGATCGGCCCGTGAACCCTTTTTCCCAGAGACAGTGGGATGAGCCGCTTTGCAGATTGGTACGGAATAGTCTCATTAATACGTCCACCAATTTTGCTGAGCGTGCCCGCCTACTGGCTGTGGGTAAGTGGGAGTCGGGCCTCTGGCTTCAGGCACTTCCTTCACCCAACTTAGGCACTATGATGGGTGATACGACCTTCCGGCTCGCTACATGCCTTCGCCTAGGCGCTCCTTGCGGAGCTCCGCATCGCTGTCAATGCGGTGAAGCGGTCGACTGCCTCGGACACCATGGCCTTTCATGCAGTAAGAGCGCCGGCCGGATAGCACGACACGCAAGTATTAATGACATTATCCGTCGTGCTTTTGTCTCCGCCGGGGTGCCAGCTGTTTTAGAACCTAATGGTCTGGCACGCGACGATGGGAAAAGACCAGATGGAATGACCATAATGCCTTGGAAGTTGGGTAGGCCTTTGGTGTGGGATGCAACATGTGTTGATACCCTTGCGCCATCTCATCTTCCTAGGTCTGCGTGTTGTGCTGGGGCAGCTGCTGCAAGTGCAGAAAACCTCAAACGGCGCAAATATAATAACCTTATTGGAAATTATATATTTGAGCCGTTTGGGGTTGAAACACTGGGGCCGTGGGGTCCGAGTGCTCATCTTGTTTTTCAAGATATCGCCAAGCGGCTGGTTGACTCTTCACGTGACCAGAGGGCTGGCCTTTTTCTGGGACAAAGAATTAGCATTGCCATACAACGTGGCAATGCTGCCAGCCTTTTGGGCACCTGTCCTGTCGACAGCGATGCGGACGAGTTTTTTGATGCCCTGTGAGCCCTTCTTTTTATAACTTGTATATATTTATTTTAGTATTATTTATAAGTTTTGTACATATTATGTTTAATTTATTTAATTTTTATTTCTATTATTATTAATTAATGTTTAATTGTTAAAGAAAGCAATCAGATAATGTGAGTTAAAATATAGTAGTGTAAAATTCCTTTTAATAGTTTAACAAAGTTTTCATACCCTTTTACTGGTTTAAATTTTTTGTAGATTTGTCTTTTGCTATCGGCACATCTAGAAATCTCTTAGAGTAATATACTCAAAGAGAAATCTCTTCTAATTTTCGTAATATGTGGTGAAAACGAAAGTTTAGATATTTTTCGGTTATGTTTAGTAAAAGCTATTTTATGTTCTATTGTTATAATATTTTGTTGTTTGCTATAATTTTAACTAGATTTTTTTTGTAAGTACTGATGTTATCTTTCATTATAATATGTCTAAAATGATGTTACTAAATTAATAATCTAAGCCCTTAGTGTGGCTGCACTGCTTTGGCCAGTATATTGTTATTTTATCTTGCAATAGTAGCAACACTGATTGATTTCATGATTTATTAAATTTACTTATGGTAAATCAAGAAATTAGATTAAAAATAACATGCATACTGATGAAAAGTGATCTCGTGGCTTTTATTGATTGAACCATTATAGTTTCAACAACTTTTTGCAATACATGCAGGCATAGTTTTATTAATATTAGCAAAAATGACACCGAAGATCACTCGAGCCACTCGAGCACAGTTCGGAGAGTAATGGCCGACGGCGTCGGCCAACATACTATTGGTGTAGATGTGTGCGTAAAGCTTGTCCATATAGGAGCATTGACATACTATGGGTGCCTCATTTGTAGTGACGACGACAACGTGACGACGTGCGTTTTTTTTTAGGTCCATAGAACTCTCGATGATTGGTCTAATGAAAATAAAAATTTGCATTTCAAATATTATTGACCATTGACATAAAATATGAGTTTGATTACCAAGGGAGAAAAGTACTATTTTTAAGGCCAGAGGGTTTTCTGAATTTAGAGCGAAACATAGGAGTAGAATCCTGGGTGACCGATAATAACGCACCTGTATGGTCTACCATCAGTGGAAATCTTGGATCTCTGGAGCAGTGTCATCCAGTGTCAGAAAGCCTCTAGGCTTTATTTAGGACACTAAATTATGGGCAAGGCCGTCCGTCCGTTTGACCATAACTATTTATTAATCTGTGGTTTGACACTGTCTGCCAAAATTGTCAGATTGCCTGGATCTCCTGTATTTTTTTTGCATGGTTTTTGGTTTGGTTGGGCTTATTGGGCTGGGCCACAGAGTACATTTTTATAAACTGGTTTGGGCCTCACGATCACGCCCCCACCTTTTTTAAAACACAAAACGAAAAAAAAACTCCTAAAAGTACCTAGGTACCTACCTGAAATTCTGAGTTCTGTTTAAAACACTTGTACCAATGATGTTATAAGTAAAAGACTTGTACTCTCACGAAACTTTGATCCTAAGTTCGTAACTAAAAAACACTGAGATAGGTATTGGCGGAAGTATTAGTAACGCCATCAACAAACAAAAAAAAAAGTAGTTTTCCGGCTTTTATGACATAAGAATGGGTACAATAAATTCTAATCTTATTATCTCCGACTGCATAGATAATACGTAGTTACTAGGCTGGGTCTTATTTAAGCCAGATTCCATCTTCCCAGGAGTTTCAGGTTCTCTCTTAAAAGGTCAAGTGTCAGTGATTAGTTTTGGTGATAAGATTTGTTGGTTATGATTTTTTATAATACTAGATATCATTTCAATTTATTATAATTTGAATAAAGGTACTTACAAGAAGCTCAGAAGATAGCTATCAAGAATGGCTGGAAAATACAGCGATGCTGAAATAGAGATCCGTGCCGCAAAGAGAGAGGACATGATTGCAGTGGCTGAGATGATTCAGGTCTCACTAACTTTACATTTTGAAATCATTATAGGTAGCTAAGTATTTTTATAAAACTTATCTTTATTATTCAATATTTATGTTGGTTATATCAGGAGCTTGCTGATTTCGAGAAAATGCCTGATGGCCCTAAATTGACAGTTCAAGGTATGTTGTGCATTGATCAATTGTAACATAAAGCTAGCTAATTTACTGAGATCATACTGACTACACATGACATTTCAGATCTCCAACGTGATGGCTTTGACAGGCAGCCTCCTCTATTCCGTTGTAAGGTAGCTGAGGTCAACCGTCCTGGCACTCCGCTCTTGGTGGGCTATGCGCTGTACTTCCACACATACTCCACTTGGGAGGGCTGCTCCATGATGCTGGAGGATCTGTGTGTTCGCACCAGTCAGAGAGGCAAGGGAGTGGGAGAGAGGTTGTTCAAAGCTGTTGCTCAGGTATATTCAAGACATTGACACTTACACTTACTTTTAGTGGTTACAATATACTGACATGACTTTCAACATCTTTATATTATTATATACAACTCAATATCGCCCTAGATGTTGCTTAAACCAAATAGCTTTTCACCCTTCATTACAATATTTCAGGAAGCCACCTCTTCTGGTAGCAGTCGCCTTGACTTCCATGTGCTAGACTGGAACCCAGCGCGCTCTTTCTACGAGAAGAATGGCGCTGTGAACCTGACCAAGACAGAGCAGTGGGCGTACTACAGGCTCACTGGCGATGCTCTGAAAAAGCTCTCAGAGGCTGCAGCGTGATGGGTTGTAGACAGAAACACAGAGCTGTGCGCACACTTATATATTTCATAATACATAATATTATTATACTATACAACAGCCTAAACAGACTTCACATATTTTGTACATAATATTTCTAATTCATATTTATTTAAAATCTTGAGACTTGTTATCAAAATATACAAGAGATTCTGTTTTATTGTTCACTGCCAATGTTTCAATTTCATTATGTTTTGATAATAAGCCAGAAGTGTATCTGTATGCCTTACTTACTGTGATACAATGTGCACGACCATACAAATAAACAGCTTTAATATGTAGTAAATTTGATTATTTAATTTCTAACTATTTAGTATGTACAAGTATAATAAATGCCATCTATTCAAATTAATTTAATAAGTCTACTTCACATAGTTGTCTGGTTGCCTCGCATGCTCACATAGCTATTAGATCAGGTGTGTTAGGTTGTCTGCTGATACAAATATGACATGTATTTGCACAGTTAAAGAATACAGTGAAGAGGTAAAGAAGTAACAGCCAACAGCAGTGGCATAAAAATACCTCATCATATTTGTAGAGGCCTGTCATCTAGCCTTATTCTAGGTTGTTTCTAGTTTACCTCAATTGGAGTAGAATAATTACAAAAAAGCTTCTTTTGCCTGTTTTTACTAACACTATGTAAATATACCTAATAGGTACCAGCAATAAAAACATTGATGAATGTTTAAAATAGCACGAAACCTGGCATTAAAGTGTAGCTAGAAATATTAATTAAAATTTACCTTTTGATCACAATATCAATAAATAGTAAAAAAACTTCCTACTTGTTCGACGATCGAACTAGTGAGAAAAAAAATTCTCACTAGTTCGACGATCGAACTAATGAATCGAACTAGTAAGAATAAATCTTTATTTCTGCTACATATTGGCAGGTAACATCATAGCGCGACTTCATTTTTATTTGGGAAACTATTTGCTTGTTCGATGCAACGTAATATGTACCTTATTCTAATTAGTTTAGAGAATAGTTTGTATTACCCAAGTAACGCAAACATTTTGCCAAATAAATCAAGTGAAGTCGCGCCATTACAATCACACTTCAAATACACAAATATTCAGGTGGCGTAATGTGAATACTGTTTTATCTAATGTACGTATTACACACGTGGCTATAATGTAAAGATAACTTTCAGACTAGCGTGGTGCAGCGAGAAACATTTCTAGCTCAAAGAAATTGATAATATTGTTCCTTTGCTGACTGGACGGTTCACCGGTCTGAAAGCCTTATCATCGTAATTTCCAACTTCTACTCTTAAAAACATTTCTAATAGGGAATCATTAGACTAGTTTTTTTGAGATTATAATTTTCATGGAACGTTAAATATTTATATACTTAGTTAATACTTGCGTTACCATTGTGTCAGTCATTATGGCAAGGTGCCCTCCGAGCGACAGGTACAGCCTACGATGAATCGCTACTGCCTCCATCATCAATTATCATTACTATAATACAACACTATTACTTAAGTCCTACAATGTTACAACTTAACCACTATTTATATACAACAGATCGGAACACAAAATTCGAATCTACACATTTTGACAATTAAGTATCAGTTAACTAATGGAAGTCGAAGAGTAGACTTTTCGATAAACACGAGTATTGGACTCGGAGCTGGCTCGCTCGCGTTGCGTCACAGATAATTGTCGCAAATCGTATCGACTTCGACTCCCACGCTCCTGTGACTCATGGCGGCTCGTGTGTAAGGAGCACTCGAGGGTTCGTCGTCATTCGCAAACGAACGGTTTCTACACAACATTATAAAGTCTTTGTGTTCACTATGTGGGCGCAGTGTCCGGGTGACGTGACGTCAGCTGCTACGTGGACGCCATGAGCTTGGCGTGCGCCGTGACGTTGCGCTGGTGCAGGAAGCCGCTGCCTTCCTCCTCCTCGCCGTTGCCCAGACCGTACTGAAAACAAAACACTCGTTGAGAACATGCATTTCAGATCTTTAATGAGTTTCTCTTTCGTAGAAACCCGTATAGGTAGTGATTCATAGACTAGTGCGTTGCAATCTACAAGACTAGGTGCGCTTGTTGGCTTGATTTTGTTGTAAAACTTAGAAGTATGAGCCTAACTGGTCCTAGTGGTCGCCAGTGCAAATGTTGAACGCTGGAGTTGCGTAGTGTTATCTAGAATTTTTTTAGGTAGCACCCTGGAGCTTGGAAGTTCGGGTTATAATCATCATCACCATCATCAGCGTCCACTAGTGGTCAAAGGCCTCTTTTTCCAGCGCACGCGGTTCTGTGCCGCCTGCATTAAACGGTTTCCTGCGACCTTAACAAGTCATCCATCCATCTGGAGGCCGTGCTGATCTGCGCTTGCCAATACGGCCGCCAGTCGAGATCCTTTTTCCCCTATCGGCCATCGCTTCTTTGAGCTATGTGCCCAGCCCACTGCCACTTCAGTTTTACGACTCGATGAGCTATGTGGGTGACTTTAGTTTTCATGGATCTCCTCATGGGCGTACCCATGTAGGGGCAGGGGGGGCTGCTGCCCCCCCCTGGATAATGTTGACGTCCCTACTAAGTATCATATCTTACTTTTATCGGTAATAATTAATAAAACGATTTTTTGCCATTTGTTTGCAATACAATATTTTTACAACAAAAAATTACGCAGCTCGTTCGTTAGTTACCAATAACAGCTCGCTAGCAGCGCTGCGAAGCCCATTTTCAAAGCGCACAACGAGTTTTGGTTCCATTAAAAAAAGAAATAAGGTTTTGGTACTGATTTGTAGTATTGTGATATAATTAGGACATACCTATATGTATTTCATTTTTTTTTGGTGAGTGGGATATCCTCAAATGACTTCTCCCGCCTTTGGTCGGGCGGGAGGGCTTCTCAGACTTACTGACTAAAACCCATTCATGCTCCTTCGGTTGCCCTTTATGTTCCGGGGCTACGGTAACTATTCCGCAACCCCGGCAGGCATTGGCCCTGCCCTAGAGGGCCCCTTCACGTGCTGACTGCTCTTTAAGGCGTGCGTGGAACAAAACGCGCCGTCGACACGGGCCTGGTCCTAGCCGGGCGGCGAGCTACCCATCGCTCGCCGTCCGCAGACCCGCGCCTACGGTGGCCGGTAGTCGGCTTGCGGCTATTGACGTCTACTACGCCTGGGTCCCTGTCCGGTGCGTTTGGACCACCCAGATTAGGCAGGAACTGCTTAAGGGCAGCCCCAGCCCTCGAAAGTTTGGGGGCCAAACGTCGGAAATGCTCCGTGACGTTCCATCGGTTGTCGAGGACAAGTCCCGGGTACTTTATCGTCGACTCGACACCGATGTGAACCGCCTGATATTTTAGTAGAACCCGCAAGAACTTAATAGACACCTAGCTTATACCTAAAAAATCTGATTTGCCCACCCCTTGCCCAAAACCTGGGTACGCCCATGGATCTCCTCGTTTCTGATTCGATCATGTAGGGAAACTCCGAGCATAGCTAGCGAGGTCCAGGCCGATATTAGATCCGTATGACATCATTGGCAAGACACACTGGAAGACTTTTATCTTTTATCTGCTGAGGACTTTTATCTTCTAGCACTGGGGTGTTGAGGACGAGAAAGTGGTGCGTGCGGGATATCTCACTAACACGAAAAAAAAAAAAATAAAAAGTAAAATATCATTGATCCTGCTTATCATTTAACATCTTTCTGTGATTACGGATAGTCAAAACCAGAAACCAGGGTGTATTATTCAGCTGCATACGGTGAAGCCGTAAGCCGAGACCAACACAGTTGTGACCTATCTCTAGTGCGTACTGACCTGTAGCGCATGCAGGTAGTGCTGCTGCGAGTGGTAGTGCGGGCCGGAGTGCGCCGCGTACGAGTCGTAGCCGGCGGCGGCGCTGGGCTCGCTCTTGATGTTGAACAGCGACGGGTTGGACAGGAAGGGCGCGCCCGGCAGCGCCAGCGGGTACTGCGCGTGTGCGTGCTGCCCCGACTGTGCGTGCGCGTGTGTGGGTGCCGCCGCGTGCGCGTGCGCGTGACTGTGGCCGTGCGGCGACGTGTCCGGCGTCACGTGCTCGCGGCTCTTCGACGCGCCGTGACCAGACATTGACTGTGTCAGCGGCAGGGGCACCTCCGGGAGACTTTGTTTGCTGTCTGAAATAATAACAAGGGGGATTCGTTACATTCTGCGCCCGTGTTTCATACACCGATACAGCATGGTCCAGGTGCAAAGAAATGAAAAAGTTTGTAAGTATGATGTATGCAATAAGTATCCGTACCGTCCATTCCAGGAGAGCTGTGCTCGTCTTTCTTGTTGGCATCGTTTGGCGGCTTGGCTCCGTTACCAGATTTCTTTGGCTTACGTTTCCGTGTCTGGATGCCGTCCTTCCTCATTGCTAGAGGCCTGAAGAATTGAATAATTGGTTTTAGTACTCAGTCTATTTTCGAGTAAAAATGTATAGGAACCATATCAGCCAGTGCTGGAGTGAATGTGTGGACGTACCGGTTGATGCCGTGCAGCTTGTAGTAGAGACCGCACGCGTTGCAGACGGGCTCGCCGTCGTTGTTGCGCCGCCACAGCGTGGTGTTGCGCGAGCCGCAGTTGGTGCAGCACTGGCCGTGGCGCCGCGCCGCCGACTGCGGACAGGTAGAGGTCACCACTGCTGCCAGTGCTCGGGAACAGTCGCGAGCACTGGAGCTGGCTTACAGGTACATTATCCATCACCAGTGAAATATAAAACCTGACTACAGATCATGCACAACTCCTAACCCTGAGAACTAAAGAAGCTATTGTAAAAAATATCGTTTATTTGTGACGATAGGTCTACTAGGATATTTTTTTACAATTTAATGTCGATCTATTACCTATGTTCTGCTTCAAAAAGAGATACCTACTTTTTGCTTTTTCGCAAAGTCTAGGATTTTATCTGAATAGATCCTGCGATCATGAATAGTGGGCACAATTATAGTGCGGCCGATAAGCCACATTATAATATCGGTCGCAGTAGTACCCACCAAGGTGATGCTACTCAAAGACCTTGTTAGTTTAGTTTCCCCAAACGTGTAGCTGTCGACGTTTAACTAATTTATGACTCTCATTAGGTTAGATAGTTTGAATGTAGGTGGCAGAGAACCTAAATTACCTACCGACTACTGATAACTGGCTGTTTTTTGCCTATTCATTGTGTTTTGTTGAATTTCTTAATTAATAAACAGGCACACATGGTAACAAGGTCTGCTTAACGCGTCAAGTAATAACAATATAAACATGCTAAAAAAGCTTGTAAAAATAAGAAGAAATATGGTGTAAAAGAAGCGTGCTTAATAACTAAATAAAAATAGTAAGGAGAGCACCACAACCAAAGATACAGAACAAACAAGACCCAAGTACCTCGCATGCACAAACGTTACAAAATCCACCACCAGTGACCACAGACAGCACACAGTGCATCTGCATTATTACTACATATAGGTAGTATTATACTGTACGCAGTGCACTGTGAACCTAAGTCCATCGCCATCTTGTACCGCATCACATAGAATTACGCGCATGCGCTACGACGGCCACAAGCTGCATTGTCCGAGGAGTGCGCAGGCGGGGCCGCCTTCCCATTGGACGATACCTGTCCCTATCTGTGCGCCTATGTGTGCGCCGCGCCGAGATAACTAGCCGGCACTCTTGTTGCCGATCGATAAAGTCCAATATGCGCGGCGTTATTAGCGGCGAGGCGCGGCTCCCTGAGCGCGCTATCTGCGCCCTATCTACTGCTGAGTACAACTGATTGCCGACGGCGACGTCTCGTTAGCCACGTGACGTCACCGTGTAACTCGGCTGCGCCCGCGCACCGCCGCCATGCTCGCTAACGTGTAATTACCGATCGATTAGTTATCTGGGCGCGATACGCTTATCTAATTCCATCGTCAATAATGGAAGGTTACGGTGATAGATTCGGGAGGTGATATTATTGGGTGGGTAATGTGGGTATAATTGTAACGGTGCAAGCGGAGTGCTACAAAGCGGCGCACTCGAAGTAGGGAGCGGTAGCGTGTAGTTTCCTAACACTCGCCAAAGCCCGAAAAGTAAGGATATCTACAGGAGCCGCGTGCGTGCGACGTCGCTCGGCGACGCGGGGCGGTAGGATGCATGCACTAGTCTACACGCCACCGACTCACCTTCTTCATGCCCCTGGCCATGCCCTCCACACTCATCCATCTCTGCACGGTGCCCTCCTTATAGAAGCGGGTGAGTAGGTCTGCGTCGGCACCTGTTCGCAAACAGAGCGCGTTACTATCATGTCGGGGACACTCACCAGCCTCTTGCTCGGCTTCACGAGCGGGCGGTTGACGCCGTTGATCTTGTGGTACAGGCCGCACGCGTTGCACAGGTAGTGGCCCGTGGCGTCGCGGCGCCACAGCGGCGTGTTGTTGGCGCCGCAGTTCACGCACTCGCGCCCCTCCTCGTACATCTCCAGCACGCCATCTGTTCGCACGCTCGTGTCAATGTGGCATAGCTAGCACAGGCTACTGCCTGGTGGACCTTAACACCTATAGATAAGCTAGGCGTACGACAAAAGCAGACCTAATCCAAAGATGAAATAAGGATACGAGCTGCGAGGATGAGATATTAAGTAGTTGCTGAAAGTTTCCAAATGATTATTTAATAGGTAAGTGCCAATGCACTGTAAGCATAGAAAAAGACAATGATATCTGTTTTATCGATGGTTATCAGTTCCCATAGCCACACAGTGGCACACGACCATAGCGGACTGTGTGATGACAACAATGTTGAGCGGTTTCCGAGAAGGTGGAACAATAACAATGCGATAGCAAGCGATACTGCGCCTGCGCCGTACTGTGGCCGTACGCGGGCAACTGACCATTGAAGGGGAACGGGCATACCTAGCCTATTAGTTATCATTATGATTTAATTTGATTTGGTTGTATCTAGCACTAGTATTTAACCTTAAAACGACCAACCGACAGTCGGCTGTCAAGCTGCTATTGTCTTTCTATTGTGTCTCAATTCACGTGTATCCGAAGGATTAAGAAAGATTTCTTCACAAGTTTTAACTGTGGCTGCATACAAAAAGAGGAACTACAATGTACGTCTCCTATTAGCAGTGTCTCCCCAGCCGGTCGGGCGGAGTCGAGTGCTATTAGTCAGCTCGTAGGTACTACAGTTATTAGGCGGCTCCGCTTAGTCGCGAATATCGGCGTTATCACTATCCGGTGATAAGCCAGCCTCACATCTGTGCGCTAACCCCGATACATTTGCTTACTGAGTACAGTAATTGAACGCAACGTTAGTAATTGCTCGAAAAGCTAGATGCATGATGATCTATAACATTCGAAAATTTTATAGGTTATTGTTAAGACCTGGCTTTTAAAACCCCAAAAAGTCTTAAGAAAACTCCGAGGTTCCCTAATATGTAGTTGTATATAAACTAACTATTATAGAACGGAATAAACTAGTTATTGTTTCAGTAGTTTTATAGGTAAGATACCACTGTTAGCATGCTATATGAAGTGTCGACTAGTGGTAAGGTTTTAATTGTAATAAAGGAAAAAATAATTGTTTGTTAAATTCATTAACTATTCCACTAACCCTAAAATTACTGAATGAATTTTAGAATTTCCAGCATCAAAACCTATATAAAGCTACGATGACCGCGCGTTACTTTGGCTACCTATATGTATTTTAAAACATCACGCTATGTATCTCGGGAGTGAAGCAGTTACCAAGGACCTAACATAACGCAAGTGCAACTGCGGG
Source organism: Athetis lepigone (assembly GCA_033675125.1). NCBI lineage: Eukaryota > Metazoa > Arthropoda > Insecta > Lepidoptera > Noctuidae > Athetis > Athetis lepigone. Next base: position 23,074,563 of record CM066227.1, read on the forward strand.
GAACAGCTAGTCTTTAATATAACTTAAGGTTCACAAACACAAACGTCTTTGGTATTTAGGCGTAGATCTAAATTAGTTAGAGTTTTTCGCTTTACCTATTATGTTCCTCTAGGCTCCAGTGTAACCTACAAAATATAACCATATGTGTCTATCTATATGTTTGGCATTTAAACAGGATAGGAAACTTCAATAAAAATCCTTTTTTGATATCTAGCAATAAATAACATCCATTGTTTGTGGTTAATGACGATAAAATTTTAATTATGAGGATAATGAGGTACATCACTTATACCGCAGTTCCTGAACGCACGATACCTTTGTGTAACGGTACCTACCTATGACACAGGCATTCGCGAAATGGGTAGGCTAAAAACAAAATATCGGATTTAAACATCTATCTATCTAGTGCGGGGCAACGTTAAGTAATAAATGTGGATTAAAATAAGAATAGATGACTTTTATTGAAATACGAGTTGCACGTGTCTATGTTTGCAAACAAAACTCGTCCTGACCCGAGAACTGAAATAGCAGTCGCTTAAATTCTTAGCCAAACCCAATACAACACAGCGCCGAAAAATACCGATTTTTATTTATCATAATATAATTAACATACTTAAGATCGCGAGAAATCGCGTGGACTGCTGAATACGATGCAATTTTGACACAACTGAATCTGTCACTAGTCAGTAATTAATCACTTAACTACCTATTGATGTAAAATTCAGTATTATTGAGATATAGAAGAAAAGTTACAGTTTTAGACAAGCACACGGCAACGATTAACGATGTGCTGTGGATGGCCCATGTAATTGAAATGCAAGCTATGAACAAGAGTGACCCTGAAGACAAATATAACTATAGTTTTAATTCCATTGTAACGTGAGGAATTATATTGAAACTTGCCTTTCCGCGAGTTCATGAATCAGCTCGCTATCGTCTCTGACGTCAACGACATGTTATTGTCTTCTGCGATGAACCACTGATCGCATTTATTCGTTATTCGCTTTGTAATCATTGTCTGACACCTAAATAAGCTCCTACAGTTCTCTAGTCTACTATTAGTTACGAAGGAATATCAATTTTGACGATTGTTTTGATGCTTCTAACGTCTTGAATTGAATAAGATGTCTCTTTACAACTCGAATAAAATGTATAGAGGGCACATTATCTGTTTGGCCTTTTACAATAGGAATAATTTTCCTCAATTATTCATAATTATCAGTATAAAGAGTTAAAGAAAGGGAACGGAATGTATCGCGTCTTAGTGCCGAAAGCTACAGCAATTTCTCTTCCAATCAAAAGTTACAATTTTCTCATGCCTTTAGATATTCTATTCGTGTCTATTTCCCGTTCAATCTAGGATACATTTAACTACTAAATAGGCATGTTTCGTTGGTATTGTTACACCGGCACGACGCGCCCATTAACATTACCTCACTAAGGGACATTATAGAGGAAAATAATATAAAATATTTGAGGAATCACAAGAACGATTAAATTCGTGCTATTTCTTATTGATCAGTACATATGACAGTTTTCAATCATAATATTTGTATAGTATGAATATAATAGACACCTAAGAATTTGCGTAGATGTAGTTTAATGGGTTGTGGACAAAACGAAACAAGTAACAGAAGGTGACATCTTATGAAATGGAAATGTAATGCATTGGTTAGATGGGTGGAGTTTCAGTAACCGTAAACACTAAATGTGCATATGATGTTAGGTGATCAATTGTTTAGCTGCAATGAAAACATACTGAAGTGGAGGGGCTTATGACAATTTGAAAAAAAAAATGAAAAGGGTATTGAACACATGAGACTCAATCTGTGGGCAAAGTTAATAGAATTTATAATGCAGGGCTAGATACAATTTTACAAAAATGCGCTCTGATTGAGTAACCTTTCCCACCACAGAAAAGGCTTAAGTTGTACCCCGTTTCACGATGAGTGCGAACACATGGGTTGCGAAAAATCGCCAGGCACCCCTTATAGGACGTCTATGGACATGCCAGCTTTCTGAAGATCCGGGGTTACTCTTTTTGTGTAAACGGGGTTTAATACAAAAGCAGTAAGTAGTAAAGTGAAGGTTACCGTAAGCGGTGGGTCTCTGCAGCGCGTCGTAGGGCGCGCACCACGAGCCCATCACCATGTTCTGCGAGTACAGCCCCCCCGCCACGCCGCCCACGCCGCTCACCCCGCCGCCGCCCGCTGCACACCACAACAACAGTTACACAACATGACAACAACAAACTCCAGGGTACAATCAACAGAACAACACACGCACTCAGACAGAGCAGAGATGATGAAGGATTTGCACAAAACCATGATTATCTACAACATGTCGAAGATAACTAATAAAACGAAGTAGTAACCAACAAGGTGCTAGCGAGACTATTGTTATGAATATTAGATGTTGCAGCAAATAAGCTGAGTAATTACAGTTATAAACTTATAACCATGTCAACAAAACATTAAGAAGTCACGTGGAATTACGTGGGTAGCCTTTTAATCATAAATTGCTCTAGTTTGTCCATCTGAGCTGCCCAAGTAAATATTGACACGAGTGAACATCTGCAGTTAACTAAAGTAACATTTCTTAAAGATCAGTGAGGTGGTGACGGACCTGCAAGCAGCGCCATGTTTTGTAACCAATTCGCGGGCAGTCGCATCGCGTCCATCGTGAGGGATCAGATCCGTGTCGGTACACCCGGGTAGCACTAGACTAGTTATAACAGTGTATTGTGCGCGAGGTTAGGTCACGACCCGTGCGGTCAGAGGTCACGCCAGGACTGACCGAGGCGCGCGCGCCGCGCCGCCCGATCGCGCTTATCGCGGCTGATTCACGACAGCCTTCTGCTGTTACAACGACGCCGCAATTCACAAACTTTCAGCCTGAAGTTTCATAACAAACGCGGTACGTTGTAACGCATTGAATACTTAATTATTATCAGTCGATGTACGCAACAGAAGTCTGGGGTTTATGAAGGTAACAGTTTATAGCCACACAAAACAAACCTACATAATATCTAACTTTTCCAACATTACCTCGTGCATCGATAATATATTTCCGGTAGGCAGGTAAATGAAATGTCCTCATGGCACGTGATCACGTTGTCACGTGATCACGTTAGGAAAATGTTAACAAAATCAGTAGGTAGTAATAATCGAATTTCATTTGAGTATGGACAACTAAAAGAGAGTAGAATACGGAACTTCGACGCACAAAATATCGATAAATGCTAATACGATGCTACAAAATTGCGATGCACGTTACTGCGAAAGACCGTCTCTGCGAAGCCAATACACTTCGATGCACGTTACCGCGAAAGATTTTCACTGCGATACTACTTAACTTCGATGCACGCTTACCGCGAAAAATCATTTCTACAAAGCCGCGGGCAAAAACAAGTACCTAATAAACGCTTGAAAAAGATTAAATGAAGGAATTATTAGGGGAAAATATCCATGACATCTTTTAAGTTGAGACGGCTTTGAAGTTTGATTTGTCTGTATTAATTTGTTTTGTGTGCATTAAATAAAATCTATCTAACATTGTATTACATTCAATTTTAGTAAAATGCATGGAATATTTTTGTACCAATCAATAATAATTAGGTAATACAACTTTGTTTATTTTTGTTAACGTTTTAGTTATATCTAACTCTGTATTTTTGACAAGTTGATTAAATATACTTATAATGTGAAATATAGGGGTCGCAAACCGGGATACCGAATTTCGAAAATACCGGAATACCGGACCAAATTTGGGTCTTATTAATACCGGTATTCATTTCACAAAAACCGGGATATTCGATATTTTCGGTTTTAGTTAAATAAATATAAACAAATACAAACAAATAGAAAAAGTTACGCGCTATTTAATTTAAATTACGGGCGCGCGAGTTCGTTCACACACCGATGAATCCGGGGAATCTACACATGATGTTACTGTTTCTGCATATGATCTCCCTTCAGCTTCAATGCCGCTAAAGAAACAGAAATGGCAGTGAAAAAGCAAATGCTAAATCAGCAGAACAGCAAAATCAGCACATCACTAGAAACTGCACCTGACTTTGACACTTTAATCAAAATAGAAATGGCTCTTTACGAAAACGGTGGGTCTAGAGGAAAATATTTGAGTATGGCCTTCAACAATTTAATAAGTATTCCACCAACTAGTGTAGAGTCAGAGAGAGCTTTCTCTTCATCGGGTTACTTGTGTAATCATTTGCGATCAAGATTGAGTGATAAAAGTTTAGATACTTTACTGTTTCTACGATCTCATTACAAGGCTCAACTTTAATACATTATTATTTACAAATTTAATAATATTTTGATTACCTCTTTAGTTTTTATAACTCAGTTTGATTTGGACTAGATTTAATTTAAGCATTTTTGTTATTTTGTTAATTAGAATATTATTAAGCCATACTAAGAGTTAATTTTATGTTTTATGAGAATTTATTATTTTTATGTTTTATGAGAATTTTTTAGAAGTGTATTTTTTGGTTTGTTTTGATTACGTTGAGACTGTTGTGAGATGTTTAAGTTTGATAAACATTTTATTTTTAGAACTGATTCCTAGTAGGAATCCTACTTCCTAGTCAAACACTACATTTAATTAAAGTATATGAACTAGTATACCAAAGTTATTTTAATAAAGGAATAAACGGGCATTTAAGTATTAGTAAATTATTGCTAAGAACTAACTGATTGATTACCAACATATCAAATAATAAAACGTGTGTCAATGAAAATTTTGTTTTATTTGGAAGATAAATTCATGTAGGTTAGGTATCTACTTACTATTCCTCCGCAAACTAACTTTATTTTACTAAATTTGCTAACTTTAGCTTAATCCCGGAAATATCGAAAATACCGGATTATCGGTATTGGTCTGGAGCCAATATCGAAAATACCGGTTTTGCTTAAATGATTCGGTATTGCGACCCCTAGTGAAATATACATAATTATATTATGATTGTTTATTATGTAAGTACTGTACAAACCATTATGGAATACACATTATTTTGTTCACTTTGCGTTTTGGTTTATAATTTATTAGGCCCACTCGAAACATAAATAAATAAAATAAATGTAGATAACTAATGTAATTAGCTTAACAAAAGACGAGCAGGTATGTCGAAGTCTAATAGTTTTTCAGTAACTATCTTTCGCAATAGATTATCGAAGTCAAGTAGCTCCGTAGTTTTTTCCTGTAACGTGCATCGAAGTGTAGTTGCTTCGCAGAGACGGTCTTTCGCAGTAACGTGCATCGCAATTTTGTAGCATCGTGTTAGCATTTATCGATATTTTGTGCGTCGAAGTTCCGTATTCTACTTACTAAAGGAGGTCAATTCTATTTTAATATTTATAGCTCTCATGTAGTTATGTTGCTGTATGTCATTCTGCTATACTTAGGTTTGTATTATTGATTACGTTCCTCACTATCTCAAAGTATCTACGCTGTAATTAACGACTATGTGAGGACACTATGAACCCGCTGTCGCTTCTCACTTACGTCTCATCTTCCGTCCAAACAATAACAAGTAATTTATCCTGCTTAAGGGAAAAATCATATCGACTGGGAATTGGCTCACGATACTGAATCATCTGCGGTTACAGCCTTCGCGCAAATACTGATAGTGACCGACGCACTAGCCGCCATAACACGCTCCATGGAACTTTGCTGGAAATCCCGATTCTGATATCTATAGAAGTTCAAAATATCTAAACTGAGATATTATCGAGTATGGCCATGTAGGTATTAAACACACAAAACCCTGTCTGGGGCCACGATAAGACCCAACCCACAATTATGTTAAATATATTAGTGATAACAACTATCTGACAATGCACCGTTATCAAATACTTTGTAATTAACGTGTTATCTGTGTTCGTATTTAGTTTATTCATTCGTTAAGTTATTCTTATCGGCCGTTTGGCCAAACAAGTTATAACTTCTGTTCATAAGCAGATAGGGAATGATATTTAGTTTTATAATTATCTGATCAACAATAAGTAGGTACTACTTATAAACTAACATTGGTCATCGTACTGGAAGTCTTCCATTGCGACACCAGTGGAGGTCGCTCATGCATTGACCTGGTTTGGTGTCAGCTGTACAAAGTTCTCTCCCGGTCCCAGGCGGACTGGCGGACTGGCGGACTGGCGGAGAGCTCGGGCTACGTGCCTCCACACTTCTGTAGTCGGGTAAACCCCATCTTAGTTCACTCACAACATTATCCTCCCGCGTCACCGCGTCAATCGCGCTTGTTAGGAGTTATTAACTCAATAATAGAATTTCAGTTATTGTTAACTTGGTGATAAGGATAATTCTTGGTAGTTGTTATTCAGTTTTTTTCCTATAAAGTTTTATAGGTGTGTGAATTAGAACTTGATTAGTAAGTTTGCTGTCATCATGTATGATGCCATAAATCCATTGTTGCAGTAAATATTTAGCTCTTTTTGAGTTGTGTACTTTCTTCCTGCCATTTCCATTCATAAATCGCTGCGGTTCCATTCAAAAAACAGATACTTCGTGTGTTGTTTTTACCTTAGCACAGCAATAAATAGATTTTTGAGTTATACCTTCATTAACATTTCAGGTACATTTTGTTATTTTCCTTATTCTAACGTTGTACCCGTAGTACCTACATTCATTGATAGTTTGTTGCTTCCAAAAACCCACGTATTTATTGAATTGAATTCATCTTACATTCATATGAATAATATTTTTGTACCTAGTAGTATTGATGACATGAGTATAAAATTAGCCGTAGCATCATAGCCCGGAGTACCGGCTGCGCTCGTATCGGCGGAGACAAAGGCGGTGATTGCAGCGTGTCGCGCGAATTCCTCTGTTATCTGTGAGCGATAGTGCTCTGACTCATCATAGTTTACTTGTTATTTATAGCGGACAGCTTATCGACACATCGCTCTATTTGTCGCTAGCTTCTAATTGTTTTATTGTGTTCCATTGATAGACAAAACCATAAGTAACTCCACGTGTTCAATTTACTAAGAAATAAGCCTCACGGTGACCTTATCATCCTTCCTGCAGTAGGTAATCTTACGTCTATTAGATTCTGTGACTACATTTGAGATCAAATTGATTTAACTCCCCCTCCTCCCCCTCCTTGCGTCGTATTCCTCAGTGCTGAGGGTCGAGACCTCCCTTTTTCATCACTATCTCTTGGACGATTTTTTTCCATTTTACTCTGTCTCTGGCGGTGTGGAGGGCGTCGTGGACTGTGGAGTCAAGGGTGGTGCGGATCTGGTCAGACCAGCGTATTGGGCTGCGTCCACGAGGTCTTTTCCCCTCTACTTTCCCGGTCACAATGAGCTTCTCGAGGTTATCACCATCTTTCCTTGCAATGTGACTGAAGTATTGTAAGTATTGTATTGTTTGTTGATTTAACTATTGCACGGTTATAACAGCAGTTTGGATAAGCTGTACCATCGAAAATGATAACTTTCTTTTAAGGAACGGCTGTGTAGCGAATTTAGTACTTTGTTCACAAGGGCCGGACTCCACCAAAGTGGAGAGGAATTAAGATGTCTCGTAGATAACTAACAGGATACTGAATTGCGCTAAAACATTGGTGCACGAGACATCTCACCGCTGTGGTGGAGCCCTGAGCGAGGAGACAGGAGACAGAGTGGCTCACCGTAAGAGTCGTGGTGCGTGGGGTGGTGGTGGTGCCACACGTTCTGGTGCGGCGCGAAGTGCGCGGCGTACTGCTGCAGGCGGCCGCCGCCCGCCACGTAGCCGAGCCCGTAGCCGTCGGCGCAGTCGCCGCCGCCGCCGTTGTAGCCCGCGCCCACGCCGCCGCCGCCGCCGAACATCGTGCTGAGCCGCTCAGCGACCGCGCATCACACGCTCACCTGATGAACGACAAAAACATTCGTTACATGTCTGAAACCTATAAGTGCTCTACAAATTAAAGCGCTCTTTGTGAAGGAGATCGCTCGGAGATGTGCTACTTATATCTACTGCTAAGTAGCGCTGGGTTTTGGTTCCTTTTTAATCATGGAAATCAAAGTAATCACTGGCAAAAGTGAGTGAGTGACAAGAGTAATGTCAGCTTTGCCTCAGAGGTGCAACGCATTTGCGATATCCGATATTACAGAGGTTTTGGCTCATTCTCGTTATGGGTGCCATCAAATAATAATAATATACTTAATAGATGATCTAGTAGTTAAGTTCACTCTGAAGTTATGATTGTCATCACAATATCCTCTGTGAGTGTTTGAGGTAGTTAAACCCATTCAATGTTTATAAAACTTATTTATTTGTTGCGCTTTAAGGAAAACCATATAAAGTGTGCAATATTATTAGACACAATTGATGTAATTCATAATGTTTATAAGAAAATAATTGCCTATTATTACGCCACTGAAACTTAATGAAAAGTGTATTTGGTCAAGTACATGAATAGCTTAATTTTTGGCTTAAAATTCCTATTATTTGGATCTCAGTTCAGTCGGATTTCAAGTCGCGAGACCTGCTCTCTCAGTTTGTAACAGGCACACGTTCTTCAGGACATAATTGAGGTAAACGCTCAATTAACTCATTATCGCACTGGTTATGTGTGAAACCGCGAAGAAAACAATTAATTATTGAACAACACATTGACGTCAAATTATCATATCGCGCGAACTGACGGATATGTGTGGAGCTTGTTGTGTTGAACATGAGGTAAACGGAGGCTGCCAACAACATCCTGTCGCTCATCCAATATTTACTGAAACTAAATTTTTCTTAGCTACATACGTATATCACACTCGGCTAGTATGCTTTAAAAATCATCGAATATAAGTCACAAGAGTAACTTCATAACTTGAGATTATTTTATTTGTTATTTTTGTTTTGTCTCACATGTTAGTGTGTCCTCAACAGGTAATGAAATGTCTCTTATGTTACATTCTGAGTCATTGGGCCTTAGATATCATATAATTTTGACCCATACTTAATGTGTATCGCCATCACTACATATTTACATAATATAAAACATAATTCCAAAGCTTTTCAAATGCATAATCTAGTTATGAGAGCCACATCAGATTTTAAAAGACCGACCACATATTTGTATCTATTTAATTCTTTAGTTCGCCCCCAGGTTGAATACGCTTGTATGCTTTGGGATCCCTATTACATTAAATATGAGACTGCACTAGAGCGAGTTCAGCGTAAATTCCTCAGTGCAATGCAGTACAAATGTCGCATCAAACGTCTATCTTATAATAACGCTTTGACTAAGTTTAGATTATTGACATTGCGCTCTAGACGCTTGTTGCTCCAAGGAATGATGCTCCATGGACTTGTACATAATAGATTTGATTGCTCTGAACTAATTAGCAAATTAAGCTACATCGTACCTAGAACGGTAATGAGACGAGAGGCGCGCTTTTATCCACTGTTTGCTACAACTCCCTGTCGAACGAATGCGGGAGAGAGAGCGCCGCTGCACAGGTTAGTTAAGGCTTACAATAACTATTTTAGTGATATCGATGTATTCGCCCTATCCAAACTTAAATATAAAAAACAAATTATTAAGCGCCTAGCTCAAAACGTCTAAAATTTCTAGAATTTCAAAATGATATAAGTAGTAATATTGTTTCCCATTAGATTTTAAGATAGCGAAAAAGTTGTATTGCTCTAATTGTATTTATGTTGATGTTTATCTTAACCCTGTATCTAACTCAGTAATATGTGGAAACGTAGTGGATCGTACATTTATTCATAGCATATTGTATATCTAGATGTAAGATACAATGTATGATTGTTTGTTTTCCCAAATAAAATAAAATAAAAAATAATACCTTAGCCGTCTTGAACGTGATCAACTCTGAATGGATTTGACTAATGAAATTATGAAGAGATCTTTTCATCCATCTAATGTCATACAGGCGTCTCGTACAGAAGCTTGTCCAAAAGAATTTCTGTTTGATAACATGAGACGCCTGCGTCGCGTCGCTGTAGCCGATGGTAGCTAGAGCAACTATATGAAGCCATGAGTATCCTAGTCATACAACACATTAACAGATCACAAAGAAGTAGGTACCTATCTAATTGATTGTTATTAACCTATCAACGACCAAGCGACAGCCGGCTGTCGGGCTCCTATTGTCTTTCTATTGTGTCACAAATCACGTGTGTTCGAAGGATTAACCTGCTTTTGGTTTAAGGCCTTAACGTCACAAAGGATCCCCTTGAAGTGTAATCCTAGTCTATTCTGTAGTCGATAGACGTAGGTCTCTTAGAGTCTTTACCAGTTAAAAGTTAATCTACCAGCTAAACCTATGAACCCAGTGCAGGTGACAAGCATGGTGGACTAGATTCTGCCATTTTACTTGCAAATGACGTTCCAAAACACTTTCCTAATGGTTTAAACAAAATAAACAATTGAATTTGGTTCCAAATGGGAATCATATCTCTGTGATCCACTTTTTATATCTGTTGCAGGGTTATTACATGCTTATAGGGGATGTCTAGTGTTCTGTCGAGCAGGTGAGGTGTTTGTCAAACATTCAGGTTATTACAAGTGCCACGTGATTAGTTATCGGCAGTATTTCACGAGTGGATACCGCGCGATACATCGGCGCATGGTTGCCGCCCCTATCGGCGCGCGCTCTGCCGCTACTGATACCACACGTACTCGCTAACACCTACCCATACCTGTGATAAACACTCGCGCCACGCCAATATACATCTTATTACAATACAATATGAGTGATCAGGCATTTATACAGCGGCAAATAACCGTATGGTAAAAACAGCGGAGTGTTGCCACAGTGACTTCGTTACCTAATATCGTGGAATTGAAACACTATCGTTGCGACAAAACTGTGTCAGTAATGACAATGGGTTTTAATTAACGATTGCTCACAAATTAACGTGAATACATGAAATACGTGGCACGTGCTATCGTATCGGAATATGCGGAAAATATAAAGCAAGCCCTAATTGGTAAATAGTTTTGAAATTCATGTGAAACGATCATACTTCATGTTATCTCAAAGAAACTATACCTAATAAATATTTTCGACAACAAATTGTAGGGTCTAATGTTCACATAATTGTTTAGAGTCGATATACCTATCTCACTCAGGTAATGAGAAAATGCTCCTATACTATAGTAACCAAATACTTCAGCGTGATGTACAGATCTGTTATTCTAAAGTGATTCAGTGACTTTTTCACGATGTCATTTTGCGAAAGTGACGTTTTGCATCAAGACCCTGTGGAGCATTAGCAACATTTATGTTTATTAAGCACTCGGTGGAGTAGGTGATGTCGGTGAGCTCTCCTCGACATTACAACTGTTAGTATTACTAGGAGTACGTCCTACGCGGCCCGGCTATCGACAATAACATAAAGTGCGCTACAAACGGTCATTTTTACCGTGTTTGCTAAAATCATAAGGACGGGGTTGAAATGCGTTTTGCATGTTGAGGGCGAGGCGCGCGGGCCGTCTGTCGCGCACTTTATGACGACATACTGCGCGTCTGCCCAGAAGGTACATGTACACACAGAACTGCAAAGAAATCTAAAGACTTAAGGTAAATGTCACCACCCAAAAACCTTAGATATTGAATTGCATCAACTCCTAAAGGAATTGGCAGGAATCTTGACACCCCATAGTCACTTAGTCATTCTTTCTCACGTCCATAATGGTAACAAATTGGTTGACTATTGCTCGGTGAATTGGTAGCACTGGTTTCCTAAGCAGTAGATTTAGTATCACCAGCTTTCTACCTAGGAGTGGATAAGTGTTCAATGAGAGAAGTTGAACTTCTGCATGTTTTCTACATGTGGTGGTGGTGCCGTGTCGGTGCGCGCATCTGGGATGGATCATATTTTACCAGTTTATGCGATGCGCAGCTCGTAACAAGTACTATCGGATTGGCTGCGCTGGTTGGCTGGCTTACAGACGCCAATGCAGTCTTTAACTAATTTACTCAGGATAAGATTTTTTTTTTGTAAAGAACGTATAGTTCCGATTTGGTGTCCTTTTGTTCCAAAAGCGTCATGGGGCCGTAGAAGCGGTAGAATAGATTTAGAGCTCCGACTAGAAACAGACGGAAAGCGTAAACGCTGAGTAACCTTAAATAGTCTTTTTTATGGATGGAAAATCAACAAATGACTTCTCCAGGGCGGGAGGGTTCCTGACTAAAACCCACCTATATTTCTTCGGTTGCTCTTTATCTTCCGGGGCCGCGGTAACTATTAGAACTATTCTGTAACACGCTAAATAGTATGACAACGGTATGTTGCAAGTTGGTTCCTTACAACATGAAAAATGTACAGTCAGCCTAACAATGTTGTACACAAAATAGGATCCGTATAGAACAATATTATGGGTGCCGTGAACCTACTTCGACCTGTGTTGACCCACAGCTTCTGTAAATAAATATAGCTCGTGTGTGTGCGTGGCGTTGGGCAGGCTAGTGCAGCAGTGTGCGTTGTGACGTCACAGCCGCTCCAACACTGGCTGCACTCAGAGCTTTTATCAGACACTACTTTTTTCTTTTGCATGTAAAGCAAACTACTGAATGTTATGAGTTAACTAAGCTGCAGGATTCATTAATTAATAATAAAACATGGTGAGCTGACACCTTACAAGTAGTATGATGAATCACCGTGTCTTGACAACGTGTAGACGTGAGTATATTTTTCTACGCTCGTCTCATATTACCCCATTCATGTTCATTATGACAAATTGCGGTAATGAACGCGCGCGTGATGCTTGTGCCGGCGCTCCACATGTCGGCTCGGGTTGCATTAGCTGCGCCGGCGCAGATTTATGCGCGGCCGGACGGCGCAGGATCCACTCGTGCGCAATTTATAGCGGTCGTCGGCAATTAGGCGCCCATACACAGGACCACTCCGCCTGTAACTCAGTGCTGCTAAGTATTACTATTTGCGTCAGATTATGTGTTCGAGTGCATGCCAACACACTTTAGCGAGTAGAACTCTTGTACTTATCTACATCCAGTTCGTAAAAACATTGAACGCCTGCGACTGCACAGACAGGTTTTGTATTTCGATCATATTTGAGTGGAATAGCGAATACGTGTTAAAGTTGTTAAGGGGTCGCAAAGTATTGGGAATCGCGGGTGTTAAACAATGTTTATGGCTCAATCGCGACGTGCAGTTGTAGCTGCCATGTAGCGGGTCTCCTCGCCGCACATAAAGTGCCCGCGCACTGCCGCCGCACGCCCACGCACGGCGCTCCCGCTCGGCCCTGCCGCGTTTAGTGGCCACATGTGCCATAAACTAACACACTCTACCGACACTTAAACACTGTTAAAATTCCCTACACTGAGATTTCGCGTTTCATCGAGTAGTTAGTACAGAAGGGAGGAAACCGTAGAGTCTGATGAATGTCGGTGCTGCTCATCAGCTGCAGACGTGTGCCATCAGGTGGTGAGCGTGTAAATCACACGCACGCGCCGCATTCCCGGCGCGCCGCACGTGCTCACATGTAACCCGCTCCTAACAAGGGCTCACAGGAATGCGAGCTTCACCAGCGCCTCAGTTTCAAATCACCGCGCTTTCAGCTCTTCACACTATAACTCATTATAATGTATGTGACGGGAACGTCAGTAATAAAAGTCAACAGTCATGTCTTTAGTTGTACTTTGTTTGACTTAGACCTTTTTTTCGTGTGACGAGATAAGTGAACGACACAATATAATTACCAACACCTACTCGTCTACTTGTAATATCACTTGCATAGTGCAAGATTGTACGCGCAGGCAGAACCGGGAGCTGTTGTATCAGCTCAGCTGCATGTGTTGGAAACGAAATAAATTGGAAGTAGTGGTTTACTAAAAGGTTATGACATACTCATATTTGGCGGTCAGCAGATATCTTCGCAGCTGTTACAAAGTAATAAAATGTTTTACGTTCCGTAGATCGCTATCTGCTCGCTCCTGTATTCATTATCCCTTTACATCGTCCTCCGCTGTTCGTCATAGATACGAACAACCTCCGCTAGAGCCATTGCCCTTGAACGTTGCTACGAATGTTTTGCGCCAAACTAATTACTTTGTTGCGTGCACACTGATATTCTATCTTGTTCCGTAACAGTAAGGTTGATATTGCTAAGGCCGCGGCCTGGAGCGTGGTTGGCCGGCTCGGCGGCTGATTTACGCGATACATTAGCGTCCGTCCGGACGGACGACCGCGCGCTATATTCGCGTCGATTTATAGCCGACTCTGAAAAATTATGCATCGAATTTATATTGCATTTTCCCGTGGTGCGGCTGGCCGGCCGAGGGCGGCGCCGGCACTGGCGGGGCGTGCCGTCGGCTCCATGGGCACCGGCTGCCATGCGCGCCTACTAATTTAGTTTAGTAACCATTACTTATAAACCTCGAATACAACATTAGCAAGAAAACTGGTGTCGTTACTAAAGAAGTATTAACAAATGGCCCGCACGAGCAGTTGTTTACTTATTACTCTTTACTCCACGCACCAACTGCATGCAATTAGTTCTTTCTCTCTTATCTTTCGCTTGAAAATAAAAAAAAACTACTTAAATCTTGTATATTTACGTCCAGTGATGTTATTTAATGTGCAGTCGATATTTTATTTTTAAAGATAATTATAGTAGTGGTCATTTGTGTTTTTATCCGACGGCGCTGATACTGATTTAATGACGCGACGACTTCTGATCTCTGGGCCAAATCTGAAGAGACAACATTTAAAAGACTTTCAAGAGAAGACTGTAAATAACTGTCGTAGTCTGTCTGTCAATACAGTTCAATATAGTGTTACTTATTAATATGGGGCCAAGCACCCGTAGGCATCATTACACTACTGTATAAAAACAATATTCAGAGAAAGGTACTTATGATATTAATTCTGTCCAACTATGTTAAGCGAGTTTTGAGAGATCCAGAAACGAAACATTAATCTCTAGTATTGTTAATGTTATAAGTCAAGCTCTACGCTAGTACGTCCAGACGCACCTGCATCTATGAATAGACGAGTACAGGAGCCTGATGCTGCGCGCATTAAGAGCTGCACAAAGGTCACGTATTGGGAATGATAACTGAAGTAGTTTGGAGATGTGCACTGTGCAGTATCTACGCAGAGCGATGGAGCTCCTGCAATATACGGCTGAACATGAACACTGCACTGTAGTGCGTGTACCAGACCAGGACGAGTGGCAAGAGTTAGCGATTAGCGCTTCTATCGTCATCTATCATCTTGAATATTACGATATTTCGAAATAAAAGCCACATAGGTAATTCTTTTAGGATGTGTCAAAAAGGTAAATTCATAAAAAAAATCAATATTCAAGAGCAGGACTGAGCTGTTAAAAGCCTGTCAAGCATCTCGCAAATGAAGGGACCTAAGCATCTCGAGATGTTCACTACCTAATCACACCTTACCAACGCATACCTTTTGAGCTGACTTTATAAAAATGTCAATCATCTCTCACAGATACAATATTATGTTATGAAGTTCGACTAAAAGTCATTCATGAGGTCCGCGTAGGGTTGTAAACTGACGGTCACATACGATAAGTGACCGTCATTTATTAATAAATGACCGGTCACATTGGACATTTATTGTCAGATTGGTCAGATATATTAAATTAGTATTCTTTACTTGGTGTAACTATTATTTTCGTAAAATATTGAATGTCAGGCTAATTCAAAACTTTATGAATGTGAAATAATACCTACTGACTTTCTAAACCAACATTTAGTGTTATAAATACAGGCTACACTTTATGGAAATTTAAAACAAACGCTGAAACTGACTGATTCACTTTTTTTTCACAGATTTAAAATATGACGTGTCTTTTTTTCAATTTAGCCATACAACTATTCTAAAACTATTTGATTTCAAAACTATTTTATTAGGTACTAGCTATCGCCCGCGGCTTCGCCTGCGTGGATGTCGAACTTCTATCCACAATTTTAAACCTTCAAGGGTTGAATTTAGAATAATAATAATCATAATAAAAATATTTTATTGACATAAACAGATTTTACACTTCATATGAAACCCTGGCTCCTGTGCTAGGTCAAACCTGTGTTACAGGAGTCAGTGTCTACACCCGCTTTTACTCTATCTAGTTATGCAACAAAAATTTAAAATTAAAAAAAAACTTAAGTTAAGGAAATAAATGCAAAAAACCTTTCTTAGTGGCTATTTACTCTTCACAAAGAATAAACCCTCCAAGTTTCATGTCTGGTAGTCGTCTTACGACTCTCGACGCCTACGCCTGTGTCTCTGTCCGTGGCGTGAGGCTTGACGCTGCCTCACGCGCGCCGCCGCCTCCTTCGCCAGCATGACTGCTTCGGAGAAGGAGTCACGGCTTCCTATTCAGTCTCGCCCCGGAGCATGGCCTGAACCAGCGCCGGGCGCGAGAGGTCACCGCCGCCGATCGCCTCTGCAAGGACACGGCGGTTGCCCGCCAATGCGGGGCACACCTCCACCGTGACCTCCAGGCGGCTGTTGCAGTAGTGACACCCAGGCGTCGCTTCCGCCTGATTCCGACACAGGAACCTCCCAAAATGTCCATGTCCGGTGAGGACCTGCTTCCGGCTATACGTGAGAGTACCGTGACGCTTCTCCAGCCATTCCTCAAAGAGGCGTGCCCAGCACTGGGTTGCAACAGTCGCAGTCTCCATTTCGCCATGAGATCCCGCCGGAGCTGAGTCCTCCCACTGCGATTAGCCGCAGCAGCGGAACTTCGCCCCGGCATTGCACTTCCACGCGCCACTGCTACGTGTGTTCAAGGTTTGTTGCCTCATCCCACGGCGGTATGCCGTCCGGCAAGAAGGCTCGCCACCTCGCAGGAGATCGTGCGGTATCCCCGCACCATCGGAATCGCCATGACCCTCTGGGATGCCCTCAGTAGCCGGGCCGGGGCCCAGGCCAGGTGCTCACACTGGTGCCCCGTTGATCCTCGCATACCGCGTTATGTTAGGTTTTTGGTTACTGATCGGCTCCCTTAGCTCATGGTGCAATGTTATGTAGCACAATGTTATGTGTTATTCTCATGTATATCCAATGAATATCTTGCAAAGCCATTGGCTAGCTTATTTACCGTTACTGCCCGTGCGTACCAACATTATATTGCTGCGGAGTAATTTTAAAACTCTGTGATATCTCTAAAGATATTTTATTGAAATAAAATTATGTAAGCGGCAATTTCGTACAAAATAAAAAATTTTGTATTGGATAACGTATTTATATTTATAAGGATTAATACTATATTCATGAAAACACCCCCGCAAATCATGCATTATTTTAGATCTAATTTCATTGCCATAAAATGGTCATAGAGATAGACATATGCTGTTATGACTTTTTTTTTTGAACTTCTAGTACATAATTTTTGCGTAATTTTAACCATTTACGCAGCGCACACAACGGAATCTCTCAAAAGTAATATTTTCTCCCCGTTTTTGTTAAACTTTTTATTACTGCTCGGCTGCTATGTGTCTTAGCGTTATGTTATATAGCCTATAACCTGCCCAGGAGTATGGATTATAATCGTACCAAGTTTTATTATAATTTTCCTTTTAGTAGTTTTTAATCCATGCGTGCTTATACAGACAGACAGACAAACAGACAAAAAAAATCTGATTGCATTTTTGGAATCGGTATCGATCACCAATTATCCTCCAATATTAATTTTGGATATATATATTTCAATGTACAGAACTGACCCCTCTACAGTTCAGTATATTATAAGTATAGGTAGATTTTGTTTTACTGTGTTAAAGATCGATGAATGACATGGTTAGCTTCGATGATTCTAAAACTTTCGTAGTTTTATAGAATAAAGTCTATTTATACACAAAAAAACGTTTCTGACGTTTCTGACAATAAATGACCATAAGTGACCGGTCACATTGGATAAATGTCCAATATGCTCGGTCAGATTAATCGGTCACATATAACCTGACGGTCACTTTACATCTCTAGGTCCGCGCTAATAACTTCATCTCTTTTCATGTAGTAAGAGTTAGTGTTTTAGTAAATATCATTAAGGATTTCAAGGTGTTATGTAATATTATAATTTGTCAATGAGCTAGCGTTGAACGCCAGATGTTGAGATAGTTCGTTATTTGCATTCTAAATGATTGGGCACAGGAGCATTCGGTAAGCTACACATGTATGTAATATGAACACGGTGTGGGAGCATCGCGTCGAGATCAGTTAGTGATCTGCTTGATGTCCGACCTAGGCCAACCGCCTGCAGCACGCTTATAGAACCACTTGAGTCGTCTGGCGCCAGCGCGCAGCCGCCACGCAGCCGCCACGCCGCCGCCACGCCGCCGCCACGCACATCGCACTCGATGATCAATCAATGTTCATTACGTGGCTATTAGCCGCCCCGACCCGCCCCGCGCCCTCGCGCCCCCCGCACTGCCTCCACTACGCGTTACATCTGGTTTGTTTATTTGTGTAACTGTGAATGCATTGGTCTATTTGCGTTTGATGTATCGCTAAGTAATTTATAGAGTAATGCGTTATTGTTTTGATCTGTACGAAGTTCGGCCGCGGAACAGACGCGGCACTACTTTGGCACAACCTTGAGTGTTGAGCTAACAGATATACATAGATATTGTAATATCATCATTAACATAGATAGAAATATCATTAAGTCCGATATCTACATAAGATCAGATAAAACTCGTAAAACTTACACAATTGAGACAGAAGGTTGACCAAAAATAATTAATTTATCATTTGATTACCTGCCTCGATTCAGCCTTGACTGGTATACATGTGCCAAGTGCGTAAATATGTTGTGCATATTTCTAAAATAATTAAAAACCAAAGAAGTGGATACAACTTTACAATCCAGTCGAAATGGCTCAATAAACACACTATGAATTTTGTAAAAAACCCATTACAACAAATTTAATATTGACGACATACATGTGAAACTGACAACCCGAGCATTCATATAACTGTATCGAAGAGAAGGACAAGTGCACAAAAAGTGTGCCATCACCATATATCACGGTCCCTGTGAGAGTGCGGCGTTCCCACCGCCATGTGGCGTCAAGTGGCCGCGAGTGGCCCGAGTGGCCGCACCTGCACTCACTTGAGCCATGCTTTTTACATGAACCACAAAAAAACGCAGCGTACCATGTGCGAAACTGCAGGGTCGTGTAACTGTGTATAACTTTACCGAACTAACCAGGCACTCGGCTGAAAGAAACCGCATTCTACCCGAGTGCCTAGCTGGCTTGGTGGAGTTATTCGCAGTCGGCGACGCTGAGGAGACTTTACGTAGTACGCACACGCACAACCAGCCGCCGCCGGCTTGACTAATTTCACTACACGGCGGGCAACGAGACTCTCACAGATTACCTATTAATTAGATATTATTCATCAAGTATACTCCGATATTCTGTGGATATTAGCAGATCCTATATCAGAAAACTAATCTCGCTTATCGAATACAAGGCAGCTACACAAAATGACAATTATTTTTAGAAGATGTTACAATGAGGAAGATCTGCTCTTCTCAATACGAGAACAAACCAAGAAGATGAACACACGCTAAGAGACTCGCTACATTTTATAGTGATTGGTTGTTTGTGTGTGTGTCTATTTGGGACACAGACTTGTAAAGAGTTGATGCGTGACCTAGTCACTAAGTAAGTCTACGGGCTGAATCCTAACTCTTTGACTTAACTTATTATAATATGGGCCTCGTTATCCTACGGATAGTGACCTATATCGAGTAGTACAGTAGAGAAGTGTAATATTATATTGGGATGTGGACAACACGTACAATATTTAGTCTCGCATAAACTGTCTTTCTATTTGCATCAAAATCCTACAGTATACACTTTCTGGCTACCTGAAATATTACTTATCATACATTCTGCCGACCCCAATCTAACTTATTGATTTTTAAAACGGTATTAATTTGACTTTAAAACAGAAGAGGAGACAAATTCACAGGTGTCCTGACCATGATAGAGGTGTGTGTTTTGTTTTTGCCTCACATGTCCGACATTTCTCCATCCGATTGGACGAATATTTTTGTATAAGAGAGTGCACTTTCAGTAATCGTCGTCTTAAAATAAATCAAACAATAAATCTTAAAATGACGACAACAATTTATTGCCATTTCGTTATGAAGAAATCGCAATAAATGTACGTACTATTCGTTCGTTCTTTCATACAATGTTCCTTTCGGTCATAGTTTATTTTCTTGAATTACTTATCGTTGAACAATATTAATAAAAAAATAATCGTTATTTATTGGTCTTCGATGTTATTTCAAAAGTAATGTGTTTTTTACCCATTACTCTCCCGCTTTTTTAAATTAACTGCAATTTGTAGTATCTACTACATTAAATTGCAACTAATGCGAATTTGTAAATATTTGCTTTGTTAATAGCTTTTACATTTTTTGAATAAAATACACTAGTAGATCATTACCTACTTTCAGATTTAAGACAAGCGCAGTTATTTTTTAGGATAGTGTTATGACTGTGCTACGAGTGCTACGCGTAAAGCTGCTACGAGGGCTACGCGAACAATGATAATGGTTATTTTGTCGTCAGGGTTCGTTCAGTTGACAAAACGTTCCACGCTCGCACATCAAACATTGTCAGTTCAGCGACATAAGGCCAGCAGTCGGATTTAACTCCACACATCGGGACACCAAATAATTAGGACACCATTATCTATTGACACCCGCTTATCTGCACATCGGAGCGTCGTGAAGTCGTGATACACCCATTAATAGTTGGTGGCAAAAAGTGCGGCGGCGCGTGCGCACGGGGCCGTCATTAGCTACATCTGTCGGGGTGCGGCGCGGGGCAGGGGGGGGGAGCATCCCTCAGCGCCAGATTAGATAACGTGCTGAAACATAGGCGAGCGGCGCCGGGCGGCGGCGCATGCGGGCCCGTCTGCTGCCGGCGACGTAATGCATCGCTCCACATTCACTAACGGCTTCATTAAATTGACGACCGATGTCGTTACCTATTGATTTTATCGCGACTTTGTTTTAATGGGTGAGAGCCCGATAGCGTCCGAGTGCCTCACATGCACGACAAACTACTTCTCAATAAACCACTTTTTCTGTGAGTGCGGGACCACTTAGCCACTAAGAGCTTTACGGATCACCGGACATTCCGGGCTACCTATACCTACAGTTGTTCATACGAGAACTCTTCCTTAGTTTTTTCTAATTCTAAGCATAGTTGTTTCACCTTGGACTAGAAATGGCCGAAGGTTCTGTTACAATTAGGTACTAATATAGTTACTATGTTAACATTAATGAAATCGTGACAAAATAGGTACAATCTAGGTTAAGGTTCTTTACGGAGAAATCAGGAGCTCATATCATTGGATAGGACACTGACTACACCAATCGACTCGGCGGTAATGAGGGTTTTTGCGTATGAGAAATCCGCTAGATGGCAATACGTAGGCGTCAGGTCCAACTGCAACGGCATGATTGGCGAATTTTTGACATATCTGTCATTGTCATGTCGTTTTATCGACAGATATGTCAAATTTCACCAATCATGTAGCAGTTGGACCTCACGCCTACGTGCTGCCAAAAAACCCTCATTACAAGTAAAGAGCAAAATATCCGTAACTAATTTGCGTCGATGTGCGCCAAATATCAGGTTATTTTTATGATCGAAAGCAAGAAAAAACTGCACAGCGATGGCAAATGTATTCCGGATGTATTCAAGAGAAGAGTGCATAGGCATCTTTTGGGTGAGCTCGCTCCATCGTAGGCCCCGTCTATGCCCTCGGAATAGTCTGGGACCAAGAGCAAGCCCATACATTATAAAAAAAAAAAAAAAATGTTATACATAACTTGCTTACAATCTTGTACCTAGTTGACGTCAAACAATTTGTGTACCTATACTTACACTAACTCCTTCAAGTATACTTCACTTATCTTTATACCTTCTTTTATTTATTTACAAATTCGCTCACCTATATTTTAAGTTTATTTTTCAAGTCTGTATAAAAACATGGCTTGGCATGGCAGGGTCACTGCATTGTATCCTAATGTGGAATAATTTTAAAGGCAGTAAAATTTTAATAGCTGTGCCTGTCGGCTCCGAGCTATGATCACCGAGGTGTCGGAACACTGAGTACTTTATTAACATAAAAAGCTAATTGTTGTCGAGCGGTCGGTAGCACTTGCTTTATGATCGCGATGTTACATTGTGAGGGCTGTTCACACGGCGCGGCTTCACGGCGGCTTCCTCGCACCGCCGCGACTGACGCGCTGACAACGCACCTTTTATTTGAAGCTAATTACTTAAATAATTGTAGGATTTATTTGTGACAAGCGGCTTGATTTATGGTCGGATGCAGGCTCATATTAATTAATGAGCGTTCCTGGCGAGCGGTGGAGCGGTGGAGCGGCGGAGTGGTGGCTCTGTGATAAGCGAAGACCGCAGAGAGAAACCCTTGTAACAAGGTATTGCGGCAGTGCCAGAACTGTACGGTCAGTAGCTGCTCACTATGCGCCCTCAGGTTCATATGAAAATGCAATTGGTTGTGATTAGCTACACAAGTGCGTACATTTTACTTCGTGTTTACTACTAGTTAATTGTTAGCAATAAATTCATTATTGTACGATGTGGTGGTTTCTTATCGCACAAGGTAGTGCTGGTACTGCAGTGCAGACTCATGGCCGTCATCTACGTAGAGTCATTCTTATTGATTCCATTGTTCGTGAGAATCGGTATCATCTATCTACTTTTTTGTTGCTGTCATACCATTAGCGAGTAGTACTGCATTAAATCGCATGACTCACGTATACGTTGTGTATAAAGTCCACAAACAGCAACAAACAATCAGGTGCCGTGCGTTTTGAGTGCACAGGTAGTGTGATAGGCAGTCAGACTTGCGACGTACTCTACAATTAAATATTAACATAAAACATGGTGCACGCGGTTAACAACAGTGTTGTGTGCGGCCGACATTCATGCTTACAATCATTACGAAGCCGAAATAAAACGTACAACAACTAAAAGCATCCCAAACGAGCAAAAGGAAAAACGTGTTCGTGAGGCGGGACCCGCGCGCCGCCCTCCGGGAAATAACGTAGAACCTCCGCCCCGCCCAGCGCCCCGCCCCGCCCCACGCGGCCGCGGGGCGCGGGGAGCGGGGCAGGGGTGGCCGCGCGTGACCCGCCAGCTCGAGATATTTATGGGCCGCGGGGTGAGCACCACCGTCCACCGGCCCCAAGCTGTACTCGTAAACAAAAGTAACACTTTATTGATTCGTGTTCGCGATTATACTTATATCACGCTGAGAATTATGATAACGAGCCAGATAGCGATCAGTTTGACTGTGTCATTACAGTACATCGGACACGGATTAACAACTGTATTTCGAATCTGTACTTGATAATGTTATCGAATTCACATTTTGTAGTAATCAGAATCATAATTTCAATCAATGGTATGACTCGCCGCATGACTCTCCCAACCGCATGACAGTATGTCCGTGTGATATGTTCTGTGGAGTAGCGCTAGCGGGTCGCTACACGCGCGGTGCTGGTCGCGAAGCCGCGTGAGTGAGGGACCGGTTCACTACAGTGGAGTGTGGTCAGTGACTGCGACCGCGGCCAATGGCGGCGCCGTGTGCACGCCGCGTTACGCAACCGTCCTCCAGCACGCCTGTCATTGGACACCTTCTGATCACGAGAGTACGGCGCGTCATGCGCCACGGCCGAGCACTCGGCATATTTGGAATAGCATCTCTCCGAACTTAGTACCCATAGGTACTTACTTGTCATGTGGGACGCAGATAAGTTATATCAATAGCAGGTTTTAAATTCCCACCGACCGATGTGGACCGGATGCCACTGGGGCATTTTATACTGCAAACGTTACTAAATGTATCATGATTGTTATTATATTCGTAGTGTAACGAACTTGTCCTTCGACGAAGTGCGCCGGTGTACACAGAGACATTGTTACCGAGGCAGCGCCGCCCGACATGATTATGCGCATATTAACAAGCAGTAGTAGAGCCGGAGTGGCCGCGCGCGGGACCCTCCTACCGCGCTGACAGAACATTGAGGATGCCATAAAAACATGGCGGTCACTCGTTTGTTCCGAACCAACCTGAATAATAAGTTTAGTACAAGTTTATTGACAGTTTGCCGGCGGAACTTGAATACTCAAATCAAAATTATTAAAATTAACGACTGGTTAATCTTCAGGTAAACCAGTGTTATTACCGAAGTCTTCTTCTGAACTTGACCCTCCGAAACTATTGGAATATTACGCAATTATCAGCTTGAGTGTCCCCGTAGGCACAAGTAATCAATAGCTGTTGCAATAGTCGTCTCTTTTTTACATCTATACTTATATTATAAAGGGGTAAAATTTGTAAGTTTGTATGTTTGTATGTAGGAGGTAATCTCCGGATGTAATGAACAAATTTTAAAAATTGTTTTACTGGTAGAAAGCTACTTATTCGTGAGTGCTGTGTTGGCTGCATTACTCGTGAATGAGGCTATAAATTATAAAGATATTATGAATATTAGCCGAACTATCTCAATTTTTGTCTAGCCAGGCGGAAAATATTTTAGCAGATATAGTAGCTTTTATGTGATAAAAAAAGTATTTTTCGAGGTTCTTACATTTGGACGATTTTTTCAACAACAAAATATTAAACCTTATCGATAAAAAATATTAATATGATGACAATAAAATCATAGAGATACGATTTGCCCGAAACAGTATGTCAATCGGTTAAATAGTTTTGAAGATAACATAAAAATACTAAATCGCAAAATGCCGCTGTCCATTTACGAACCGCATTAGAACATGCTTTGTACGAACGTTTTATCATAATGGCTTTTCTGCGGATTAATGACCCTCTCCAGTTATTATTTAGCTTTAGTCTAGGTACTGGTCTTCAAAATTATTTTGTTTCTTGTTTGTTGTGTTTTTTGTTTCTTAAAACATAGAATAGAATAGAATAGAATAGAATAGGATTTATTTGCATAAAATGTAGGTTACATAGTGATGGACAGTAGAAATTAACAGTACCAGATACATTTTGTCGGCATGCGACATGCAAATATTTAAGTAGGTAAGTACATACTAATTCTTAATATTAATACATTATCAGTTTACAATACAAAATACACTCAATCTAGTAACAGTTCAGTTAAATATGACTTCGTCAGGATTCTTCGAGTCGGAAGCTGTGATATATCTGTTTTTAGGATACCGGACGGTTCCATCGATTGCTTATCATGCCAAAAAGGAAATCACAACTTTCCCGTCTCACATCCTAGGCAAGAGCAGCTCGAGTAGACCGTACGAAAGAGTCTGCTCTTGAAAATCATCAGCGCCTCTCGAGAAATATAGAAAATGTTTCGCAAACACGCGCATTTAGCTCCGAGCGTTTACCGCGGCGTGCTAACTAAAGCTGGAGAACATTGCAGGTCCGTGCTCGGGAATCTAGCGCTGAACGTGCGCAGCTTCTCAGTGATTTAAGGCAGCATGTCTCTGCAACAAGGGATAGGGAGTCTAGCGCTGAACGCTCGCAGAAGCTCGCTAGCCAAAGCGCGAGAACATCGCAGGCCTAACCCTATAACTTCATCACAAGTTAAAATGTTAACCGCCCAACGAAGTGGGCACGGGTCAGCTAGTATGACAATAAATAAGATAGTGAGGCTTGAGGATTGTATATGATGAAGTTCCGAACTCAACCTTCTTTTTCGTTTTTTTTTTACTTCAGCCATAATGCAGCTCAGAAAGTGGAAACTGGTTTTATGAAAATCAAATAGTCCCGGTATAGGAAATGACACGGAGGAATGAGGATCTCCGCTGGGGGAGAGCTGTAGCTGGAACACGATAAAGTCGGGTCGTCGGGTAAAGTTGGGATGTCAACTACAGGTAAAAGCAGTTGAATCTAGACTAATCTAGTAGTAAGAAGTCGTAAGTTCTTCAGAAAAAGATCGGGAAATAACGGTGACCGGATTCTACATAGTTACATTCTTAAATATGAGAATTACTAACTAAAAGTGTGCAAAAATTCCGTAATACCTGGGTAAGTGTCCGAATATTCAGTCAATTATTAAAGCACTCGTTTTTACTTACTAGCTATGCTATGGATGTACGTATGAATTAATGTCTTTCTCCCCGTAACTCTACCATCCCTCTATTTTGAAGGAATCCGTGTTCTTACCCTTCCCGCGTCACTCTAATCGTATATCTAATAATATCTATAAAACGCACTTGTTCCTGATTATGTGATGACATGTCATAGTATTTAATTAAAACTATTGTAAATAATATACATACATACGACACATCTTCACTCCTTCAAGGCACACTTTTAGTGAAACTTGTACTATTCGTATAGAGAGTATTCGATTTTTAAGATACAGGTCTCCTTAGGTTTAATATTAGCTATTTGTTACTGTGTATCCGAAACGAGTCAAGTCTAAAGAGTATGGAAGTTTCTACATAAAAAAACCCGGAATCTACAACATTGCATCGTGTTTAGTATACCTAAGGGCTCTATCAATTTATGCCATATTATAAAGAGCCCTAATTCAATGTCTTAGAGTTCTCAAATATATTTTTTTCATTAGGAAAAATTGCTAGCTTAATTAACATGGCTAGCTTAATATAGAGCTAGCCATTACTAAGTTTAGAGCAACATAATTTATTAATTTCATTCATTTGCATTTTTAATATCGTTTTAGAAATGCTATTTGGATTGATCGAATGTACAGTTGAAATCGGAATTTGGACTACAACAGTATTTTTTATGTTGTCTTAATTTGTATTTTCATTTTGGCAATTTTAACAGCGCTATAAGCATTGTTGTTCTTTTACCTTGGTTGACTGGTAAAATGCCAAGGGCGCTAAGTCCGTCGATGTTCTTTTGTAAATGAACTATAAATAAAACAGAAAAAGAGACCTGAAGCCTGACTCTTGGAAAACAAATAAAAATAAATGTCTAAAGAACAAATAATGTGGCTGAAATGTGAATAATGTGCTTGAAGCAATGCAAGTGCGCTCCGACAAGCCGCTAGTGGCGCACTATCGATGAGCAAACAGTCGCGCACTATCGCGACACTTGTGAGACATGCTGTCCGACGAGCGCGACACCTGTCGCTCATAGCGTTGCCCAAATGCAAGAACAAGACGAGACTTAGCCAGTCTTGGTCTTGGTCTTGCGCCAATACACCTGGTCTTGGTCTTGGTCTTGCGCTCCCAGTCTTGGTCTTGGTCTTGGTCTTGCAGCAAGAGTCTTGCAAGTCTTGCAATTACCTATTAGTCTATTACTATTTATTAAAGTTTACTTTAAATCTTAGAAAAACGTATTAGAATTGGAACATTGTAAGCTTGAATTAACATAGCCATAGTAAAGATCAAGCAGATTAATAAATAACTGAAGATTTGATAAGAAATTCGAAAAATCAACTGACCTATATGTCGTTTTCCATGGAAGTAACTGTTTCTTAATAAACAATATTAGTACCTAATACAATAATAGTACCTAAGTAATTAGTTTAAAACCATATAAGTAATCAATATTATAATATATACTTACTAGAATGAATTAATATGACATCTACTACCTATCCTTACCATTTTATCCTAATCATAATACTACTTGCATGATCAGTATAATGTATTCATTTTCATTCTAAGCACTCTGAAACTTATTTATTCTTTGGAACACCTATAGGTACTCTTAAAAAAATTCGAAATTATTTTGCATGAGTATACCTACGCCCTATGGCGGCAATCAAATAGTGTCACAAATGTTATGATTTCGGCGTGGCGGCAACGATTGTTTTAGATTTCAAAAGAAGCCGCCGGCGCGTGTATCATAACGATGCGAAAAGCGGCAAATTTCTTTGAGAAGTAAGTAGTATGAGTATATCCTCCACTGCAAAATTTCTCTACCAAATTATGGTTTGCTGGAAGAAAACTCATTTATGGGTTAAGCTCGCCTTTGTACATGACTATTTTATTTGCTACCATTATGTATTTTATTTTTCTTGTTCGTGTGCAATAAAGAATATATGAATATATGAAAACCTTTGATGCCGCATTATCAAAGTGCCGATGGTTAAAACATAACTATGCATGCACTCAGTTTGATTTTAATAGATATTTTTTTATTCGCTATGTTTATGGTATTAGTCGTAATGCGCATAGGTCCAGTTTTTCATATTCTTTGATACAGTTTTTTGCGTCTCATAGAATTCCTAAGCGTACCGGTGTATAGTATTCGGTGTATAGGTATATACACCGAACTGTTTCACCTAACTACTCAGTGAAATAGCGCTAAGTCCTAGCTGCAAGACGCAAGAGTCTTGCAGGCTATGTCTTGTTCTTGCTCAAGTCTTGCACGGTCAGTCTTGGTCTTGGTCTTGCTAAAAATACGCGGTCTTGTTCTTGGTCTTGGTCTTGCAAAAACGCAAGAACAAGACCAAGACTGCAAGACCAAGACTGAATTTGGGCAACACTAGTCGCTCACTTCATATTTACATTTTGTCCGACCCCCCCTACACTCCGGCTCTCTGTAAGTAGTGATACAGCACAAGGAACGTCAGCCTGACCGGCGGGCTCGCCAGCTCCTCAACACTTAACTAGATTACTCATATGAATGCGCATCGGGAAATGGGCTAAAGTTATGAAACGATAACTACATAGCTGCCGCTGCGTCAGCTCACGTACTACGAGCTAGCTTTCCCTTCTTACGGGAACATCAACCAGTTTGGAGTGTACTCCTGCAGGTAATGGCCACTTGTTCAGTTAAATGTTAACCAGTGTTATTTGGGGCCATTAATGGCAGGCTGTTAAACGTGAGCACATGTTATAAAATTCCTATCCCGCGCATCCGCGGCGGTGCGCCGAGCGACGAGCGAGCTATCTCCGCCGCGGAGCTTAATGTGGAGGTTCATTAGAAGCTTCACGTACTGGTGCGGCTGAGGAGCGGCCCACCATAACTCGTATTTTATTATTCATATCGTGATAAGAGTGGCTAGTGAGGAGAGCACAGATATCCCAATGTGAGGCGATGGGACTGTCACATAGTGCCGGGACAGCTTCCCATGCGCGCGAGTGGCGCCTGTCCCGCGCCCCCCGCGCCTGCGCCCCCGCGCCCGGACCTCTCTCTGGCGCCGCCGCTCTTAAGCCGCGACAAGTTTCGTTTTTTTGTGGCTCTCGATGTAGAGGTAATTAATTAGGGCGCGGGCTCTCTGTGAGAAAGCGGACACTCGGCGACACCGACACCACTGCGACAGATTTGCGAGCGCGCGCCCACGCGTACCTGACCTGCACATACCGTGCGAGTGCGCGGACTAGTCAAGTGACAGTACCTCACATCTCTTAGGTGTTCCCGAACAATAAGTAAAATAATTAGGGATTACTAATACTAACACAAGACCATAGCCCTTTACTAAACGAATATGCTGGTCGTCTGTTGCGTCACCAATCTATTAGCTAAAAGCATTGTTATCTCTCATCAGATCCTCTGTTGGAATGCTTTTGTTACAAACGAATAGTATTTGCACCAGTGCAGTGTGACAGCGGCGCGGTGCCCCACTGCGCACCTCCCTGTTGCGCATCCATCCCTCACTAATGAGTCACAGCTACGCGAGATATGCCGATAAGCCTCCGGAATGAGCCAGGCGCGTTACTGTGATCACACAAAACCTCCCGTATCACACTTGTCTTGTATATTAATATTTCAAAATTATGCCGTGTGCTAGTGTTCGTGTGGGTCGCTCGTATCTGTCGCACGCGGCGCCGGCGAGAGCGAGCGGGACAGAAGACGTCTGTTTGTTGGCTATTAATAACAGAGAAACAAGGCGATCTGAGTGGATTAACACATTAACAGGTCGCGCGTCGCAGGAATAAAAGCATTCCCGCCGTGTGTCGGGAAGAAAAAATTGTGTGAGAGCGATGCAGGCGCAGCAATTAGTAGTGGATGTGGCACTGCGCCGCGCCGCGCCGCCACCGCGCGGTCACTGCCGCACTAATATTTATATCGTCCTACTAATGAGTTTTAATTACGCCTAAGTTACGTTTTATGCTTTTAGGTACATACATATAAATGATTATGTGTTATCAAACATCACTATTTCACAAGACTATTTTGCCACATTCATTACACCGTAAATTACAATAAAATGATTTTTCTGGAGCTAAAATAAATACATCCACGTAGGGTCGCGGTGGTTATGAAGGTAATTTTAACTTAATTATCATTGCATCCGAAGTGGACGTAGAATTCTTGCTACAAAAATTTTACAATGTTTTTAACATAAATTCTTCGTGAATGTGAATGTGTTCGTTACATAGGTATCACATTCAGATTGCTAGCGGTTAGTAACTCGTTCACAAATACTACAATAATAAAATGTTGAAAAGGGTACAATTGCTAAAAACACAAAAATAATACTATGACGGTTTTTTTTTATTATTTTTTTTTTATTTTTTGGTGAGTGGGAAATCATCCAATGACTGCTCCCGTCCTGGGTGCGGCGGGAGGGCGTGTCAGACTCTTACTGACTAAAACCCACTCATGTTCCTTCGATTGCCCTTTATGTTCCAGGGTCACGACTCACGGTAACTATTATAAACATTCCGCAACCCCGGCAATACTATGACGGTAGAGCTACTAGTTTTACCAAATATACTAAATAAGTGCATTTTTTTTAATGTGTCGAAATAAAACACCAAATTATCAGTAATCTAATTAACCAATTTGTCGAAAACTTAGAGAACAACAAAATTATCACATAGCGATGTACTAAACAGAAAGGTAAAAGCAAGAATCCTTTGTTCTTGTTAATATAATGTATTTGTTATTCACAGCTAACTTACTAGCCATATAAATTATCTTACTAATTTACTGATTTAGTAAAAAGGCTGTAACAGCGATGAATCTATTCCTGGTAATTATAATATGCAATAACCACAAAGAGCAGGGGGGGGGGGCTCGGAGCTAAGGCGAGTTCCTGCCCTAGTCTTCTAACATAACCAGTAAGCTAGTCGAGTGGCGCTGCTCTGGACATCAGACAAAGCTGGTTTAGACAAAGCTGGTTTCGATTAAACACTGCACCTAACTTAATTTTTTAAGTGTTTTGGGCAATGATTTTGATCGGCTCACCTCGGCACGACTTGGTTAGAGCAGGAGAGCTCCTTAACCTTCGCGGTTATTTTGTTAAGTAAACATAATCGGCAAATTAGAAATTGTTTTGACTGATTTATTGATGAGACAACCGCTCATTCGGGACTGATTTTAGAGCAAGTGAAGATCTCGTAGTTGTAACACACACATCGTAAACGAAAAGTAAATTTGGTTGTAGCTTTACACTTTTAAGATCAACGTGCAACAAATTTGTTTCATCATCATCTCCCTAGCCTTTTCCCAACTGTGTTGGGGTCGGCTGCCAGCCTAACCGGATTCAGCTGGATACCGGTGTTTTATGTGGAGCGACTGCCTATCTGACCTCCACAACCCAGTAACTGGGCGACACGATACCTCTTGGTAAGACTGGTCAGAGTTTCTGACTAACCAGTAACGACTGTCAAAGTTCTACGAATGACAACCGGGACCAACGGCTTTACGTGCTTTCCGAGGCACGGGAAGTCAGTGATGTCTAAGATGAACTTTAGAAAGTACATATGAATGGAAAATGTCACATTGGTACTTGCCCGGATTCGAACCCACAACCTCTTACACGAGAGGCGGGCGCCTTATCCACTGAGCCATCAGTTTATTGTTAAGAATATTAATTGTTATTTTTTTGGTTTCTATTCGTTTATTTGTAGCATTAGTCTTCTAACTAGTGACAAATCCGTAGCATTATTTTAATGATGGAATCATTTGTACAATTCTTTGAATCCTACAACAATGTACTGATCGTATTGACGTCCGTTGTAATCTGGTGTACTGGTTAGCTATAAGGACAAGCGCAGATAGCTCCGTCATGCGGTTGCGGTCGGCCGGATTTAGCCCTATCGCAGATACACGCCTTTGTCCATACGCGCATATCTGCGTCTAAGCAGATACTGTCCTCAATGTTCGTAAGAGGCGGTGTTTTGATTATATTATTACCTATATATTTTTTATAGGCCTACCGAAAACGATGTGCACACTAGACTATACAGGAAAAAAAAAGAAAACGAAGTGCAAATAATTACTAGGCTGATTTACTGCTTAAGCAGAAATGTAGCAAACAAAATATTATAGATTGATACTAGAGTTCTATATTTTAAGAGTATGACACCTATGCTTATTGCTTAGACTACTTCGCACCTAGTGTGATGTTAATATCCTTCAGTTTTCATTCCAACTAAAATAAATTATAATCCACTATATCTATATATCTATACATATAATAAAATCGTAGGAAAGTCAAAACTGTACATTGAATATTTTTTTAAAAGAATACTTGAGGCGTGATCTACAATCGATACCGAAGCCAAAAATAAAGTTTTTAGAATTTTTGTCTGTTTGTTTGTTTGTTTGTTTGTTTGTCTGTATGTATGTCCGGGATAAACTCAAAAAGTACTGCATGGATTTAGTTCAAATTTTGCAGGGATATTACTAAGAGGTCGGGTCAAAACATAGGCTACAAATTATCACGCTATCACCTACGAGGGAGGAGCTGGAGGCTTCACGCTGTCGACGTCGCGGGCAGCAGCTATCTTCGGAATTACTCAACGGATTTCAATGATTTTTTTTTGTTGTATAGGTATTAAGTCTGGGCGTCATATAGGCTATAACTTATCCTGGAAACTTGAACTTCTGGTGCAGGACCGCAACAGACCAGCTTAACTATAAGAGATACAAAAATGGTATCGTAGCAAAAATTGCTTCACGTGATAAGCAGTTTCTGTTGAAAGAATAAATATGAAGATCTGGAACAACTGAGGTGGAACTCTATGAGCCCAGCTAACTATAACATATATAAGTATGACGCAGGAGTTGTTCAGCTTGATGAGCACTTTCTGTTGACGTATACAAATTGAAGATCTGGAACACCTGTTGTAGACTTCCATGAGCCCGGCTACGTACACTATACCGAACATATATAAGAATGACGTCTTAGCAAGAGTTGTTCAGCCTGATGAGCACTCTCTGTTGATGCATAATATTGAAGACCTAGAACCAATACCTAACGTGGAACTCCAAGCACCCAACTACACCATAACACATTAAATAAGAATGACGTCTTAGCAAAGTTGTTCGGTCTGATAGGCATTTTCTGGTTCATAAGATCGAAGGTTAGATAGATCTGATGTGGCAATCAAAGCTATCACTGATTTCAATGTATAAAATAACTTAAGCTGGGAGCTTCATTTTCCACACATTTTCCGAGAGCAGCCTTTATCGAGTGGAGGTACCACTCGATGAAGGCGGGGAAACATGCATACAAACAAGTCGAACAGAGAACCTACTTTTTTTAAAGTCGGTTCAATGATGATGATCATTTCTTCATCAATTTCATGTTTTTAGTACTCAATAAACATTGACTGTTAATACTTTTGTTCGGTATTTATCTGTGTGATTATTGCTTTGTCAGTAATATAAATGTTCATGTCGTTGTAAACCTAATTATGATGATGATGATGATGATGATGATGACAGTCTCAGTCGCATGCGTCATCTGTTTGCCGTCATTTTGGTGTTTTGTGGAGTGGTGAAATCGAAGCAACTGATAAACGCATGCTGAACACCCGTCTCAGTTCACTTCAAGATGTGGTCATTTCAATCGGCGGTAAACCACTGGTAGAGTAGGGGTTGCGAGCTTTCAGATCATTACCACATCAAGACCGTGGAAATCGGGAGTACACCGCCGAAACCAATTACGATTCGGGTTTA
This sequence comes from Athetis lepigone, assembly GCA_033675125.1. Classification (NCBI taxonomy): domain Eukaryota; kingdom Metazoa; phylum Arthropoda; class Insecta; order Lepidoptera; family Noctuidae; genus Athetis; species Athetis lepigone. Next base: position 23,108,430 of record CM066227.1, read on the forward strand.
ATGACCACTATCCGAAATGACCACGTCACTAGGGCCCGTATTAATAGACGTCACTCAATTCTGAGACGCTCTCAAGTTTATTGCTGTCCTTATTTTTTCCCTTTAGAATGACAAGGACAGCAAGAGACTTGAGAGTGTCTAGGAGTTGAGTGACGTCTATTAATACGGGCCTAGGTTCACCTCAGAGCTAAAACAAATACATAACACTGTTCTGGAAAGCATTGTGCTCGACCAGGGTAAAATGTTTTTCCTGGATGCTCCTGATGGAACAGGGAAAACATTCATTATCACTGGTATCCTTGCAGAGGTCAGGACGCAAGGCAAAATTGCCATTCTGTAGCATCGTCAGGAATCGCTGCTACACTGCTTTCTGGTGGCAAAACAGCGCATGCCATGTTCAAAATACCCATAGATTTAGAAAGCGCCGAAATGCCTGTTGTGGGGTATCCCGTAACAGTGACAAGGGACATGTGCTCAGGGATTACTCTCTGATCGTATGGGATGAGTGCACGATGGCTAATAGGAAAGCAGTGGAGGCCGTGAACAGAAATAACTCTGCAGGACAACCGCAGGAATGAACACTTGATGGGTGGTGTTACATTTCTGTTCAGTGGTGATTTCCGGCAAACACTCCCTGTGGTGACGCGGGGGTCTAGGGCTGATGAGGCGAATGCTTCGTTGAAACGATATTCGTTGTGGTCACAAATTCATAGGCCGCGCTTGACCATCAATATGCGAGCTCAGCTCGGTGGCAATCCACGTGCTCAAGAATTCTCAGATGTCCTTCTAAGTCTCGGCGAAGGCACTCTACCACTCTAGGAAAGAGGTGAACAGGTGCTGCTCCCAGAGTCCCTCGGTAGAGTGGTGGCCTTCTTAGAAGAACTCATTTGTTGTGTGCATGGGGACATCAGTCGAATACCAAACCAATAGAATTCTTGGGTGTGACAGCGAGCCATTTTAACACCCAAAAATGATCAAGCTGCAGACATCAACGAACGCATTCTCTCGGAAATTGAGGGAAACGAAGTAGTTTATACGTCCATAAACACTCCACACATTATCCCGTAGGATTCCTAAACTCCCTTCCAATTCAAGCGCGTGCAGTTCCCTGTGAGTGAGTGAGTTCGCCATGACTATCAACAAGTCGCAGGGGCAGACGCTGAAGGCTGCGGGTGTCGACTTCAGGACGAGCTGCTTCTCACACGGGCAGCTGTACGTCGCTTGCTCCCGCGTCACGACACGAGTCCTGATTCTCTGTATATTTAGGCTGCTGAGAGCAAAACTACAAACGTAGTTTACAGAGAAGTTTTGTAACAATTCACAATCGTTAATATTTTTTTATATCGTGGAATGTAGAAAAAATTGGTCAAGCGCGTGTCAGACTAGGATTCCATAACGAAACACATCGCATTAACAGTTTAACAACGATTTCATCTGAGCCGTTATACTTAGCTTTCTTTTAAGGTTCAATCCAAGGACTACCATCCTGTTTTTTTTTCGAACCAACCGTTTAAATTTGAGAGAACGTTAAATATCTTTTGTTGTTTGTTTGTCTGTATGTATGTCTGGGCTAATCTCTAAAAGGACTGCATGGATTTACTTAAAATTTTGCATGAATATTACTAAGAGGTCAGGTCAACATAATTATAAGCTACATATTATCACGCTATCACCTACGGCGGTGGAGCTGAAGCCTTCACGCAGACAACGTCGCGGGCAGCAGCTAGTTATTAATAACTCCTTATATCTGTTTGGCTCTATCAGCTAATCTATATTTAGTTTATACTAATCTTGTACCCTTAAGGAAGGGCTTAGGCTGTGTTTTGATTCGCTTGATGGATTTTTGGTAAAGTCAATAAAAGAAAAGGGTCAAAAATCTAATCTATGCATCCGCCATAACCGGCACTTACGGGGATTAAAAAGCAAGTTTAAGCTGTAAAGATTTTTTTTTAAATAGCGGGTACCGGTCTAGCCACATGCAACCTTACTTATAATAAGAAAATAAATAATTGTTTTGATAAGTAACTTATGGAATTAAGCATTTTCAATTATAACGTTGTTTTGACCGAGCGTGTTGTATCGCGGCTTGGCACGGAGTGATGGGACACGGAAAGAAAGAACAAAAGCTCACATGAGATCGATATTGTTGTACAGATCTTACGATATCGTCTTACGATATTTTAAATCGACAGCGACTTAGCTTTGTATATAACTATTCATTATTAAAAATGTGTAAGTATGTTTATTTCAAAGCAATAAGAATATACTAGTTTCAGGTAAGGTTTTGATATTATAATATATGACACGTCTCATCTCTGGATATTTCATCTCATTTGTTCACTTAAACTAACTCCACGAGTGTTGACGGCAAACTTGAGACTGACAGAGCAGACTGACCGTCTCTTCTCCTCCGTATCACCGCACACATACCTAGAGCACCACACAGCGGTTCTGGTCAATCTATACTGACGTTTTGGCTTTGAAACCAAGTTTGAGGTAAATAGAACATATTTTCCGCTAATTGTTTACATTGATCTAAACTTCAATGTAAGTATTCCCGTCGCTTGAATCACCGTTATCGGCCGACGGCTTGTTGTACTCACTATGCCTTTCATAGAATTTAATATCCGATGAGGAAAACTCACACAATTTTTGTTTTATATTATATGTTTGTTATCCTTAAAACAGTCAGGACTTTGTAAGTGGTTTATTCAGTACCGATAATTGTGTGAGATTGAGGTCGATACGATAATTTGATGAATAAGTACAATTTGATAATAATTACATGTCATATAACTTAATTATCAAATTTAAATTGATTTTGTAATTTGTTTTTAGTACTGGTAAGCCACTAAATGGGCTTATTTAATTTAATTTAAATTAATAATTTGATTCATTTAACAATATTCATACCGTTGGGAACAATATACTTACAAACTATAATATTATAGCTACGCCTGATTCTGCAGACAATCATGTTAGCTCACAGCTCCCTCTCGATGTCATCATCGTCTTTGAGGTCAGTGGTCAAAGACATACCTAAATATTTAAAACTGTCTACTCTACCTTCACAAGAGAAACAACGTTACCGACAGAGACTACACTTTATGTTACACGTCTTTTTATGTTTTGGACTTTATTAATCATCCAGGTTTTGGATCAGAATCAAAATATATAGCCATAGAACATTTTAATACATTTGGGTCCCGCTACTCACAGCCTTCATTGCTGAACTAAAGTAATGATACTTCAGAATAACAATCTCAGCACACAACATGTTAACTACAGTAAATATAAAAGGCAGTTTGTTTGTTACGTCGGTAATCAATTGATCATCATAAAATGTTGTAGTGTTGCAAAAGTGCTTTTAGTATGAGTTGGACTTTCTCTATAATAATAAACTTTACTGAAAGAGTACATTAATTCGAGAAATTGTAAAAATAAAGTAAAGTAAAGTGGTGATTGAATCTGTGTGTAGTGAATGCGAATTCGAAGCGTACTGAAGGCTACTGTATTGTATTGTATTGTATTGGGGATAGACGCCAGCACCTGTACTCTTCAGTAAGGATTGCTCATTTATTATTATCAGATCATCATCTAATAAGTACGATACAATGTTTCTGATCACTCAGCTGACTCTCATCGCACCGAAATCAAAACTCAGCAACATTTAGCGGAGAGATGACCGAGTGCGTGTCGGGCTCTCTCGGGTCCGCTCAGCGCTCGATGGACAAGCTCAGTTGAGTGATTCGGTCTCGTAGCGCGTTAGTCGCGCCGCAGTCATTTGATTAAGTTTGGAAATTTATCGACGGCTTTAATTGCGGCGGCGGCGGAAGTGCAGGCGCGGGCGAGCGAGGGGCGCGTGGCGGGGCGCGAGGGGCGCGGGGTCGCGCGCGGAACACGGAAAGGCTTTTGAGGCGGCGCTTCACAGGCACCGCGCTGCCCGCGACACACCGGCTGCGCTCGCCCGGGGACAGGTACACTACCATCATATTAGCCGGACCTAGCTATATTTACGTTCTGACATCACGTACTGTTATTACTACTGTTTAGCGTTGTGCAATTAATTAACTAATTCAAAAACGTTGTGCACCTCGTGGTACAATTTTGATTCAAAATCACGTACACTTAGATTATTATGTATTAAATTATTTCATGTAGGTAGATATGGAATGTTTCGCTAGTCAGTCGAGTTTACCTGTACTGACATCAGTCGGTCACGTAGTCCAGTGAATGTACTCCCGGTGTGTCCCGCGAGGTGTGTGACATAGCGCCGGCGCCCGCGCCCGCGCCCCCGCGCCCCCCGCCCCCGCCGGCGACACACGAAATTGATATTGCTCTTAAATTAGGAGCCGGGATGGTGCGGCGATGGGACACGCAGATAGCGCTAATGTACTTGTAGTACAAATGTGGCGGCTCTCACACTCTCACGACATGCGTGACGTCACGCCGCTGCTTGCGCGGAGCCTCCACTGCGGCTGGAATGTGGCCTCTCATCACAACCGTTTAATACCTTCGGCTCACAAACGTGTTTTTGAAGTAGAAATAAATTTCAGCATCAAGTTAGGCAAACCGTTTAAATAATTAAAATTAGGTACAGCGGTTTTCCCTGAATTAATATAGTTGGAAATTGTATTTTTAATGATTTGATTGACTACTGTATCGGTTATATTTTGAGCGTTTCTATGGCATGGACAAACGGTAGCGGGGCGACACATACGGTCACTGCTGATGACGTCACTGTTCACCCTCAGTGCGGTGCATTAACCTTCAACCGATGAGCGATATAATCGGAGTTCACATCTTAGCGGGCTGACTTTGTGCCGGAGAATAAACTCAAACTCAAAACTACTTTATTCAAATAAACTATTTACAGGTACTTTTGAATCGTCAAGGTGTCAGTCTGTCAGAAAAATGAAGCTAGCTGCTCGTTCCAAGGTTCCATTATAACTATTATTATTTATATATAAATATCTTGGGACCACTCACTAACTCACTTCTGATCCATAGCTAAGCAGACTTCGTGTTTTGGTGAACTGTCTAACTCATTGACTGACTGTTGATATATCATCGCACAGCCCAAACCGTTAGTCCTAGAGACGTGAAACTTATAGGAGGTGTTCTTTATAAAGAGTTTGTAGGCATTAAGACAGGATTTTTGGTAATTTGGCTCCTAAAGAGGTAAAATAGTGGATGGCAACTCGATGTCCACGCGTGAAAAGGTGCACAAGAAGCATTGCCTTTTTTGTGCACCTTTTGTGTTCCACCGCCTTTCACTGACAAGTCTTAATTTTTGAGCCAGTATTATAATCCCACTCACCCATCTAAACTTCAACTCACAATCATTATCCTTTTTTCCGTAGATTGAGAGCAGGTTTATGTTCTAAACGAACCAATAATTACAGTATTATTAGCTGACTTGTAGAGAACACCTGTAAGACATTAAGTACGTCTTATTGCCTTAGTAAATAAAGTGGTAATAAACATTACAATATATTGATCATAAAACCAGTACCAACCAGTACTGAGATCATTTATCAAGGAACCTTGTATAGGATCCCGCTAACATCGTGCTACGGCTAGGCTACGCAGCTCGTAGACGTGTGCTTGCGTAGCACCTTCGTAGGCGCGTAGACGCTTTCTACGCCACTGCGTACTTCGTCACTACGAAGTTGGTTTATGATGTATCAGCAATATTTATGTATTTATAATAACTCACTGGTGTTTGTTGTTATTTTTAGTTCGTGTTTACATAATTATTTATTATTATCTCTTTGACTTTTTCAAATACCTATGTTTTGAATTTTATTTCATAAGTATTTAGTTCCTGTTCTTTTATCAGTTACTAAGTTTAATATTGTTTTTTTTTTTAAACGAAACCCTTTGAGGATCAGTCAGTATCTATCTGTCACATTCAAACTTCCACCTCCGAAAGATATCAAAACCAGCCTACCTTTCTATTTTTTTTATAATAACGTAATATTTTTAACGACAAGCTATCCCCGCGACTTCGTTTTCATGGATGTATAATCAACGTCATGTATTCCTGCATATATTTGAATAAAAAGAATAGATGTATGAGCGTTGGCCACAACTTCTGCCATTTGAAACGGAGCATTATCTAAAAAGAGCTGTAGAAATTCTTTAAAGTACGTAATCTATTAAAAAATCTACGACAACAACGTTTGCACAACGGCCAATAAACCTATCATTACATAATATTTTCTATGCCCCCCCTTTTTCCCAAGTGATTTAATCTTGCACTTAACAAACAAACAAAGTGAGGTTGATTGTACAACCAACACCATCTGAAGTCAAAGCCCTGTCAAGAAAACAAACAAGCAAAATTGTTCGATTTAAATTGCAATTATTTTTAATAGGAGTTTATTATGTTAATATCATACAATGTTTGTTATTACGTTAAAGACGTAATAATTCAACATAATATCTATCATAATTAATTACTGTTAACATGGTATTTACCGGGATTATTCTATACCATATATTAGTTAGTACTATTTATAGTCAATAGATGTCGTTGCGTGTATACAATACGAATTTAATGTTAAGTTTACCTGGAGCGCTTAAAACTTTAATATATCTAAATAGAGTGAACCGATTACGATGAAACAAAAACTAAAGGTTAGTCCGAGTTACACATTATGTATGTATAAAAAATATTCACACGTGGTTTGTATTTTTACGAGATATTTATTCAAACAGAAACTAGAAAATCCAACGACATACAGGCAAACAGAAAATAATTAAAAAAAAAATCTATAATAAAGAATATAGAAATCTAAAAATCACTTATGTACGCAAACCATGAAATTTTTCTACATTGAGATTAGATTAATAAAAAATACTAGCCAAGTCAGATTCGCGCTCGGGTCCCTTACTTCACCCACGGTAAAGAGACGTCTTTTGATTTCTAATATAAATTAATTTTATTATTTGTATATTAAGAGAAACAGTCAATTTGCGTCAAATTCAAAGTTTTACCTTGACAGTGAAGGCTAGTAATGAGGTTCCGCTGGCACTCTTCGGACAAGGTAAAAGTAAAGGTAAGGTTCTAAAAAAGTTTGTGTATCTTAGTTTAAATTTACTCTACTTAGAACATAAAAGTTTACAACCGTTATTTTTTAAATTAATTATTTTTTTCTACAGCACCGAATGATCTACTTTGACCCATCAGATTTAAATCAAACTTTGCATACCTATCAAAGCATGGTGTACTTTTTAAGATAACATCAAAAAAAATTATTCTTTTATCCTCTTTTAATAAAATGTTTATAACTGTTATACACCCCTCATTTTTTAAAAATAATATACTTTGTTTTTTTATTTACACTGTTCATAATCCATTTTTTTGTACTTTTTAGATGGATTATCTCAAAAAGATTTTTGTTGAGTTTTATTAAACTCATATTTTAACTTTTTTTTACTTTCCTACCGTGGCGATAGACTAAAAGCCCGGGTAATCTGGATTAATTAAAGGTAATAAAATAATGATAATACCAGCCTATAACTGTCCCACTGTAGGGCAAAGGCCTCTTCTCTTACTGAGAAGGCACGAGCATTGATCACCACGCTTGTTCAAGGCGGATTGGCGATTTCAGACTTATATTTTACAACAAGTCCAGGTTTCCTCACGATGTTTTTCATTCACCGATGTCTGTGATGTCTAAGATAATCTTTAGAAAGTACATATGAATTGAAAAAGTCACATTGGTACTTGCCCAGAATTGCCTCTTGCATGAGAGGCGGGCGCCTTAACCACTGGGCCATTATGACATCTAACCGGGCTGATGATGATGATGATGATCTCGATTCTCTGCGATCTTAGAGAGAAGTCGCAATAACAAGACATTTTGCATAGTGTACTCATCTGATTCGTAAAGACAGGGTAGCCCATTCGCCTATGGTTCTTTATATTTATTAAGTACTTAAAATTTCGCCGTAAATACGTAGTGGCAGCATTGTAAAAGAAATGAAACAGCTTTGCGCTGAGTGCAGTGTGTGCGCCGGGAACTCGCGTCCCTTTCATTGGCGAGTGCGTCGCCAACGCGCTGCACTTAACATTCCGCACATACCTATATTTGCGAGTCGTTGTGTAGCGCTGAGCGCTCGATGGCCCACTCGACATTCCATATATTAAAGTATTTGACGGATTTTATCAAACACACTTTAACTGTAATATCTACAAAACTATAATACCTATGTAGTCAATATTATCCCGAGCGAATCTCTGTCACGAGGTGTAAGTTCGCAGGAGACATTACAAAATGCACCCCTATTGCCTGGTGAGGCGCAAGTAGGCCGAAATAAATAAACATTATTTTTACATGCTTTCGCACAGCTTCGTTTCTGTGTCACACTATTGTCAAACTACGAGTGTTTTCAGGATATAGGTAACTAAAATTTTATGGTAAGTACCGTTTTGAATCCATCTCTACCTCCTAACCGCATGGGCCAGCAATCTGGTGAGTTCTCATGCTCTCCGAGACTCAGGGGTATTCACCTCAAACTTCGGAGCTCTGAGATATTATCCGTACTAATATTATAAATGCGAAAGTAACTCTGTCTGTCTGTCTCTACTTCACGCCTAAACCACTAAACCGATTTGAATGAAATTTGGTATAGATATAGTCTTGGACCCTAGAAAGGACATAGGATAGTTTTCATCCCGGAAATCCCCCGGGAACGGGAACTATTATTACACGCGGACGAAGTCGCGGGCAAAAGCTAGTTTCTTATTAAAACACCAGTAACACTGGTCGATCTGGTGATCAAACCCCCTCCCAGCTTCATCTTTTTATATTCCGAGCAGAGTCTGATAAACTTAAGAACGGAGGCCCTTTCCAAGGTAAACTAGACACTGAAACATTAATAGAAAACGAGTTTTGCATATTATAAATAGGTATAACGAAGTAGTCACTAGGCATACATGTGTATAAAATGTTTCTCCTCTATGATGTCGATAAGTTATTAAATTCAAACTTAACGATTAATGTCGGCAGAAGGTCATATTCGCAAATGTGTGTGTGATAATATCGGGCGCTCGCATGACGGCTATCAGCATTAATAGTGTTATCATTATCTCGCGATAAGATTAGATGGCGCGATTAGATCGAATCGTGAGTAAATAACTGGCGGACGAGAGACAAATTGTCCGACGTATGAATACTTAATATGAACATTGACCGTCATATGAGGAGAGTTGTGATTCTAGTTTGACGGTTGTTAAATAGCGGATTGTGTGATTTAGTGTAAATGATTTTGCTGAGATTAATTAGCAATATTGAGCGTTGTAAGGTTAAAGTTTTTAACAGTGAGACATATGAGTGGGCGGGTGAATTATTACATTAATTAGTTATTCAATGGTTGAGTTGAAATGTATCAGAAAGCGAAGCACAAAGGTTGTGGCAGAGCCCTACGTGCTGTTGCAGAGCTGAGATACTACAAGAGTGGATACTAGGCTTAGCTCCTTATCGAAGAAGGTAGACTGATAACACGTAGAAGTCCCGGGCGTGGGCCTATAACTTAAGACTTGAAAACGCGGGTGACACCGCGGAAGTAACTATGATGAACAATGCTTCAAATGTTAGATATAATGTCAACAAGATCGTGTCCTCGGCGGGGGTCAGTACACGAAGACGTTTGCATAATGTTCTATAATGACACGGGAAGCACACCAGACACAACAACGACGTGACCTTGGAACTTCGCGCGGTTCCCACGACCTCCCCCCCACGAGCCACCCCTCACCCCCCCCGCGCCCCCGCAAATAGTAAACAAACTACTTGTAAGTCGCACGCTTCAACAAGAGCGACACTTGTCACACATTAGCCGACACCCGGCACATCACTGAGATCCCGCTGATAACATCTCTATCACATGTTTACGATATGTGATCGATTCCAGTGGTCTTATTATCAACACGAGATAGTCGGAGCATCTCACTACCGTGTCGCTCTGTGCATCTCAGACTCAACTATACAAACAAATATAAATAAACTTTTTTTTTAAATTTGCCAAAATACGTTTAGAGATTTATGACGACACAGTGCCAAACCTCAATAACTAAGATTCCTCTGTCTGTCTGAATTCCAGCAATGTTAATGTTATTGTGGCGACATCTATCGCCGAATATGTGAACTACAACTGACAATAACATCACACGCCATGAACAAACATCCAAACATAGCAACTTTAACACATGTATAAAATTAGTTTAGCGTTAGTTACACAAGCTTCAGGTGTTTTGCCAATAAATAACATATTTAATGACAGAATTAGCATTCATTGGACGAATATTAAATAATATATGAACATTGATTATAGAAACTGCGTCATGTTCGATTGACATCTAACATATCATTTTTTCCCACGAGAACGTCGCTGAGTGTTAGCATTAGTCTGGTCCTGGGCGCGGCGGTCAAGGCTTTGCGAATGTATACAGGAGTTTTGTTGCGCTTATGTTATACAGTAATAATGTTTATAATAAAACAATAAAAGGTTTCGCTCTACAACTTGCTCAAGGATCCAGGGCACAAGGTGGTTGCCTTGCACATGGCACGACTTGCGAGGAGATTCCTCTTTGGATGAACCATCTCTAGCTTAGACCTCTCGACTGATGAAGCACTATTTTTAGACATATTTTTAGTAAAAACCGATTACTTGTTACTTCTGTTCATTATATTATATCAAAAAACTCTATAATACAGCTAGTCTAGGTTTCCTGACCATGTTTTCCTAAGAAATTGAAAGAGGCATTATAACTAGAAAACGTGTTATCGACTTTAGCAAAAGGTATGTTCACAGTCACGAAAATCTAGACAAGGACTTAGTCGAGTACCGAAAAAGAAGTTGATACCATCTTGTTCAAAGATATAATTTATTTTTTGTTGTGCTTCATAAATACAAGAATCACGCTTTTATATAATATAAATGTCGATATATAAAATAATGAAAAAAATCATTAAGGAAATGAATTGCTCTGCGCTGTAACTGTAACCTGCCAACGACGACTACTGCAGTTAACCGAGCGTTTACTTTACACACGTGTGTGACAAGAGTTCATCGGGGTAATTACTAGGTCCTACAGCTACCTGGTCCTGGTCCCAATGACCTTGATCTCGAAGAAAACTTGGACCAATATGGACAAGTACCATGACCTGTATGTATCATTTTCATGTGTGAACTAAAACCGCGAGTGTATCTTATAGTTCTGTATTCTATCTCTACCACGTACCGATAGATAAAACACGGAGATTTAAGAGTATACATTCAATTCAGGTCCTGACCCAGGTCCGATCAGGAGCTTATGCTACCATTATATTCAGTGGCGGATTAAGAGTATCCGAGGCCCTAAGCACAGAGCCTGTGTAGGCCCTCTATTGCTTTAATGGAAATGGAAGGTAGAAAGTATAAAATTAAAGTTGGACCAAGGCCGCGCCGCCCCTGTGTGCGAAGTGTGCGGCGCACACAGAGAATCATTACGAATCGTCCCGTTCGCAAGCTAGACGACAGCCATGTATTGCCCACCCAAATAACCATTGAAAACGCTAGTTTGAAGTTGTGGACGAATATGTATCTATACTTAGGTCAAATAGTCTGACATGGTACGTCCAACTTCGAGAAAGAGGTCGGTCACCGAATCCAACTCGTTTTGTCAGGGAAACAACGCACTATTTTCTCGTCCTTAATACCCCAGTGCTTGAAGACAAAAGTCTTCAATCAGTGTGTGTTGCCAGTGATGCATATGGATCTGAGACGTGGTCGCTAGCTTCGGGCCTCATAATTAAGCTCTAAGTCGTTCTTTCCACCGCGCGTTCGGGGTTTCCGTTTCCGTTCGAGGAGATCCGTAGGAGAACCAAAGTCACCGACATAGCTCACCGAGTCGCAAAGCTGAAGTAGAAGTGGGCTGAGCACATAGATCGAAGAACTGATGAAGGAAAAACGTTCTCGAACGTAGGCCCCGTATTTGCAAGTGCAGCTTCGGTTTTCCGCCAGATGGACGGATGACCTTCCTAAGGTCGCAGGGAGTCGTTAAATGCGGTCGGAACAGAACCGCATGCGCTGGAAAAAGTTGGGTGGGGCCTATTTAGTATATCAAACTAACAAACAAAGAAAATAAGTTCAAACACGGATATTAATAAAAAATTAGGCGGAGAACAGGGGCCCCAAGCACGTGCTTGTAGTGCTTATACGTTAATCCGCCACTGATTATATTGGCGGCAGAAAGTCCACCATCCATCACGAAATAACACAACACCTGTGCGTGATATCAAAGAATAATTATATATCTGATCTCACGAGATACGGAGATTATTATCATCAAATAATAATTATCTTCTACACACACCACGTATCTGAGGAATTTTGAATGTTTTGAATACATGCGCGGAGCTATAACTTATCCATAATTTATGATACCTACTGATTGGAACCTCCTCGTGTACGGAATACCTACTGCGCGAACTTAAAATTATGGTGAAACTGATTCGTCGCTGTCGAATATGGCCGAATAAATACATTCGTAAAAACTATTTGATGACTGGTGATATTATTATGATTATTGACTAAGTCTAAGTATAGCATATTAAATTTAACCAGTTTGACTTTTTAATCTCTGCTTATGTCTAACGACTAATGAATAAATTACAGACTAAACTGTTGACTAAACTAGAATGAACCTGTGTGTTGTGTTCGTGTCAATATTATACACGTGGAGACGTTCTACTTCTAGTATGTAAACGTTTTAGTGTTTTTGTCTTGACGTCGTCTGCTTCGGGTAGAATGCGTAACTTAGAGTGTAGCGTAGATTTATATTACTGTTATTATTTAAATAATACAGCTTGTTACACTTCTCCATGTAATTTTGTACTAATTTCTTTTAAAGAAAGAGTGGAAAATACTAATAGACGAATACACAAACTTAAGCAAATTATGACAATAATGTGCGTGCGTTGAAAAGACATCAACGCGCACGTACACCCGCGTAGTGTAGGTCGACGCCGAAGCAACTATACTACATAATAGCATAATCATTAGGGTTCCGTACCTCAAAAGGTAAAAACGGAACCCTTATAGGATCACTTTGTTGTCCGTCTGTCCGTCCGTCCGGCTGTCAAGACCCTTTTTCTCAGAAACGCGTCGAGATATCAAGCTGAAATTAATATCACATACTCGGGTCTGCTATCTCTTAAAGCAGTGAAAAAATCAAGTTTTTAAATCAACGCAATAAAAAGATACGGCGGTTTATATTGGAAATTTGGACATTTGCAAGGAAATCAAAACCTATAGGGTACTTCCCATTGACCTAGAATCATGAAATTTGGCAAAAAGCAAGGTCATGTAGCACAAGTAAAGGGAAAACTCCGAAAACCGTAAATTTGTAGTTAGTTCACACCAGGCGTCCGTCTGTCCGTCTGTCTGTCAAGACCCTTTTTCTCAGAAACGCGTCGAGATATCAAGCTGAAATTAATATCACATACTCGGGTCTGCTATCTCTTAAAGCAGTGAAAAAATCAAGTTTCTAAATCAACGCAATAAAAAGATACGGCGGTTTATATTGCATATTTAGACATTTTCAAGGGAATCAAAACTCAAAACCTATAGGGTACTTCCCATTGACCTAGAATCGTGAAATTTGGCAAGAAGCAAGGTCATGTAGCACAAGTAAAAAGAAAACTCCGAAAACCGTAAATTTGTAGTTATTTTACTAAAAAACAAATTAACGGAACCCTCGTTGCGCGAGTAGAACTCGCACTTGACCGGTTTTTTTTATTAGTGTATGTTCGACGACAATATGTCTTAGATAATATCTTGGAAATAAACCTTTAAGAAAAAAATTTAAAAAAAATATGGATAAGAGCGGCAGGATTAAACATATCATTATTTAGTTTGGGATAAATCTTAGAAGTAAGTACCGACGTATCTTGTACGTAACGCTAATAAACTGACTTGTAAGTGAACAAGTCAACACGTTTTTTTCCGTCATTCTACACGAGCTCCCACGCTCAACAAGTACCTACATGTAAGCACTAATTGTGACTACAAGTGTCTCCGGGAAGGATTACGGGCGCAGTTCACTGAACACCATTGTTTCGAAGGGATTATCTTTCACCCCCGCACTGGCTTTGTTAGTCAGTTCATACCTGGAGCTCAGTCCTTCCCCGTATACACTAGGACTTCCCGGACACTGTCTTCACGTGGGAAACTACCAATGCGCTGAGTAATTAGAAGTTTTTAAAGTAATAGTAACAGTAGGAAACACCAGATACTCCACTACTTACTATTCAACTAATACCTATTCCAGGCACTTGTGTACTTCTACTTGTCCACTGAATGTGTACTTAATTTATTTACTAATAGCTGTGCCCTGCGGTTTCACCCGCTTTACGTTAGATTTTCTCGGTTACTGATTCGCTCCCGTGCTTCATAGCGCAATGTTATCTATATACTTATAATAGTATAATATTATGTGTTACTCCGATGTATAAGCTGCGAATTTCTTGCAAAGTCAGCCTTGTTACTGCCTGTATGTACGTACCATCATTAATTTTCTGCCGAGTAATTTTAAAACTGTAATATCTCCGAAGATATTCATTGAAATTAAATAATGCAAAGAACAATTTTGTTCAAAATTAAAACTTGTATTTGATAACGTACATATATCGATAAGTAATGAATTATTTTAGAACTAATTTCATTGCCATAAAAATGGTTATAGTAAGTGAACTATAAATATTAGACATATGCTATCGTGGACTTTCTTTTAGAACATTTTAAGAGAAACTATTCTTTAGTACATAATTTTTGCGTAACTTCAACCATTTACGCAGCGCACGCAACGGAATGTCTCAAAAGGAATATTTCTTTCCCGTTTTTGTCACACTTTTCACTACTGCTCGGCTCCTATGTGTCTTAGCGTAAAGTTATATAGCCTATAACCTGCCCAGGAGTATGGATTACAATCGTACTAAGTTTGATTACAACCCCTTCAGTAGTTTTAACCCATGCGTGCACATACAGACAGACAGACAGACAAAAATTTTTACTGATTGCTTTTCTGCCATTAGTATCGATTACCAATCATCTTCCAATATTAATTTTGAATATATATTCAATGTACAGAATTGACCTCTCTACATATTTATTATAAGCATAGATATAGAAGAAAGATGATATTACTCCGACCGATTTATACTTTGACGGCACCAGATCCATAAACATAACTAAATTAAGTATCAAATTTTTGTAAGAAATGCTTTAGAATTGGACTAACCATATGATGACGCTAAGATAATAACTAACCGTAAGATAATAACTTCAACTCTTTATTAATGGCATTTGCGGAAAACACACCACCATTCTGCCACGACCATGTTTATTTTACAATCTCAAACGTAGAAAGATATATAACAAAAATATATGCAATATGACTGCGATGGTCTCCTCCTTGTGAAGAGACCTGGTCCGTCAGAGCGCCTCGTCAGTGAATCAGCAGGGTGTACCACGTGCAGGTGAGGTTATAAGATAATAACATATTTTTAATAAATTAGTTACTATATTTTGACAGATAACGTCACGATATTTTTGGTAAATAAATGTTTTATGAATATAAACTCGATTCGAGATCATTAGTAAATGGTGTCCGGTACTGTAAGTTCATATCCCCGGTATCGGCAAACCTCCGCATATTTGGACTAGCTGCAAGATTCGCTCGTAGTTAGTCACGCGGTGCGTAGAGCGTCACCCGACATACTTGCGTACCTTCAACAAGACGCAAGCGGCTCACAGACGAAGGAAAAAAAGGTTTGTTTAGAACACAATAAAAATGCCATAGCACGAGCCACACGGCGACGTTGCGCAAACGTGATGCGGGCCCCACCCCGCTCCCCGCGGGGCCCTGTCCTCGTGCATTGTCCGTGGCGCACTTATTGAGTTATCTGACAGGCGGGGCCCCGCTAATTGTCTGTAGGACAAGGACCATCTTACGTGTGCAGCACGAGCGCGACAGAGACGCAACACGACCCTATTAATCCCCCTATAAATAACCTGGTTCCTAATGCCGAGGCGCCACGCTTTTTTACGTAGAGTGCGACCGAGCCGTCGTGATACTTGCGGCCAGTATTAGCTCTCTCGGGCTCGATAACGCAACGATAAGTGGATTAAACAATGAATGCCGGTGACTAGGTATGGCGGGCGGTTTCTATTGTCCGCCGGTTATCTGCGGCGCACCATCAGCATTCGAATCATTTATATATATTAATGGAACGTTTTGGATGTATGCTGTGCTATGTGTGCATGTCTCCGCTTAATTCTCAACAAAAGCAGTTCTAAATTATACAGTTAGATTTTTAGAAGTGTGTTACTCATAACGCTTGTTGTATCTTATTTATTTTATACTGGTTAACTATAGACATAACTTTAATAATGCAACAATTTAGTAAATTTCAAGCTCAAACATGACTTAGTAGTTAAAAATGTAATTTGTACAACTCAGGGACGATTAAAAAAAAACCAGATGATAACATAATACTATAGAAAAAAAGATAATAAGGTACGTCTCACTCATCTAACACGTAACTAGGTCTCTAAATAGAAAATCATCAATCTATTTTGTTATAAGTACGAGCATTTGAGCTAACATTTCACGAGAAGTTTATTTGCTTACATACCTAGTCGTCAGATAGAATAGCTGTAATTAATCAAAGGTTCACGATGGCGGCGACAAATTAGCCGATATTGCATTTTGTAATCATTAGTCAAGTTGGAGTAATTTATCAAGACGGATGGGTCGCGGTAGAGGGGTGGGCGACTAAGTGCGAAATGTTCCCGGTCGTTCCACAGTTTTTTGTTTGGTGACGAGAGCTTAATCCGATGACGAGGGACGGCAAAAAAGCCGGCTAATGGTGCGCGCTGATGTATCAATGACAGTGGCGCCCCCGCCCCCGCCCCCCCGCGCCGCCGCATACCAACAAACAAACAAACACGTATCATGGGCTCGAAGGGTGTAACGATGCCGTGCACGTAACGGACACCTCACACCGTCCGCCGCCGGCGCCGTCTGCGCCGAGGATCAACTGCTTTACAGCCAGAATTTAATAATAGTGCTGCTCATCATGCCCGCGACGGATTGGCACTATGGGAGGAAGTCAATGTTAGCTGGAGTCAGGTGCTATGAGTTGCCTGTTTCACTACTATAATTGTTGCGTGAGAATGCAATGAGCCTGTCTCGAAAGTTATTACAAAAGTTCTAAACTCTTTTTTAAACTTGATGTCTCAAAATGGCCAGCAATTAAGCTGGTAAGTGCCCATACCTTTTAGTGTCATCTTAACGACATTGGCTTCAAAATTTTGGGCATGCAAAAAGACTTAGTTTTTGCACTTGAACAATTAACTAATTCTATTCCTATACGAAAATAATTGCAAGCTGACTCATAAGTTCTCTCTAGGTGGGCTATGATAGCAAAGTGACGTAGTTCCAGTGAGTCTTACTGCTACTGAATTAAGGACTCCAGGAGCCCAGAGCCATTAGTACGCGCCAGCAAGGAGTCGATGTGTCGATATGCCGATGAAATTGAGATGCTATTAACGTCATCAGTGACGAACTGCGAGCGTCCGGTGTCGTGCGGAACTATGCGGACATCGTAAATTAGCCCTACGTCCGAGAGTCCCAATGTTTTGCGTTTTTTCTGTGCGAGTACCTGGCGGCCGGCGTGCGGCGCGGCGCCGGCGACACGTCACCGACATTTATTGCTGTCTGTAAGTAGGTCAGAAGGGTTGCAGGTAGCCGCCGCTGGACACGGATGACGTCACGAGCTGCTGGCACCAGCCTGCTGACACCTACTTGTCAACTAAAACGAGTATACATCGAGGACAATCGCCGGTATCTAACTAACTTGGTTAAACATTACATTCAAATGACTAGAGATCGGTTGGAATTGCCGCTACCGATAATAATATGACATGCTTTCTCCAATATCGCAATACAATTAGATTTCCCCACACATCTGTGTATATTGTTATGGAAATAGCTCTAACTAAAGTGGCAGTGTGTCGTGTATCGCAGGACAACTGGAGTTATAATGTTATGCACGTCGAGGAGACAATGTTCTCAGCTACTGCAAGCTGCACACGAGGCCCAGTTACCTCTGCTGCTATCGTATAGATAAGAGAGTGCGCGGAATGCGTGCGCCGGCGCCGCACAATAGCCTGCGCCGGCGCCGCCGACGGTACGCGCCGTTACTCGGCCGCGGACACCGACGCCATACTCTTGTGCAACGATACTTCTTCAGAAATAACATAGTTTATTACATTTTTTCGTTAAATATATTCTGGGTACAGTTATGCATATCTTATACCTTTCTTTAAGAATAATATGTATATGATACTAAACATTCATACAGCAAAACTTCTTATGCGCTTTCAATTACAATTTCTTTAGATACATTTTGGTAGACTTAAAAAAAAAATAAGAAAAACTGTTTTTTTGAGTGTTTCTAAGTTCCTAAATATTTATTCATTGCAATATTTGAATTAATTCATAATTATCCTCTTTAGATACATTTTGGTAGACTTAAAAAAAAAGAAAAACTGCTTTTTTAAGTGTTTCTAAGTTCCTAAATATTTATTCATCGCAATATTTGAATTAAATCATATATCCAGTGCAAAAAAATGTACTAATTTGTCTCAGTTTAAGAAAGTCTGAAAAACCTGAAATTATTCAATAAAGTGTAGCCGCTCATACAGAACTTGAAGTATGAAGCTATCACGTTATCATAAAACAAACAATTTATCTATCAGAGAAGAGGTTCCTGACAGCGAACTAATCACAAGCAGCCTGTGAGCGATTAGCGCGCAGTGGAGCGCAACGTTACGTGTTCGCGAGCTGCTACTAATTACTTGAGTTATTGCACTGCCATTGTGTGGCAACTGACTGCGCTCCTAGAACGCACACACACGCTGTGTTGTGTCACGTACTGCAATGTTTACGAGTTGTTAGCGATGAGCTGGTGTTATTGTTTACGTTGTCAGTGAGGCTTTGTGTCACTGAGCGTAGATGCATATTGGGTTTTGTGCGTAAGCTGTAAGCAGGAGTACACTAAGTGTGAAATGACGGATATGCATCTAAGCAGCTTCGCCTCCGTGGTCAGTGACATTTCTTGGCAGCCTAGGTTACTTATTTGCAGTTCATAGATATGTATATTTGTTGAATTAACGTTAGTAAGCTACTAAAGATTAAGAAAGTGGACGGATTATCGAATCAAATCTATAGGTATTTGTCTGATAAATATTCTTTATTACTTTTGGCTACTATGTCCCGTACAAAACAACAGGCGCTCCAGCCCCTATAAAGAGTAGTTTTGGAGAATAATGATTTGAGGTTTTCATGGTCATTCACCTCGATGAGTAAAATCATTATTAAGTTTTAAGTTTCTGTACTGAAGAAGTGATAAACAAATTTTTCAGTAATCACTAATCACATCAGTTTTGCCCCAACAGGGGTTGGATTGAATTTTGGCTGTGGTTTTACAAAAGCCGTTTGATACACACCATTCGTGTTTGTTACTATTTGAGTGAGTAACTTAAAGTAAGGTCAAATGCTTCCTAAAACTTGATCTAGCACGCCGTTGAATATTAATGATTTTTCAAAAGGCCTAAACCCCTTCAAACCCTTTCCAGTTATTAAGCTCGCCCTCCTCCTCCACCTTCTTCCTCCTTGTTTAGAAATTCGATTTTCGCACAAGATTTAAGTTTTTACTGCGAACGGTTTAACAAGTTGTGTATGTATTAAGTAAATTGAAGCTGGGCTAAAATTATAATAACAAGATGTTAGATTAATTAATTTATAATGATGTAATAACTTATTCTGATTATTATCATTTTTTTCTGGTTATGGTAAAACATTCAAACACAATGTGAATTGTTTATTGAATAAATGAATTGAGTTGAAATTGATCAGTTCCCGACGGCTGCCAGTGCAGCAGCAGGCAGCGCTAGCTCGTGCTGCCTGCTGGTCACTTTGTTTACAGTTTCGGCTTGGTAAGAACGCATAAGACATGGTGTTATACATGAACCCACAAATAGAAGGTTGTACCATCTTAGCTCAATAGAGAGAAATATATAGGAAATGAATTAGCAACAAGAGAATAATCAATTATCCGCCCCACCTTGGGATACTGCTGTAAATAAGCTACCTAGTACTGGATCAACCCCTAAATAAGCTTTAGCTGACGACGAGAAGGAGCCTATAGAGATCATATCGATCAATCAAGAAAATATAAATAAAGGATATGGCACTTACCTAAAGGGGCTGCAAGCCGGGCGCTTCCGAGAGTGCTCTTGTGGTCGGTAAGCTGCTGCACCGTATCACTTCACTGCACGAGCTGATCTCACTGTCACTGCGTGCGGCGCACGAGCACACGCGTGTAGTCCGGTCGGCGAGCGCGCGCCCACTGGCGCGGGAGGCGGCGCGAGCCTCCGCCCCGGCGCCGCGAGGGGCGGGCCACTCCCCACGGCCGGGGAAATGCGCTTTTCCATAAATTGCAGCGCTCATGATGTAGTCGCACGTGACGCGTCATATGACGCTCGGCCGGGGGCGCGGGGTGGGGGCGCGCGGCGCGCGGGAGGGGGCGCGGTGGGCGGCCGCTATCGCGAGTAATGGGAGCCGCGCGGAGATTTATAGAGGGGTTAGTTTTCGGGCCCTAATGGAATTAGTGCTGCGTTTTTGTTTATACTCGCGGCGTCGCAATCAATCGTGCGAGTGTTCGCCCCCTCCTCCCCCCGCCCGCAGCCCCGCTGTGGCCCGGCCGGTACTAATTAATCGCCGGCAGCAGCGCCAGTTGATCAGCGCTTGTTAATTGAACATTGACGCTGACTGCTGCACCGCCTGCTACTCAGCGTGTTCCAGCCAAGGAGCCGTACTCTGTAGTACCACCTCCGGCTAATTACTTACCTTAAAACTTAGATTCTAATACTAGAGCCGGTAGAAAACTGCCGCTTTTTTGTTGGCTGTAAACTATTGTAATTAATAAAGTCGTATCTATAAAAAGCAATTATATCAATGAGCAATCGATCTAAATCTTAAAAGAGTCGAGCACACTCAGGTTGTATAACTAAATAGACAACGACTGTATGACCGAGTAAACTACACCAAAAGCTTACAAATTTTCAGTACACAAGAAGACGAAACTATGGTTTCAATTTTATTTATGTGATGGATCAGATTGAAGCAAGCGAAATGATCTATCTTTTCTCTGTTCGAAAAAAGCTACTGTTCAACAGTGGAAATTACTACCACCAGTCTATTTTTACATGAAATAAGCTATTTTGATTAAAGTACTAGATCCTGAATCTCTAGTGCTGTACAAATCGACCGTGAATCTCATACAAAACAGACAGTCCCTTTCAATGTATCGCATGGTACTAACACATTCAGTATGTGTGTATTTGCATCACGTCGCGCCAGCCGACACAATGTACTGTCGATACCAGGAGAACAACTGGGAAATAGTCAATTAATTTAATCCCAGATGAGCTATTAAACATGTTGAATTTTAGAACATTGAGCCGTGTCAGAGCTCTGTTGAAGTTCTATTCTGTGTTGGACTCAAAGATTGAATTGGGGTAATGTGATAACCAATAACAAGTAATATTCTGCCAGGCCGATTTTGTAAAATAACGTTTACATTATCTGATGCAATCCATAAAGAATACATATACAATTATTTGTTTTAATTGCACCAATAGCTTAAATATCTTTGGCAGTAAGATGAGATTTAGATTTGGAAAGAGTACTGATGTTCAGGTATAGTTCAGGCTGGTATTAGGCGCCAGCAGCAACCCCGTGGTGGCGGTTCCCACGGCAGCAGAGTGTCATACGTACATTACAATGTATTGATATTGGCTCAACCAATGTTCTGTCTGGGCGGAAATTTTCAAAAAATTAATAACATTATTTGATTCAATGCATATTGTTTACATTTTGTAAGTATCCAACAATCTTTTAAACCGGTTTAAAAAAAGATAGATTTTGGTTAGGAAAGAATTGGGACCGAGGTCATGCTGGTGTTAGGCGCCTTTTCACCATGACGGCAGTTCCCACGACAGCAGCAGGTCGCGACTATCAGCCGGCGGCACCAGGCGCACACAATGCGCCACTCATACAACAATACCGCAGTTACAACCAGCATTGTGTGCGGTATCGGCTTCCTTGAACTACAGAGCGCGTCTTTCACTAAACAACTGATAACGAGACCAGTGGCTCCATACTCATTATAATAATTGTGAGAAACTTTTTTAAATGCCACTTTAAAACGGTTAATACTTATGATAACTTTTTTCTGTGTACTAAATTATTAATCTAATCAGCAATCAGTGACAACAAATTAAGAAGTTAGTAATAAGTGGCGGTATGATAAACTAACAAAAAGCAAATATATTTAAAAAAAAAACTATTTATATTATAAATAATTGAAGCTTTTTGCACTCTTTTAGATAACGCTTCTGTAGCGCAGCTGTTTAAGTATGTATAAGTATTTTTTCTAGAGCTAAAAAAGTAAATATAATATTTCTACAACAGGTCTCGGAATAAACCCACACCACCAGACACCCCAATTAGAATATTATGTTATAATTATTATAATACATACACTGCATTTTTATTATTATGTTTAAAACACTGTTTTTTTTTATAAATTAGTGGGAGAAAATTATAGTCACATTACAAATCTACGCATGCACACAGTCGCACTTGCATAAGGGTCTAGCGTACACTGAAAAAAATGTTCGGTCCTATGACGAATTTTTGTTGATTTTACCAAACTTCTTGGCGTTACCAAATTTATTATTTTTGGGATAAAATATTACCTATTTTAAAAAATTACAAAAATCGATTCAGTAAACGATTCTGAACTTATTTTCTCAAAGTGCATTAATTCAGTTGCACATTGTAAAAAGCTAATAAGTAATAACAGCGGCGTAGCATTCCGTAGCGCGTCGCGTCGTAGCGATACGTAGCGTTACGTAGCGCTGAGGTGTGTGATAAATGACATCGATATTCGTAGCACACACATCAATCATGAATGGTAATAGTCCTGAGTCTCACACGGAAGGCACACAATGTGCTTCAATAGTAAAAAGTAATCCATTGAGATAACAATGGGTCATTAGTGGCTCAATGCTAAACAATTGGAGCTATTCCGCTTATTGGAGCAGTACGCCGTAAATAACAGCGCGAGTAATCCGCGTGGGACGGCAGACGTCGGCATGACGTCATCTGGGGGCAACACTATATAGTATAGAAACATTTTTTTAATATTTGACGTTAGAACTCTGACCGAAATATTCAGCATTTTCACATTTTCGAAGGGAGATTCAGGGTGAGTTGCTTCGTCAGAGAATCTAATGCACTGTGAAACTAATGCACTGACAGAGCTGTTTGTCAAACATACTGCTGTACGATCTGACAAATATATGCATACGAACAAAAGTTATGAAAGCATAAATCTATTGATGATGTGCTCATTGTGTAACAAGATGTATGACAGATTTTTTTTCCCATTAATTGAGCCAAATTTATGTACACTGTTTAAGTGACACTGCACTACGTACGTTCGGTTATGATTGTGTAATCAGTTTTGGTTGCAATTATATGTGTTTTTAGGGTTCCGTACCTCAAAAGGTAAAAACGGAACCCTTATAGGATCACTTTGTTGTCCGTCTGTCCGTCCGTCCGTCCGTCCGTCTGTCAAGACCCCTTTCCTCAGAAACGTGTCGAGATATCAATCTGAAATTAATATCACATACTCAGGTCTGCTATCACTCAAAGCCGTGAAAAAAACAAGTTTCTAATTCAACGCAAAAAAAAGATACGGCGGTTTATATTGCATATTTAGAAATTTGCAAGAGAATCAAAACCTATAGGGTACTTCCCATTGACCAAGAATCATGAAATTTGGCAAGAAGCAAGGTCATGTAACACAAGTAAAGGAAAAACTCCGAAAACCGTAAATTTGTAGTTTGTTCACATCAGGCGTCCGTCTGTCTGTCAAGATCCTTTTTCTCAGGAACGCGTCGAGATATCAAGCTGAAATTAATATCACATACTCAAGTCTGCTATCTCTAAAAGCAATGAAAAAATCAAGTTTCTAAATCAACGCAATAAAAAGATACGGCGGTTTATATTGCATATTTAGACATTTTCAAGGGAATCAAAACTCAAAACCTATAGGGTATTTCTAATTGACCTAGAATCATGAAATTTGGCAAGAAGCAAGGTCATGTAGCACAAATATAGGGAAAACTCCGAAAACCGTAAATTTGTAGTTTGTTTACATCAGGCGTCCGTCTGTTCGTCCGTCTGTCAAGAACGTTTTTCTCTGGAACGCGTCGAGATATCAAGCTGAAATTAATATGACATACTCAAGTCTGCTATCTCTTAAAGCAGTAAAAAACTCAAGTTTTTTTTTTTTTATTATTACAATGGGCTTGCTCTTGGTCCCAGACTAGCCCGAGGGCATAGACGGAGCCTACGATGGAGCGAGCTTACCCAGTAGATGCCTATGCACTCTATTCTTAAATACTTCCGGGTTATATGAATTTGGAAACACAGACGCCGGCAGGGAATTCCATTCCTTTGCGGTGCGCATTATGAACAAGTCAAGTTTCTAAATCAACGCAATAAAAAGATACGGCGCATTATGTTGCATATTTAGACATTTCCAAGGGAACCAAAACGCAAAACCTACAGGGTACTTCCCATTGATCTAGATTCATGAAATTTGGCAAGAAGTAAAGGGAAAACTCCGAAAACGGTAAATTTCGTAAATTTGTAGTAAGTACACATCCGTCCGTCATTACGTTCGTCCGTTTGTCAAGACCCTATTTCTCAGAAACGCGTCGAGATATCAAGCTGAAATTAATATCCACACACTTAGGTCTGCTATCTCTTAAAGCAGTGAAAAACTCAAGTTTCTAAATCAACGCAATAAAAAGATAGGGCGGTTTATATTGCATTTAGATATTTGCGAGGAATTCGAAACCTATAGGGTACTTTCCATTAACGGAACCCTCGTTGCGCGAGTCCAACTCGCACTTGACCGGTTTTTTTTAATAGTGCAGAAACGTATGTTTTCTTCTTCGACTTCATAAAGTACATGTACGACATTGTTGTGAAGTGATGATGACTAATTATTTCACTCTTTTATAACCGATGTATAAAAACAGAATCATAGAACAATGTATTTTATAAAAAAAAACATCCGAAATAAGTTAAAACGTAATAAACCTTTTTAACGTAATAATAAGTTTTAACAACAATAGATTTTTAGAAAAAAATGATTATCAAACTTGTTAAATATTTCATATTAGTTCTTAATTAAGTTTGTTCTTTCTTTCCAAAATTCTAACACTTGATAAAAACCACACAGTTTGTGCCCTTGTTGTTTAGATTGTCAATCGTTTTTACTCAACATGAATCCCAATTTTGAACCATAATACTCCACAAGTACTTAATAATAATAGGATCAGGAGATTCGGAACTCAGCTTTATCAGCTCAATATTGTGTAGTTCTTTAATCATTCCTGCACTAAATGATTATGAACAGAGATTGCTTTTCTTACATCAATGTAAGAAAATAATTACATCTCCGATTTTTTTTTATATTTCAATGTAATCATAAGAATGAAAGCGAGTTGAAATTTTAAGCAGTTTCCTGGACCTGACACAGAGGTCTGTTTGCCTTGAAAGTCTTTTCATCGACAAATAATATAACTGGCCAGTTACTAAACTGGTGACGGGCCAGTTGGTCTAGTGGTTAGTGACCCTGACTGCTAAGCCGGAGGTCGTGGGTTCGATTTCCACCCAGGACAAACTTTGTGTGATGAGCATGACAGTTTGTTCTGTGTCTGGGAGTAATTTATCTATAATATGTATGTATTTATAAAGTATATAAGTATGTAAATCAGTTGTCTGGTTACCATAACACAAGCTCTGCTTAGTTTGGGATCAGATGACCGTGTGTGAGTTGTCCTAAGATATTTATTTTATTTTATTTTTATTATAACTTTATTAAAATAACTAATAAATATGGCAGTCTTAAAGCTTTAAGGCGATCAGATCAGTCAATAGTAGCTTCCTAGGGGAGATCCTGTAAATATTAAGACTAACATTCAATTCTGCTGCAGTATGTAGGGACACTTACTAAACGATTCAATTAACAATTATAAATTCAGTATATCGGCTTGTATACATACTATTGTAATGAAAGGAAATATTTTGGAATGAATACTTTGTTTCGTAGAAATACATTACAGTGTCTTTCTTGTTGTACACATAAAATTGACACATTTGATAAATTCGTGAATCGGAAAACATATACTCATTCTTTATTTTCATGTATTTATGGCAAATAATCATGTGCATGTACACAATAATTGGTAACAAACTATATGTACTTCTTAACTTTAAGGATATTGAGGCTTAGGCACAAGTTTCTGAAGTGAACTGTAGAAGCACATTTTACTACTAAACATAATGTTATACTAGCTGTTATGTTCTTAGATATTATAGTATATAGATAGTTATTAGGTTTCTGTTCCGCTACCGTGGGACATAGAGCGCTATGTTATCCGGAGATAGAGGTAGTGAAACTTCCTTTCGGAGATTTAAATCGGTTCAGTGTCGAAGAGTGTAAACAATACTCAGGAGGACACATGTAGCGTTGTCTGTATTGGAATATTTTAGATCTAATACAATTCTGTGAGTGTCCCTGCGCTATATCGTTACGGCAACACGACACTTTAGTACTTCATGTACATACTTCATCTAACCAGTATTTAATATACAAGTCTCGATGTTACGTGTTGGATTATTAAGTTCGCTTCATAATAATTGAGCTAAATGATGGTAATCCGTACGTCATGTTCGTGAACGGGCGCCATCGGTTGGGGCTGGTCACTTCCTAGTTAGGTCGGCTGTTTTAAATTCTATTTATATGTTTTTACCATAAAGTATGTTTACCTGAAGACTAAGAAGTACGACTTGAGCTATGTTTTTGTACCTTAGATCAACATAAATAATGAGTATAGCTATAATGCCTATGCCAATATAATAACTGACTGTTGATAAGCAACTTACAGACAAACCGCTGATCTTAGAGACATCAAGCTAATAAGAAATATTTTTTGGAAATTTGACTCCCAATGGGGTGGACTGGCTGGATGGACAACAATCACGCGGGCGGAACCGCGGAAGTTAGTCTATCCTGATATTATAAAGAGGAACGATTTATATATTATGTTTGTTCTTTTTTCAAGCAAAACTAATGAACGGATTTGGATTAAACATCAAATGATATATTCAAATTATAATTATAGCTTATACATCAAAATAAGACAAAGGCTACATAGCATTACGCTTTGACCCTCATTGTACACACTTTTATTGTGGTGGACTTAAAGTTTCAATACGTTTTGCCCGATAAGAATACAGAAAGTAAGTTTGACATTTTAAAAATGCAAAATTTTTAAAATGTCAAAATAATTGAAAGTTGTTATAAATCCTGTGCCTGATTCAGAGGTGGATGCAGCTTCATGTTAGCGCTTCTACACATAATTTTTGACTTGAGTGTATTATGCTTGACTTGAGTGTATTTTAATCTGTTATTTTAAAGTGTTTCTAATTTGATTTTAATTTTAATATGTTTTTATAATGTATGGACAATGTCTGAAATAAATGAATATAATAATAATAAATGTCAAAAACGGTGAAATTAATAAACAGTTCAAAATTCAAGCGAAGTATTGGAGATAACAATATCATGTAACGATCTAACTTTTTTGAAATTTAACAATCTAAAGATCTGGCTGCTACATCATTATGAATTTATAATAATTAAGGGTATAATGTTTCTTCAAAAAGTATTAGTAGTATTTTGAATTAAAATTACTAGGAATAAAATTCAAATAAAATTAGTAAGACTTTCATACCTGACAAGGCAAACCTAATGTTTCAGATGAGTGAAATAATATCTTTTGCACAGCTTTTATTACAAATATCTCTCTTAAATATCCTCACATCCGTTTAAAGATATTATCTAAGGTACAGTACAAAGAATGAAAGACAGTGAAGCCAACACGTCCACTTCACTTCTCTTAGAAAAGAAAACACAAGTTACCATTTTTTACCAAATAATATGATGAATTACTAATGAACGTATAGTTTAATGGGTTCTCGCGAATGGCCAGTTTCACGACACAACGGGGTTAGCACCTGGACACACTGTTTAAACATTTATTTACACGTAAATAAATATGTATGCTGCAAATTACTATCAATTATTGTCACGTAGTATTATAATATTATTTTAATTGTCTTGCTGGTGGGTTCAGATTTCCGTCTTTCTTCATACATTCCCAAACACATAAAGCTGAATAGTTTGTTTGTTTGGTTGAACCCGCTAATCTCAGGAACTGTGGTTCGATGTGAATTTTTTATTTGTGCTGAATGGTCAATTTATTGAGCAAGGCTGTAGGTTGGATAACATCACGCTACGGGAGCAGAATAGTCACAAAGGACGCGGACACAACCGCAGGGCACAGTTAGTATGCAATACTACTAAATTAGGTGTTGTAAATAAAGGGGTCAACCTTGACTGCGGGTGACAACCTTGCTGCTACTCTCGACCCCAATGTTACCCCAGGCTGCTTAGACTACAGCAGCTGTCAGACTATGTGCGGTCTCCACCCCTCGAAAGCTCGGGTAATCTGACGTGAAGCGAAGACTCCACTCCTTAGAAGTGCCCTCCACTTATTATATAATTGCCTAGGAATCGTGGAAGAGAGAGGAGGACCAGAAGTCACTACAAAGGAGTATCATGGAAATAAAATAAAAAATATAATTCGTGCTATGTGGAATACAGCCAGCATTGCTCGTAGTTCTTCTTCCTGCCCGTATAATATTTTACTTGGGGTTGGCCTACTACCTTTTAGTGTTACATGCGACCATGTATGACCTGTCAACGTCATTCGACTTTTCTTCGATCCTTTGTAGATGCAGCATGCAAGCCGTCATCTTTTAAACAGTCGAAATGTGTTTCAAAACGAACAGCATCGCCCTACCAACACAACATTGCTTTCTATTTTTTATTTAATGTTTCGTTGTATCGTGTAAGTAAGTAAGGTAACCTTTCAGTTAGCTGTAAGTACTCGGCGACACGGCAGCCTGGCGGTAACAACACTTACTGTAAATTAAATTACTATCAAGATAAGAATCACGATTGAAACTGATGTTACCAACACGACTGCAGATTGGAAGCGCTTATAATAAATAAATATCACATCACGCCAAGAAACAACAATCTCACAAGCTATAAAGTAACACAGGGCACAAGCACAAAATAAAAGCTCTTAATAATTTACGTATATTTTACGGTATATTAACCTTTCGTGTATCTAGGACGTAGATCCACGAGAGGCTCAATGCTTTTCTAATTGTGTCTGTAATTAGAGTTAAGACGTGTTGATCTAGTGGTAATCTTGTATTTTTAATTCGAGTTTATATTTTTCAACATCGCTTTCTTCGTCAAGAGACGCTACATGACGTACAATAAACCTACCGGGGCCTAGACGACAGCCTTGCCACAGGTTGATTTAAGCACGGGAAAAATAATTGAATAAATGGGTCTGTTCGTATGTTAGTGTTTGTAACGCACTGGTGATTCAGGAGAAATTCTTAGTGAGCGTGTTTTCTTTTTAAATATACTGAATTTCATTTGAGATTTGACAGATGACAATCGCATTCATGAGAATTACAGAGTGAATAGTTATTTCAGTTTTTTTTAGGTCAGGGGTTTTGATTCTGTTTATTGTACTGCGTACTTTTAGTACTTTATAGTACTCATTTGAATGATTTTAAAGTAAATGTTATAAGGTATGAAAATAAAAAGCATCTTTATAGGTGTTTTTTAATGAAAATAAAAAGCCATTCATATCTTATAACATCAGTTACCAAACGGTGTTACAGCATGCTGTTCGCCGAGTCCTTTCGTGGGACACGTTAGGGGTCCACCGTCAGTTCATGCACAGGTCAGCAATCAGCAACTTTCTTTGATCTCTAGCACAAGGAGTTGTGATGGTGCCGTGGTTAAAGGTGCTCTCCAGGAATATCGCAGTTTCAATCCCATAAATGTTATGAACTCAAACTCAGTCTTTATGTTTTATAATATCACTGGTTAAGGGACATAATTATTGTAAGAAATCTTGCACTAATAATAGCAATTTACATCTGTAAGCACTTCGTTGTGGCGATAAGTGGTAGTTACTGTTCGACAAGTCAAGTCTTCAGTACAATAAACAGAATTAAAATACATATAATTATGTCCATAATGGGTGAGATCGTAACGGAATGTGAAGAATGTGGGACCGTCTTGAAAGTATACATTTACCCGTGGCGTAGCTTGTCCCGGACGGGCCCAATGTCAAGATTTATGAAGTACATACCCGGATATAGATTTAAATTCTCTAAACTTGCCAAATCAATCTAAATTAATCATAGAATTCAATCAAATAAATACATCTCATTACTAATACTTTATTTCTATATGCTTTGACATTTATGTCAATTTTTAATTTCACATGTATGATCTAATGCTAATGCGCTATTATTGTATTCTTATTATAACAGGATATATTAAAACTTTAATTGACTAATAACACCTGAAACTGACATAATTATACCCACAATTAAGATATTATTTTGAAACTCTTCATATTTGTGACGTCAGTTAGAAACGATTCAATACCGGTGGTGTCGCGTTACAAGAAACTTCTAAATAAGTTTTACGTAGCCGTCAACGAGATTCAAAATCTCAGCCCTACAACTGTGTAGGGCTGAGATTTCGAATCTCTTCAAATTGTCAAAACTGTCGCAATGTTTGTGTAGACGTATGAAGAGCTCGCTGCGTTCCCGTTCTCTTGTTTAACAGTAACGTGGTAGTGTGTAGAGAAACAGAATGACCGAAGTCAACACATTTAAATAAATAACACTAACAAGTACCAGTGTAACATAGCTAGCTGCATCATAAGTTGAGGTGATAAGCGGGGGCGCGGGCGCGGGCGCGGGCGCGGGGCGCGGGGGCGCGTGGCGGCCGCTTTGTGCCTATTCTATTATTTCATGATCCGATAAAAAAGGAATAAAGGCTCGCGACCTAAACGCAGGAATGTTGTAGATTTTTGTGTGAGTCGGGCGCCGGCGCCGGCCGCATTAGTGCGGCGAGCGAGCGACAACGGTTACACATTAGCCCCTCGCGCCGCGCATGCGCACCGCCACACACACAACTCGCACGCTCCCGCTCGACGTACTGGAGCTCTACAGCCTAATGAATAGAGTCCATTATCTCAGTGGGCATTTTTGACATTATCACCTTTTACAATTTGGATAGCGTCGGGAGAGCTTGGCGCGAAAGGTCCAAACTGAATAGTCTGCTCCAGGATGTTGGTCTGCCGCAGCCGGGAATAAGGTCGAGATTCAGTCGGCGGCGCGCGGTCGCAAGCGAGGCGCTGCCGGCCGCGTCTCACGCCCACTTATCGATCGGACAATTTAACCGATACGTGTATAAGTGTAATATATCAATTGTGGTTGCGCGGCTGCTGTCCGTCCGTCCGTCCGTCGCGACTGCTAATGAATTTCGTCCGCTGATTGCGTCCCGGTGCGCGCGTCCCCCGCGCCCCCCCTCCGCACATAACTTATTGACAACTAGGTGAGCTGATAGCGGCTGCACTGTATATCGCCGGCGCTGCTCGCTAATTAGTACAATAGTGAGCACACGTGACCTGCGCTGTGTACACAGCAGCTTTACGTGTCGCAGCCTTCACTACAAGTGTATCGAAACTTTGTTCGTATTTTTTACTCCGTGCACGAACATTCCAGAGACGACAGACCTAAGGCATTTAATCACACCTGACTGTTTGGCAATGTTTAACATATTTATGCTGGACGTATTAACCTCTAATAAGTAGTTAGTTTGTATTGATATGTCGAGTTTTGAAGCTGAATAAATTAACCACGAAAACTGGCTGTTTTTCCAACAATATCCTTTAAATCATTTGTCTTCCTGCCACTTTGTCCATCTGTAATCGGGTGAAAACCAGCCCCTGCACTTGAATCTAAGTGAGTGACATGTCTTTCATACAAAAGACATCAACGCAATTCGGTCCTTGTACTACACAGGGCTCAAAATCATCTGGAAAGTCCTACCTGCCACGACCTGCCTACCTCACTCAACTGAATATGTTCTCAGTAAAGACTCATGTTTAATATTTAGTTTGTTTAAAAAAATTAATAATATTTTTTTATTTAAAACAAAAAATTGCTTAAAACAAGCGATTCAGATAAATAAATAAATAAATATAAAGTTATTATCATATGATTATTATATTATGCTTAGTGAAAATCCGTGTTCACTTGGTTGGTTACAAAAGAAATCATTATTTCAAATGTGCTCGTAAGTTCGTTAATTATTTTAACAACCTTTTTATAGATAATTCGTGATTGTCGCACTGTCCACTAAAATGGGGCTGGCGAAGTAAGTAAGAAAATAGTTATGTGGCAGGCATAGATATTTCTTCAATAACAAAATTTATAGAGTACTTCCGATTAACCCAGAATTATTAGTTTTGATTAAAAGCAAGTTCATAAAGGGACAAGGGAAAATTACGAAAATATAAGAAGAGTGAAAAAGGTAAATTTATAATCGAATCAAAAATCCTTATCTTTTAAATGTTTAATGTTGATACTAGACATTGATATTTTATACACCTATTAGGTACTACAGACCTCGAGTTCACTCATTTATGAGAAAATCGTTGGTGAAGACGGACATGAGAGTGATCTGGTAAGGGTTCCTTTTTGTACTTTTCGGGGTATTCAACCCTAATTTAAAACTTCTTTGACGGCGTGGGTGACTTTAGCCTAACAAAAAATACCACTTTTTAACTTTGAATTTAAACAGATCCATTGCAAACTGTGAACAGATAATTTTGAAAACGGATCAAAACCTCTTTATAAAAATTTGCTTTTATTTATATAATAAATAAATAAAATAAATATACTGGGACAACTCACACACTGTCATCTGATCCCAAGTTAAGCTCTGCTTAGAGCTTGTGGTAACCAGACAACTGAAATACATACTTATATAATTTAGAAATACATACATATTATAGATAAATTACACCCAGACACAGAACAAACAATCATGCTCATCACACAAAGTTTAGATGATGCCATAATGACAAAAATAATTATATTTATTTCCACTTTGCGGTAAGGAACACTGTCTAACAAAAAAGTTTTGTTACAATCTTATTTTGTTAACCACTTCATCGGCTTGATCAATGTGTTTAATCTCATGAGATAAACTATGGTAGAACTGTAAGGGTTCTCTATTACTCATCCTAAAATGTTTGTTTAGTTACAAGTTGTAAGTCCGTAGCTAGAGTATTATGACAGCCACACACCGTTCGATCTATTACTAAATCGGGTCTACAATAAAACTCGTCTACAGTAATTGCACTTTACACGAAATATTACCATTTTCATAGTATTTGAAATACATATTACCACTCACCATTTGTTATGCCAGTGTCTGTGTGACATTGAAGCGTGCAATTTCTTAGGTATAATAAAATTTGCTGGGAGATTTGCAGTTTTCATTGATATTATAAACTTTTTACAATAAGAGAAATAAACATTCGTATGATGTTTGAACATTCCCACACAAAACTACTCTTACTCACTCACATCTTGTTTTTTATTTAGTGTGCCAAGATTAAATAGCGTAAATACGGTATTTAGCTAGATTACTCATTTAGAAAAAAAAAACATCAATATTATAATAATGTGTTACAATTTTCTTTTTAATATTTATTTTTAAATTAATATATTCATTTTATACCAAAAGTTTAAGTTATCTATACTAATATTATTAATCCATACTAATATTATAAATGCGAAAGTAACTCTATCTATCTGTCTCTTCTTTACGTCTAAACCACTGAACCGATTTTTAAATGAAATTTGGTACAGACACAGTCTGGGATCCGAGAAAGAACATAGGATCATTTTCATCCCGGAAATCCCCAGGAACGGGAACTAATTCCATTATTCCACTCGGACAAAGTCGCGGGCAAAAGCTAGTCTATACTTCTATACTAATATTATAAAGAGGTAAAATTTGTAAGTTTGTAAGTTTGTAGGTTTGTAAGTTTGTATGTAGGGGGTAATCTCTGGAACTACTGGACCGATTTGAAAAATTCTTTCACTGTTAGATAGCCCATTTATTGAGGAATGCTATAGGCTATATACCATCACGCTACGATCCACGGGAGCGGAGCAGTAACGAAAAATGCGGGTGAAACCGCAGGGGACAGCTAGTATATTATAAATGCCCAAGAAAATCTGTATGTCTGTCTGTCTGTCTCTTCTTAAGGACTGAAATATTGAAACGATTTTAATGAAAGTTGGTACAAATATGGTCTGGGACCCAAGAAAGGACATAGGATTGTTTTCATTCCGGAAATTCCCCGGTAATGGGAACTATGTTGTTAAAATCCCGGGATATCAAAATTCTGCGTAGTCGTTATTCCACGCGGACGAAGTCGCGGGCAATTGGGCCTGTTGGTCTAGTGGTTAGTGACTCTGACTGCTAAGCCAGAGGTCGTGGGTTCGATTCCCACCCAGGACAACCTTTGTGTGATGAGCATGATTGTTTGTTCTGTGTCTGGGTGTAATTTATCTATAATATGTATTTACAAATTATAAGTACTAGCTTTTGCCCGCGGCTTCGCTCGCGTTAGAAAGAGACAAAAAGTAGCCTATGTTACTCTCCATCCCTTCAACTATCTCCACTCAAAAAATCACGTCAATTCATCGCTCCGTTTTGCCGTGAAAGAAAGACAAACAGACAGACAGAGACAGACACACTTTCCCATTTATAATATACTAGCTTCTGCCCGCGGCTTCGCTCGCGTTAGAAAGAAACAAAAAGTAGCCTATGTTACTCTCCATCCCTTCAACTATCTCCATTAAAAAAATCACGTCAATCCGTCGCTCCGTTTTGCCGTGAAAGAAAGACAAACAGACAGACAGACAGACAGACACACTTTCTCATTTATAATATTAGTAAGTACTAGCTTCTGCCCGCGGCTTTGCTCGCGTTAGAAAGAGACAAAAAGTAGCCTATGTTACTCTCCATCCCTTCAACTATCTCCACTTAAAAAATCACGTCAATCCGTCGCTCCGTTTTGCCGTGAAAGAAAGACAAACAGACAGACAGACAGACAGACAGACAGACAGACACACTTTCCCATTTATAATATAAGTATGGAAGTATGGATGTATATCAGTTGTCTGGTTACCATAACGCAAGCTCTGCTTAGTTTGGGATCATGACCGTGTGTGAGTTGTCCTAAGATATTTATTTACAATTATTATTTAATTGCTAGTACTAAATAAATAAAATAGGTACTGCTGTCACTTGGTTGTTGAAAGGTTA
The DNA here is from genome assembly GCA_033675125.1 of Athetis lepigone. Lineage (NCBI taxonomy): Eukaryota > Metazoa > Arthropoda > Insecta > Lepidoptera > Noctuidae > Athetis > Athetis lepigone. The sequence goes on from CM066227.1 coordinate 23,143,997, forward strand.
ATTGGTGTGTAAATAACAAAACAGTAGAACTCACATAATAATATTATAAAAAAATTAATGCCAATAAAAATGTTAATCTGTACTTACATTAAATTAAATTATAAATTACAAGAAGCACTGTTATCCTATAGTCGCTACTGGGCAGTACATTATTATATTAAAGAATTTGAAGTATTGAGTACTTATTGAAATATCGAAATGAGTATTATATTATTATGTACAGTTCAAGAAATAAAGCCATGTTTGTATAAATGGGCGCCATCGGCGCGTCGTCTCTCATTCTCTCAATGCTGCGCAACGATGAATGTTTTTTCGAGAAATGGTATCATCTTCGCTGGTATCGTCTTAGTTTGAAAATAATATATATGAACCCGTTGTTAGACGTCAGGTACTCGGGTCTCCGGCGGCAGTTGATGAAGACATGGACTGTGCAGCAACGAACACACCCTCCTGCCTGCTCGGCATGCAGAGGCTTCTCTGATGGTAAGCAGTACACTTAATATACAAATATATTTGTCAATTCGGTTCTTTTTAGGACCGTTCGCAGTGTAATTTCTGCGACTGCGATTACATGATTTAACGTTTGGAGGAGGGCCCTGCCAGTGAGCGAAACCGTGCAGACCAGACGGAGAGATTGTGCAGATTCTCTGTATTATTGCTGGTCAAGTCTGATTCACGTAGGACGCTTAAACAAATACTTTTAAAAGTAGCAGATTTTACGGAAAACACTTTTTAAATTTATTCAACTGACAGTCCATAAATTAATTTTATGTACTCCCATCACATAGATCGTAGAGCGATCGATTCAAAATATTAATAAATAATAATGTATAGATATGGAGAAAAAAGATAAATAATTGACGATCATTAGGTAGTCCTAATGAACTTATGACTTTTAATTATTTAAACTTTATGCGCATATGTATGTACAATGGCGGCCTTAATGCCTTAGGCATTAGGCATAGAGACTACATAGTAGGTGCACTAATAAAAAGAAAAAAAAAAGAAATAGAATAGAAGAATACAACTTAAAATTAAAAAAGAATAAACATAATTACCTACTTAATTATATATTAAAGTATATACTATATACATATAAATATATACATACAGACATACATTTGTCAGCAGCAGCCCGGAGCTTGAAGTGGGGTGCCTCGTAAAGTACTAATCGTGTTGTTATCCGTAGATCTTTGACAGTTGTTATGAGTAGTAAGAAATCAGAAATTTTGACTAACTGCTATACTGGCTGTGACTTCTGACGACATAATACCTCGTAACTAGTAAGATTGAAACAATTAAAAAAACTGATTTTGTAAATCACTGTACAAATCTAGGAGGAAAAGGAGGGAGAGGGTTATAGACAATATTTCTGCCCTGCTTATTTTACAAAAAAAAAAAATGTGACATTGTGCACCTGTTTTCTTAAAAGTTCTCAGATTTTTCCCAAAAGACCATTCATCAATGATTTAGCAGTAGTTGTCCTTACATTGAAACATAATTAAAGTAATCGTATAGATGTCATGTGATGCCGACATGAAGTTTTCATAACAAAACAGTTTCTTTCAATAATCGATAGTTCTTCATGTCAAAAATAACTCCAGGATATAACAATAGCGTTAATGTGATCCTTTTATTTGATTAGGACTCCATCTCATAATAATAACTAACTAATATTGTGCATAAATACTGAAATTTCTGGAAGGGGGTAACGAAACGTTGTTTACTTACTTTAAATGTGAAAATAACACCCAAATTGTTATTTCGTAGATTCATCGATATCGGGATAAAACTGAAGCAGAAGTTAAAGATTCTGGTTTGAAAGTAAGTACCTAAAAAACCAGTTAATTTGATCAAATCAAAATCATTTATTCGTTTAAAATGTGGTAGATAAATAGATGGTATACATCCTTATCCCTATCCCTACAAATATTATAAATGCGGAAGTAACTCTGTCTGTCTTTCTGTCTGTCTGTTACGCTTTTACGTTTAAACCACTGAACTGATTTTAATGAAATTTGGTACAGAGATAGAGTTGACCTTGAAAAAGAACATAAGATAGTTTTTACCCCGAACTTTTAAAGAGTTCTCTTTAAAACGCGATATAACCGACATTCACGCGGGCGAAGCCGCGGGCAAAAGCTAGAGACATAATAAATAGTCCAAATACACATTTCGCCAATTAGTATTGGCATGCAAATATTAAAGTAATTAAAATACGACTATATTATTTATAAAACACACACACAGGCTAAAACTAACTATTACATAAAATAAAATCTGCTACAATGCATTTCTGAAGTGGTTTGAATGGCACGACTTCTTGTTGAAAATTCACCGACTGAATAAAAACATTGAGGGATCAGCCATTTCAATTTCTTCAGTACCGAATAGAATCCGTACTAATAATATTATAATATTATATTATTATATAATATCCATACTAATATTATAAATGGGAAAGTGTGTCTGTCTGTCTGTCTCTTCTTCACGCCTAAACTACTGAACCGATTTGAATAAAATTTGGTACAGATATAGTCTGGGACCCGAGAATGGACATAGAATAGTTTTCATCCCGGAAATCCCCCGGGAATGGGAACTGTTTTCCACGCGGACGAAGTCGCGGGCAAAAGTTAGTTTTTTATAAGCAAGCAATTTTAATATTGCTAAGTTGTTAATCTATACGATAGTAAAGTGACTGACTGTTGAAATCAACGCATAGCCCAAACTGCTATTCTTAGATTCATGGAACTTGGAGGGTGTATTCTTTGTGAAGATTAAGTATCCGCTAAGAAATATTATTTGGAAAATTGACTCCTAAAGGGGTAAAACAGTGGTTGAAAGTTCAATATCCACGCGGGTGAAGTCGCGGGCAAAAGCTAGTGCACATACTTATAACTAACGCGATGAAAATAACCTTGCACTTGTAAATGTAAAATAAGTGCAATGTTATTCTTGTCGTATGTATAAGTGTAATGCTGTCAAAGCAAAAAATGTTTATACTCCTAAATTAGTAATTTAAGTAATTTTTATTAAATCCGCTGTCCTCTCCCAAAGTCACAACGGCAGCGCGCTGCGATACAGGTCCTTAATTTCAGCAGCGGCAGCTAAAGATGTTGGCTTAGATTCCGTCCGGTCCCAGTATGGCCAGAATAAACAACTTCCAAGCTGTACCCTCAGACTTGTAGTGCCATCTACTAGTACTCTCGCGTAGCACTATGCACCAGTGAACAGCGCCATCTAGTGACGGCGCGAGGAACGACTGTGGAGTTGTCACATCTATCGTTGTCACATACTGCCGCGAAGCAGAAGCAAGCCAGTAGCGTTTCATCGTGATATTTAGAGGTAAGTATTTATTAATAAATTATTTTATGAGGTTGCGAGATATCTAAAATAATGGTTTTAATTAATAATAGTATTAATATGGCATGTCACTGTTTTGAGATTGCAACAAGTGTTCTACAGATATTTAATAGATGGCGCTGCAGTTTCGTACAACGAAAAAAATGTTCGAAAGGTTTTGTTGAGCATGACTCCTAACGGGTTGTCTATTGTTTGCCCGAAGATTATATGCCATAATCATCATTTTCCCGAATTTCATTTACCCGAATTTCATTTGCCCGAATGTTTCATTTGCCCTAAAAGACATATGACATACTTTTAATTGCCCGAATTTTAGATACCATAATATACGAATGCCATAAGTATTGTTTGCCCTATTTTTATGTGCCATAATAATTATTAGACATAATATTTAAATGTCATAATATTTAAATGGCATAACAAGTATTAGACAAATATTTAAGCCCCGTAATGGTTTTTTTTTCTGTGCATGGTTGATGGTGGGCTAGGTCGACGGAGCCCCGCTTCGCGGGGCTCCTACTTCTGTGTGGTTTATAAAAAAATAACCACGAAGGGGATGGCGGGGTCTATTCGCTCGCTTCGCTCGCTCACACGACCCCGCCATCCCCTTCTAACCTAACCTGTCCGAGTCGGGGTGCCCTAAAGTCCCAATTGCACCCAATTTCTCTTGATATAAACAGCCGTTATACACCCAATGTCGATGACAAATTATGTTATGGCATATCATAATTATGGCATGTGATAATTAGGACATGTGATAATTATGGCTTACAATGATTATGGCAAATGATGTTATGGCAAGTGACTTTATGGGAAACAATGATTCTGGCACGTGACTAATATGGCAAATGAGAGTAGGGCAAATGAGTATTATGTCATATGATATTATGGCTGTTGACTATTATGGCAAATGAAATTAGGGCAAATAAAATTCGGGTAAACGGCGGTATACCCTCCTAACGTGTTTGTTTCTAACCTTGCAAATATACTTCTACTTAACGATCCCCATGACGCATTGAGTTCCTGTGATATTGCGGGTTGGTCTGATGAAAAAAAAACCGGCCAAGCAAGAAGGGTTCCATACTATCATCTCAAAAAAATACGAAAAAAAAACACGTTTATTGTATGGGGACCCCCTTAATATTTTATTTTTGTGTATTTTTAGTATTTGTTGCGGGCAACGGAAATACATCATTAGTGAAAATTTCAGCTATCTAGCTATCACGGTTTATGAGATACAGCCTGGAGACAGACAGACAGACAGACAGACAGCGGAGGCTTAGTAATAGGGTCCCGTTTTACACTTTTGGTACGGAACCCTAAAAAGGACCCATACAAACCTACAATATGTATCTGCAAAATCAGCATAACGGGACCGCTATCGATGCTATTAGGAGAACATAATATCGTCTGACAGCCGTAATCTTGATTTTTAATGACGTCATATATCCGTAATCAGCGGACGATCTAGATTCTTTCAATGATAGGTAGGTACCTTATTTGTCAAATCATTTACCTAATGTAGTGAGGGACAGATGAACAAAACATACATACTGGTCTGATTTATTACATTTTTTTGCTTCGCCTATTACATCAATACAATAGTATGCTATCATGGAATTGATCTGATGATGTATCCGAAAGGTTTCCACTAAAGCTCCATAACGCGTCTATGGTCTTTAGCACACATATATTAATCCTTTAAAAACAAATCTACAGTACGGTATAGTTATTTCATCAGTTATATTTACTTACTCTTTCCCAAGGACAATATTAGTCATCGATGTCTGAACCAATTCGGTTATCGATGATAAACAGCGTCTCATAGTCAGTGCTGATTGAATACACACCATCAGCACATACTTTAAGAAGCTCGTGCCTGCTGCCTCCAGCCGTGCTCAGCGTTATAATACCTCATGTCATTCAACGATAAGGATTAATGTTAGATAACATCTGTTATGCAGTGTTCATTTATTTGTCTTCAGAATATCTTAAGGAAAAGTCATGAAGGCTGAAACTGAGTACTAATGATACCAAATAACAGCAAGGCGTCACAGTCAACACTGTCGCACATATTCAATAGACTGAAGCTTTGTGCTTTACTATCTCTCTTTTACCACGTATTCTTTTTATCCGAATATGGCAAAACCAAAAAGAGAGTTATAACTTTAAAAATAGCTGTCTAAGTATAGGCATGTATTTTTTGTGTGTATTACGTCTATTTAAGGATAAGGTCTGTCTCACGGTTCGCCGTATAATACGAATTATGTACTTAACGTTGGAAGTGACGTCATAATATTTCCCTGATATAGCTTCCATGACGTCACACACAATTCAGCTTATAGCGAACATAAAACGCGTAATCTATATTTAAAGACATGTTTGGTGATTTATACTTAAATGTAACTTGAAGTCATGTTTATAACTATTTGGTGTATTTTTTAGCGATAGTCAGATTTTTTTTTATATTAACGGCTTCATCAAAATGTCCTCCCCGTGAGGAATCTTTACAAGATGGTAAACATTTACTTATACAAAAAAACCACGGCAGGAAGCGTACAAAAAATAACCGGCGGCGGCCAAGCGCGAGTTAGTCACGCAGTTTACAGGGTTCAATTTTTTTTAAATTAGTTGACATGTCGTCACTCTTATTTATATGTAGTTTCTCGGTTAGCACTTGTAGGTTCTGTGCCTGCTCTGTTTCCGGATTACTGTGCCGTAGTGTTCTCTCACTGTGTGAGTGAGGGAAGAGGGAGATATTATTTAAATAATAATAACACGCTCACTTTTACGTTTTGTATTATTCTCTTTTCCCGCGACGTACTGAAGGAGTACCTATATGTGTTTGGGATGAGAGGTTGTGTGAGCGCAACCCAGACCCAATGAACCATGACCCATGTCCATGTTTCCATTTATTCTGTGTTTTTTCTTTAGCTTACAATTGCACAAGTACTTCTACTTCTACTTTGTTAAGTAGAACAGCGGAGACACCTAACACAAGAATCTTCTTGCTTAAAAGGTCCAAGTCTTGTATGATAAAGCTTTGTGAAATGCAATAAACATTTTTATTTTATTTTTATTATTTATTATAACATTTCAATTACGATTGGCTGGAATTCTGTCCAGAGAATTATGTACTTAAATGTAGTACGTGCCACAAAAAATAAATATAGCCATTTATTTTTTGTGGCACTTAACTCAAACCAAAAGTAACACTTAATACATATTTCGCAAACAGATTTCTGAATTGACTACGGAACCCTGAAAGGTGGTGAACGAATAATTCACAAGTTTTTTCCCATCAACCTAAAATGTTAATTTATAAGCATATAACCCTCAGTTCGTTTGTTAACAGTATAAAAAAATAACTGAGTGCCCATTTCTAATAGTTATTTAATTTGTATATTTTAGTCAATAGTAAATTAATAATATTGTTTACTGAAATATAAAAAGAAACGTTTCGTACCTATACCTTTAGTTAAACAGGATGTATCCGATGTGCTTCAGAAAAGGAATAATATTAATAACATGACATTGGAGGAGGCAATGAACACATAGTCATAGGCAATAACAGCTTTTATTTTGTCGTTCATTTGGTAAACTCTTATATTATAACAGTTTAAACAGTATTATCAAAATATAAATATGTAAACCTAATTAGCTGAACAAACTGACTCTCCCGCACACGGGCACACACACACACACACACACACGCACACAGTCACAACAATATATTATTATAGTAAATTCGTCGTCTGTTATATCTAAGTGTTACTAGCTACCCACATAACTATATGATACACGCGCTGCGCTATCTACACTCTCCACTGATTGTTCTGACGCTCGCCTGCGCGCACGACGCCGTGTGCTGCGCGCACTGGACTCGCAACCACAGCGCGCTGCCACTCACACTGGTGAAGAGATACACTCGCAGTTCTGCCCTTTATCACTACCAGCACATCACGCTGTGTCGGGCCACCTGTACTGTTCACTGTTGGGCTGAGTAATGAGATCATAACCGAAGCAGTCGAAGTACACGACAACGTGTTCAATGTTGTCCCTCATCGGTATTGGCAGCGACGCCTCACTGCGGTGTTCACGACGCGGACTGATAGGAACACGGCAGCTTACGCAGACGATGACATTTCCATTCACAGGTCCCGCCTGGAGAGCCACGGCCCGCCACAGCTGAACAGTACAATCTCCTCCGTACTTTGTGCCATTGGACTACAGGTGGATTAAACTGTAATTGCAAGTCAAGTGGTAATTAACTCCAGATCGTTGCGACAGCAGAGCGGCGGGGGCGCGGGGTCGCGGGGGCGCGTTACGGCGGGCGGTAGTGCGGCGCGCCGCGCTCTAGCGCTGGTACCCTGCAACACAACGCGCACGTCACGACCTCGGTACGGCAGCGCGGGCACCACTCCCTCACACACACGGCACAAGAACGTTGCCATGACAGCGGTCAATAAATACGCGCCGTTACATAGTGCGGATATGCTCGATTTTTGCTAACCAACGAATGTCGGCCACCACGTTCGTATTAATAACCAAAATATACAAATGCCTTCATGCATTAGTATTGTAATCGTGACAAGCGAAGAAATCGAGCATATCTGTTTACATTTCGTATGTGCTTAATCCATTGCAGTGGTAGGGAGTAGACCTTCTGTACCAACTCGGTCTGTCACTAAACCAATACCCACAAGTCACGGTAACCAGTAAATATGTACGAGACAGTTGAGAGTCAGTCAGCAGAGGTTCGCACACAACCTTGAGATAACGTTACATAAACGCAAATAAAAGATCTACACGAAAAATATACTTTGCAAATGTTAGCCAACTGTCACTAACAGTATTTACCAGCTCCTGAACAGTTACTGGCTGTTCTCAAGATGCGGCGGCGGCTGACATGGCGCCCATGTCAACTTATACCGAACCAAATGAAAACAGTTTCAAACTGACTGGTTTTATTAAAATTTTGTGTTTTATTATAGGTGCATGTTAAAGATTCGATAAAAGGCAGTAGGCGGCAGAGAGAGCGAAGCCGGTGTGTAGTACTACAGAGATACAAACGTGAAGACAGGTCTACTGAAGGTGAAGCTGAGAGCGGAGCGTGCAACCAAGGGGCTGCGCGAGCGAGCCTACGGCGCAGCCGGCAGGACAGCGGGCAGCAGAGCAGTGCGGGGAGAAGGGGCGACGTCACGGAAGCTGACCAGCACGGAGACCAAGAATTGACAATATTATGGCAAGGAACTAGTGCAGTATGGTCACACTCCCGTGCCGTCGCCTGGTGGAAGACTAGATGTCGTGCATGCGTGCAGTGAGGGCGCCTGCTGCAGCACTCTCGGTACTCACATGTCGGCCGAGTGGCGCGCGGCGGGCAGCAGCAGTAGCGGCGCAGGGGCGCCGGCCGCGCCCGCGCCCCCCGCGCTCTCCACCGCCGCGTACAGCGGGGGCAGCACCTTGTGTGAGTGTGCGTCCACTGCGGACATCACACGGTTAGTCGTGACGTCACAGCAGGCCGCGCGGCCACGCGGGGGCGTACTCACCCGCCAGCGGTCCGCCGCCCGGCCGCGCCACGCCGCCGTGCCCTCCTCCCATGCTCTTGGGCTTGCGCTTCCGCGTCTGAATGCCGTCCTTCTTCATGCTGAGCGGCCGGTTCACCTGCGCACACGTCATACACTCAGACGGGGGAACTCCTCGTAATCTGTCGCCGCGCGGGCCTATCATCCTTTAAACAAGCGTATCTACTCGCGAGGAGATAATTGATAAAAGATTATTTATCTCATTATGAATATTCGTGGTCGCGCGATGATAATTCTCTATCAGTCGGTAGCCCCGCGTTTTATCTCACGAGATTAGATGAGACCCTGTGTTTTGATTTTTTATACAGACCCAATATTTGCCGAGGAGTTCCCTGATAACTGACTGCAGCGGCGATTAGATACCCACGCGGTGCCTAATCAGCATAACCGCTGTAATCGATGCACAATCGCGCGATACGCTACTATCTGGTGCTCATTGACAAGCTCCTGTACTCACGTTGTGCAGCTTGTAGTAGAGGCCGCACGCGTTGCAGACGGGCTCGCCGTTGTTGTTGCGCCGCCACAGCGTGGTGTTGGACGTGCGGCAGTTGGCGCACGTCACGCCCACGCGCCGGTTGCCGTTCGTCGGCTGCACAGAAAACATCCGTGAGAACATACTCATCACATACATGAGTAAGTGTGATAGACAGAGGAGACCGTTATCGTTATGCTCACCAGGGCCTGCTGCGGCTTGGCCTTCTGTCCTTTGAGCGGTGGTCGGTTGACGCCGTTGATGCGTGTGTAGAGGCCGCACGCGTTGCACAGGTAGTGGCCGGTGCCGTCGCGGCGCCACAGCGGCGTGGTGGCGGCGGCGCAGTTCACGCACTCCTTCACCTCACCCATACCGGCCATGCCTGCGACAACATTGACGTTAGCTCACCTGCGTTACACAACAGATAATAGCGTCACTGGTTACTGCAATGCGTTACTTACTGGGGTCGAAGCCTTCGTCTATAGACAGCAGGTTGTGCGCCGGCCAGGCCTGCGCCGGCGCCGGGTACCCCTCCACCAGCAGCCCGCCCTCGTAGCCGGACACGGGTACGTACTCTACGCCGCCGCCCTGCCCCAGGTAGTGCTCGCCGCCCACTTTGTACTGCACCGTGTTGCCGTGAGTATATAGAGTCACCTATACGATATAAAGCTACGTTAAACACACTGACATTTTATTTAATTACATTTGTATATAGAGTCGGTGGCTGACCTGTTGTGAGTTAGGACTGGGCGGCGTCTCGTAAACCGCCTGCGACTGCGGCACCACGGAGCCGTACACCACGTGCGTTCCGCGTGCCAGCGATGAGGACGACAGCGTGGGATCGCTCCGGTACAGCAGCTGTCCGGGCGGGGACTCGTCCCCCCGCGCACCCCCTGCGCCCGCCGCTCCTCCACCTCCGCCCCCGTACAGGGTCAGGAGTTCTTTGCTGCCGCTGGCGTATGCACCATATCCTCCTCCGGCGTACTGCGGGCTCTGCCCCGCGTATGCGTACCCGCCGTGTACTGACGTCACCGGTTGCAGGCTCGCGTAAGTGGTCGGGCGCGGCTCCCCCTCGCCGCGCGCTTCGTACTTAACTTGCTGATAGGCGACGCCCACTGCCTGCTGGTTGTTGAGTGCCGTGGTCTGGATCATCTCCAGCGAGGACGCGGCCTGCTCACCCAGCACGGCGGCGTACTGGCGGCCGTCAGCGGGCGCTGCCTCACTGGCTGCGTACGTCTGCATCTGCTCCTTATCCTTGTGCAGAAAAACGTCGTGCGCGCCTTCTTCACCTTCCCCTTCCTGCGCGACAATGACGTGGTGCGGCGCCCCGTAGCGCAGCGCCAGGCCGCGCGGGTAGGCGGCACGCGGCGGCGGCCGCACGTACTGCGGCGGCGCGCGCGTGTCGCCGGGCGACGGCAGCGCGCGGTACGTGTCGGGCTTGAAGGCGAGGTAGCGCGACGTTTCGGCCTCGGCTAAGCGCAACCTCTCCTCGTCGTAGTGCTGCTGCTCGCGCGCCTCTGCCTCCTCTAGCTTGGCGGCGTAGTGCTGTACCTGCAGCTGCGCCTCGTCCAGTGCCGGCTGCTCAGGAGGCTCGTCCTTTACGCCGTCGTCCGCCAGGTCGCCGGGCTCGTCGGTGGTGATGTGTCCGGCGGCGGTGATGGTGCGCACGGCGCGGCGCGACGTGATCACTGACTGCGAGTGCGAGGGGGGCGACGCCTCGCGCAGCGGGCCCGCGCCCCCCTGCTGCTGCTGGTCATGCGCCTCCAGCCCCGCGCCCCCCGGGTTCCCTTGCTCTGCCTGCTCCTGCTCGGGGCGCGCCTCACTCTTCACCAGCTCCAGCGCTTCCGCTGCTGGGCGCACATCTTGTTGTTCCATTTGCGATACGTTCTCCATGTTTTGCCTGTGACAAATGTCTACCATAAAATAAATGTGAGGAGGATATGGTTCCCTAAAAGGGAGAAAGGTGTCTCATAGTGTGTCAAAAATAAAGTGTTTGTTATTTGAGGGCAGACGTCTAAGTAAACGAAAAGGCATCGCTTTTGGAGCCGAAGAGCGGCGGCGGAAGTACACGACTAATAAGGAACAAGCACGTGCGCCGGCGCCGGCGACCGACTTGCTGCGTACAGAACTCGTTGTCTGCTCATCTAGTAAGAGTTTTGAGAGTTATCTATCATGATGCCTCTTTTTATTTATACAGTTTGCCAGAAACGCTCTGGGCAGATAGAACGTAGAGTTCAATAGTTGTATATGAATGATGTTCGCAAAGTTATAAGTAATCTTCGGATATGACGACCATTTTTGGTAACCGTTTTAAATATCACCGCGTGAGCCGGTTTCCTCAGACAGAGAGGAATTTCCCAAGCGTTTGTGTGTTGAGTGATACTTATTGGTGTACTGTTTTTTATGTAGACTTGTGGCGAGTTTACACATACTTATTTTCGTGACGAATATACAATAAACCGTATTTTTCCAGATTTGGAAAACAAAAGAAGAGAAGCTAAATTATTGTGTAGCCGCTTTAGGTATATCTTTTGTGGGGTCCTTTACCACACGAAACACAATATTTTTTTCAAATCAACGTAAAAATAAGTTGTTGCCGTCGACCTCTCCATATTCGAAACGTTTAGGAAGTATATTTTTTGATAAGAACATTAATTATATGGAGGCGGCGGCGGCGGGTAAACACGCCGCCCCTACCGCGCAGCCTGTGCGCACACAACACATACGTGCCATGTAAAAGTTCCCAATTTAACGAGCGCAAGCGACACTGTATCGTCACTAGCAGAAGTACAACTCTGATTCACACGGCACACAGGTTTCTGACTGGCCAATTGTCTGACAATTCCAAAATAGTTTGCAAGAGTTAATGTGATGTAACAGTTTGTGTTTTATAAAAGCTTATGATGTAGCAACAGCATTTCAAGACGGACTTCCTTTAGTTGCACATAGAATTGGTGACGCGCGACTATACTTTTCAATGGCTGTTAACCTTTTGACCGCCAGAGTCACATACAAGCAAATGCTTACAGGGTACACATACACTAAGATACAAATTTGTGTCAAAAAACGTGGTACACTATACCAAAAACATTTTATAAATTACAATACTAAAGAAGCTTTGCAATCCGTTTTTTTTAATTAATAGTATTTTAAAACATTTGGAGCTGTCACGCTATTGTATTCCATTCTTTTTTAAGCTAAGCAGTCCCAGTTAGGCACAACGAGCCCATCAAACGTCTTGCGTGTGTTCTTCAGAGCTCTCTCTACACTAACTGACTTGACATAAAAATAAATAATTAAAAAAATTAAAAAACACGACTGCCATGACAAAAAGAACTAAAAGGCAAAAAATAAGATTTTTCATAGAAAATTATTATATTATTGTTTACATAAAAAGTGAAAGGTAGCTCATTCAGTCACGGGCTCTATAATTATGAAAAATCCAAAACTACTTGATTAACAAAACTAAAATTTTCGTAGCAGTCGGGGGACCGGCTTGCGGAATACTCAAATACTGCGGAAAGGTCCCCCGACTGCTACGAAGTAAGAAGTAGCTACCTTTCACTTTTTATGTAAACAATAATATAATAATTTTCTATGAAAAATCTTATTTTTTGCCTTTTAGTTCTTTTTGTCATGGCAGTCGTGTTTTTTAATTTTTTTAATTATTTATTTTTATTTTTTACCTTTTAGTGATACGTTCCTTTAATATTGTTACTTCGTGGATAATCAAATGTCGGTTTACAAGTAAACTACAAACAATAACAATTTAGCACCACGACAGTAACCTATCATGATGTATCTTACATACTAAAATCCGTTAAAATTTCGCAAAGGTTGTCAGAGTACCTATGTCACTTATCACAATAATTATCACATGTTTCTCGTGTCATTTGTGTCGGTACCAAAAGCACACTGAGTTTCTTCTTTTTATGACATTTTCATCTCGCAGTTCAGCTCTACCGCTGTTTATTACTGCTTAACCAGACAATTGAGTTTCTTCCGGTCGGGGCAATGCTTTTATACTCTGAGCCAGGAATATTCCCAAAAAAAGACGTTTCTAGAACAATGTAGTCGCTTCGTAGGGTTCTAAAGTAGCTTTTGGCTACAGAAAGTGGTGTTCTGCGGACAAGTTCCACCGGAGTGCACAAAGACTAGTGCAACGTACTGAAGTGCTACTAACATAGATTTAAGTTTTATTACTAACACAAATGTATTACTTGTGTGTGTTAGGTAAAGGTATTTATCTATGGGCCTATTCAGTCTGAAATAACGGTTTCATTATAAATAAAAACTATTATTTCTGGAATACGAAGGAAAGCTCTCGAATCCATTCGAATTTCGACTCTATTGTTTAAGACGGAAGCACAGACGGAAGTTACAAATTGCCATAACAACAATTACCTATATCTATAACAATGGAAATACCTTGGTTGAAGTTGAAAAAACATGCCATTTAAGCTGTAAAAATGTACGAAATGCAATTTAGTTTAAACTTTATATTAGGTACTTAATTTAAAAAAATCAAACGTGGGAATCTATATAAAACTGTCTAAAACCGAACATCATCATTTATTATGATGATGTTCGGTTTTAGACAGTTTCAGTCAGGTTCACTTCTTTCCGCCTGTACCATGCTGACCCATTTATGTTTTGTAAGATCATCACTCGGAAATCTAAAAAATAATAAAACATAATAATCTGTTTTATCTAAGTGTATATTCTAATATTACTAATAAAATATCTAATAGCCTACTATTACTGATCTCATTCTATATTGTTTTTATTACGAACAGTTGAAAGCCAGAACTTATTATATTCAGCATAATATTATTTTAGCAAGACGCTGACTAAGGCCTCTCCCACATTAGGCGCGCGCGTTCCTCTGGCGTATCAGCGACGCGGCCGCTGCGTGCACGCCGCAAACGCGCTACCATACAATAGGAGCCCGCGACGCACGCGCGGCGCTCGCGCTACTCATACGCCCGATGATTTCGCACGCGTAATGTTGGGTCAGTCAGCCTAACTAACAAAATAACTCAGGTTGCGCAATCGAGCGGTTCAAACGCTATGTATTTTGCCTTCGATTTCGCTTCTGGTTGATTAATCTATGACAATGTCATAATATCATAATGAAATATTCTATTTGTCCGTGTCGCGCTGCAGTTGCCATCATATTCTCTATCATTTTCGAACCGCCATATTAAAAATCCGAAATTTATTTGTAAATGAGAAATAAAATCGTGAAAAAATACAAATTATGACGTTCCTTTATATCTTACTTACGTATGGTATGAAATTCCTTCACTCTTATTTTTCTTGGAACCACAGTTTTACACTTTCATATTAAATTACACAGCTCGACATTTCAGATTATTATTGTCACAAATGTCACACCACGGACACGCTTTGCTTCGCTCGCTGCTACTAGCCGACTAAGTGAAATTACAACAATTGTCTGAATTTGACTGCAACAATTTGCACGCGCTAGTGCGATATCTACCTCTTTCTTGTATATAAACATCATTGATAACGTCAGATTTTCGTTCAAACTTTCAACCCCTATTTTACACACACAGGGGTTGAATTTCCAAATTTTTACTAGCCTATGTTACTCGGAACTATGTACGGATTGTAATGATACATCATACATCTAAATCGGTTCAGGCATTAAGAAGTTATGGTGGAATAAAGAAACTCACATACATACATACATACATACATGAATCTTGAAAACATAACACTCCTTTTTTTGGGCAGTCGTGTAAAAATTCATTGCTAAGGTTTTGCTTCAAAGCTTGGTGGTCACTACATCACGTCAGCACTATTTGAATGGTCAAAGCTAGTGGTCCTTCTGCTGCACGGTGCGGTGTGTCCGGGGCTATGTTTGGCGGCGGCGCCATGTTTGCGGGTCCCGATAGCGACGCTTTTACAACTGTGCTGTTGTGTCGGCTCTACCGAGCGCTGTGTCCGCCGCGGTCGACATACAGCCTACATCCAAGCATTCAACATATTCTGATCGAATTAAAAGTCTAATTAATATTCGTTATATGTAATATTAGTAAGGATTATTATATAATTTGTCAGTGCAGTGTGTGTGACGTCGCGTCACTCTGTGTCTTCATGTAACCTTTTTTACAATAAACAATCTAAAGCTTCCATCTTCTAAAACTAAACTAAAAAGAAAATGTAATTTTAATTTTCCAAATTGACGGCTTCTTCTCTGGATAAGTGGCATTGTAGCATAGATGGTAGAATACAGTTCGATACGAGATGTCAAAGTTTATGACATTTAACAATCTATTCTATTTTACAATACCACTTGTTCTTTTTTTTTTTTTTGAGTGGGAAATCATTCAATGACTGCTCCCGTCCTGGGTGCGGCGGGAGGGCGTGTCAGACTCTTACTGACTAAAACCCACTCATGTTCCTTCGATTGCCCTTTATGTTCCAGGGTCACGGTAACTATTATAAACATTCCGCAACCCATACTACTTGTCTAGAGGCGTTGATTGTTGTTAAGTTTTCTAACTTTGGTGCCGTACGGTAAACATGCAAACCAACGCCACTAATGTGTTTCATGTTCCCAAAGACCAGAGACACCGAGAGGGGGAAATAACAAGCAAATTATCTTGAATCCCTAATGAAATATTCAAATCACAATACATTCGCTGTTTGCTATTCAGAAGTTTATCTTTCTCCAAAGTTTCCATCAGACCTTTTTTTTCTTCAAGATTTTAAATAAAAACCATTTTTCTTAATTAAAGGAAATGTTGATGGACATACGGGCGAACTTAGGTCAGAACCTACCCCTTTTTAGAAGTCGGGTTAAAATAAAAAGACAAGAAAACGATATAGGAAAAATTTAAGACGATTTTTGATCAATGGAAAATAGAGATAGCTCAGAATGGCTCGATAAGGCCTATGTTCACAGACCATGCTGATCACACCACGGGGGATCCTTATGTGCCATTCTTTTTTATAAATATTTAATTAAATACCTACCTTTACTACATTTAATTTAATATTATTAAAGGCTAATTAGTAATAATAATACTGCTTTTTATCTTCATTGTTATCACATATACCTACATAGAAGCTACGAGGGTCATGAATCTAAGATTTTTGTAAAAACTTGTTTAAGAAATTGTCCGTGATATTTTACTCGTTCTTCTTTAAAGACGCCTAGGTTTTAGAACGAGTAAGACGCTTCAACTTCCTGACTAACTGATTGATTCTAGGTCAACATATTTTTTCCTGTTAACAGTTAATATTTGTACCCGCTACTGATTTCAGGCTAGTGTACAATAATTCGCATTGATCCCAAAAGGAGTAATATATAATAGTGGTTCGAAGTTCGACATCCACGCGGGCAAAGTTACGGGCGAATGCTAATCTTCATACATAACTTTTAACACGGGGGCGAAGCTTTGGGTAAAAGTTAGTAACAGAGGAGAGTAGAACTAAATACATCCCGACTACAACATATTGATGTTTTGTTCTCCCGACTGTACTAATATTATTTAAGGAGGCTATCTCAATGTAGCCAGGACAGAGAGTGCCCAATCCTAATGGAACCGTTTTCCGAAACAATTCGGAAAGGATTAGACTCACGGCTGACGGCTTTACATACTTTGTGAGGAATGAGGGGGGAGCCACACCGGATCGAACCCTAAACTCCTATAATCTAAGCTGAAACTCACACAGCTTGGGAGCCGGATCCAAGACCTCATGCTCAACAGTCACTATTTTGGCCACTAGATGTGAAGACTGTGCAGAACACACATAAACACATTGTGCGTGATCACATTTATAGGTTGAAGTGTTCGCCGTGAGCCTCGGTGCTCACTACACACAATGCAAACATTTAATTATCATAAATCTAAATTGTTTTTTTCCTAGAGCAAGATAGCTCACAATGTATTCAAACGTTGCAATTCAAATATCATAAATTTTATAATAGGTATGTGTATGTTAAGAAGTTACTTTTGTCTCGCTGAATCTTATAGTAGAGGTTACATTAAAACTAATACTGGTTTTTACTTTTCAGAAGATCGTTAGTGATTCTTGCTGAAGCTTTAAGATATGACCAAGTTCTACATGTTTAAATATAAGTTAAAAAAAATATGATGTTTAAAAAAAATTGAAAAAAGAATTACCAGCAAGTAAGCATTATCGATCTTAATCAAAAGTATCTTACAGTGCGAATATGAATCCGCTTTGTGTTGATCAATGAGTTAGAATTAAACTATCAAGTGAAGATCCGCACTAGTTCAGCTGGCTGTTGGATGCTGCGGCGCGAGTTATGGTTTAAATATACACGGCTGGATTCATCGCTCTTTACAAATAATTCCCTGTTTTAGTATTGTATCGCGCGCTTTAGTAACGAGGAACTTGCCAGCAGTAGTGAAGTCCCGGCGGGCGTCGCCGCGTCGGCGCGCTGCCTTGCTCGCCTATATCATGTAAGTAGTCAGTAATACCGACATCTTCAACATAATAATGCAATACAACCAGAAGCATCAGCAGCTTCAACAAATGGTCCTAGAAGGAACGCTCTACATAGTATACTTACATGTTCCTCGCAGGTCCATTTGTAAGCTTGTAGCAAGTTTGTGTGTTTACGCTTGTGTTCAGTAACAAAACAATCCAAAATTTTTGTCATGACTATATAATATTAATAACCAATAAATATGATACACATAAAGATATTACTGTCAATGTTATTGTACATGTAAGTTAATGTTGTTGCCCTAGTTTCTTAGTTAGCAATACTGTTTGCTTAAGTTCTCATCATTCACATCTAGAGTTATTTTGTTTTAGTAACTTTACTGAAATAATGAAATAAATCAGTAAAATTGAAGATTGTCTTTATTGACAGGCACTCTATATTGGGCACGACTACAAAATAATGTCTTCACAGTTCCGCTATTTCAAAAATTATAATCTGTCTACAAAAAAAGGTTAAAATAGTGGTGTACTTCACGAAAATGTCTGATGAACATTCTTTGAGTTTGGTGCGCGCACACATAACCTCTCACCCCTAACGCATACACCTTTTCCGTTCCGTCGTGGGTAAAAAGGTATGTTTTAATAATAATATGCTGTAAAACCGTTGATTAAAAGTTAACCATCACTATTACTCTCTTAGTTAGTGAGCTACTATTACAATTTTTAATTACAATTAGCAATTTTTAATTTTAATTACAATTAGCGTCACTTTTTCTGACTAACAGACCGACCGACTCTTTGACAATTCATAAGTACCTGTAAATGGTCTAAGTGAAATAAATGCTTTGAATTTTGAATTTTGAATTTTGACTACAGTGAGCAAACAGGTTCTCAAATCTTCTGAACCACTTATTATAATATAGTCAACGTAGGCCTGGCACCTCACTCCTGCCGGCACCGCAGGCACTAAGTAACGGCCAAGTTCTATTGTGGTCCTAGGACGATCAACCTAGGACCACAAGTTTTTCATCCGTAGATTGCTAACGATCTTTTAATAAGCAGGCAATTGCCATAATGGACAGTGCTGGCATTCTACTTATAAAACCTGCACAGCCAAAGCAATACCTGATTTATCTCACGAATTTTAAACTCCACTGATGTGATTGTGTCCAGCACTATTGTAATTGCACTATTTTATTTTTGTCATTAAAGAGAATGCTCATTTCATTTTAATAATTCTAATTTACGTGTCAGTAGCACTCATCTCTGAAACTAATCCCTACTGAACATTGTTGCAATTTGCTGTGGCGGTGCTGGAGGGAGCTTCCCGACTGCACTACCAAACAGGAGCAGACGAGGCGTCAGCCCGTAACTTAACATTCACACACACGAGATGCACATAGTCCGGTGTTGAGGTTGTGTTCGAGCTGCACATTAATGAGTTTTGCGAGGGAATATTGAACGAACTGTAAATTTGATGACTCCGTGGGATTTTCTTATCAAGTCCCAGCAGCAGTGATAGTGCTCGTGCCTGTCTCTCAGCGGGGGACCTTCCACTTGTGCAGTGACCAGTCTCCGCTCACCAGCTCAGCCGGCGGGTTCAGTGTTGCAAGAGGAGTGTCTCGGGCTGTACTCACCGCTCGTGCTGGTCGGCTACGGCGCTCGTCTGCGTGAGGTGTCCGTAAGGCGGTCGTGCTCCGTCGCGAGGTGTTCACATCACAGCACGCCAGGCGCGGGTCGCGGAGTGTGTGCCGGCGCGCGCGGCGCTCGCTCGGCTCGTCTGCGGCGCCAGGTGAGGCGCGAGTGGGCCGGCCGGTGCGCCTGTGTGCGTGCGCGCGCCTGTGTGCGTGCCGCGCGCCGCGCCCATTGGCCGAGCCGCGCGACGCCTCGCTGCGCCACGGGAAAACATTTCCATGCTTCAGGCGGCCGCGGAGGCGCGAGCACCGCGCGAGCAGCTCCCGGTGCTGCTGAGCAGATACCAGCCTCTAACGCCAACTGCACTATCTGACTATCACGTTGATAACTTAACTAATCAAAACAGATATCCAAGTACACGCTATTCATGTTTTAAACACTTATGTTAGTTGTTCGATGACATCCGATTGAGATAGTTTTAGAAATAATTAGTAGCAGGTACAGGTAGGTATCTAATCGTGTATTGACAACACGGCCGCTTTCAGCTGCAGGCGCGGTGTGACGTCACAGCTCCGAGGTAACCCGCGGACGGGATCACGAGCGTCGCGATTGGGATTGTTAAAAAGCACATCGACTCACTCCCGATGTAGATTGAGGTCAAACATAGCCCGTACGTAGAACTATCGGTAGCAACAGTGATTATCTATCCATCGATAAGTTGACACCCGCGGCGAGCGGGGCAGGCTCTCGCTAACGACGTGCAACAAGGATTGTGTGTCTCTCACTTGAGGAATACTTACTTATTTTTACTAGCTGCTTAAATGTAGTATGTTATTTCTATTAAATGAGTATGGTGACAATGCAGCTGAAGCACAGGTATGTGTGAGTGGAGCGCGAGGTAACCTTCGCTCGCTGCGCATGCGCGCGACGCCCGCTCTCAATAATCCTCACTTATCCCCGAATTTATGTCAATACAAGGTAGGTATGAAGGTGCGCTCTAAACAATTATTATTGTATTTACGATACGTATCTTAACAATAAAAAGTCGATAAGTGTAATGCGTCGCGTTATCTTATCAATTAGAGGCTTACTTGAGACATCGATCATCGGTCTAATTACCTGCGATAGTGCTAATCACGGGAGAGCGCCTCTCGTCCCGCGCCCCGGCTCCGCTCGGCGTGAGCGCGCCGTGAGCGATACTCCGATTGCGCATTGCGGCGTGGCCGCGTCGTGCACGCTAGCCGTCCGCTTGCTTCAGAAACCAGTATGAGTTCAGGTGCAGCAGACACACTGACGCTCAGGTTTCCTATATATGATTAAACAGACAGTGCTGGCTACGTTCTTATAAATTGTTGTTTTTTTCGGGTATAATTATTCTCCTGTGTGTGTCTTAATTGAATTATAAAAACTCTAGCTTGCTCCCGCGGCTTTGCCCGCGTGATTGTCTTTACTTCTATACCCTATTATACCCCTTTAGGTTTGAGATTTTCAAACACCCTTTCACCTTTCTTAGTATGGTTGCCTACTCTATATTAAAAGCACACTGTGCATGTTTCATGTCTATAGCACTATCAAATATACAGGGTGGAAAGTTTTAATGGGCCCTGGAAGAAAACTACCTTAAATCGTTGAGATAGATTATTTTACTTAAAGGAAACATTCCTTTATTTTTAAAAAGGAACAAAACTGCATTTAAAGATTTTCGAAAATTCGCTTACCACTCCCGGGAATCGAACCGACTAAAATCCAAAAAGTAACACCATTTATTTTTATGGTGTCAAACGTTAGGGCCATTCATAAATACAAAGTTTCTGTAACAAACATGGTTATTTAAATTAACGGAAAACCATAAACCTTAAAAATTTTATTTTAATTGAACGAAAATTTCGACTTCAAAGCCGTCCTTTGATTTGAAAACTTTAAATTTCATGATTTTCCTCTAATTTAAGTTAACTACCATGTTTGTTGTTGTAAATTAGAGGAAAACCATTAAAGGACGAATTTAGCCGTTGAAATTTTCGTTCAATTAAAATTCTTAAGATTTATGGTTTACCTTTAATTTAATTACTCATGTTTGTTAGACAGATTTAGTTCTTATAAGCAACCCTAACGTTTGATGTCATAAAAATACAGCGCGTTACTTTTTGGATTTTAGCCGGTTCGACTCCCGGGAGTGGTAAGCGAATTTTCGAAAATCTTTAAGTGCACTTTTGTTTCTTTTTAAAAACAAAGGAACGTTTTCTTTAAGTAAAATAATCTATGTTAATGATTTAAGGTAGTTTTCTTCCAGGGCCCATTGAAACTTTCCACCCTGTATATAGATAAACCTAAACCACTCATAAAAAAGTCAGCAAATATCTTGAAAACATTATAGTTGTCATTTTATTACTTAAATTTAACGCAAAATGTCGTTTATAGTCAGTCAACTCAGTCGCCTATAATCCAATACCCTGGGACACACGGTCATCTGATCGCAAACTAAGCAGAGCTTGTGCTATGGTAATCAGACAACTGATAAACATATAAATGTAATTTATAAATACCTACATATTACAGATAAATGACACCCAGGCACAGAACATTCATGCTTATCACAAGTTTGACCTGGGTGGGCATCGTATCCACGACCTTCGGTTTAGTAAAGCACGACACCAACAGGCTAGTCAAAACTTTTCAATGTTCTCTATTGTTCGCGATGACGGTTTATAATAGGTATGTTCCTAAAAATAAGGATGAGGTTGTTCCAAACCCTCTATTGATCCTAGTGAAATTATTACGGAGGCCACAAATGGCGCGCGTCCAGAGTAGTGTCATTTCCAGCAGGAGAAGCCGCGGCGTGTCGTGTCACGCAAGGCGTTTATGTTGAAGAACAAATATACAAACAGACATACAACAAAAGTTTGAGGTGTAACATTATTGTGTCATTTTGTATTGTATGGTTTTTCATCCTCCTTCCCAATTCTGTTTAACTTTTACGCTAGTTGTACCGTTTATAAAATATATATTAATTAGCTTATAAGTGAGAACTTCTAATTGGCTTTATTTCAATAGTGTATTAACTCGCCACCGCGGCCACACATGTTTCGTCTCCAAGTCGGCGAGCGCTCCCGGGCGACACACTGATGTCCCGGAGCCTGCACACTTACACACCTGTAATAACCTTATACGACACGGATTGTCGATAATCACATCGTGCAGTTGATAGCCGAACATACCTATTTATTACACACAGGTTGCCAAATACAAGTTCTTATCAAAATAATGTAGAATACTCGATCCCTTATCTCAACCGTAAACACAATGTCAAATATGAATGTAAAAAATAATAATTTCGTAAACTCAACCATTGAGTCTGAAGTGTGGAGATACAGCTGCTTGGCATCGACCAGGGTCAAGGGATGATGTTCCTAAACCAAACATTTGTAGCTTTACTTGCATTAGTACAATTGTTCAGATCTTATAAACAATAGAATATAAATGTAACCCGACCCTGTGCGTAGCAGCTCGCCGTAGCCCGTAGTAGCGCGTAGTACGCCTACGAGCGGCGTAGGCAGCCGCTACGGCTTGCGCACATCCGCTATCTCATTAAAATGACCCTCTGGTACGAACTGTGCTTCTGTGAACAGTCATCAACTCATTACTGTGTACCATTTTGTTGAACTTGTAACTGGGAAGAAAAAACTAATGGTAGCTGGAAGTCTCACACTTTTTACTGTTTACTTAGTTTTGAAGGCAAAGTACTAATTTTTAATTTTAACTCCTCTGCATTTTACCATTGAATACACTTCTAACTGACTGGTACTTCATGTTAGTACTACATGTTGTCCGCACCACGCAGGCAATGGGCATCGAAATCGTAGGTATTGTTACGCCCTGTATGCACAATTCCAGATAGGTGTTGTTCGACATTGAGTGCGCAGATATAAGCGTGTAGTTGCTTAGTTCCGTGTGTGGTGTCAGTAATTAGGTAATGTTAGCAAACAGCGCGAGTGAGTGCTGACGTCACGCTGACACACGCGCCTCATACAGGCTTCACGGTAACGGTGAGTCAGCCACAGCGCTGTACAACCGGGACACTGGCAGCGCTGGACAAGGCCTCCACTTCGTCCGCCTACAGTAGTCGTAGTCAATTTCGGTTTCCCCTACAAGTAAATTTAAAAGTGAGGTGGAAGGTAGTTTGAAAATACTACAAATCTGAAACTTGTTTGTTTCAAAAGATTTAGTTTACAAGTTAATTAATAAAATAAGTTAACCAATAAAAAAAAAACTCACCGCCAAGCATACCGCCAGCCAAGTGCGAAATTTCACGTTACTTTTTCTATATTAGAGAGTTGTAGACCAACAAATTGTAACAAATGGCTCCCATACTAATTCTCATACTTCTAAGTCCAGAAATAACAAAGTGTAAGTCACTTTATTATTTTTCTTTCGTTCCAATTTTACCCTTGCAGGGTTTTACCCGAGGGCAGTTTTGTTATACCTATATACCTACTTAATTATTTCTTAGCTATAAAGTATAACCCTCTATAGCCCTTCTTGCTGCATCTCGGTTTTAGAGGTCGTTTAATATTGAGATGTCATTCGTTCGTGTGAATGCATTGATACATGACCTTAAGCTTGTATCAGAATATGATAGGATAGTGTGAACATATAACTTACACAAAACAAGTGTGAACATTAGTGTCGTCAGTAAAAGTTTATGATTCATTTTATACTAATCATAGGTGTCATAAATAAATTCATGAGTAACTAGCACTAAAAAAACCATTATCTACAAAATATATAAATATCACTGTTTTTCTTTTTGAAATTAAAGTCGCCGTTATACTTCTCCAATAAGTATAGCTATCAACTTTTTAATTTGATAGGTATCTAATATATGAAGTTTCTACTTATGTGCAAGAATGTTACGATATGAAATTTCGGATCTGAATTTTTCGAAAGCACATCGGATTCGGTTATGATTAACGATATATTTTTATTTCTGATATCCGTAAGTTTTAGTTACGGTCACGGAGCTCTATAACATCCCTGCATATGTGAACTAAGGTTTTAACCTTTCGCCGACCAAGCGACAGCCGGCTGTCGGGCTGCTAATTGTCTTTCTATTGTGTGTCAAATCATGCGTGTTCGAAGGTTTGATAGGTCGGTCAGTACTTGTATCATGTGAGTACTGTGGCTGAGGACTAGTTGGTTGACACAAGGACAGTTGCTCACTAGAGTTGAGGCACGTTTACATTACCGTCATTAAGACTAGCGCGGAGCTAAACAGCGCCGCTGCCGCTCACTGACTCGTGTGCGCCGCTTTGAACAAAACCTCTTGTTGTCTGACCTTCATACAGTAAAGCTTGACGAAGTAAGATGTGCTAAGGTGCGATGGTGTCGCCGCCGCCAGTGTGCCAGAGGACGCGGCTGGACACCCGACGATGCGCACCGCCTTGTCTTATCAGCGCACTTGACGGCGCTGATAACGGTACGTGTGTGTGCGTGTGTGTGTGTGTGTGCTAGGTGTATCGCACTCGACGCTCAATGATTCAGCCGCTTCGCCAGATCGCGATTATTTGCTCAATACTAGACGTAGTTATTATTGTACCACAACTCACCTAGTAAACTTATTGAAAATGTTTCAAATCGGCCAAGTGTGAGTCGGACTCGCACGCAAGGTTTCCTTACTACGATGACTATATAAAATATTTTTATTTAATGGGGACTTTAATATTATAAACTAATTTTATGTTTATTACCTAATATTCATTATATATAGGCCACTCGGACGGACCCGGAGATAACAAAGGTTTAATAATAGGGTTCTGTTGGTACCCTTCGGTTACGGAACCCTATTGTACGAGCAAACCCGTACATTTTGCATAGTTTTGTATTTATGCTGACGCTTGCACACGCGATGCGCTGCACCGCGTTGAATTTGTTAATTATTTCTTTAGTGCCAATAAATCCGTGTAACAGTAAACATCGTTTTTACTTTATTAAATCCCTAACCAGGGTCGCGGCGCGGTACTCATAACATTTAACAATAACTCACAAGGTGTAAGGTAATCACCGTACACCTATATTAAGTTCCATGACATTATTGACTCAATGATATTCTCGATGTTACATTTATTCCGAATTTCACACTTAGTTTATGTGTGTTTTTAGCGACAATTTGTCATAAAATAATATTCCCTTCGTTATCATCTCATGAAACTACAAAAAAGGTATTTTACTATTATGAATGCTGGCCTCGAGCCCACACTGAAAACAATCTTTATTTATTAGAAAGGTATCGAGTACGTAGTATTCTAAAATCAATAGTTAGGTCCTGTGACCTAACTATTTAGAAAACTACCTTCACTTCAAGCTTTCGCTTGTGGATGCGTCCACAGCCCAATGCGGGTTTATCTCGATTTCATGTTCTTTGGTTTATGTTAACAGTTGATGGCTACCTGGTATCCGCGACTATCGCAGAGCCACAGAGCAGTGTCGTGTTCTCAACGTGACGCGCTAATCTCCGGCTGTCGCGGATGAGTCCTGTCACACGCTGTCGATGCGTTATCTCGTCAACACGAGCACCTGCTTCACACTCTTGTTGCCAAAATTATTCAACATTCAGTTTCTCCACATCTAACAATAACAGGAAGCAAACTGTTCCGTGACATGATAGCAAGCGTAATGTTTCGTTCTTTTCTGATTGAAGATTTATATGTCGACGACTTTGGCTATAGACATGCAATAGAAGGTTTTTCACGTCATGGATTGATACTTCACTTGTTTGTGTTCAACAGAGACAGTTACGATGTCTTGTCGTTGTGTTTATGCTCATCATCTGCCCTACAGCTAGACGCGGCTTCTAGTCTAACTGGATGGAGCTGCATTCACTTGTATTCCGCTGAGATGTTTCGGTCACAAGTCAGTATCATACATGAAGTGACTTCCATCTAACCATTTCCTAGTTATTGGGTTACAGATTTTGGTTATCATTAGATAGTCAAATATAATGTATGTATCATATGTATGACAACCGGCCCAACGGTTGGCGAGCTTTATAATCTGAGGCACAGAGGATTGGTAGCGGCTCGTTGACTACAGCCTGGTCAACGCGGACGCCAGCATAGTTTGTAGAGTACCTATATCGCGGAGCTCCATGTGGACATTTACGCCAGAGGACTTGTTTGCCATCCAATAATATAAAAAATAAGCTGGCTTGTTATCGCACCTGTCAAACGTGTCAGTATCTGCGGCTGATAGCAACAGATATTCTCTCACGGCTCTGTGTTGCCCTGTAATGTGGAGCACTGCTCTACTTTCCTCAACACTGGCCCTCTCGGCTGGTTCTACTCGGTTAACTAAACGATGGTGACAGATTCATGGGCAGTGAGGATTACGGCTGTTACTCGCCTGCAAATAAGAGACCGGATAAGGAATACCTAATCGGTCTTTGGTTTTCGGTGTTTTGTTGAGTTGGCGGCTACTGCAAACACCATCAACATCTTAGATCTAAATATGGCTGACCTAAACGTCATTCGACTCGCCAGCTAACTGGTGACCGAAGAAGAGATATGAAGTCAAAAGCACAAGTTACAAGTGTAAGTATAATATTGACTGGCTCGACACGTAATATAACATGAGCTACCGAGCACAATTACAAAATGAGCAAAACTCCGTTGATGAACAACGAAGTGCGGACGAGTGCGTGTGTGCGCGGGATTATGTGTTGCGCCACCGGTATGTGGGGCAGTTGCCACACCGGCCCCACCAGCGCCGCGGCTGACTAGTACCACTGTTATTACTGTAGTCACTGTTATTATAGACTAACACAAAATTGGTTTTCTCCCAGATCATTTGTAGCTTTGCCAAAATTACAGTAGCATAGAGCGTGTGTAAGGTGGAGGCTGATGCTCTGCGCCCCCAGGGGGCCGTGGGTTCGCTCGTGTTCACGGCGAGCTAATCTACTAACAGATACAGCCATGGCAAGTGTGATATAAGCGTCTGAGCGTGTGTGTGTTCAGTGCATCGACCCCATTGATACACCACTTAGTATCGCGCTTTTCTTTAGATATGCAAATTGTTATCTCGTTTATCTTAACTAGGCGCTAATGTGAGACCGGTTATCTTAAAGTTTTGATAATCGTATCTAACAGATACTGTATCTAGTTGAACAGCTGTTGTCACTACATAGTGAGCCACGCGTGCATGCGGCAGGCCGTGCACCGCCAGCGCGGCCCGCCCGGCACACCGCGCTGATTCACTGGCGTCCTAGTCTAACTCAGTGCCTCCTAGCTCTGAACAAGCTTAGGAGAGCCCTATACAGTGTGACGGAACATGAATGTACTGCTGTCAGTATGAGTGTGGTGTCGAGCGTTGTGCAAGCGGCGCGAGGGGACGCTGCGCTGGGTGTGTTCGTGTGACGTGATAACGTCGGCAAACAAACGACAAGCGCGGGCAAATATTTGTAGGGAACGTCGCCGTGTACCCCGCCGCCCCCCGCCCGCCGCAGCCCTGCAGGGAGCGTCGTATCTGGAGTTGAGATACCGCGATACCATCCCCGATACCGACTAATTATCAGATAGAAGGCCTACAGATTTGATTACGAGAGCGCGTATCTGCCGACGTCTCATTACAGTGGAGCACGCCCGCAGGGATGCTCCCGCGCGAGTGCGCCGGCCGCGCGACTGCGGTAGGTATGTATGTGCGCTGTAATCCTCGCTCCGGATCTGATAGCCGACACATCGACGGATTATTGATGGGCGCCGCTCGACCTCATCGCGATCTTATCAGTTGTTTTTTTCGTCGAATATTTTCCGTGAAAAGCTAATAAAGAGCGGTGCTGAGGGGAGAGCGCTCGGCGCGCGGGGAGCGGGCGCACGTGACGCGATGCTCGCTGATAAGCCGCCATATTGTTTCAGTGTATCACAGAACACCCCCCCCCCCCCTGCTCCAGCACTCCACCCTGAGTCCCCCCCCCTCCCTGAACCACTCATCGCAGTCGACTCCCTGTGCTCTATAAACGGAATACGGATAGGTATGTGTAGTACATTAAGGTATTTATGTGTGTGCGTTTATTTTGTCACGTACTCCGCGCGGTCGCCAAAGTAGGCGAATACCACACTCACTTAGCTGTACAAGTTACGAAGGACACGCTGTGGCGAACATACCTTCCAACGCGTTTCATCACGTGAACATTCAGTGCTCACATACTTGTACAGTATACGATTGTTTTCTCCATAATTGTCGGTGAACGGCATTTTCATTCAGTACAAACGCGGGCGGACGCGTTTAAATACCTACGTTAGCTCTCAACAACACGACTAGCCAACTTCAGAGCTCCTCGTGTATATTTTCAAAACGGTCATAGCTTAAACTTCTCAATAATTAGCTAAGTAGGTACCTAGAAAATACTTGCGAGAAAAAATTTAACAGAAAATAAGCAATTGAACAACATACATGATTAAGTTAATTTGCAGTAGACGTAAAAGTTTATCATCATCATTATCTCCCTAGCCTTTTCCCGACTACGTTGGGGTCGGCTTCCAGCCTAACCGGATTCAGCTGGATACCAGTGTTTTACGTGGACTGACTGCCGTACGTTAGACTGGTCAAACTTACTCGTTTACCCGTAACGACTGTCAAAGTTCTGCGAATCACAACCGGGACCAACGGCTTTACGTGCTTTCCGAGGCACAGTGCAGTGATGTCCAAGACAAACTTTAGAAAGTATGCAAATGAATTTAAAAAGTCACATTGGTACTTGGACTGTACTTACCCGGATACGAACCCACAACCTCTTACACGAGAGGCAGACGCCTTATCCACTGGGCCATCACGACATTCCGACGTAATATTTATCTTGGCTAAAAATGTTATGTTATATACTTTTTTTATGTACGGACAATCCCACCACGCTTTTCTCTCACTGCGTCTCTTAAATAACAATGAAAAGCCCAATCAACAGTGAAGTCCAGCGGACGGAGGAGTAAAGAAAATTATGTTTTCTGTTCCCTCCATATCAAGTCGGAGACAGTGTCAGAACTAGGCAACGCACAATGGGGCGATTACAACAACTAGGATAAGAGAAGTCTAGATTGCCTAGCACCACGCAACGAAATTTATTAAATTACTTAGTCCTAAGAATGTCGACTGTTCCGATTGACTCCAATAATAATGTTACATTCTAGGCAACAGAAGAGGCAGTTGATGTCTCCACACGAGTATAAGTGTGGCAGTGGTAGTGCAGCTGATGCCTCGCAACAGTAGTAGTGCTTGTCGGCTTTTGTTACTGTGGCAAGGCGGTCGCCTTACTTAATTTATAACTAGCTTTCGCCGGCAGCTTCGCCCACGTGGATATCGGACTTCCAACTACTATTTTACAACTTTTTAGGGGTCGTAGTTCCAAAAATCCGTTCTTAGTGGATGTATACAGTTCACAAAGAACACTTCCTCAAGTTTCAGGTCTCTAGGTGTCAGTCAGTTTACCTTTTTATATATGGACTGGCTGTGTCCCTCGGTTTCACCCGCGTTATGTTTGGTTTTTGTTTACCTACTGCTCCGCTTCCGTTGCTCGAAGCGGAATATGCCTATTGGCTGTGTATTATTCTGATGTTCATATTTAAGCTGCGAACACCAGCCACCAGCCGGCCTCGTTACTGCCAGAATCATTATTTTGCGGAGTTATTATAAAACAGTGTAATAATAAGGTGCACAAACGAAAATGGGTAAAATTAGACTACAATATCGTTAAAAAAAGAGATAGTTTTTTTATTAAATTAAATTGTACTTAATATTGATTTTTTATTTTTTATTTTCTTTTTAAGACCTTATGTGTTTGTAAAATTGTAACATTGTAACCACGGCGTGGATTTTGTTCAAATAATAACAATAATAATGCGAAAATATTAACACTGTATGGTAAACTAGCTTTTGCCCGCGACTTCGTCCGCGCAGAATAATAGTTCCCGTTCCCGGGGAATTTTCGGGATGAAAACTATCCTAGGTCCTTTCTCGGGTCCCAGACTATATCTGTGCTAAATTTCATTCAAATCGGGTCAGTGGTATAGGCGTGAAGAAGTAACAGAAAAACAGACAGACGAGAGTTACTTTCGCATTTATAATATTCTTCTTCTTAATCGTGCACTCTTGACAGAGTGGTCGTGATCATGGAAAGTCCTTAGTAGCTGCCCTTGCGCTTTCTCTCCACTGTTTTCTATTAGTGGCGTTCCTCGGGCACTCCACGATTGAGCTGGATGTTACTGTCTTTATAATATTAGTACGAATAAAAAAAAAGTACATAAAAGCAGTCAATAGGAAGAAAAACATTTTTTTTTCATTAATTTTGAACATAAAAGTGTTAATTTTGAACATAAAAATATTAAATACAATTTATATTTAATAATTTAGTCTATAAATAGTTTCACCCATTTTCGTTTGTGCAGGTGCAAAAACGAAAATGTAATATCCGGGGACACACTGACTGTATATTAAAACTGTAATATCTCCTAAGATATTTATTGAAATTAACTGATGTGAAGGGTAATTTTGTTTAAAATCAGTATTTCACCTAAGTATTTAACTTATGTTGAATGAATATTCATTTCGATAAGATAGATTTCCAATTCAAAATATGATTTCGCGACAGAGGATAACGTTCCTGTCAGAATCGTCGGACAATACTACTTCAACTTCAACTTTGTTATATGTGGCCTCCATCGTATTTTTACAGTGATTCGGCCAGAGTTCGGGTTGGAATGAACAAGGCGTTTAATTGTAGTTTACAGTATCTGAGACGATGTTCGGTTTACGTTGTCCGTTTTATTTTGGGATGTTCGTCTATCTAAAAAGACAAAACAAGATGGTCAGTCAAACATCACAACGCAATTTTTGTTAGAACATTAAATATATTACAAATTCCTTTAGGTATATAGACAGAGCTAAGTAGATAAATAAACATACACAAAAAAAAAGGGGAAAGAGAAAACTAATAATAATTTACAATTTAATATTATTTAGAACAATAAATTTTGCTAATGTGTAGGCCACATCCCCATGTGGCCTAGGAAAAGATTTGACCTAGCAAACATTTAACGTTCACCGGGCGGGCAATATCTTTATGTAGAACGTCATAAAGCGGGACAGAGAGAAGAGGACAGTTTAGGAAGATGTGATCAACAGTACCATCCTCGAGACCACATTCACATTCTGGTTATAGAGCTGTCACGGATCCTTAGTTTAGCCAAAAAAACGGGGGAACAAACATGGCCTAAGCGTAGGCGGATGATGGTAGATGTGACCGATTTAAGTAGTTTTCTAATTTTAGAGAACCAAGAGGCTTCGTGAGAATAGTGGGCTGAAGAGCATGGTAGTGTTTTCCAACCGAGATGCTGGAACTGAGTCAAGTCTCATTCCAAGCTGTCATCATTGTAGATCTGGCTGCACAACGAAGGCCACGAAGGAAAACCTTAGGATGGGATTCTATTGATATATTGACAGCTTCTTTAGCACAGAGGTCAGCTGCTTCATTTCCCACGATACCGCTATGACTAGGGATCCATGCCAAAACGACCTCGACAATACTACAAATATGTCAATATGAATTGACAAGTTTTCCACGACAATTTGTCAGTTGTGAATGTTCCACCACGGCAATTTTTTTGCCTGTAAGTTTTATTTAACAGAAAAATTGTCAAATTGTCACTTTTTGACATATGTCAGACTTGTCGAATTGTCAGTTTTATTAAACAGGGCTCAGTTCGAACTGAGAACCTACTTTTTTTGAAGTCGGTTAATTAGGTAATATTTTTCCCGTTTTTGCCGCATTTTCATTGATGCACCGCTCCCGTAGGTCATAGATATATTTTATTTATTTTGATGTCCTTTAAGCTATATTGTTGTAAAGTTTCATTAAAATCCGTTCAGTAGTTATTGCGTGAAAGAGTAACAAACATCCACACACACTCATTCAAACTTTATAAATAATCGAAGAAGATACCGACTATGACCCCCAGAAACAGAGCAGACAAGCAAAAAAATAATTAAACGCAGAAAAAACCGCAGAATTAACAGGATATTAAGGTGGAAGCGCAAGGTAGCCCGCGAAATTTTTCAGCGTCTGGGTGTGTGATGATTAAAGTATGATTCGCGACTGTCATAGGTATTTAGTAACAGAATTATAATCGTTAATATCATCAATACAACCCTCACCGTGCAAACAACTCGATAGCATGACTTTTTCATGAATACGTGTACATTTTCAATAACTTAAGTCCTGTCAAATTAAGACACTTAATAGATAATTTTGACTCAAATAAATATATGGTCACTAAAAGTACGTGGATTTACTTCTACGGTTGGCTAAATTGGCAGGACTGAACTAATATGTATCTTAGCAAGTGTCGAGCGGTGCTGTTGTTGCAGCCTCACAAGCGGACACACGAGGAAATGAAACAAAGTTTCAGTTTTATTTGACCTTTAATAAGGTGTAGTTCTGATCGCTTATGTAATATTTACACAAATACATGCTCACTACGCTAACGTCCGTCGCTCCTGGCACGCGCACGTGTCGCGCGCCGCACGTACTTGTGACGTCACGTATTATACACGTATGTACTGCTACAGTAACGTGTGTGGCGGGCTACAACGTGGCGCGACACGCCGACGGACACCGCGCGGTCTTACTCGATTATAATAATTATTATATATTACTTTCAATAACATGCAACAATAGTCGACATTATATAAAAAAAAACATAATTACAGATAACTAATTTTTATAAACACTAGTATAATATAATTCAGATTTATGCATTAGAGAGGTACCTCAGATCTATAAGTGTAGAGAAAGCGAGCAGCCGGCTGGCGTGCCGACTGCGTTCCTAACTATAGCTCAGTACTACGCGTGCGCTACACAGGCGCGCGTACACGCGCGTGTACGCGCGCTTGGGGAGCCCTCGCAGCGTTGTAGAACACTACTCGTATAAATTCGTGGAATGCTTGTTGAAGTCATGGAGTCAACGATAATATCTCTAAGGTAATATCCTAATGTTAGTAGAGCGCGATGACGCGGCGCGCACCGACACACGCGCGCGGGCGCGGTGCGAGCCGACTCATTCAGTGCGCACTTTTACAAAACAAAGTTATAATATAAATTTTCGTTCAACATTAAATAAAATGTAGATGTGAAACATCTAAAACAGCTTCTTTGTAGCAACATAGCTCACTATAAATATTCTATGTAAACATTAAGCTATCTACCTAGGTAAGCAACGCTTTAGGAATGATTCAGATACAGTCTCATCGCTTATTATACATAATTATTATTTGGTAACAGTGGGAACACACAATTAAACGCACACTACAGTACAGTGTACATTGGTGAATCGAACGAGACTACAATACGACATAGTGCCTTGTGCGGTAAACTCGCGTCAGCATTCTATGCGACAGCGTGCAGCCTGCAGGGCGTAACGTGCAGCCTGCAGCGTGCGGCGAGCTGCGGCCGCGGAACGCGTGCGGATACAGCTACCTATGTATTATGTACAGGCGCGTCGTAGCGAAACGCTATTTGGTGAACTAGCAGCGACTCATCGCCCGCGCTTACTATCTATGCCTTATTTAACGTATCTAAACAACTGAGATTCTATAACGTTTTGCCCTCGGCCGGCCGCCCGCGAGCGGCTCAGCTGCCCATGGACACGACGGTGGGGCGCTCGAGGCGCTCGTCCGCGGCGCGGCGGTACTCGTCGTCGTAGAGTGCGTGTGCGTGCGGCGCGTGGTGCGCGTGCGGCGCGTGCGGCGCGTGCGCGAGGTGCGCGGCGGGCGGCGCGTGGTGCGCGGGCGGCGGCTCCTCCGCCTTCAGCGCGTGCGCCACGTAGTAGTTCAGCGCCAGCGGCGAGCGCGCGCCACTCCCGCCCGCGCCGCCCTCCACTGCGGACACAACCACGGTTACATCGACACCAGGTGACTAACGTCAAAGCCTTACAGCAGAGACATATTCTAATGAAAAGTTCTAGGGAAGCCAAGGAGGTTAGAATGGAAATGAGTGCGTTTAAGTGAAAAAAATCTAAGTGGACCACTGGACATCTATATTTGTTTTGGAACGAGTCATTAGCTTCAACTATCTGTCCGACTAACTGACAGATTATCTAAAGGTGCGTATGATTGGTCAAATTTCCAGGAGGCATGTGCACTAGTGTACTCACGCAAGTTCTCGATCTTGACGCCCGAGGTGACGGTGCGCTGGACGGCTGCCTTGATACTCCGCTCTGCTTTTATACTATTCTTAGGTTTCCGCTTTCTCGTCTGAAAAAATATCCACATTATGGTTAAAGTACGGACAAATAAGTCTCGTTTATGATTAAGTAGGTCTATATCGAGAAACTAGTAAGTTGCGGCGGATCCTTCGGCCTTCGGAGAAACATTCACTTAATATCAAATGTGATTGGGCAGATAAATGAAAGATCAAGAAATCAGTAACTGGGGAGAAGAGCATATTTAGAAACAATAGCGATAAAACTAATACTATTGATTTCAATAAATCCTTGTGTGTAAGTGTTCCGAAGAGTTCCAGATAAAGTGATACGAATGCGTTGAAGCTGAAGTTTTGTGTGTAAACAAAAAGTAATGAGTGATAACTAATTGGCTAATAAGTAAACCAGTTTGAGTGAGCAGTGATTCAGCCCGGTCACGTGGTCAGCGCCATTACTGACTATTACTACACTAGCTCACAGAACCAGCGCAGCGCTCTTCTGCTCACACTGCCTACCGCGCATAGTTTTGTGAATATACTTCGTCAACAATCAAAATTGAAACGTGTACAGAATTTACTAAATGCTTTATACTTATCAAATAAATTGGCCAAATGCGCATGCGCGAATATGCAATTGGTTCCGTAATGAACCATTTTTAGGGTTCCGTACCCAAAGGGTAAAACAGGACCCTATTACTAAGCCTCCGCTGTCTGTCTGTCTGTCTCCAGGCTGTATCTCATAAACCGTGATAGCTAGAAAGCTGAAATTTTCACAAATGATGTCTAAAAATTTCAGGGTCCCCATACAATAAACGTGTTTTGTTTCGTATTTTTTTGCTCAATATTAAAAACGATAACAGGTAGACGCTTTAAATTTTCACAGAATATTTACTTGTACATTACCTTCAAAATAAATAAATAAATAACAATAAAGTAAATATTAAACAAACGTAGGTAATTTTAAGCAATTTTTATTCGACCTTATTAAACAGGTAGAAACTTGTCTATTATAGATGATAGTACGGAACCCTTCTTGCGCGAGTCGGACTCGCATTTGGCCGGTTTTTTTTCATTATACTGGTTTCGTATTGTCGCATTATATCAAGACTTTGCATTGTCTGCATTTTACAAGTTAACCCTTTACAAATCCTGAAGAAACAAAATTTTTATTTAAAGTTCATCATATTTATACACCCTATTTTAAGGATAGACGGCAGGTTAAGGATGGACCGACGGACGGACATGACGAAATCATAAGGGTTCCTTTTGTACCATTGCGGTACGGAACCCTAAAAATTCAAAGTGCATTAAGCAAGTGCACACGGTGATAAATGAAAACGAAACATTTTTTGTTTTTTTTATGTCCTGAATAATTTAATATAATGACTTTTTTGGACTAATTATCTATTTAACTTTATATATGAATTCTTAGACTGACACAATAATTACATCTATTAATTAAGGACAAATTAGTTCCAATAAAACAAAATAAAGTATATAAGGATGTAGAAATAATTTTGTTATTGTATAGTATATTAGGTAGTGTTGTGAGAGGTGTGTGTCAGTGTGTTGTATAAGAAATAGGTTGTTATTATTGTATGTGGTGTGAGCACCTGTATGGAGTCCTTCTTCATGGCGAGCGGCCGGTTGATGTTGTGCAGCTTGTAGTAGAGGCCGCACGCGTTGCACACGGTCTCGCCCAGCGAGTTGCGGCGCCACAGCGACGTCGTCGTGGTCTGGCAGTTGGTGCACGCCATGCCCGGCCGCTTCGTGCCCATCTGTGCCAGCACAAACTGTTACTCGCTGCTCTGTGAGCACACGGCTGACGGCATGCATGACTACCACAAACTGTGAGGTTAGTTAGAGAAGCGATGGAGGTTAGTGGGCGGGCGTTAGGTGAGGGTGCGGGGCGGGGCACGTACCCCTTTCTTCTGTTTGTAGTCGGAGGGGGTGGAGGGCTGGTGCGCGGAGTGCGCGAGCGGCGCGGGCGGCGGCAGTGCGTGCGTGGCCGCCATGCCGTTAAACAGGAAGCCCTTGTAGAAATCCGCGCCCGGCGGGGCCCCCTCTGCGGCCACTGCAACCAGAACAAACGACTGAGCGCTGAGAGCGCAAGCGAGCAGTAGGAGGACGCTCGGCGGGCGCGGATCTCTCGGGCGAGGGCGCGGGGTTAGTGAGCGAGTTGCGTACGTCGTGCGGGGGCGCGTGGGGCGCGGCGAGGCGCTGACGTACCAGCCGCCGCGGCTGCTTCAGCGGCCGGTTCATGCCGTTCATCTTGTTGTAGAGGCCGCACGCGTTGCACAGGTAGTGGCCGGTGCCGTCGCGGCGCCACAGCGGCGTGTGGATGGCGCCGCAGTTCACGCACTCGCGCCCCTCCGTGAAAAACTCCGCCATGTCGACTGCGCAACACACGCTAGTTACTAGGAGCTCTCGCCTGCGTCTGCCGAGCGTCTGACCTCAACTGCTGACCGCAAACAACTGTTTCCGGTGTCTACTTCACACCGGAACATTAACTACAACTTATACGTTCACCTCTAAGTCTGCTCTGTCATATTACTGTTGCTTTCGGGCTTAATCATAACACTCAATAAAATAATACTTGGACATAATATAGTGGCGAATAGGCAGATTACATAAACATACACAATGCGTTATTATTCAATGTTTTGCAGTAAACATGTCAGCGGATTTTGTGCAAGCAAGCACAAGTAAGTGAAGAGATGACAATAAAACAAAGGAGCTGAGTGTGTGCAGGCGACCTTGACAGTGAGAGTCCGCGAGTCACGCGCTGCACGTGCGGCGCCTGACGCGCAAGGCCGCGGCGTGACGTCACACGGGTCATGCGCTAACGGGCGCGAGCGTCGACCCGCACCCGCGACCATTGTCCCGCGGCAGCGCGCCGCCTCTAGCACTCACGCCTCCTAATGAGTTCCTTGTGAAAGCTATTCCTAAGTAGGTCTCTCGGGTTTCAGCTGCGAGCGGCTACTGGCGGCCGGCCAGCTTGACGACCTCAACACTATCGCCCAGAGCCAAAGACGAAACAGAGGGTTTCATAATACCGAGAAATTCCGTTGAACATTCATTAAAATAATGAATGTGTAGAAACTTAATAAATTATTTATCACGTATATTTTGATTGCAAGAAACTTAAACATAACGTCATAAACAAAACTGCCATATCAATAAATTATGTCAATTAGAATAATAGTTGTTTAGTACGAGCTTTGCTACTCAATGTCGAGGCTTGCTGAAAACCTCCGGCTTGTGATGTTTTGCTTTAGCCGAAGGCCGATGTTGATGCTGAAACCGGTGGTTTGGTAAGGTGCTATAATTAAGACGCACTCGTGTGCTATAGTTGTCAATTTCTTGTTCCTGAGTGAACTCACAGGAGACGATGCGAGAAAGTTGTGAATTGCCAAAATTACGATTAGTTTCTGTCAAACAAACTCGACACCAATGTGAAACAATATGCTTGTAAGGCAATAAATAGTGGATCTGTTTGTTGAACAGGAAGCGAGTGGAATGCCGCGTCAGCTTTCCTGCGCGAGTTCAGCCGCCGTGCGCCGCAGTGCTGATGGCGCGCGGTGTCGCTAGCGTACTCCTGCTCGCCGCGACAATGGCCGGCTGCCGGCTGCGCGCGTCGGCGTTCGGTTTCAATGGAATCTGTGACCGTTACACATCCGCGACGCACTCGCCACTGCACGCACACTTCGTATGACAAACAAGTTTTCAGTTATACTCTACGCGCCTGCTGCACGTTACTCTCCATCTGGTGGTCTGCAGGCCTACGCGACACGTTGGCAGATCGTCACAACATGTGTATCATATAAATCAACTAAACGAGATAAGCGATTGGCGAGTGTGCCGTGTCCCGCGGGCTCCGCGCTCTCGGGTACGGTTACACGCAGAACACTTCACAGAGATTTAGCTGAAATGAATGGTGGCGTTTCCGATTACTCATAATAAGCATAAAACATGGATGTCATTAGCCGGCCGTTATTGGTGTTTGTAACGAGAGCGGGGCCATGTGCACAGTGCGCATGCCTAGGGCTGCTTACACATAGTGACGAACAACTCACCCGCTGTACATTATTATTGAGTTTTTATTAAGTTTGTTTTTAAGATCAGTGAATTAGGAGCAATCGAAGCCACGTGCGGCCACGAGGCAGTGGTCGCACGTGCCGCAGTCAGTGCGCAGTGGAACAGCTCCGCCTGTGACGTCACGGGTCAGCTATGCCCTAATGGTGGAGAAGCTCGTCCTGCCGATAAGGCGCCACCTGGCGGCGATAGCGCGCACATTAGTGGCCGAGTGTCACAGAGCAAATATGCGGAGACACGGCTCGAACGTGTGACTCCAGTGTTTTTTTGGACCTTTGTTTACAACGATAGGCGACGCTCGGCCGGACGCGCGCGCTGTTTACGTGGCACGTGCCTTATCCGATACCATTTACGGAATGCGATTTTAATGCGCTTAAAAGGGAACGACTTTATTTTAAAACAAGACAAGGTTTTTTTGGTGCGACCTATGCAAACAGTCGGCGCGCCGGGACTCGCCGCTCCGGATAGTAAACAGCATCAATGGCGTGTCGCGAGTACCGGCGCGCCGCCGACCAGGAAAACCGCGAGTAATGCTAATTAAACGAGTGTGGATGTGCGCGCGCCGCCTCGCTGCGAGTGCGGCCGCCACGCGGGGAGCCGCGGCGCGCGACGCACACCGCACTTACTATGTTTTTGCATTTATCGCGGGACATGTGTTTAGACACCCAAGTAACGGAAAACAGGACGTTGATTTGTCTTAATATATCAACTTTATTATTAATTTAATAACGCTACTGTTCCGTTGTGGCACAAGACTATGTAACACAGTGGTTCAGTCCAACTGTTCACTGTACTGCTGACTTGCAACGAACTACTCACTCTAACACAATGGGTGAGTGTGTTGGTAGGTACTTTGAGTTGGTACCTACATTCATAATAATATACCACAAGTCCACAAGCTTGGCACTTAGACCTACTGACAAAAGTTAAATGTAGTGTATTGACACTTGACAGTGTATCACATGTTATTATGTCGTGGTCAGACCTTAGAGTTGTTTGTTTTACGTCATTTTTTAACGTTTTGTAAACTGCATTTGAAGTATCGTTTTTAAATTAAACACTAATAGCTGACAGCCAGTAATTTTTCACGAATTTTCATTTTTTGGTTATAAGTATATACTATAGGTACAATAAATCAAACAAAGTAGTACAACGCAAAAAGTATATGCGCTTTTTTACAAAGTTCACACCTCGACTCAAAGCACTCCCAATGAGTGCATAACACTGCACAACTAAATTCAAAACGATTTCATTAAAAAGAAATGTTATGATACTTATGGTTTAGTAAATAATATTAAGGATATTATTTTCAAATGTGTTAAGTTATAGAACCAACTTTATTAATATAAATTAAATACTTTTGCGGTGCCCTTAGGGTCCATAACTGTACCTTAGCTTGAAGCCCACTATAAGATCATTGTAAGCATTATGGAACGCAAATCTACACTAATATTATAAAGAGGTAAAATTTGTAAGTTTGTAGGTTTGTATGTTTGTATGTAGGGGGTAATCTCTGGAACTACTGGTCCGATTTGAAAAATTCTTTCAGTGCTAGATAGCCCATTTATCGAGGAATGCTATGGGCTATATGCCATCATGCTACGACCCACGGGAGCAGAGCAGTAACGAAAAATGCGGGTGAAACCGCAGGGGACAGCTAGTAAAGAATATAAATATGAACAACTTGTTTGTTGCTTTCACTGTTAGAGCACCCCTGACTCTAGTGAGTGTTACTCAGATAAATCTATCTTCCTAATTTACGATTTTTTAAATGATATGGTCAATTTAAGCTGTTTGTTTCGTGAAATACTGCGTTTCATGTCATGGAAGATCTGACCAGGAGATAATTGTAGGAATTGACATTTCGGCAATCAACCGGCAGCCGGCTGTCGCGCTGCTAGAAGGTTTAAACATATTATGGTACGTGTATACAATTATTATTTGTCTAATTTCAAGCGGCTTCCTCGCAGATCACTCTTCGGAGAAAAGATATTGGTTGAAATAAACTGGAGACATTAAACTAAAATAAAAAGTAAATGGTTCGGTGAAGTGAAGACTGACAACGGTTGAAGTGGGCTCGTCAGAGCTCGGCGCGGTTCACACGCGCGCTCGTAAATAATGCCGGAACTGTGCGCTTATCGACTGCGTCTTTTGGAAATAGTTCCTTATCTGTCGGGTACTTTATAAAAAACATGGCGGAGTGGCAGTGCCGCGCCGCGCCGCGCCGCGCGCGACCCGCGGCTATCGCCGTGACCCGCCACAAAAACGCGGCCCTCCCCGCGACCCGCGCTGTTGCTATCTGCTATCGGATCGGGACCATCTAAATCATATTTTTATCATCGCAAGCGGCGCGTCCACATATTTTCGTTATAGGGTATGCCCGCGTCCGATGTGATCTCTTCACTTACTACGCTCGTACAAAGTCCCTGTTCAACAAGCTGCCTACAATTATGTATTTTAGAAGGCTCACTCTGCTCTCAACTGAAGGTTACATAGAAAGCAGTCAGTGAGGAGCAGCTCGCCGGCGCACAGCGCGCGAGGTCGAGTGCGCGCGACAGCTGCTGCCGTGAATCATACCGACTGGACTTGGACACTCCTTACATATTGTTTTGTTTTTATTAATCATCATGTTTTTATATTCGCCACTATAATTGTCTTGTACTTCATGTTGGAATTTGAACCTAACTAGCAGACTAACTCTATAAAAAGTACAAATACACTACAAATGTCGCAGGAAGATGACAAAAATGGAAATTCGATTTAGTAAAAAATAAAGAAGGTGATCTAGATCTTAATCATGGAAAATAATTGATTTAACCCGATTTAGGGAAACCTTTGGTGACAGTTTCGCTCCAGTGGGTCGTAGCGTAATGTTGTCAGTATTCTGCTGAATATGCTATTTTAATAGAAAGGTTTTTCTTTCGTTCACTAGTTTTCGTGAGAAAGACACTTACAGAGTTTTGCGTACCCAGACCCAGTTTTAGGTACAACTTCAGATTAAAGACGCAAGAAGGAATATTTTATCATAAGTGAAGATTTAATCAAATCTCTTACTTTCTTCGTGGAATACACACCAAACTAATTTTTTTTATCAAATCTATTTCCATCATTTCCCTGCGGCTACTACTTACACACACGTATACGCTAGCACAACAAGTAAGGAGTGCGGCTCGTTCAGCGAGCGCGCGTACTTACTGGCAGACAGGCTGGCGGCCGCCGACATCTGCGGCCGACGGTTGCTCTCCAAGTTCCACACCTCCTGGAAACAGAGAGCAGCAGCTGTAGCGTCACTCGTCACATCTCGCAGAGCAGCCGGCCGGGAGTGCGGCGCGAGTCTTACCTGGTGCGAGTAGGGCGGCGCGGCGAGCGCGGCCGAGCTGTACACGGTGTTGGGGCGCGAGGTGGCGCAGCCGAAGGCGCCGCCGAAGCGCGCGCTGAAGGCCGGCAGCGAGCCGCCCGCGCCCCCCGCGCCGCCCTCGCCGCCGCCCTCCGCGTACTCCTCGCCCAGCACCACGCCGCCGCCGTAGTTCGGGGAACCACCTTGGAAACATACAAAGCCAGATTAGTGCCTGTCGTCAGTACAAGCCGCCATGTGCACTCCTGTGCCAAACGTCTGCCCACTTTGTCGAGTTTTTACCCTTATTTATTACGTACCGAGCTAATAGGTTCTGAAACCTCGGAGCAACGACAGTTTTAGAACTGTCATTCGACATGTCATTTTTTGTCACTTCGACTTCCATGTCAACGCTGAAATGGAATGTAAGAGGACTGAGCTCTTTACCTGATTGCACAATCGGCACCACTGCAGAGGTTTCCAGAGACAAAACTTATACCTAAAGGTGTAACATGATGTCCCGGGAGCAAGTGGCCCGTGTGAGTAGTGGGTGTACCTGCGCTGGAGGTCCAGATCTGCGGCTGCGCGGCGAGGTCGGCGCCGTTGCCGAAGTAGGGCGAGCCGGCCGCGTACGCGCAGCGCGAGTACGCCGCGCCGCCGCCTCCTCCTCCGCCACCACTTCAAA
Source organism: Athetis lepigone (assembly GCA_033675125.1). Classification (NCBI taxonomy): domain Eukaryota; kingdom Metazoa; phylum Arthropoda; class Insecta; order Lepidoptera; family Noctuidae; genus Athetis; species Athetis lepigone. The sequence continues at coordinate 23,186,849 of CM066227.1, forward strand.
ACAAATAAACTAATTGTCAAAAAAAATAACAATTTTCAATTTTCCGATTCGTGTATTTGATCCTCATTCCAAAGCTAATCAAACGGTTTAGGGACGAACCCAGATCGGATATTAAAGAAGTCATATCGCCAAATGTTAGCATTAAAAAATGTTGCTGAAAACCTAGTTTTAGCCTAGTGTATAGAATTCAACTAAGTTTAATCACCGGTGTGCGGCTGCACCTAGTATTGGCCGCTGTGATGAAGGCTAAAGCTAGTTCCAACCCGAGGTAAGTAGGATATAATATGTAAGTTTAACTGCATGTGGCCTGTTATACCTAGTAGTAGCCGGCCAGAATTAGGTGTAGCGGCACCTCGGCTATTAGCCGTAACATAGGTAGTCCTTATAAAGATTTCAGAAATACGCCTACGTATGTTACGCTGTATGCCGTAGAGGAATCCGTTTGTCTAAAACCAATCAGGGACTAGCTGTTAGGTCATGTTTATTATAAAAAAGGCTCTTAATGAAGACCGATCTAACGAAACTACCAAAAATAATTATAAATACTTATTGCAAGTAAAAAAAGCTTGTAACTGCTCTAAAGTAAAGACGATGTATTAACGATGCTATGCATAAGCATAGGTCGCATAGACTGCGTCAAAGCCTAGTATACTACAGATACTACTAGCATAGTGTGTGTTTTGAGTAAGAGCAGAATACATTTTTTAGGGTTTCATCGTTGATAATGGTACGGGACTTTTCGCGAGTTTCCAGGACTCAGACTTGGCCAATTTTTTAACTTTTTTGTGTGTTCAGTCAGCAGCTCCTTTTCCCTGACGCTGACTGTACCTTGAAATTTGTGGATTTTTAAGTTTCACTTATTTGCAAGTAGCTGTCTGATCTCATTATTTCACGATTAATCGTTGGGATAATGATGTTTTTGTAACCTATAGCAATCGTGTCACATTGAAATATTGAATGGTAAACTGTCATGTTGATTGTGCAATACTTTCTTAATTGATGCAACAAATTAGTGACAACACGCTCGGCGAGGTGTTGCTCAAGGGTAGGGCGCTACGTGCCGACGAGCCGAGCGCGCCGCGTGCCACATGCGCGCGCATTACCATGTCGTTTACTGCGAGCCTGCGAGTACTTGTTAAGTAGAGCGCAGTGAGGCTAATGGCTCGGAACGTCTCGGAAGTAGGTACTGCGTTATCGAGCACCGGCCGCGCCGCCCTCGACCCGCTTGCATTCATTACTCGCAGGAGCGCACCCAGCACTGCTGTGCCTGTGCCTGCTGGCTGCGCAGAGCTCTGCCGGCGCCTGCACTCGGTGCGGGCAGCCGCCGGCCGCGCGGAACGCGGAAGTGCAGCGCCCGCACGCGCACGTCCGCGCTGACGTCGCGCTCCTATTGTTGTACGAACTACCTCTCCACTAATAACAACCACTGACTCACGCACGAGATAACCTCAACACTCTATATGGTGTTGTACACCAAATAGAGTGTTGAGTGTGAGTTGTATTACACACGCCTATTCAGCTCCTTTCAGGTTATGTCCACAGAAAAAAAGGATTTTGTACGAAAGCGGAACAGACGCGGGACTCTACACGGACTCGTTACGCATCTTCATACAAAATCGTCGTTTTCTGGAATGGACATAAGCTAAACAATTTTGCGTCGTTTTACTCAGTTGTGCATGCAGTATAATAATAAAGGTAAATTGTCAATCTGTTGATGAACCTGTGAGCAACTACTGTAACTACAGATGCGATCTTTCCTTTTTCCGTAACTGTTCATCATAGTAGTGTGAGAATATTAACAACTGTTACATTAGGGCAGCCTGCACCGCGCCAGCTTGCAGGTACGTGTTTCGCAGTTTCTACGACGACATATCTACTAACGGATCTCCGATGTGTTCCCCAGCAGCAGGAACATATAGATTTTCTCTCGATAGAACATTAGCTCTCAGCAGTATGTTATGTGAGCAGTACTGTTACTAAACTACCTACATCTTATGGCGGCTGAACAAGCTAATGAAATGAAAGAACGACAGCCATTGTTCTTTTCGAGTTTCCGACCCTTTTTTTGCACTGAACTATACCCGGGGAACTCGATTGTGTTATAGAAACTACTTTTTAATGTGAGTTTTCATTTAAGTTCGTCGTTATTTGGCTGAGACTAGTTAGTGTGGCAGCCCGCATCCCGTTCCAGCAGGGTGCCCCGCGGCGCCAGCCCGCACCGGCGCACGTGCGGGCACGCCGCGTGACCACGCCGCACGTGCGGAGTGCGGGGCCGCGGCCGCGGGACGCTGCTCGCCGGCCGAGCGGCTCGTTGTTTGTCATCGCGCTTGATCCCGCACCGGAACGTTAAGGGCCTATACAAATAACTCATTCGAGACACTTAAACCGTCGCTCGAAACTCACAAAAAATTATGTGTACAAATTTGGAGACGATCCGAAGACTCTTAAAACGTGTAAAATGGCGCATTAGAAAGGGACGCGCACAAAAAGTGTCGCTCTGACAAATAAGTCAGCGCCGGCGCACTCACCTGCCTCATGCCCGGCTCCCACGGCGCCCACGCCTGCAGCTCATTATAACGTGTACATACTACACGTTATAATGAAATGCCTGCAAGTATTAGAGTTACTTCTTTGTAAAGCAAGGAGCGTGCGATTGGTTTTTGTTTTCATATGCGCTACAAACTATCAGTTTTTAAGTGGCTCGACTCTCGCACTACTCTCATCTCAACGCGCATCACGCTGCAGTTCTGTGTGAGCAGCAGCCCTGCAGCTGCTCTAAGAAATTGTACCAGAGTTCAGTAGAGTCTCTAAGGTCAACCGCATTTTAAATTGAAGTCATTGAATAATAAATGTACAAAATATTAATAGCTAGACGGCGGTTGTCGCTGACCGCTTATAGTGGGATTTTCCTTAAACATACTACTAATTGGTAACAATAAACAAACTCGAATATAAGAGGAAAACGCAAACATGCCTAACGATATTAATTATTTTCAAACAGAACAAGTCAATAATAAAACTGCCGCGTTGTGTACCTACAGCTCTTGCGCGTGTGTGCGCGCACGCACACAGCGCGGTCTGTGTGCGCACGCGGTGCCGTGTGGGCCAGAGCTGGTGTTCTCACGCGCCCACGCGCCGCCACATGACACCCTGGGAGCTGAAGCCCATGTGCGCCTGCTTACACAGCCTAGCTCTCTCAGACTAGCGGACCAGCTCGACTGCTCATACTGCTGTAGGCTGCACAGTTCTGTACACAGAGCCCGCGCCCTTCCGCCCGACGTCCCGACCGACAAAAAACTTCGTGGAGCGCAAATAACCCAGAGTTAGAGGCCACAGAACGTATTTGCACAACCAATTGACTATGTTTGGAGGGTTTGCTTGCTTTTGGTTTTAGAGTGGATGCCATAAATTAATCCGAGTGTGCGGATCGACAAACACTTTAATATATTGTTAGCAAAGCGAGAGGTGTGCTCGGTGCGGGGCGCGGGGGGCGCGGGCGCAGCTCTCACTAGGTTAAGTGTCGCGGCGCACAATGGCAGCTCGCGCGCTGCGCAGGAAGTGCACGATAGCGTTACTCATTCGCAGAAACACACAACGACACACGCTCCAGCTCTCTCTAATATTAAACACTGCTCTTACGTGCCGGCTACATGTGCACAACTGCCTATTCACTCACGTATATCATATTTTCCGCATCACACAAATAATTTAACTTTTTAAAATGTACATAAGACAGTAGTCTTGTTAGGAAGTCGCGTGGGCACCGCCTCAACCTCCGCGGTACATAAGTCTGCGTCATAATGCTTCTAATGATGCTTATCGTGTCACAGAGCTCTGTCTGTGTGTTTGTTGACGCACATTAAGTAGTGTGACAATGGAGTTTAGAAGCGCGTAACAAAGTGCAATATAATGAGTGGATGCTTCAGCAGGTCATTACACAAGTAGTGTAATTAGGCGCACGCATGCGCGCGGGCGCGGGCGTGCTTGTGTGCGGGGCGCGACTCAACATGGTGGCGTCAGTACGTGCCTGCTTCTTCTAACTTTATAACATCGTCTAGAATTTATGATAACATTGTATAAAATACTTATTGTTGTAGATTTACTTCGTTTTACAAAATAATATATCTTTATTCAAAAAATAAACAACACTATAAAATATTTAGATTAATTAAGGTCTAAAAGATGTGGCGCACTATAACACGAAATGAATAAGTAAATCATTACTGTTGTTCGATTTGCTCGTTATCTTAAATTTTATAAATTGAAGTTGTTTTTGGTTTTATATTCTCAAAGTCTTGTATTCCATTAGTATAAATATATTGTATTTATTTTAACTTATAAATAAATCAATATCTTGGGACAACTTACGCACTGATCCCAAGTTAAACAGACCTTGTATAATGGTACCTGACAACTGATATACAAACTTATATAATTTATAATGCAAGGATTCCAATGCTTTTTCCTTCATTTACAGGGTGCCCCTGGAAATGAGGATCGTAAAGAACAGGGGCGTGCACAAGCTTTTTTTTTAATCACTTTACTAAAAGTTAGGGCGATTAAGGCAAAAGACGTGACTTATGTTCATCAAACTAACGTTCAAATAGGATAAGCAAACAATGCCAAGAACTTCAATCTTCAGTTAAGCGTATAGAAAAGAAAATATTTTTTTATTTATTTATTTCAACCGTAACCATAAAAAAATCGACTTGCTTGAAAATAATATTCTCTAACTTTTGAATCCAGGTACTTACACAATTTCAGAGATGAACACCTCAATCATATCTACAATATAGGTCATAACTTATATACCGTAGTAATTGTCCTGAATGCAGCCACACATTTTCTAGGCAAAAAAAGTAGATGACCTATAGATTTCTCAATCTCTCAACTATTTCTTCATTCATTATTTTGTAAGTGTACAAACACGATCTTATTTGATAATATTAATTGTTCCTGAAAACATAAGATACTAAAATGGCAAATATTATTTGCTTAACCGTGCACATGAACTACTTCATCAAAGCTGTTAAGTGTGATCTGAGGGCACTCATGTCATAAAATGTTAGAAAATTGGTAAACATTTTAAGGAATAAATAAAAGCCGGCTTATTAGAAAGAATTTGTAAAGTTGAAATCACCGGAATAAATATTCAAAGTTTCAAGTAAGTAAATCGGCAAAGTACGTCGGCATTCAGTACTATAAGTCTTACAATATTTACCAAGCGCCACCCATTGAAGAGCACCTCAGACCTCGCACCTTCGCACCTCTTAATTGTATAGACTAAATTAATTAATATTTTACATGTTTACTTCGTATGTCGGTATTTCATGTACGAAAGTTTCCAAGAAAGTACTTTTTACATGTTAGGTCTCTATAAACTCCAGAACTAACAAGATTTAAAGAGACCTATCTAATGATGGTTAAAATCATCCCCAATGACTTCTACGGGGGAAAAAATATATAGGTATATGATTTTATTGTAGCACTTTGTCGTGGTCAACTCACATAACTATGAGATAGAGATATAAAATTTCAGCTTTTTAGCACTAGCTACTGGGCTGTAAGCTGAGGACGGATGGACGGAACCCTAAAAAATATATGTTTAAGAAGTGTCGACCTCTCTCTTATAGATTACACATTGAAGATTTAAACCTGCATTGTCCGCGTACTTAGAATTGGTATCGGTATCGTCATATCATATCGGCACAGCATGGAGATGATCATCAATCGCACAACTGGCAAGTTAGAGACGGAGAATAGACAAATCCTTAGTTATATATATTAGCCTTTTCCCAATTTCGTTGGGGAAAGAGATGCTGGATACCAGTGCTTTACGTAAGCGACTGCCTATCAGACCTCCACAACCCACTTACTGGGCGACACGACAGTTTATTTTAGTTAGGCTTGTTAGTACTTGGTTAAACTGGTCAGACATATTGGCTTCTGACTACCCGCAACGACTGTCAAACTTCTACGATTGGCAACCGGGAACAACGGTTTTGCGAGCTTTCCGAGCTATGGGATGTCAGTGACATCCAAGATAAACTTTAGAAAGTACATATGAATTGAAAAAGTCACATTGGTACGCGCCCGGATTTAAACCCACAACCGCTAATACGAGACCCACTCTTAACCACTGGACCATCACGACATTTGTGAGCAAAAGAGGTAAAAATACAGTGCGTCAGTAACAAACACGATTTATAATATTTTTTTATTGTTTAGGATTTCATTAATTTGTTTTCTTTTTATTTTATTTTTTCAGACAGATCGACTAGGAAACGCAATAATTCGCGTAACTACATGGACATCATACAATAAGGTTGTTTGGCATATCTTTATAAATTACTAGCTTTTGCCCGCGACTTCGTCCGCGTGGAATAATAGTTCCCGTTCCTGGGGGATTTTCGGGATAAAAACTATCCTATGGCCTTTTTCGAGTCCTAGACTATATCTGTACCAAATTTCATTCGAATCGGTTCAGTGTTTTGGACGTGAAGAAGAGACACACAGACAGACAGACAGACAGAAAGACAGACAGAGTTACTTTCGCATTTATAATATTAGTACGGAAGTACGGATTTATAAAATGCACAGCCCAAACCGCTATTATTAGAGATATGAAATTTGTAGGGTTTGTTCTATGTAAAGAGTCAATCAATCAATCTTTATTTGTGAACATAGGTAATACAATAGAGGTCTTATACATATAAACATTTTAGTCGTGCTCTATGCCCTACCAATAAAATTGGTGTACAAATATTTTAGTTTTTTAGTAATAAAATAAATAAAGCTTACAATACAAAGTCAAATTAGAATATAATGTCAGTTCAATGAATTATTAATTTTAGAATTAGATTAAATTTTCAGTCATAATATATATTTTCCGTGCATGTCAATCGTAAGTTAATACAATTATATTAAAGTTACTAGTTAATGTCATATTTTATCATTTAAAAATTCTTCAATAGAATAATACGTCTTATCTATAAGAAACTGATACAATTTAGAGTAGGTATCCACAAAGTAAGGATTTTTGGAATTCGACCCCTAATTAAAATAGTGTGTGGAGAAACCACGGGCATAAGCTATAGTCATATAAAAAGCGCTTACTAGTTCTAACTGCTACAATATCAGAATTGTATTATTTTGCTGCCTGCCTTTTGAGCATTTTTCCTCAAGTGACAGCAATACCAGTATGTCTTTCGATGCCCCAATTACATAGCAATGAAGGGGTAGGTATATAATTTTGCAAAAAGCAGAAATACGTAGTATTGTGATAGAAGTGACATAATTAGTACAGGTGTAGGTACTCTGAGAGTGGTGCAGCGGCGCGGCTGAGTGGTGACGTCACGCCGGACGACCACTTCCTGCGCCGCACCGCGAGCGCCCCGCGCCGCACCCGCCGCAACACACATATACGTGATCATATATCAAACCCAAACATTTTTGGCGAATTACTACTGCGCTTTTTTAGGGTTCCGTACCCAAAGGGTAAAAACGGGACCCTATTACTAAGACTTTGCTGTCACCAGTCTGTATCTCAAGAACATGATTTTTTAAATTGTATTTTAAAAACACAGTTAAGAATAAATAAACGTTAACTACTTCAACTAAAAGATATTAGCTTTGTAGCGTCCTGTCCCGGGGAAAAGGGGTGCGTGACATCATTATCGTAGTAATACAGTCGTTGTAGCAAGGCCGCTAGCTACGCAATGCGCTGCGCAAACGATACGCGGCCGCCAGCAAAGTAACGTGGTTTTCATGTAAAGGTGAACGCAGACTTGGCCACACCGCACGCGCCGCAGTCCCCGCAGTCATCGCATTTTCTTTGTTGTCGTTTCAGGGTCTGCAGCAACTGCAACGCGGGTAGGTGTGCGAGGTGGCATAGAACTTCATATAAAGAATTCGAATGCAAAGACTGCGGCGCGTGCGGTGCGGCCAAGTCTGCGTTCACCTTAACAGTTACGCCGCATTCACGTAACACAAGGTTAGGTTATGTGATGCGTACGAAGTGCTCACGAATCGTATCGTAAGCGCTACGCGGCCGCTATTTCATTAGCGTGGTCGTAGCACTTCATAACGCTACCGTAGCGCTGCCGCTACGCAGAACGGTCGTAGCGCAACTGCCCTGTAGCTACCGACCAACGTGGTCGTAGCGCAGCCGCTACGCCACGGTCACGTAGTACAGACGCTACGCAGCGCGGTCGTAGGTCGTAGCGCAACTGTTCTGTAGATACCGAGCAACGTGATCGTAGCGCAGCCGCTACGCCACGCTCACGTAAAACCGACGCTACGCAGCGCGGTTGTAGGTCGTAGCGCAACTGTTCTGTAGATACCGACCAACACAAGTAACTATAGCTACTTGCTTCAAAGGTGACCTCCAATTGAAGATAAATATCATAACTTTAAGTAGGTACCTAATTGAACTATTTTTTTTAATCGGTTAGGTCAAAAAGACAGACACAGAGTCCACAAGTGATCCTATAGGGGTTCCGTACTTGGCAACTAAGTCAAGATAAATCGCTACATCGCGATGTATTGCTCGAAAATTTTGAAATGTTTATAACATTTAAAAACGTAGAGTATATAAAACCTGTTAGTCCAATAAATTTGTATTATGTGCTACATATGCTAATTTTGTTTCTTTATAAAACTGTTTAAGTTAGAATTTGTTTTACAGAAGTTTTATTAATTTTCTCGCTTTCTAGTGTGAGTCTTGGACTCATTTAAGTCCTACAAATTAGCCCAAACTTGACGCTATCGACCACTTGACTTTATCATGAGATTGAGTTACAATGATGATGATCTATTATAGAGAAGCAGACTGATTGACTGACTGACATATCAACGCAGGGCCTACACTATAAGGGTAGAAACTTGATATTATGCACAGGGGTTCCTTTTATAACTAAACACTAAGGATTTTTTTAAATGGGATGAATGTTCTATAAGGGTGAAACAGGGATAAAAGTTCCAACATAAACGCGGGCGCAGCCACGAGCGAAAGCTAGGTGTACTAATAGGCACGAAACAAAATGGACTATACGGAGTACCTACTTCAAAGATATATTGTAAGATTTGAAACAAACAATAAGAAAAACAACCGTCTAGTAATGACGGATAATGGTTCCGATGAAGTATTTGAAGTAGTTAGTGATGAGGCCACATTAGTAAGTGGAATAACAAGTCGTCGCGTTGTAATTGTAGCAAACGAAACAGTTATAAATAAACGAACAACAGTTAGCGCGACCGCAGCCCCGCGCGCGGCTTATCGCGCGACGTGCCGCGCGCGCAAACACCGCACATTATCATATTATTCATTTAAAATAATTTACAAGAACCGGTGTGCCGCGGCGACACATCGGACGCACGAACTACACAACTCACCGAATTTCACTCAAACTATTGCACGTTATCGTGCTCGGCGCAGATAGCACACGCGCTCGGCTCAGGAATGTCCACGTAGTGCTCGACACGGCGCTGGACATCCTCCACCCTCATGCCATACCTTTACGAAAATCTGGCGCGAACCAACAAATCCCTACACTTTCTGGAATTTCTAGTCGTATGACGCTGCAAATCACAAATCTATCTAAAGCAGCTACAGAATTTGATTGATATCAAAGAAAGAGCTCCGTGAATTATTAACGAGGATTGCTAAGTGCCTGTCACTAGCATAGGGTCTAACTCGTTGCTCTGCAGCCTCTCGTGAGCCCGCACGTGCCGCAGACCTGCTCTAGTGCACATCATGGTACCTGGGGTCACAGACATTGTGTCTAACCAGCACGCTAGCACTAGGGCATCCATTCCGGAATTCCGGAATTTCGCAACTCCGGAATTCCGGAGAGTTTTTCCGATATTTCAACTCCGGAATTGGACTCAATTTATCGTATTGCGATATTCATTATTTTTAATTTAAAAATGTGTTTAATTTTTCAACTCATCGTTTTACGCGCAATTGTTCCTGCGCGTGTATCATGTACTAACTAGACGAGTGACTAGACTACCCTATGGTACCGCACCGGCACCGCCCCCGCGCATCCCCCTACCCCCAGCAGCCAGTCAGTCGCGCGATTAGTTGCCCACGAGTGTTTTTGAAAATAAAAGACTCAGTTCTGAAGGCACTAATAGATTGGAAATCTGAGATTTCCTTTTCAGATGATGACATTCAAACACTGAACAACATTCATCATAGCTTGAATGTCATAAAACTGTCTGGTCTCACATTGTGTCTTGATACAGCTGACACGGCTCTGCGATTCATACTTAAAATCTCGACGAACAGAATAATTTTTTAAGTGCTAGGCTGGCTACAAACGTGAGAAATCGTATCAAGCAAAGGCGACTACTACTTTCAGGTGTTTTGCACTATCTGCACAATTCTAACGACTTCTTTAGACAAGCAGATGATGAAACTTTTATAAAACTAAAAAGCGACGAAATTTGCGAGATTATTGTTAGGTACTCTGTTACGCCAGCTTAATTACAAGCCTTACACTACAACTACCACTGAGCATGCAGAAAATCAAGATGACTCCTCATCTTCTGCTTCTGATGTTGACGTTGCAGTTGATGATTTAACACTACAAGAACAGCTTGATAAAGAGCAAAATAGATACAACAAAATATTTTGACCTTTCTGGATTTGTCAAATTTGAAAAAGCAATGTACAATAATGGTGGAGAGCGAGGTGTATATCTGACACAACTTTCCTGTTTAGACTTTCCTAATTTTAATAATATTGTTAACTGGCTTACTCAAAGTTAATTGGCATGTCGTATCAAGACTGAGTTAAAGACTGATGTTAAAAATGATTAAAAGTTACTCAAGGTATTTTTTTTCTAATAATTTTGAATCCAGTTCCGGAATTCCGGAATTCCGGAGTTGAGAGCCCAATATCGTAAATTAACTCCGGAATTGAAAACCTTCCGATACTGGATGCCCTAGCTAGCACCAGCGTAGGCGAGCAGTAGATGGCTTCCTCAACAATTGCATCAATATTTGTGCTATCAGTATGTCTCTATGTACTACAGTTGTATTCATTTTTCTGTGCTACTGCTCTAACACACTTAAGGACTTTAATAAATAGGTAGGCTCCCCTAAATAGCTAATAAACGATTCCAAGAATTGTGGCTCCACTCCACACTATATCTTTTTGTGTTAGTTAAGTGTTAGGCAGAAAGGCCGCACACTGTAGCGAGGTGTACAAGAACTTAGTACAGTCAAGAGATTGGAAGAGATTATCAGGTGTTCGAATCTCCGATGATATGTTTTGTTTGAACCATGAGCCCAGGCAAGTTCAAATGAGACTGGCGAAGAAGACCATGACGAATTACAACCAACAAAAAACAGCAGTTACGGAGTTGACAGACACAACATTAACTTAACTATACCTAGTATCTCTTCAGACAAAGCTTATTAGAATCAGAACCTACTAAACTACTTAGTATTTATGTTGAATAGAATCCTCGCTTCTTTCGACTAAGGAGCGCAATGTCGAAGACGTTAAGTAAGTAACCGTCATGAAATAATGCTTAATTACTAAATTAATTAATTGGACAAAGACTAGCTAATAGAACACCAAAAGTATTTCTACGCGGGCTCAAGTACATAATAAATTTTATAACCTATGGCAAAATAATTTTATTGAAGTTGTTCAGGATACCACACACACACACGCTGTCACAAGTACAAGGAAATGTCCTAATTTTCGCAAGAAGTTGTTAGTTGTAACGGTTGTAACTTATAATGTACAGTCAGCAAAGTATCGAGAGCCATCAGATATAACATTTTTTAACACCGGTGGGTATTGAAATGAAATTGAAAATAATTATTTTCCAGTTTAATTCAAAGTTTTACTTGAAAACTATCCATATATTTTGGATGTATTTGACGATCTTCGATAGTGATCTGCTTTGTGGTCTGAACCTACACCTGATCAGGTAACCAAGTGTTTCAAAATGAAATAAAGGGTCTAAATATTTACAATTACTCTTGTCAGTGCAAACTTACAAGAAAGGTGAGCCTCCGCAAGAACAGGCGGGTTTACCAATACAGTAAGTACCTACATACTTAAACATTATAGGTAGGTACTAGAATATAACCAGAATGCAAGCTTGGTGCTGTCTGACAGCTACGTCAACTAATGTGAAGCGCCATTAGCTGCGGTTTCGGCGTCACCAGCCTGCGCTCTACACTAACTAATAACTGGCTACATCTAATGAGTCTAGTCTATTTCAATACCAGCTTGTACAGAGTTAAGTAAGTTGGTGCATGCAAGGAGACAGCGAGACAGGGCAAATTTTTGGTTATGGTATGGATAATGATTTAATAGTAAAGTGCGGTACTCACGAGTCCTGGTGGTGGTGGTGGTCGTGCGTGTAGGGCGGCGGCTGCGGCGCGGGCGCGTAGGGCTCGTAGTGGCGGAAGTCGTCGCGGCGCTCCGGCGAGGGACTCAGGTCGGGGCTGCTGCGGCGCAGGTAGGCGCCGTCCGTGGAGCCGCCCGAGCCCGGCTTGAACACTTCCTCGAGCTGCGCGTAGGCCTGCATGTCGCGCGCGTGTGCCGGCCGCAGCTCCTGGTAGCTGCGCGAGTGGGACGGCGACAGCGCGGGGTGGGCGTAGCCGAACGGCGGCAGGCGGGGCGGGCTCTCCGCGTCGCCGCCGCTGCCCTCCGCGCCGCACTCCGCCTCGCCCTCTGCGCACGCACACACGGTTACTGGCGCGCCACACACGCACGCCGCGCGGCCATACGATTGGCGCTCGCCGACACCACCGCTTTATTTGTGATCATCCAAATAGATACACAGCGGCGTATGCGCCGCCGAGCGCCGCTCGTCCGCCCCGCGGTCCTACCCACTACTGCACAACAATAAGTGCTCCACAACACCGCACTAGCTGCTCACATTCATGTCTTCCTTTGAGTTATTTATTGTACTGAAGTGGCTTTGATGATGGAACATAGGTACAAAGTACATTATTAGATGATTAGGTTAATGGCATCGTCATTCATTACATTATTTTACAACAAAACAAACTGATCATAGTGACCATGCCTGACAACATCATCAAAATTCTATCAAATACTAAGAACCTAATGTATTGTTTTGACTGAAAAGTTTCATTAAATCATGATTTCAGTGGAATTAGCCCTTACCTGAAATAAGTACTTACAGTGTGCACGTCCCTTTCTGAATCTTATTCCACTATTATAACGTAATATAGTCAATCAATTAGCATAAAAAATGTGAAATTATAAGATTGAACAAAGGCTTCAGTTAGAAAGCGTACTTGCCTAGTAGTAAAACAACAGCGCCCTAACATGAGCTACTTCCTGAACGTGTAGCGCGAAGCTAGATCATAACATTATTGTTTACTCGACTTGTAACACAAACGTCTCTCTGCACTGATTAGCTCTCACCTTTCAAGCAGTTGTTGTTGACCTCCGCGAACAGCGCGTCCAGCTCGAAGGATTCCGTCTTATGCCAGGCACTGGGCCATGTCTCGTGCAGCATGCTGTACTGATCACTCACGGTCGCGGCGAGGTGTCTGCGTGACGTGCGAGCGCGGCGCCGGCTGTGCGCTGACTGGCGCCGCCGCGCGCCGCAGCCTGCGCGCGCGCTCCATCCCCGCCACGCGCTCCCTCAGAAAGCCCGCCCCATTGAATTCATTTTCACTATTTTTGGGATTGGGAGTGTCCTCTTCAATTGAAGGGGTCCCTACTATATCCATGCGATCAGATCGAGACATCTTTGTGTACTTGCATACAATAACGGACCATCAACTCATCGTCAGCTTTTCAGAATAAGGGGCTTTAATGACAAAATTTTATATTAGCGCCCTAATTGATATAAATGTTTTGCCTACAATATTTTGGATTAGCTCAATGGCTAATACAAGCGCGCCGAGTAAGTCGCGACTTCGCGAGGTTAGTTAGGTCATTAGGTGAGCACTGAGGACAGCCAGCAGGCTGGGGCTCGTGAGGTAACGGGGTTGCACCAACAAGACCATAAATGTCGTCGTGTGTCAATAAACAAATGTGAAAAATAAGAAATAATTTAACGTGATTAGCTTGTTGCAGCAGTAGACGTAATTAGACGTATCTTAGCAGCTTGCTGGTTTCTTTGCGGATTGTAAGAATTAGGTCAAGTCGTCCGTGTGTGGCGGCGCAGGCAGCAGGTCGCCAGGTGAAGCGTGTGTACGGCGATCAGCTGTAGTGGCGGCGTGGAGCGCTATCAGCCGGAGATAAGCCGCTATCAGCACGTGCGCGCCGCCGCCTCCGCGTCTTATCACACAACATCTCCCGACCTACGCCACCGGCGCCCGCGTACACCGGCGCCCGCGCACACCGGCGCCCGCCGCCCGCCCCGCCGCACGCCGCCAGCGCTGCCGCGGCCCAGCGCCCAGGGCCCAGGGCCTCAGGGCCTCCTCGTAATCAGTGGAACGAGTCGTAAACAAGCATATCGGCTCACTGGCCGCGAGTAGTTTTTATGAGCAGATTAATAGAGTGCGAGCTCAGTGCTCTGCGACACATAAAGATCTGTGACTGTGACACATGTGCGCGCCTACAAATCACGACAGACATTATCGTCTCCCGGGAATCTATAAATTTTATTGTATTAGCGGTAAAAGTGTTGTAAATCGCTCGGTTGCCACTTTTTCATCATTCCAAGTATCCCGCTTAATATTCGAAAGTTATAAAAAAGTGTTATGACAGAGCTGTCCGGGCCCAGGGAGTCGGGTGCGTGACGGGGCAGCGCGGGGGCGGGGGCGCGGCGCCCCGTCGCGCGCCGCGACAACATAAATAAACAAGTCGTAAACAGTCATCAATGGCAACTGATTTACAGCATGTTGTCGCGCGGCCGCGGACACTCTCGCGTCGCCGCGACACGTGCGCGCGTGTCGCTGTCGCCGCACATTTGTGCCTCATCCCTTATGATGGACTGCACATCACTAACTAGCTCTTAACATTCTGTACTGTTTCTGTCTGCGCACCGGGATAGTAGTAATCATTCGATCAGTGTTTGTAAACACAAGTTACAATTCGTGAGATATTACATTCATTAAAAAGTATCTATGCCTTGCAGCATGGCGATCAAATATTATCTAACGAGAGGATTTTATAGGTATAATTTCGTAAAATACTGTACTAAAATCTTCTTTCAGTTAAACGGATTATAATAACCTAATTCAGATGTTTGAAAAATTGATATTACTAAACCCATATCTATTGTCCAAAAACTTTGGATGCTGACCGTACCTTTCCTAACTACTTACTGATCACACACGCCTGTGATATCAGACTTGATTCGTATCTACGGATTAAGAACATAATATAATTTTATAGCTGGCTGTTACTTTTCACAGTTTACAGAAAAAATACAACCAGCATGGTGTGTGTGACACATGCTATTATAACATAAAAGGACTTGTTGTAAAGCTCGGGGCTCACTCATTTTTTTTTGTTTAAGTTAATACTTTTAAAGAAAACAAACGATAGATGTAAATATTATTTTTAATATTTTCAAAATCCTAGGCTTAGTAGTTTCGGAGAAAAAGTTATCAAATAAAAATAGTTCCTGAATTATTAATCTATGAATATAATTATATCGAAGGCATTTTTATTATTTATATTATGCCCGGAATCGTATGTACGGCGGCGTCGGCGTAAACTCACTACACAATTTAAAATGCTGTAGGCAAATGTCAGAGTAATCTGATTCGGACAGTCTGCTCTCACCTTAGCCTTCCTGGTTCTTTTACATTTTTAGTTCCCTAAGATTCATGCTTTCACATTTTGCCATTTTACGCCTTAAGTACCTAGGTATATAAAATGCGGACTATTGCCGAGCCACTAGATAACTATATTCGTTTAAACAGTCTAAAATAAAGCGGTAAATCTGTCAATATTCTTTTTATGTAACAAGGAACATGTTTTTGAACCGCTGTCGGCTAATGTGAAGTTTTCATAAAATGATCTAAGTGAAATAAAGCTTTGCACGGGGTAACTAAATAAGAAGTAAATACTTCCTCGATGCAGGGGCAGTCATTAGTGTGAAGTATAGCACTACCCGGTCACCACATGAGGCAGAGCTCATGGCAAGAAGTGCGCTGCACTAGCAGGTACCGCGGCGGCACTCGCGTCCGAGTATCGCTAATCAGCTTCGCGGAAGGGCCGGCCGCGTGGGAGCGCCCGCAACTGCCCACATACCGACTGCCCTTTCTGCATTGTTATAGAGTTAATCTTTTAATCCTATGCAAACTATACGCTTCTGTATAATAGGTATGTTAACTATTATTGTAAAGAAATTTAAAGTATATTCAATTATTCCGGTTATTTACAAATGGTTAAATACTTTAACTTCATACTACGCTGTCTGATGGGCAACCATTTCAAACATCAATGGTTTACCCACGATTCAAAAAGCAACTACCTATGTAAACGACACTCCACACTTGTACCACACCATAAGTCTGTGGTAAAGGGATTGGACGAGTACCTTTACAATTTTATTAATGACTAGCTTTTGCCCGCAGCTTCGCCTGAGCAAATGTCGGAACTTCCATCCCCTATTTCACCCCCTTAGGGGTGGAATTTATCAAAATCCTTTCTCAGCGGATGCCTACGACATAACATCTACCTGCATGACAAATTTCAGCCCGATCCGTACAGTGGCTTGGGCTGTGCGTTGATAGATCACTATGTCAGTCAGTCAGTCAAACTTTAACATCGTGATAAGTTGGTTTACCACAGTGACAGATATAGACGGACAGGCGAACATGGAAATAGTTTCTGGTTGACTACGGAACCCTAAAAAAAAGTATTATACAGAGTGAAAACATAATGGGCCCTGATGGGAAACTACATTTAAATTCTTAAGACAGTTTTTTTTTCTATATTAATAAAAAAAAAAAAGATTTAAAAATGCATCACACCCAAGGATTGAACTGGCTTAGAACTGGGAAAACAACATCCAGATCTTTTAAGACATCAATAGTCAAGAGTAAAATATAGTCAAATCATTTATTTTCATTAGACCAAAAAAGGCACTTTAAAACGTCATTCACATCATTTCATAGGGTTTCACATAAACTTATTAGGTATATATTTATTAAAAGCAAAAGGCATTATGTTTTTGAAATAAGCACATATCATTATTAGATATGCCTGTAAAAATAAGTAAACAGCGCCACTTATTTTAATATTATGAAGCCTAGACTTAAAACAAAAATAAACACCTCCTGGTTTGTTGATTAGATAATCTTTAGTAGGAATTTAACACAATAATCTTACACTGATAAAATGATACTGAATGATATCAACGCACAGCTCACACCGCTGGGCCTAGAGACTTGGAGGGTGTGTTCTTTCTAAAGAGTAAGTTATCCACTAAGAAATGATTTTTGGAAATTCCAACCTTAGAGGTGTTAAATAGCGGATGAAAGTGACATCCACACGGGCAAAGCCGCAACGAAAGCTAGTCTAAATAAATACATAATCCCTATTTCCTTTAGTCACAGCATCATGCATACGTGAACGGCTGGACCACTTTTGTGAATTCTTTTTAATTTATACTTCACCGCTTATCGGGATTTAACGCGCACTTTTTTCTTTTTTATTGTTTGTTAATGTCAACTGTAAGGTTATAATTTTTTTTTCTTTTTTTAATATACTATAGGGCGAAGGCTTTTCTAATGTAACTGTAACTCTTAACAGTATAAACTTTTTTTATTCTACTTAACTTTTTGGTATTTAACATCATTAACGGATTTTTAAATAAATATTCGAGATAAATATTCATAGATAAGACACAACATAAACCTGTCGGATCACTACAAAGTATAAAACAAAGGCTGTTTATTCCTATGTATGCTTAAATCTTTAAAACTACGTAACAAAATGTGTTTTTTTAATCGATAGAGTCAACGGGGAGGTTAACAGGTATAATACATGGTAGAGAAACACTGATAACTTTGGAGGTTTCTAAGGAGATGTCATCCATCAAACCAAAAAAATCAAAACCATCAAACTTTGGAATCGCCAGGATTGACCCAACATTGTTTTAGTACAAAAATTGTATAAGTATTTAATTAGGAAGTTTCCAGAAATTACCTTCTTGTTATTGCAAGTTTAAATAAATGTGTAGTGCAACAAGTAGAAATTTTATTACTTTTTTTTTACACCCAACTAGCCGAACGTTTTTCTCATTCTTTGTCAGGGGTGAAGGTGAACGGTCAACCCCCAAATTTCCCCTCTGACAAATGGCACTGATAATTTTGGAGGTTTCTAAGGAGATGTCATTTTGCGCTTACATTGCACACGCTGGCTGAACCCTACGAAATAAATCAAAATAATGTACCTATGTAAAATAAAATGTGTCGTCCGCTATGGTAGCTAATACATAATATATAATAATATGTCTATTTCTTAGGGACAACCCACAATTACCAGTTCCATCCTTTATGAGTTTATGTTTTATAATGGCTTATTTACAAAACGATTTTAAGCAAAACAGTATATTAATACTGTTTTGCCTTATCTAATTAAGTAGGTACCTTTAATAAATTGTACATTTAATATACCTAGATCAATATGTCCCTTTACAGCATGTTATATTAATGGATATTTCCGAAGATATTACAGACTAAAAATTTAGGGACATGGCGGTGGCCATGTTACAGGTCGGCGCGGCGGTATCAGTATTGCACCCGTGCGAAGCCAATATTTAGCCCTCCGGAAACCCGGCTTTATAAGCCACGTCAATAAGGTAACGGAGCACTGAGCAGTCACCGAGGAGCTAACATAACGCGGGTGAAACCGCGGACGTCATAATTATAATAGAACACTTCTCAGCTTTTAGGTATCAATTTTAAACTTTGGGAGAAAATCATTAAGTATATAGGGTGACTGGTAATTAGTGTACGAAACTTAAACAAGTCATAGTATTATACAGTATTTTTTTTAATTGTAATAGGTTTTCGGAATCCGGGGCAATAAGGTCTAATTACTGGACCAGGGACAAGACGTAAAATTCCGCGACAATCCCGGATTAGCCGGGCACCTGGCAAGCCTAAGTGGAACACAAGTACTATCATAGCGGCCCTCACAGGGCGGCAGGTAAGTAGGTAAGTACGAGACGTGCGTATTGTGCGGTGCTGGCGCGGGGCTGGTGCGAATCGCTGCTGCGTCGAATTCCCAGCGCGCTGAATCACCTGCAGCCTGCCGCCGCCGCGCGATAGCGTGACGTTGTTTACTGGCGGCATTAGTGCTCATTGCCGGCCTGCCTAATGTGCTCGTTAACTCTGCGCAGGGCCCCGTTACATATTTGTTTTTACATTTCGGTGTTGTTGCTAATGATGTCGTCAGGAGACAAACAACATTGGGACTATTAACTAATTATTTATTGATCGTTTACAAAACTGCGTCGCTACGAGCGGGGCGAACCTACCAATCAATAAAGCTATTACACTTTCTACGATAATTGTTGAGCATCAGACTCAGAGATCAAGAACGGTAACTCAAATGGGAACTGCAAAAACGCGAGCAACAGCATGTTGTCAGGGGGCTGCGCGAGGGCAGAGCCCTCAGTGATGTACATTTAATCACAAATGGTCTGTGTGACGCGAGGGCGAAGCTCCACCTCGCTCGCTCGGGTTAGACGGCGCACCATCACCACATCACGTATGACCCCTGCAGCCACCGTGCGACCACTACTGTCGTCACTGAGACGGTAGCTGCGCGCTCAGACACAGGGAATAAAGCTTTTACTGTAGTTTTACATCGGGAATGTCACTATACATGTTAACGGTAATTGCTAATTCATGAGAACACCAAGTAATTATTGTTTATGTGAATTAGAATGAAGTGCTATTTGAATTTGAAAAAAAAATTGGTTTATAATGACAATATTTACCCAATTAACTAATAATTAAATCGAGTTATTTTTTATTGCTTTACTAATTGACTTCCTGTTTGTTATGTCTCTTTCATTTAGATCGCCATGTTTTGACGTATTTCTACATTATTAATACATTCCGAGCATAATTATTTCTTATTATACTACTTGTAAAACGTTAATTGCTGTACTAAATAAATACATACATTTTAGTGTACTTTACCGATTCCTTGTAAACGACTAAGATGGTCTGGTTGATCTTCAGATTTGTGATTTCAGGTAGTTATTAGATCTTTAAAAACCAGAAATAGCTTACACACATACCTATACATTTTTGTATCGAACATTTTACAAGCTCTTAAGATGACAAAAAAACAGATTCTCATTTGGAACAGTAAACCTACGGTAGTTATGACAAAGAGAGCTTAAATTGTTTTATCTGTCTGTTTTCCGGTTAATTTCTGAAATAGCTGGGTCGATTGCAATGGGACTTTCAATCGCCTATATCTTTTTTTTAAGAGTTTTAAATTAGCACAATTTTTGAGTTAACAGCAATAAACATAGAAACACACAACGCTTGTGTGAAACAGTCGAACGTAGAAAAACTACTAGTTAGTTCCTCGCTTGTACACAATGATGGGAAAACATAAATTCCTTTTAGTGGTAGGTAATGAGTGTAGAAGAAGCTTAAAAAAGTTCCAGTTATTGGACAAAGCAGTGCGGGTGAGTGTGCAGGAAGCGAGCGCGTGAGTCAGCGCGGCAGCGCGGGCGCGCGCACCACGAGCGCCGCCTGCCGGCTGCCGGCCTGCCATGTGCCATCATTGCGCATATTGTTGTCTCTACCACTTTGATGTGTTCCTATCTCAACGATAACCAATCATTCTTATCATATCGAGTATCCACTAAGAAAGTATTTCAGGAAATTCGATTCATAAAGAGGTGATGGAAGTTCAAAATCCACACGAGCGAAGCCGGGGGCAACAGCTAGTATTAAATAACTTACACCCAGACACATAACAAACAATCATGCTCCTCATACAAACATTTATCTATAGGCCAGTCATCTAAGACATAAAAATCGCGTTAGGTCGCAATAATTTGCAAGGTCCTGATTTTTTGTAATGTTGTTAGGATAGATACCAATGGTGTAAATCTAGATTTGCAAACTCGAAAGACCTGTGCTAACTTCGTGGTGCTCGAAAAACCTCGAAATTTTCGAACTTTTTTCAGTTTTTGGCTTACAACTTCTAAAACATGCATATGGCAGCAAAGTCATCTATGAAACTTTCAAATAAGACAAAATAAGCTACAAAATGAGTGTAATCTCAGCTCTGTATGTTTAACAGATCTCAAGATATGATATTTCGAAAATGGACAATTTTTCCCAAATTTTTTCAAATTTGTAGTTGGCTAGATTTTAGATCAAAATACTGTCTAAAATACTCATCCTACAAGGAAAATCAATAGAAGTTAAGTTGTACAGCAGTTATTGCTTTAATTTAAGTGTAAAAGGAACTGTTTAGGACCAATAGTTCTCATATTATGAGGTAAAAAGTAATAATAAGGAAATCGAATTTCGCAAGAAATAGTCTGCTATTTTTTCTTATTCATTGTTGAATGGAATTTACAATACTAGCAGTCCGCCCCGGCTTCATCCGTGGTACATACATAGCCTATCTCACTCACGGATAACATACCTATCCAACGAGAAAGAATTTTTGAAATCGGCCCCGTAGTTTTTGAGTTTATCCATTCCAAAGCTAACAAACAAATAAACAAATCTTTTCTCTTTATATTAAGTATAAGTATGATTGATGGCGTCATAAGTTCTGTCAAAACATTGTTATTTTAACTTTCGTGTACTGGCACAAAAAATAGAATTTTTTTAATTAAAAAAATAGAACATTTGTACTTTCCGAAAAAAAAAAGTGAGCCGTCACGAGACGCCTGGCAGATGTGAAATATCGACATCCACGCATCGAAACCACGGAAAAAATGTTAGCCGCCATCTTGGATTCTGAAATGGACCTCATTTTCGGCATCAGTGTCCCCGAAAACCACGGAAACGATACCGATGACCAAAATTTAAAAAAATGTTAGCCGCCATCTTGTATTCTGAAATGGACCCCCGTCAGTGCTCCCGAAAACTCCAAAACGTGAGGCCAAGGCGCATATCAAAAAGTAATATGATTGAAAAGAAACAAAACAAAAGCGTGGCGAGCGTCGCCAAGTCGCCACGGCATACATCGCCACGCCAGAAATTTGTTTTACGTGCGTCTATAGATGTTTCACATCAAAAGAAATGAATTTTTATTCATTTTTAAATATAGAATGGTCGAAATCCCTCGCGTAAACAAAAAATCTTAGCTCTTCAGATGGGGCTAAGCAGAACCACGGTTAGAAGAGTGTTAAACGAAGACCTGGGACTACGAGCTTATTGTAAAAAGCCGGACATTTTTTTAAAAGCGTTTGAAAAAAATTAGGCTGGAAAGATCCCGCGCTTTGTTACGGTGGTACGCGGGAAAAAAATATCGCGAAATTTTATTTTCAGATGAAATAAAAATTACCGTTGAAGAAAGTTATAACAAACAAAATGATTAGGTGTATGCCCACAGCAGCGAAGAAGCGAGCGCGCGTATTCCGAGGGTCCAGCGTGGGCATTATCCTTCCTCACTCATGGTTTGGCTTGGAGTCTCATATTCAGGCTTAACTGAGGTGTTTTTCTGTGAAAAAGGTGTGAAAACCAGTGCCGTTGTGTACCAAATTACCGTCCTATCGAATATAGTGGAACCTCTTTCTCAAGCAATGTTCAAAAACAGACATTGGATATTCCGACAAGATTCTACACCAGCTCATAGGGCACGAAGCACGCAAAACTGGTTGACCGCCCATGGAATTGACTTCATCGGGCATGAAGACTGGCTCTCTTCTAGCCCAGATTTAAAACCCCTGCACTACAAGATATGGCAATAATTGGGGGAGAAACTCTGCGCTAAACTGGAATTTGGAGTCTCTCTGAGTATCTCTGGTTAAAGCAGCGGCAGCCGGCAGAAATAGATATGAATGAATGTGGTGCGTGCTGCGATCGATGACTGGCCGCGTCAATTAAGGGCATGTGTTAAAAATAGATTTGTCATTATATAATTTTCAATTAATTATCAAAAATTATATCGTTAATTACATTAAAAAATTTTGACAGAATTTATGACTTGACTACGTATTATATATATATATATATTGTTAAATTTTATTTTATTCAATAAACAGTTTTTACTGAATTGTCTGTTTTATTTTATTTTTAAAGTAATATTTATATTACTACTAGTGAAATTTTGAAAAATAATTGATTTCCTTATTTATCTCATAATATGAGAACTATTGGTCCTGAACAGTTCCTTTTACACTTAAATTAAAGCTAAATAACTGCTCTACAACTTAACTTCTATTGGCTTTCCTTGTAGGATGAGTATTTTAGACAGTATTTCGATCTAAAGTCTAGCCAACTACAAATTTGATAAAATTTGGGAAAAATTGCCCATTTTCGAAATGTAATATCTTGAGATCTATTAAATATACAGAGCTGGGGTTACACTCATTTTGTCTTATTTAAAAGTTTCATAGATGACTTTGCTGCAAAATAAGAAAGAAGAAGAAAGAGGAAGAAGAGTAGAAGTTGTAAGCCAAAAACTGAAAAAAGTTCGAAAATTTCGAGGTTTTTCGAGCACCACGAAGTTAGCACAGGTCTTTCGAGGTTGCAAATCTAGATTTACACCATTGGTATCTATCCTAACAACATTACAAAAAATCAGGACCTTGCAATTTATTGCGACCTAACATGTCTTAGATGACTGGCCTACTAGGGTGAGAATCAAACCTAAGGCCTCCAGTTTGAATAGAATAGAATAGAATAGAACAAACGTTTATTGTCTCCAGTATTACAGCTAGTAGTAGTAAATACACAGAACTATAATACCGGAAGCAAAAGGTTCAAGCGTCAGCATAATGCTTAGGTCCCCATTAAAGGGTTGCTAAGCGCCGGTTTTCAGCTTAAACCCTTGACTTCTGTTTACAATTTAAATTATGCCTGACAGTGCCTCGTCTTATGTGTTGCCCGTTATGTGTGCACGTGTACACAACATCACGCAGAAGCGGAGCAGTGCCCCATGACGGTACATAACGCGGGTGAAACCGCGGGGAACAGCTAGTAAGCTATATAACGTTATACAGAATTCAAAGTACATGGGTATTAAATAAAGCTGCCTTTAAATACATACATTAATGTCAATGTTCCTGAAACTATTGACTTAGCTGATACATTCAAAAATAGTCCAAAATAGTCTTTTAGAATAGAATTTTTCTCTATGTAGAGACAAAAGAACGATTATGATTTTAGACTGTTATGTAAGTACGCCAAGAGAAGAATATACTACAAATAAATTGAAACAAAAGTATAGTCATAAAAACGATAACGACTGTGATAGTTTTCACTTTAATTTCGTTAAATGTTTGTCTTGCCTCTAAATAAATTAAGTTAAGGAAATTTTTATATTTCAGGTATATTGATCACTGAAACAACGAACGAAGATTAACTGCTCCCTGTTTTAAGAGAGAGAGACCCAACTAACGATTATATCGTAACATTGTGTTACGAAATCCTGAAAATCTTTCAAATACGTGTCGGAGCACTGTTTGTAGGGTCCTGTAGCTACGTATTAACTGTGCGACTATTACTTGCTAACTTGTGTATACATGCTTACTGTGATAGTTTTCCTTTTCTTATATATTATGTATACTTCATTTTCCCACTGCTTCGCCAGCGTGAATGTCGAAAAATACCCGCCATCGCCTTTTTTACCCCTTTGGTGGAATTTCTCAAAATCCTTTCTTAGTAGATACTTACTCTTGTCAGCCCGTCAAAAAGTTTTAACATATTATATTTATAAATTTTGTTACATCTCCAAAAGCAACCATTTAGGTGGCGGAACAGGGGAGGGCTACGATGACACTGGGCTCTAACAAAATTATTGTATTAAAACTATATCGATAGATGATACTTTGACTAAATGATACCATAAGACAGACGAGATATGATGTTATACCCCGGTTTTATGTAATTACTTCATTTTTTAATTGACTTCGTCCGCGTACGGACGGACAAGTAAGAGAGACATACTAGTGCCGATTCTCTTATTCACAAACTAATCTAAATTTAAGTTAATTGCATATTTCTCTTTCCATTTCATTAAAAAAAGGACAAAAGTTAAAATTTTAGTTAAGTTCTGTCAGATTAAGACACTCTATAGATAATTTAGACGCGATTAAAAACATGGCGACTAAAAATATGCCAATTTTCTTCAGGCGCTGTCTAATTTGACAGGACTAAACAAATATGTATCTCCTGTCCTTTTCTTTAAGAAATGAAAAGAGAAAGATGCATTTAACTTAAGTTTAGTTCAGTTTGTGAAGTTGAGAATCAGCACCAATGTATTCCAAGAATAGTTAGCCGTTCTAAAGCAGTTCTTACAAACACTTATTAGTTTTACATAATACAAGGGTAATATATTTTTTCTTGAAACCCCTTATAGTCAGGTGTGCAATCAGTATGTAATTAAGCCTGCAGATGACCTCTATTCTATGCGTTGACAAATAACATAATATTTTTAGTAGGAGAATTTTATGATCACATAGAGCGGTGGCGATTATATTTTACTATTGGAGCCATCTGAGCCAGCTGCATACTTATCATCAAATATCAAGTGCTACTGGCGAACATCCCCAGTACTGAAGACACTCCCACCTACCTTTCCATGACTCTTCCAACAATTTTTAAACGGGCCGAAAAGTGGGGCGCTGCGGTCATAGCACCTTTGTCCATCTTATTTTAACAGGCCGCAGGCGCTTCTTGATTCCTTACAAATTCCACATTCGTGTCCCTTAAAGCGTTCACCCCGAATGGGATCGCTCTAGCGAACACCTACAAACGTTGTTTGTCAGCTAAAATTTTATTGGCGATATTAGACACACTGCGAGTGGATTGATTTATAACTCAGTAACGTCGAGCGATCATCACATTTCTGTTGCCGTATAGGACCTGCCTACTTAAACTTCAGCCGCTACAATGTAACTAGTCATTAGTGCGAGGTCGTGCATGGCGCGATATAGCTGCCCGTGACCGCGGAGGGTGCACGGGCGACAATATTTTCACTCTCTGTTGTAGATTAAGTGATACAGAGTAGCCCGATCAGCTCACCAGGCGGTCACACCGTGTGCTGTCATGCTGTGCGAGCTCGCGCTGGTTTCTGCCAGGTCGCGTGGACGACACAACTATTCTTACGAACACTTTTTAAGAACATTAGACTGACCTAGACATGCTGAGCATGTTTGTGTTCGCCCACAGAGGGGGGAGCCAGTGGGAGAGGGGTGGACGGTTAAATAAATGGTGATATTAATACTTTTTAAGCGCAGAGGCCGGAGGTCGGCGGTTCAGCGTTATCAGCGCAGCCCCCGCCCCTCGCCCCGCGCCCGCGCCCCGCACCCGCTGCTAACACAGACTGTAAAAATAATTTAATGATCCACGTACAGCTGATCTGACGCACTCCGGTGTCCACGACGCGCAGTCATGTCGGCCGCATGGAGCGCCGCCCGCTCGCTGTGAGCTCATGCGACTGCCTCTGGTATTTATCAGATTAAGATGAAGATTGACTACCGGCATAGAGTCTTTTTAAACGTTTCTCGCGGCGCCACTGTCTTGTTGATTAGTTGATAGTTTTAATAGACATATTATCTGACTCTTTACACCACTGCGGGGCCGCCTGCGTGCTGCGGTGACGTGTCGCGTCACACGGAGCCGCCTGCGTGCTGTAACTATTTCATTCAGTTGTGGCTGCTTGTGTTTAATAAGCAGTCAAAAGTAAAGACAATAGTTTCCTACAATAGTTTCCTACAATAGGTACTATAAAGGCTATTCATTTCACACGTATTAGTGCGTGTCGAAACGTCACAGCTAGCAGGCAAGCGGCCACAAAGTAGAGACGCGCACGCATTGAGGAAAGTTTTCTTATTTCCTCAGCAGGCAAAGTAGACAAGGCTCTCACAAGTGTATGCTCATGATTACAGAAAATCAAAATGTTTTGAAATCTAGACATCTCAAAACGTAGACGTTTATCAGCGAAGGTTCCGAATTCATGTAACCATAGCGATACGGTAAGAACTGACCCCCTCGCTAGAGTGGCGGCTGTTTCTCAACCATTTGCCGCTTTGGAAGCTCCATTCAGGTTTAGAGGTACTTCTTATCTGTTAAAGAACCTGACTTATTGGTCCTTTTGCGCATGAAATTCGTATGGCGCGCACTGTGCCCCTGAGAAAATCAAGAGCTAAACGTGACAAGACTGGTGCTTAAAACAGTATAGGGATGGCAGTATCTTGGCGAGTAAGAGTAAGTAGGTAGTTACAGCTCGATTGTTTAACTGGTCTAGGTTCTAGTAGACACAAGCGCCATTGATGAACATGGCTTATGCTCCCGGCTTCTCCTGTAGTTAGCCACAAGCTGCCGCGCCCAGAGTCTACACACGAGCCCGTTGGACGGTAATACTCATAGTACTATCACCCCTTATAACATAAGACTCATTAGGTAGTTAATTAGAAGTAAGTGGGTATACCACTTGTACCATTACATGCACCGCCACCCACCCCTTTGCGAAATTGTTGATTATTTGAGTAAGACAAAACGAATGTGGATGCAAATGAGCAAAAATACTTGTTGATCAATTTATGGTTATTTATAGTGTAGCGCAGCCGCATCGTGGCGCAATCCCACATATCGATCAATATCGAGCTGAACGGCACGTAGCGACACGTCCGCGATTTATAAACGTGTGCGGAGCCGAGCACCCGCGCCCGATCGGCACGTCCGCGCGCCGCCGAGCGCGCACACAGCGCCGCACCGAGCCTCGAGCCGCCGAGCGCGAGCGCGAGCGGCGCGGGCTCCGAGCGCCGCGCGCCGGGGAGCTCCGGGGTCGCCGAGGGCGCCGCTTATCGCGGCCCGCGCCCCGCGCGCCCGCGCCCGCCCCCACAACAACGATATTTACATTGACAGACACAACTCACAAACTGATATCATCACACCGATAAATTTTGTACAGATTATTATTATACATTTTAAAATTTTGCTCGATAAACACATCAACGATTTACGTCAGCACCGATATATGTAGTGTTGTCAGTCAGGACTTTCCAGGTTTTACTCAAGCAATACGTTAAGTTTCAGGTAATACTCATTACTCCGGCAATACAAGGTTATTACGTGTTGTCCGGCAGTGGGATTGCGTTATCATTTACAAAAAACATTTTGATATTGTCCTCCCCTCTTCCTTTCCGGAGAAAATACGACTAGAGTTGCATAATACAACTGTACCCAACATCTACCAGTTAAAATTATGTTGTCTAGACAAGCATTGTGTGTTTGGTTATTGTGGTTATCACCGATGAAGAGTTCCAATGAGGTAGCCCGCATTATCTATATTGCAGCCACAATTTATCCGAGAAAATATACTTCGTGTAAGTTTAACATTCAATCATCACAATGACAGAAGTTTCATCATCTCCCTAGCCATTTCTTAACTATGTTGTTGGGGTCGGCTTCCAGCCTAACCGGATTTAGCTGGATACCAGTGTTTTACCTGAAGCGACTGACTATCAGACCTCCGCAACCAATAACTGGGCCTTGGGCCTTATACACATCTGAAGAGACTGAACAAACATTGGCAACAAGAAAATAATCTCGACGACGCGACGCTTTAGTCAACAGTGTGATGCTAGAAAGAAAATGGATGTACACAGAAACTTCCACTTCCAAGATCAAGCTTTCAATTGTAATTAGATAACCGTTCGAAATCCAGTAGCACGGCACAAGCGGACACTAAATCTTAACAATGAACACTAAATCATTACGGCGACCTTCTTCAATTCTGTACAACTAGTAAATAAAAGAGCCACGGATAAAAGAATTAACCTATTTAGAAATTAATCTTAAAAGTATGTTTGACGGGTGACAGTGACGTAAGCAGTTCCTAAAAGTTAACAGGACGAGCTCGCATCACGCGACGAACTCAATAGTAAGGAGCTTAGTCAGCACAGACTCATGAGCGTCACGCCTTGCATGTTGTACGACAAGCCTCAGTAGGCAATCTTATCAACAAATCTTGTTTTTTTTTTAAAGATGGAAAATCATCAAATGACTCCCTCGCCCGGGACGGGGCGGGAGGGAGTGTCAGATTTTTGCAGACTAAAACCCACCCTTGTTCCTTCGGTTGTGTTTTATTATTATTTTTATGTTTCCTAGTCCAGGTGGTCCAACTGACTTTACCATATCATCTTTTGAATGGCTTTGCCTTCCCTTCCTTGACCTCTCTTCGGAACACAATGCTATTTTGTTTCATTTCTCTTTTCCTCTATGACCAGACCATTTCCACTTTATTGCGCGTACCAGTTTTCCACCTCTTTTATCCCGGTCTGTAGCCAGCAGCCATCACGGCTGCATGGGTTGATTTATCTCATCATCGCGAGTGAAAGGATGGCTACACTCATAAAAAAAATGCTTATGTTAGTCGTCACTAAATGTCTGAGTCAGTGAAACAATGTTATCACCTCTGCCTGGTCCGCACGGTTTCAAACAGTTGTTTATGTTCGCTAGGGGTTCCTGTCACTGCACGCAGCATGACTGTACTTAATAGTTATTATTATTCCATTTCATTCCATTCCACAAAGGTCGCGAAGGGAAAAAAAGCTTGAGAACAGCAATTCAGATAATAAAATACAAACAAGCTTACATAGTTGACGAAATTAAAAATAACGTCATAGATACTTTCAAACGTGCGTAGATATGTAGATGTAAATAAAAAGTAAGTGTGTGTAGGTTCCATTGATCATAGTAAGTAATTGGTATACTTTTTTTTATCAAGATTTTGTTGTACTACTTTTTTGTCGGGTTACAGCTTCCAAGTACTAAGGCAAAAGATAATAGTTAAAAAAAAAAACATAATTACGCTTTTATAGAAAATCATATGTCAGTCAGTTTACCATTTTATAAATCCATACTTTCCATACTAATTCCATAATTATAAATGCGAAAGTAACTTTGTCTGTCTGTCTGTTTGTCTCTCTGTCTGTCTACCTTTTCTTCACGCTTAAACCACTGAAACGATTTGAATGCAATTTGGTACACATATAGTCTGGGACCCGAGAAAGGAGATAGGATAGTTTTCATCCCGAAAATCCCCCGGGAACGGGAACTATTATTCCACGCGGACGAAATCGCGGGCAATAGCTAGTTAGAAATATTTTTTATAAGACTGAATTAAGAATAGCGTTAATAAGAATTCAATGAACAAAAAAATTGACCAAGTGCGTGTCAGGCCTCGCTTGGAATTCAGTTCCGTACCCAAGATTTTATTTTCATTTCTCATACTCGGTAAGTAGTCTTGTTTTGATCTGATTAAATTATTGGGTGGATAATGCTGCTTCCCTCCAAAGGGAGGGAAAAACTCATACAAATTACCTCTCACTCAAAGGCCGGAATGAACTTTAAAAATAGTACTGCAGTCAGCTGCTGTGAAAAGACTAATAATAATATTGCTGCGGCCATATCACTTTTTTTAAACGGAATAAGCCGCAACAATTACGCGGTTCCATATTTAAAATTTAAAAGTCGACATTAATTGGCGGAATACTTATCTGTTATGTACATATCTGTGACGGAATTCAAAAAAATAGGTAATAGAATAGTAAAGTCGTAACTTTAATATTAATTTACAAAACTAAAAAAAAACGCTTTTAGCACGCACTAAACATATTTACTATGATTTATTATGTATTAAAAGAAAGCGTGGAGCGTTTTGTCCAAAAAGAGTAAAGATTACATAAACGGCACATGTTTATAAAATTCCAAGATTTTCTTACATTCATAGTTAGTTACAAGTAAAGATAATAAAGGCGTGTTAAAAACGAGTTCGAGCGATTCTGAAATGTTGACACCAGATTTTATTAAAGACGAGGCAAATTGTGTTATTGAAAATCTTTTGCCAAAAATCGCAAAAAAAAAGAATTTTTAATATATTATCAATAAATAGTTTAAATAAAGAACTAGTTTTTATTTTCCTCATAATCTAAACTAAATGAAGAGTAGAGTGTTTACCACGGGTTAAGGAATCAAACCCTCGGTTAACAATCTACTATCTATTTCAATCTATTTCGTTATTTTTTTGTACCACTTTTTCTAAGAAACACATTTGACAAGTTAGGCCTCCATAACTCCTGAGTCCTGAACTAACGATGTGACCTTAATTCGTTTCAGTTTTTATTTAAAGTTCATTACATGGACTACCATCATGAATTATTTCAGATATTTCTACTTATGCGTTAAACTTTTAGAGAGGCGTTTTACTTTTGCAACCTCTCAATTATCAATGTTTTTAAAAGTGGACTCGAGAAAAAAAATCATCCCCAATTGACTTATTAGGTATATTGACGTACTTACAGGAGGTACCTCAAAAATATATTTTTTACGATTTTATTTTAGCACTTTGTCGACGTGATAAATTTAAATGCAAAATTTCAGCTTTCTAGCAGTAGCCATTTGGGCGGTAAGCTGAAGACGGACGGGCGTGACGTTGTTAAAAATTTGTCAAATCACTAAAAGTAAAATGTCATTATACATAATTTTATAATAAACCAGCGTATCCATACTAATATTAAAAATGGGAAAGTGTGTCTGTCTGTCTGTCTGTCTGTTTGTCTTTCTTTCACGGCAAAACGGAGCGACGGATTGACGTGATTTTTTAAGTGGAGATAGTTGAAGGGATGGAGAGTAACATAGGCTACTTTTTGTCTCTTTCTAACGCGAGCGAAGCCGCGGGCAGAAGCTAGTACTATCATATAAACTGTAAGCCTATAAGTCTATTTGTTAAAAAATTTTATGAACAAAATATTTTTTAAAAGCGTTAAATTAAAAGCTGTTTTTAAGTTTTTTTTTTTATTTTTTATGGCATCAATCTGAATAAATATTATTTCAATGTAACAAAAATTATCGACGGTTAATTCGTTTTTTATTTTCAAAAGTTATATTTAATGTTTTTTCTTTCATTTCATTTACCATGTTTGTTTGAAACATTTGATCCTTATGATTAATAGTTCGATTCTTGGGTGTGACGTTATTTGCCAAAACGTTTTGTGTAGTTATATATGTTTTTTTTTAATAAAGGAATGTTTCCTTTTAGATATCTTAATATCGGAGCAGCCGGCCCGGCTCGGCTCAGGCGAGCTGGTTGAGATCCAGGACTTCTTGATGGACAAAACAAAGCATCAAGCTGATACCAAAGGAATCATACCTTATAATTAGGTTATCATCGACTAAGCAGTTTTTACTAAAATAAGCGTATGTTATTACTTTTATTTGCACCTTCCGGACAGGTATCAATATGACTGTTTCAATTCATATGTACTTTGCCGTTGCTCCCGGTTGTCAGAAAGTCTGACCGGTCTTACAAAGGGGTATCGTGTCGCCCAGTAACTGGGTTGCCAGGGGTTCGAGAGGCGCTCGCTTCACGTGAACCACTGGTAGCCAGCTGATCCCGGTTAGGCTGGAAGTCGACCCCAACATAGTTTTGGAAATGGTTAGGGAGATGTGAATCAGTACTAAGTTTTGAAGGCCAGCGTCTCCTACCTCATCCATCACCATTGGTCATTTTACTGCTACAGATTTTGCTGACTCGCGCTCTGAAGATTCCGTATAAACTTGTAGATTAGTACGTATATAAGTCTTGTTACAGTAATTTTATTTTTAAAAATCCAACTAAGTACTTACATAATTATTTTCGTTATTTGATTTTTAGGGTTCCGTACCACGAAAGGTAAAAACGGAACCCTCATAAGATCACTTTGTTGTCCGTCCATCCATCAGTCTGTCAAGACCCTTTTTCTCAGAAACGCGTCGAGATATCAAGCTGAAACTAGTAACACATACTCAGGTCTGCAATCTCTCAAAGCAGTGAAAAAAATCAAGTTTCTAAATTAACGCAATAAAAAGATACGGCGGTTTATATGGCACATTTAGACATTTGCAAGGGAATCAAAACCTCTATAGGGTACTTTCCTAGGTAAAAATAATAATAATAATTCATTTATAGCATCAAATATGGTAGTTACATTAGGTTCTTATATTTAAAAAATATTACTCACACACATTTGGCCATTATATAGCATGCAATAGTACAACTTTTTGAACTGGGTCACTAGTTTTTTTTTTTTTTTTTTTTATTACATATATGGGCTTGCTCTTGGTCCCAGACTAGCCCGAGAGCATAGACGGGGCTTACGATGGAGCGAGCTCACTAGTCAGTTAAATGTAACTGTTCTTTAGTGTATAAAATTTACAGGGACACATTTGAAAGAATTCATCCATAGAATAAAAACACTCTTGTAACAACAAGGTACTTACCTAGAATCATGAAATTTGGCAAGAAGCAATGTCATGTAGCACAAAAAAATAAAAACCATTTACGGAACCCTCGTTGGGCAAGTCCGATTCGCGCTTAACCGGTTTATTTTCCTTGATTTGTCCTATCAGACCTTGATTATTGCCCAATTTCGTAATTCTAGGGCAACGGGAAACACCACGTAGGTTTTCGACCCAAAACTTATTTTGTACTTCCGGTTGACCTAGGGCTAGAGGTGTCAATTTTTTTCAAAAGAAAAGTCCTACAGGACAAGTGTAGGGATAATATTGAAAACTAAAAAAAGAGAGTTTTTACTGTATTGACTCAGGACTTTAATACACCTAATAGGTATCAAGTAGGTATCTGGTATAAATTTCAAGTTGCTGGCTTTTCCGGTTCTAGAGAAAAGCTGTGGTGACACGCGTACAGTACAGACACAGACGGACACGAAAGTGATCTTACAAAGGCTCTTTTTTATCTATTCTAGGTTACGGAACCCTAAAAAGGTAAACATTTTTTAAATTAAACAGTTTCATTATGTTTTTACGGTCCAGATTTTTTAAACTTATTTTTGGTATATCTAAGAAGTTTCTTTTGTTATTTCTATTCTGTAGTAGGTACACAACTTTACCTAAAATGGCACATGTTCACGTCACGTTAGTAAACGCAAGCCGCTCGACTGCAACTACTAGTGAACGTTATAATATGACACGCTTGAAAAATTGTGCGTGCGCCGCGCTATCAGTCCGCACCGGAAGCACCCCACGCGGGCGCCCCCTCTCCCCGCGCCGCGCCGCGCACCGCCCCCCCGCGCCGAGCACCGCCAGCAGCGCGGCCAGGTGCGCCCGCAGTCACGGGACTACCCACTGCATCACTGCAGCCAGCTCCAGTACACAGCGAGCACTGACACCGAAATACAACATTCATTGAAGTGTTCTCAAGTGCATATAAATGTAGGAGCAGCTTGCAGGTGCGGTGCGGGTCAGCGGCGGCGCGGTCAACACTCGCTAACAATAACAAGGAAGCGGAGCCGGCGCGCGGCGCGCGTGCCGCGTGCGCCTCTACTGCCGCCGCCACAGCCAACAGCCTTTATCTAATCGCTGCCAGATAAACTGCTCCGACTCCCGTGTGTCTCGCGAGGCGCTCCGCCTGGAGGCCTCACCGCTGACTGAAGGCCTCGGCGGTTGAGGAGCGAGGCTCTCGCCAACTATAACTGGTGCACATAGAATAAAAATGGTGTGCGACCGTTCAGCGCTAACAAGTGTCGAGAACCGAAAGGTAGGAAGTGCGCTGGGGCGCACCGCGACTGCGAGCCTGCGCGCGCGCTGTACGGCACTAATCAGCGCGCGGCCGGAGCAAGCAGCGCGGCCACTTACTCACACGTCATCAACCTATGCTGGACGCGACTTGTAAGCCCACTTTTTTTATGTTCCTACATGTAATGTCGGTTCGTGGAGCTCCTTAAGATAAAGTTGAGCTCACGATGCTTGTTGAGGCAGGTGTACCTAAATATTGTAATTGGAACTTTCCTCAAGAGGCCTGACCGAAACGTATTCTGCATGGTTTGTTGCACAAAAAATGAATCTATGTCTGGACTTTAAAAGAGACGATAATCCTTTGAGTTTGTTTCGGCATTTCTTCTCAGAGGTAGTCAGCTAGGAAATGCCGACTCCATCTAGTTTAAAAAAAAATATGACATGTAAAAGTGATGTAATATCCTACTTGCATAATAAACAATTTCAATTTCAATTTCAATTGGATCTAAACAAAGAATTGCGATTTTGTGATAACGCTGTGCGTAAAATGTACCTACAAATAATACATAGGTATAACCGCTCACTCGTACGGTACTCGGTTCACTCGATTCCTAGCTGTCTTACTGTTCATAGAAAGAGGATGCTGTTAATAATCTGTACCTAGGTCAATTTCGTGATGGCTCAGTGGATAAGGTTGTGGGTTCTAATCTGGGCAAGTACCACTGTGACTTTTTCAATTCAAATGTACTTTCTAAAGTTTATCTTAGACATGATTGACATCCCGTGCCTCGGAAAGAACATAGGTAAAACCGTTGGTCCCAGATGTCATCCGGGTATTCAGAAACCAGAAAGTCTGACCAGTCTAACCAAGAGGTATCGTGTCGCCCAGTTACTGGGTTGTGGGGGACTGATGGGCAGTCGTTTCACGTAAAACACTGGTATTCAGCTGAATCTGGTTAGGGTAAAAGCTACCTCAACATAGCTAGGAAAACGCTGGGGAGATGATGATGAACTAGGTAATTGTTTATTAGTTCAGTTCTCAGAAGAGAAAAAGCAAAAACATGAGTCACTATAAAAATATACAAATCGCTTCCAGATAGTATAGGAACCCAGCATCAGATTCTGACCTGGGTACTTTTGTCTAATTGGTGTTGTTATCATAGGGTAGTTTTCTGATCTATCTCCCGAAAGTCACTCTTATATATTATTATTGATTTATTTTGAGTCACAGGTAGTTATTGAGTGCCAAGTTTCAAGTGGTCTAATTAGTAGATGCGAAGGTCGGAAAAAGTCCTCATCGTATTTAGAAAAAGGACTCGACTGCGTGACCGAAAGCATTAAAAGCTCGTCGTGGAGCATCTATAGCTCCCTGTGAATGTAACTCAGTGCTCGTGGAACTTAATACGGCGATACAGAATACTCACTCACAGAGTATGAAAAACAGTCAGTGTTAGTTCTCGACACCCACACTGTGGGAGACAAAAATGTTGGCTAAATTCTTCAAATGATAAAGATACTTTTGAAAAATACACACATTGTGCTCGGATTTATTATCATCTGCCTAAATTTTCTTAACTATGTTAAAGACGACTCTCCCAGTCTCACCGGATTCAGCTGAAGACCAGTATTTTAAGTGAAGCGAGCGCCTAACAGACATACATACACTTTTGACGGGCCTGTTGGTCTAATGGTTAGTGACCCTGACTGCTAAGCCGGAAGTCGTGGGTTCGATTCCCACCCAGGACAAACTTTGTGTGATGAGCATGATTGTTTGTTCTGTGTCTGGGTGTAGTTTATCTACACTAATCTACACTAATATTATAAAGAGGAAAACTTTGTATGTTTGTTTGTAATGAATAAGCTTAAAAACTACTGG
The DNA here is from genome assembly GCA_033675125.1 of Athetis lepigone. Classification (NCBI taxonomy): domain Eukaryota; kingdom Metazoa; phylum Arthropoda; class Insecta; order Lepidoptera; family Noctuidae; genus Athetis; species Athetis lepigone. The sequence goes on from CM066227.1 coordinate 23,223,369, forward strand.
ACCGATTTTAAAAATTCTTTCACCATAAGAAAGCTACAGGGTGGCCCAGAGAGAAATGCACTTTTGAACATTCAAGGAAAAAGAAACCTGTTTAGCTTCAGTTGCTGCAGAGTTGTTGGATTATTAGAGTATACTCTGCTCTTAAGGTAACCCCATAAAAACATTCGACAAGAAATGGAATCCATTTCGAGGATAACTCTAACAAAAGTTTTCCAAGATTTTGATGCCAGATTGGAAGAATGCTGTAACCGTCAAGGTTATCACTTGGACGACGTAATTTTTAAAAAGTAAATTTAAAAATAAATTTCATTTAATTTTCTTCAAATTGTAATAAATAAAGTTCCATAAAATAATACAGTTTTTTTTTCCTTGAGTGTTCAAAAGTGCATTTCTCTCTGGGCCACCCTGTACATTGTCCACGAGTAACATAGGCTATATAATATCACGCTATGTCCCACGGGAGCGAAGCAGTAACCAAAAACCTAATGTAACGTGGGTGAAATCGCGAGGAACAGCTAGTGCATATAATATGTATGTATTTATAAAGTATATAAGTATGTATATCAGTTATCTGGTTACCATAACACAAGCTCTGCTTAGCTTGGGGTCAGATGACCGTGTGTGACTTGTCCCGAGATATTTATATTTATTATACACTTTGTCTAGGCTAGTCAGACTTTTCGGCATTAGACTACCCGCAATTCCAAAAAAATAATATATATTATTTTTATTTATAAGCCAAAAGTATTATTATGTGAAATGGTACACTTGTTAGTTTAGGTGGCCTAAAGTGAAAAACCATCGGGAGTCATGCGGAGGCAACCCTCTGGAGGGGAGGTGGAGGGGGTAAAGTTTTCAGAATGCGCCGCGCACTGAACACTCAAACGCAAACTGCGAATTTATCGTTAAGAGGACAGTGGGTTATGTCGTGATGGCACAGGGTGGCGCCGCCCGCAGCTTTTGTAACAAAGTTGTGGGTTCGGCAAGTAAAAATTATTATTAAGTACCTAGTAATTATTAAGTCACAATGGCACATTGTGACTTTTTCAATTCATTTGTTCTTTCTAAAGTTTATCTTTTACATCACTGACACTCCGTGCCTCTAGAACACGTATTAAGCCGCTATAATATTCACATTTAGAAGCTAGAAAGTCTGACTGGGCTAACCTATGGGTGTCGCCCAGTTACTGGTTTGTGGAGATCTGATAGATAGTCACTTCATGTTAAACATTGGTACTCAGCAGAATCCGGTTATTCAGTATATTATGTAAACCCACTGAAACATTTGCAGCTCTGTCTGCTGCACTTCATTGTGGTGCAGCTGACAGCTGATAAGGGCAATTAAGTTATCAGAAAGATGTTCAGCCGGCGATATGTAGCGCCATCCATACACAGTTGGCAATAAGTAGCGCCATCCATACACAGTTGGGAATATATAGCGCCATCCATACACAGTTGGGAATACTGCTCGAGAAAAAGTTGATGCGGAGCCGCTTTCCTCGCAAGTATGCTATTTAATTGGCGATCTTTTTTTATAAGGTAAATGGATGGTTTCATTTTCGGATTTGCACACTATGAAATGTACTTGTTGAGCCTGACACTAAAAATCTTCTAATGTACTTTATAGGTTTATTACGTTCTTAGCAATAATAATATTTTAAAAAATGTTATAAATATGAAATATCGTTATGCTAATACCCCAAACCTAATTTTACCTAGTTTAATACATTAATACATATTTTTTTTAATACATTATGTGACTTACAATAATTATTGGTAGGTAGTAGGTATATCTGTTTTAAGACAAGCAGATGGTGCGTTGATAAAGTTTTTGTTGTTGTCGATCAGATCAGAAGATCAGAAGTTACTAAAAATATTCGATGTTATAATACTGTAGCATAGGTTACCTATATAATCTTCAACTATCCATATATTTTTTTCTGACTCAACTTACTCTCCTTAGTTTTTTTGCTAGTTTTGCGTAGTATTTCAGGTAGAAACAAGTGTCCTTCCTGCTCAGGACTCCTGACAGATTACACGAAATTCTTCATTATTGTTTGACCCGAATCTATTAAAGTGATTAAGTTGAAATCTGATACAATCTGATACATTTTATGTCGTTCTGTGACCTATATCGAAGGCGTAATAATCATTAAATGTTGCAGACGGAGGTTACTTATAATAATAAAAAGTGTTTTGCTATTAGCTCCGTGTGACATATAAAATGACAAACATATTTTATCACGACCTAAAAATAAATATTCTGTAAAATGATACTAGAAATAAAATATAGACCATTTCCCTCTCATCCCTGAAACTACTGAGTCCAAATGTTTTGATGGAAAACTGCTTTTCCCGATCGTTGTTGTGATGGTAACGTCATAGTGAGCGTGTGCGGCCGCCGCGCCAACGTTCTGTCCAAATTGGGTTCACTTTATACAAGCTATGTCAGTGCTACAGAGTACTTCCGTGTAGCTCACTGCACGTCACAAGCTGTCAGCTCGGGCTGCTCGGCTACACGCACTCCTGGATGGTCTGATGTAAGCTATACAAATTGATTGGTACTCAAACAGTCTCTAAAAACATACAGCCACGACAGTCAAGTATAGTTAGCCTAACCTGAGACGGGGTGTCTGACGTGCTCTCTTTTACGTACCACGTACTCAAGCCTCATTGCTATGTTTCTTATAGTGTACATAATAAATATATACATTGATATAAGGATACGGCTTTTGTTTCAAGGTTTTTATTAGTACCTGAATATAGCTAATAAATGCGTAAGATCCACGAGGCAGAATGTACTTAGTCTGCCCCCATAAGACCACGGCGCGCGGCGTGAGCTGATTCAATGTTATTTGTATGCAAGTAATTTGTTAAAACAATACTAATACTGAACATGTTTCGAGCGAGTCTGTATGTCACGAGTTGGTAATAAATGCTAGCAATTGGTACCTTTGAAGCGGCGTCAGTGCAGGAGAGTCGGCAGCTGGCGGCAGCACCGGTCGCGGCCGCCGCTAATAGTGACGGGCAGTGGCGAGGCACTCACCAAAGTGGTACTCGTTCTTAGTGGTGGCCATGCTGGCCATAGTGGGCAGGAGCAGGCAGGCACGGGAGCAGCATCACCGAGCGAGCGCTGTGAGGAGCGCGGTGCGCGTGCGCGCGGCTGGCGATAGCGCGCGAGTCCGGCGCCCGAGCGCGCGCCCCGCGCCCCCGCCGCGCGCCCGCCCGCGCCCCCGCGCCCCCGCGCTTACGCAACGAAGACGTCGCGACTCGCCTGACCCCGCGCGCTGCTGCCTCCAGCGCGAGCTGCTCGTGCCCAGCAGCCCGCGCGCCGCACCGACTACATCGTGTGCACTCTGATTTTATTGTGCTCCCCACCACACCCGGATTTAAAGGAGCAAACTGGACCCATAAGTCTTCTATGAGTATCATTCAAATTATACAAAAGATAATCTATTCAACTTATATAAAAAAACCTACTCTAGAAGCATAAGCACCTTATCATACGGAGGGTTGGCTGCGGAAGGTTGGCGAATATTATAAATAAATGCGAAAGTAACTCCGTCTGTCTCTTCTTCACGCCTAAACCACTGAACCGATTTGAATGAAATTTAGTACAGATATAGTCTGGGACCCGAAAAAGGACATAGGATAGTTTTCATCCCGGAAATCCCCCGGGAACGTTGACTATTATTCCACGCGGACGAAGTCGCGGGCAAAACCTTGTTTGTAATAAAAAGCACACAGGAACTTCCGTTCTTCTTGTCCCATTCAGTAAATTGCCATCGAAGGACCCTGGTTTAGAGTTAGTGATCCTGACTGCTAAGCTGGATGGAGGTCGTGGGTTCGATTACCACCCAGAACAAACTTTGTGTGATGATCACGATTGTTTGTTCTGTATCTGAGTGTAATTTATCCATACTAATATTATAAATGGGAAAGTGTGTCTGTCTGTCTGTCTGTCTGTTTGTCTGTCTTTCACGGCAAAACGTAGCGACGGATTGACGTGATTTTTTAAGTGGAGATAGTTGAAGGGATGGAGAGTAACATAGGCTACTTTTTGTCTCTTTCTAACGCGAGCGAAGCCGCGGGCAGAAGCTAGTCTATAATAAGTATGTATTTATAAAATATATGAGTAACTATGTACTGTCAGTAGAGGGCAGAGGGACCTCTAATGTACCGGGACAACTCTATTCACCTTAATAAAAGATATTTTAATGATTATTTTATATTTTTGTATTTTATCTAATTTTATCTAATTTTATTCAAGTCTTTCTTAATTTAATAAATATTTCATCTCATCAACATTAATTAATTAATTAAATTCATTTATTTCAGGTAAATTACACCCATTGCCAGACAAAATTCAAATACAAATAAAATAATATAAAATCATAATAAATAACAATACAATTAAATTAAATTGAACAAAATTAAATATAGTCAAATGTGTACAATACAAACAGATATAAATTGAAATAAAATAAAATAATGTCAAAATAAATAAACTGAACAGAATTACATTAAATTAAATAAATAAAATAAAAAATACAATGCAATAAAATTAATACCTTCTCTCTGACACTGGTACAGCAACATGTCCAAGAAGTCCAAGAAGAAGTGTTAAGTCCAAGAAGGTTTTATTATGGCAACAATGTCAGCCAGTGTCTGTACAGTACTATCAGTGGTCTGCTTACCTGAGCACAGGCTCTGCTCAGTTTGGGATGTTATAGCAACAATGTCAGCCAGTGTCTGTACAGTACTATCAGTGGTCTGCTTACCTGAGCACAGGCTCTGCTCAGTTTGGGATGTTATGGCAACAATGTCAGCCAGTGTCTGTACAGTACTATCAGTGGTCTGCTTACCTGAGCACAGGCTCTGCTCAGTTTGGGATGTTATAGCAACAATGTCAGCCAGTGTCTGTACAGTACTATCAGTGGTCTGCTTACCTGAGCACAGGCTCTGCTCAGTTTGGGATGTTATGGCAACAATGTCAGCCAGTGTCTGTACAGTACTATCAGTGGTCTGCTTACCTGAGCACAGGCTCTGCTCAGTTTGGGATGTTATGGCAACAATGTCAGCCAGTGTCTGTACAGTACTATCAGTGGTCTGCTTACCTGAGCACAGGCTCTGCTCAGTTTGGGATGTTATAGCAACAATGTCAGCCAGTGTCTGTACAGTACTATCAGTGGTCTGCTTACCTGAGCACAGGCTCTGCTCAGTTTGGGATGTTATGGCAACAATGTCAGCCAGTGTCTGTACAGTACTATCAGTGGTCTGCTTACCTGAGCACAGGCTCTGCTCAGTTTGGGATGTTATGGCAACAATGTCAGCCAGTGTCTGTACAGTACTATCAGTGGTCTGCTTACCTGAGCACAGGCTCTGCTCAGTTTGGGATGTTATGGCCGTGTGTGAGTTGTCTTAAGATATTTATTTATTTATTATAAATAACTATAATGTCGTGATGGCTTAGTAGTTAAGGCGCCCGACTCTCTTGCAAGTACCAATGTGACTTGTCAATTCATATGTAGGTACTTTCTAAACTTTATCTTGGCCATCACAGACATCGGTGAAAAAAAAAAAACTACATTTAAACTATACGTGATTCGAGATATAAATACAATAGCAGCTCGACAGCCGGCTGTCGCTTGATCGTTGAAAGGTTAAAGAAAATAATGGCCAATGTACAAATAACACGACATGTATACCTTATTTTTTAATCCTTCGAACACACGTGATTCGAGACACAATAGAAAGACAATAGCAGCGCGACAGCCGGCTGTCGTTGAAAGGTTAAAAGCCCATTTATCATATTGACCTTTCCGCTTTCTTATAGGATAAGAAATCGACCGCTTTCAAAAACTAAAAAAAAGAAAAGTAAAATAAATGTAGAAGTCTGCGGCAATGTAAAGCGACAAACAGTCGGCGACACCACTAAACCACTGACCATTTCGGAATCATCATCTTTCAAACAAAAAAAATTAAATCCACCTAATAAATAACGGAGTGAATAACGAACATACAATATAACGAACATACAATATAACGAACATATAAATTGAGTTGTTTCTTTTTTTTAAATTTTTTGTTTTATTTCAGTTGCACATCTAGAAAGAGCAGCCCATTACAAATCTAACTCGACTAGCACATACTGTCTTACTACGAAGTTCCGGTGCCTGTCGGCTCCATCATCAGATCTGATGGTGGAATGGTATTTTTTAAATGCAAACGTTTCACTTGTTGTAGAAAATATGTACCGAAATCCGTTTATCCGTTTGTTTTCCTATAACATTTTAAGAGTCCCCTTAATTTCTCCAAGAATAATTATTTTGAATTTGAAGTTTGAATAGTACAAGAATTAATAAAATGGTAAACAGTGGGTGGAGTTATGGGTGAACATACATATGACCTAAGAAAACTACGGTCGAACATTGTAACCGCCTTCTTTTTTAATTCGATGTGACTTTTTACACACATGTTGATGATGATGTAAAACATAAGTGTTAATTAAACATTTAAGTAACCCCCCACCCACAAAGTTATTAAGATTGCGACCACAGATAAACCTATTCTGAATAAAAAAACCGCATCCTTATTCGTTCACTCATTTAAAAAGAGCTACGGTGCGGTGCCACAGACAGACAGACAAACAGACGGACACACACACATAGCGGTCAAACTTATGACACTCCATTTTTTTCCAAAACCATAATTGTCCCACCGTTGTATATGTATAGATGGACTTCCTCGGGGTATTGCAGACGACTCTTACGCCCAGATCTCGCCATACGCGTACTCTTCGTCTATCAGGATGAAAACCAACCCGTTACTCTGTGAACAGCAACGAATAATAGTATACCACCAGTTTGTTCTAATAGAATAGCTAGAGCATGGAGAGCTCTAACTAGCTCACTTAACACTGTTGGTACCCTTTATCTACTGTCTAACTTCCTCTTACGGGGGAAAAACAGGGAATCCTACTGAGATGTGCGGCGCGGCGGCGGCGCTTTAGACACTTCGTCGAGCCATCCCGCCGTGCATTCTGTACAACCTAGCCTTCTATCAGCGTGTCATGATGACATACGTGGCCGAGGCAAGGATACTCGCGGCACGCCTGGGCCTACGGCTAAGGCTAAGGGTTGTTAAGCGAACTATGTAAATGTCTATCAACGGACTCTCAGTAGGGTTGTATCCAGGATGAGGTGATCCGGCTAATGGGTCGGTTGTTAACGTAAGCTTGTTCTTTATTATTATTTTTTGTTTAATCCATACTTATATTATAAAAGGGAAAGTGTGTCTGTCTGTCTGTCTGTCTGTCTGTCTGTCTGTCTGTTTGTCTTTCTTTCACGGCAAAACGGAGCGACGGATTGACGTGATTTTTTAAGTGGAGATAGTTGAAGGGATGGAGAGTAACATAGGCTACTTTTTGTCTCTTTCTAACGCGAGCGAAGCCGCGGGCAGAAGCTAGTATTTTATAAATCTTAAATTATAAATATGTACAAACTAAATTACTAAACTAAACCTGATTAAATTTACGACAACTAAAAATTAAAACTAAATGTCATCAAAAAACTACTTCGCATCGGCTGTCAATCGGTAAAGTCCTAAACGCCCAAGAGGCTGGCAGCATTGTCACGTTGGATGGCAATGATAAGCCGTTTGCGAAGGTGAAACCTTTATAATTAAGTATATTTATATTCGCGTGGCGCGCTATACGGCCCGCGCTCGGCTGCACGACAGGCCATGTCTGAGACTGTTAAGATCTGCCCCACAGTGACAACGGTGAGCAGAACTACAAGACGCCCCTAAACGTAGCTTGTTCTTGAGTGAAAACCGCAACTTGGCAGAGCTAAGGCAGGATGTCTTCAGGCTAGGTGAAGCGATGTTCTAAGCGTGGCTTGTTAGTTGCTTGAATTGGACAGAAATCCACCATTGGACTGCTGAAACATAATTATAAGATCTCAAGAGTCACTTCACCAATAATTATGTTGAAAAATTGTAAGCAAATATCCATAACCGAGAATAGTATATTTTGATACAAGTCCAGAAAGTTTGTCATTGCACGTGAGGGGGAATTCAGCCGAGCCGCAAGCGAGGGTGTCATGGAGTCGAGCGCTGCACTCACAAAATCTTTACGTGTATTAAAACGTCGTTTTTCAATCGGAGAAAATAATTCTATTCATAATTTAAATTCGAAATTCATGCCCCAAATATTAAATAAAATAATGGTTATGGATTTCATTTTCTTTTTCCCTCGCTTTACATTTGCAGCTTGAAGCAGAAGCATAAGTATGAAAAAATATTAATAGGTAAATTAATTTTTCATTAAATATTAAGATTCCAAAAACAAGCGCCTCTGTCCTTCGAAAAAAAAGTTGCCACCCACCATGGAGGGAATTTGACGTTTTCGTATTGCTATCCGAAACGGGGGTGATATACATAGCATATTGAATTATCGAGCCTAATAGTAGGGTGAAAAAAGCCAGTTTTTTGAGGAAGTGTATTGAAATTAAAATATTACACCTTGAATCAGTTAAGTGATTGTTACCGCTAGCTAGTGGACCTGCGGTCTGTACGTGATAACGTGATAGGCGCACCCTCCGCAAGCAGTGCGAAGAGGTCGGCGACAACACTTGACTTGCGGCTCTTACAACTGACCTTACATTATTATTTGTGTAGACCACAGAACTTACATAAAAGTGTCATACAGGACTTGTCTGTACAAACGTCCTGCTCTTCCTTTTAATGCTTTTCCTTTAAATGTTTTTTTTCACAGTGTTTTAAAGTATTTATTTATTTATTTATTTATTTATTTATTTATTTATCCTTTATCTGTTAACATTACAGGTAGGAATACCCAATGCGATAACAGAAACTATACTAACATAAAATATACTTAATATTAATTAACTTATTTAAACAAAAAATAAAATAATAATAAATAAAATCAAGATACTGAAACAGCAATGCTAATTAAAAAAATTAAATAAAATTATTACTTTAATCATTTATCTATCTCGATAACACAAATTATACAACAAAATCTTTGAGAATTCACTCGGCTGACATGTAAAAATATCTATTTGCTCGTGCACAACATTTATATTTCGGATAGCTTGCGCGACCGCGGCTTTTGCCAGTAAATTCGTCCTAGCCACTGGCACCGCCAACAGAGGCGGACGCCGCCGCCTCCCTACATAGTTGTCTGGTACCCAGAAACAGATTGTTTGTAAAACATCTGGGTTATGTACCAGTCCCCGAATCAATTTCACCAGATAAGTTGCAAGAGAAAACTCTCGACGCACCTTCAATTGATTGTACCCGACCATGCCCAAGACGAATAGAGAGGGATACATTAACGGATACAACGGGTACACTCCATACAACTTATAGTACAAGTGACGCGTGAATTTATTCTGAACTCGTTCTAACATCAGTGAGTATTTACTCTCATGAGGCGCCCATATGATTGCACTGTGCTCCAAATGACTTCTGACTAATGCATCATAAAGGGCTCGTACCGCAGAGATATTTGTGAAATCACGAGTTTGTCTCAATAAGAACCCTAGATTTCTATACGCTTTCTTACAAATTTTAATTATGTGCTCACGGAACAATAGCTCGGGGGTCATGTAAACACCTAAATCACGTACCTGTGTGACTCGTTGCAATGGTGTGTTTTCGAGCATGTACTCATGGAGCAGGGGTGAACGCGCGCGAGTAAAACTAATCATTGAGCATTTTGATACATTGAAAGACAACTTATTTTCATGACTCCATTGAACTATCCTATCTATGTCATCCTGCAAGCACTTGCAGTCTGATTCGCTCTTAATTTCAAGCAGCAACTTGAGGTCATCTGCAAACAGCAAACAAGAGCCATGTTTGACGACTTCCGGTAAATTATCTATCATAATTAAAAATTCCAGAGGCCCCAAATTGCTGCCCTGACTCACTCCAGATCTGGTGTAATATGGATTAGATTCCCACCCATTGTAGTCGACATACTGCTGCCTATCTTTCATATAACTAGCAAAAAACTGTATTAATTGTGGCTTGCATCCAACCTCGGTCAGCTTCCTTAATAAGATATCATTATCCACGGTGTCAAATGCTTTTCTAAAATCAAAATAAGCCGCGTCAACTTGCACTCCAGCATCCACCGCTGGCACTACCCTCGTCATAAAACTGAGGAGGTTGGTGGCTGTGCTGCGACCCGGTCTAAATCCGTGTTGCGCGTCCGACAGTTGTCCGTGTATCTGTGCCTGTAAGCAACGCTGCAACGCTGACTCAAACACTTTAGCCGGAGTCGACAGCACTGCCACTGGTCTATACCCATCAATGCTAGATCCTGCCTTACCTTTGGGTACTGGAATGACTCTGGTGATTTTCCAGCGGGTCGGAAAAGTGGCTGAGTTCAGGCTTGTGTTAAATATATAACGCAATGGTGCCGCTAGTACTCTACTACAGTCTTTAACAAGAAAAGCTGGTATACCATCCGGACCCGCCGATCGCTTGGACTTTAAGCGTACAAGGGCATTGCGTACGTCCTCGACAGTAAGCTGCTCAATCTCTACCTCTATACTGTTTCCCGTCTTCGCGGACGCTGACGCCTCTCGAGGATTCAGTCGTGGCGGTTCAGTACTATATACGGACTCAAAAAAGGCAGCAAACTGCTGAGCACATTCGCTGTCAGATAGATATTTACCGTCCTTAACAATGGCTTGTCTACCCATTGCACCTCGCTGCGATCTTATAAACTGCCAAAACGACTTTGGGTCCTTAGCAAATTGACACTGCATTTTAGTTTTGTGTTGTAAGTAAGCAGTGTTAATTAATTTCTTAATATGGGATCTGAATTCAGAGAAATTAGAGTAATCAACGCTACTTTTGTTTTGTTTATACCTTTTGTGAAGTGCCGCTTTTGTTTTTAACCCGCTAATTATTTCAGTCGTATACCACACCGGATAAACAAATTTTGATTTCCTACAATGTTTCCTTAGAGGGACACTTTCATCTAATATACTATAAATTTTATTATAAAAAAAGTCCAAGACATCTTCTAAATCTGTCATATCATACATTTCACTCCAGTCAGTCGACCCCAACATTGAATATAACAACTCATAATCCGCTTTATAAAAATTGTATTGTGACCTATTGTTGCGTGTATTTGAAAGCGGTGCGAGTGTGTTAGCGCTAACTAAAGTGCCAGGAGTGAAGGCAGCGTCACCAACCGCAGGCAGCACCACTGAGATTAGCGACTGCGGCGCGCGGCCGCTAATCTCGATGTCGACTGCCAGCGCCGGGTGGTACGCGTCCACAGGCAGTATGCCCTCATCCGCCGCAGATACTGCCACGCCCGCGCTCGCGCTCAGTACGAGATCTAACTGTCTGTTGTTGCAGTTTGGAACCATATTACACTGAGTGAATTCACAAAACGAGATAAAATATTCAAAATAATTAACAATGTTGTTATTGCACGAATACAAATTAAAGTCTCCCACTATTATAAAATTATTTTTGAATTTTACACACCATTTTTCTAAAATATTAAACATTAACATATACTCATTTTCATCTGTCAGTGGTGGAATGTAAACAACACAACACGCAAATAAAAAACGATTATTCATATAAACAGCCGTACAAATTAATTCAAACTTACATCTATTAATATCAATATCCCCTGGCACATGCACTTGTCTTAGCTCGAACCTAGGTCCAGCCACCATCAGTACACCTCCCTGTTTTCGACCGTCCGCCCTGTCGCATCTCACTGCCTGGTACCCAGGAAGTAAAAATTCTGCATCTTGAATGGATTCATTTAAACTAGATTCCGTGATAGCGAATAAATCCGACTCCGACGACTCCAATAACGACAAGAACTGTGTAGTTTTAGTGCGTAGCCCTCTGACGTTTTGGTATAGAAGGCTAAGGTATCTACTTGGTTTGTAATTTGTCTGGATTAAGTGAGGGGCGAAACCAGACCCACTCACTAAATTCTACATTTACCGGCCAAACCTGGGGGTCACAAAGTTTTTCAAAATTACTTACTGTTGCCCCCACTTTGAATGAGGCGTAGTCACGGTCAGTCCTAGGTTTAAGTTTTTCAACAAGAACTTCATTGTCATCGCCAAGTATCTGTTTAATGTGTTCCTTAAACTGATCCTCCGTAGTGGATTTTTCCAGTCTCCACACATGTAAAAATCTTTTACGTTCAACCGCCTTTAAAGTAGCGATTGAATTATTGCCACCTATTTTCACAGGCTTTCTCTTATTTTTATTATTTATAACTTCAATCCATTTATAATCGTTGATGTTGTTTACTTTCCCTGCCGCGTCCGTCCGAGCCACCGCCGCGTAACTAGCGGGACTTGGCCCCGGCAGCGCGGACGCCTGCCCGTTGTTGTTGCTTGTGCTCGGCAATGTTACCGTGTTACCATCACAATATTTTGAAGGCGTGTGCGTTGGCACATTCAAAGAGATTGTAGTATTAGTATCAATGTTATGTTTTAAATCCTGTTCTTTAGATAAAAATCTCTCAGATTCCAAACGTTTAATTTGCTGTTCATAAGCATTGCATTTCTTGTTCGCATCATTCAATTCCTGTCTAAGCTTACTATTTTCACTGGCCAAGACGGCCACAGTAGTTTTAATTTCCTGTAGAATGTTCAGTTCAAAAGCACTAAGTTTTGCCATGATTACGCTGCTTATTTTATCTACCAATTCATCCGATGTTACCTGGACACTATCCTGGAAAGACTGATTCTGCTCCATTATATCTATTACGGAACCGGCGGCGGCACTGGCTCCGCGCACCGGTGTTTCATCAGTTACTCGAATACGCTGGGTTACATTGGCGCACGATTGACATTTAAAAGACCGCTTCAGTTGCACTTGGCCTTCTCTAAATGCGGCCGTAGTGATATTGACACATTTATAATGATAACCAGATTTACATCCAACACATTTAATCAAGTCCACTGCATCAGTTTTTCTATTACAAGCTGCACAATTCATTGTAAAATGCAAAAAATTAATATTGGCACTCTGTCACTGTTGACGTCTTGTCAAGTTATAAGTAATAACGATATTCAAAGTTATTTTATTTTTCTTTAGATATTGTAAACAGAGTTACTGAAAAGAATATTTCGATGTAAAAAATAAGTAGTAGGCCTTGCATTGAATAAAAATATACATTCCATAAAAATGAGAAGCAGAATCAATTTTAGAACTTTATCATAAAATTAGTCTGGATTGCAAATTGCAAATTATATGATTAAAATGATGATTAAATGATGATTAAAATGATTTTTATTTCTGTAAATAGGTAATAAATTACACTTTTACACGTCATTTTTTTTTCTTATTTTTATCGAACGATGGGGCCGGTGTTTCCTAGCTGGACTACTCTGAGAAGAAACAACCGAAACAAACTCAGAGGTCAAATATGAGGTTATACACCTACTACACGTGTCCACGCTTAAGACCTGTGAAGTTGGAATTGGTTTAGCGGAGTCTAGCGTGCCTGGAAAAAAATGAAACAGACAGAACTTATTAATAAAAAAACCGGTCAAGTGCGAGTTCTACTCGCGCAACGAGGGTTCCGGTAATTTGTTTTTTAGTGAAATAACTACAAATTTAAGTTTTCAGTTACGAGTTTTCCCTTTACTTGTGCTACATGACCTTGCTTCTTGCTAAATTTCACAATTCTAGGTCAATGGGAAGTACCCTATAGGTTTTGAGTTTTGATTCCCTTGAAAATGTCTAAATATGCAATATAAACCGCCGTATCTTTTTATTGCGTTGATTTAGAAACTTGAGTTTTTCACTGCTTTAAGAGATAGCAGACTTGAGTATGTGATATTAATTTCAGTTTGATATCTCGACGCGTTCCTGCGAAAAAGGTTCTTGACAGACAGACGGACAGACGGACGCCTGATGTGAACTAACTACAAATTTACGGTTTTCAGAGTTTTCCCTTTACTTGTGCTACATGACCTTGCTTCTTGCCAAATTTCACAATTCTAGGTCAATGGGAAGTACCCTATAGGTTTTGAGTTTTGATTACCTTGAAAATGTCTAAATATGCAATATAAACCGCCGTATCTTTTTATTGCGTTAATTTAGAAACTTGATTTTTTCACTGCTTTGAGAGATAGCAGACCTGAGTATGTGATATTAATTTCAGCTTGATATCTCGACGCGTTTCTGAGAAAAAGGTTCTTGACAGACAGACGGACAGACGGACGCCTGATGTCAACTAACTACAAATTTACGGTTTTCGGAGTTTTCCCTTTACTTGTGCTACATGACCTTGCCTTTTGCCAAATTTCATGATTCTAGGTCAATGGGAAGTACCCTATAGGTTTTGAGTTTTGATTCTCTTGAAAATATCTAAATATGCAATATAAACCGCCGTATTTTTTTATTGCATTGATTTAGAAACTTGATTTTTTCACTGCTGTGAGAGATAGCAGACCTAAGTATGTGATATTAATTTCAGCTTGATATCTCGACGCGTTTATGAGAAAAAGGTTCTTGACAGACAGACGGACAGACGGACGCCTGGTGTGAACTAACTACAAATTTACGGTTTTCGGAGTTTTCCCTTTACTTGTGCTACTACATGACCTTGCTTTTTGCCAAATTTCATGATTCTAGGTCAATGGGAAGTACCCTGTAGGTTTTGATTTCCTTGCAAATGTCCAAATTTGCAATATAAACCGCCGTATCTTTTTATTGCGTTGATTTAAAAACTTGATTTTTTCACTGCTTTAAGAGATAGCAGATCCGAGTATGTGATATTAATTTCAGCTTGATATCTCGACGCGTTTCTGAGAAAAAGGGTCTTGACAGCCGGACGGACGGACAGACGGACAACAAAGTGATCCTATAAGGGTTCCGTTTTTACCTTTTGAGGTACGGAACCCTAAAAATAAAATTAAAAGCGATTATTTTTGTAATAAGTTCTGTATACCTTTACACTTATCTATGTAAATAAAATGGGCTGATTGACTGATTGTTGATACCTATATATTAACGTACAGTGAAACCGCTCTGGTTCAACAGACAGGAAACTTGGAGGGTGTGTTTGTTTGTGAAGAGTAGGTAGGCACTGGTGCTGGTTCTCTTGTTCACAATTAAACCAAGTTTAAGTTAAGTGTACCTGTTTTTTTTTTGACAGGGCTAAACCATTAAACAGACATGTATAGTCTGCCTTTTTCTTAATAAGATGTAAAGAAAAAGATACACTTCTCTTGTGAACAAGAGAATCGAAACCATTAAGATAGGATTTTTGGATATACTACCCCTAAAGAGGTAAAATAAACGTTTTAAGTTCGACATTCACGCGGGCGAAGAGCCACGGGCGGAAGCTAGTTTAGTACAAAATATTTGATCATTTACAACAGACATCACAGTTCACAATCTCATCATCATAGTAATCTCGGGCAGGTTAACGTGGCGCCACCTAGTGAACTGTTGCAGTACTGCGTACTGGTCAAAACAAGCTAGTTCGGGACATAGCACACAGATGTCGTAGTAATCTGTATGCTTTTTAACAACACAACAACAGCATTTGGTATCTTCTAGATAGACTACTTACTACCTCTTGGCACCTTCTTCTAGTCTCATATCTACCATCAATAAATTGGTGATAATATCGCGAACTGAAATAATACAGTATATCAGCGGCGTAGTAACGCTAGCGCCATCTATGAACAAATCATACCACGTAAATAATTTTATCCGTAGTATTTCCAGTATTGCATCTTTCGAAATGGTTCCAAATAAAACGGCAAATTAATTATTTATTTATGTAAACATTTAGGAAAACAACGAGTACCAGTAAACAAGACAACGCAGGGCTGTGTAGCTGGTAAAACAACTCGTGGCCTCTCCACTGCACTCACTGTGGCACGAGAGACCTAGGTATTTGTCGCCAACTATTGTTTCACCACATTTATTTTGGAAACAATCTATCACTCGGTTGATTTTTTCTGTCACCTTCGAAGAACATTCTAAACCTCTGAAGATTCTTTTTCTTCTGCAAGAATAACAAGTTGCAAAATGACTGTCACAGCTCGTACACAATTCTCTGAATAGAATCTGAATATTTGATTTACCTTTCTCGACTTTAATTGGAATTCACACAATTAAAATGGTTAAGTATATTACAAAGCTGAAGAGTTTGTTTCACTATAGTATCACTCATGATCAATGACGTATTCTCATGATAAGGTGTGTGAAGATGTTTGTACGTTTAATTTTTTTTTTCTAAATGAGCCAAAAGTAAGCGATGTGTTTGGCATTTTAGATTGGGAGTGGGGAAAATAGTAGCTGGCATCCCAGGCCGCAGACAGTGAAGTGACAGGTGGCGGGTGGCGCGGGCGCAGTCACGCAGTGCGCGCGACCTTGCGGAGCGAGCATGACGTCCGAGAGCGCGCCCGGCGCCGGCGGCGTGAGCGTGCGGCCCGCTGTGCGCGACGACATGCAGACCGTGCTCGACATGATCCAGGTGAGCTGGGGAGCCGCGCTGCACGCGGACTGAGCATTACACATGTAACTTCATCTGTCAAACAAAACTTGTACGCGTCTTGTGTTTCTAGCACTATACATCAAATTGTCAATGACGTAGTGTGCTAGTGTTGCCATCAGCATAATACCCATACAATGGTGCCGATTCCCTTGTTCACAAAAATAAACGAGATTTTATATCAGTACACTTTTTTCTTTCCATTTAACTTAGAAAAGGACATGAGATAAAATATTAGTTAAGTCCTGTCAAATTTAGACACTGCATAGATAATTTAGACGCGAATAAAAACATGGCGAGTTAATATACGTCAATTTTTATTCAGGCGCTGTCTAATTTGACAGATGTATCTTCTGTCCTTTTCTTTAAAGAGAAAGATGCATTTATCTTTTTACATAAGTTTGTGAACAAGAGAATCAGCACCAATAGCAGCGATAGCAGCGCGACAGTTAGCTTGGTCGTCGTTAAAATAGAGTAGTGTATTTTTTTTTGGAAAAAGTATATTTTTTATGTAGCGGCTGATATTAACCTATCGCGTTTTAAAAATTCTATGTATACACATAATATTATATACCTGTGGTACAAACTTTAAAGAGTGATTGTTTGCTCTATTTTTTACGATAATCATTAGTACCTACATGTAGGGAAGACCTCACAAATGTTCTAATGGTTTTAAATTTAATGGTGTTAACCGAACGCCCACTGATCTTTTTCATAGCGTCCATACTAAAAGTTATGTAACTTTGGAAATGAATGCCTGACTTATCGTAAAACAAAATTTCCTATAACGGAAGGCTGGCTCAAAATAAACTTACTGTAGTCACAGTGGGTTGGCCGCGGCGGTTCTGTAGCCGGCCTGACCACTGCGTTTACTAAACTTTACCTAAATTGACCACCATTGTCCATTAGACTTTCATCTCTGGGGTTGGATGAAACAGAAATTTGTTTTTCGCCAGTCATCACCAGAGAAGAGCTGTTTAGACCCCACGTGAACTAATGGTTAAAACCATTAGTTCATGTGGGGTCTAAACAGCATAAAATAGAGTAAACCATCACCCTTTAAAGTTTGTAGAATATGTACAGTAAATTTGGCCAAAATTGAATTTTTTAGCGCACTCTTAGAGTATTATAGATTACGCTTAATAACGCTTACCTGAAATAGAGTACAATACTCTGTGTGAGAGTACGGTTGGCCACCCTCCCGCGTTGAGTGCTGCGGCCGGTACTGAGAGCGCGGTGCATGTTGCAGGAGCTGGCGGAGTTCGAGGGCGCGCCGCGCGGCCCGAAGCTGTCCGTGCGAGGTGAGGACCACTACTGTGCTGTCTAACGACCTCATCGCAGGCAAAGACAACAAAAGCAACAGACGGGTTCGTTGGTCTAGTGGATAGTGACCCTGACTGCTAAGCCGGAGGTCGTGCGTGGGTTTGATTCCCACCCAGGACAAACTTTGTGTGATGAGCATGATTGTTTGTTCTGTGTCTGGGTGTAATTTATCTATAATATGTAGGTATGTATTTATAAATTATATTAGTATGTTTATCAGTTGTCTGGTTACCATAGTACAAGCTCTGCTTAGTTTGGGATCAGATGACCGTGTGTGAGATTTCCTAAGATGTGAGATGTGTGAGAAGCAGAGTCCTACGCCGAGCGAGCTCTGTTCACAAGCTGTACACGTTTCGATTTAATTTAAAAAACTTCAAAAACGATCTATTTTAGTTTAGCAAACAGTCGATTTAGTTTCGGTAACCACGCAACATCACTAACTGACCTTTGCCTGTTTCCAAAATAATAGTTATTTTATCAGACTTATAAAAAGAGGAGTGGTTCACCTTAAGGTTGACTAAGTTCCCCGCGGTGTCACCCGCGTTATCTTACGTCTTTGGTATAAATGTACAGCTCTGTTCCCGTACATACGCACATGGCATAGCGGGACGTAGCCGGTAGCATGATATTATTAGCATAGGTGCCTGATAACGTAGCTTAAACTTCATATTGGTGAAAGAATTTTTTAAATCGATTCTGACGTTTTGGAAATCATCCTATAATGGATATATTGGTTAAACTGTACAATACTTGACATCGATTTTTGTTTTTTCGGGTGTGACTGATGGGCACTCACACCACCCCAAAACTTCCAAACTGTAGAAACGAATACTTTTAGAAATATAGGTAATTATAAAACGGTACGATACCGGATTGACAAATCAAAGGCTTCTGTAGGTCTCCGGCGCTGCGGGAAGTGCAGCCCTTATTCTAAGTGCAGCCCTTATGTAACAAGCTGCTGGGCACGCCGTAATAGCGGCGGTAAGACCCCTCTTTGAGGAGTGGCTGGAGAGGCGCCACGGCGCTCTCACGTTTCGCTTGGCACAGGTCCTCACCGGACATGGTCAGTTCGGTAGGTTCCTGTGTCGGATTCGGGCGGAAGCGACGCCTGGGTGTCACCACTGCAGCAACGGTCGCCTGGAGGACACGGTCGAGCACACGGTGGAGGTGTGCCGCGCATGGGCGGACCATCGACGTGTCCTCGTAGAGGCGATCAGCGGCGGTGACCTCTCGCGCCCAGCACTGGTTCAGGCCATGCTGCGGGGCGAGACGGAATGGGATGCCGTCGCCTCCTTCTGCGAAGCCTCTCGCCCCGGACTAAGACCCAGGCGAAGACGTCGAGAGTCGCAAGACGACTACCGGCCACCGTAGGCGCGGTTCTGCGGATAGCGAGCGATGGGTAGCTCGCCGCCCGGCTAGAACCAGGAACGCGTCGACGGCGCGTTGGTGTTCCACGCACGCCTCAAAGAGAAGAAGTCAGCACAGGAAGGGGCCCAACAGGACCAACGCCTGCCGGGGTTGCGAAATGTTTATAATAGTTACCGTGTCCCTGGAACATAAAGGACAATCGAAGGAACATGAGTGGGTTTTAGTCAGTAAAAGTCTGACACGCCCTCCCCCGCACCCAGGACGGGAGCAGTCATTTGATGATTTCCCACTCACCAAAAAAAAAAATGTAACAAGCTGCACGTACTTACGATTACGCCTCGCGGACAGAGAAAAATGTTTTTACGTATTTTACCATTTTGTTTCTAAAAGTAGGTATGCGTTTCCGTAGCTTGGGAATGACTGAGGGAGTGTGGAGATGGAGATCCACATTCACCACTCTAAATATAAAAATAACATTTTTTTTCTCTTATGTTAGATTATATGATGCTGCGATCTGCAGAGTAGTCTGCAATGAGCGGCATTGGTGTCTGCTTTCGCTGGGAATTGGCGTGTTCTTGAGATGTGTCATTTGACCCCATTCCTCAGTCTTTGTCTTTAATTGTTAAATCTGGTACGTAGGCCAGTCACACTGTGCCTCTTTAGTCTATTAAAGTGTTGGTAATTTTTTGCTATTAGGTCTTTTGCCATTTCATTGGGGTGAGCTGCAAGCCTGCAATAAAATTGAATGATAAATACTTACTTATTAAAGAAAAATATAAATACTAGTTTGTAAATCTACATAGTAGTATTTCTATATTTTTTGTTACTCGCAAACCGGACTCGACAGGAGTCAGTCGTCTAAGGAAGGCGGTAATAATTTGTTTGTCGTGTGGCAGATTTGATCGAGGACGGGTTCGAGTCGAGCCCGGCGTGGTTCTTCGTGCTGGTGGCGGAGTGCGACGGCGCCGTGGTGGGGCACGCGCTGTGCAACCGCGCCTACTCGTCGTGGACGCGCCGCGCCTTCTACGTGGAGGACCTGTACGTGCGGCCCGCCGCGCGCCGCCGCGGCGTCGGCCTGTGTCTGCTGCGCGAGCTCTGCCGGGTGCGTGCGCCGCCCTGCTACGGTACGTAGTGTCGTGAGGAGGTGCCGTAACTCTTGCGCGTGCTGCAGATGGCGGTGGCGGAGGGCGTGCACCGCGTGGACTGGCACGTGCTGGAGAGCAACGCGTCGGCGCTGAGCTTCTACGCGCGCCTGGGAGCGCGCGACCTGCGCGTCAGCGAGGGCCGCGCCGCCATGCGCCTCGACCGGCCGCACATCGAGCAGCTCGCGCAGGACCAGCCCTGACCACCTGCCGCAGAGCTGCGGCCGGCCAGACTGCTCGGATTCCAACAATCGATTTATTTTTAATAATTATGATAACCTGCCATAAAATTTAAATGAGATTATAACAAATAGAGTATTTTAAAACCATTTTTATTTTTAATCGTCCCGTGTGAAGACTGCAGTGCCCACTAGAGGAGGGACCCACAACAAGAACTTTTCCATCCCCATTTCTTAATCTAATTTCCATTCTTGGGCACATACTTTTGTTGCTAGCATACTGACAATGTAAAAGCTTCTAATGTTTTCTACAAGTGACTGCTCCGCATTTTTTATCGATTTCAATAGGTTTTAAGTATTACTATGTGTCTGTGTGTGTGTGAGGAAACCTGGACTTGTAGTTAATATTAGTCTGAAATCGCCTGTATGAGAAGAGGCCTTTGCCCTGCAGTGGGACAGTTATAGGCAGGTATTATTATTATTATTATATGTGTCTGTTCTCGAGACACTGGAGCCAGAGGCTCAATAAAACGAAAGTACTTGATAGATATACTGAATTTAATAAACGTTTTTACAAACTTTCGTTCTATTAAAATAGTTAAAATAATGATTAAAACTTTAAATTGCGGCACTAGATGTTCGTCCGATATTAGAAATTGTGAAGTGTGTATTTATTTATTTGTGAGGTAGAAATTTTTCCTTAGCAATATTGTGATTTTCTTCAACCACCGTCATTATCAAGCGCCTGACGCCGTTATAAAGCACCGAGTGTTTCGCAAGCGTTTTTCTAGGCGCTAGGCGCTAACATCCTGGGCCCCGTTAAAAGTCTCCGACTTTTAACCCTCGATGAGATGCTCTGTTGCGGGTAGCGGGCAGAGTCGCTGGAAGGGTTTCCGGTAGCATCCTTGCGTGGTTTGTACATCTGCGACTTGACATATTCCTTCGGGACCAGGAAACAGCTTGGAGATTCGTCCCATTCGCCAACATAGCGGAGGTAGGTTGTCCTCTTGCAGTAGCACCAGGTCTCCAACTTGCAGCGGAGTATCGCCGGTGCGCCATTTTGATCGCTGTTGCAACTCAGCCAGGTATTCGCGTTGCCACCTCCTCCAGAAATGCTGCCGGATTTGTTCCAGCCGAAGGTAGCGATTCAGTTGAGTAGCCTTGCAGTTCTCCAGGGTCGGTGACGGCAGCGCAGTAAGCGGCCGTCCAAGCAGAAAATGCCCTGGGGTAAGGAAAAGGAGATCATTGGGTGACGAGGACATGGGGTAAAGTGGGCGACTATTTAGAATTGCTTCTACTTGTGCAAATAAAGTGGATATTTCTTCGAAAGTTAAATGGGTAACGCCCATTATGCGTCTAATATGAAATTCGGCCGATTTTACCCCGGCCTCCCAGATACCACCAAAGTGGGGAGCGTAAGTAGGAGAGAATGAAAACTTAATTTCTTCCTCGTTAGAGAACGATGTAATCGCTTGCCGGTTACCTTTTAAGAAATCACCGATTTCCTTGGCAGCGGCTACAAAATTGCGACCATTGTCGCAGAAAATTTCAACAGGCTTACCCCGACGAGAGATAAACCTTCGCAAGGTAAGGATAAAGGCGTCCTTGGAGAGATCACTTACCGCCTCCAGGTGCACACACTTGTACCTCAAGCAAACAAAAAGACATAGGTAACATTTTGAGACCCGTGATCCGCGACCTTTGCTATTTGAGATATAGAAGGGTCCGGCAAAGTCTATCCCAACACTGCGAAATGGAAAGTCCATCGTAACACGCTGGGAGGGCAAGTTTCCCATTACGGGCGATGCAGTCTTGCCCTGCATTTTACGACAAGTGATGCAGTTGTGCACAGATCTCCGCGCGAGGCGTCGTCCATTGATGGGCCAAACGTATTGCCTGACGCTAGCTAGGAGCAGCTGTGGGCCAGCGTGTAGTTTGTGTATGTGTTCCCGTTCAAATATTAGCCTTGTTAGGTGATGAGAGGAGTGGAGTAGAATAGGGTGTTTGCTGCTGAATGATATAGTCGAAGCGTCCAGCCGGCCTCCTACTCGTATTAAACCATCTGTGTCAATGAAAGGGGTAAGTGCTATAATTGATGATTTTGTACTAATGGGTTTATCCTTTGAAAGTAAGTCATACTCAATGGGAAACGATTCCTGTTGAGCCTTACGACATAGAAGATGAAATGACTTTTGCAATTCTTCTAAATCAATGGCGCCGAAGCGCTTACATTTGGGATTACGTAGATTATTAAAATAGCGTAGTACGTATGCGTAATCTAATTAAATTTTATACAATTTACTGTATTTGTGAAACGGTATAATGTGGATAAGTTTTCAAGCTTGGTAGCAACTACGTTTGACTTAACTTCAGGAAGTTCAGACTCTTGTTGGGCCTTCATTTGAAAAGTGGGCCAAGACGATTCTTCTTGTAGTAGGAATTCGGGCCCTGACCACCACAGACTACAGTTTTTAAGCTCGTCTGGATATACTCCACGTGAGACGAGATCAGCAGGATTCTGCGAAGTGGGTACGTAACACCAACAAGAGTAGTCTGATAGCTCAAGTATTTCAGCAATCCTATTGGCTACGAAGGTCTTCAACCTTCTCGAGCTTGTATGCAGCCAAGCAAGGACAACAGAGGAATCACACCAATAGGTTTTACGCCTTATTGGAAACCTTAAGGAATCGATGACTGCCTTGCTGAGCCTAGCAGCTAATAAGGCCGCACATAACTCCAATCGAGGTATAGTGCAAGCTTTGATTGGAGCTACCTTAGACTTGGAACAAAGAAGGTTAACGTGCACTATACCTGCTTCATCAATGGACCTAATATAAACGCAAGCACCATAGGCCTTTTGAGAAGCATCGCTGAACACATGCATTTCTGTGACAGCGGGTGAGTCACATAAAACTTGTCTCGAAAGCATAAAAGATGCTAAAGAGGATATACTATTAGAAAATTTACGCCAAGTATTTTCTATTTCTGCTGAAACAGGGTCGTCCCAGCCAACCTTATCGAGCCAAAGTTGCTGCATTAGCATTTTTGGTATTATAATACAGGGACTTACAAAACCAAGCGGGTCAAAGATTTTAAAAGATGTGGATAGAATATGACGTTTACTAATTTTATCATTGGCAGGGGGAATTTCAAAGGAATAATGAAGACAATCTGTTTTAGCATTCCACCCTAAGCCAAGAGCATTCGAAGACTCACTAATGATAAGCGTGTCCGTAGCGTTTTCAGAGCAGGCTTTAAGCACATTAGAAGAGTTAGATTTATATTTCCTTAAATTAAAGCACCCTTTTTTTGAGGGTTTCTGATACAGCCCTCTGAAGATGTTGCAGTTCCTTCTCAGAGTTACAGCCCGTGATTAAATCATCTACGTATAGGTCGTGCTGTATTATTGTTTTTATGAGCGGATCGTCGCATTCCTCTCCTAGCTGCCAAAGACACCTTGTACTTAAATAACTTGCGCTTGTGAACCCATAAGTCACAGTATTTAGACGAAGGGTTTGAAGGGGCTGACGCTCATCTTCTCTCCAAATGATCAATTGAAGATTTCGATCTGATTCGTCTATCAATATTTGACGATATACCTTTTCAACGTCAGCTGCTATAATAAACTTGTAAAAGCGAGCACGAATCAGAATGGAGAAAAGATCAGAAATCAGTCGATCACCGAGCGTCCCGGTGCGCCGCGCGCGTGACACACTGACATACACGTCCAACGAGCGTCCCGGTGCGCCGCGCGCGTGACACACATACACGTCTACCGAGCATCCCAAAAAATTCGTTCAGAAGTATTGCGAATGATTTCATCTCTATGCTTAAAGTATCTACAAAATTATAAATAGCTTAATAAGCACTCACTAATATATTAACAGCCTTTCTAATAATCGCTGCATAAAGTTATGACAGGTTTATACGTCAAAGAATGTATGGTTACACAAGCTTTATTCATGACATAACTTTACACAGTGATTATTAGTAAGGGCATAAGTGTAAAGTAAATTGGGAGAGGTTGCAAATACCTTTATTTTTAATTATCTACTTTCGTACATTGCGGTTAGGTATAATATGTGGTGCTGTGCTCAATGCTTATGTGGTATAGAGTAAATATTATATCGTGACGACATGAAGTGAGAAGTAAACGTAGGTTTGGCAACCGAGCCCGGCAGCCGAGCCGGCGGGCGGCGGAGCGGACTCAATCGTTAGCTAGCGTGCAGCGGCGTGCCAGCGGCCGGGCCGGGAGCCGCGCCGTCTGGCCGCGGGCTTGTGGCGCATGCGCGGCCCGCGCCTCGCGCCGCTCTCCGCGCCGCGCTCCGCGCCTCATACCGCGCCGGAGCCCGCGCCCGTCGCCCGCCGCGCGCCTCGTGGACCGCGCGCTCTGCTGTGCGACCTCTTGCTGACACACGCACGGTGATGTATTCGATACGTCTCAATATTTACACCTGGCGTAACATTGTTGTACATAGAAGTGGTAACGCAGGATGTGTGTAAAATAAATAGCTGAAGGTACGTGCTGCCCATACCGGATTGTTTGTGCCGTAAGTTTTCACAATATTTCCCTTTGCACCTATCTATGCAAACGACGTGCTTATACTTTACAAACTGTTGCAAAAGTGTCTATTTGCTTGGCTCACAGTTCGTTATAAGAAGTTTGCGCGGTATTTCTAAGAAACATGCTATTAGAATGACTTTTTTACATCCGAGCTAGGAAATCAGAGACGTGATTTCAAAAAGGGAACTAAAAGTAACTTAACACGAATGTTGATAGTAAGTTGAAACCTACCTGAAAGCTCCTTTGAAAATGAACTAAATAGATAAAGGTGTCATTAGCAGCACTACAGATTTCGTTAGAAAATACAAAAAGGTAGCATTTCCTAGGACCAGTAGCGCGCATTTCATACAGGCTTTATTTTGGCAGTGACTGCTTCATACAAATCCAAAATATGTCGATGTATATATGTAACAGATGCACAAAGCTACTCTTATAAAGTAGCTTTGTGCATTGTGTTTCCAAGGTTAGATGTAAACATTTCAGACTGAAACCCTGAAAGCTGTACAAGTCCCGCTAGTACGGTTCAGACAACACTGTCGGGCTCTCCGGACATAAGCACCCTTCGAGCCTAGCGCAGCCCGGCGGAGTCTCGTGCGACTAACATACTCTTGAGCTTAACATGTATATTCTTAGCTTAAAATAAAAAGTGCAATAACTTTCAGTTTTTTTTCATAAACAAAATATGGTCAAAACTCAAAGTTATAATAGTATTTTTTCATGCTTCAAAACGTTACTGAGCGTCCAAATGTTAATGCTCCTGTGTCGTCGTTGTGTTGCTGCTGAGAGCAGCTCGCCCGGGCCGGCTCGCCTGGCGCCGAGTACTACTAAACATCGGCAGCAACAGCCGCGGTTACTCCGCAGAGCTCTGCTCTTCCTATTCAAAGGGCTAAAATTCGCTTTGGTAAAAGTTAGGCGGGAGCAAATAGCCTTTTACTTGCAACTAAGTTCTATTAGGAGATCCGTTATGTAAACGGATTTTCATGGATATTTTTGTAAACGGATTTTCACGTGCTCGTCAGCATCAAGCACGAAGGGTTTCGTACCTCTGTGAGAATTTCAAGCGTTTACCTGGGGGCCAATTCTCGATTTTCGCCATTTATCTCGAATTCGAGATTGTAAGTCTATCTCTATGTCTATCAAAAATATCTCTATCTCTACCAAAAAATGTCGAATTGAACAGAATTCCGTATTCTCAGTCAAAATAGAAATAAATGTCAGAAAATGTCGAGTCGAGTAAAGATTATGTTACCATTATGAAGAATCGCACGTTTCGTTTTTGGTAAGCTTAGTAAAAGTAGCATAAGTGAATGAATGATTTTGTTTTAAAATGCTGAATATACGAATATTTAAGTATAAAACGAAACGTTTAGTGTAAAAATAATCAGTTTGACAGTTGACTGTCTGTCAGTGACAGAATCCAAGTGTTAGATAAGAAGTAAATGATAAAGTTCTTTATTATAAAATTAAAATAGCGAAGTCATACGAAAAATCAATTATAATAAAATCGGTTACAATAATTAACGATTTGATTATACCAAATACGTATTTTTTTTAAATAAAATTAAAAAAAAATAGGTATTTTAGGGTGTGCAAGATAGAAATTCTAATAAACTAATAAACTCGTCCATCTTTCAGTGGTTTCAAGTCTAATCGTGGTCGTTGTTTCAAGAAAACACAATGCACAAATCAAAAAGTATAAATCGAATTCCCAGTAGGTATGAGATGCCAAGCGGTATTTTATTAAAAAAATAAGGAAATAAAAAACACAGTGTACAATCCAAAACTCAACGGAATCACTCAGAAATGACGTATCTCTACAATCGACATGACATCTCTACTGCTCAGGAGCACTCGACATGAACTCTAACGTTAGCCTTCGACAAATGTCGAACTCGACATCCCCAGAATAGCAACTTTTAAAATTTGTCTACAAAATGACGTCATTCGATTTTTTGTCGAATTAGACATAATCTCTAAAACCGAGAATTGGCCCCCTGTTGCCAATATAATGACTGCGCTTAATATTTATTTTAGGGCCCTCGCCCACGGCGACTTTTTGTAGCGATGCAGTCGCGCGTTTAGCAAACGCGCGCCTGCATCACTTCTAACGCGTGATAGTCGCATTTGCAACGCGCTACTGCATCGCGATTGTATCGATACAAACGCGCGACTGCATCGCGATTAGTCGTTCTTCAGCTGATATACATTGTCTCGTCATTGTATTTCTGCGTGTCAACTCTGGTTTTACAATGGAAAGCAATTCACAAAACGTCGAATATGACATTCTATAACAACTTTTGAATTTAAGATCATAATTTTTGAGTTGTTTGAATGTTGTTACATGATGTCCACAAAGTAATCTCTGGGTATTAAATGGATGCATCCAATATTGACGCTGCTTCCGTTGCCTACGCTTCGGCTGCTTACGTAAAAGCAGCACCAAAGACAACGTGACTAATTTTGCCTCAACGGAGTCCATCTTGCAACTGTACTGATCCAAGGTATTTTTGTATCGTGACTGCATCGCGACCGAATCGCGTTTGCATCGCGACCGAATCGCGTTTGCATCGCGACCGAATCGCGTTTGCATCGCGACCGAATCGCGTTTGCATCGCGACTGAATCTGGTCCCGTGGGCGCGGGCACACAGCTAGCGACTGCTTCGCGTCTGTATCGATGCTACGCGCGAGAGCATCGCGACTGCATCGCTACAAAAAGTCGCCCGTGGGCGAGGGCCCTTATTCTGTTTTTAAATATTTGTTGTCTTTGCGGCAACAGATATAAATGATCTGTGAAAACAACTGACTAGCTCATTAGCTATCACCGTTAATAGCCGCGTACCTACCTAGCGCACAGGCTCGCGCGGCGGCCTCGGTGTCCGAATCGCGAGCGATGGCTCCCGCGGCAGTCTCAGTAGTTTTGGCAGGGGGGAGGCAGGCTGAGCCATCATAAGTCCGCGAGTATTCGTAATGGACAGTCGTGTATTTTCAGCTGCAGCTATTTTCCTAGCTGCTTATTGTTTAAAGAAACGAAAACAGTAACGTATCAAGAAAAATCCTAGACGCTTCTGGATTAGAAAAAAATATAAGCGTCGCCACCAATATGATATCAAAATTACAGAAGACAAACACGGCAATAGACAAAACTTGAAGTAGCTTCGCGCGCGAGCCAAAACATAACCGTCCCCACCTAACGCACAGCGCTCACCGAGGCACCTTTGAGCGCGTCAAGTTTACCGACAACAGATGGCTCGGGGCCGAGCCGTGCTCGGTCGAGCAAACGCGCGCCCGAGTCACGCCGAGGCACGTCCACACCAGCCGACGCATTTGGCTCGCGAGGCTGCCGCGCGAGCCTGTGCGCTAGGTGGGTACGCGGCTAATGAGATACAGCCTGCTGACTACTGTCAGACTATGGTCTCGTTATTACCGTTTGGGTTAGGCGAAAAAACTTTCAAGCTAACTAGCCTCAAATGTTGAAATATTTTTTAATTTTTATTTAATAGTTATTTGACGGACCTGTTTACCAATTGTCCTTTCACCATACTACAAGTTCTGCTTAGTTTGGGATTAGATGACCGTGTGTGAGTTGTCCCAGGATAATCGTTTATTTTCCAAAAAAAGAAATCGATGATACTACTTTGTATTTCTTTTATCACTAAGCTATAACTGGGTTAGACTACAAAGAGAGCGAACAAAGAGACAATAAAGAGTAAAAAATAAACAGCTTTCTGAAGTCCGAGGCAATATTGGCGATGCAAAACGGGAACCAGAACAGAAGTCTGGCTTCCGAAATCGAAGTTATTTTTCCGTTCTTATCTTTGAAGGCGGTTATCTTTTTTTTGCCTTTTGCTTTAATTAAAACGGTTTGTTGTCACAAGAAATCCTTAAAGAGCTCCTAAACGGACAACTCAATCGCTGTAATCATGTTGCTGCAATACTTTTGAGTGTGACCCGGCAACACCGGCAATATAACAAGTGTACGGCTGCCTACATTATAAACTCAAATAAAAAAAACCGGTCAAGTGCGAGTTCTACTCGCGCAACGAGGGTTCCGTTAATTTGTTTTTTAGTAAAATAACTACAAACTTACGGTTTTCGGAGTTTTCTCTTAACTTGTGCTACATGACCTTGCTTCTTGCCAAATTTCACGATTCTAGGTCAATGGGAAGTACCCTATAGGTTTTGAGTTTTGATTCTCTTGAAAATATCTGAATATGCAATATAAACCGCCGTATCTTTTTATTGCGTTGATTTAGAAACTATATTTTTCCCCTGCTTTGAGAGATAGCAGACCTGAGTATGTGATATTAATTTCAGCTTGATATCTCGACGCGTTTCTGAGAAAAAGGTTCTTGACAGACAGACGGACAGACGGACGCCTGATGTCAACTAACTACAAATTTACGGTTTTCGGAGTTTTCCCTTTACTTGTGCTACATGACCCTGCCTTTTGCCAAATTTCATGATTCTAGGTCAATGGGAAGTACCCTATAGGTTTTGAGTTTTGATTCTCTTGAAAATATCTAAATATGCAATATAAACCGCCGTATTTTTTTATTGCATTGATTTAGAAACTTGATTTTTTCACTGCTGTGAGAGATAGCAGACCTAAGTATGTGATATTAATTTCAGCTTGATATCTCGACGCGTTTATGAGAAAAAGGTTCTTGACAGACAGACGGACAGACGGACGCCTGGTGTGAACTAACTACAAATTTACGGTTTTCGGAGTTTTCCCTTTACTTGTGCTATATGACCTTGCTTTTTGCCAAATTTCATGATTCTAGGTCAATGGAAAGTACCCTATAGGTTTTGATTTCCTTGCAAATGTCCAAATTTGCAATATAAACCGCCGTATCTTTTTATTGCATTGATTTAAAAACTTGATTTTTTCACTGCTTTAAGAGATAGCAGACCCGAGTATGTGATATTAATTTCAGCTTGATATCTCGACGCGTTTCTGAGAAAAAGGGTCTTGACAGCCGGACGGACGGACAGACGGACAACAAAGTGATCCTATAAGGGTTCCGTTTTTACCTTTTGAGGTACGGAACCCTAAAAAAGGGAAAACTTGGACAATGTCTTAATTCAACCGGCGTGATATTAATGATTAGTTAATATGTGCTCGCGGATTCACTTGCGTGGACTTCCGACAATAGACCTAGATGAAATGGTTGAAAGCGCTATTGTAGTAGTGATATGGTAGTGAGGTGTATTGAGTGTGAGATTTGTCTGCTGACTGCGGTTGTTTGACTGTTCGGTAAATGAAAATGGGGAGGGGGGGGGAGGGTAATAGAAAAAAGAAGAGACAGGATTTACCTTATAAGGATGAGATAACCAAAGAGATTAAATATACCTACTATAGAGGGGCTATGCGAAGAAATGTCATAGAAAAACTGTGATCCCTTGTTTCAGTAACGCCATCTAGCATAATATAGCAAAATTAGAGCGGCTATTGGAAACATCAAATGTCAGTAACGCCATCTAGCTTTGAATAGCATACTAGAAACTTTGTGTAGGGATGTTACCATTTAAATAACAAAGTCTCGATAATAATAATAAAAGTTACGAGATTATTTTTTTGTTCACATTTGAATAGATTGAACCAAATGCCAAAAAATTAGGAAAACAATAAAACGATTAGTGGTTTCAATGTGTACAAGTTATTTATTTATTTATTTTTTTTACATACAAATTACTAAATGAATATGAAAGATATAGAAATGGATAAATAAATTATCATGAAACATCATCAAAGAATTTTTTTGTGAAATAAAATTTATAAATAAATTTTATTTTATAATATTACAAGACTAAAGGTACTTCGAACTTGAATTGGGAACCTCTTCATCCGAACTAGGTGGTAACCTGTATCTCGGAATACAAACCATCCCCTCTAATAGCTTGGACAATTTAGAAGTCATTATTATGGTCTAATGATTCAAGGGTTCGAATCAATCAAAATCAATCAAGCAGATGGAAGCCAATTTTCTTCTTTACGGTCTATTTGTACAAACCGTATCCACTTTTCACGTTCTACTTTATTTACACTCGGAAACCTGCAATAACAGAACCCTACTTCAACGAATAGTACTTGATCCTTTATTGATATTTAAATTAAATGATACTTATGATTATGTTCAAACAGTTCAATATTCTAAGTGTTATTTATTATTTACCTCATAAAATATCGATGACAAACTCGATAAACAACATCACATCTCTACAAGGCAGTAGTAAAGCTATTCAGCAATAGAGGGCGTTTATTACAAAATTAGCATATGTTCTAGAACTGTTTATTAAAATAATTATTACTAAGTAAATATAACAAATACATACGAAAATAAACCGAAGTTAGATCCAGTCATTCTACCATAACGAGATTTAAGTACCTTAATGCGCAACTCGGCATATTTTCTTGGAAAATATTTTTCTTTTGTTTGACAGTTTGTCAAGAATACGACATATCACGCCGGCGTACAACACTAGACTGAGCGACTTTTGTCCACTAGGACAAATGTATCGGATTACGATTTTTTTCGCTATGTCCCGTCTATTGTGTAGTATAATTTAATGTCTTTGGAGATAACAGATTAATCAGGTTTGTCAGGTATCATTAAAGTAAAAATACGTTATTTTGAATATTAGCTTTAAGTGGCTCGATTCACGATTCTAGCGAATTCACAATGTTCTAGAAAGATTTCTATGGCATATGACACATCGTTAGAAAGAGGATAGACTAGAGAACTTATGAAGGAGTTGGAAGATCCCGGTCGCTGTTACTTTATTTTCTGTAGATAATATGTAAACAGCTGCAACATGTACTTACAGCTTTCAAAAAATATTTCAAAATTTAAATCGTTTATTTCCATTAGACCATGAAGGCACTTTGGAACGTCAATTACATTAAAATAGTTGATTCTAGTCGCCCATTCCAAAAAGTTGTTTATATGGAGAAGAATAGGCAAGAAACTCCATATGTACTCTTTTAAAATAAATATGCTACAGTTTACTTATATACATGATTACATTATGTAAAGTAAAAATGAATACAATGTCAAAGTAAAGAGTCTACGTTAAAAATACATATTTGCCACAAAAAAAATATATTTAGAAATGGAAGCTATATCATATTTACGAGGTATAAGTGTTTACAAATATCGAAATGGTAGACGACCACTCTCAAACAAATAACTAAATTAGTGTGTGAGCCAACGCAATCTACAACAAAATGAGGAGATAAAAGATCTCGATCTAAAAGTCGTTAAAAAGAGTTATCCACAGGTCATGAGAGGTGTTAAAGGGGCTCAAAGGCTAGCATTATGACCCCTTCAGTCGACTATTTCAATTTGGCACACGATGCACCAAACACCCTGTTTAATAGAGAAACTAAAAATAGTATAAAACACTCAAAAACACGCTTTTATAGGTGCACGTAAAAGTCAAAAATACATACACTACTGCGTGGTCTACCGTACAGCCCTGCATCTTGTAAGATCAGCTCGATAGTACCATATTATTCTATTCAGACCTTGAAACCTAAACGTGGTCAAAGTTCATTTCGTGGTCAAAGTTCATTACAAGACCTTTCTAACAAGTCCAAACACGGCTATGATTACGATATTTCATCATGGAATGCTAGTGCCTATCTTCCGGCTTCATCATCAGACCTTGAAACCTAATCATGGTCAACGTTCATTACAAGACCTTTCTAACTAGTCCAAACACGGCTATGACACGATTATCCATCATGAAGTTCCAGTTCATATCTTCCGGCTCCATCATCAGATCAGCTCGACAGTACCATATTATTGAATCTTCTTCAGAATCACATACAATTGCCAATTTTCATAACGCTACGATCTTTAGAAGATGGTTAAATTAGTTTTCAAAGATTTGATTACATAGTACATACATACAGGTCGACCTAATAAAAGCGTGTTAAAAACTTAAATCACGAGCAAAGCGAGGAATTTAAGACGAGTCCTGAGAGTAGCGAGGGATTTAAGTTCACCCAAGA
Source organism: Athetis lepigone (assembly GCA_033675125.1). Lineage (NCBI taxonomy): Eukaryota > Metazoa > Arthropoda > Insecta > Lepidoptera > Noctuidae > Athetis > Athetis lepigone. Next base: position 23,256,503 of record CM066227.1, read on the forward strand.
CTTACAGCTTTATCACCGAGGAAAATACTCTATTTTTACCATACTACTACGTACCATTTGCGAAAAAAATAACACAATAATAATATGAGATAAGCATTTATTAAAAATAATGACAATTAAAAGTAAAAGTTAACATTTGAAACATTGGTCCAATTATTGATAGAATTACATTTTTGTTTGGTACATTTACAAAGGCAGCTCATACAGCCTCGTCGGTTTTGTAATTTTATTTAATAATCATAAATAACAGCATACTAAATGCGTATTCCTTTTTCAAAAAGATGTATAAGGCTTTATATACAAACTCAATGACACGGGGTCAGATTCAAAAAAAGTAATGCAGCAATTATTGCCGTACTTGCCAGAACGGTGCAGCCACGCTAAGGATTTAGAGTATTAATTTTAGTAACATCGTTTTACTGAAAAATCTTTTTTTAAGTAAGAGTCTAGCCAACAATGTGGCAACAAGCCTGGGAAAATATGGATGAAAAATACTGTAAATTATAAATCAATGTATATTATAGTAAAAAAACCGGCCAAGAGTGTGTCGGGCCACGCTCAGTTAGGATTCCGTAGTTACCCGTCCGTCACAATAAGTGTTCCCACTTATGAGTGTTCACACTTTTATTTGGTCAAATATTTACTTGGCAGGATATTGCTAGGCATAATGTATTTAAATTAATGACTTAATTAACTTCTCGAGTTCTAGCTGTAAGTAAAAATAATATAAACATCGTTATGTAGCAAATCTAAAGCAAGGTTTTATCGATCCACGTTATAAACATAGGCGGCAGGCGTTCGTTTGATCCGGTGCAGCCAGCCGCGCGAGGCAGCCGAGCGCGCGGCGGCCGCATGGCGCGCACGTGAGGCGGCCATGCGCGCGCTGCTGCCGCTGCTGGCCGTCCTCGCCGCCGCCGCCCCCGCGCCCTCCGCGCCCCCCGCGCCTACCGCGCCCCCGCACCGCCGCGCACTGCTGCTCGTGCTGCGCGCCGCCTGCCGGGCGCCGCTGCGGCCCGCCTTCGACGAGGCCAGTCTGCTCGCCTATGGACCCGCGCGCTTCCTTTTCGATCGCTACAGTGTGCGACTTCTAAGCTATGAAGGTGAGGAGGTGCGACGATTTTAAACTAGCAACTAGCTGTTCCAGCTTTTCAATGGTGACATAATTTGGAAGTATAATGCACTCCGTCAGACACCTGCGGAGCAAACTGGAGAGTGTCGGTGACGCTGCGCGCGCTCGCGGCGCTCGGGTCCGGCGGCTCCGTGCTGAGCGCGGGCTGCCCGGGCGCGGACGTGTGCGGCGTGCTGGCGGCGGCGGCGCGCGCGCTGCGGCGGCCGCGGCCAGCGGCGTGCGCGGCCGCCGAGGTGCTGGGCGCGGCGGTGCAGCGCCTGGGCGCGCGCCTGCACTGGCGCCGCGCACTGCTGCCGCCGGCCGCCGCGCACTCGGAGTGCGACGCGGCGCGGCAGGAGGTGGCGCGCGCGCTCGCCGCCGCCGGCCTGGCGGTCCGCCGCGGGCCTCTCTCGCCGCCCGAGTTTGCGCACCAGCCAGACGGTGAGTCAAAACAAACTGAGTAACAATCAAAACAAATGCTTTGACACCGGTTTCGTTAAATTGAATATACCGTTTCAGTTGTGATTCTGTGCGCCTCTCGCACCACCGGCACCGTGACGTCCGCGGGCGCGGCGCGCGGGCCGGGGGGCGCGGGCCCGCCGGCGCTGCTGCTGCACGTGGAGGAGTGCCTGCCCGCGCTCCGCAGCACTCTCACCTCGCCTCATTTTCTGCCAAACAAAACGAACGATAGTTCTGGATTAAGCAATATCAGCTTAGTTGTAAGCAAATCGCTTAACGAGCGTAACAAAAGACGCTTAACGTCCGATCATCTACCGGATGGTGATGGGAGTCGAAATCTGTCTGAGAGAGAAAGTAAAAATAATATAACAAAAACAGACTCCGTCCGGCTAAAGTCAATGTTTAGTAATCACATGGGATACAAGGTCCCTGTTGTAGGGAATGAAAATATACCTACGAAATCAGAGAATTCTAACGTCACCACGAGTTCTTCAGGTAAACGTGTTCGTGTGGTGCGCTCCGACTTCAGACCAGAGCAAATCAATTCATTTTTGCCTGAAATTGAAATTGCCTTTTTTCAACGACTGCTTCTTCTTACTGATGAACAGCTCTTGGGGCACTCCTACATAGATAATATAGCTATATATGATCGAATAATAGAAGCCATAGAGATTGAATCAAAAGCCGAAAGCACTGGAATGGAAGTTGTCGAAGTAGATTTTCATTTATATGAGCGATCGAACAGCTCACCGTCGACTTGGAGTCACGCAGCCGTCCTCGCGACCTCCTCCTCTCGATCGCTGGAGCTGCCGGACGAGCGCGCGCTCAGCGTGCGGCTGCAGAACGTGTCGGCGGCGCTGGACAGCTGGCGCGCGGGTGGCGGCGCGGCGCGGGCCGGCGCGGGCGGGCCGGGCGCGGCGGCGCTGTCGGCCGCGGCGGCGTGCGGCGCGCTGGCGCTGGCGGCGAGCGCGGCGCTGCTGCTGCGCTGGGCCGCCACGCGCCGTCGCCGCCGCCGCCGGCGCCGCGACGCCGTACTGTCGCTGCTGGACTTTACGTTCCCGGTGGACGAGCGCCGGCGCGTGGGCGAGGGCATGGAGACCATGCTGTCGTGCTGGCTGCAGCAGTTGCACGAGTTCGGCGGGCCCGAGCTGGAGCGCCCCGACCTGCTGAAGCAGCCACCGCTCGTGCCGCCGCGCGCGCCCTCCGCGCCCTCCTCCACCTGCAGCGTCAACCGCGTGGCCGTTGACCGCCGCATCCGATACAAGGTACCCGCCGTCACTGGACTCGAGCGCTCAGCAGCCACTGACACCGCCCGTAATGTCATGTGTGTCTCAGGGGGACGTGGTGCAAGTCAAGTACTTGCCGGCGACCGCGGGGCTCGAACTCAAACGCAAAGCGACTGATGTGTTGCTGGTTATGCAGAATCTGCGCCACGAAAACTTAAATCCGTTTATTGGTAATTATACATAATTTTTGTACGTCATTTCTTAAGTAGAAATGCTGTGATTAAATATTGTTATTATTGAAATGTACAGTCTCCAAAGGAGATATGTAACCAACTCATACTACGAAACTACCTATACTACAATGTTACTGTTCAAACTATTCACACAATGACATTCACACACACATCATGTCGTGCGGTCCGACTCATTATATTATAGCAAAACATAATTTCAAGCACGATCTCAACAGTTGTGTTAGCGGAACGCAAGACTGATTCACCTTCCGTGAAACGGAGTCCGAGTTCGAGCCGGTTCAATATGATGTTATTTTTGAAATTTCTAATTTCTAGTTTAAGTGATGAGGACTATACTTACTAAAGAAAAAGATTTTTCGGACCGGTTTGAGACACCAAGTAATAACAAGATGTTCGCTTATTTAAAATTATTTGCCAGTTTAGCCATACCCACTTAACGAATATGTTCTTACGTTTAATTGTGAATATAAGTAAGTAAAGTTAGTCTGCATAAGCAACTACACCCAACTCCTTCTTTGCTTAATTACCTACACTATTACGATTTTGTTTAACTTTGACCAGTATCATCTAAGAATATTGCAAAAAGCTCAGATTATTTATTGTTTTGCATGAGCGAAACATTTCTGTTTGTGAGTAACGATAATATTAATAATGTAATAATAAGATAACGAATTTTAACGAATAAAAATATACTTAATAGTTTTTACATAAATATCTTATTATTATTAATATTTATTTTTAACATATTATTCATATTTAGTAAGTATAAATGTTTTCGATATTTTTTTAAAGTTTGTTATTTTTGTTATTATAATATAAATCAGTGGTGAAACACCCGCGGCCCCCGTTCCTCTTTTTGAGGCCCGAGACTGTATCGTAAATGAATATATATAAAATGCATTTACATTATATCGTATATTTCGGGACAAAAAGTAGCCTATGTTACTCTCTATCCCTTCATCTATCTCCACTTAAAAAATCACGTCAAATCGTCGCTCCGTTTTACCGTGAAAGAAAGACAAACATACAGACAGACACACTTTCCCATTTATAATATCAGTATAGATTGTATTGGCGATTTTAATTTCACAGAACATCTTAACGTATTTAAACCTATTACTGTCCCAGTAACATTGATAGTAAAAAAAATGTAACAATTTAATTAAAATAGTATTATAACTTCAAACATCGTATTTCTATGCTAACTTTCAATGTAACAGCATTGTATATCTATAAAAACATGTAAAATAAGTCGGCGGTAGTGGAATGTGAGTGATGTTATTTTACTGGATCAAAAATATTATAATTTTATCTAGTGACATGGTTATTCACTCCGTCCATTGTATATTATAATTGTATAAAAACAATTAATTTAATGTTTCTTTATAAACATAATTATTGTTGTATTTATTAACAAAACAAGTTAAATTGTAATGTTGTTTTAATTTTCTTAGTAAAAATTAGATGTTTATTTTAAAAAGTGTTCTTTTTTGTCATTGAGTGTTGTGCTGATTATGCGCAGAAATGTTTGAACAGTAAATTGTAGTTACGTAGTGTGCGCGCATGGATACATATCTCCTTTGAAGACTGTACCTCACATGAGTATGTGTACACGGGCAGGCTGCCTGTGCGAGATGCGGCCAGCGCTGGTGTTCGACCACTGTTGGCGCGGCTCGCTGGAGGACGTGCTGATGGCCGACGACATCAAGCTGGACTGGACGTTCCGCCTGTCGCTGCTCACGGACCTGGTGAAGGGCATGCGCTACTTGCACGCATCGCCGCTGCGCGTGCACGGCCGCTTGTCCTCGCGCAACTGCGTGGTGGACTCGCGCTGGGTGCTGCGCGTCACGGACTACGGGCTGCCCGCGCTGTTCCGCGCGCAGGGCCTGCCGCATCCCATCCGCACCGCCAGAGGTACTCCCGTCCACACACTATGCGACGGAGCAACAAACATTCGTCCTCGCACGCGTTCGGCTGTATAAATATAAACGGCGTGTTATTAGATCTCCTGTGGACGGCGCCGGAGCTGCTGCGCGAGGGCGGCGGCGACGTGCGCGGCACGCAGCCCGGCGACGTGTTTTCGTTCGCCATCATCATGCAGGAGGTGATCGTGCGCGGCGAGCCCTACTGCATGCTGGCGCTCACGCCGGACGGTAAGCGCGGGCGGGAGCGGGGCGCGGGGCGCGGGGAGGGGCGTGGCACTCGTACTGACGCGGCGCTGCTTGCAGAGATCGTGGAGAAGGTGTCGCGGCCGCCGCCGCTGATCCGGCCGTCCGTGTCGATGGGCGCGGCGCCGCCGGACGCCGTGAGCGTGATGCGCCAGTGCTGGAGCGAGGCGCCCGACCTGCGGCCCGACTTCCACCGCCTGCACGACATCTTCCGCCACCTGCACCGCGGCAGGTCAGCCGCACCGTGACACCGCGCAGTCGCGTGAAGGCCTGCGCGCCATGTTCTAACATATTTCTTTCCCTTTACAGAAAGGTCAACATAGTAGACTCGATGTTTGAAATGTTGGAGAAATATAGCAATAATCTAGAAGAGCTGATAAAGGAACGCACGGAGCAGCTCGACATGGAGAAGAAAAAAACCGAACAACTTCTGAACAGGATGCTTCCCAGGTTACCTTGCCCACAACTACTTTTTCCAAAAAATACTCTTTAATAGCTACATATGATAATACCTAAAAAAGTAGAGGCTGTTTTGTGTATTGTTAGACCCGAGAGATTAATTGAATAAAAGAAAAAGCTCAAGTTTTTAAGCAAAAAAAAAATCGTTTTTAAAAGATTTTTCCTTTTTTTATTTTAGTGGTGAAGACTAAGCTAAGTTCTCGACAACTGCGTAGCTCCGACAGAACTGCCAGCAACTCTTATTGTACCATTTAAGGAACTTAACAAGCTGTCACAAAAAATGTATAAGTGATGCAAACGATTAAATTACAAAATTTTAGAAAATATAAAAACATTACCACAGTTAAGTAAAATGAAATGTAATAAAAGTCGGAAATGGTACAATTTAGAAAAATCCTTTCCTAAATTGGACCCTAGATTTCCTTTTACTTCGTTCGGTTGTACTTCACGATCTAAATGAGTTTCAAGTGCCTCTTACATACGAAATTAGGGGTACGTATCAAAATCCCGAAAGTTCATAATACCTATGATTGAAATACCGACGTCCAAAACACCGAAATTCAAAATATCGAAAGTTTTAAATGCCGATAGTCGTTATATCGAAACATAAAATACCGATGTTCAAATGCCCGTAAGGACGAAATCCCGAATGGACGAAATACCGATGGATGAAATCTCAAATTCTGTCCCAATCAAATAATATTGTTAGTTAAAAAATTAATATGCTGTGCAACAAAAGTTAGTGACAGAACCGAATTGCTGCAAAACCGACTCCACGTAGTCTTGTTTGTCCTACCCCTAGAGTGTTATTTAAAATCGTGCAGGCGCGTAGGGGTGAGGCGGCCCGCGGGCTGAGGAGCAGGCGGTTGCGAGCGAGCCGCCGTGGCTGAGGCTGGCCGGCGAAGCCGGCCAACAAGCCGAAGCTGCGGTGGTGAGCGAAAGCCGTCTGCGACGATTAGCACGCGTGGGGCCGCCGGAGGCCCGCAGTGCCGGAGCCGTCACAGAAACCCTGCCTGCTGCATGTTGCATGCTTGCTTGAATGAGAGACCGACAGATAATATCATCTAATTCTCGTGTCACAATGTTAGTTACCTTACTTCTCCCAAACGGCTGTACCGATTTTTACCAAATTTTGTATGCATATTCAGTAGGTCGGCTACGATGTATTTTTTTTTTTCACCAATTCAATTTCGGGATTTTGTACTTCGGGATTTTAAACTTCGGGATTTTAAACTTTCGGGCAAATGAACTTTCGGGATTTAAAACTTTCGACCAAACAGCCATTCGGCGTTTTAATTTTCGGGATTTCGTCCATTGGTATTTTAAAATTCGGTCTTTTAAAATCCGGGATTTTGATACGTACCCGAAATTAGAATCTATAATAAGAAGAACATTTTTATGCTTTTTGTTCTCTCTGTACATCTGAAAATATTTTAATTATGTTACCAATTATGTTGAAGAACCCTCTTTACACCTATTGTACTGGACTACCGGTATACTAACGGGTACGTATCAAATTCCCGAATTTTAAAAGACCGAATTTTAAAATACCGATGGACGACATCCCGATAATTAAAACGCTAAATGGTTGTTTGGTCGAAAGTTTAAAATCCCGAAAGTTCATTTGCCCGAAAATTTAAAATCCCGAAGTTTAAAATCCCGAAGTACAAAACCCCGAAATTGCAAAAATGGTTGGGTAGGTTATGTTAGAACTGTGACCACACAACGCGCGAAGGCGAGCGAGCGGAGCGAGCGAGCCGCGGTAGCGGCCGCTGAGCGCCATATTCTCTCTTTTGCAAAGTAAACATTTTGGTTTCTTTGCTCTGTACAATAAAAATACGTACAATAAAAATGCTTTGAATCACGGGAACTACGTCGCTGCTCTTTGGGATTTCATCCATCGGTATTTCGTCCATTCGGGATTTCGTCCTTTCGGGCATTTGAACATCGGTATTTTGTGTTTCGATATAACGACTATCGGCATTTAAAACTTTCGGTATTTTGAATTTCGGTGTTTTGGACGTCGGTATTTCAATCATAAGTATTATGAACTTTCGGGATTTTTATACGTACCCATACTAACACATGATAGGCAACTCTAAGTTCTATTTTTGTGCTAACCGTTATTTATGCAAAGTAAAAATAAATAAAAAAAAATGTAAATGAGAATAATTTGTATGTTTAACATTTACGGCTAAACATACAATTTATTCTCCTATTTGGGGTTAAATTAGGAGCAGTCCGATTCAGGCGATTCGACCCAAATAATAATAACAACAAGTCCAGTAGTTCTGGCTACGACATCGTCAGTGCTACGAGAGTGCTACGAACGTGCTACGACACCGTAGAGGGTGTTGTCGACATTGTCGTTGTGTGTTCAACGAGGTTATTCTAAACCTTATTGAGTGAAACACTATAAAATATTTAAATTTTCATAAGCAATCCAAACATGATAACGATGTAAATGTACAATAATTAATTCTGCTAGATTCTGTGACAATTAGTTTGTTAGATGTACAGCTTTCAGTATCAGTGTGATACTCTGGAAAGTACGTAGCTGCGTTAAGCCAGGTGGGGATGAGAACAGAATGAGTGACGCAGGTCAGTGGCGGAGCGGCTGATGCTGGGGTCGCGCGTGGAGCCCGAGGAGTTCTCGGACGTGTCCATCTACTTCAGCGACATCGTGGGCTTCACGGCGCTGGCGGCGCGCTCCACGCCCGTGCAGGTGGTGGACCTGCTCAACGACCTGTACACCACGTTCGACGCCGCCATCGAGCAGTACCGCGTGTACAAGGTGGAGACCATCGGCGACGCGTACATGGTGGTGGGCGGGCTGCCCGTGCGCACGCGCGAGCACGCCGAGGCCGTGGCCACCATGGCGCTGCACCTGCTGCACCTGGCGGGCCGCTTCCGCCTGCGCCACCTGCCCGACACGCCGCTGCACCTGCGCATCGGCCTGCACTCGGGGCCCGTGTGCGCCGCCGTCGTGGGCCTCACCATGCCGCGCTACTGCCTCTTCGGCGACACCGTCAACACCGCCTCGCGCATGGAGTCCACCGGTACGCGACGGCCCACTCCTTCCTCTAGCTAGCCCAGTGCCGGAGTGCCTACTACGAAGCTGCTTGTATACATTTTAATTCGAGCAGTTTTATCTTCACCGACGAGGTAATATTTAATATTTTTAATAATATCATGTAAGATCAATAAGTATAATTAGAGCATAGCTAACATGACAGTAGTGCTGTACAAGGCTGGTGTCCCCGCAGGCGCGGCGTGGCGCATCCAGACGTCGGCGGCGACGGCGGAGCGGCTGCTGGCGGCGGGCGGCTACCGCCTGCGCTCGCGCGGCCTCACGCAGGTCAAGGGCAAGGGCGCCATGCACACGTACTGGCTGCTCGGCAAGGACGGCTTCGACAAGCCGCTGCCCACGCCGCCGCCGCTGCAGTACGTATGCGCCCACGTCTAGTTAACTAACGACTTCATTATGGATTTTTTCAATATTTCTTTTTGTTAAATTATAATTTGTTGCAAAAAAAAACCGACTTCCCTCGACTTCGGCATGATACCATCATCAGATCCTAGGCCTGATGACAATGGGACCATTTGGGAAGTCTACTCTTTCAAACAAAAAAGAATTGTTCAAATGGGTTGGTAAACGACGGAGATATGCGCGAACAAACATAAAAAACAAACATCCGAATCGAGAACCTCCTCCTTTTTTTAGAAGTCGGTTAAAAAGAAAATATGTATTTAGATACTTAGTAAAATTAATAGAACTTTCAAAAACAAAGTAAAGTTTCATAATAATCCGTTCAGTAGTTTTTGCGTGAGAGAGTAAAGAAAGAAATAAATTATATTAGTAGAATGTCAAAGACAAAATGTCAGGGCAATTCCGTCTTCGTGGTTATTTGAATTCGTGGTAATTTTATAACATGAAGGTGCATTTGATCGGTCGTTGTTAATGTCGACAGATCTGAGGAAGTGCTGTTTGAGGTGGACGGCGAGAACGAAAGCGAGTCGTCCCCCGCCCCGCGCGACTCGCCGCCCCCCGCGCGCCCCCCGCCCGTCGAGCGCCAGCGCTCCGACCCCGTCAGCGCGGCCGACAAGCAAGGTGCGCCTCGCCGCCCGCGACGCGATCCGGCGCCAGCACTTGTAGCTCACTATTATGATGTCACTCGTCAGCGTGGCAGCGGTCGGGCGCGGTGTCGGCGGACAGCAGCCCGCCCGGGACGGCGCGCCGCTCCGCCGACTCGGGCGACCCGCGCGACACGCGAGAGTCGCGCGCGACGCTCGCGCTGCCGGCCGGCGACCACAGCGCGCAGTACTCGCGCTACAGGTAGGTACGGTTGTAAATATACTTCTTATAAAACTATCGGTACGCCACACGGCTCAATGGAAGGTTCTTGTGAGTTTAAACCGAGAGCTGCATAGTTTTCGGTGAGTATTAACTGTCTGCGGAGATGCAGTGATGCAGTGCCGCGTAGTAGCTGTCTTTGTGTATATGCTAATATCGCGTCAACCACTTATTGCACAATGTCATATTGTAGATAACATGTTGGGCGATAGATGTCACCACACGAAGTTGTTTGAAAACATAACAAGAGCTAGTGGTATTGAGCGGAGTCTCAATTCACATATTATGTGGCAGTAACTGACCCTGAACACGAACGTCAGCGCAGCCTTCATGACGTTAGTTAGCATCATCACGTCATTACTTCTTGAAGCTTTTGAGCGGCGAGTCATAAAGACTAGCTTAGATTAGCATTCATGACTTCGATGGGTATCCTGACCGCCTGCATGCAGCGGACGCGCGTACCTGGTTAAACCTGGCAAAGATTCCACCTGAAACATACCCACATCATAAATTTTACTTTTTAGAAGAATGTTGCTGACGTTATTAGCTATTTTATTTTATAAAAAGACTTTTAGAAATGAAAAAGAAATTATTTTTATTTTGTCAACCACTGCCACTGCACACACTGCACACTGCATTGCCCGCAACTTTGCAACGCGTTGTTTATCCACCGCGTGGAATAATAGTTCCCGTTCCCGGGGGATTTCCGGGATGAAAACTATCCTATGTCATCCAAATTTCTTTCAAATCGGTTCAGTAGTTTAGGCGTGAAGAGGAGACCGACTGACAGAGTTACTTTCGCATTAATAATATTAGTATGGATTAACAAAACATATTTTAAAAGTCTTATAAATAATTGAAAGCAATTTCGACTAATAAATAATTGAAAGAAAAAGAGGATTTAACAAAATATAAGGTTAACGAACTTATTTAGGTACTCCTAAAGAACACAGTTCACTTACAATGAGCTTAAATGAATAATTATAACTGACTAGTTACAGTTATTATACTACTTTTCATTCAAGTGCAAAAGAAATTGAAAACGGTTCTAATATACATTTTTCATAATGTATTGCTTCAAGCGTGTTTTAAACATTCCCATTGATTGACACTCCTTGATGTCATTTTGGTAAGTCATTAAATAGTTGTGCTCCTTCGTACGTAATATTTTTCTTACCGTAATTAGTTCTGTGACCTCTTAATTTAATTTTGTTTGTGTTTCTTAAGCAGTGATAGAAAGTTCTTTTTGTAAATTTTAATATTGTTAACATTTATTATGAAATCGTTTTTATTTAGGTCAAAATAACTCCTTGTCTGGATTGAACACATTCTGGAATCCTTCTTGGCTTGCTGAGAATTAATTTATTCCAGTGTTCACGCCATCTATGTAACAACCAAGAAAACAGCGCGCAGAAGAGGCGCCATCTATTTACGACATGTCATCGGCTTCGTGTCCGGTCGTTAATGTTCGGTCACTTCGTACATTCGTTCGCCAGTCAAGTGTTCGTTCCGGTCACCTGTACTTCAGCCGATCTTCCTTCTCTTGCGAACCGCCAACCGACAAACATCACTTTATGGACTACGTAAGAAATTCTTTAATATTATTAAAATCAGTGAAACACAGTAAACTACAAGGAAACAAACTTGATCACGCACATAATTTGGACCTTTGGAGCCGGATGTTGGATCTATAACTACGAAAACGAATAACGACACCGACGCGGACGTGCGCCGGCGACGCCATAGTTGGACCAGCAACCATTGTAAACGAGAGAAAATACGAGAATTTAGAAGTCACGGTCAGGTCTTTGTTTCCCGTCGTCCTTTTCCTTTACGTTTTGATTTGTGTAGAAGCTGTGTTGCGGTTACGATTGTTGTACGCGACGCAAGAGTTGCAGCCACGCGGTTCCGTTGATGCTTGCACGTGAGTACCTACCTACCTACATATTTAACACTGTTCCTTAGCCGCCAAAATGTCTGTTAAACCTGTAGAGGAAGTTCTTTCCGAGTATAAAAAACGTAGAAGTAGTATAAAGGGTCGGTTAACCCAATTTAAAAATTTTATTGAAACATTTTCGGAGGCCATCTTGACTCCCATACAAATAGCGGAAATAAAGTTGCGAGTTCAGGCCGCCAGCGAAATATTTTCTAAATTTAATAATATCCAAAGTGAAATTGAACTACTTTTATCGGAATCCGAATTACCCGCTAATTCAGAATATGTCGAAGCGTTAGAATCATTATATTTTACGGCTATGGCCAGTGCGAATTGTCTTATTCACAACGCGGAGACTTGTAACCAGAGCCCTGTTGCATCATCTCGAGACGGCTTTCGTCAACCAGTCAATATTAAGTTACCGGACATAAAACTTCCCGCCTTTGAGGGTTCGTATGACCACTGGTTGGAGTTCAAACATTCATACATCACTATGATCCACAGCCGTTCCGATTTAGACGAAATACAAAAATTCCATTATTTACGATCTGCTCTGAGTGGAAGCGCGTTACAGGTTATAAGTGCCTTAGAGTTTAGTCCTGCCAATTACATTCACGCCTGGGAATTATTAGAAAACCGTTATCACAATGAAAGGTTGTTAGTTAACAATCACGTTAAAGCGTTATATAGTATTCCGTCACTAAAACAGGAATCACCTTCACAAATTCGGAAGTTAATTGATACCGTTTTACGTAATTTACGCGCTCTGACGTCACTCGATGAACCCACAGTCAATTGGGATACATTAATTATTTACTTAGTCGTTAATAAACTGGATACTTCCACAGAACGAGAGTGGGAAAATCACATAGGTACCATGTCCTTAGGGTCTCGCGATAAGGTCAAATTAAACGATTTAATATCATTTCTCAGAAACCGCGCAGATACTTTAGAAATGATTTCTACAAACCACGCGAAGTCAAAAGAATTGCCTCAAAGTGATAAGCATCAACTTACAAACGAAAATAAACGTAGTACAAACCGTGTGCATAGTTATTCGTCTATAAAAACTACACGTAAAAACTTTCGTAGTAATAATTTCAAAAGGGACTTACCTAATTGCGCTCTGTGCAATCAAGGTCATGCGTTATATACGTGTATACAATTCCTAAATATGTGTGTTAGGGATAGAATGAAATTCGTAAACGAAAAGAAGTTGTGTTGGAATTGCCTGCGAGACGGTCATACGTTAGACGATTGCATTTTCGGGCCGTGCAAGCAATGCCAGCGTAAACACAACAGTTTGTTGCATTTGGAAAATAGTCAGAGGGATAGCAACAGTGCGTGTGTGCGTAGTGAATCGCGCGGAGAGGCGAACGTTGTAAACACAACAACTACGTTACACTCTTTACCTAATTCGAATAACACTGTTGTTTGCGACAACGCGACTAGTGATTTTAAATTAATAAATACGGTTTTACTTTGTACGGCGTTAGTGGAAGTCGCCGATGATAATAATGTTTATCATACAGTTCGTGCTCTGTTAGACAGCGGAAGCCAAAACTGTTTTATTACGGAGAGATTTTCTAAACGAATAAATGCGTCTTATATACAGTCCACAGTTCGAATTTCGGGTGTAGGACAATCTGTCGCACAGTCGTCCTATTTATGCGATGTTTCTATTCGATCGAGATTTAACGATTTTTATACCAAGCTTAGATGTATTGTCTTGCCATGCATAACGTCCGGTTTGCCTACGATAAACATCGACGCTGATTATATACGTATTCCCGAGTACCTAAAGTTAGCGGATCCGACGTTTAACGTTAGTTCGGATATTGATTTGCTGATAGGTGCTGATAGATTTTGGGATCTTTTAGAAAGCGATAAAATACGTTTACCAAGCGGACCATTCTTACAAAATTCTAAATTAGGATGGTTGTTGTCCGGACCTGTGTTTGTTAAAAACTCGAAACCTACTCACGTCCAATGTCACTTCAGTCAGGACGTTGATAGACAGCTCCGGTTATTTTGGGAAATAGAGAATATTCCTACGTCGCCATGTGCGATCCTTACAGATGATGAACGTATATGTGAGGATTTATTTAATAATACGACTAAACGCGAAGAAAATGGTAGATTTTCGGTACGTATACCGCTAAGAGAGACACCAGACGCACTGGGTGATTCTTATACGTTAGCGAAGAAACGTTTTTTATCATTAGAACGTAAACTCGAACGTTTACCAAATTATAAACGTATGTATACAAACTTCATGCGAGAATATATTGACTTAGGTCATATGTCGAAGTTAGACACTTGTAGTATACCTAACTATTATCTCCCATACCACGGAGTTGTTAGGGAAGATAGTACGACTACAAAATTACGCGTAGTGTTCGACGCTAGTGCTGTGACCAGTTCAAATAAATCATTAAACGATATTCAGTTTCCGGGACCTGCGTTACAAAATGATATTTTTTCTATTTTGTTACGATTCAGACAATATACTTATGTAGCATGTGCAGACGTTGAAAAGATGTTCCGTCAGGTTCTTATTCAGTCGGATCAAAGGTCATTACAGTTAATATTGTGGCGCGATAATCCTTCGGATCCCTTAGATACCTACCAACTCAATACGGTTACGTATGGAACAGCGTCAGCTCCATATTTAAGCATGCGATGTATCAGACAGTTAGCATTAGAGTGTGATGATGACGTCATCGCTCGCGTCATCACTCAAGACATTTTCGTAGATGATCTTATTACGGGGGATGATAACTTAGATAATTTAATAAATATTTGCCAGAAAACCTCGGAAGTACTACAGTCAGGATGTTTTTCTTTACGTAAGTGGACATTTAATTTAAACGTTTCTCAAAATAAATCCACAGAACATTTCATTGGCGAGCATGCTCAAACTAAAACACTCGGGATAGGCTGGCACAACACTAGTGACGAGTTGCATTTTGTTACGAATATTGATGATAACATTCAGAACGATTCGAATATAACTAAACGAGTGATGTTATCAGTTATTTCTCAAATTTACGATCCGTTAGGTCTTCTTTCTCCCGCAGTCATAATTTCGAAAATTATTTTACAAAAATTATGGTTAAGTAAAATTGACTGGGATACTCCGGTTTCAATAGATATTTTAAACATTTGGAAACATTTTATTTTTTCGTTACGATTTTTAAAAGATATTCGTATCCCTCGCCCTATAAAAGGTAACCATACTCAATATACGGAACTTCATATTTTTACCGACGCATCCCAAGACGCGTACGGCGCGTGTGCGTACCTACGTACTTATAGTGATAGCTCTGACGTAACTGTGCGTTTGTTGTGTGCAAAGAGTAAGGTTGCACCCTTAAAAGCTATTAGTATCCCTCGTTTAGAACTTTGTGGTGCCTTAACAGGTGCTAGATTATACAAGAAAATTATCGAGTCTCTTAGATTACAGTTTACGAAAACATATTTTTGGACAGATTCCACGATAGTCATGGGTTGGGTAAAAATGTCACCACATTTACTTAAAACATTTGTGCAAAATCGAGTGACCGAGATCAATGACCTTACGGGCGACTCGGTGTGGTTACACGTAAGTAGCAAAGACAACCCAGCTGATCTATTGTCGAGAGGTCATAGTTTAGATTTATTAAAAGATTGCGATTTATGGTGGTATGGTCCGTCCTTTTTACGTAACAATTTAAATAATTTCGATCAAATTAATTGCGATAATTTAGAGGTTTGTAATTTACCAGATTTAAAATGTAAACAAACATGTTTACCTTCCGTACAATGCACAGAATTAATAAACTTTGAAAATTATAGTTCATTTTCTAAACTTATGCGAATAGGTGCGTACATACGTAGATTTATAGATAACACGCGCATCAAGTCTACTGCAAAAGACAGTCGCCGAACCGGTTTCTTATCAGTAAGCGAACTAAATGCCGCGCAAAGAATGCTCATTCGGTTAGTGCAGAGACAATCATTTAGAGATATTTATAACAATTTAGTTAATAATATTCCCATAAAACGAACTTGCAAGCAATATAGTAGGATATCTAGCCTCAATGTTTTCTTGGACGAACACAACATAATTCGAGTTGGTGGAAGATTATTTAATGCGTCTAATTTTTCTTACGATAAAAAACATCCGATTTTATTATGTAGTAAACATTCGTTCACTGTAAGTTTATTTAGGTATGAGCATACACGATTATTACATGCCGGTCCTCAACTTCTTTTAGCCACGGTACGTCAATGTTGGTGGCCATTAAATGCTAGAAATTTAGCTAGAAAAATAGTGCACGAGTGTGTGAAGTGTACACGTATTCGAGGCAAGACTTTAGCACCTATCATGGGTAACTTACCACCTGAACGCTTAGAGCCTGGCTTCCCATTTATGCGAACCGGTGTCGATTATGCGGGGCCAGTGTTCATACTAAATCGAAAAGGCAGAGGTTCAAGATTGACAAAAGCGTACATATGTCTGTTTATTTGCTTCGCAACCAGAGCTATGCATCTGGAACTTGTTACAAGTCTCTCTACAAATGATTATATTTTAGCATTGAAACGTTTTATTAGTCGGCGAGGTAAACCGTGTGCCATTTATTCGGATAATGGCAAGAATTTCGTAGGTGCAGAGAAAGAATTTCCTTTGTTTTTAGAGAAAGGTTCAGAAACTATTATTAATTACGCTTCAGACAATAATATTGAATTTCGATTTATTCCTCCTTATTCTCCGCATTTTGGCGGTCTATGGCAGAGTGGCGTGCGTTCGTGCAAGCACCATCTGAGACGAATAGTAGGTAACGCGCGTTTAACTTTTGAGGAATTTTGCACAGTTTTGACGCAAATCGAAGCCGTTCTTAACTCTCGTCCGATATCGCCTTTATCCTCAGATCCTTCCGACCTTATTCCTCTCACTCCTTCCCATTTCCTCATTGGCCGACCGTTGACAGCACCATGTTCTGAAGACGTCACGGAGAAAAATACGTCTAGTTTAAATCGCTATAAACGTATCGAGCAGCTTCGGCAACACTTCTGGCGACGCTGGTCCACAGAATACGTGTCGGAACTGCAACTACGCACAAAGTGGAAGAAGATGCAAGCTGACATTACACTCGGCAGCCTCGTCCTCATCAAAGACGATAACCTACCACCGTTAAAGTGGCGATTAGGTCGAGTTATTCGTATATTCCCTGGTAAAGACGGCGTGGCTCGAGTAGCGGATATCCATACGAGTGCTGGAACAATAAGACGAGCCTTCTCCAAGATTTGCCCGCTGCCAATGGAAGCGGCAAGCAACGACTCTTAACTACATATTAACCATTTCGAAAGCTGGAGCTTCCAAGGCCGGGGGAATGTTCACGCCATCTATGTAACAACCAAGAAAACAGCGCGCAGAAGAGGCGCCATCTATTTACGACATGTCATCGGCTTCGTGTCCGGTCGTTAATGTTCGGTCACTTCGTACATTCGTTCGCCAGTCAAGTGTTCGTTCCGGTCACCTGTACTTCAGCCGATCTTCCTTCTCTTGCGAACCGCCAACCGACAAACATCACTTTATGGACTACGTAAGAAATTCTTTAATATTATTAAAATCAGTGAAACACAGTAAACTACAAGGAAACAAACTTGATCACGCACATCCAGCATTTCTTGCGGTAACCGGTAACCTGTGCCGTTCTTGAATAACGGCTTACCTGATCTCTGACACTATCAGGTGAGGTGGCTGACGCTTCCAACAGCCTACTTGACAGCTTCAGTCAGGCGAGCCGGCACTCTGGCAGGCCAGTCTAACCTGGTAATGTCATATTCACGCAGAGCAGCGTTGATAGTTAGCTTGATGTGCGAGCGCATTATCGTCAAGCATTAGGAATCTAGGGCTATGGTTTATTCTCAATGACCTAATAATTCCATCAACTGCAGCAATGGTTTGCTACAAAGCTGCTGTCATCGAGCCTCGATACGGGATCAACGGCGTTCTAGCATCAAGATCTTACTTGTGTCTTCTAGTAGTAGTTCGTTCTAGTTCAGGTGTGCTCGCCAGGATCGCCTCGCTCGTTATCCAACCTGGTGTAAGCATTCCTGATGGTCTGATTTCTAGCCCAGTAGCAGCCCGCAACTCAGCACTTATCTTAGTGTCATTGAGTGAGTGTAACGCTTCTGAGCAACAGTGGAACAGTTGGCCGACTAGAAAAATAAAACGATTTAATCTAACGTAACAAAAATGATTTCTTATTATCAAAGAGATTTAAAACTTTTTTGATGTGTGTACATACAGATATTGCAAGTTAAATAAAAGCTTTTAAAATAATATATTTTCATCATCACTGTGATGCGATGATTTTTACTGTTTAAGCCAGTTTTTTTGAGCAGATTTTTGAAAGTTAGAGCATACAAAAAAACCGGTCAAGTGCGAGTTGGACTCGCGCAACGAGGGTTCCGTTAATGAAATGTACCCTATAGGTTTTGAATCCATCGCAAATATCTAAATGCAATATAAACCGCCCTATCTTTTTATTGCGTTGATTTAAAAACTTGAGTTTTTCAATGCTTTAAGAGATAGCAGACCTGAGTATGTGATATTAATTTCAGCTTGATATCTCGACGCGTTCCTGAGAAAAACGTTCTTGACAGACGGACGAACAGACGGACGCCTGATGTGAACAAACTACAAATTTACGGTTTTCGGAGTTTTCCCTATACTTGTGCTACATGACCTTGCTTCTTGCCAAATTTCATGATTCTAGATCAATGGGAAGTACCCTGTAGGTTTTGAGTTTTGGTTCCCTTGGAAATGTCTAAATATGCAACATAAACCGCCGTATCTTTTTATTGAGTTGATTTAGAAACTTGAGTTTTTCACTGCTTTAAGAGATAGCAGACCTGAGTATGTGATATTAATTTCAGCTTGATATCTCGACGCGTTCCTGAGAAAAATGTTCTTGACAGACGGACGAACAGACGGACGCCTGATGTGAACAAACTACAAATTTTACAGTTTTCGGAGTTTTCCTTATACTTGTGCTATATGACCTTGCTTCTTGCCAAATTTCATGATTCTAGATCAATGGGAAGTACCCTGTAGGTTTTGAGTTTTGGTTCCCTTGGAAATGTCTAAATATGCAACATAAACCGCCGTATATTTTTATTGAGTTGATTTAGAAACTTGAGTTTTTCACTGCTTTAAGAGATAGCAGACCTGAGTATGTGATATTAATTTCAGCTTGATATCTCGACGCGTTCCTGAGAAAAATGTTCTTGACAGACGGACGAACAGACGGACGCCTGATGTGAACAAACTACAAATTTTACAGTTTTCGGAGTTTTCCCTATACTTGTGCTACATGACCTTGCTTCTTGCCAAATTTCATGATTCTTGGTCAATGGGAAGTACCAGATAGGTTTTGATTCTCTCGCAAATTTCTAAATATGAAATATAAACCGCCGTATCTTTTTTTTGCGTTAAATTAGAAACTTGATTTTTTCACAGCTTTGAGTGATAGCAGACCTGAGTATGTGATTTTAATTTCAGCTTGATATCTCGACGCGTTTCTGAGAAAAAGGGTCTTGACAGACGGACGGACGGACAGACGGACAACAAAGTGATCCTAAAAGGGTTCCGTTTTTACCATTTCAGGTACGGAACCCTAAAAACTGGCTATAGTGAAGTTAATATTGACTAGTTTATTAGGAACAGTAAGATAAAAACGTCGCGAATTTGGAAACAAACCGCTAAAACTGCCGAAACACCTATTAAGCCGTTTCGAGTTTTGTTGCTCACAGACAATAAACTTAGTCCTTAACCTTTCTTATAATACTTTGTACTATTGTATATTATTACACAGGTTTATTAATCCTTCGAACAAACGTGATTTGTGACACAATAGAAAGACAATAGCAGCCCGACATCAGGCTGTCGGTTGGTTGTTGAAAGGTTAAAGTAGTAAGCTAAAGTGATGTTCTGGAACATTAAACGGGTAATCGTATCCAGGTGCCTCGGTGCGGGCAGACGTCCGCTGCGTCGGCAGTGGTCGCTGGAGCGCGGCGACGCGCTGGCGGCGGCAGCGGCGGGCGCGGCGCCCGGGCCCCTGAGCGCGGCGGGGCCCGTGTCGGCGCCGCCGTCGCCGCCCGAGCCGCTGGCGCTGCTGGCGGGCGCCGCGCCCCCGCGCCCCGCCGCGCGCTACCGCACGCGGCCCGAGCCGGCGCCGGGGCCGCTCTAGTGCACCTGACGCGTGCCACTCGCTCGACAATAATTTTCGTAGACGATCGTTCCGGGCGCGGCCGGTGCCGCCGCCGCGTGCGCTCGAGCGGGCGCGCGGCGCGCACAAGCGGTCGAGGACGGTGCCTGTCAATATACATTTTTTTACGATAGTACCTAGGGTTCAAATTGTGATTAATAGCGAATGATTACTGTATTTTTGAAATTTTTAGGGTAGGTACCTAAATAAATAAACTATGTCTTCATTGTTTTTTTTTACTCACCCAAAGATGTCATGTGGCTGTCAAACAATACACGCAACCTGACGAATATAGGAAATGAAGAACTAGCTGCCGACAAAATGTTCGCGGCTTTGTTTGGTGTGTTCTGCGTTTAATGTTCGTACCAAGATCGATCCCAGGTATCTTCTTCTTTTGTTGTTGTATAAATAAAAACAAAGTCCTGACTCACTTACTGATTGGACCTAGAAAGGCAATGGCCTTTTTAGGTCCAATTAGTGAGTTGCAAGTGTGTTCTCACTTCGTAGGAATCTTCAATTTTTATGTATGCTTCTTTTGTTTTTATTTTCCGCGATTGATTAGCTATTCGAAGAGACCTGAATGGTTTGCAATCTTTTTTTTTACTTGAAAGTGTATCCAACTATAGGTGTCTTATATATAGATGTTTATTACTCTTTTACGCAAAATCGGTACGCAACGGCACGCAAAAAGCAAAAACGATGAAACCTTACAGCAATATAGCAATATATTGTCTTGTATCCTGCAACGAAATTAATCAGGAAAGTACTGCGGAGCAGTAAGAAAATAGTAAATTGTATTACAAGGGTGCAAAACAATATTTTTACGGCGAGGGCGTTTTTTGAATCCAGAACGAAGTGAGGGATTATCCTAAACATAGCGAGGGATTCAAAGTACGTCGCCCGAGCCAAAAATATATTTTGCACCCGAGTGATACACTCTACTTTTCATCACCCACTAAGAGAAAATAAAAGACGCTTCACACTTTATTGTAAATTTATTTGTGTTGCATTCCTTGCACCATTTCTAATGCTTTCGGAAGTTAATTCTATACTTTCACTGTCACTGGTTGAACTCATTTTGCAATAAAATACAAATTAAAAACAATCCGTGAATTTTTTTACGAGAACGCGGGCTGTAGTTTGCGTGTTTTATTTCTTTTGACGTGACAACGTCTTAAATTAGGTTGCGGCTGGGAGTCACTTATGAAAAAGTGTAACGCTCGGTAACGTTACGATGAGTCACCGAACGAGAGAGAGGCCCGCCGAATGCCTTGCGTCTCTCTCCCACTCAACTATGATCGGTAAAAGACGTTGTCACGTAAAATCTTCGCCCGTAAAACCGACTTTACAGGCAACCATTTTTTGACGTGACAACGTCTTAAATTAGGTTGCGGCTGGGAGTCACTTATGAAAAAGTGTAACGCTCGGTAACGTTACGATGAGTCACCGAACGAGAGAGAGGCCCGCCGAATGCCTTGCGTCTCTCTCCCACTCAACTATGATCGGTAAAAGACGTTGTCACGTAAAATCTTCGCCCGTAAAACCGACTTTACAGGCAACCATTTTTTAAGTTTTTTTTTATTCAGCCGCGGCGTGACTATGATGGTATTGGCCGTCGTATCAGCCATTCATTATTTAAACAATATTTGCGTTCGATTTCTTTGGCGCTGAGCATTAAGACGTTCCAAATTCAAATAGTTTTTAGGCGTAACAGGGCATAAAAGAACTTTTAGGCGCGTTTTTTGAATTTGGAGCGTCATTATTGCCCGCTGAAAGTTTCTTATAGAAAACACCAACTTTGGGCGTACTTAAAGGGGAACAAAGTAGTCTTTTTCGAATAGGTGGGATGAAAAAATTGTTTCCGCTTCCCTCCACAACAAGCAGGAGACAGAACAGAACTAGGCCAATTGGCACAAACGGGCTCAATCTGTCAAAGAATACACTCCCATAAGATGTGATGTGCATATAGTTCGAATTCACAGCCCGATGCAGAACATTGACACAAAGACGAAGCAACTTGTTTGAAGGAATATAGTTTACTCTGAAAATTACCATGACCTGTGAGAAATTGGGCAACACAGTGATCCACCTCCAGCCATGTCCTAGCCAGCCGCTCACGAACGGATGGAAAGAACAGATGGAGGTGTCGGCCCTTAGTAGAATTATCCTACCTACTCTGCCATTCGGATAAAAGTTCCTCCCAGACTTCAGTCTACGATTTAAGTAATCTAGAAATCTATTAAGATTGCAGCACGTCGCTGCACCTCAATATCTACTGGAAGCACACCTAGTACAGGTAGGGCCTCAGTACTAACCGTCCTATACGCCTTGCATAAGAATATTGAAGCCAAACGTTGACTTTGAAGCAATTTCCGACGTGCCGCTCCTATGTTAGCTCTATCGGTCCAAACAGGTGCACCGTAGCACAGGCACAAGCAGGTAGCCCCATAAATAGTTTTGAGAGTTAAGAAAATGAAAAACCCCAAGTATAATTTGATATTCTCGTCAAGGCATGAAAGTTCCTTTAGCTTTTTCGCCTACTGTTTTGATATGCTCAATAAATGAAAAGTTATTTTCTAACATCAGTCCAAGGTGCTGATTGTTGTTTTTTTACCGGAACGTTAGTAAATTTAATACTAGGCCACGATTTGAGATTACCGTTTAATATGTTAAGGCCCCCGTCCCTCATGTATGTAGTAATTCTAAAGTTTATCTTGGACATCACTAACACTCCGTGCCTTGTAAGTATTTAACATTTTAAATAAATTTAACATTTTAAAAAGTGAGCAATATGGTTACCAAAAACAGAAATCAACAACTCTTGCCATTTTTTCTTTAATAAAACTTATATTAACGAATATAAATAATAAACGTTTAACAACTGGATTATTCTTTGATATGTCAAAGGCATTTGACTACGTCTCCCACGATCTGTTACTAATGAAACTGGAATCCATGGGAATCCGGGGACATGCATTACAGTGGATATCTTCGTACTTGCTTGAGTGATAGACAACAATGTGAGATAATATTCATCACAAATGTATATTGTTTGCAGATGATATATCTATTATAGTTGCTTCTGATAAATGCAATAATACCGTTATTAATCATGAGTCTGAAATAAATAATACAATCGACATTAATTAAATGACTTGACATAAATAACTTGAAAATAAATCTAGATAAATCAGTAAATATTCAATTTAATAAATCTACCAATAAAAATAATTTTAAAATCAATGTACCAAAAATAAATGAAGTGATGCGAATCAAGTTTTTAGGTTTAACGATAGATAAGGAAGTGAATTGGAAGGTACATATAGATGGTGTGACTAATAGAACAAACAAATCTGTGTATACATTGAGACAGGTCAAAAAAGTTACTAATGTCAAAAACAGCTGTAATATCCTACCATGCATATTGTAGAGTCAGTGCAGCTGCGATATGGCATTTTGTTGTGGGGTAATAGTACAGTCGTCAATAGAGCATTTGTTGCGCAG
Organism: Athetis lepigone; assembly: GCA_033675125.1. Taxonomy (NCBI): domain Eukaryota; kingdom Metazoa; phylum Arthropoda; class Insecta; order Lepidoptera; family Noctuidae; genus Athetis; species Athetis lepigone. Next base: position 23,280,229 of record CM066227.1, read on the forward strand.
AAAAAGTGTATTAGGGCCATATGTGGACTACAAATGGATGAATCTTGTCAATTTGTAGTTGTCTTTATATTTATAAAGTAGGCATGTTTGTAAGGAAACATAAAGAGCTATTTAAAAAAATAAATGACATAAATCCTCGGGATCTAAGAAACCCAGACAGGCTTGTACTTAGTGATTTCCCAAGACTAACACAATACAGTAAAAGTTGTCCAGCCATGTGTGTAAGAATTTATAATAAGTTACCAGGTCAAATTAAAAGAAAAGAATGAAAAGAAGCACTGCGACAGCTTTTAGTAAGTTTACTGATGATGTAAATAGCGCATTAAATTTGAAAGAAGTGATTTTATTAACATTTATTGATTTTAAAAAAGCCTTCGATACGTTGGAACATGAGAGCTTGCTGCAGGCCATGGATGAGTGTGGAATACGAGGCCCTGTTAAAGGGTGGTTCCGGCAATATTTGTACAATAGATATCTTAAAGTTAGGGTTAAAGGAGCAGACAGTGAACTCTGTAAAGTTAGCTACGGGGTGCCAACTGGATCCGTTTATGGACCGACCGGATATATTATGCATGTCAATAGTATGGTCAATGTCGTTAAAAATTGTAATACCTACATGTACGCAGACGACACATGCTTGGCATATAGTGGCCGGGATTGTGAACGGATACAGTCGGCAATGCAAGAAGATCTCGATAATGTGGTTAAATGGGCACACGACAATGGCATTCTAATTAATTTAAATAAGACCAAATGTATGTTAATATCATCTCCATATAACAGTATAAGTAAGAATGCCAATATCTCAGTAAAGGGCCACTCGTACGAATGCCTTCACTACAATAAACTAAATTGTCAATGTGAGTGTGTTGAGCGCGTGATGAAGTTTAAGTACCTAGGACTGACAATAGGGATGTTGACTACATCAAAAGAATGACATTCTATTTAGTCCGTCTGTTAGACAGTCCAAAAATACTGGACACATATTTTTTGCTTGATCAAATTAATTACAAAATACAAAGATAAAGAGCATCAAAGTTCCGGCGAGGGGGCTTGTGGCGTCAGTCCTCAGTAAAAATTATACAAAGGTGTTACGTTTCACGAAACTTCAACGCACTGTATTGTCGTCATTTTCTGTTTACGAAAAAAAAGAAAAAATACGTGTCCCAAATTTTTTGATTTACTAACTGACGGACTAATTACTTTTTTTTTGTCATCTCGCCTATTGATGAACGTTTTTCATGGGACGCACAAGTAGACATTGTTTGTAGTAGATAGCGCTCAGTCCTAGGGAAACTAAATAACTTAAAATATGTAGTGAGTAAGCGAATATTGTATATCTTGTATCACGCGCTCGCAGATGCAACAATCAACTATGGGTTGGCTGCTTATGGACTGACTTTTCACGTACACTTAAATAAAATTAAAACATTGCAAATTCGTCTTTTAAAATTACTGACAAACAAGTCTGCTAAAGATCAGATTATTAAGGAATATGAAAAATTATTTAAAATGCATAAAATATTACCGGTAAACAAGAAAGTTAAATTAAATATAATCTTAGAACATCACAATAAAAAGGAACACAAAATACTGAGAGTGTATAACCGGCCAACTCGTGAAAAAATTTTAAATCTTCTCAAAAGAAAATAAGATTTACAAGGCATTTAGTTAAAATTTAGTAAAATTTAGGGCAATATGCCATGAATTTCTTAAACGTGAAATAAAACTTTTATGATGAAATAACTAGGGCTCTCAATCCAGACGCCTGCATAAAGTGGTATAGCCTGAATCTCACAAAGTACTGCCTCTGGGCTCATAATTTTTATTTAAGGATTTAGTTAAGAATTTCTTACAACTTTTAAGAAATTCCTAAATATGTAGAATACTATATTACAGAGTTATAGCGGTATATCTAGGGCCCTCAGTTCATAAATGTTTGTACTGAGGAATCATCAAACTAATGGATTTATTCAAAGAAATACTTAAATGCGACCGTTATATATTTTACTTAAACGCGTCTGTAAATTAGTAAAAAAGATATAATAACAAAAAAGTTAATAGTTAAACTGTAAATGGAGATTGAATTTTCCTAAAACGTCTGAACTGAGGGCCCAATATTTTTGGCAGTATTGACTAGGATAAGCCTTCTACACTCTCTCACATAAGAGTGAGTATTTTTACTAATTCTTAATTAAAATCTAGCAAAGCGTCCATTACTCAAAATTTCATACTTTTCGAGATAATTGAATAATATTTTTTTATAGGAGAAAATTATGTAGGGTAGATATAGTTTTGTCACTTTTTGAGACTAATCAGCATGTACCCTTACACAAGCTGTTTCTTAAACGAATAGTTGTTGCTTGAACTGTCGAAAGCGGTTACAGGAGATATGTTACCAGGGCCATAAGATATAATTAAGGTTTTCTTGAACACCGATTGATGTATCCAAATGAAATTAAAATGAATTGAAGAACAACCTACTTTCTACAACTTTTAAAATTTTAATGATTTTAATTTTTTCGTTTTTTTTTTAATTTTGTTTTGGCTGATTCTAATTTTGAAGAATGAAGATTCTGGTAGGGCTATCGCCTTTTTTCGTATTGTTATTATGATCATGTGTTATTTAGTTAATTATTTGTGTTGTTTACCTAAGTAAATTTTCTTTTTACCATAAGCAATTATAAATTACGTGTCGTTTTAGTTTAGGTACAAAATAGGTAAGTTTAAAATCAATAAAATTTGTTTGTTGATTACGGTTTCTCTGATGGTACCTACAGATAGTCCATACTACATAATATAAAGCCTATTGAAGCTAATATTGTTAAATATATTAACCTACGTCTAATATTTCATTGGTTATTGATACGTTTTTTATTTTATTGTTTCACGATATGTAGGTGCTGGCACAGCAAAACTAGTCGTATATAATTATAATTCTCCATCTGCGCTTTACAAGATACTACAAGAACATGCTGAACACTTGTTTATACTTACATGGAACATTATGGTCACCCTACAGAATTTTCTCCTATAAAAAAATATTATTCAATTATCTCGAAAAGTATGAAATTTAGAGTAATGGACGCTTTGCTAGATTTTAATTAAGAATTAGTTAAAATACTCACTCTTATGTGAGAGAGTGTAGAAGGCTTATCCTAGTCAATACTGCCAAAAATATTGGGCCCTCAGTTCAGACGTTTTAGGAAAATTCAATCTCCATTTACAGTTTAACTATTAACTTTTTTGTCATTATATCTTTTTTACTAATTTACAGACGCGTTTAAGTAAAATATATAACGGTCGCATTTAAGTATTTCTTTGAATAAATCCATTAGTTTGATGATTCCTCAGTACAAACATTTATGAACTGAGGGCCCTGGATATACCGCTATAACTCTGTAATATAGTATTCTATCTACATATTTGGGAATTTCTTAAAAGTTGTAAGAAATTCTTAACTAAATCCTTAAATAAAAAAACCGGTCAAGTGCGAGTTCTACTCGCGCAACGAGGGTTCCGGTAATTTGTTTTTTAGTGAAATAACTACAAATTTAAGTTTTCAGTTACGAGTTTTCCCTTTACTTGTGCTACATGACCTTGCTTCTTGCTAAATTTCACAATTCTAGGTCAATGGGAAGTACCCTATAGGTTTTGAGTTTTGATTCCCTTGAAAATGTCTAAATATGCAATATAAACCGCCGTATCTTTTTATTGCGTTGATTTAGAAACTTGAGTTTTTCACTGCTTTAAGAGATAGCAGACTTGAGTATGTGATATTAATTTCAGTTTGATATCTCGACGCGTTCCTGCGAAAAAGGTTCTTGACAGACAGACGGACAGACGGACGCCTGATGTGAACTAACTACAAATTTACGGTTTTCAGAGTTTTCCCTTTACTTGTGCTACATGACCTTGCTTCTTGCCAAATTTCACAATTCTAGGTCAATGGGAAGTACCCTATAGGTTTTGAGTTTTGATTACCTTGAAAATGTCTAAATATGCAATATAAACCGCCGTATCTTTTTATTGCGTTAATTTAGAAACTTGATTTTTTCACTGCTTTGAGAGATAGCAGACCTGAGTATGTGATATTAATTTCAGCTTGATATCTCGACGCGTTTCTGAGAAAAAGGTTCTTGACAGACAGACGGACAGACGGACGCCTGATGTCAACTAACTACAAATTTACGGTTTTCGGAGTTTTCCCTTTACTTGTGCTACATGACCTTGCCTTTTGCCAAATTTCATGATTCTAGGTCAATGGGAAGTACCCTATAGGTTTTGAGTTTTGATTCTCTTGAAAATATCTAAATATGCAATATAAACCGCCGTATTTTTTTATTGCATTGATTTAGAAACTTGATTTTTTCACTGCTGTGAGAGATAGCAGACCTAAGTATGTGATATTAATTTCAGCTTGATATCTCGACGCGTTTATGAGAAAAAGGTTCTTGACAGACAGACGGACAGACGGACGCCTGGTGTGAACTAACTACAAATTTACGGTTTTCGGAGTTTTCCCTTTACTTGTGCTACATGACCTTGCTTTTTGCCAAATTTCATGATTCTAGGTCAATGGGAAGTACCCTGTAGGTTTTGATTTCCTTGCAAATGTCCAAATTTGCAATATAAACCGCCGTATCTTTTTATTGCGTTGATTTAAAAACTTGATTTTTTCACTGCTTTAAGAGATAGCAGATCCGAGTATGTGATTTTAATTTCAGCTTGATATCTCGACGCGTTTCTGAGAAAAAGGGTCTTGACAGCCGGACGGACGGACAGACGGACAACAAAGTGATCCTATAAGGGTTCCGTTTTTACCTTTTGAGGTACGGAACCCTAAAAATTATGAGCCCAGGGGTAGTACTTTCTGAGATTCAGGCTATGCCACTTTATGCAGGCGTCTGGATTGAGAGCCCTAGTTATTTCATCATAACAGCTTTATTTCACGTTTAAGAAATTCATGGCATATTGCCCTAAGTTTTACTAAATTTTGACTAAAAGCCTTGTAAATCTTATTTTCTTTTGAGAAGATTTAAAATTTGGGCTCTCAATCCAGATGCACATAGAAGTAAAATATGTAGTCCCTAAACCTCAAAATTACTTTGGTCAAAGAACACGGCGATGGTTAATCCTTTTAAATGAATTACCGCCACAAATTAAAACAGAAACAACTAGTAAAAACACATTAAAAAAGTATCCTGCGTAAACATTACTTGGGTTTGTGTCCATGGAGTAAGTAACTGTGCTTGGGCTGGGTTCGATGGATGGTGGAGGTAAACAAACCTACATTAACACTTTTTACAAATCTGCTATTATTCACATGACTATCGCCTTTTTAACGCCAACTATTTATTAAGAAATCCTATTGCAGTATATTTCACTAGAATCACTCAAATAACATGCATATAGGTAATCCTTGTTATTTCGAAAAACCAAGCAACGGTTTGTTTGCCTCTATTGTTTGTCGAGTCGAATTTGGCTCAAGTATAGTAATTATTATTACGATGTAAAGGACGAGCGTTAGCCGGCAGGTCTGGCATGCGCGCATGTTTGTTGTGTTGTCGCCTCGGGCGACCGTCGCGTCGTCGCCGTCCCGCGCCTCGCTCACGGTGTGAGACGAGGTGAGGCGAGGTTGGCGCGCGGTGACTGTCGCTCGAGACTAGTCGAGACGATCGGGCTGTGTAGGTAGGTAGGTGTGTGCGCTTCCATCTTAGTCTTAGGTTTCGATACTTGCAGAAAACACCCTTGTTGTATGTACCCACGAGAACACTGCCGACAAACTGTAATGCAGTTTGGCAGAATATTGTGATTAATATTAAGCAAGCCTACTTTTAAATAAATAAATAAAAAAAAAACTTTGCAGCAGCAGTCAGCATCAATAAAAAAAATATATAAACGATACAATTTAGAATTTCCACATATAAGTCAGAACATATTGACAGTTCTCAATAACTTTATCGAAGAAGCAGCCCTGCGATTGTTCGGTGATCGCGCGGTGCGAAGCAGTCACAACTGTACGCTTGAATCTTAAGGCACATTTTGGCATGCAGTGGTTGCTGACGCGACGAAGTAGGTAGGCTATTATAGCAGTAGGTATTGGAAAGAAAATTGCCCAAAGCACTATGGAACGCCGTTGCGCTTAAAAAAATGGTATCTTAATGTAAATTGGATATAAAAGAGGAGAGAGATCGTACTTTCCAAGGAAATATAAATTATCTACCTACTTATTTTCAGGGTTCTTTGTTGAATTTTGATTTATATGTTCAAGTTTTAAGGTTAGTTTTGTATCATAACTTCTACCACCAAATTTACGATTACTCATAAAATACATCAGGTAGGTATTATGATCTAGCATGCACTTACCGTTCTATTGTTCTTGTTATTTTTTAATTTTTGTTTAATCGTACTATTCACTTGACCCGAAACTCAAGGGATACTTCCACGTATAAAAATATTTAGTAGACAGTAATTTTGAAGTGAAGCGGTCTGTCGACCGTCTGCGGCGCTTTGTGATTGCAATTGAGGGCTCCGTGCACGAGAAAATGCATCGGCATTACCCGATACTGTGCGGGTAGATCTTATAATGTTTTTATTGCAAAAATCTAACTTTTCTTATGGTACTTTTAAACACAAAATACACATTTACTTATACAATGTTTCAACACACACATACTTATTATTTTAACTAGTCTACCACGCTTTATATGTACTTATATATATATTTTGTTTATTTATTTAGAGCGTGGACAACCAATATATTTAATTTATATTTATTGTAAAGCTGGTTTACATCGGTGACATGTTGTCACACAGGGTCCAGTTGAAAACCAGCGTCAGGCATTTGCAGCCTGACATTTTGCTGAACTGGACCTTTTTGACACAGCTGCCGGGGGCAATAATATTAAGTAACTAGTTTTAAGCTGTATGTTTCTATAAAAGTCCATGTTATGTAACATTATCTAAACCTTCATACCGGCACTGCTGTGTGAAATAAATGTATTTTCTTTCTTTCTTTCTTTCTTACCAAAAAAAAGTACTAACAACAACAATATTACGATTTATCTATACTAATATTATAAAGAGGTAAAATTTGTAAGTTTGTATGTAGGGGGTAATCTCTGGAACTAATAATCCAATTCTAAAAAAAATTTCACTGGCAGAAAGCTACATTATTCCTGAGTGCTATAGGCTATATAAATTATTTTTATAACACGTATATTAACCGAGCTATCGCAACTTTTGTCTAGCAAGTCGGAAAAAAATACCACATAAAACAGAATTATTTCCGTGCGCTGCCTAAACAGTTGCTTAAAATTAAAAACAACGTACGGCGACCTGGTTCGTCTTAATTATTTCTACAAAAAAGTCCGCGATACCATATCTCTATCTTTTATATTTTATCTTTTATACTTCTTTTATTGCATAAAAAAAAGTATTTTTCGGCATACTTACGTTTGGTTGATTATTTGAACAACAAAATATTAATTCTTATGACAATAAATTACTTCAATATCACAAGGACATCATACAGTAAGACTTGCCATTTACAGTATGTTAATTGATCATACGGTTTCGGAGATAATATAAAATTACTAAAACGCAAAATGCCCCCTAGCTAGCATAATTTTAATTGTGCGGTTGTCATTTATAATTTCAACAAACATCAACTATCGGAGATATTCACAGTTTTAATATTACTCCGCAGTAATATAAATGACTAGCTTTTGCCCGCGACTTGGTCCGCGTTGAAAAATAGTTCCTGTTCCCGGGGAATTTCCGGGATGAAAACTATCCAAGTTACTCGCCCAAAACACTCGTCTTTGTTACTCGCCCATGTCACTCGCCATGTCACTCGCCCATGATACTCGCCCATGACACTCGTCTATGTTACTCACCCATGACACTCGCCCAGGATACTCGTCTATGTTACTCGCCCATAAAACTAGTCTTTGTTACTCGCCCATGTCACTCGCCCATGTGACTCGCCCGTGAAACCCGCCCATGACACTCGCCCATAACACTCGTCCTTGTTACTCGCCCATGTCGCTCACCCATGTCACTCGCCCATGTCACTCGCCCATGTCACTCGCCTATGTTACACGCCCATAACACTCGCCCATGACACACGCCCATGACACTCGTCTTTGTTACTCGCCCATGACACTCGCCCAAAACACTAGTCTATGTTACTCGCCCATAACACTCGTCTTTGTTACTCGCCCATGTCATTCGCCCATGTGACTCGCCCATGACACTCGCCCATGACACTCGTCTATGTTACTCGCCCATGACACTCGCCCAGAACACTAGTCTATGTTACTCGCCCATAACACTCGTCTTTGTTACTCGCCCATGTCCCTCGCCTATGTTACTCGC